>CM040424.1:22792424-25192424 GCA_022702705.1 Papilionanthe hookeriana x Papilionanthe teres | reverse complement strand
GGAAATTACTTGAAGGGATGAGCATTCCGTGGAGGCAGCGATTCAAAAGATGGATGTACCATGGATGCAGTGACCCAAATGGTTGGGCATGTCATGGAGGCAGAGGCATGAAAGTTGTGTATGTCATGAAGGCAGTGACTTGAAAGGGCGAACATGCCATGGAGGGAGCAGACCAAAAGATGGGAGAGGCATTGACCTGAAAGGGAGGGCGCACCGTGGAGGTAGTGATCTGAAAGATGGTTGTGTCATGGAAGAAGTGACCCAAAAAGGTTGGCATGTCGCGGACACAGCAGCACAATGGATGGGTGTGGCATGAAGGCAGTGATCCGAATGAGGTGGGTGTGCCATTGAGACAGTGGCCCGAAAGATAGGTGTGTCGTGAAGGTCATGACCCAAAAGGGTGGGAGTGCTATGGAGATAGAATTCTGACGGATGGGTCTCTTGTGGAAGCAATGACCCAAAAAGGTCGGCAAGCAGTGAAGGCAGCAACACATATGATGGGTGTGTCATGGAAATAGTGACATGAAAGGGTCTCTGTGTCATGGATTTAACGGCCCAAAGGGTGATACCGCTCACTAGTAGAATTATACAATTGGGTTGTGTGTATGAATGAACACTTAAAATGATTCTTAAGCAAGTCATAATGACTATGCAATATCTCATGCAAGACTAATATCAAAAGAGATATTTTGTTCGATTTCCTGGGGTATAAGATACCATGGGGAAAATTACAACTTGCCCCAATAACGAACAAACACACATGCCAATGAAAAGCACATATAGGGTTTAGTGCACCATGAAAGCAAGTAATCAGACACTTTTACACATGTGAAACATATACTATGCAAGTGATCGGTCAACCGGATCAGGGTGGCCGGTTGGACCTAAGTGATAGGTTGACTGGGCCAGGGTTGCCGATCGAACCAAAATGGTCGGTTGATTGGGCCAAGAGAGTCTGGTGATTACTAGAATAGGTCGGGGTAGCCGGTCAGACAAAAGTGTTCAGTTAACTAAGCAGGGTAGTCGATCAACGCATAAGTGAAGCAAACCAGGTTGAGGTAGAAGTGTGTCGACTGGACCAGGTGACCGTTTGAGGTAGAAACTTATGCAGACCTGGCTTGAGAAGCCGATAAAGATAAAAGTGTTGCTGATCAGTCTGGGGCAACCGGTCGAGGCAGAAGTTATGTCAAC
This sequence comes from Papilionanthe hookeriana x Papilionanthe teres, assembly GCA_022702705.1. Lineage (NCBI taxonomy): Eukaryota > Viridiplantae > Streptophyta > Magnoliopsida > Asparagales > Orchidaceae > Papilionanthe > Papilionanthe hookeriana x Papilionanthe teres. Next base: position 25,191,233 of record CM040424.1, on the reverse strand, counting down.
TAAGCCGATGCAGCTAGTCAAGCCAATAGTGATGCAAGTAATGCAACATGATATGGTTTAAATGATAACAAGAAATAGTGAACCATACTCGTGCTAACGATCTCATATAGGTCACTTAATGTTCTGAACTTGGATGCGCGACATATCTACTTCCAACATTGGCAAGATGTGTGGGAAGTTTCACCTCCAGGTCTCCAAAAATCAAACTCTCTATGATGTTGTGAAATGGGCTAGCTAAAAAGCCTTTTCCATTTCACAACTCTTCAGGATTTGTTAGGTCAGCTTGCTACAAAGCTATTCTCACATTTCAAAATTCGAACATCTCAACCCCTCTAAGGATGTTTGGGGAAAGCCAAAATAAGGGGAAATTAGGATTCCAACCAGCTTGTATTTTTTACTAGAGTTCACAAAAGGAGAAACTTATGCAAACCTGGCTTGGGAAGCCGATAAAGATAAAAGTGTTGCTGATCAGTCTGGGGCAGCCGGTCGAGGCAGAAGTTATGTCAACCAAGCCGATGCAGCTGGTCAAGCCAATAGTGATGCAAGTAATGCAACATGATATGGTTTAAATGATCACAAGAAATAGTGAACCATACTCGTGCTAACGATCTCATATAGGTCACTTAATGTTCTGAACTTGGATGTGCGACATATCTACCTCCAACTTTGTCAAGTCCTATGCTCCGCATAGGACTTGTTCATGCAAGAGATTTCAAGCCTAAGGTCTCTTTTAGGAAATCATATACCCAACTAAGGGAGTATGACCGCGCTAACTAACGTCAACTGGCCCACTGATCCCATGTGAGTGACTGGACTCACAACGTTGTTGACCTCATTTTTTGATTAGGTTTAATTTTCTTATCTAGAAACGTAGGATCCAGCTATAAAATTTTTCTATTGATTATCTTAAAGGACTAGTGATGGAACCCACCCACATAGAAATTCTAAATACTTTTTAACTCTTCTGGTGAGATCCCACATGGGTGGTCATAATCCCTCATTTGTCACTTGAGATGGCTAAGACCAACATATGAAGATTCAAGAGTGAGTTCCCATAGAATCAATGGACCTTAAGGAAACACTAGGTGGCTTAGTCTTGTACACAAACTTGAACTTGCCATAAGTTACCACACGCACCAAAAACCATCAATTTACCCAAATTGACCTATCTTTCCCTTGAAGCCCACAACACAGTTCCTAACTCTTTTGAAGGCCCGTGTGGATGGTCCCAAGTCCTCAACTCTTTGGTTGGGATGACCATAACCAATATGTGGAGGGTCCAAAATAAGTTCCACAAGGTCCATATGTCTTTAAGGAGCCTTTTTATCGCTTGCATGCTCACATCATCCAATCAACTCCAAATCCATCCTAAAAACAAGATTTGTGCAAAATACCCAAAAATTACCAAAGCCCCTAATTTTATTTGAAATATCACTAAGACCAAGCTTAATCACCCAAATCAACTTAAATTCACCAAAATGAGCAAAATGCCTTTTAATCCACAAAATTTTCAAAACACCCAAATTTCCAACAATATCGCCTTTAAACACCTCTAAGTTACCCAAGTGGCGCAATTTAACCAAAATTGACCAAAAATCTCAAAAAACCTCAAAAAACCTCAAAATAACAAAATAACCCAACTTTTATTAAAGTTCATAATTTGCTCCCAATTTTCACCAAATCCATGCCAAGCCCACTAAACTTCAAATTCAAGCCCAATATCTACCAAGAATTAAGTATGCTTGAATTTGAATTTTGGTGGGCTTGGAATGGATTTGGTGAAAATTGGGAGCAATATAGGAACTTTGATAAATATATGGAATTTAGACTTAAGTATAGGACACTTACCTATGGACACTTTTCACCACCCAATTAACTTCACCACTACCCACCACTTAGCTCCCTCGGCAAGATGGTGACCCTCCCTTTGCTGGCTGATCACCTTGGTCGCTGGAAAAAGACTAAACCCGAGAGCTACCTGACACGCCTAAAATATATACGCTTTTTGCTATATCATTTTACTTATTTTTGATGATATTACACTTTAAAGGAAGCTATTTTATATGTTTATTGGTTTTAGGTACAAGAAATGGTGATTGGATCAAAAGGAAGCAAAAACGGTGCAATTTAGAGCAAAAACGAGCAAGAAATGAAATTATGCCCTGACACCTTTCGATAAGTCTTTTGATGCTTAATCTCTTTTACACTTCTTGCATATTTTTGAATGAGATTACACTTTAAAGAAATGTTGTTTTTATGATTATTTTGTAGGGTTATTTTTTACGAACACAACGCAACTGAAATGGGGTGAAATAAAGCTAAAACGGAGCCAAACGGAGCGAAACGGTGGAGCTACGCAGAGTCATCTCGCCGACGGAGGCCTCGATCTCGCTGGCGGCGAGATTTTCCCGAGACAGCTTGAAAATGGCCAAAAAGGCCGCCGACAGAGGCCACGAACCCGCTGACAGCGGCCCGGACGGCCATGAACCGACTTTTGGTGGTTTTGGGCCAATATTCGACGTATTTGGACGCTTTTTCGAAGGGGTGCTTAAGGAAACTCTTAGAAATTCGTCCATACTCTTTAAAAATGGTAAATTTGTGTTAGAAATGTGGAGGAATTAAGAGGAGAAAAACTTGAGAAATGTTTAGAATTCTTAGATTAAGAGTAGAAATGTAGATTTCTACCCTTTTGGAGAGATTGGAGAGGAGATTTTGAGAGAATTTGTAAGGGATTTTGTTAGCATTGCATGGATCACCGGGAGACTTAATGGGAGAGATCTTCGTCTTTCTTTCAAAAAGAAAAAAACTAAGTATTGTTCTTCATTATCTTATAATTTTGTAAACATTTATTTAGTGGATTTGCTTTGGTTAAATGAAGTTTCCGTTGTGTTTTTTCACGCTTTGTGACGTATCTCTCTTACTTTTTCTTATTCTCTGGAAATAGCGGCATGAGAAGATTATGCCATTATTTTTCTTTTACTTTTCTTTTGTAATGAGTAGAAATCATGTTTAGGATTTTGTGATGCATGGTAGAAGTAAATTTAATTATAAATGTGATGGTTTTTACTTACACTTAATTTACATTGCAACTAAGGCCTGTCGTAATGTTAAAATTTGTTGTGAAAACATATGATCCGAGAGGGTTATGCTTTCTACAACTAGGTATGAACTACATTCAAATTCTATGGATGGTGAAATTTAAGGGGATTAAATGCAAATAAATAGAGATATAATATTAATCGGGCGTAGAATTGGAGATTTTAGAGTGACAGACTAAAATCGTCAATTCGGTCCTATCGTTTGAGTGCTGAAGTGTAGATGTTAGCCCTCAGGTGAGGGGAATGTGGGAGCTCCGAAGTGAGAGCCCGTATCCTCCCAGCCTAGCCGCAGATTCAGTAACCAAGCATAGGATTAGTCAATGTTCTTGATGCCTAGACCAAAGGGTAAATAATAGGATTGCTCCTAGTTGGCACATACAATATTAAATGCATCTCAATCCTATACATTATCTATTTCATTACATGAGAATACTAGTTTTTTTAATATCTCAAAATTCTCCAAACCAACTCATCCAAAAAGTATTATCTTTAGAATTATAATTTGCATTTAGTTATAGTTACTATTACATTTAACTCTTGTATTTAGGAGTAATTGCTAGATAAAACACAATTTTAATCGGCATTCCAAACTAAGGACTATTAGTAGTAGACTAGAATTTGACTAAAGACCTCTTACTTCACTTCATCGTGGGATCGATACTGGGGTTTTTAAAGAAAACTCTATATTACTTGAAATGATATGTATACTTGCGTAGTTCCTCTAGTGTGTAAAATATTTTCTAATTTCTATATCATTTAATATTTTGCACACTAGCCGCTATTTATAAATCGGGTCAAGTTTTTAGCCATCTTTTGGAAGTTAATTTACTGCGTAATTGAGGGTCGGGTCAAGTTTTTGGCACCGTTGTCGGGGGAACTTCGGAAAGAACTTTATGAGAATTTTAGTTAAGGTAATTAGGTTTAGACTTGGAAAACTGTAGTGTCATAAAAACTATTTTTGTGTGAAAAGTGTTTTTATATGAAAAAGGTGTTGTTAAAAAAGAAAAAAAAATTGTTTGTGTGAAAAATAAGGTGTTCGTGAATATGTTCTGTTGTGTTGAATATATTTCATTTATTATTTGTTTAATTGTTAATATATTTTTTGTTATGTTGTGTATGCGAAACAAAGTATCTGCATTTGAAAAAAATAAAAATATAAAAATACAGAAAGGACTCGAAAAACTAAAAATGGAAATGGAAACTTTCAAGATAATAACTTAGAAAATCATCATAATTCATTGAGGGAGTACATAAATCCTACGACAGATGAAATTCACTTAAGTATACAAAATCCTGTCGTAGAAGATGATTCATTTGAAATAAATCTTGAGATTATCCAACTGGTGTAGAACAATCAGTTTGGGGGAACTCCTTCAGAGGATCCTTATTTACACTTATCAAATTTTCTAGAACTTTGTGCTATATTTCGTTATAACGGTATGTCAAACGATGCTGTTAGGCGGGATAAGGCTAAAATGTGGTTATATTCATTAGCACCTGGCTCTATTAAAAATTGGGAGGAGTTAAGTCAGAAATTCCTAGCTAAGTATTTCCCACCTTTAAGGACTACTAAACTTAGAAACAATATTATTTCATTTTGTCAATATGAAAGGGAATCAATATACGAAGCCTGGGAAAGATTTAAGGAACTCCTAAGAAAATGTCCACACCATGCTCTGCCCGATTGGTTAATCATTCAAACTTTTTATAATGGGTTAGTAGGATCCCTTAGGTCTATAATTGATGCTGCCGCTGGTCGATCTTTAATGTCAAAATCATTTGATGAAGCGTATGCATTAATTGAAAAAATGGCTACAAATGAATTTCAATGGCCCTCTGCAAGGGTACATCATAATTATGTAGCTAATGTTCACGATACAGATACGATTACAATTCTTACATCTCAGATTGTTGCAATATCAAGGAAGTTGGACCAATTTGGAATGAACCAACCTCAATTTACTCCCGTAAGTGAGGAAAGTTCATTAGAGCATATAATTGATTCTAAATTATCATATGAGACTTTAAATACCATAAACAAACCGTACTCTAACTTTTACAACCCAGATTGGGAGAACCATCCTAAATTTAACTGGAATCATACTACTAATGGTGGAAACCTAAAATGGGAAAATAATCATGCAAATCCTAATGGAAGTTGGAATAATCAGGGGAACACAAACAATAGACCTTAATATCCACCGGACTCTAACAATGATCAACAATTTGAGGATAAGAAGATGTCTATAGACAAAGTGGTATTGCAAATGGGAAACTAGTTGCAAAGTCAAAATGCTGTGATTAGAAACATAGAGAATCAACAGGGACAAATTGCTAATTCACTTAGAAATAGACACCAAGGAACACTTTCTAGCAACAATGAGATCAACCCTAAAGAGAACACTAATGAACAGATAGAAGCTGTCCAATTAAAAATTGGAAGAGATATAGAGGATGTGGTTAGAAAAGAGAAAGATATTGTGAGAGAAACAAAGGAAACTAAATGACCTGAAGAACGTGTTTCTAAGGATCTGGAAAAATTAATATCTCCAACTAAAATCAGTTTGGAAAGGCCACCACCTCCATTTCCTCAAAGACTTAGACAGCCTGAGTTGGATTAAAAATTTTCAAAGTTTATTAAAGTACTTAAGAAGTTAACGATAAATATTCCTTTCACTGAAGCTTTGGAAAGTTTATAAATGATATATTAAACAAGAAAAGGAATTTTAGGAATTACGAGACAATTGCACTAAGTGAGGAGTGCAGCACTATACTTTAGAAAAATTTTCCTCGGAAACTGAAAGATCCTTATAGCTTTACAATTCCTTGTGCAATTGGAAAAAAGATTATGTGGAAAAGCTTTATGTGATTTAGGAGTGAGCATTAATGTGATGCCTCTATCAATATTTAGAAGGTTAGGTTTAGTCGATATTTCTCCCACTACTATAACTCTTCTATTAGCTAATCGATCTATCATTTATCCAAAAGGAGTTATAGAAGGCGTGCTTGTTAAAGTGGATAAATTTATCTTTCCTTTGGACTTTATTGTATTAGATATGGAGGAAGATAAAGAAATTCCAATTATTTTAGGGATACCTTTCCTTGTTACTGGACAAGCTATAATAGATGTGCAAAAAGGAGAGTTGACTATGAATATTAATGATTAGGAAGTCACTTTTGATGTATTAAAGATTATGAAATATCCAGCTGAGAGAAAAGATGATGATTGTTTTTGGATGGATGAAATTGATTATCTAAGTAAAAACCATTTCCAAGAAAGTTTTGAGAGTATGATAACAGATGAGGTCGGAATAGATTTTCATGATGATTCAAAAATATTACTTAAAGAATAATGTATGTATGTTCAAGAGAGGTGTGAAATGATAGACGCTACAATAAATAGTAAACTTTTAATTCCATTTGTTGAAAAATCTCATGAACTTAAGATGGATGTACCCCATACAATTTTAAAGCCTATCTATTTAGGGAATTCATCTACACAACCAGTCTTTATATCTTTAGATGTGACTCAATCACAAAAAAAAAACCTGAATTGAATGATGAACAAGATAAAATTATTGAATTAGGACTTAGAAGAGACTTTGATGATAAATTTCAAAAGAACTTTGAGTTGAGAAAAGAGGATAAGGATATTGGAAGACCATTGGAAGAAATTCCTAAGGAATTAGAAAAACCTATTTCCTCAACAACGATAGATCCTCCATCATTTAATAATTATAAAAGGCAAGAATTAGATGATAACTTGAATCATAATAGTGACATAGAAGAATTTGATCCAGAATCTGAATTATCTAGAGAGAATCTAATCCAAAATTTGGGAGATATTGAAGTATCTTATAAAGATCCATTTCTTATAAATTCCAAGGATGATATTAATATGCAGATTAAAAAAATCAATAGAAGAATATTGGATCTAGAAAGAAATACAAGGAATTATGATATAAATCCAACAAAAAATGAAGAGCTAAATGAAAAATTAAAATTTGAGGATTTTATAGGAATCCCTGGATATGGAAATGATTGGGCAATTGATCGAGGACTACTTAATTGGAATTTTGATCCAGGAGGAATCATTTGTCTGGCTAACAACGTTAAACCAAGTGCTTTATGGGAGGCAACCCATATTTATCAGTGTGCTTTAATTTCGTGTGCTTGAGAGTTACTATTATTAGTGATCTATTGTATTTACTTTATAATGGATTGATCAGTTTAATTAATGATTGGTAGATGTTTGGATTATTAGTTGTTTGATTTGATATTTGTGTGTCTTGTGGGAAGTGATTCCTTAACTTCTTATTATGGCTAGACTTGTATGTTCTCTTGTAGTAATTGGATTAATGAGTCCACTATGACTTGGGTCTCAGCCAGACTTGAGTTTTACAAGAGAAGTCATGAATTTTGAACATTGATAGTTTCATCTTAATTTGTTACTTCCTTTATGCAACTTTATTTTCATTTGATAGGAGTCGCGAACCTATTTGATCAATACCATATGGATGATCTTACACTTTTTTTATAACTGTTAGAGGTGCTTATTTATGAGGATTAGATGATTCCTGAGATCGGTGCCTAGGAGCCAATATATCAAGGATAATCTTATCTTTGGGATTATAATTTATAAAATCATTTGAAAGTACCTAATTTACTAGTGTATTGATTCTGTTAGAAACTGGAAGTAAATTAGTAAGATGTGGTGAGTTAAAGGAATAATTGACCTCATTTATTATGTTTGTTTGTATTTGAAATGTGTGTTTATGTTTGTGTTACAATTTTATTTAGGTATTGAAGAAAATTTTTATATTCCCTTACTGATACCTACAATACTAGTTAGACTTTGGTTTAGTTAATTTCATTCTGGCACGATTAGTTTAGATTTACTTTCTACTGCATATTGTTCTGTCCAAATGAATACTTGCAAATGATTTTGATAGACATTTGTGGTAGATAGAATTTCTAAATTATTTTCTTCCTGCTTATATTTTCTGTACTGAATGATATATATGTTAAAAATTAAGTTTGGGGCAGGAAGAAAAATAAAATTTTAATGTGAAAATACTTTCTTTTAGTGTATTTTTATTACAAGCATGTTTTAGGTTAGCTTTACTTTCTCCTACAGTCTTTCTATCCTGATTATGCATGTATATGAATTTGATAGGATGTTGCAGTAGTAAGTAGATTCAACCTTTACTTTTCCTTCCTGCTATATTTTATGGAATTAATTGCAAAATATTTTTGAAATTTAAGTTTGGGGGGAAGAAAAATATTAACTCTTACTTGTTCTCAATTGTTATATTTTCAAAAAATATTAGCATAACTTCTTGCAATTGAACCTTACTTGAGAAGACTAAAACTTTTTATTTTAGATGAATATTATGGAAGGATTGGATGAAAGTTTTTAGTAATAAAGGTTAATTTTATAAGGGTAAGATATTTGGTATGAAAGAATTTGATTATAGTTAACTATTTAAAGTAAAGAAAACTGTATTTTTGAAATATTAAGAGACTTAAAGTATTGTGTGTTAAGAAGAGATTGTGACTTTATGATGAATAATAAAGCTCATACCTAATTATAAAGTAAGGATGTGTTTCAAGTTTGAACTTTAGAAAGAGGAGAGTGAAGTTCAAAATTATTACAAGCTCTCCAGATATAGTAATCCTCATTAAAAAAAAGAAGAGAAAAAGAAAATAGAGTGAAAAAAAGGGATTGAAAATGAGCCCAAAAGAAAAGAAAAAAAAAGAAAGAAAGAAAAATATTTATAAGGAGAAGCTTGAGGAGATGCCTAATCAAAAATTGACTTCACTTGAGTCACCCTAAAGGGAGAACTTGATTTCATTTCTGAATTTATATTTAAAGTATTGGCCTACATTATGATGAAGTTTACATGAACTCATTTTTCACATAATCTTTCAAGGCATTCTTAATGTAACAAATTATGGTTTATCTTGAAATAAATAGAAGACTAGAACTCTTAGACTTGATTGCTAAATATTCTTATACTTGTAGTGTTAACCTGAGTTACTGAATTACTTTCTAAAAATCTAACCAATACATTCTTTTGAGTAAAAAATTTTAGTGTATTACAAGTGAAAATTCCATTGCCTTAAGTTATATTTTTATGTAGTAAAAGTGTTACTTGAAGACAAGTAACAAATAAGTTTGGGGGATTTTGACACGCCTAAAATATATACACTTTTTACTATATCATTTTACTTATTTTTTATGATATTACACTTTAAAGGAAGGTATTTTGTATGTTTATTGGTTTTAGGTACAAGAAATGATGATTGGAGCAAAAGGAAGAAAAAACGGTGTAATTTGGAGCAAAAACGAGCAAGAAATGAAATTCTGCCCTGACACCTTTCGATAAGCCTTTTGATGCTTAATCTCTTTTACACTTCTTGCATATTTATGAATGAGATTACACTTTATAGAAATATTATTTTTATGCTTATTTTGTAGGGCTATCTGTTACGAATGCAAGGCAACTGAAATTGAGCGAAATGAAGCTAAAACAGAGCGAAACGGTGGAGCTGCGCAGAGTCATCTCGCCGACGGCTGCCTCAATCTCGCCGGCGGCGAGATTTTCCCTAGACAACCGGAAAATAGCCAAAAAGGCCACTGACAGCAGCCTCGAACCCGCCGACAGTTGCCCGGACGACCATGAACCGACTTTTGGCGGTTTTGGACCAATATTCGACGTATTTGGACTCTTTTTCGAAGGGGTGGTTAAGGAAACTCTTAGGAATTCGTCCATACTCTTTAAAAATGGGAAATTTGTTTTAGAAATGCGGAGAAATTAAGAGGAGAAAAAGTGGAGAAAAAGTGGAGAAAAACTTGAGGAATGTTTAGGATTCTTAGATTAAGAGTGGAAATGTAGATTTCTACCCTTTTGGAGAGATTAGAGATGAGATTTTGAGAGAATTTGTAAAGTATTTTGCTAGCATTGCAGGGATCGCCGGAAGACTTAATGGGAGAGATCTTCGTCTTTCTTTCAAAGGGAAAAAGCTAAGTATTATTCTTCATTATCTTATAATTTTGTAAACATTTATTTAGTGGATTTACTTTGGTTAAATGAAGTTTTTGTTGTGTTTTCTTCGCGCTTTGTGACATATCTCTCTTACTTTTTCTTCTTCTTTGGAAATAGCGGCATGAGACGATTATGCCATTATTTTCCTTTTACTTTTCTTTTGTGATAAGTAGAAATCATGTTTAGGATTTTGTGATGCATGGTAGAAGTAAATTTAATTATAAATGTGATGGTTTTTACTTGCACTTAATTTACATTGCAATCAAGGCCTGTTTTAATGTTAACATTTATTGTGAAAACATATGATCCGAGAGGGTTATGCTTTCTACAACTAATTATGAACCACATTCAAATTCCATGGATGGTGAAGTTCATGGGGATTGAAAGCAAATAAATAGGGAAATAATATTAATCGGGCGTAGAATTGGAGATTTTAGAGTGACAGGCTAAAATCCTCAATTCGGTCCTATCGTTTGGGTGCTGAAGTGTAGATATTAGCCCACAGGCAAGGGGAATGTAGGAGCTCCGAAGTGAGAGCCGGTATCCTCCCAGCCTAGCCACAGATTCAGTAACCAAGCATAGGATTAGTCAATGTTCATTATGCCTGGACCAAAGGGTAAAGAATATGATTGCTCCTATTTGGCACATACAATATTAAATGCATCTCAATCCTATACATTATCTATTTGATTACATAAGAATAGTAGTTTTTTTAATATCTCAAAATTCTCCAAACCAACTCATCCAAAAAGGATTATCTTTAGAATTATTATTTGCATTTAGTTATAGTTACTATTACATTTAAATCATGTATTTATGAGTAGTTGCTAGATAAAACACAATTTTAATCGGCATTCCAAACTAAGGACTATTAGTAGTAGACCAGAATTTGACTAAAGACCTCTTACTTCACTTCTTCGTGGGATCGATACTGGGGTTTTTAAAGAAAACTCTATATTACTTGAAACGATACGTATACTTGCATAGTACCCCTAGTGTGTAAAATATTTCTAATTTTTATATCATTTAAGATTTTGCACACTAGCCGCTATTTATAAATCGAGTCATGTTTTTGGCCATCTTTTGGAAGTTAATTTATTGCGTAATTGCTACCCTTTGGAAAATTAAAAATTGAGCCCATCCAAGGTGGCTCACCCCAAATGGCCAATTACCTCCAGTTAAGCACCATTTTCACTCCAATGATTAACCCAATTAGCTACACATTCCTGTTGACCTCATTTTTGATGAGGTCTTCTCTTCTCTCTTTAGTACTTAGGATCTAGCCTTAGGCTTTTCCTTTGACCATCTTAGAGGACTAGAGATGGGACCCACCACTTAGAAATTTCAAACCACTTCTTAACTCCCCGCAAACTCCACAAACTCGACCGTAGACCCCTAATCACCTAGAGGGTTGAAATCGGATGTGGAAGTTTAAAGGATGAGTTCCTATAGGACTCTTCGGCCTTAGGACCGCCTCCGGTGGCTCGGTCCAGTGAAGGGGCTGGCTTACACTACACTTACACACTAAATTTCCACACACTTCCAAAAACCACACCCATACCCAACTTGACCTCCTGACTCATGTAGGTGATTCACATGGATGGTCCTTAACCCCTAAGCCCTTGCTAAGAGGGTTAGGAACAACATAAGTGAATGCCTCAAATGAGTCCTTTCATGGCTCATATGGGCTTGATATGGCTTCATGGCTCAACCAAAATAATTTCTTTTCACTTACATCCACCCAATCTTCAATTTCCCAAATTTTCAATTTTTGACCCCCGGGACCCTACACCCGCTTAGCCTACCCAAAACCCTTAAAATTACCCAAATTTCTCAAAAATTTCCAAATTACCCAAAATTTTCCAAAATCAATCCCAAACATCCCCACATCACTCAAATTGATCATTCATACCCAAAAATACCAAAAATTCCAAAAATACCTCCTAATACCCTCCAAATACCCAAAATACCCTTCTTGGCCTAAAAATCCAAAAATTCAGAAAATTCCCAGAAAATTCCAGAAAATCCCAAATATTCCCAATTTCATTTTGTCCAACTACACCATGGGCCAATTTTGTCAATTTACCCTACTTTTGTCAAAACCCCCAATTTGACCCATTTTAACCCAAAGTGAACCTAATGTCAAACCAAACCTACCCAATTGACCCCAATTTTGGTCCAATTCAATTCTAAACTTCAATTCAACATCCCCAATACCAATCTAGACCAAATCTAAGTCCAATTTGATTGACATTTGGATCCAATTTCACTTTTGGCCTTAAAGCCTAATTTGAACCCAAACCCCACTCAAACTCAACCCAAAGCTAAAAGGCCCATTTTTGACCTAAACCCAAACCTAACCCAAATGAACCCAAACCCCAAAATCAAAACCCAACCAAAGTCAAAACCTCTTTGAAACACTCCCATAAACATTTCTCAACATTAATTTTACATCAATTTCAACCCTAGCTCAACATTGGCCCAACTTGGCCCACTTGGACCTATATTGGCCCATTCACCAAAAGAATCCAAATCCAACCCAATTCAAGCCCAAAACTACCCCAACAATTATTTGGCCCAACCTCTTTACAAAATTTCATCCCAAAATCCATTTTAAAATTCAAAAGCCCACTTTCTTAATCCATCTTAAAAGCCCAAAATCCACCCTAAAGCCCACATGACATCTCCATTTACCATTCACTTAATTAAAGCCATCACCTAAGTCCTAAATTCATCATCAAATAATTCCAAATCAAGCCTCATGCCAAATCACCCCTAAATATCAAAATTTTCCTTAAATCCATTTCCATGAAATCGACTTCACTTTTCCCAAGCCAAAGGTGAGCCATGAAGCCATGCATGAGCCACATGGAAGCCATGAGAGCCTCTTTACATGTCACCATGCCATTTTGGGCAAAAGGAGGAGGCTCTTTCCTTAATTCCTAAAGGTGATTAACCACTTCCATGACTCCACTAAACCATGCTTAAGCCTAATTGTACTTGGATCGTGACTTGACCCCACTAATCAAGCCGATCCAAATCACTTTCTCCTCAGCCTAAACCAGGCCTTGGGTGGTGCACCTAGCCCAAATGGGTGGGTTGACCCATTTAGGTCCAAATCTAGCCATGCCCCATTCCACTTTGGATCAAAGCCTTTACACATGTCCATGGCCAATTGATTGCACAAACCTCCAGCCGTGACCCACCTGACCTTGAGGGTGACCCATGCCTGGCCGGCCGGCCACCAGGCCGCCGGAAAACACCATGGCCGAGAGCTCACATGTGAGCCAACATTGAAATTCTCACTTGCCGAGCCGCCCCATCCCCAGCTGGCTACCATACCGATCTTCTCCTCACCGAGCAAGCTCGATCCCAAGCCCTAACTCCCCCAGGAAGCCCCCCCAGCCAGCTCTATTTAAACTCCACCCCTCTCGGCCATGAGGGAGCAGAAGCAAAAACCTTGCCAAAACTCTGCCAAAATTGTTCCAGACCCTCCTCCACCCTCAGAGCACTTGATCCCCAGTGAAATCCCCCGCCATTTCTCCTCTCGTAAGCTCAATTTCAGAGTTGAAATTCCACCCAAAACCAGGACACTTCTCCACAGTGAGCCAATCCCCAAATTGATTGGCTCTACACCTTCACCAGACCAAGGGAAGGTGTCCACCATCAAAAGCCCCATCTCCAAGCCACCCAGTTGCTCCAGCCTCCAAGCTTTGTGATCGGGCTTGGTCGAAATCATATCCGGACGATTCACTGCGACCGGGAGACTTCATCCGGAGCTTGCCGGGATCCAATCGAAGGTGCAACAACTCTCGGATTGAAGCCACACTTCTCCGAGCCAAGGTATGAGCTAATTCTTCATCCCGAGCTTCGGAGATTCTCCATTTCAAATGCCTTAGATTCAATGCATGTGAACCGTATAGATGTGTTCGTCTCTTCAAGACAAATCCATGTAGTATAGGAACGTAAAAATCCATCGAGAATCGAGTGAGATCTTAGGGATTTAGTGTGGACGGCTCTCGGGTGAGAACACTTGGGGACGATGAACGGATGCCGTCCATTCAATACACGCGCGGACGGACGGCTTAGATGGCGTCGGACCAGGAGACTGTACGAGAACCGCGGGGCCCGGGCTGCTGACTCAAGTGGCGGCGTCGAATGGGAGCGCACCGCGTGGTCTTTCGGAGCTGCCGAGGATGCGCTGACGCTGAATCGGATAAGTAGAAAATTAGGGATTTTTTGATTTATTTAATTCCCTAAACTTCAAAAATTCATATCTCCGTCTAGAAAAATCGAGAAAAATAAAATAAAAATACCCTCTTGCTCGGTGAAGAGAGGAGAATAATGTGGAAAAGAAATCACTTAATTTCATTAAATATTTTATTTTTTATAATTTATTTACTCTCTGCATTGTTATAATTCTCCATGCATGCATACAATTCACCATGGCATGAGACCATAGAGCTTTTGAAGCCTCTGAATTTGGGAACATTCCCTGAATTTTCCAAAGTCAGAGGCCATCCCTATGAAGAGTTCTTGATTTTTCAAGTTCAGAGTTACTCGTTTTGAGTATTTTAATTCCAATAAATAGCATGTTGTGAAATAAATTCTAGGAAAATTTGGTGATGTTCCTTATGACCGAGAGAACCCTAGAAAAAATAGGTTTTGACTTAGTTCATTTAAAAACAACCCTAATTGGCTTAAACACCCAAAATAGGTCTTTAATTAATTAGAGTTAACCAGGCATCAAATTGACTTGAAATCAATTCTCCACTGACCTTTAGGATTAGAGGAACCCACCATAAAAATTTGAGGTCAATTGGACTTGGTTAGCCCTACTAATTGGGTTGATTAAGCCATTTAGCCATTTTAAACTTTAAAAATTCACAACTTTCAAAATATCTTTCAAAAACGCACCAAATTGGTCTTGGAGCCTCTCTGATATCAGGGGAACCTAAGAAAATTAAAATTTTAATTTTCTAAAAAAGTTGATTTTTAATAATATTTTAATATTTTTAATAATTAAAAAATAATAAAAATCACAAAAATAATAAAATTCACCAAAATGTCACATTTTGAATTTTAATCACACAGGAACAAATCCCATATTTTTCCTAGGTTTATTTAGTGAGATATTAAATTTTAAAGCTTTAAGGTAATTTTAAAATTAAAAAAATGTATTTTCTAGCATTTTCACCAAAATAATTATAATAAATCATAGAAAAATCAGAAAATTGCAAAATTTGATTCTCTGATTTCCTTGATATCAGAGAGATTTTTGAAAAATATAAAATCCATTTTTCAACATTTATTTTATTTTTAAATTAATTAACACTCCAAAACTTAAAATAATTATAATAAAAATAATATAATTTAAAAAATCACCAAAATTGGTCCAAGTGCTTCTCTGGTCATTAGAAATGTCCCCTAATTTTCTTAAGGACAGAAACTTTCCTTTGGTCATGTTATCAAATTTTCCTTGAAAATCTCTATTTTCCACCAATAATAATTATATAAATAAATTAAATACAGAAAAATCACATTTTCTCCTCTCATGTCTTTATTGACATATGAGTGAAGTCACATAAAAATTTCAAGTTCATTTGAGTTCAATTTAGTAAGTTATGAAATTATTAAGCTTAAGGGGTAAAATGGTAATTAAACTTTTAACCCTTAATTAAAACTTTAGGTTTAATAAAAAATTAACAAGTAAAATATTTGATCCTAATCTGATTTGGATGATTGAAATTTAAATAATTAAAGGGTAGAAACCCATTAAACAATTTTAAAATGATTAAACTTTAATTAAATAATGGATTAAATTTGGAAGAACAATAAATTGGAATTATTAAAATAAGGGATATTTATTAGGAAGAGATTTATTCTTTAATTTAAAAATCCCTAAACTAATTATCTCATTAATACTCAATTCTTAATTAAAATGATAACTCAAATTTAAAATATTAAAAGACTTAATTAAATTATTAAACTCTTTTAAAATTTCAATTAAAATTAAAAATAAAGTAAATTAAAATTAAATTAAAATTAAATTAAGTTAAACTAAATTAAATTAAATTAAAATTAAATTAAATTAAATTAAATTAAATTAAAAATTAAATTAAATTAAATTAAATTAAATTAAAACAAATTAAATTAAATTAAACTAAATTAAAGTTAAATAAATTAAATTAAATTAAATAATTAAATTAAATTAAATTAAATTAAATCAAATTAAATTAAATTAAATTAAATTAAATTAAATAAATTAAATTAAATAAATTAAATTAAATTAAATAATTAAATTAAATTAAATTAAATTAAATCAAATTAAATTAAAATTAAATCAAATCAAATTAATTTAACATCAAATCAAACTAAATTGAATTAAATTAAATTAAAACTCAATTAAATTAAATTAATTTAAAGTGAATTGAATTAAATATAACAACACATAAAACAGAAAGACACTAAATGTAAAGCAACTTGAACATTATTCCAAATTTAAACCCTTTAACTTAAATCAAATCATTTGAATACTAATTTACCCTTGAAAGCTTTGATTATTATAACTCCTAAATGGAACATTAAATGAAGTGTTACTTCACTCATAGGATATTCAAATGTCCTAGTTCACCGAGCAAGTTAACAAAACTTGAAAACCTCGGACAGTTAATTCATCCGTGTAATCGAATCCATTTGGACTTAAAGCAATCCTAGAAATATTGAAAAGATGTTTAAGATTTGTCTTAAGCACTTCCTCGATACGATAGGATGCTTATAAGAACAATTGGACTTAATTGTTCTTTGATGAAGAAAATCGTCCTCAAACAAAAACACAAAGAACCTAGACGTCATAGGAGATGACTAGCTATAGGATTAGGAATTTGGTAGAAAACCATGACCCTTACCTTAGCTTTACCTAGGAACTTGCTTAAATATTCTAATTGTGTTTTAAGTGCAGCTTGGGATGACGGGAAGACCCTCCAGGTACGCTTTTATTTTATTGCAATTTACTTTCTTGCAATTTACCTTCTTGCAATTTACTTTATTGCAAATGCACTTTACTTTTCTTGCATGATAAGACAACTGTTGCATGAAAACCCACACCTTTAGGATAGCCCCTAAACTCGAAACCAAAACTAATTTAAAAGTCATTGCAAGATAAAGTTCACCGCCACAACATTTCAAAATATAAAACAACTTAAAATTTAATCACAAACAGAACACAAAACTACAATTACAACTAAATTAAAACGTCCCGTTGGATGATCGGGAATACCTCGGATGATGTAACCTACGTGTTGCTAACGGGATTTCCCACGGTCTAAATGAAAGTGTGGAACTCGTTCGGTTGAGTTTAGCAAATTCATCCGGACTAAGTGAATCCGATAAAAATAATGATGCCGGAAGGATGGAACCGTGGGATCTTAACCGGTGTCGTTATAATCAACTTTAAGATTTGTTTTAATCAAAATACAAAAACACTTGGAAATTAAGACTTCTCTAAACCAAAACACTTTTCTCATCCCCTGATTTATGATTTCTAAAACTAAACCCCTGCAACAACAAGGAGCTCGGAGCATGGTGGGCAGCACGGCCATCGTCGTCAGCAAAACTTGAATCTACTTCAGCAAAACCTTCTTAGAATTAAATAACAAAGTCATAGGACTTCGAGGTAGCTTGCCTAGTGCAACATAAATCCTCAACTCTTCGTTAGGCATTTGCATTGCAAATTAAGCCCTAACCGGACTTAGGATTCCGAGGTAGTCGTCCGATACGACATAAACCCTCATATCTTCTAGAGCTATTTGTATGATTTTATCATACAAATATAAGCCCTAATTAATTAAAATTGGCAAGATTGAAATACTAAATAAACATTAGGACTTTCCTAAACTCGAGCCAAACAATAGGATAGTCGGGAAGTTACCGAAGTTCGCTTCGAATCTGTGATTTCTCCTACTTTTCTTCCCTTGAATTCCCAAAATAAAATGTTCCAAACTTGATCCATTCCCTATTGAAATTCCAAAATTCAATCTTTGAAAACCTTAAACTTTGAAATTCTTGAGAGCGGAATTATTGATTATTATCGAGAGTTTTTTTAGGTGATTCCCGTCACTTAAGATGTAATTAACTATAGGGCTTGCCCTTATAGGGAATTTTAAAGAACTCGGGTAATATAAACCCCGTTTAATACTTTCATATTAAGCGGGGAATTTGTGGGCTTATAAAATTGGTTCGCAGACCAAACGGATGTCACAAATCTTCTAGTTTATTTAATCGAGCCCCACCATCGAGCGGTGTGTCTATCCTTAGGGATAGATACACGGTTTGTGGTGTGGTGTTCGTTTATATAAACTATTTGGGATGTGAGATCGGTTTCATCTCATATTTTAAAATCTTCAAATTTAAAATTATTTTCAAAATCAAATACTACTTTTCAAATTATTTATTTAAATTAAATTAAAAATTCGCCGACAACTTCTGTTAGGCGACCCCCTTTTCAAAATAAAACACACAACCTAAAATATGCCGACAATTCCCTATAAATAACATTTCCTTTCATGACAAAAGGAGAAAAATGAACAAAACCTTGGCGAAGCCCTGCCAATTGCTCCAAGACTTTTTCGCAGCCTTGAGAGGATCATCCCCACCATTTTAATCCCTTCTCCCCCATTGCGAAACCCTAATTTCTAAACTGAAATCCAGGGCATTTTCAGCCATTTTACACACTTCATCAAAAATCTAAGTTGACTATTCCAAAAGCTTACGCACACCATAAAATCACCTTCCCGATCGAAATCCCCCTCTTTAGATCCCTCTATCATATTCCAAGACCACACCCAAGACATCCTTTGGTCTAAAACATACTTATCCCCAATCATAGAGTAAAATTAGCACTTAGAGGAGGTTCGTGGATGCAAGCCAAAGCTTCTCAACCTACCCAATTAAGGTATCACCTCTTGGGCAAAGGTATAATCTGAAACTCCTCATAGTTGCCTAAGTATAGAACATTATGAAAGAAATTTACATTTCATGAGTATCTAGCAGTATAGATGTGTTCTTCTCACTTAGATGAAGGCATAAGAACAAATCACAATTAATTTAGTTGATCATAGAGCGAGATCTTATGGTTATAATGTTGACGGTTCTCCGGTTATGAACAATCGTGGACGATGAATGGATGTCATCCATTTTCGCATGTATCAAACGAATGACAAAGAACTGGTTGAACGAGGCAAGAATACACGAACCACGGGCTGAGTCTGCGACTGAGGTGTAAAGTGCAGCGAGTCAATAGATGACGCATGAGCTTTTGACGGGTCCGAGGACGACGTGGCGCTGAGTCAGATAAGTACGAAAATTTTGGTTTTCTAATTTAATTAAATACATAAAATGATATTTAACATCAAAAATTCATATCTTGGTGTAAAGAATCCCAAAATAAAATAAAAATATCTCTGTGCTTAGTGAACAAAGTTGAATTTAATGAACCAAAAATTAAAAATATTTATTAAGTTTTTATTTTAAATTAATTAAAAAAACCTAGAGACTAATTTAAATATAATTAATTAATAATTTATCATAATTACATGAAATAATGAGAAATTATTCCTAATGACCTTAGGGATGTTCTCTAATTTTGCAAGGTCAGAGAACACTTCTAGCATAAAAAATCCAAATTTACTAGGTATTTCACATTTATTTTATTTAAAAATCATAAAAAAATAAAATAAAAATCAGAAAAATATAAAGTCAAGTCTCGGTGAGTTCACCGTCGTCAAAGGACCTTAGAAAAAAAAATAAAAAGTGGGATTTTAAATTAATATGCATTATTAAGTAGTTTTCTATTTTAAAATTAATAAAATTTAATAAAAATTAAAATATGAATATATAATTAAAAAAATTAAAAAAATACCTCTGATCAGATAAAATGACCTTGGAATATTTCCATGAAAATTTTAAAGTCATAAGACTTATTTTTAATATAAATATATTTTTTTAAGATAACAATGATTTTTACTTTTATATATATATATATATATATATATATATATATATATATATATATATATATATATATATATATATAATAAAAATCACAAGATTACAAAATCAAGTATGGGCTGTTCTTTAAGACCAGTAGAACCTAGGAAAAATAAAATTCATGTTAAATTAAAAAGTTCATTTTTAGCCATTTTCTTATAATTAAAATAATTAAAAATCACAAAAATGCAAATATATTTCAAAATATGTCAAATTATTCCGTGATTAAAGAAAGCAAAATAAAAATGTTTTTACAAATTTTTAAAGTTATAAAAATGTATTTAAACTAGATAAATATAATTTTCTATATTTTTTTATTAAAATAGTTATGAGAAAATAAAATAAAAATCACACAAATATAAAATAAATTTCTCTAAGTTCTCTGAACTCAGAGAGACTAATATAAAATAAAAATTAAAATTTTAAAATAAAAAATGTTTTTAATTATTATTCATTAAAATTAATTTAAGAATTATAAAAATAAAAATATAATTCAAAAATTCATGAAAATTATTCTTAGAGGTCCACTGACACATATGAACACACCAAAAACTTTATGAGGACAAAAAACATGTTTTGATAAATTAAATTAATTAACATTAAAAATTCATATTTATGGACCGAAATAACTATAATAAATAAATAAATATCAGAAAAATGTAAATTCTTCTTTGATTTTTTAATTACCCCATGAGCAATAAGCCAGAAAAGTTTCATGATCACTTGGATTAAACTAAAGGAGTTATGGGGTAGGAATCCCTAGGGGTGAAAATGTAAATTTGGAATTTTATACTCTAACTAAAATTTAGGTTAAACAAGAGGGTAAAAGGGTAATACTTGTCATGATTAATATTCTTAGATGATTGAAACAGAAGGGATAAAATATAGAAACCAATTCACATCATTTTCTAGTAAAAGGGATAATTGGAATTATTCAAATTATCAAGGAATGGAAGATTATTAAGTTTGGATGATCCAAGTGTAAGGTAACACAAATTAGTAAGTCAATAAATAACTGATTTAAAGCCCCAAACCAATGGCTAAGCATAATTCAATCATTTAATAGGAATCAAATACATTTCATGAAACTTTATTTTTAAATTGCAAATTTATCCTTAAAAAAATCTAAGAGCATGGTAGTGAGCTATGTTTGACCTAAAACTATTTGAAGGGATTAGAAAAGAAAAAAACATTACTCTATATAAGCATTCCTAAATGCTACAACCTCAAGTTTAATTAAGAAGAAAGAGTAAGATTACCTTAAGTAATTAAGCCTACCCCTTGGTGTGACCACCCATTCAAATCTAAAACATAATGAAAGAAGTGTCTACTTGCCCTACTCATGGGTTAATTGAAATGTGATTAAGCACAAAATAAAACATTGCAATGTAACTTAACATAATTAGGGTTGATCAATTCAACAATATAATAAGGTCAAGTGAACTTGCATTGATCCAAAAAATTCCAAAGTTGTTTAGGGTCACTCCCCGAACAACTTTATAAGATTTTGGACAATTTGAAGGGCATCTGAACTTACTATAATTTGTTGAATAAAATCATCCTTAAAACTTTTGGGACCCATTGATGCACCAATAATATGTTTGATTTTACATATATATTTTGTACTCATCTTTGGTGATATTGTACTTTGAAGAAATGTGCTTTTCATCTTTACTGTAGATATGATGATTTTAGGTAATTGGAGAAAAAAGAAGCAAAAAAGAACAAACTTAAAGTGAAAAGGGGCAAAAACCAAAATTTTGAAGTTCTGGCACTGACGGCGCCAGAATGGGTGTTGAGGGTGCATTTTTTCAGAGAACCTAGAATAATTAAGCGCGATAGGGCGTTGATGGCACCCAATGTCGTTGGTGGCCAGATTCAATGTATTTGGATGACTTTTATAGGGATTCTTGAAGCATCTCTTGAGGAAATCTTCACTAAACTATTTTACTATGATTTTTGCGCCATAATTCAAGAGAGGCGTCTAGAGAAGAAGTGGTGTGAGTGAAGTAAAGTGTGTTTGAGTTGAGAGGAGGTGTTGGTAAAGAGTTTAGAGTCTAGGGTTTGGTGTAGAGTGTTGTTTTGTGAAGGATTCTTCTCTAAAGAATTTTAGGATGAGAGGGAAAGTGAGAGATTATATTTTCCCTACTATTCTAAGAGAGAATTGTGTGTTGTTGTGAAGAGAGAAGGAGATTCAAAGGAACTTCAAGGGATTTGCTTGGGGAAGAAATTGAGATAAGTTGTATTTACTTCTTATTATTTGTATGACTTAGCTTTTCTATGTAAAATCTTTATTTTTTCGTATCTTCCTCAAGAATTCTGAGTATATTTCTTCGTCTTTCTCCTCACAATGTATACGGTGAAGTGATAGTTTAGATTGGATGTACCATATAAATGTTAACAAATTGTGATGATTTTTCACTTCATACTTCATTCACTTTTTGATCTGGCCAATTAAACTATTAAAATATGTTGTGAAACATACAATCCAAAAGGACTATGATTTCTACAACAAAAGTGAAGATTACATTCAATGTTCATGAATGAGTGATGTTGTTAATGGAGGATGGGTGCAAATAAATAGAGAAATATGTTTATTGGGCGTAGAATTGGAGATTTTAGGGTGAGAAACTCAAATTTCCAATTTGGTCCTAGTGTTTAGAAACTAAAGCTTTAGTTAGCCTTCAGGAGAAGGGAAGTTAGAGCTCTGGAGTGAGAGCCAGTATCCTCCCAGCCTAACCACGAATTTAGAGAATAAACCTAGGATTAGCTAATGTGCTTTATAGCACTCGAAAGAGGGTAAATAATAGGTATGCTCTTATTTGGCATAATACAAGAATCTTACTAATCTCTATCATTCACTCACCATAACATCAATGTAAGGGGGAAGACACTTTCTCTAAATTTGAACCTTGCAATACAAAACTTGTTGTAGTAGTAGTTAACTTTAATTTGAAGTATAGAAAGTACTTTAGGGATCTTAAAATCTCTAGCATCATTAAACTTTAGCAACATTAGTATTTACTTTAAGTGCATTGGAAATTTAAATATTGGATTTCTGTGCTACGCTTCAAGGTTTGTTCCTCCCTATAGGAAAGATAACTAGGACTCTGCTAGAGCCTTGTCTTACTTGAATGATATGTTTGCTTGCATATAGATTGGATGCTTTCTTATTAAACTTATTATACTTTTGTGACTAAACTAAAAATACTTTATAAAGATTTATTCCATGGTAGCAGCTCCCGATCAAGTTTTTGGCGCTGTTAATGGGGAGACAATAGTAAATTGAGCAGTAATTGAAAGACTTTATTTCATAATTAGTATTTGTGTGTGCTTGCTTTTAAGTGTGATTATTGTAATTTTGTATGCGTAGTTTTGGATATGAAGGTTTGATACCTTACGATTCAAAATTAGAACGTACCGTTAGAAAAATTCAAAAATACTAAAAAGAATCTAAAAATTTAAACAAAATGATAAATAATTTAGATAATTAAAAAAATGAAAATAAACATCAATCTAAACCTTTAAAAGATTATGCTAACCCTGCAGCAGATAAAATTCACATAAATATTCAAAATCCTAGTGTAGTTGTTAATTCATTTGAGCTTAAACATGTTATTATCTAAATGGTACGAAATAATCAATTTGGTGGAACACCGAATGAAGATCCCAATTTATATCTTACTAGTTTCTAGAATTGTGTGATACATTTAAATATGATGGAGTGTTGAACGAGGATGTCAGGCTTAGACTTTTTTGTTTTTCATTATGGGATAAAGCTATGACATGGTTAAATTCATTAGTACCTGGATCTATTAGAACTTGGGGAGAACTATCAAAAAATTTTTTGTCAAAATATTTCCCTACGTTAAAAACTACTAAGCTTAGAAATGATATTAGATCTTTCTATCAATTTGAAGGGAAATCAATATATGAAGCTTGGGAAAGGTTTAATGATCTCCTTAGGAACTGTCCAC
The DNA here is from genome assembly GCA_022702705.1 of Papilionanthe hookeriana x Papilionanthe teres. NCBI lineage: Eukaryota > Viridiplantae > Streptophyta > Magnoliopsida > Asparagales > Orchidaceae > Papilionanthe > Papilionanthe hookeriana x Papilionanthe teres. Next base: position 25,167,062 of record CM040424.1, on the reverse strand, counting down.
ATCATGCTTTACTAGATTCGTTAATAACTCAAACATTTTATAATAGATTGGTGGGATCTCTTAGATCGATCATTGACGCTGCTTTTAGGGGATTGTTAATGTCAAAATTTTTTGATGAGGCATATTCTTTAATTGAAGAGATAGCTACTAATAATTTTCAATGGCACTCTAAATGGGTAAATCCAAAAAGAGTAGCTAGTATTAATGATTCTGATTCAATATCTATGTTGGCTTCTCAAATTGCTGCAATTTCAAAGAAATACATCAATTCGAAATGAACTATTCTCAAGCACCTCTGGTGTTAGAGGAAAATTCATTGGGACAAATTGTAGATTCTCAATCATCTTATGATTGAATGCTATAAATAACGTAACCCAAGAATCATTTTTCTAATTATTATAATTCCAGTTGGAAAACCACATAAACTTAAACAGGAATAATAACACTGCTACTGTTAATCTACAGTGGGAAAACAATTCTGTGAACCCATTAGGAAATTCAAACTACTAGGGAAACATTAGTTATAGACCTTCTTATCCTCCAGGTTTTAATAGTAACCCACAATTTAAGGAAAAGAAGTTGTCTATGGAAGAATTGATATTAATCACGGGTAATCAATTACAAAGTTAAGGGAACCAATTACAAAGTTAAGGTAACTAATTAAAAAGTTAGGGAGATGCTATTAAAAATAATAAAAATCAATTTGAACAAATTGCTACTGCACTTAGTAATAGACCTTCAAGAATTTTTCTCTATTAATGTTGAAATTAACCCAAAAGATCACAATAAAGAACAAATTAAGGCTGTACAATTTAGAAGTGGAAAATAATTGGAATCAAGATTGCACAAAGATGTTGAAGTTGTAAAAGAGAAGGGGGAAAATGAAAAAGGTAATGATAATATATATCCTGATATAGAGTATCCACGTAAATTGATGAAAATTACAGTTGAAAGACCACAACCTCCATTTCCTCAAAGATTGAGTCAACAAAAGAGAGATAAACAATGCTCAAACTTCCTAGAAATCCTTAAAAGATTAACATTAAACATACCTTTGTTGAAGCCTTAGAAAAATTGCATAACTATGTGAAGTTTATGAAGGATATATTAAATATGAAAAGGAAGTTTACATATAATGAGACTGTTGCACTCAGCAAAGAGTGTAGGGCAATTATTCAGAAGAAGCTTCCTAAAAAACACAAAGATCCTAGCAGCTTCACTATACCTTGAGCTATTGGAGAAAAGTTTTTCGGAAGATCCTTAGTTGATCTGGGAGCCAGTATTAATCTCATGCCTCTATCAACATTTAATAGTTTTGGAATAAGAGAAATTTCCCCTACATCAGTAACTCTTCAGTTAGCTGATCATTCCATTACTTATCCTAAAAGAGTTTTTGATGACGTTTTAGTGAAGGTTGATAAATTTATCTTCCCTGTGGAATTTATTATTTTAAATATGGAGGAAGATAAAGAATTCCTATAATTTTAGGGAGACCATTCCTTGCTATTGGAAGAGCTATGATAGATGTTTAAAAAGAAGAATTAACTATAGAAGTTAATGATCAAGAGGTGACATATAATATATCGAAAGCTATGAAATACCCTGCAACAGAAAAAGATGATGAATGCTTTTGAATGGATATTTGTAAAAATTTAAAAGATGAGCATTTTAAGGAAATGTTTGAAGAAAAAAAGGAACAAGAAGAATTGAAATGTAAGGATGAGAATGAAATGGAAGATAAATATGATGAGATAGATAATGAGGAACTGGGTTATGTTCAGGAAAGATTTGAGATGTTGGATATTACAAAAAAGGTTAATTAAAGTCTAATCCCATTTATCATAAAACCTCCTGAACTTGAGATGAAAATACTTCCTAAACATTTGAAGTATTTGTTCTTAGGAGAATTATCTACATTACCAGTTATTGTATACTCAGATTTAAATGATTTGCAAGAGCAGAAATTATAAGATACATTGAAAAGATATAAAAAAGCTTTTAGTTGGACATTAACTGATATTAAAAGAATTTGTCCTTCGATATGTATGCATAGAGTTCTATTTGATGAACAACATAAACCTAAAGCTGATTCGTAAAGGAGATTAAATCCATTGATGATGGAAGTAGTAAAGAAAGAAATTTTAGAATGGCTAGATGATAGAATTATATATCCTATTTCAGATAGTGCACGAGTAAGTCTGATCCATTGTGCTCCTAAGAAAGCAAGAGTAGCAGTTGAGACAAATGAAAGAAATGAAATTATAACCACGAGACAAGTCACCGATTAGTGAATCTGTGTTTATTATAAAAAATTAAATGCTGCCACTAGGAAGATCACTTTCCTTTAGCTTCTCTAGAACAAATGTTGGATAGACTTGCTGGGCATAATTTTTTTTTCTTTTTAGATGGATATACCGGCTATCATCAAATACCAATAGCTCCTGATGATCAAGAAAAAACCACATTTACTAGTTCTTATGGAACATTTGCTTTTCGATGAATGCCCTTTAGATTATGTAACACACTTGCAACATTTCAATGATGTATGATGTCAATTTTTAGTAAAATGAATGATAATGCAATAGAAGTTTTTATGGATGATTTTTCTGTACTTGAAACTACATTTGAAGTTTGCTTAAATAATTTTGAAAATGGTTTGAAGTTATGCAAAAAACAATCTTAATTCTAAATTTGGAGAAATGTTAATTTCTGGTTGCATAAGGAATTGTGCTTGGGCGTAAAATTTTTAAATATGGCATGGAAGTAGACTCTGATCCACTGAAAATTTGATAGATTTTTACTATCCATTTTATACCTATTTTTGATGATATTGCACTTTAAAGGAAAGGTATTTTTCATGATTTCGTGCAGGTACAATGATTAGAGGCCTTTAGAGCAAAAGGAAGCAAAAAAGGAGCAAATTTTGAGCAAAAAAAGAGCCAAAGTGTAAAATTTGAACTGGTGTCGAACGACGCCCTATTCAGTGCCGAACCATGCCTGTTTCTAGAGAGTTATTATCCAAATGGTGGAAAATAGCGCCTAACGGTGCCCTATCCAGGGCCAAACCGCACCTTATCCTGATTTCAAACTAGATTCAATGTATTTGGATGGATTTTGGAGGGATTCATGCAAAAACTCTTGGGAAATCAGTTATGGCTGAATTTAAACCACTTTTGGGAGAGATTTCAGAGAGGGGGTGTGTGTGTTTAGTGAGTGGTAGAGAGTAGAGAGTGTTAGGGAAGTTTAGAGAGAGTGATCTAGGGTTTGTAAATTCTCTTCCAAGGAGTGTAGGAGAAGAGGGAAAGTGAGAGATTTCTTCTTCTTACTATTCTAAAGAGAGATTTGTGTGTTGTTATGAAGAAAGAAGAGGAGACAAAGGAATTCCTTGAGATTTTCTTGGGGAAGAGTTTGAGATAAGTAGTCTTTTCTTTGCTCTAATTGTATGACATTGCTTATATATATATATATAATTCATGTTGTATCATCATTTCCTTATCAGTCTTGAGTAGATTTCTTTGTCTGTCTCCTTCTCATGTGATGTGTTGATGTTGTGAAATGGAAATGATATGCTAATTAATTATGGATAATTTGTGATGATCTTTTCACTTAGAAAATCATTTACTTTTTGATCTGGTCAATTGAATTGTTAAAACTTGTTGGGAAACTTATGTTCCGAAAAGATTATGAGTTCCACAACTTAAGTGAAGATCACACTCAATGTTCATGAATTAGGAACGTAATTCTTAGGGGTTGAGTGCAAATAAATAGGGAAATATACTTTGATTGGCATAGGATTGGAGATTTTAGAGTGACGGGCTAAAATCCCTATTGTGGTCTTAAGATTTGGAAACCAAAGCGAGAGTTAACCTTTAGGGGAAGGGAAGTGGGAGCTCTAGAGTGAGAGCCAGTATCCTCCTAGCCTAGCCACGAATTTGGGGACTAAACTTAAGACTAGCCAATGTTCTTTATACGCTGAAATATGAGTAAAGAATAGGATTGCTCCTATTTGGCACAATACATTTTCATCACTGATCTATGTCACAATAATCAACACATTAACTTTGAAAAGGAGGAGGACTCTTTCTTGCAACTGTGTTTAGTTATAAATTTAGTGTTGTGTGTTAGTTTAACTTATTGTTGCATACTTTAGTAGTAACAGTAACATTTACTGTCTGCACCTATTTTAAAAATCAAAATTATTTGTAATTGTGTTGTGATTTGAATAGTGATTTTTGTGCTACACCTTGAAATTAATTGTCTTCCAGTGGGATCGATATCTAGGACTCCATTAGAGCCCTTTATTACTTGAGCGATACGTATACTTGCGTTAATTGTTTGACTCATTTTGAAATCTAAATTAATATAAATATAAATCTGAGTTCCTAAATTTTAGCAAATTAAAAAAGTCACACCAGACCCTGCAAAGATTCAAATCATCGCGAAACTACCACCACCTCCAACTACTTTAAGAGGGGAGAGAAGTTCTTTAGGACATACTAGTTTCTATAGGAGTTATATTAAAGATATTTCAAAAATTACTAAGCCTCTATGCCAACTTCGGAAAAAGATAAGAAATTTGATTTTAATGAAGAATGTTTAAATTCCATTGAATTATTGAAAGAAAAATTAATCACTGCCCCTATAATAGTTTCATTTGATTGGGAGAAACCTTTTGAACTTATGTGTGATGCCATTAATTATGCAATTGGAGCTGTTTTAGGACAAATGTATGATAAAATTTTCAAAGTTATATACAATGATAGTAAAACTTTTAATGAAGCTCAAATTAATTACCACTACTGAAAGAGAGTTATTAGCGATTGTATATGTTTTTAAAAAATTTAGGTCGTACTTAATTGGGACTAAATGTATAGTGCATACAGACCATTTTGCTATCAAGTACTTAATGCAAAAGAAGGATACTAAACCAAGATTATTCAGATGGGTACTTCTAATACATGAATTTGACTTCATTATAATGGATAGAAAAAGATCTGATAATCAAATAGTTGATGATTTATCTAGTATGGAATAACATGAATTATCTAATTTTGAAGATGAAATTACAGAAACATTTCTTGATGAACAACTTTATAATGTTAAAGAATGGAATTTATTGTGGTATACTAATATTGTGAACTATATTGTAAGTGATAATTCACCACCTAATATACCTAAGCAATTACAGAAAAAATTTATGTATGATGCCAAATTTTATTTTTGGGATGACCCATATATATATAATCAATGTAAGGATCTAGTTATTCGGAGATGTGTGCCTTATGAAGAAATTGAACCAATTATTTAGAGATGTCATGATTCTGGATTTGGAGGACATTTTAGAACTGACATAACTGCACATAAGATTTTACAATTTAGATTCTATTGGCCTACTCATTTTAGGGATGTTAATAGATATATTAAAACTTTTGATAGATGTCAACGAGCAGGTATTATTTCTAGAAGAAATGAAATGATCCTAAATTTTACATTTGAAGTTGAAATCTTTGATGTTTGGGAATTAGATTTTATGGGACTATTTCCTCCTTCATTTGGGAATATATATACATACATACATATATATATATATATATATTTTTTTTTTTTTTTGCACCAATAATAATATTATATTAAGATGAAGAGTTGGTACATCTAACATGAGGAATCTTCATTAAGTCCCCATGTACAAGAGAACTAAATAAAGGAAAGCAAGAAATATCGGAACTACAAATTACATTAAAGGAAGTAGAGGCGGTAGATGCAAGTCAATTTGCGAGCCGATTTCCTTCTCTATAAATGTGAGACCAAATAATGTGCATTGAATTAGTGATAGCCTTGATCTTTTTTATCCAAATATGAAGGAACCAAGGTATTGCTGATTTACGTGTCAAAATCCGTAACAAAAGCATGGAATCAAATTCAAAATGAAGAAATTTTAACTTCAGTTTTTCAACGAATCTTTAAACCCCAAAAGACAAGAATAATTTCAGCTTCAAGTGCGAACAAGCCATGATAGGGGCAGCAAAGAACCATAGACATTTTCCTTTAAGATCCCCGCAAAGACCTCCAATTCCAATGAGAGGAAGATTTGAAGCCGCCATCCGTATTAATCTTCAACCAAGGATGCATAGGAGTCTTCCATCGTACTAAAACAAATTTCCTTTTCTTCGAGACCGAGAAGGAGCAATTAAATTCTGCACTTTACCGAGATAGGTCCAACAATTTAAAATAATAGATTTAGCAGAAAACATGACATTAAGATGTCCGATTTCATTTCGAGCTAACCAAATGAACCGAAAATAGCCAAAGGAATGTAGTAATAAGACAAATCCTTCCAATCCCGCCAACAAGCATCAATAGATGACCACTTAAAAAAGTTTCCATTTTTTCCTAATAAGGCCAGAATCTCCTTCCAGATTTGTTGAATCGATTGCAATTAAGAAAGATATGGAATAAAGATTCCTCCTCAATAAGACAAAAAGGACAAATAGAAGGTCCTCTAAGACCTTTAAGCTTCAAAATATCATCGAGTAGGAAGTAGTTTCTTGAATAACTTCCAACAAAAGAAGGACATGGATGGAGTGATATATTTATTCCATAATTTATTTCCCCAATCATTCTTCACGCAGTTGAAACAAGATTGATAAAAAAATTTAGATAAGCTCCGGTTAGCAGGATTTTTGGGAATTAATTTATCCTTGCTTATCGAAGCTCGAATAGGAATGGATAAAATTTTGTTAATAATTTCAGGCTGTAGATGAGTTTGAAGCATATCAGTATTCCATTTATGCTCTTTCCAGCAATCAGCAACAGTTTTAATATTTGAAGAAGAATTAAAAAGATGAGCTAAGGAATCATCATACAACCACTTATCAAACCAAAAATTAATTTGGCCATTACCAATCTCCCAAGTAAAGAGATCTTCGACTTCCATTCTCACTTTCAAGCAATTCCTTCCAAGTTCTAGAGTCACCCACTTTGTATTGCACTTGAGTAGGATGAGTATTATAACGAGTATTTGCTATGCATGAATTTAGACCAAAGAGAATCTTTAGCTCTAAATCTAAGCCACTGTTTGCAATAGAAAGAAAAGCTAAGATGTTGAAAGCTTTTAAACCCAAGACCACCACAGTCAACAGGCTTACACAATTTGTCCCAATTTGAAATTAACTTCTGGGTACTCTTCTTCATTCTTACCATTTGGAGAATGTAAAGAGGAAAAGATGATAGTATACTCTTAAGAAGGGTTATTCTGCCTCCATTGGATAAAAAAATGTTAGACCAACAATTAATTTGAGAAGAGATCTTGGTAACAATATCATCATAATGGCTTAACTTCCTTCTTCCTTTAATCAAAAGAAACCCCAAATACAAAGAAAGGAAAATGAGCTTCCTTAAAACCAAGTAAAGTCAACAATCCAGCTTTTACTAGGTATACCGATTTTAGAGCCTCGCCAAAAATTGACATTTTGGTTTGTTGAAGAGCATACCAGAAACACTTTCAAACATAGCCAAGGTTTTCATTAAACATTTGATGGATTGCTTACTTCCATTAGAGAACACAATAACATCATCGGCATATGCAAGATGAGAGATTAGTTGTGAAGATCTATGTTGAAATTGAGTATATGTATGAGATAAGCTGAATTTGATTTAACATCCTTGATAAATAATCAAAAGTAAGGATGAAAATGTAAGGTGACAAAGGATCACCTTGTTTAATACCTCTACCGGAAGAGAAAAACCATGGCATTCCCCATTTATCATAACACTATAGTAATTGTTGGTAAGCCATTTAAAAATCAAATTGCAGAAATCAGCTTTGAAACCCCTTGCCTCCAATACCTCAATAATGAATTTCCAACTAATTGTATCGAAAGCCTTGGCCAAATCTAATTTAAAAATAATATTAGAGCCTCTACAATTTCTGTCCGAGTCATTTAAAAGCTCTTGAGCCAAAAGTACATTCTCATCGATACTTCTCCCTTTTAAGAATGCGGCTTGATTTTACTGAAATTAAATCATTGAGCAATGGTTGTAATCCGGCCACAATAACCTTACTTATGATCTTAGAAAAAGTGGAAGTTAAACTAATTGGCCTAAAATCGGACCAAGAAGCTTTCATAGTATTCTTAGGTATCGAATTATAGTAGAAGAAGCAAAATATTTAGTCAATTGAATACCATGGAAGAAACTTTTCACAGCGGCAGTAATATCCGATTTAATAAGATACCAGAATTTTTTATAAAAATCGGGTGTGAACCCATCCGGTCCAGACAATCTTATCACTTTCCATAGAGTTAATGGCAATAAAAATCTCATGGTCATTAGGAGAAGCGACTAAATCCGAGAGATTGAGAGATGTTCCCGGAATCGGAAAACATAGCTGCTGAGAAAAAGATTAGATTTGGTGGCACTAGGCAGCAAATAAATCTTTGAAATGGGAAACGAGCATTCTCTGCAATATCCTTAGTACTTAACGGACATCTATTATCCAATGTCTTAATTTGAAGAATGGTATTAACGTGCTCTTCGTGTTTGATAATAAGCATGAAAAAATTTGGAGTTTCTGTCCCCATGGTGGAACCATTTTGCAGCAGATTTCTGTTGCAGAAAAACTTCCTCTTGATGAATAGCAGCTTTAAGGTTGGCCATTGCAACAGTCAATTGTTGTTCAGAAACATTCCCATTCTCTACCTCTTTCTCCACAAGGCGAAACCATAGCCTCGGCGAAATGACTTTTTGTTGAATATTACCAAAAACAGATCCGAGTTCCAAGATTTAAGTTCCTTAGTTAGTCTTTTCTGTAAAAGCCACAATTTAACAATAGGATTTGGAAACCCATTTAGAGGAGCACACCAATTTCTCTCAATTAGTTTACTGAAATCAGGGTGTTCAGACCATACATTGAGATATCTGAAAGAGTTAACTTTAACCACAGAAAAAGGAGCACAGCAAATGAGCAATGGAGAATGATCAGAACCCATTCTAGCCAGATGTTTAACTTTAGAGATAGGGAACATGTTAATCCAAGATTGATTAACAAGTATTCTATCAAGCCTTTCATATAAGGAACCTCTCTTCCAAGTGAAAGGAGAACCTTGAAAACCAATGTCAATAAGCTTGGCGAGTATAAATGTCCCGAGTAAATTTTAACATGTCATTTAGATTGGGATTCCCTGCCACCTTTTTCTCACTAGGGTGAGCAATGCAATTGAAATCTCCACCCACCATCCAACCTTCGGACATTGTAGAACTAATCTTTTGAATTTTATCCCAAAGGTCCAATCATGTCATTTGGAAGAGAAGCGAGCATATACAAATGATGCAAAACCTTGAAAATGATCAATCCGAAAATGGAAATGTAAAATCCGAGGATGATCCGGAAGAACATTCGAGTAATAATTCTTTTCTATATAATATCCGGATCTTATTAGAACAATTAGATAAGAAAGAAAAACCAGAAACTTTCACGGTGAATCTACCAAAATTAGATTTCACCAAGGGTTCCAAAATCACAATCACCCGAGAACTTGTGAATCCTGTTTAAACTCGGAATTCTATTAAGGGAGCCGGGATTGGCCACTCCCTAATATTCCAGCATATGAACTTAATCATGAAGTAATTCTTCCACTTCTAGTAAGCCTAGAAGAAGAAGGGATAATGTTGGATTCAGATAAGGCCAATAAATCAGCAGTTTTCTTTTTCTTTTTAGACTTTTGGATCAACCAATCATCCTTGAGTTCATTACCAGCTGAATCAAGATTATCAAAGGAGGTCGTTAACTCATTTTGGGAAGCATTTTGAAATATAGGATAATCAACGAGGCATGGGGGTAGTTAAAGCTGAATTATATTGTATATTATTTGAATGTTTCACATTACTTCCAACAGGATCCATAATCGTACTTCCATTATCCAAGTCGGAAGAATTCTCGGATTGGATAAGAGCTTTACGCATAAGTAAACCCGAATTATCAACGGGATCTAACACTTCCAAAACAGGAATGTTTGTAACGGGTTCATTATCGGTGAGAACATCTTCTTCGGGAATCCTTGACAAGGATGTATTGGTAATTACAGAATCGGATATAGATAGGTTAAAATTAGAAACCACATTAGGAATTGAGGGAAAACTGCTAGTAACGGCAGGAACATCAACGAGCAGAATCCATAGCCCCCATTACAACGAGCGGGAGGATTGATAGCGGTTAATCCGAGTATTCATATCTGCAGAAGCCTTAGGATCCATTTCAACGAGCAGGAGCATCAATATGTAATTCAGCGAGTACAACGGGAACTACATCGGATATAATTTTGCCTTCGGTAGAATTGTTCATTTTGGCAATAGGCCTAAGATTAGGATGAATCCTATAACAGTTATCCTTATTATGACCAAACATCTTGCAATTACCACAATATGCAGGCCTTTATTCTATAACTAATTGCTGCCAATAACCATTATGAGGGGATCCAAGCCAAATTTCCTCAACATCAGGAAGAGTAATGTCCCTTTCAACAAGGATCCTTGCTAAAGAAGGTCTAGACAAATTGAAAGTAGAGATATCCAATTTAAGAGGTTTCCCCAATGCAGTACCAATAGCATATATCACTTGGTGATTGAAAAATTGTAATTTCAGATTAGGAATCCTATACCAAACTGGAATAATAGGAGCTTCTTGATTAGAATCAAAATCAGGAGACCATTTCAAGATTTTCATATATTTACCATCCAACATCAAGAATTTTTTAGAGAACAAATTGGCATAGTCATCTTCTTTAGAAAGCTTTATCATTATGTGTCTTCCATCAAACAACCCAACTTTCCATGAGCCGGCTAACTTCAAATCTTCAAAACATTTCCTTATTCTTTCCATCTTAGGGTGTCCATATTGAAACTTCCCCACAAGAGTAAATTGATGAACTTCCACCAAAGAAGCAAGTTCGTAGTCGGTGAAAATCAAGGCGAGGTTTACCTCCCTTCTTGCTAACTTGTTTGATAAAAGGGCAATTACCCCTACCCGCAGTGAGTCTCATGATAACAATGGGGAAAAACCAACTTATCAGTCAAATCTACAGCAGCATTAACCACATCCACAAAAGAAGTCTTGCCGAGAATAGCAAAAGAAGAGGAATCGGCCATGACGAGTAAAAATATGAAATTCGAGAACCGAATTTCAAGAACCCGAGATATCAAACGAAGCTTAAAATTCGGAGCTTCTCTCTCCGAATTCAAGAAAAACACCAACCAAGTAGAAAATGAAGAATGAATTCAAAAAAACAGATTGAATTCAATCCAGAAAAAGATCAAAAAAAGAACTTAACCCAAGACCAACAAGAATCCCAGAATTTGAAAATTTAGAACCCAAATTAAGAAACCAAAATCAGGAGAGTGGATGAAAGGAAATAGCAAGGATCAAACAATCAAGACTAAAACAGAAATGAAAGAAAACGATGATCACCTCAAGAATCCTTCCTAAAAATCTGGAACTTCTCTCTCTTCCATCATCAATCGCCAATTATCATATATAACTCTTACCTTAGTATATATATATATATATATATATATATATATATATATATATATATATATATATATATATATATATATATATATTGCGAGCGGATTATGTATCAAAATGGATTGAAGTTATAGCTTTACCTAAATGTGATGCTCGAAGTGTTTCAAAATTTTTAATGAAAAATGCTTTTACAGGATATGGAATGCCGAGAGTTATCATCACTGATGGTGGATCTCATTTTAGAAATAATCTAATTCAAAGGTTGACTAAAAAATATAATATTATGCGTAGAATCTCAACTGCTTATCATCCCTAAACAAGTGGTTTAGCTGAAGTATCTAATCGTGAAATTAAATGAATTTTTGAGAAATCTGTAAATCATCATAAATTAGATTGGTCTGTGAGATTGGATACTGCATTATAAGTATATATGACTGCTTATAAAACTCTTATAGGAATGTCTTCTTATAGACTGATTTTTAGAAAAAACTTGTCATTTACCAGTTGAATTGGAACATAAAGTATATTGTGCGATTAATGAGTTCAATTTAAATATAAAGGATGCTGGTGAGAAAAGATTTTTATAGCTTAATGAATTGGAAGAAATTAGAAAAGAATCTTATGATAATGATAGAATTTATAAGAAGAAAATGAAGATATGACTTGATTGGAAGATTATGAGAAAGAGATTTAAACTTGGACATGAAGTTTTGTTATATAATACAAAGTTAAAATTATTTCTTGGAAAACTAAAGTCTAGGTGGATAGGACCTTTCACTGTTATAAAAGTTTACCAGTTTGTAGCTGTCGATATTAAAGATCCTAAAACTAAAAGAATATTTAAAGTTAATGGACATCGATTAAAATCATATTTTGAGGGGTCATGACCAAATTTTAAAGAGTTTTTAATGTTAAGTCATTCAGAATAAAACTAATGTTTATCGGGTTGACGACATTAAACCAAGCACTTTATGGGAGGTAACTCATAGTTATCTATGTTGTTTAGTTTGTTTTACTATGTTGTAGTTGATATTATTATTAGATAGTATTATATTTGAGTCCTACTCACTCATAATTATCCAAAATAGTGATAATTATTGAATTGTATCGAAGATTCAGAGTTTATTTGAACGAAAATGTTGTTAGAGCAAAACTGTGCTCTAGCGTTGACGGTGAGATTTTCAAGAGAGCATTATTTAATTTTGGAGCATGGGTACTGATGGCCGAGTAACAGTTTTTGTAGTTTCAAATGGCAAAATTTGGCAGTTATGAGCGAAGGTTTCACCTTTATAACTCCCCAAATTCATTTTAAAACCCATTAACTCCAAAAAACAAAAGGGTTGTTCCAAAATTTGCATTTCATGGCTTCCAACTTCTTTGAATCTCCAATATTTAGAGTTTTCAACAGAAGAAAGTTTGTCAGTTTCGAGGTGCAGCGACTTTGTGACAAAGTTCTTATAAAGAGGTGGCTTATCAAAGAACGATGCTTTGTTATTCAAGGTATGAATGTTCCTAGTACTCGAGTAGAGGAAATTATTATGTAGAGGGAATGAGAAGTGTTTTGTTATACTACTGCCACAGTAGTCATTCCTGTGGTTAAGGAATTTTATGCAAATCTTCATGGAATCAACCAAGGAGTCGTCTATGTGCGGGTAGATGGATATCAGACACTCCTTCCAAGATTAATGAACTTTATATGATAGATAATGTGTCAATCTGTCATTACACCAATTTTGTCCCTACAAGAGACAATATGAATGAAATCTATCGATATTTGACGGATGAAGGCAAAGATTGGGAGATAAGAGACGACGAGTATGTCAATTTCTCTACTACCTTTTTGAATCCCGTGTCAAAGCAATGAAAATTTTTTATATCTTATAAATTACTCCTAACCATGAAAATTAGTAAAGTGACGAAGGAAAGTGCAATATTGAACTACTGCATTCAAACTGGAAGGCCTATTGATATTGACACCATAATTGTGAAATCTATTTTGGGTTTGATTGTGCATGGGTTAAATTATGGTTTGGGACATCCTTCAACTATATTTCTTTTCTGCAGCCAGTCACAAGTATTATATGAAAATTAGGGAAAAGTGCTTCTCCCTTGGAAGCCCATGGACCCAACTAATAGTTATTACTATCCAGCAACTGGGGATGAAAATGATCTGAGCGTAACCATAGACCAACTATCTTAGTGTTTGCTACCTATTCAACTTTATTTTCCCGAAAATGCGTAGTTGATTCTATGGAAGATCAAGAAACAGGAGAATGAGATATGAAATCTTATGGATGCAATTAACAATATATCTGAATTATTTGATCATCCAGATAGGAGGATGAAGGAACAGTTCGATCATACTGGGTGTATGGAAGAAACATTGATATGTTTGATGAAGAAAAAAGCTTCGATTGAAGAGGATTCGACTGATGAATTCTCATATCGACACTTCTAAAATTTGTTTGTACACCACCAATTCATGGGCGATATCAGAGAAGATAGCACCGACATTGATGAGGAGTAGTGATTCTCTATTTTATCTACTTTATTTAGTATTTGGACTTTATTTTCTTAAGTTTGATTTATATTTGGCTTGCTTATGGTGTGATTTCAAACTTATTAGGCTTGATATTTGAGTTATGTTATGTTATCAGAGTTAGAGTGTTGGGGTTTGATTGCGATGCTGAATTGTTAATGTGGCAGAATGGCCTATATGTGTATGTTTGTAATTATGGATTTTATATATGAAAGTGATGTGTTGTATTGTTTGTGTATATCTGGATCAGTTCATTACTTAATTATGAATATAGATGCCTAAAATGGCTAATTAGATGTCGTTGTAACTTTGAAATGATCGATATTCCAAAATTTTGTGGAATCTTGAAATTTGGTCTAGCGCCAATGGCACCCAATACCCGAAACTCATCATGGACATTTTTAAATTGCGATTTTGAGCCTTTGAGCACATTTGATAGACTTCAACCTCCAGCAAAGGCCGAAACGCTCCTAGGGCTTGCTAGCATTTGTATTTGAGGAGATTTCAAGGCTTTTTGAGGTTAGATCTCATCTTCTCTTGTAAGAGCTTTACTTTAAACTAAATATTTTTTATTTTCACCATGAAAAACTCTTACATTGGAAAAATAAAAAATTTTGGGATTTTGAAGAAAACTTTGAGATAATCCATCGTGAAATGCTCTTACATACTAGATTTCAGTTTATAATCTTTACATTGTGATTTTGGAATTTATTTTCAAATTTTCTAGAAATTTTGATATGGCTCCAAGGTTGTTTAAGGGAAAGAGAAAGGTTGATTTTGACGAAAGGAAATTTATGAATATTAAAGCACAATATTACTTCAATTCTACACTCCGAAGAAAAAAGTGTATATAGGATCGAGGATTTGAAAATCAGGGGGGAGTTGTGGAGCAGGTGATTGTTGATCAGAATTGGGAAACATTATGTTATTTTTCTGTCGATGCTATTGCTGATGTAGTCCGTGGGTTTTATGCTAACTTGCGGTGGTCTGAAAAAGAATATGTGCTGTTTTGCGGATAAATGGTAGAATTCACTCTTGTAAGAATCAATGTTTTTACCAGTTGAGAGATAATCCATTATGTGAGTACATATTATTTGGTATGGTAGATGCGGCCTTACATGAGGTAATTACTCTTCTTACTGATGGAAAAGGAGAGTTGAATACAAAGAAAAGGAAAAAGATAAATTTTTATGCTTCCACTCTACATGTCACATCGAAAGACTGACATTACTTTATATCTGCATGACTACTACCTACTTATTATCATAGTGAAGTTTCAAGAGATAGAGCTATTCTGAATTTTTGTATCCAAAACATGAGAATAAATGACATTGGTAGAGTTATTCATAATAGTATTCAGACTATAGCTAAAGAGGAAACCACTGGAGCATTGAGACATCTTGCCCTGATTTGCACATTATGTGTACAATTAGGAGTTGAGGTTGATAGTAGCAAAGAGTTAGTTCATCCTTTAAAGCTTATTAGTAAAGACAACATTTGCACTTTGGAATATCATGTAGGATGGAGATCTGGATGTAAGAGTAGTGAGATTCCCTCTACTAGTCATGACATACCTTCTACCTCCAGAACTCCTACTATTTATGATGTTATGGAGTAGCTGATGATACAACAAGGTGATATTACAAGGCTTCATAGCAGGATTGATGGATTAGAAGCAAGAAATAGCATCAAAGATGGTTATCAGAGGAGAAGAGTGGAATATGATATATCTTATCATGATGCTCAGATGAGATTTATGAGGGGAGAAGCTTGTGTAATATTTCCTACTTGCCTGTTATATTCCATACCAGCCTGAGGAGGAAGGAGTAGAAGAAGAAGAAGAAGAAGATGATTGGTAGTGTAGTATTATTTAGTTTGTTATTGTTGTGTAAATTTTTGTGTTTGTTATTTGTTTTTGTTTAGTAGATGTGTGTAGTAATTGTACTCTTTTAATTTAGTTATGTTGTATTGAAACTTATGTTGGTTTGTTCATCAGTTGTATTAAAATTGTAATGGATGTTGTATTAAGTGTTTAAAGTTATGTTTTAGATTTTCTTCACCCTGCAAATCGGTGATGCATATGTAAACAATACTTATAACTATTTTATGCATGTAGTTAAATTTTTAATTAATACATGCATGCTACAGAAGAATTGAAAGCCCACCAAAAAAAGTTAGTTTGCTTTTTGTTCTTCTCTGTCTTTTATTAATATAATATGCACTGAAAAACTTATGTTTGGGGGAGGAAAAATTAAATTTTATTTGTTCTCAATTATAATATATTTCAAAATTTTTTAACATGACTTAAAGTAGTTGAGCATAACTTTAGATAACTAAATTTTTTATTTCATTTAAATATCATAGATGATTTAAATGAAATTTTTTACTAAAAAAGGTTAACTTTATGGGCTAAGATATTTAGTATAAGAGGATTAAACTATAGTTGACTATTTAAAGTAAAGAAAATTATATTTTTGAAATGTTAAGAGTCTTAGAGGTTTCTGTGAGGAGGGAAGATTGTGACTCTATGATGAATCATTTAAAAATTAATATATATCTATAAAGTAAAGAGATGTTTCAAATTTAAACTTTAGGGAGAGGAGAGTGAAGTTCGAAAATATTAAAGGTTATCCAGATATAGTAATCCTCTTAAGAAAAGAAAAGGAGAAAAAGGAAAAGAAAAAAAAAGAGGATTAAAAAGCAATCCCAAAAAAAAGAGAAAAGAAAGAAAAAGAAAATATATGTGATTAGAAGCTTGAAGAGATGCCTAATAAAAAAGTGGCTTCACTTGAATCAACTTAAGGGAAAAGCTTAGTTACATTTCTGAATTTATATTTAAGTATTAGCATCCTTACTAATAGAGTTCACATGAGCTTCTTTTTCATACGATCCTTTAAAGCATCCTCAATGTGAAAAATTATGGTTATTCTTGAAATGGATAGGAGACTAAAACTCTTAGACTTGATTATTAAATGTTTTTACACCTACAGTTTTCACCTAAGTTACTGAAAATCTTTTTAAAAGTCTTGTTATTATACTTATTTAAATAAAAAATCATAGTATACTTTAAGTAAAGTTCACTACTAAGAGCCATATTTTTATGTAGTAAAAGGATTACTTGAGGACAAGTAATAGTTAATTTTGGGGGATTTTGATGCACCAAAAGTTTGTTTGATTTTTCATATATATTTTGTAATCATTTTTTATGATATTTCACTTTAAATAAAGGTATTTTTCATGTCAGGTATGATGATTTTAGGCAATTGGAGCAAAAACAAGCAAAAAGGAACGAATTTGGAGCGAAAGAGGGCAAAAACTTGAATTTTGAAGTTCTGGCACGGTAGGCGCCATAATGGGTATCGATGGTGCATTTTTCCAGAGAGCCCAGAATAATTAAGTGCGATAGGGTGCTGACAACATCCAATGTCGGTGCAGGCCAGATTTAATGTATTTGAATGACAATCAGAGGGATTCTTGAAGCATCTTTTAAGGAAATCATCCCTAAACTATTTTAACATGATTTTTGCACAATAATTCAAGAGAGGAGTCTACAAAAGAAGTGGTGTGAGTGAAGTAAAGTGTGTGTGAGTTGAGAGGAAGCGTTTGTAAAGAGTTTAGAGTCTAGGGTTTGGTATAAAGTGTTGTTATGTGAGGGATTTTTCTCAAAAGAGTTGTAGAAGGAGAGGGAAAGTGATAGATTTCTTCTTACCTTCTATTCTAAGAGAGAATTGTCTGTTGTTGTGAAGGGAGAAGGAGATTCAAAGGAACTTCAAGGGATTTTCTTGGGGAAGAAAATAAGTTAAGTTGTATTTACTTCTTATTGTTTTTTATGACTTTGCTTTTATATATAAATCTTTGTTTTGTTGTATATTCCTCATGAATTTTGAGTAGATTTCTTTGTCTTTCTCCTTACAATGATATAGGGTGAAGTGATGGTTTAGATTGGATGTGCCATATAAATGTTAAGAAATTGTGATGATTTTTCACTTCATCTTTCATTTACTTTTCGATTTGATCAATTGAACTGTTAAAATATGTTGTTAAACATACGATCCAAGAGGACTATGCTTTCTACAATAAAACTAAAGATTACATTCAATGTCCGTGAATGAGCGATGTAGTTTGTGGGGGTTGGGTGCAAATAAATAGGGAAATATGTTTATTGGGTGTAGAATTGGAGATTTTAGGGTGAGAGACTCGAAGCCCCAATTTGGTCATAATGTTTAGAAACTAAAGCGAGAGTTAGCCTTTAGGCCAAGGAAAGTGGGACCTCTGGAGTGAGAGCTAGTATCCTCCCAGCTTAAATACGAATTTAGGAACTAAACCTATGATTAGCTAATGTTTTTTATAGCACTCGGAAAAGGGTAAGGAATATGTATGCTCTTATTTGGCACAATACAAAAATCTTATTAATCTTTATCATTCACTCACTATAACATCATTGTAAGGGGAAGGATATTGTCTCTAAATTTGAACCTTGCAATACAAAACTTGTTGTAGTAGTAGTTAACTTTAATTTTAATTATATAAAGTACTTTAGTGATCCTAAAATCTCAACCATAGTTAAACTTTAGCAACTTAAGTATTTACTTTAAGTGCATTAAAAAATTTGAATATTGGATTTCTGTGCTACGCTTTATGGTTTGCTTCCTCCCTTTGGAAACGATAACCAGGACTCCGCTAGAGGTCTGTATTACATGAACAATACATATACTTGCATTTATATTGGCTGCTTTCTTATGAAACTGATTATACTTTGTGACTAAACTGAAAATACTTCTCAAAAATTTATTCCAAGGTAGCAGCCCTGATCACCCATCATGATATGATTTGGTACTCTTTTAACTTAAATCATTAATGAAAAACTTATCATTTCTTATCCTACAATAAAACCCAATGCTCAATGGTATGGGCCTTAGACAAGTGTCTAAAACCTTGTGAGCACCTGGGAAAATTTTAATGCCACATATGGATTATCAGACTTGTGTAAGTCAGAGGTCTCAGTGATGAGGGTGATGACGATAATGCTTATGTTCACAAAGAGTGGAACATTAGGATAGTATCTCCTACCTCCATGACCTTCGGGAGAGGATAGGGCCAATGATACTATTCCCATACTTTTGGTAAGAAGTTTTCCCTCGTTTTCTTTGGTTGCTAGTAGTTCTAGTCAGATCAAGATGTTTAACTTGTGGACTATCCAATTTTGCCAAATATTCACACACACACACACACACACACACACACACACACACACACACACACACACATACCAAAAACTTGTCTAAGAGGCAAGCAATATATTAATAAAAGTCAAACAAGTACAGTTAAAAAATCCTAAGGTGTGGAAGACATAAATTGTCTCCATGTAACATAAATGCTAAGGGGGGAGGAGGGGTGATATAGATTACCATAAACTCAGTATAATTCCCTTGGGAGGCTAGATAATGTTGACCTCATTTTTGATGAGGTCTTCTCTTCTTCTCTTTAGTACTTAGGATCTAGCCTTAGGCTTTTCCTTTGACTGTCTTAGAGGACTAGAATTGGGACCCACCTTTTAGAAATTCAAACCACTTCTTAACTCCCTGCAAACTCCACAAACTTGACTATAGACCCCTAATCACCTAGAGGGTTGAAATCAAATGTGGAAGTTTAAGGATGAGTTCCTATAGGACTCTTTGGCCTTAGGACCGCCTCAGGTGGCTCTGGTCCGGTGAAGGGGCTGACTTACACACACACTACACTTATACACTACACTTTCACACACTTCCTAAAACACACCCATACCCAACTTGACCTCCCGACTCATGAAGGTGATTCACATGGATGGTCCTTAACCCCTAAGCCCTCGCGCAAGAGGGTTAGGAACAACATAGTGAATGCCTCAAATGGCTCCCTTCATGGCTCATGTGGGCTTGATATGGCTTCATGGCTCAACCAAAATGATTTCATTCCACTTACATCCACCCAATCTTCGATTTTCCAAATTTTCAATTTTTGACCCCCGGAACCCTACACCCGCCTAGCCTACCCAAAACCCTTGAAATTACCAAAATTTTTCAAAATTTCCTAAATCACCAAAAATTCCTCAAAATTGATCTTAAAAATTTCCACATTACTCAAATTGATCATCCATACCCAAAAATTCCAAAAATACCTCCCAATACCCTCCAAATACCCAAAATACCCCTCTTGGCCAAAAAATCCAAAAATTCAGAAAATTCCCAGAAAATTTCAAAAAATCCCAAATATTCCCAATTTCATTTTGTCCAACTACACCATGGGCCAATTATGTCAATTTACCCTACTTTTGTCAAAACCCCCAATTTGACCCATTTTAACCCTAAGTGAACCCAATGTCAAACCAAACCTACCCAATTGACCCAAATTCTGGTCCAATTCAGTTCTAAACTTTAATTCAACATTCCCAACACCAATCTAGACCAAATCCAAGTCCAATTTGATTGACATTTGGATCCAATTTCACTTTTGGCCTTAAAGCCCAATTTGGACCCATGACCCAAACCTAACCCAAACTCACCCAATTCAGCTCCAATTAACCCCAAATCTTTTCTAAACCTTCCTTAACATTCCCACAAACAAAACACTAACCTGATTTGCCCAACATTTAGACCCAAACCCCACTCAAATTCAACCCAAAGCTAAAAGGCCCATTTTTGACCTAAACCTAAACCTAACCCAAATGAGCCCAAACCCCAAAATCAAAGCCCAACCAAAGTCAAAACCTCTTTGAAACACTCCCATAAATATTTCTCAACATTAATTTTACATCAACTTTAACCCTAACCCAACATTGGCCCAAGTTAGCCCAATTTGACCTACATAGGCCCACTTACTAAATAAATCCAAATTCAAACCAATTCAACCCCAAATCACACTAAATTGACTCCAAGCCCTTCATAGAACATCCCTAAACCAATTATAACACTTATTTGACAAGGTCCTTCACAAAATCTTCACCCAAATGCCCATCCTAAAATCAAAAAGCCCATTCCCCTTAAACTTTCCTAAAAGCCCACTTCCTTCAAATTCAAAAGCCCAAATTCATCCAAAGCCCACATAGCACTTCCCCTCATCATCCATTTAATCAAAATTGCCCCTAAGTTTCAAAGTCATCAATTAAACAATTCCAAATCAAGCCCCATACAAATTCCCATCAAAATATCAAAATTTTCTTAAATCCCTTTTTATGAAATTGACCCAACCTTTTCCCAAGCCAAATGGAGCCATGAAGCCATGCACAAGCCATATGCAAGCCATGGCAGCCACTTTACACATCACCATGTCATTTTTGGCAAAAGGAGGGAGTCCTTTAATGATTCCCTTAAGGGTGATTTAGCCACTTCCATGACTCCACTAAACCATGCTTAAGCTTAATTGTACTTGGATGGTGACCCTTCCCCACAAATTAAGCTGACCTAAACCACTTTATCTTCAGCCCAAGCTAGCCATGGGAAGGTGCACCCAACCCATTTGCATGGGTTGACCAAAATGAGCCAAAATGACCCCTTCCCCTTTCTACTTTGATTCAACCACTTTACACATGTCAAACCTCAATTGAATGCACCAAACCCCAGCCCTACCCACCCGAACAGGATGGTGACCAATGTCCGGCCGGCCGGCCACCGAGCCGCCGGAAAACACCTTGGCCGAGAGCTCACATGTGAGCCCAACTTGAAATTCTCACCTGCCGAGCTGCCCCATCCCCGGTGGCCATTGGAGCCGTTCTTCTCTTGCCAAGAGCAGCTCGATCCCAAGCCCTAACTCTCCCGGGAGGCCCTCCACCGTCTCCTATTTAAACACCACCCCTCTCGGCCATGAGAGGTGCTGAAAACAAACCTTAAGGAAACTCTGCCAAAATTGTTCCAGACTCCTCCCCATACACAGAGCACTTGATCCTCAGTGAGATTCCCCTGCCATTTCTTCTCTGTGAGCTCAATTTCAGAGTTGAAATTCCACCCAAAACCAGGACACTTCTCCACAGTGAGTCAATCCCCAAATTGATTGGTTCTACACCTTCACCGGACCAAGGGAAGGTGTCCACGCGACAAAGCCCCATCTCCGAGCCACCCGGTTGCTCCAACCTCCAAGCTTTGTGATCGGGCTTGGTCGAAATCACATCTAGACAATTCACCGGACCAGGAGACTTCATCCGGAGCTTGCTGGGATCCAATCGAAGGTGCAACAACTCTCAGATTGAAGCCACACTTCTCTGAGCAAAGGTATGAACTAATTCTTCATCCTGAGCTTCTGGAGATTCTTCATTTCGAATGCTTTAATTTCAATGCATGATAACCGTATAGATGTGTTCGTCTTTTCAAGACGAATCCATAGAGCATAAGAACATGAAAATCCATTGAGTATCGAGTGAGATCTTAGGGATTTAGTGTGGACGGCTCTCGGGTGAGGACGCTCGGGGACGATGAAAGGATGTCGTCCATTCAATACACGCGCGGACGGACGGCTCAGATGGCGTCGTACCAGGAGATGGTACAAGAACCGCAGGGCCCGGGCTGCTGACTCAGGTGGCGGCGTCGAATGGGAGCGCGACACGCGGCGTTTCGGAGATGCCGAGGATGAGTTGGCGCCGCGTGGATAAATAGAAAATTAGGGGTATTTTCTATTTATTTAATTCCCTAAACTTCAAAAATTCATATCTTTGTGTAGAAAAATCAGAAAAATAAAATAAAAATACCCTCTTACTCAGTGAACAGAGGAGAATAATGTGGAAAAGAAAACATTTGATTTTATCAAGTATTTTATTTTTTATAATTTATTTACTCTCTGCATACTTTTAATTCTCCATGCATGTATACAATTCACCATGGCATGAGACCATAGGGCTTTTGAAGCCTCTGAATTTGGGAACATTCCTGAATTTTCCAAAGTCGAGGCCATCCCTATAAAAAGTTATTGATTTTTCAAATTCATGTTGCTGTTTTGAGTATTTTAATTCCAATAAATAGCATGTTGTGAAATAAATTCTAGGAAAATTTGGTGATGTTCCTTATGACTAGAGAACCCTAGGAAAAATAGGTTTTGAGTTAGTTCATTTAAAACAACCCTAATTGGCTTAAATACCCAAAATAGGTCTCTAATTAATTAGAGTTAACCATGCATCAAATTGACTTAAAATCAATTCTCCACTGACCTTTAGGGTCAGAGGAACCCACCATAAAAATTTGAGTCAAGTGGACTTGGTTAGTCCCACTAATTGGGTTGATTAAGCCACTTAGTCATTTTAAACTTTAAAAATTCATAACTTTCAAAATACTTTTCAAAAATTCACCAAATTGGTTTTGGAGCCTCTCTGATATCAGGGGAATTTAAGAAAATTAAAATTTCAATTTTCTAAAAAAGTTGATTTTTAATATTATTTTAATATTTTAATAATTAAAAAATAATAAAAATCACAAAAGTAATAAAATTCACCAAAATGTCACATTTTGAATTTTAATCACTTAAGAACAAACCCCACATTTTTCTTAGGTCTATTTAGTGAAATATTAAATTTTAAAGCCCTAGGGTAATTTTAAAATTAAAAAAAATGTATTTTCTAGCATTTTCACTAAAATAATTATAATAAATAATAGAAAAATCAGAAAATTGTAAAATTTGATTCTCTGAGTTCCTTGATATCAGAGAGATTTTTGAAAAATATAAAATTCATTTTTCAACATTTATTTTATTTTTAAATTAATTAATATTGCAAAACTTAAAATAATTATAATAAAAATAATATAATTCAAAAAATCACCAAAATTGGTCCAAGTGGTCCTCTGGTCATTAGGAATGTCCCCTAATTTTCTTAAGGATAGAAACTTTTCTTTGGTCATGTTATTAAATTTTCCTTGAAAATCTCTATTTTCTACCAAAAATAATTATATAAATAAATTAAATACAGAAAAATCACATTTTCTCCTCTCATGTCTTTATTGACATATGAGTGAAGTCACATAAAAATTTCAAGTTCATTTGAGTTCAATTTAGTGAGTTATGAAATTATTAAGCTTAAAGGGTAAAATGGTAATTAAAATTTTAACCCTTAATTAAAACTTTAGGTTTAATAAAAAAAATTAACAAGTAAAATATTTGATCCTAATCTGATTTGGATGATTGAAATTTAAATAATTAAAGGGTAGAAACCCATTAAGCAATTTAAAATGATTAAACTTTAATTAAATAATTGATTAAATTTGGAAGAATAATAAAATTGGAATTATTAAAATAGGGATATTATTAGGAAGAGATTTATTCTTTAATTTAAAAATCCCTAAATTAATTATCTCATTAATATTCAATTCTTAATTAAAATGATAACTCAAATTCAAAACATTAAAAGACTTAATCATTAAACTAAAATTAAATTATTAAACTCTTTTAAAAAAATTTCAATTAAAATTAAAAAAATAAAATTAAATTAAAAATTAAATTAAATTATGTAAATTAAATTAAATTAAAATAAATTAAATTAAATTAAATTAAATCAAATTAAATTAAATTAAATTAAATCAAATTAAATTAAATTAAATGAAATAAATTAAATCAAATTAAATTAAACTAAATTAAATCAAATCAAATGAATTAAAATTAAATTAAATTAAATTAAATTAAATTAAATTAAATTAAATTAAATTAAATTAAATTAAATCAACTTAAATTAAAATTAAATCAAATCAAATTAAATTAATTTAACATCAAATCAAACTAAATTGAATTAAATTAAATTAAAATTAAAACTCAATTAAATTAAATTAAATTAAATTAAATTAAATTAAATAAAAACACTTAAAACAGAAAGAAATTCAAAATAAAGCAACTTGAACACTATTCCAAATTTAAATCCGTTAACTGAAATTAAATTAAATCACAAACCATTTGAACACCAATTTGCCTCGAAAGCTTTAGTTATCATAACTCCTAAACAGAACATTAAATGAAATGTTACTTCACTTATAGGATATTCAAATGTCTTAGTTCACTGAGCAAGATAACAACAAAACTAGAATTCTCGGACGATTAATTCATTTGTATAATTAAACCCATTTGGACTTAAAACAATCCTAGAAATATTGAAAAGATGTTTAAGATTCTTCTTAAGCACTTCCTCGATATGATAGGATGTTTATAAGAACAATTGGACTTAATTGTTCTTTGATGAAGAAAATCGTCCTTAAACCAAAACACAAGGAACCTAGACGTCATAGGAAATGACTAGCTATAGGATTAGGAATTTGGTAGAAAACCATAACCCTTCCCTTAGCTTTACTAAGAACTTGCTTAAATATTCTAATTGTGTTTTAAGTGCAGCTTGGGATGACGGGAAGACCCTCCGAGTACGCTTTTATTTTATTGCAATTTACTTTCTTGCAATTTACATTATTGCAATTTATTTAACCGCATTGCACTTACTTTTCTTGCATGATAAACAATCTGTCGCATGAAAACTCACACCTTTAGGATAGCCTCTAAAACCGAAACCAAAACTAAGTTAAAAGTCATTGCAAGATAAAATTCACCGCCACAACATTTCAAAATATAAAACAACTCAAAATTTAATCACAAACGAACACAAAACTACAATTACAACTAAATTAAAACGTCCTGTTGGATGATCGGGAATACCTGGATGATGTAACCTACGTGTTGCTAACGGGATTTCCCACGGTCTAAATGAAAGTGTGGAACTCATTCAGTTGAGTTTAGCAAATTCATCTGGACTAAGTGAATCCGATAAAAATAATGATGCCGGAAGGATGGAACCGTGGGATCTTAACCGGTGTCGTTATAATCAACTTTAAGATTTGTTTTAATTAAAACGTAAAAAACACTTGGAAATTAAGATCTTCTCTAAACCAAAACACTTTTCTCATCCCCGATTTATGACTTCTAAAACTAAACCTCTGCAACAACAAGGAGCTCGGAGCATGGTGGGCAAGCACGACCATCGTCATCGCAAAAACCCGAGTCTACTTCAAAGAAACTTTCCTAGAATTAAATAACCAAGCCATAGGATTTCGAGGTAGTTTGCCTAGTGCAACATAAATCCTCAACCTCTTCGTTAGGCATTTGCATTGCAAATTAAGCCCTAACCGGTCTTAGGATTCTGAGGTAGTCGTTAGGTACGACATAAACCCTCACATCTTCGAGGCTATCTGCATGACTGCGTCATGCAAATATAAGTCCTAATTAATTAAAATTGGCAAAATAAAAACATTTAAATAAATATTAGGACTTTCCTAAATCCAAGCCAAACAATAGGATAGTCGGGAAATCACCGAAGTTCGCTTCGAATCTGTGATTTCTCCTACTTCTCTTCCTTTGGATTCCCAAAACAAAATGTTCCAAACTTGATCCATTCCCTATCAAATTCCAAAATTCAATCCTCGAAAAACTTAAACTTTGAAATCCTTGAGAGCGGAATTATTAATTATTATCGAGAGTTTTCTTAGGTGATTCCCGTCACTTAAGATGTAATTAACTATAAGGGCTTGCCCTTATAGGGAATTTTAAAGAACCTGTGTAATATAAACCCCGTTTAATGTTTTCATATTAAGCGAGGGAATTTTGTCGGCTTATAAAATTGGTTCACGGACCAAACGGATGTCACAAATCTTCTAGTTTATTTAATCGAGCCCCACCATCAAGCGGTGTGTCTATCTTTAGGGATAGATACAAGGTTTGTGGTGCGGTGCTTCGTTTATATAAGCTATTTGGGATGTGAGATCGGTTTAATCTCATATCTTAAAATCTTCAAATTTAAAATTATTTTCAAAATCAAATACTACTTTCCAAAATTATTTATTTAAACTAAATTAAGAATTCGCCGACAATTTCTGTAGGTGACCCCTCTTCAAAACACAACACACCGACCTAAAAAAATATGCCGCCAGATTTCTGGCGACTCCGCTGGGGAAAAATTCCTCTCTCCATTTTAATTAGATAATTCTGCTTTCAAAAATCGGTAGTGTATCCATGTCCCTAATGGGTCAGACTACCCTTCTTTCCGTTGGAATACTATGTTCATTTCTACCTTGGACAAGTATAGCCAACATTCTCTCGGATTTAGGAACCACTGTTTAGACACCCCTAAACGGAGAGGTTCCGAGATCCTTTACCTCATTTTTGAGGTGGGGTGGACCCCCAATAGGTGTTAGTTTAGGAATGATCCTTCGAGTCGAGAAGTCTTGCTTAAGACTTTCTTTTCCTTTCCAACTCTGAATTGGATTCCTTACCTTCTTTACACCTTTGAACATTCCGTTCTAAATAAACAAACCCTCTAATAAGTGACTCTTTTAACAAATGATTCCCTCTTATAAATACATGAACAAGAATGAGTTTGGACTCTTTTCAATTCCTTTCTTTTCGTCCTAAAGAAAAGAAGCATAGCTTGGGACCGACAACCGTAATCTACCCTACGAAATGGAAGCCCCGAAGCCGATTTTCTCCTTCACCAATGGATCGGACTTCGCCGTCTATAAGGATGAGCTGCCCGACAATGGGATCATCCGATTCGGACAAGGATTTGAAAACACGAATGTCAAAGTCACCGACGTCTCCCTCTTTGCACTGACGAACAAGATATCTGAAGCTGAGGAGCCACTGCTTGAGTTCAACCTTAGGTCGACCCAAGAGTTTCCTCCCCTGCAAAGGATCCCGATTAGGAGGAGTACCGCCGTCCGCAGGAGGACCGTTCTTACTACCCCCACCTGGTCTAGTAGTTTCGCACCTACCCCGACTTCGCCAAATCAAAGGGGAAAGAAATCCGTAACTATGGTAAACCCGTTACCGCGTGAGGGCACGGATCTTCTCGTAAGACCTTCGTTTTCGAAATCGGGTCCAGCTTCAAAGATTCCGTCACCGACAAGGACCCAAAGAAGAAACAAGTAGAAGGATCGCCGGAGAAGCCGTAGCCGCCGAAATCGCCTTCCTGGAGGAGATTCCGGAGCCGCCGGGATATACACCGCCGCGAATATACACCGCTACCGGAATATACACCGCCGCCCGACTACATACCACTTTTGGGAAGAAGCGAGGTTCCATCCCCTCTCCGCCGCGGAGGATGAGGAGAATGTTCGCAAGATTGTCGCCACATTACCTCGGCCCGCATATTACAACGATAGCCGCAAGAAACGAACTAGAACTACGCCGTTTGCTCGAATGCAAACTTTGGTGAAAAGGTAGCAAAGAAGGAAAACCGCCCGTATCGGAGATTCTACGAAGGATAGGGCGGGTGCCAGTCAAATCCCGTCTTGGGCCCCGAGTAGAGCCCGCCGTCATGACAGAAAAGCCAAGTAAAAGAATGAAGGCTAGCCCGCCTATCGTAGTCTCAGGATTACAGATTAGGGAGGATACCACCTTCCGACATTCGGCCGACGGACCATCCGGTCCTGGACCTTCCGCCGCTAGAAGGATGGTATGACGTCCCACTCATCGGCGACTAAGATCGAAACAGCGGCCCGAGAAAGAAAGTCTCGCCGGGAGGCCGGAATCCGAAGAAAGTGCTACCGCGATAAAGGGAACTCGTGAAAAGGGGACCCGGCAGGCTATCGCATGACAACCGCAAAGAAACACGAAAGCCCCGCCGGAAGATGCCATGGAAAAGTCGAGAACCGATATCCGACGGTTGGCAAAAGAAAGAGAAGAAAAGTTCGGAGATGAGATCGATTCATCGGAATTCATGGACGACGAATATGCGAGAAATCAATATGGTTGAGACACGAGCTTCATCGCCTTCGCAAGGTGCTCCTGCGGCCGCGCAGAAGAGAGGAGCCGGAACCGATGAGAAGGCGGCTTCGGAAAAAGACGACACGATCGCTCAAATGGCGAAAAGGATGGAAGAGATGGCCGTAGCTCCGGCCACTCTCCGTAGTCAAGTACAACCACATAGAGAGACACCCCGCGAGGTCATTCACATCGTAGACGGAGGAAAGGAGATTACATCCGTCAATGGGGATGACCAGTCGAAAAGGATACAACACAAAGTATGATCCCTTAAAAGGATATCAAGAACTTGGTGGAACGAGCAGTGCGAGAAGCCTTAGCACAATCGAA
The DNA here is from genome assembly GCA_022702705.1 of Papilionanthe hookeriana x Papilionanthe teres. Classification (NCBI taxonomy): domain Eukaryota; kingdom Viridiplantae; phylum Streptophyta; class Magnoliopsida; order Asparagales; family Orchidaceae; genus Papilionanthe; species Papilionanthe hookeriana x Papilionanthe teres. The sequence goes on along the minus strand of CM040424.1, from coordinate 25,137,930 downwards.
GAGCGGGACATCCATTCGGACGGGTAGACCTTACCCGGAAGAATTCGACGCCGTCCAATACCCGAAAGGCTTCGTACCACCTCTCGTTCAAGACCTTCGACGAACCAGGAACCCCCGACGACATGTTGCACACTTTCGTGCCGCTTGTTATAATGCCGGTGGGAGCGATGCATTACTCTTCCGACGGTTCGTCGGCAGTCCGTCGGGAATCGCCTTCGACCGGTATGCGAGTACCAAATGGTTCGGTGAAGACGTTCTCCGAGCTAGAGAACCTCTTCATCAAGCGATTCGCCGGAGCTCGACACCACATCACTATAGGTGATTTAGTGGTAGAGAAACAAAAGCCGAATGAAACTTTGGTGGATTACATACTCCGATGGAAGAACTTAAGCATGAAATGTGAACCACAACTGCAAGAACAACATGCAGTCGGCATTTTACTTAAAAGAATTCACGGCCCGATAGCACTTCTCCTCAAAGGATTCACTATTAAGACTTTCGAGAAGTTGTTAAGCAAGGCCGGAAGCTTGCAAGAAGAGGCGAAGCAATTAAGTTTCGCCGACAAGACGTGACAAGCGAAGCCGGTGAAGACTTTTGAAAAGAAATCCGGGATCGTTGCAGCGAGTTGACAAAGGCAAGCAACCGATGCAAATACCACCGTAACGGCCGCGACAACCACAACGAGATTACCAACAACCCCGGTCCGAGCTATCGGTCGTCTCCGTAGTATGAACAACCGTCTCGTCCGCAACGTACATTAAGGGAACTTCGAGCGAGAGAATATCCGTTCAAGAATGAAGCAAGATCGAAAATGTTCCGTAGTCGATGAAGACTCCGGATTTCCAGTCGCCAGAGCCTAAAAGACCGAGAGGAAGTCAACAAGAACGGTGATCCCAACTTTTGCCCCTACCACCGGATGCTTCGGGCACAAGATAGAAGATTGCATTACCTTTAAAAGTTGGCTCAACGACAACCTTCGGAAAGGAAATATAACAATCCCGAAGGAGTACATGAAGGAACCCAGAAAGGAGGTTCCGTCAATGTTATCTCAACTGATCCCGTCATTCCGATAGATCCCTATGCAACTGACGATGGATGGACTACCGCCTGGACGAGGTCTTCGAAGAAGATTTTAGACAACATCCTGTTGACCTCATTTTTGATGAGGTCTTCCTTTCTTCTTTTTAGTGCTTAGGATCTAGCCTTAGGCTTTTCCTTTGACTATCTTAGAGGACTAGAATCGGGACCCACCTTTTAGAAATTCAAACCACTTCTTAACTCCCTGCAAACTCCATAAACTTGACCGTAGACCCCTAATCACCTAGAGGGTTGAAATCAAATGTGGAAGTTTAAAGGATGAGTTCCTATAGGACTCTTCGACCTTAGGATCGCCCCGGGTAGCTAGTGCAGTGAAGGGGCCGACTTACACTACACCTACACACTACACTCCCACACACCTCCTAAAACTACACCCATACCCAACTTGACCTCCCGACTCATGTAGGTGATTCACATGGATGGTCCTTAACCCCTGAGCCCTTGGCTAAGAGGGTTAGGAACAACATAGTGAATGCCTCAAATGAGTCCTCTCATGGCTCATATGGGCTTGATATGGCTTCATAGCTCAACCAAAATGATTTCTTTCCACCTAAATCCACCCAATCCTCAATTTCCCAAATTTTCAATTTTTGACCCCGAGGCCCTACACCTACTAAACCTACCCAAAACCCTCGAAATTACCCAAATTTTTGCAAAATTTCCAAATTACCTAAAATTCTTCAAAACTATTCCCAAACATTTCTACACCACTCAAATTGACCATCTATATCCAAAAATACCAAAAATTCCAAGAAAACCTCCCAATACCCTCCAAATACCCAAAATACCCTTCTTGACCCAAAAATCCAAAAATTCAGAAAATTCCCAGAAAATTCCAGAAAATCCTAAATATTCCCAATTTCATTTTGTCCAACTACACCATGGGCCAATTTTGTCAATTTACCCTACTTTTGTCAAAACCCCCAAATCGACCCATTTTAACCCAAAGTGAACCCAATGTTAAACCAAACCTATCCAATTGACCCCAATTTTGGTCTAATTCAATTCTAAACTTCAATTCAACATTCCCAATACCAATTTAGACCAAATCCAAGTCCAATTTGATTGACATTTGGATCCAATCTCACTTTTGGCCTTAAAGCCCAAATTTGGACCCATGACCCAAACTTAACCCAAACTCACCCAATTCAACTCTAATTAACCTCAAATCTTTTCTAAATCTTCCTTAACATTCCCACAAACAAAACCCTAACATGATTTGCCCAAAATTCAGACCCAAACCCTACTCAAACTCAACCCAAGGTTAAAAGGCCCATTTTTGACCTAAGCCCAAACCTAACCCAAATTCAACCCAATTCAAATCCAAATCACTCCCAATTTTTTTTCAAATCACTCATGACACATATATGAGCTAAACCAAACAATTATTTGGCCCAACCTCTTTACAAAATTCCCATCCATAAATTCATTTTTAAACTTAAGGGCCCATTCCTTAAACCACTTTAAAAGCCCATTTCCTTCAAAATTCAAAAGCCCAAATCTACCCTAAAGCCCACATGACATCTCCATTTGTCATCCATTTAATTAAATCCATTACCTAAGTCCTAAAATCATCATTGAATTATTCCAAATGAAGCTTCATCCAAATTCCCATTAAATTACCAAAAATTTCTTAAAACCCATTTTTATGAAATTGACTCAACTTTCCCCAAGCCAAAGACAAGCCATGCAAGCCATTGACAAGCCACATGAAGCCATGGGAGGCTTGACATGTGACCATGCCATTAATGGTAAAAGGAGGGGCTCCTTTCCTAATCTTTCATTAAGCCTTTTTACCTTAAGCATGTCACACACTAAACCATGTTTAGCCACCTCATCATGGATAGAGACCACACCACTCTCTCTTGGGCGACCTAACCGATCCTCTCAGCCCAAAATCAGGCCATGGGGAGGTGAACCAAGCCCAAAAGGTGGGTTGACCCATTTGGACCCAAAATAGGCTCATCCCCCATTCCATTTCAATCCAACTCCTTTACACATGGCATTTGCCAATCGCCTACACTAAACCCCGACCACGACCCACTCGACCAAGATGGTGACCATTGCTCAGCCGGCCGGCCACCAGTGCCGCCGGAAAACACCATGGCCGAGAGTTCACATGTGAGCCAACATTGAAATTCTCACTTGCATGGCTGCCCCATCCCCAGTGGCTACCATGGCTGATCTTCTCCTCACCAGAGCAGCTGATCCCAATCCCTAACTCCCCCTGGGAGGCCTTCCACCCTCTCCTATTTAAACCCCTCACCCTCTCGGCCAAAGAGGTGCTGAACAAAAACCTTAAGGAAACTCGCCAAAATCACTCCGGATCACTCTCCACACATAGAGCACCGGATCCCCAGCCGAATTCCAGCTCGATTCCTCTAGGCGAGCCCGATTTCGAGCTCGAACTTTAACCCAAAACCGGGACACTTCTCCACGGTGAGCCAATTCCCAAATTGATTGGCTCTACACCTTCACCGGACCAAGAGAAGGTGTCCACCATCAAAAGCCCCATCTCCGAGCCACCCGGTTGCTCCAGCCTCCAAGCTTTGTGATCGGGCTTGGTCGAAATCATATCCAGGCAATTCACCAGACCAGGAGACTTCATCTGGAGCTTGCTAGGACCCAATCGAAGGCGCAACAACTCTCAGATTGAAGCCACACTTCTCTGAGCAAAGGTATGAGCTAACTCTTCATCCCGAGCTTCGAAGATTCTCGCATTTCAAATGCCTTAGTTTCAATGCATGTTAACTAGTATGGATGCGTTCGTCTCTTCAAGACGAATCCATAGAGTATAGGAACGTAAAAATCCATTGAGAATCGAGTGAGATCTTAGGGATTTAGTGTGGACGGCTCTCGGGTGAGAACACTTGGGGACGATGAACGGATGCCGTCCATTCAATACACGCGCGGACGAGCGGCTCAGATGGCGTCGGACCGAGAAATGGTGCGAGAACCGCGGGGCCCGGCTGCCGACTCGGATGGCGGCGCCCAATCACGGCGCGACACGTACCCCTTCGGAGCTGCCGATGTTTCGCCGGCGCCGCGTGGATAAGTAGATAATTAGGGTATTTAATGTATTTATTAAATATCGAAACTTCAAAAATCCATATCTTTGTGTAGAAAAATCACAAAAATAAAATAAAAATACCCTCTTGCTCGGTGAACGAGAGGAGAATAATGTGGAAAAGAAATCATTTAATTTCATCAAGTATTTTATTTTTTATAATTTATTTACTCTCTGCATACATTTAATTCTCCATGCATGTATACAATTCACCATGGCATGAGACCATGTAGAGCTTTGAAGCCTCCGAACTTGGGAACATTCCCTGAATTTTCCAAGGTCAGAGGCCATCTCTGTGAAAAGTTATTTATTTTTCAAATGCATGTTGCTGTTTTGAGTATTTTAATTCCAAAAATTAGCATGTTGTGAAATAAATTCTAGAAAAATTTGGTGATGTTCCTTATGACCAGAGAACCCTAGGAAAAATAGATTTTGGCTTAGTTCATTCAGAACAACTCTAATTGGCTTAAACACCCAAAATAGGTCTTTAATTAATTAGAGTTAACCAAACATCAAATTGACTTGAAATCAATTCTCCACTAACCTTTAAGATCAGAGGAATCCACCATAAAAATTTGAGGTCAATTGGACTTGGTTAGCCCCACTAATTGGGTTGATTAAGTCATTTAGCCATTTTAAACTTTAAAAATTCATAACTTTTAAAATACTTTTCAAAAATTCACCAAATTGGTTTTGAAGCCTCTCTGATATCAGGGGAACCCAAGAAAATTAAAATTTCAATTTTCTAAAAAAGTTGATTTTTAATAATATTTTAATATTTTTAATAATTAAAAAATAATAAAAATCACAAAAATAATAAAATTCACCAAAATGTCACATTTTGAATTCTAATCACTTAGGAACAAATCCCACATTTTTCCTAGGTCTATTTAGTGAGATATTGAATTTTAAAACCCTAGGGTAATTTTAAAATTAAAAAAAATGTATTTTCTAGCATTTTCACTAAAATAATTATAATAAATCATAGAAAAATCAGAAAATTGCAAAATTTGTTTCTCTGGTTTCCTTGATATCAGAGAGATTTTTGAAAAATATAAAATCCATTTTTCAACATTTATTTTATTTTTAAATTAATTAACACTCCAAAACTTAAAATAATTATAATAAAAATAATATAATTCAAAAAATCACCAAAATTGGTCCAAGTGCTTCTCTAGTCATTAGGAATGTCCCCTAATTTTCTTAAGGACAGAAACTTTCCCTTGGTCATGTTATCAAATTTTCCTTGAAAATCTCCATTTTCCACCAAAAATAATTATATAAATAAATTAAATACAAAAAAATCACATTTTCTCCTCTCATGTCTTTATTGACATATGAGTGAAGTCACATAAAAATTTCAAATTCATTTAAGTTCAATTTAGTGAGTTATGAAATTATTAAGCTTAAGGGGTAAAATGGTAATTAAACTTTCAACCCTTAATTAAAACTTTAGGTCTAATAAAAAAAATCAACAAGTAAAATATTTGATCTTAATCTGATTTGGATGATTGAAATTTAAATAATCAAAGGGTAGAAACTCATTAAATTTTTTTTTTAAATGATTAAACTTTAATCAAATAATAGATTAAATTTGGAAGAGTAATAAAATTGGAATTATTAAAATAAGGGATATTTATTAGGAAGAGATTTATTCTTTAATTTAAAAATCCCTAAACTAATTATATCATTAATACTCAATTTTTAATTAAAATGATAACTCAAATTTAAAATATTAAAAGACTTAATTAAATTATTAAACTCTTTTGAAATTTCAATTAAAATTAAAAATAAAGTAAATTAAAGATAAATTAAATTAAAATTAAATTAAATTTAATAATTGAATTAAATTAAATAAAACAAATTAAATTAAATTAAACTAAATTAAAATTAAATTAAATTAAATTAAATTTAATAATTAAATTAAATTAAAATTTAATAATTAAATTAAATTAAATTAAATAATTAAATTAAATTAATTAAATTAAATTAAATTAAATTAATTAAATTAAATTAAATAATTAAATTAAATCAAATCAAATCAAATTAATTAAATACCAAATCAAATTAAATTGAACTATGTTAAATTAAATCAAACTCAATTAAATTAAATTAAATTAAATATAAAACAACTTGAACACTTATTCCAAATTTAAACCCTTTAACTTAAATCAAATCATTTGAATACTAATTTACCCTTGAAAGTTTTAGTTATCATAACTCCTAAACAGAACATTAAATGAAATGTTACTTCACTTATAGGATATTCAAATATCCTAGTTCACTGAGCAAGATAACAATAAAACTTGAAATTCTTGGATGATTAATTCATTTGTATAATTAAATTCATTTGGACTTAAAACAATCCTAGAAATATTGAAAAGATGTTTAAGATTCCTCTTAAACACTTCCTCAATATGATAGGATATTTATAAGAACAATTGGACTTAATTGTTCTTTGATGAAGAAAATCGTCCTCGACAAAAACACAAAGAACCTAGACGTCATAGGAAATGACTAGCTATAGGATTAGGAATTTGGTAGAAAACCATAACCTTTCCCTTAGTTTTACCTAGGAACTTGCTTAAATATTCTAATTATGTTTTAAGTGCAACTTGGGATGACGGGAAGACCCTCCAGGTACGCTTTTATTTTTATTGCAATTTATTTTCTTGCAATTTACTTTCTTGCAATTTACATTATTACGAATTTATTTAATCGCATCGCACTTACTTTTCTTGCATGATAAACAACTGTTGCATGAAAACCCACACCTTTAGGATAGACCCTAAAACCGAAACCAAATTAAGTTAAAAGTCATTGCAAGATAAAATTCACCGCCACAACATTTTAAAATATAAAACAACTCAAAATTTAATCACAAACGGAACACAAAACTACAATTACAACTAAATTAAAACGTCCTGTTGGATGATCGAGAATACCTCGGATGATGTAACCTACGTGTTACTTAACGGGATTTCCACGGTCTAAATGAAAGTGTGGAACTCATTCGGTTGAGTTTAGCAAATTCATCTGGACTAAGTGAATCCGATAAAAATAATGATGCCGGAAGGATGGAACCGTGGGATCTTAACCGGTGTCGTTATAATCAACTTTAAGATTTGTTTTAATCAAAATACAAAAAACTTGGAAATTAAGACCTCTCTAAACCAAAACACTTTTCTCATCCCCTGATTTATGATTTTTAAAACTAAACCTCCGCAACAACAAGGAGCTTGGAGCATGGTGGGCAAGCACGGCCATCGTCGTCGACAAAACTTGAACCTACTTCGACAAAACTTTCCTAGAATTAAACAACAAGGTCATAGGACTTTGAGGTAGCTTCGCTCAGTGCAACATAAATCCTCAACTCTTCGTTAGGCATTTGCATTGCAAATTAAGCCCTAACCGATCTTAGGATTCCGAGGTAGTCGTCCGATACGACAATAAACCCTCACATCTTCTAAAGCTATTTGTTTGATTTTATCATACAAATATAAGCCCTAATTAATTAAAATTGGCAAGATTGAAATACTAAATAAACATTAGGACTTTCCTAAATTCAAGCCAAACAATAGGATAGTCGGGAAATTACCGAAGTTCACTTCGAATCAGTGATTTCTCCTACCTTTCTTCCTTTGGATTCACAAAATAAAATGTTCCAAAATTTGATCCATTCCCTATTGAAACTCCAAAATTCAATCTTTGAAAACCTTAAACTCTGAAATTCTTGAGAGCAGAATTATTGATTATTATCGAGAGTTTTCTTAAGTGATTCTCGTCACTTAAGATGTAATTAACTATAGGGGCTTGCCCTTATAGGGAATTTTAAAGAACCTGAGTAATATAAACCTCGTTTAATACTTTCATATTAAGCGAGGGAATTTGTCGGCTTATAAAATTGGTTCGCGGACCAAACGGATGTCACAAAACTTCTAGTTTATTTGATCGAGCCCCACCATCGAGCGATGTGTCTATCCTTAGGGATAGATACACGGTTTGTGGTGCGGTGCTCGTTTATATAAACTATTTGGAATGTGAGATCGGTTTAATCTCATATCTTAAAACTTTCAAATTTAAAAATTATTTTCAAAGCCAAATACTACTTTCTAAATTATATATATATTTAAATCAAATTTAAAATTTAAATTCGCCGACAACTTCGTTAGGCGACCCTTTTCAAAATATCACACAACCTAAAAATAGTGCCGAGCACATCCGAACCGCCTCGGTGCGAGCTTCGATTCGGAGTTCGAGACTCGTTAGCCAGTACTTATCACTTGCGATGAAGAACCACCTCGACGGGAGGCGATTGAAGAGAAGAAGAAAATTGACGAAGAAGAGAGGACCGAGGCTCCTAAGGCTAGACTAGGGGCCGCTTATCCTATGATAGTTGTTTCCGATTCGGGGGAGAAATCCCTCGAACCTACGATTTTGTATGATTATCTGCTCACTTCGGTGGGATCATATAATGATAAGGGTGATGGCGTTGGCTACGTTTTGACTGTTTCTAACGATTACGTAACTAGCGACAATCCGGACATCGACTTCGATACCGATAACAATTCTCAAATCATACACGATCTCGATGAGCAAAATAACGAAGAAGATATCCATCAAGGAGGCTACGAGTACTCAACAAGCAACTGATCTATCTATGAGTTTCGAGGAGCTCCAGTCACGATAGAGTTAGAACCTTCAGATTCTGAAGATAATCCGAAAGAGCTCGTCATTCCGATTCGGGAGGAGACACCGGCGAACTCGACACTAGATTCGAAGAAATTACGAAGTCAACTTAAGAAGTGGAAGAGTTCTACCTCCAAGAATGGGTCCAAAGGACAAAGGAAGCGAGTGGTTGTTCAAGAAGAACCAACCCCGACGAGAAGAAATACCCATTCGAGAAGAAGTCGAGACACATGGAAATAAAGTGGATTACAACGTGCTAGCCCATCTTAGGAAACTACCGGCCAAGGCGAGCATTTACGATTCTCTCATCTTATCGAAGGAGATGAGAGAAGCTCCGATCGAGGCCTTACTTGATCCGGAAATTTGCTTAGCTCGAATGGCGGAGATTCCTTAGATGAGGTTTGCTCGTTAAAAGAACGACGAGGCTTTACCTTCACGGACGGTGACCTACTACTTGGGATGGCGAGATCCACAACCGACCGTTGTACATTTCGATTACTAATTGGGAAGTTTACGCTCTCCGGAGTATTGGTGGATCCGGGAGCATCAATCAATATAATGAGTCCTCGAACACTAAGCATATTTGGAAATTGATGCTCGCGAGCTCGAAGCAAACAAAATGTTATTAAGAGGATTCAACCGAAAGGAGAAAGAGCCCTCGGGTCGATAACGCTATCGATGAAGACCGGTGACTTAGCAAAGACAACCGCGAAATTTCACATAATTGATTCGGAAACGTCGTTCAACGCTCTACCGGGCCGACCATGGATACATGAAAACGAGGATGGTACCATCATCTCTACACCAGGTGCATCGAAGTACTACGATGGAGGGGAACGAGTGCATCAAAGGTGACTTGCAACCATTCTCCGTACATGAGATTGGAATCCATGAAGACGCGACTTATTATGCACCGCCAAAGAAAACAATCTTCTCCGGAGATACCGTAACAAATGAAGCAAAGAAAGTTCGGGACAAAGAAGAACCCGAAGTTCTAGTCCAACGGTCACTCACCACTCCCTTCCGGCGAGATGGTGAAGGTTTCTCCACAACTCGCATCCGAGGTCGAGGCGGGGACGATGTCGTGGTAGAGACGCTAGGACGAGTTGGACGTGAAGAAATCGACCATCAATGTTGATTGGGAAGATAGTTCGAAGAAGAAGAAGAAATCAAACAAGAAGCAGACGACAATAAGTCGAAGAAGCCACAATTCAAGATCTCTCTCGAAGATGAGAAGAACGAAGAATACAAATCAATGTACGAGAAGATTAACCACTACGTACATACTATGACCCTAACCCCGATCCGGTCGAGCAAGATCGAGGGTATGGTGGTCAAAGAGGTACGTAACGACGGTGCAAGGCCAATCAAATTCTACCGTGGTGATTCTTCCTCCAAAGCCGAAAATAATGTATAATTCGAAGATGTCACTTCATCGAATTAATGGAATTACCTTTTGAGTGGTACTCTCCCTGGGTTCAAAATTTAATTCAACGGGGTTTCTTACCTCGACAATGGACAAAAGGCCAATCACAACATTTTGAAAAGTTATGGAATAACTCCGGTCGTCCACCCGATTCAAAGTATGGACTCGGATTCGGCACGAGTAGGATCGGTTGACGATGCCGAATTTTGCTTGGTTGTCACTTGCGAATCTAATGAAACGCATGGAAACTACGGACGAACTCGAAGATGTACAAATTGGAGACGCTCCACCAGAATTCGAAGAAGAAATTAAATCAACAATAGATGAGTTGACGGAAGTTAACTTAGGTACTAGCGAAGAGCCTAGACCTACCTTTGTTAGCTCCTTACTCAATAAAAAAGACTCCAAGAAATAATCGAGTTATTAATGGAATTTAAAGATCGCTTTGCTTGGAATTATGACGAGATGCCAGGATTAGCTCCGGAGGTCGCGATCCATAAGCTAGGAGTGGATCCTACTTCGTCCCGATCGGACAAGGTCCCGAGAAGAATGCGTCTAGAAATCAAACAACAAGTCATAGCCGAAGTTAAAAAGCTAATAGACGCTAAATTTGTCCGTGAAGAACAATACCCGACTTGGTTAGCCTGATGTGGTGCCGGTCGGAAAGAAGAATGGTCGGATCGGAATTTGTGTGGACTTCGGAGATTTAAACAAGGCATGTCCAAAGGAAGAATTCCCTCTACCGATCCGGAATTAATGATCGACATTGCTTCAACGCATGAAATATTCTCATTCATGGATGGATCTTCGGGATACAACCGGATAAAAATGGCTCCAGTAAGATGAAAAGCTTACGAGCATTCGAACTCCGATCGGAGTATTTTGCTACACGATAATGCCATTCGGACTGAAGAACGCAGGAGCAACCTACCAAAGAGCAATGACAAGAATTTTTGATGATCTCATCCACAATCAAGTCGAATGCTACGTGGACGATGTGGTCATCAAAAGCAAAGTAAAGGACAACCACATGTATGATTTGAGAATTGTTTTCGAACGGTTAAGACAATTTAACCTTAAGATGAATCCCTTAAAATGCGCCTTCGACGTCACCTCCGGGAAATTCTTAGGATTCGTTGTCCGACATCGTGGAATTGAAATCGACCCGGAAAAGATTAAAGCTATCATTAGAAATGTCCCCTAATTTTCTTAAGGACAGAAACTTTCCCTTGGTCATGTTATTAAATTTTCCTTGAAAATCTCTTTTTTCTACCAAAAATAATTATATAAATAAATTAAATACAGAAAAATCACATTTTCTCCTCTCATGTCTTTATTGACATATGAGTGAAGTCACATAAAAATTTCAAGTTCATTTGAGTTCAATTTAGTGAGTTATGAAATTATTAAGCTTAAAGGGTAAATAGGTAATTAAAATTTTAACCCTTAATTAAAACTTTAGGTTTAATAAAAAAAAATTAACAAGTAAAATATTTGATCCTAATCTGATTTGGATGATTGAAATTTAAATAATTAAAGGGTAGAAACCCATTAAGCAATTTAAAATGATCAAACTTTAATTAAATAATTGATTAAATTTGGAAGAATAATAAAATTGGAATTATTAAAATAGGGATATTATTAGGAAGAGATTTATTCTTTAATTTAAAAATCCCTAAATTAATTATCTCATTAATATTCAATTCTTAATTAAAATGATAACTCAAATTCAAAACATTAAAAGACTTGATCATTAAACTAAAATTAAATTATTAAACTCTTTTAAAAAATTTCAATTAAAATTAAAAAAATAAAATTAAATTAAAAATTAAATTAAATTAAGTAAATTAAATAAAATTAAATTAAATTAAATTAAATTAAATTAAATCAAATTAAATTAAATTAAATGAAATAAATTAAATCAAATTAAATTAAACTAAATTAAATCAAATCAAATGAATTAAAATTAAATTAAATTAAATTAAATTAAATTAAATTAAATTAAATTAAATTAAATTAAATTAAATTAAATTAAATCAAATTAAATTAAAATTAAATCAAATCAAATTAAATTAATTTAACATCAAATCAAACTAAATTGAATTAAATTAAATTAAAATTAAAAGTCAATTAAATTAAATTAAATTAAATAACAACACTTAAAACAGAAAGAAATTCAAAATAAAGCAACTTGAACACTATTCCAAATTTAAATCCGTTAACTGAAATTAAATTAAATCACAAACCATTTGAACACCAATTTGCCCTCGAAAGCTTTAGTTATCATAACTCCTAAACAGAACATTAAATGAAATGTTACTTCACTTATAGGATATTCAAATATCTTAGTTCACTGAGCAAGATAACAACAAAACTTGAATTCTCGGACGATAAATTCATTTGTATAATTAAACCCATTTGGACTTAAAACAATCCTAGAAATATTGAAAAGATGTTTAAGATTCTTCTTAAGCACTTCCTCAATATGATAGGACATTTATAAGAACAATTGGACTTAATTGTTCTTTGATGAAGAAAATCGTCCTTAAACCAAAACACAAGGAACCTAGACGTCATAGGAAATGACTAGCTATAGGATTAGGAATTTGGTAGAAAACCATAACCCTTCCCTTAGCTTTACCTAGGAACTTGCTTAAATATTCTAATTGTGTTTTAAGTGCGACTTGGGATGACGGGAAGACCCTCAGGGTACGCTTTTATTTTATTGCAATTTACTTTCTTGCAATTTACATTATTGCAATTTATTTAACTGCATTGCACTTACTTTTCTTGCATGATAAACAATTGTTGCATGAAAACTCACACCTTTAGGATAGCCCCTAAAACTGAAACCAAAACTAAGTTAAAAGTCATTGCAAGATAAAATTCACCGCCACAACATTTCAAAATATAAAACAACTCAAAATTTAATCACAAACGAACACAAAACTACAATTACAATTAAATTAAAACGTCACGTTGGATGATCGGGAATACCCCGGATGATGTAACCTACGTGTTGCTAACGGGATTTCCCACGTGCCTAAATGAAAGTGTGGAACTCATTCGGTTGAGTTTAGCAAATTCATCCGGACTAAGTGAATCCGATAAAAATAATGATGCCGGAAGGATGGAACCGTGGGATCTTAACCGGTGTCGTTATAATCAACTTTAAGATTTGTTTTAATTAAAACGTAAAAAACACTTGGAAATTAAGATCTTCTTGTCGGCATTATTTTTTTTTAGGGTTGTGTGTTTTATTTTGAAAAGTGGTCGCCTAACAGAAGTTGTGCGGCGAATTTTTATTTTAAATTTAATTTAAATATATATAATTTAGAAAGTAGTATTTGATTTTGAAAATAATTTTTAAATTTGAAAGTTTTAAGATATGAGATTAAACCGATCTCACATCCCCAAATAGTTTATATAAACGAGCACCGCACCACAAGCCGTATATCTATCCCTGAGGATAGACACATCGCTTGATGGTGGGGCTCGATCAAATAAACTAGAAGTTTTGTGACATCCGTTTGGTTTGCGAACCAATTTTATAAGCCGACAAATTCCCCGCTTAATATGAAAGTATCAAACAGGGTTTATATTACTCGGGTTCTTTAAAATTCCCTATAAGGGCAAGCCCACATAGTTAATTACATCTTAAGTGACGGGAATCACCTAAGAAAACTCTCGATAATAATCAATAATTTCGCTCTCAAGAATTTCAAAGTTTAAGGTTTTCAAAGATTGAATTTTGGAATTTCAATAGGGAATGGATCAAATTTTGGAACATTTTGTTTTGTGAATCCAAAGGAAGAGAGGTAGGAGAAATCACCGATTCGAAGTGAACTTCGATAATTTCCCGACTATCCTATTGTTTGTCTTGAATTTAGGAAAGTCCTAATGTTTATTTGATATTTCAATCTCGCCAATTTCAATTAATTAGGGCTTATATTTGTATGATAAAATCAAACAAATAGCCTAGAAGATGTGAGGGTTTATTGTCCTATCGGACGACTACCTCGGAATCCTAAGACCGGTTAGGGCTTAATTTGCAATGCAAATGCCTAACGAGGAGTTGAGGATTTATGTTGCACTAGGCAAGCTACCTCGAAGTCCTATGGCTTGGTTGTTTTAATTCTAGGAAAGTTTCTTTGAAGTAGACTCGGGTTTCTTGATGACGATGGTCGTGCTCTGCCCACCATGCTCCGAGCTCCTTGTTGTTGCGAGAGGTTTAGTTTTAGAAATCATAAATCGGGAGTTGAGAAAAGTGTTTTGGTTTAGAGAAAATCTTAATTTCCAGGTGTTTTTTATGTTTTATTTAAAACAAATCTTAAAGTTGATTATAACGACACCGGTTAAGATCCCACGGTTCCATCCTTCCGGCATCATTATTTTTATCGGATTCACTTAGTCCGGATGAATTTGCTAAACTCAACCGAATGAGTTCCACACTTTCATTTAGACCGTGGGAAATCCCGTTAGCAACACGTAGGTTACATCATCCGAGGTATTCCCGATCATCCAACAGGACGTTTTAATTTAGTTGTAATTGTAGTTTTGTGTTCGTTTGTGATTAAATTTTGAGTTGTTTTATATTTTGAAATGTCGTGGCGGTGAATTTTATCTTGCAATGATTTTTAACTTAATTTTGGTTTCGGTTTTAGGGACTATCCTAAAGGTGTGGGTTTTCATGCAACGATTGTTTTATCATGCAAGAAAAGTAAAGTGCATCCGCAATAAAGTAAATTGCAAGAAAGTAAATTGCAATAAAATAAAATAAAAGCGTACCCTGGAGGGTCTTCCCGTCATTCCAAGCTGCACTTAAAACTCAATTAGAATATTTAAGCAAGTTCCTAGGTAAAGCTAAGGGAAAGGTTATGGTTTTCTACCAAATTCCTAATCCTATAAGCTTAATCATTTCCTATGACGTCTAGGTTCTTTGTGTTTTGGTTTAAGGACGATTTTCTTCATCAAAGAATAATCAAATTCAATTGTTCTTATAAATGTCCTATCATATTGAGAAAGTGTTTAAGAAGGATCTTAAACATCTTTTCAATATTTCCGGGATTGTTTTAAGTTCAAATGAATTTAATTATACAAATGAATTAATCGTCCAAGAATTTCAAGTTTTGTTAACTTGCTTCGGTGAACTAGGACATTTGAATATCCTATGAGTGAAGTGACACTTCATTTGATGTTCCATTTAGGAGTTATAATAACTAAAGCTTTCAAGGGTAAGTTAGTATTCAAATGATTTGGTTTAAGTTAAAGAGTTTAAATTTGGAATAGTGTTCAAGTTGTTTTTCTTTAAATTTATTTTCTTTCTCGTTTTAGGTGATGTTATATTTAATTCAATTTAATTTAATTGAGTTTTAATTTAGTTTAACATAGTTCAATTTAATTTGATTTGGTGTTTAATTAATTTGATTTGATTTAATCTAATTTAATTACTTAATTTAATTTAATTTAATTGTTTAATTTAATTTAATTTAATTTTAATTATTTAATTTAATTTAATTTAATTTAATTTAATTTAATTGTTTAATTTAATTTAATTTAATTTAATTGTTTAATTTAATTTAATTTAATTTAATTGTTTAATTTAATTTAATTTAATTTTAATTGTTTAATTTAATTTAATTTAATTTTAATTTAATTTAATTTAATTTAATTTAATTGTTTAATTTAATTTAATTTAATTTTAATTTAATTTAATTTAATTTAATTTAATTGTTTAATTTAATTATTAAATTTAATTTAATTTTAATTTAATTTATCTTTAATTTACTTTATTTTTAATTTTAATTGAAATTTTTGAAAGAGTTTAATAATTTGACTTTAGTTTAATGATTAAGTCTTTTAATATTTTGAATTTGAATTATCATTTTAATTAAGGATTGAATATTAATGAGATAATTAATTTAGGGATTTTTTAAATTAAAGAATAAATCTCTTCCTAATAATATCCCTATTTTAATAATTCCAATTTTATTATTCTTCCAAATTTAATCCATTATTTAATTAAAGTTTAATCATTTTGAAATTGCTTAATGGGTTTCTACCCTTTAATCATTTAAATTTCAATCATCCAAATCAGATTAGGATCAAATATTTTACTTGTTAAATTTTTATTAAACCTAAAGTTTTAATTAAGGATTAAAGATTTTAATTACCATTTTACCCTTTAAGCTTAATAATTTCATAACTCACTAAATTGAATTCAAATGAACTTGAAATTTTTATGTGACTTCACTCATATGTCAATAAAGACATGAGAGGAGAAAAAGTGATTTTTCTGTATTTAATTTATTTATATAATTATTTTTAGTAGAAAATAGAGATTTTCAAGGGAAATTTGATAACATGACCAAGGGAAAGTTTCTGTCCTTAAGAAAATTAGGGGACATTCCTAATGACCAGAGAAGCACTTGGACCAATTTTGGTGATTTTTTGAATTATATTATTTTTATTATAATTATTTTGATTTTTGGAGTGTTAATTAATTTAAAAATAAAATAAATGTTGAAAAATGAATTTTATATTTTTCAAAAATCTCTCTGATATCAAGGAAACCAGAGAATCAAATTTGGCAATTTTCTGATTTTTCTATGATTTATAATAATTATTTTAGTGAAAATGCTAGAAAATACATTTTTTTTAATTTTAAAATTACCCTAGGGCTTTAAAATTCAATATCTCACTAAATAGACCTAGGAAAAATGTGGGATTTGTTCCTAAGTGATTAAAATTCAAAATGTGACATTTTGGTGAATTTTATTATTTTTGTGATTTTTATTATTTTTTAATTATTAAAAATATTAAAATATTATTAAAAATCAACTTTTTTAGAAAATTGAAATTTTAATTTTCTTAGGTTCCCCTGATATCAGAGAGGCTCCAAAACCAATTTGGTGAATTTTTAAAAAGTATTTTAAAAGTTATGAATTTTTAAAGTTTAAAATGGCTAAGTGGCTTAATTAACCCAATTAGTGGGGTTAACCAAGTCCAATTGACCTCAAATTTTTATGGTGGATTCCTCTGATCCTAAAGGTCAGTGGAGAATTGATTTCAAGTCAATTTGATGCCTGGTTAACTCTAATTAATTAAAGACCTATTTTGGGTGTTTAAGCCAATTAGGGTTAATCCGAGTGAATTAACTCAAGTCCTATTTTTCCTAGAGTTCTCTGGTCATAAGGAACATCACCAAATATTTCTAGAATTTATTTCACAACATGCTAATTTTTGGAATTAAAATACTCAAAACAGCAACATGCATTTGAAAAATAAATAACTTTTCACAGAGATGGCCTCGACCTTGGAAAATTCGGGGAATGTTCCCAAGTTCGGAGGCTTCAAAAGCTCTATGGTCTCATGCCATGGTGAATTGTATACATGCATGGAGAATTAAATGTATGCAGAGAGTAAATAAATTATAAAAAATAAAATACTTAATGAAATTAAATGATTTTTTTTCCACATTATTCTCCTCTGTTCACTGAGCAAGAGGGTATTTTTATTTTATTTTTGTGATTTTTCTACACAAAGATATGGATTTTTGAAGTTTAGGGAATTAAATAAATAAGAAAATACCCTAATTTTCTATTTATCCACGCGGCGCCAGCGCATCCTCGGCAGCTCCGAAAGGCCACGCGGCGCGCTCCCATTCGACGCCGCCACCTGAGTCAGCAGCCCGGGCCCCGCGGTTCTCGTACCATCTCCTGGTCCGACGCAATCCTGGCCGTCCGTGCGCGCGTGTATCGAATGGACGGCATCCGTTCATCGTCCCCAAGTGTTCTCACCCGAGAGCCGTCCACACTAAATCCCTAAGATCTCACTCGATTCTCAATGGATTTTTACGTTCTTATACTCTATGGATTCGTCTCGAAGAGACGAACACATCTATACGGTTAACATGCATTGGAACTAAGGCATTTGAAATAGAGAATCTTCGAAGCTCGGGATGAAGAGTTAGCTCATACCTTGGCTCGGAGAAGTGTGGCTTCAATCCGAGAGTAGTTGCACCTTCGATCGGGTCCTAGCAAGCTCCGGATGAAGTCTCCCGGTCCAGTGAATCGTCCGGATATGGTTTCGACCAAGCCCGATCACAAAGCTTGGAGGCCTGGAGCAACCGGGTGGCCTCGGAGATGGGGCTTTTGATGGTGGACACCTTCCCTCGGTCCGGTGAAGGTGTAGAGCCAATCAATTTAGGAATTGGCTCACCGTGGAGAAGTGTCCCGGTTTTGGTGGAATTTCAACTCCGAAATTGAGCTTACGGAGGAGAAATGGCAGGGGGATCTCACTCGGGGATCAAGTGCTCTAAGAGTGGAGAAGGGTCCGGAACAATTTTGGCGAGTTTTGGCAAGGTTTGTGCTTTTTTCTCTTATGGCCGAGAGGGGTGGAGTTTAAATAGAGTCGGTCGTGAGGCCTCCTGTGGGGAGTTAGGGCTTGGGATCGACCGCTCGGTGAGGAGAAGAACGGCCATGGTGGCCATTGGGCATGGGGCAGCTCAGCAAGGTGGAATTCCAAAGTTGGCTCACATGCGAGCTCTCGGGTGTGGTGTTTTCCGGCGATCCAGTGCGGTCGGCCGGCAGGCATGGGTCACCATCTTGACTCGGGGAGGTCGTGGCTCTAGCAATGGTGAAGTTAATTGGGTTTGGACATGTGTAAAGTGTTTGAATTAAAATGGAATGGGGAGGGGGGTCATTTTGGCTTGAAATTGGTCAACCCATTGGTTTGGGTTGGGTTCACCTCCCCATGGCCGGTCTTGGCCGAGAAGATCGGCTAAGCTAGCTGGTCAAGAGGTGGTGATGTCCTTATCCAAGAATATTTGGATTAAATCTTGGTTAAGGGGAGACATGCTTAAGGTTAATGACTTTTAGGAGATGGCTAAAGGACCTCCTCCTTTTGCCATTAATGGCATGGTCACATGCCAAACTTTCATGGCTTCATATGGCTTGTGAATGGCTCATCCTTGGCTCCATTTGGCTTGGGAAAAGCTTGGGTCAATTTCATGAAAATGGGTTTTAAGAATTTTGGATGTTTTGATGGAAATTTGTATGAAACTTAATTTGGAATAATTTGATGGTGATTTTAGGACTTAGGTAATGGATTTAATTAAATGGATGACAAATGGAGATGTCATGTGGGCTTTAGTGGTAGATTTGGGCTTTTGAATTTTGAAGGAAATGGGCTTTTAGAAAGGTTTAAGGGAAATGGGCTTTTAAGTTTATGAATGTGTTCATGGATGAAAATTTTTGTAAAAGGTTGGGCCAAATAATTGTTGGTTTAGCTCATGGATGTGTCATGAGTAACTTGAAGCAAATTTGGGGTAGTTTGGGCTTGAATTGGGTCGGATTTGGATTCTTTTGGTGAATGGGCTAATATAGGTCCAAATGGGCCAAGTTGGGCCAATGTTGGGCTAGGGTTGAAATTTATGTAGAATTATTGTTGAGAAGTGTTTATGGGAGTGTTTCAAAGAGGTTTTGACTTTGGTTGGGCTTTGATTTTTGGGGTTTGGGTTCATTTGGGTTAGGTTTGGGCTTAGGTCGAAAAATGGGCCTTAAGGTCAAAAGTGGAATTGGATCCAAATGTCAATCAAATTGGACTTGGATTTGGTCTAAATTAGTATTAGGAATGTTGAATTGAAGTTTAGAATTAAATTGGACCAAAATTGGGGTCAATTGGATAGGTTTGGTTCGACATCGGGTTCACTTTGGATTAAAATGGGTCAAATTGGGGTTTTTGACAAAAGTAGGGTAAATTGACAAAATTGGCCCATGGTGTAGTTGGACAAAATGAAATTGGGAATATTTGGGATTTTCTGGAATTTTTTGGGAATTTTTTGAATTTTTGGATTTTTAGGCCAAGAAGGGTATTTTGGGTTATTTGGAGGGTATTGGGAGGTTTTCTTGGAATTTTTGGTATTTTTGGGTATGGATGATCAATTTGAGTGATGTGGAGGTGTTTGGGATTGATTTTGGAAAATTTTGGGTAATTTGGGAATTTTGCAAAAATTTGGGTAATTTCGAGGTTTTGGGTAGGTTTAGTAGGTGTAGGGTCCCGGGGTCAAAAATTAAAAATTTGGGAAATTTAAGATTGGGTGAATTTGAGTGGGGTGAAATCATTTTGGTTGAGCCATGAAGCCATTTCAAGCCCATATGAGCCATGAAAGGACTCATTTGAGGCATTCACTATGTTGTTCCTAACCTTCTTAGCCGAGGGCTTAGGGGTTAAGGGCCATCCATGTGAATCACCTACATGAGTCGGGAGGTCAAGTTGGGTATGGGTGTGGTTTTAGGAAGTGTGTGGAAATGTAGTGTGTAAGTGTAGTGTAAGTCGGCCCCTTCACTGCATCGAGCCACCCGCAAGGGCGATCCAAGGCCAAAGAGTCCTATAGAACTCATCCTTTAAACTTCCACATTTGATTTCAACCCTCTAGGTGATTAGGGGTCTATAGTCAAGTTTGTGGAGTTTGCGGGGAGTTTAGAAGTGGTTTAAATTTCTAAAAGGCGGGTCCCAATTCGGTCCTCTAAGATAGTCGAAGGAAAAGCCTAAGGCTAGATCCTAAGCACTAAAAAGAAGAAGGGAAGACCTCACCAAAATGAGGTCAACAAATGGACCCCAATAGGTGTGGTGAGCTGACGGAGCACACCGCGCGTATTGGTGTTGACCGAAGCGATCAACAAACCAACACGGATGTCCAAGTGACGAACTTGGGACGAAGTAGAAGAGTTTCGTCGGGGAGTGTCAAGTATATCTCCGGAACCGGAGATTCTCGAACTCTCGGCCGGGAAAGGAAAAGGAGGTAAATCCCAAATCACATGATCTGAGGGAATTTCGATTTAGATTTTATTTTGTTTCAATTTATGTTTTGATGTGTGAGTTTAAATTTTAGTTTGGAGTTTCAATTTAGATTGAAGTTTTGTCAAAATTAATTTGAGGGATTTGATTTGAAATGAAAATTAGGATTTTGAGGTTTTAGATGTAACATCTCCAACCTCGAAAGAAAATTGAATTGATTAGATTGAATCGTTGCAATGAGAAGATACCTCAGAGCAAAGTGGTGTTGGATGTAAAATCCTTAACCTCAAGAGTTTGATTTTGATGTATTTCAGTGCAATAGGAAGAGAATCCTAAAGCGAGTGCGATCTTGGATGTAACATCCTCGACCCAAAAGTTTGAATTTTGATGTATTTCAGAGTGCAATAGGAAGAGAATCCTAAAGCGATGCGGTCTTGGATGTAACATCCTCGACCCAAAAGTTTGAATTTTGATGTATTTCAGAGTGCGATAGGAAGAGAATCCTAAGCGGTGCGATCTTGGATGTAAAATCCTCGACCCAAAAGTTTTGAATTTTGATGTATTTCGGTGCAATAGGAAGAGAATCCTAAAGCGAGTGCGGTCTTGGATGTAAAATCCTCGACCCAAAAGTTTTGAATTTTGATGTATTTCGGTGCGATAGGAAGAGAATCCTAAAGCGATGCGGTCTTGGATGTAAAATCCTCGACCCAAAAGTTTTGTATTTTGATGTATTTCAGTGCAATAGGTAGAGAATCCTAAAGCGGTGCAGTCTTGGATGTAAAATCCTCGACCCAAAAGTTTTGAATTTTGATGTATTTCGAGTGCGATAGGAAGAGAATCCTAAAGCGATGCGGTCTTGGATGTAAAATCCTCGACCCAAAAGTTTTGAATTTTGATGTATTTCGGTGCGATAGGAAGAGAATCCTAAAGCGGTACGGTCTTGGATGTAAAATCCTCGACCCAAAAGTTTTGAATTTTGATGTATTTCGGTGCGATAGGAAGAGAATCCTAAAGCGGTGCGGTCTTGGATGTAAAATCCTCGACCCAAAAGTTTTGAATTTTTGATGTATTTCAGAGTACGATAGGAAGAGAATCCTAAAGCGATGCAGTCTTGGATGTAAAATTCTCGACCCAAAAGTTTTGTATTTTGATGTATTTCAGTGCGATAGGAAGAGAATCCTAAAGCAGTGCAGTCTTGGATGTAAAATCCTCGACCCAAAAGTTTTGAATTTTTGATGTATTTCGAGTGCAATAGGAAGAGAATCCTAAAGCGATGCGGTCTTGGATGTAAAATCCTCGACCCAAAAGTTTGAATTTTGATGTATTTCAGTGCAATAGGAAGAGAATCCTAAAGCAGTGCAGTCTTGGATGTAAAATCCTCGACCCAAAAGTTTTGAATTTTTGATTTGAATTTTCGATTGAGATTTGATTTGCGATTTGAAAGGATTGAAATTTGATTCAGAATTTGGAAAGATTGAATTTGAGATTTGGAAAGATGAGCTTGAACTCGATTGAAATTTGATTTAAAATTTGATTTGAAATTTGGAAGATCAAATTTGAAACTTGATCGGGAGTGGATTTAGATTTTGATTGAGAATTTGATTTGGAATTTGGAAAGATCAAATTTAAAATTTGATCGAGAGTGGATTTGGAATTTGGAAAGATTGAAATTTGAAATTTGATCGAGAGTGGATTTGGAATTTGATTGAGATTTGATTTGCGATTTGAAAGGATTGAAATTTGATTCAGAATTTGGAAAGATTGAATTTGAAATTTGATTGAGAATTTGATTTGGAATAGAAAACAAGGAAAACTTTATTATCATGATTTTATTTATTTTAGCACATTTTATTTTTGGGTTCGGACCCAACCACAAGTAATTACTTCACCCGTGTTTCTTAGGGATGAAGAATTCATTCCTTCGAAACATCAGGTAGCGTAATATTTTTTCAAGTATCGTCCGTTGATCGGAAGCATATGTCGTTCTCCTCGGCAATTCACTAGGCGGTAGGAACCTCCACGAGTATCTTGCTCAACCACAAACGGTCCTTCCCAAGTGGGTTCAAATTTTCCTCCTATCTTGCGGTGTGCAAGAATAGGTCTCTTGAGAACGAGAACTAAGTCACCAACTTTGAAAGTTCTCGGGCGGACTCGGTTTGTCATGGGCTTGAACCATTTTAGCTTGGTATAGTTCTAAATTACGTTGCGCTGCAAGTCTTTTCCCTTCCAAGCTTTCTAATTCTTCGAGTCGTAGTCCGGCATTTTCTTCGTCGTGATCTTGTTTGCAAATGCAATTCGAGTGAAGGAAGTTGAACCTCTAAAGGTAACATCGCCTCGGACCCATACACCGGAGCGTAAGGTGTAGCTTCGAGTAGGAGTACTCGAAGGTTGTCCGGTAGGCCCATAAGGCTTCTAACAATTTCTCGTGCCAATTTCTCTTATTATCGTCCAAGGTTTTCTTTAAGATTTGAACGAGAGTTTTATTAAAAGCCTCGGCGAGGCCGTTTGCTCTTGGGTAGTAAATTGTCGAGTATCGCCGATCGATTCGTGTCTTCCGACAAAATTGTTGATTTGTGTGCTTCGAATGCCGACCCATTATCCGAGATGATCTGCGCGGCACTCCGAAACGGTAGACAACTTGGTTCTTGAAAAGCCGTAGCACGTGGTGTGCTTTCACTTCTCTAAGTGGACCTGTACGCCCACTGGAAAAGTAATGCGTAGCCGCAAGAATGAAACGATGTCCTTTCGAAGACGGTGGTTCTATCGGACCCACTATATCCGTGCCCCAACATTCAAATGGCCACGACGCAATTGTCGGGTGTAGCACATTTGGAGGTTGGTGTAGAACCACTCCGCGCACTTGGCATTGGTGACGGCTCTTGGCGATTTTCATGCGATCGGTCATCATCGAGGGCCGGTAGTACCCTAGTCTTTTAATTTTCATTTTCATCTTTGGACCCGGTCGGTGAGCGCCACGAGTCCTGAATGCACCTCTTTAACAATTTCACGGGCCTCGGACCCGCTTAGGCACCTTAGCCACATTTGATCAAAAGACCTTCGTATAATGTGTTGTTTATTAATGCGTAGGACGAGTTCTTTTCTTGATCCGATGGAGTCAGCGACCTATCGTCCGGTAGCTTTCCTGTTTGCGGGTAGTCCATCAATGGCCGTCGCCTAATCTTCACGTGTTTTCTCGTTATCTCTGCAATCGATTCTTTTTCTTTTCCGATTTGTGTATCATGTACTATGTCAAGTCGTGATAGGACTCGACGTCCGTGAACCGACACTTCCACCGATTCATCTTGCAAACGTGAAAATTCTTTTGCGAGACGGGCTAAAGCATCCGCTAAAGCATTAGGCACATGTAACTGAACGAAGTACATTCCTCGTCTTGTAGGCTGTGAAGTGCGAAATGCGAGTCAATCTCGATTATCGGCTCCATCTTTCACCCTCTTTCATCGAGTGCGAGCTTACGCCATTCTTAAAGTTCAAGACCAACCGCCGTTCGACATTTCCTGCGAAAAGTGAGGAAAAGGATCGGGGGTTATGCTTAGAACAAGAACATTAAGAAAATGTTTATTAAAGATACATTTTTATTATTCTTATATTTTGAAATTTAACGGAATGAAGTAGGATAAGATCAGAAAAGGGACTTTGATTTGGAGAAGAAAACGAGGAAAACTTTATTATCATTTATTTATTTATTTTAGCACATTTTATTATTTTTTGGGTTCGGACCCAATCACGTGTCGCAGTGTTTCTTAGGGATGAAGAATTCATTCCTTCGAAACATCGGGTAGCGTAATATTTTTTCAAGTATCGTCCGTTGATTGGAAGCATATGTCGTTCTCCACGGCAATTCACTCGTGGTAGGAACCTACTGAGTATCTTGTGACCTGAAACGGTCCTTCAGTGGGTTGAATTTTCCTCTATCTTGCGGTGTGCGAATAGGTCTCTTGAAGCTTGAGAACTAAATCACCAACTTTGAAGGTTCTTGGGCGGACCCGGTTTGTCATGGGTTTGAACCATCTTAGCTTGATATAGTTCCTAGAATGCATTCTTGTGCAAGTCTTTTCCCTTCAAGCTTTAATTCTTCGAGTCGTAATGCGTTTTTCTTGTCGTGATCTTGTTTGCAAGCGCAATTCGAGTGAAGGAAGTTGAACCTCTAAAAAGGTAGCTCTTGCCTCGGACCCATACCCCGGGCGTAGGTGCCAGCTTGAGTAGGAGTTACGAAGGTTGTCGGTAGGCTATGAGCTTAACAATTTCTCGTGCCAATTTCTCTTATTATCGTCCAAGGTTTCTTTAAGATTTGAACGAGAGTTTTATTAAAAGCCTCGGCGAGGCGGTTGCTCTTGGGTAGTAAATTGTCGAGTATCGCCGATCGATTATTGTCTCTGACAAAATTGTTGATTTGTGTGCTTCGAATGCGGCCGTATACGAGATGATCTGGCGCGGCACTCACGAAACGGTAGACAACTTGGTTCTTGAAAAAGCTGGCCAGCACGTGGTGTCTTTCACTTCTCTAAGTGGAGCGCACGCCCACTTGGAAAAGTAATCTGTAGCGCAAGAATGAAACGATGTCCTTTCGAAGATGGTGGTTCTATCGGACCCACTATATGCATTGCCCCGACATTCGAATGGCCACGACGCTGGTGTCGGGTGTAGCACATTTGGAGGGTGGTGCTAGGAAACCACTCCGTGCACTTGGCATTGGTGACAGCTCTTGGCGATTTTCATGCGGTCGGTCATCATCGAGGGCCGGTAGTACCCTAGTCTTTTAATTTTCATTTTCATCTTTGGACTAGGCGGTGAGCGCCACGGAATGCGAATGCACCTCTTTAACAATTTCACGGGCCTCGGACGCTTAGGCACCTTAGCCACATTTGATGAAAAGACATACGTATAATGTGTTGTTTATTAATGCGTAGGACAAGTTCTTTCTTGATACGATGGGCTAGCGACCTATTGTACGTGGTTTCTTTGTTTGCGGGTAGTATCAATGTTGTCCTTGATCTTACGTGTTCCCCATCCTCACTATGGCCAGTTCTTTTTCTTCCTAGCTGAGTTGTGTGTGTGTCAATGTCGGCTGTGATAGGACTGACGTCCCGTGAACTGACACTTCCAGCGATTCATCTTGCAAGCAGGCAAATTCTTTTTGCGAAGACGGGCTAAAGCATCTGCTAAAACATTCTCTTTTCTAGGAATTTTGTAGATTGTCACATTTGGAATGCGATTTCAACGAATTTGTATGGCATGCGGCTGTGTTGAAAGTCTTGGTTTAAAAAATCTGTGTGTCCGGCGTCTTGAATGATTAACTGTGAATCCCCGTAGATGTTGATGTCTGTTATCCCCGTTGAATGGTTATTCCAATCCCGTTATGAGGGCTTCGTATTACGCAAGATTTGTTTTGGCCTGCAGTTCTGTCAGTGGTAGGAGTATCTTAACATCCCTTTCAGGTGTTATAAAGATTGGCGATTCTGCCTTACCGACATCACTTGCGATTCTTCGTCTTTGTGTCTTGAAGATGCTCGAGTCGAAATACAATTCCCGACGTCGATCATCGGGGTCTTCTAGGCTCATTATTTGTTCATACGCGGATCGTCGTGTGAGAGGAGATTCGGCCGTGAAAGAGAGAGAGAGAGAGAGGGTGTCTTTGCGAAATCACACAAGACTTGTCCCTTTACGGCACGCGAGAGGCACGAGTTATATCGAATTGCAATAATATCATTGACCATCGCGGCAAGTCGCAGGAAAGTGTTGGACGAGTCATCGAAAGTATTGCGATGGATTAAACTTGAGAAATCGAGTTGACCTTATGAAAGCATGTAGTGCTGAGCTTTTGAGCGGCGAAGATCGGGGCCAAACAATGCTTTTCAATTGCGGGATACCTTACTTCCGTCGGGAGTAAGCGACGGCTTAAGTAGTAAAGAGCATTTTCTTTACCCTCATCATTGACACAGGTACTTCGGGGCTCGAAGAGAAGTGCGTCCCAGCGCGGTGTAAAGTATCGGCGGTCTACTGAGGCTGGGCTGCTAAGACGGGAGGTGTCATTAAATATTGTTTAATGTCTTCGAAGAGCCTTCGGCATTTCTCTTCCCCAGTAAATTTGGCGTCCTTTTAGCCCAGTGCCGAAGAGTAGAGC
This sequence comes from Papilionanthe hookeriana x Papilionanthe teres, assembly GCA_022702705.1. Lineage (NCBI taxonomy): Eukaryota > Viridiplantae > Streptophyta > Magnoliopsida > Asparagales > Orchidaceae > Papilionanthe > Papilionanthe hookeriana x Papilionanthe teres. Next base: position 25,110,708 of record CM040424.1, on the reverse strand, counting down.
ACCTCGGCTTCGGGTTTGAGATAAAGCGTCGAAGATATGCCGACTTCCTTGAAAAGATCGTAGTTGTTTTAAGGTTTTGGAGGCGGCATTTCTAAGATGGCTTTAATCTTCTCCGGGTCGATTTCAATTCCACGATGTCGGACAACGAATCTAAGAATTTCCGGAGGTGACGCCGAAGGCGCATTTTAAGGAATTCATCTTAAAGGTTAAATTGTCTTAATCGTTCGAAAACAATTCTGGAATCATACGAATTGGTTTTCCTTTACTTTGCTTTTGATGACGACATCGTCCACGTAGCACTCGACTTGATTGTGGATGAGATCATCAAAAATTCTTGTCATTGCTCTTTGGTAAGTTGCTCCTGCTTTTCTTCAGTCCGAATGGCATCCTTTGTGTAGCAAAATACTCCGATCGGCGTTACGAGATGCGTAAGCTTTCATCTTGGAGCCATTTTTATCGAGTTTGTATCACGAAGATCCATCCATGAATGAGAATATTTCATGTGTCGAAGCAATATCGATCATCGATTCTGGAATCGGTAGAGGGAATTCATCTTTTGGACATGCCTTGTTTAAATCTGCGAAGTCCACACAAATTCGATGCGACCATTCTTCTTTCGGCGGCACCACATTGGCTAACCAGGTCGGGTATTGTTCTTCACGGACAAATTTAGCATCTATTAGCTTTTAACTTCGGCATCAGAAGCTTGTTGTTCGATTTCCGGAACGCATTCTTAAGGACCTTGTCGGCCAGGCAGTAGGATCCACTCCTAACTTATGGTACTGACCTACGGGGGTAAATCTGGCATTTCATCGTAGTTCCAAGCAAAACGGTCCTTAAATTCCATTAACGATTTGATTATTTCTTCGGAGTCTTCTTTATTGAGTAAGGAGCTAACAAAGGTAGGTCTAGGCTCTTCGCTAGTACCCAAGTTAACTTTCGTTAACTCATCTATTATGGAATTTGATTTCTTCTTCGAATTCGGTGGAGCGTTTCCAATTTGTAAATCTTCGGGGTCGTCTGTGGTTTCCATGCAGTTTTCATTGGATTTGCAAGTGACAACCAAGCAAAATTCAGTATCGTCAGCGGCCTGCGTACGAATCCGAGTCCATACTTTGAATTGGGAGGACGGCGGAGTTATTCCATAACTTTTCAAAATGTTGTGAATTGGCCTTTGTCCATTCATCGAGGTAAGAAACCACGTTGAATTAAATTTTGAACACGAGGAGAGTACCACTTAAAAGGTAATTCCATTAATTCGATGAAGTGACATCTTCGAATTGTACATTATTTTCGGTTTTGGAGGAAGAAGCACACGGTAGGAATTTGATCGGCTTTGCACCGTCACTACGTACCTCTTTGACCTCCATACCCTCGATCTTATTAGAATGGATCGGAGTTAGGGTCACTGAAACCGTGTAAGTAGTGGTTAATCTTCTCGTACATTGATTTGTATTCTTCGTTCTTTTCTTCGAGGAGATCTTGTATTGCGGCTTCTTTCGACTTATTATTCTTGCTTCTTGCTTGATTTCTTTTTTCTTCTTCGGAAATACATATCCGTCGACATTGATGGTTGGTTTCTTCTGATACGATTGTCACAGTGTCCCTGCCACGGCCTCGTCCGGCCTCGACCTCGGATGCGAGTTGTGGAAACCTTCACCATCTCGCGGAAGGAGTGGTGGTGAGCGTTGGACTAGAACTTCGGGTTCTTCGTTGTCTCGAACTTTCTTTGCTTCATTTGTTATGGTATCTCTGGAGAAGATTGTTTTCTTTGGCGGTGCATAATAAAATTTGCATCTTCATGGATTCCAATTTCATGTACGAATGGTTGTAAGTCTCCTTTGATGCCTTGTTCCCCTCCATCAATAATATTTTGATGCTGCCGATGCGAGAGATGATGGTACCATCACTGTTTTCATGTATCCATGGTCGGCCAGTGAGCGTTGAACGACGTTTCGAATCGATTATATGAAATTTTGCGGTTGTCTTTGCTAAATCACCGGTCTTCATCGATGGCGTTATTGACCCGAGGGCTCTTTCTCCTTTACGGATTTGAATCCTCTTAACATTTTGTCGGCCTCGAGCTGCGAGCATCGATTTCCAAGTATGCTAGTGTTCGGAGCTCATTATATTGATTGATGCTCCTACAGATCACAATACTCTGGAAAGCGTAAAATTCCCGATTGTAAGCTGAAATGTACAACGGTCGGTTGTGATCTGGCATCCCAAGTAGTAGGTCATTGTGCAGCCAGAGTAACACCTCGGCTGTTCCTTTAACGAGCAAACCTCATCCAAGAATCTCCAGGCCATTTGAGCTAAGCGAATTTCCGGATCGAAGTAAGGCCTTGATCGAGGCTTCTCTCATCTCCTTTGATAAGATGAGAGCATCGTAGATGCTCGGTTGGCCGGTAGTTTCCTAAGATGGGCCTAGCACGTTGTAGTCCCTTTGTTCTCTGTGTCTCGGCTTCTTCTCGAATGGGTATGTCTTCTGTGGGGTTGGTTTCTTCTTGGCTTGACCACACCTTTCTGTCTTTGGACCCATTCTTGGAGGTAGAACTTTTCCATTTCTTGGGTTGACTTCGTAATTTCTTGGTCTAGTATTGAGTTTGTCGGTGGTAACCAGCTCTTTGAATCGGAATGAGCGCTCTTGGATTATCTTCCAGAATGCGAAGGCCTCCCCACTTCCCCATTGTAGCTTGGAGCTCCTCGAAACTCGCGAGATAGATCCGTTGCTTGTTGAACTCTGTTAGCCTCATGATGGATGCCTTCTTCGTCATTTTGATCGTGAGATCTTGTATGATTTGAGAATTGTTGTTGGTATCGAAATCGACGCGCCCGGATTGTCGCTAGTTACGTAATCGTTAGAAATAGTCAAAACGTAGCTGACGTCATCACCCTTATCATTATATGATCCCATAGAAGTGAGCGAGATAATCATACAAAATCAGAGGTTCGAGGGATTTCTCCCCGAATCGGAGAGCAACTATCCTAGGATAAGCGGCCCCTAGTCTAGCCTTAGGAGTCTCGGTCCCCTCTTCTTCGTCAATTTTCTTCTTCTCTTCGATTGTCTCTGTCGAGGTGGTTCTTCTATCGCAAGTGATAGTACGGAAGCACGGGTCTCGAGCCTCTGAATTGAAGCTCGCACGAAGCGGTTCGGATGTTGTCTAAGATCTTCTTGAAAAGTCTCGTCGAAGCGGTAGTCCATCCATCGTTGTTGCATAGGGATCTATCGGAATGAGCGGGATCGGTTGAGATAACATTGTGAACCTCCTTTCTGAGGTTCCTTCATGTACTCCTTCCCGGGATTGTTATATTTTAGAAGGTTGCGTTGAGAGCCAACTTTTGAAGGTAATGCGATCTTCTATCTTGTGCCCGAGCATCCGATGGTAGGGGCAAAAGTTGGGATCACCTTTCTTGTTGACTTCCTCTGGTCTTTGGGCTCAGCATTTGAAATGCAGGTTTTCATTAAGCTACGGAACATCTTCGGTGTTTGCTTCATTTTTGAACGGATATTCTCTGCTCGGAAGCTCCTCGATGTACGTTGCGGACGAGACGGTTGTTCATGCTGGAGACGTGATAGCTGGATCGGGGTTCTTGGTAATTTTGTTGTGGTTGTTGCGGCCGTTACGAGGTGGTATTTGCATCGGTTGTTTGCCTTTGTCAATCCTAGCTGCCGACGGCCCCCGAATTTCTTTTCGAAAGTCTTCACCGGCCCACGCTGCTTGTCCGTCTTGTCGGCAAAACTTAATTGCTTCGCCTCTTCTTGCAAGCTTCCGGCCTTGCTTAACGGCTCTCGAAAGTCTTAATGGTGAATCCCTTGAGGAGAAGTGCTATCGGGCCGTGAATGCTTTTAAACGAGATGCGGCGCATGTTGTTCTTGCAGTTGTGGTTCACACTTCATACTTAAATTTCTCCATCGAAGTATGTAATCCACTAGAGTTTCATTCGGCCTTTGTTTCTCTACCACTAAAATCACCTATAGTGATGTGGTCTTTGAGCTCAGAGCGAATCGCTTAATGAAGAGGCTCTCTAGCTGCGAGAATGTCTTTACGGATCCGTTGGGTAGTGCCGCACGAGTCGAAGGCGATTCCTGACGGGCGCTAACGAACTGTCGGAAGAGTAGCGCATCGCTCCAGCCGGCATTGCAACAGCGGCACGAAAGTGTGCAACATCTTGTCGGGGGTTCCGGTTCCGTCGAAGGTCTTAAACGAGGAGGTGGTACGAAGCCCTTTGGGTATTGGACAGCGTCGAATTCTTCAGTGCAGGTCTACCCGTCCGAATAGATGTCCCGTTCTTCGATTGTGCTAAGAACTTCCTTTTCTTCAGTCTACCCAGTTCTTGATATCCTTTTGAGGGATCATACTTTGTGTTGTATCCGCTTTGTTGGTCATCCCCGTGACGGATGTAATCTCCTTTCCTCCGTCTACGATGTGAATGACTTGCAGGGGTGTCTCTCTATGTGGTTGTACTTGACTTTGGAGAGTGGCTAGAGCTACGGCCATCTCTTCCATCCTCTTCGCCATTTGAGCGATCGTGTCGTCCTTTTTCTGAAGGCTGTCTCTTCGTCGATTCCGGCTCCTCTCTTGCACGCAGTGAGGCACCTTGAGAAGATGATGAAGCTCGTGTCTCCAACCATGTTGATTTCTGCATATTCGTTGTCCATGAATTCCGATGAGTCGATCTCGTCTCCGAACTTTCTTCTCTTTCTTTTGCCAGCCGTCGGATGTCGGTTCTCGGCACCTATGGCGTCTTCTAGCGGAGCTTTACGTATCTTTGTGGTTGTCATGCGATGGTTGCCGGGTCCTTTTCACGAGTCCCTTCACATCGCAGTAGCACTTTCTTCAGATTCCAGCCTCCACAGCCGAGACTTTTTTCTTTCTCGAGTGGCATTGGAGTCCTCGAGCGCCGTAGTGGGACGCCACACCATCCTTCCGCGGCGAAGTGCAAGGACCGGATGATTACATGGGCCAAATGCTGGAAGGTGGTATCCTCCCTGACGCCAACACGATACTACGACAGGCGAACTCGCCTTCATTCTCTTGCTTGGCTTTTCTATCATGACGGGTTCTACTCGAGAGCCCAAGACGGGATTTGGCCAGAGCACAGCCACATCCTTCGTAGAATTTCGACACGGGGCGGTTTTCCTTCTTCGCTAGCTTTTCTACCAAAGTTGCGGTCGAGCAAGCAGCGTAGTTCTGATTCTTTTCTTGCGGCTATCGTTGTAGTATGCGAGTACCGTAGTAATATGGCGGCAATCTTGCGAACATTCTCCTCGTCCTCTGCGGCGGAGGGGATCGTTTTCTGCTTCCTCCCCAAAAGTGGTATGTAGTCGGGCGGTGGTGTATATTCGGCGCGGTGTATATTACGGTAACTCTGGAATTTCCTCCAGGAAGGCAATCTCCCATGGCTACGCTTCCCTGGCGATCCTTCTATTTCTATTTCTTCTTTGGGTCTTTGTCGACGAAGGAATCTTATTTGGACCCGATTTCGAAAACCGAAGGTCTTACGGGAAGATACGTACCCTCCGCGGTAACGAGGTTTACCATAGTTACGAGATTTCTTTCCCCTTTGATTTAGCGAGAAGTCGGGGTAGGTGCGGAAACAACTAGACCGGTGGGGGTAGTGAGAACGATCCTCCTCGCGGACGGCGGTACTCCTCTGAAGTCGGAACCCTTTGCGGGGGAGGAAATTCTTGGGTCGACTGAGTTGAACTCGAGCCGGTGATTCCTTAGCTTCGAATGCCTTGTTCGTCGATTGCAGGGAGACGTCGGTGACTTTGACGTTCGTGTTTTCAAATCCACATCCCGGGAGTGGATGACCTGTTGTCGGGCGGTTCATCACTATAGACGGCGAAGTCCGTCCGTTGGTGAAGGAGAAAATGGGTTTCGGGGCTTCCATTTCTGAGGTAGATTAAGTTTATTGATCCCAGTTATGCTTCTTTTCTTTAGGACGAAAAGGTGAAAAGAGTCGAACTCATTCTTTGTTCATGTATTTATAAAAAAAGAAAGATCATTTGTTAAAGAATCACTTATTAGAGGGTTTGTTTATTTAGAACGGAATGTTGAAAGGTGTAGAAGGTAAGGAATCCGATTCGAAGGAAAAGAAAGTCTTAAGCAAGACTTCCCGACTCGAAGGATCACTCCTAAACTAACACCCCCATTGGGGAGTCACCGCCCCACCTCGAAATGAGGTAAAAGGATCTCGGAACCTCTCTGTTTAGGGGTGTCTAGCAGGTGGCTCTAAATCACTAGAGAGAATGATGTTGTCTTGTTAAAAGATAAGAAATGAACATAGTATTCAGCGGAAAGAAGGGTAGTTTGATCCATTAGGGACATGGATACACTACCGATTTTGAAAAGCGATTATTTGATTATAATGGAGAAGGGAATAGTCCCCGGTAGTCGCCGAAATTTAATAGGCATTATTTTTTTAGGGTTGTGTGTTTTATTTTGAAAAGTGGTCGCTGCTTGAAGTTGTGCGGCGAATTTTATTTTAAATTTAATTTAAATATATATAATTTAGAAAGTAGTATTTGATTTTGAAAATAATTTTTAAATTTGAAAGTTTTAAGATATGAGATTAAATCGATCTCACATCCCCAAAATAGTTTATATAAACGAGCACCGCACCACGAGCCGTATATGCATCACAAGGATAGACACAGCATGATGGTGGGGCTCGATCAAATAAACTAGAAGTTTTGTGACATCTAGTTTGGTTTGCGAACCAATTTTATCGCCCGACAAATTCCCCTGCTTAATATGAAAGTATCAAGCAGGGTTTATATTACAGGTTCTTTAAAATTCCATATAAGGAACCAATTTTTATAGTTAATTACATCTTAAGTGACGGGAATCACCTAAACTCTCGATAGCAAAGCAATGATTACGCTCTCAACGAAACTGAAGTTTAAGGTTTTCGAAAGATTGAATTTTGGAATTTCAATAGGGAATGGATCAAATTTTAGAACATTTTGTTTTGTGAATCCAAAAGGAAGAGAGGTAGGAGAAATCACTGATTCGAAGTGAACTTCGATAATTTTCCCGACTATCCTATTGTTTGTCTTGAATTTAGGGAAAGTCCTAATGTTTATTTGATATTTCAATCTTGCCCGATTTCAATTGAGGCTTATATTTGTATGATAAAATCAACAAAATAGCTAGAAGATGTGAGGGTTTATTGTCGCCGGACGACTACCTCGGAATCCTAAGACCGGTTAGGGCTTAATTTGCAATAAAATGCCTAACGAAGAGTTGAGGATTTATGTTACCTTGGCGAGCTACCTCGAAGTCTATGGCTTGGTTGTTTTAATTCTAGGAAAGTTTCTTTGGCGAAGTAGACTCGGGTTTTGCGCGTGTGATGGTCGTCTTTGCCCACCATGCTCCGAGCTCTTGTTGTTGCAGAGGTTTAGTTTTAGAAATCATAAATCAGGAGTTGAGAAAAGTGTTTTGGTTTAGAGAAAATCTTAATTTCCGGGTGTTTTTTATGTTTTATTTAAAACAAATCTTAAAGTTGATTATAACGACACTTGGGTTAAGATCCGCGGTTCCATCCTTCCGGCATCATTATTTTTATCGGATTCACTTAGTCCAGATGAATTTGCTAAACTCAACTGAATGAGTTCCACACTTTCATTTAGACCGTGAAATCTAGTTAGCAACACGTAGGTTACATCATCCGAGGTATTCCCGATCATCCAACGGGACGTTTTAATTTAGTTGTAATTGTAGTTTTGTGTTGTTTTGTTTGTGATTAAATTTTGAGTTGTTTTATATTTTGAAATGTTGTGGCGGTGAATTTTATCTTGCAATGACTTTTAACTTAATTTTGGTTTCGGTTTTAGGGGCTATCTAAAGGTGTGGGTTTTCATGCAATACATTGTTTTATCATGCGAAAAGTAAAATGCATTTGCAATAAAGTAAATTGCAAGAAAGTAAATTGCAAGAAAGTAAATTGCAATAAAATAAAAGCGTACTGGGGGTCTTCCCGTCATCCCAAGCTGCACTTAAAACACAATTAGAATATTTAAGCAGTTCTATGAAGTAAAGGCTAGGGAAAGGTTATGGTTTTACGGAATTCTGAAATCCCTTAGCTAGTCATTTCTATGACGTCTAGGTTCTTTGTGTTTTGGTTTAAGGACGATTTTCTTCATCGAAAGAATAATCAAATTCAATTGTTCTTATAAATGTCCTATCATATTGAGAAAGTGCTTAGAAGGATCTTAAACATCTTTTCAATATTTGCAGGATTGTTTTTTAAGTTGAAATGAATTTAATTATACAAATGAATTAATCGTCAAAATTTCTCAAGTTTTGTTAACTTTTCAGGTGAACTAGGACATTTGAATATCACATGAGTGAAGTGACACTTCATTTAATGTTTTATTTAGGAGCTATAATAACTAAAAACTTTCAAGGGTAAGTTAGTATTAGAATGATTTGGTTTAAGTTAAAGAGTTTAAATTTGGAATAGTGTTCGAGTTGTTTTTTTTTAAATTTATTTTCTTTGTTTTAGGTGATGTTATATTTAATTCAATTTAATTTAATTGAGTTTTAATTTAGTTTAACATAGTTCAATTTAATTTGATTTGGTGTTTAATTAATTTGATTTGATTTAATTTAATTTAATTATTTAATTTAATTTAATTTAATTTAATTGTTTAATTTAATTTAATTTAATTTTAATTATTTAATTTAATTTAATTTGTCTTAATTTAATTTATTTTTTTAATTTTAATTGAAATTTTTGAAGAGTTTAATAATTTGACTTTAGTTTAATGATTAAGTCTTTTAATATTTTGAATTTGAATTATCATTTTAATTAAGAGTTGAATATTAATGAGATGATTAATTTAGGGATTTTTAAATTAAAGAATAAATCTCTTCCTAATAAATATCCCTTATTTTAATGATTCCAATTTTATTATTCTTCCAAATTTAATCCATTATTTAATTAAAGTTTAATCATTTTAAAATTATTTAATGGGTTTTTTCTACCCTTTTAATTATTTTAATTTCAATCGTCAAATTAGATTAAGATCAAATATTTTACTTGTTAATTTTTATTAAACCTAAAGTTTTAATTAAGGGTTGAAAGTTTAATTACCATTTTACCCTTTAAGCTTAATAATTTCATAACTCACTAGAATTAAACTTAAATGAATTTGAAATTTTTATGTAACTTCACTCATATGTCAATAAAGACATGAGAAGAAAATGTGATTTTTCTGTATTTAATTTATTTATATAATTATTTTGGTGGAAAATAGAGATTTTTCAAGAAAATTTGATAACATGACCAAAGGAAAGTTTCTGTCCTTAAGAAAATTGAGAACATTCCTAATGACCAGAGAAGCACTTGGGCCGATTTTGGTGATTTTTTGAATTATATTATTTTTATTATAATTATTTTTGAGTTTTGGAATTATTTAATTAATTTAAAAATAAAATAAATGTTGAAAAATGGGTTTTATATTTTTCAAAAATCTGTCTGATATCAAAACCAGAATAAATTTTGCAATTTTCTAATTTTTCTATGATTTATTATAATTATTTTAGTGAAAATCTTAGAAAATACATTTTTTTAATTTTTAAAATTACCCTAGGGCTTTAGAATTCAATATCTCACTAAAATAGACCTAGGAAAAATGTAGGATTTGTTCCTAAGTGATTAAAATTCAAAATGTGACATTTTTGGTGAATTTTATTATTTTTGTGATTTTTATTATTTTTTAATTATTAAATATTAAAATATTATTAAAAATCAACTTTTTTTAAATTGAAATTTTAATTTTCTTAGGTTACACTGATGTCGAGAGAGGCTCCAAAACCAATTTGGTGAATTTTTGAAAAGTATTTTAAAAGTTATGAATTTTTAAAGTTTAAAATGGCTAAGTGACTTAATCAACCCAATTAGTGGGGCTAACCAAGTCCAATTGACCTCGAAATTTTTATGGTGGATTCCTCTGATCCTAAAAGGTCAGTGGAGAATTGATTTCAAGTCAATTTGATGCTTGGTTAACTGCAATTAATTAAGGAACTGTTGGGTGTTTAAGCCAAGTGAGTTGTTACGAATGAACTAGAAAATTAAAACTATTTTCTAGAGGTTCTCTGGTCGCAGGAACATCACCAAATTTTCTAAGATTTATTTCACAACATGCTATTTACTGAATTAAAATACTCAACATTATTTGAACTTGAAAATCGAACTCTTCATAGGGATGGCCTCGACTTTGGAAAATTCAGGAATGTTCCCAATTCGAGCTAAAGCCTATGGTCTCATGCCATGGTGGGTAAACATGCATGCATGGAGAATTAAAACAATGCGAGTAAATAAATCATAAAAAATAAAATATTTGATGAAATTAAGTGATTTCTTTTTCACATTATTCTCCTACGATTCAGCGACGAAGAGGTATTTTTATTTTATTTTTGTGATTTTTCTACACAAAGATATGGATTTTTGAAGTTTAGGGAATTAAATAAATAAGAAAATACCTGACCATCTGTTATCCACGCGGCGCCGCGTCGGCCTCGGCGGCCTCGAGCACGCGTCGGCGCTCCCATTCGACGCCGCCACGGTGGGCGGCCGGGGCCGCGGTTCTCGTACCGTCTCTGGTCAAGCCTTGATCACGGCCGTCCGTGCGCGCGTGTATCGAATGGACGGCATCCGTTCATCGTCCGTGTTCTCGCCCCCGGGGAACGTCCCCTAAATCCCCCAGATCTCACTCGATTCTCGAAGTAGTTTTCCGGGTTCTTATACTACATGGATTCGTCTCGAAGAGGCCATTTCCATCTGTCTGGTTAACATGCATTGGAACTAAGGCATTTGAAATAGAGAATCTTCAGAAGCTCGGGATGAAGAGTTAGCTCATACCTTGGCTCGAAGAAGTGTGGCTTGATGCGAGTTGTTGCACCTTCGATTGGGTCCCGACAAGCTCCGAGATGAAGTCTCTGCAGTGCAGGGAATTGTACGAGATATGATTTCGACCAAGCCCGATCACAAAGCTTGGAGGCTGGAGCAGCCCAGGTGGCACGGAGATGGGGCTTTTGATGGTGAGACACCTTCCCTTGGTACGGTGAAGGTGTAGAGCCAGCGGTGGGAATTGGCTCAACGGCTGGAGAAGTGTCCTGGTTTTGGGTGGAATTTGACTACGAGAATTGAGCTTACGAAGGAGAAATGGCAGGGGAATCTCAACGGGGATCGAGTGCTACAGAGTGGAGAAAAGTGCAGAGCAATTTTGGCGAGTTTTGGCAAGGTTTGTGCTTGGCTCTTCTTATGGCGAGAGGTGGAGTTTAAATAGAGGTACATGTTTGGGAGGCCTCCCGGGGAGTTAGGGCTTGGGATGTTTGCTACGAGAAGTGAGGAAGAACAGCCATGGTGGCCGTTGGGCTCGGGCGGCTCGGCAAGGTGGAATTCCAAAGTTGGCTCACATGTGAGCTCTCGGGTGTGGTGTTTACCCGGCGATCCGGTGTTGACCTCATTTTTGATGAGGTCTTCCTTTCTTCTTTTTAGTGCTTAGGATCTAGCCTTAGGCACTATTTATTATCTTAGAGGACTAAATTTGGGACCGCCTTTTAGAAATTGACCACTTCGCTCACCTTGACTCCACAACTTGACTATAGACCCCAATCACACAGAGGGTTGAAATCGAATGTGGAAGTTTAAAGGATGAGTTCTTATAGGACTCTTTGGCCTTAGGGCCCTTACTGGGTGGCTGATGCAGTGAAGGTGACATACTACACTTACACACTACATTTCCACACACTTCCTAAGAAGCCACACCGCACAGCTTGACCTCTTTGACTCATGTAGGTGATTCACGTGGATGGTCCTTAGCCCCCAAGCCCTTGGGCTAAGGGTTAGGAACAACATAGTGAATGCCCGAAATGAGTCCTTTCATGGCTCATATGGGCTTGAAATGTACATGAAGCAACCAAAATGATTTCACCCCACTCAAATTCACCCAATCTTCAATTTCCCAAATTTTCAATTTTTGACCCCGGGACCCTACACCTACTAAACTACTTGAAAACCACCGAAATTACCCAAAATTTTTGCAAAATTTCAATTACCTAAAATTTTTCCAAAATCAATCCCAAACACCTCCACATCACTCAAATTGATCATCCATACCCAAAAATACCAAAAATTCGAGAAAACCTCCCGATACCCTCAAAGAATAACCCAAAATACCCTTCTTGGCCTAAAAAAATCCAAATTCAAAAATTCCCAGAAAATTCCAGAAAATCCCAAATATTCCCAATTTCATTTTGTCCAACTACACCATGGGCCAATTTTGTCAATTTACCCTACTTTTGTCAAAACCCCCAATTTGACCCCAGGTACCCAATCCCAGTAGACCCGATGTCAAACCAAACCTATCCAATTGACCCCAATTTTGGTCCAATTCAATTCTAAACTTCAATTCAACATTCCTAATACTAATTTAGACCAAATCCAGTCCAATTTGATTGACATTTGGATCCAATTCACTTTTAATTAAGGCCCATTTTTGACCTAAGCGAGCCTAACCCAAATGAACCCAAACCCCAAAAATCAAAGCCCAACCAAAGTCAAAACCTCTTTGAAACACTCCCATAAACACTTCTCAACAATAATTCTACATAAATTTCAACCTAGCCCAACATTGGCCCAACAACTGCATTTGGACCTATATTGGCCCATTCACCAAAGAATCCAAATCCAACCCAATTCAAGCCCAAACGACCCCAAATTTGCTTCAAGTTACTCATGACACATCCATGAGCTAAACCAACAATTATTTGGCCCAACCTTTTACAAAGAATTTTCATCCATGAACACATTCATAAACTTAAAAAGCCACTTCCCTTAAACCTTTCTAAAAACTGAATTTCCTTCAAAATTCAAAAGCCCAAATCTACCCTAAAGCCCACATGACATCTCCATTTGTCATCCATTTAATTAAATCCATTACCTAAGTCCTAAAATCACCATCAAAATTATTCCAAAATCAAGTTTCATACAAATTTCCATCAAAACATCCAAAATTCTTAAAACCCATTTTCATGAAATTGACCCAAGCTTTCCCAAGCCAAATGGAGCCAAGGATGAGCCATTCACAAGCCATATGAAGCCATGAAAGTTTGGCATGTGACCATGCCATTAATGGCAAAAGGAGAGGTCCTTTAACCATCTCTAAAAGTCATTAACCTTAAGCATGTCTCCACCCAGCAAGATTTAATCAAATATTCTTGGATAAGGACATCACCACTTCTTGACCAGCTAGCCTAGCTGATCTTCTCAGCCCAAGACCAGCCATGGGGAGGTGAACCCAACCCATATTACTTCGTTCAGTTGCATGTGCTAGAAATTGTCGGCATTATTTTTTTTTTAGGGTTGTGTGTTTTATTTTGAAAAGTGGTCGCCTAACAGAAGTTGTGCGGCGAATTTTTATTTTAAATTTAATTTAAATATATATAATTTAGAAAGTAGTATTTGATTTTGAAAATAATTTTTAAATTTGAAAGTTTTAAGATATGAGATTAAACCGATCTCACATCCCCAAATAGTTTATATAAACGAGCACCGCACCATGAACCGTATATCTATCCCTAAGGATAGACACACTGCTTGATGGTGGGGCTCGATCAAATAAACTAGAAGTTTTGTGACATCCTTTTGGTTTGCGAACCAATTTTATAAGCCGACAAATTCCCCTGCTTAATATGAAAGTATCAAACAGGGTTTATATTACTCAGGTTCTTTAAAATTCCACATAAGGGCAAGCCCCATAGTTAATTACATCTTAAGTGACGGGAATCACCTAAGAAAACTCTCGATAATAATCAATAATTCTGCTCTCAAGAATTTCAAAGTTTAAGGTTTTCGAAGATTGAATTTTGGAATTTCGATAGGGAATGGATCAAATTTTGGAACATTTTGTTTTGTGAATCCAAAGGAAGAGAGGTAGGAGAAATCAACGATTCGAAGTGAACTTCGATAATTTCCCGACTATCCTATTGTTTGTCTTGAATTTAGGAAAGTCCTAATGTTTATTTGATATTTCAATCTTGCCGATTTCAATTAATTAGGGCTTATATTTGTATGATAAAATCAAACAAATAGCTTCAGAAGATGTGAGGGTTTATTGTCGTATCGGACGACTACCTCGGAATCCTAAGACCGGTTAGGGCTTAATTTGCAATGCAAATGCACTAACGAGGAGTTGAGGATTTATGTTGCACTAGGCAAGCTACCTCGAAGTCCTATGGCTTGGTTGTTTTAATTCTAGGAAAGTTTTCGTCGAAGTAGACTCGGGTTTTGCTGATGACGATGGCCGTGCTTGCCCACCATGCTCCGAGCTCCTTGTTGTTGCGGAGGTTTAGTTTTAGAAATCATAAATCGGGAGTTGAGAAAAGTGTTTTGGTTTAGATAAAATCTTAATTTCCGGGTGTTTTTTATGTTTTATTTAAAACAAATCTTAAAGTTGATTATAACGACACCGGTTAAGATCCCACGGTTCCATCCTTCCGGCATCATTATTTTTATCGGATTCACTTAGTCCGGATGAATTTGCTAAACTCAACCGAATGAGTTCCACACTTTCATTTAGACCGTGGGAAATCCCGTTAGCAACACGTAGGTTACATCATCCGAGGTATTCCCGATCATCCAACGGGACGTTTTAATTTAGTTGTAATTGTAGTTTTGTGTTACGTTTGTGATTAAATTTTGAGTTGTTTTATATTTTGAAATGTTGTGGCGGTGAATTTTATCTTGCAATGATTTTTAACTTAATTTTGGTTTCAGTTTTAGGGACTATCCTAAAGGTGTGGGTTTTCATGCAACAGTTGTTTTATCATGCAAGAAAAGTAAAGTGCATCTGCAATAAAGTAAATTGCAAGAAAGTAAATTGCAATAAAATAAAATAAAAGCGTACCTGGAGGGTCTTCCCGTCATTCCAAGCTGCACTTAAAACTCAATTAGAATATTTAAGCAAGTTCCTAGGTAAAGCTAAGGGAAAGGTTATGGTTTTCTACCAAATTCCTAATCCTATAGCTAATCATTTCCTATGACGTCTAGAGTTCTTTGTGTTTTGGTTTAAGGACGATTTTCTTCATCAAAGAATAATCAAATTCAATTGTTCTTATAAATGTCCTATCATATTGAGAAAGTGTTTAAGAAGGATCTTAAACATCTTTTCAATATTTCTGGGATTGTTTTAAGTTCAAATGAATTTAATTATACAAATGAATTAATCGTCCAAGAATTTCAAGTTTTGTTAACTTGCTCAGTGAACTAGGACATTTGAATATCCTATGAGTGAAGTGACACTTCATTTGATGTTCCATTTAGGAGTTATAATAACTAAAGCTTTCGAGGGTAAGTTAGTATTCAAATGATTTGGTTTAAGTTAAAGAGTTTAAATTTGGAATAGTGTTCAAGTTGTTTTTCTTTAAATTTATTTTCTTTCTGTTTTAGGTGATGTTATATTTAATTCAATTTAATTTAATTGAGTTTTAATTTAGTTTAACATAGTTCAATTTAATTTGATTTGGTGTTTAATTAATTTGATTTGATTTAATCTAATTTAATTACTTAATTTAATTTAATTTAATTGTTTAATTTAATTTAATTTAATTTTAATTATTTAATTTAATTTAATTTAATTTAATTTAATTTAATTGTTTAATTTAATTTAATTTAATTTAATTGTTTAATTTAATTTAATTTAATTTAATTGTTTAATTTAATTTAATTTAATTTTAATTGTTTAATTTAATTTAATTTAATTTTAATTTAATTTAATTTAATTTAATTTAATTGTTTAATTTAATTTAATTTAATTTTAATTTAATTTAATTTAATTTAATTTAATTGTTTAATTTAATTATTAAATTTAATTTAATTTTAATTTAATTTATCTTTAATTTACTTTATTTTTAATTTTAATTGAAATTTTTGAAAGAGTTTAATAATTTGACTTTAGTTTAATGATTAAGTCTTTTAATATTTTGAATTTGAATTATCATTTTAATTAAGGATTGAATATTAATGAGATAATTAATTTAGGGATTTTTTAAATTAAAGAATAAATCTCTTCCTAATAATATCCCTATTTTAATAATTCCAATTTTATTATTCTTCCAAATTTAATCCATTATTTAATTAAAGTTTAATCATTTTGAAATTGCTTAATGGGTTTCTACCCTTTAATCATTTAAATTTCAATCATCCAAATCAGATTAGGATCAAATATTTTACTTGTTAAATTTTTATTAAACCTAAAGTTTTAATTAAGGATTAAAGATTTTAATTACCATTTTACCCTTTAAGCTTAATAATTTCATAACTCACTAAATTGAATTCAAATGAACTTGAAATTTTTATGTGACTTCACTCATATGTCAATAAAGACATGAGAGGAGAAAAAGTGATTTTTCTGTATTTAATTTATTTATATAATTATTTTTAGTAGAAAATAGAGATTTTCAAGGAAAATTTGATAACATGACCAAGGGAAAGTTTCTGTCCTTAAGAAAATTAGGGGACATTCCTAATGACCAGAGAAGCACTTGGACCAATTTTGGTGATTTTTTGAATTATATTATTTTTATTATAATTATTTTGATTTTTGGAGTGTTAATTAATTTAAAAATAAAATAAATGTTGAAAAATGAATTTTATATTTTTCAAAAATCTCTCTGATATCAAGGAAACCAGAGAATCAAATTTGGCAATTTTCTGATTTTTCTATGATTTATAATAATTATTTTAGTGAAAATGCTAGAAAATACATTTTTTTTAATTTTAAAATTACCCTAGGGCTTTAAAATTCAATATCTCACTAAATAGACCTAGGAAAAATGTGGGATTTGTTCCTAAGTGATTAAAATTCAAAATGTGACATTTTGGTGAATTTTATTATTTTTGTGATTTTTATTATTTTTTAATTATTAAAAATATTAAAATATTATTAAAAATCAACTTTTTTAGAAAATTGAAATTTTAATTTTCTTAGGTTCCCCTGATATCAGAGAGGCTCCAAAACCAATTTGGTGAATTTTTAAAAAGTATTTTAAAAGTTATGAATTTTTAAAGTTTAAAATGGCTAAGTGGCTTAATTAACCCAATTAGTGGGGTTAACCAAGTCCAATTGACCTCAAATTTTTATGGTGGATTCCTCTGATCCTAAAGGTCAGTGGAGAATTGATTTCAAGTCAATTTGATGCCTGGTTAACTCTAATTAATTAAAGACCTATTTTGGGTGTTTAAGCCAATTAGGGTTAATCTGAGTGAATTAACTCAAGTCCTATTTTTCCTAGAGTTCTCTGGTCATAAGGAACATCACCAAATATTTCTAGAATTTATTTCACAACATGCTAATTTTTGGAATTAAAATACTCAAAACAGCAACATGCATTTGAAAAATAAATAACTTTTCACAGAGATGGCCTCGACCTTGGAAAATTCAGGGAATGTTCCCAAGTTCAGAGGCTTCAAAAGCTCTATGGTCTCATGCCATGGTGAATTGTATACATGCATGGAGAATTAAATGTATGCGAGAGAGTAAATAAATTATAAAAAATAAAATACTTAATGAAATTAAATGATTTCTTTTCCACATTATTCTCCTCCGTTCATCTGAGCAAGAGGGTATTTTTATTTTATTTTTGTGATTTTTCTACACAAAGATATGGATTTTTGAAGTTTAGGGAATTAAATAAATAAGAAAATACCCTAATTTTCTATTTATCCACGCGGCGCCGGCGCATCCTCGGCGACTCCGAAAGGCCGCGCGGCGCGCTCCCGTTCGACGCCGCCACCCGAGTCGGCGGCCGGGCCCCGCGGTTCTCGTACCATCTCCTGGTCCGACGCGATCCTGGCCGTCCGTGCGCGCGTGTATTGAATGGACGGCATCCGTTCATCGTCCCCAAGTGTTCTCACCCGAGAGCCGTCCACACTAAATCCCTAAGATCTCACTCGATTCTCGATGGATTTTTACGTTCTTATACTCCATGGATTCGTCTCGAAGAGACGAACACATCTATACGGTTAACATGCATTGGAACTAAGGCATTTGAAATAGAGAATCTTCGGAAGCTCGGGATGAAGAGTTAGCTCATACCTTGGCTCGGAGAAGTGTGGCTTCAATCGAGAGTAGTTGCACCTTCGATTGGGTCTAGTGAAGCTCCGAGATGAAGTCTCTCGGTCGCAGTGAATTGTCTGGATATGGTTTCGACCAAGCCCGATCACAAAGCTTGGAGGCTGGAGCAACTGGGTGGCCTGGAGATGGGGCTTTTGATGGTGGACACCTTCCCTTGGTCTGGTGAAGGTGTAGAGCCAATCAATTTGGGAATTGGCTCACTGTGGAGAAGTGTCCTGGTTTTGGGTGGAATTTCAACTCTGAAATTGAGCTTACAGAGGAGAAATGGCAGGGGGATCTCACTGGGGATCAAGTGCTCTAAGAGTGGAGAAGGGTCTGGAACAATTTTGGCAGAGTTTTGGCAAGGTTTGTGCTTTTTTCTCTTATGGCCGAGAGGGGTGGAGTTTAAATAGAGCTGGCTGTGAGGCCTCCCAGGGGGAGTTAGGGCTTGGGATCAGCTGCTCTGGTGAGGAGAAGAACAGCCATGGTGGCCATTGGGCATGGGGCAGCTCAGCAAGGTGGAATTCCAAAGTTGGCTCACATGTGAGCTCTCGGGTGTGGTGTTTTCCGGCGATCCGGGCGGTGGCCGGCGAGGCATGGGTCACCATCTTGACCGGGGAGGTCGGGGCTTGGCAATGGTGAAGTTAATTGGGTTTGGACATGTGTAAAGTGTTTGAATTAAAATGGAATGGGGAGGGGGTCATTTTGGCTTGAAATTGGTCAACCCATTGGTTTGGGTTGGGTTCACCTCCCCATGGCTGGTCTTGGGCTGAGAAGATCAGCTAGGCTAGCTAGTCAAGAGGTGGTGATGTCCTTATCCAAGAATATTTGGATTAAATCTTGGTTAAGGGAGACATGCTTAAGGTTAATGACTTTTAGGAGATGGCTAAAGGACCTCCTCCTTTTGCCATTAATGGCATGGTCACATGCCAAACTTTCATGGCTTCATATGGCTTGTGAATGGCTCATCCTTGGCTCCATTTGGCTTGGGAAAAGCTTGGGTCAATT
This sequence comes from Papilionanthe hookeriana x Papilionanthe teres, assembly GCA_022702705.1. Lineage (NCBI taxonomy): Eukaryota > Viridiplantae > Streptophyta > Magnoliopsida > Asparagales > Orchidaceae > Papilionanthe > Papilionanthe hookeriana x Papilionanthe teres. The sequence continues at coordinate 25,091,570 of CM040424.1, read as the reverse complement.
TCATGAAAATGGGTTTTAAGAATTTTGGATGTTTTGATGGAAATTTGTATGAAACTTAATTTGGAATAATTTGATGGTGATTTTAGGACTTAGGTAATGGATTTAATTAAATGGATGACAAATGGAGATGTCATGTGGGCTTTAGGGTAGATTTGGGCTTTTGAATTTTGAAGGAAATGGGCTTTTAGAAAGGTTTAAGGGAAATGGGCTTTTAAGTTTATGAATGTGTTCATGGATGAAAATTTTTGTAAAAGGTTGGGCCAAATAATTGTTGGTTTAGCTCATGGATGTGTCATGAGTAACTTGAAGCAAATTTGGGGTAGTTTGGGCTTGAATTGGGTTGGATTTGGATTCTTTTGGTGAATGGGCCAATATAGGTCCAAATGGGCCAAGTTGGGCCAATGTTGGGCTAGGGTTGAAATTTATGTAGAATTATTGTTGAGAAGTGTTTATGGGAGTGTTTCAAAGAGGTTTTGACTTTGGTTGGGCTTTGATTTTTGGGGTTTGGGTTCATTTGGGTTAGGTTTGGGCTTAGGTCGAAAAATGGGCCTTAAGGTCAAAAGTGGAATTGGATCCAAATGTCAATCAAATTGGACTTGGATTTGGTCTAAATTAGTATTAGGAATGTTGAATTGAAGTTTAGAATTAAATTGGACCAAAATTGGGGTCAATTGGATAGGTTTGGTTTGACATTGGGTTCACTTTGGATTAAAATGGGTCAAATTGGGGGTTTTGACAAAAGTAGGGTAAATTGACAAAATTGGCCCATGGTGTAGTTGGACAAAATGAAATTGGGAATATTTGGGATTTTCTGGAATTTTTTGGGAATTTTTTGAATTTTTGGATTTTTAGGCCAAGAAGGGTATTTTGGGTTATTTGGAGGGTATTGGGAGGTTTTCTTGGAATTTTTGGTATTTTTGGGTATGGATGATCAATTTGAGTGATGTGGAGGTGTTTGGGATTGATTTTGGAAAATTTTGGGTAATTTGGGAATTTTGCAAAAATTTGGGTAATTTCAAGGGTTTTGGGTAGGTTTAGTAGGTGTAGGGTCCCGGGGGTCAAAAATTAAAAATTTGGGAAATTTAAGATTGGGTGAATTTGAGTGGGGTGAAATCATTTTGGTTGAGCCATGAAGCCATTTCAAGCCCATATGAGCCATGAAGCCATTTCAAGAAGGACTCATTTGAGGCATTCACTATGTTGTTCCTAACCCTCTTAGCCAAGGGCTTAGGGGTTAAGGGCCATCCATGTGAATCACCTACATAAGTCAGGAGGTCAAGTTGGGTATGGGTGTGGTTTTAGGAAGTGTGTGGAAATGTAGTGTGTAAGTGTAGTGTAAGTCGGCCCCTTCACTGAGACCGGGCCACCTGAGGCGGTCCTAAGGCCAAAGAGTCCTATAGGAACTCATCCTTTAAACTTCCACATTTGATTTCAACCCTCTAGGTGATTAGGGGTCTATAGTCAAGTTTGTGGAGTTTGCGGGGAGTTTAGAAGTGGTTTAAATTTCTAAAAGGCGGGTCCCGATTCTGGTCCTCTAAGATAGTCAAAGGAAAAGCCTAAGGCTAGATCCTAAGCACTAAAAAGAAGAAGGGAAGACCTCACCAAAAATGAGGTCAACACTTCTCTAAACCAAAACACTTTTCTCATCCCCTGATTTATGACTTCTAAAACTAAACCTCTGCAACAACAAGGAGCTCGGAGCATGGTGGGCGAGCACGGCCATCGTCATCGAGCAAAACCCGAGTCTACTTCACAGAAACTTTCCTAGAATTAAATAACCAAGCCATAGGATTTCGAGGTAGTTTGCCTAGTGCAACATAAATCCTCAACCTCTTCGTTAGGCATTTGCATTGCAAATTAAGCCCTAACCGGTCTTAGGATTCCGAGGTAGTCGTTCGGTACGACATAAACCCTCACATCTTCGAGGTTATCCGCTGATCAGCGTCATGCAAATATAAGTCCTAATTAATTAAAATTGGCAAAATAAAAACATTTAAATAAATATTAGGACTTTCCTAAATCCAAGCCAAACAATAGGATAGTCGGGAAATCACCGAAGTTCGCTTTGAATCTGTGATTTCTCCTACTTCTCTTCCTTTGGATTCCCAAAACAAAATGTTCCAAACTTGATCCATTCCCTATTGAAATTCCAAAATTCAATCCCTCGAAAAACTTAAACTTTGAAATCCTTGAGAGCAGAATTATTGATTATTATCGAGAGTTTTCTTAGGTGATTCCCGTCACTTAAGATGTAATTAACTATAAGGGCTTGCCCTTATAGGGAATTTTAAAGAACTCGAGTAATATAAACCCCGTTTAATGTTTTCATATTAAGCGTGGGAATTTTGTTCGGCTTATAAAATTGGTTCGCGGACCAAACGGATGTCACAAATCTTCTAGTTTATTTAATCGAGCCCCACCGTCGAGCGGTGTGTCTATCTTTAGGGATAGATACATGGTTTGTGGTGCGGTGCTCGTTTATATAAGCTATTTGGGATGTGAGATCGTTTTAATCTCATATCTTAAAATCTTCAAATTTAAAATTATTTTCAAAATCAAATACTACTTTCCAAAATTATTTATTTAAACTAAATTAAGAAATTGCCGACAATTTCTGTAGGTGACCCCTCTTCAAAACACAACACACCGACCTAAAAAAATATGCCGACAGATAATGAGTAAGAATATTCCCTTCCCTAGGAGTATGCAAAATAAAAAAATTCTGGAGGACAATTTGTAGGGAGCCAAACGACTTAGCCATCTACTATTATGCCAAGGAGGAGTTTCAGTGTTCTGTAAGAACTTGATATAGTTGAGGGAGTCAGATTCCACCAAGAGAGGACCAAGTCTGCACCTGTAAGCAATGAACAAAGCCAAATATATTTCAATCATTTCAGTTTCTAAAGCATCTAAAGCAACAGTAGGGGAGGAGAAAAAGAGCAGACACTTCCCGTGAGAGTTTCTAAATAAGCCACTAAAGCCAGCTATCTTCTTATTAAAACTGTCATCTGTGTTAACTTTCACCCAAGAAGTTAGAGGAGGGGTCCACAGGATAAATGTGGGACTAACCATTGACAGATAGGAGGTGGCTGGTCTCCAATTAGTACAAATGTCTGGGAATTGGTGATGTTGAATTAGCTTATGGATATAAGAAAGGCAATTAATAAGAACATAGTGTATCAAAGGAGGCTTATCCTCATACTTAGATTTATTCCTGGTCATCCAAATGAATCAAGCAACCAGGCAAGGAATCACCAAGAGATTTACTTTATGCCAATCCACCCAGCAGTCAGAGAAGGAGAACCAGCTCAAATGAAGAGTATCCAGATTAAGCATGTTCAAGAGGCTGCCCCAATCTCCCTGGGAAAAATTATAATCAAAGAACAAATGATTTAAGTATTCCTCAGCTTCATGACAGAGATAACATCAAGATGGTCTCCTCAAACCTTTGAGCTTTAGGATATCATTAGTAGGAAGAACTGGTTACCATAATCTCCAACAGAAAAAAGACATAGAGGGGGCCAATAACTTCCCCAGATGGCAGAGCCCCATTCTAAGTGATTTCATTGAAAGAATTTTTTATAGATAAATGCAGAGATTTTTCGAGAATGACTGTTCCTGGTGATTTGTTTATCTTTCTGTCCAGGACAGAAGTGAGTTTATTGTACCTAAAGGATCTGATCAGTGGTAAGAATTGTGTTTAGCAATGTGCTATTCTAGTGGTTATCTGACTAAAACTCCTTGACTTGAGTGTTGTAATTAGGATAGGACTGGGTACAGGAGAGCTTCTCCCCATTCCACATCCATTGATATAACCAGAAATTGATCTGTCCATCACCCATTTCCCAAATGAATGGTTCTTCAGCTTGATTTCTGATTGACAAAAGCTTAGTCCCGAGCCTAGAGTCACCCGGCTTAGGAGTGACAAGTGAGGGGTGAATATTTTTACAATACTTCCCCTTCATGAAAATGGCCCAAAGTCTTGTGCTCTAAATCTGATCCACATTTTACAAAGGTTAATAAAACTTAAGTGTGTAAAGCCTTTGAACCACAGTCCATGTGCAAAGAGAGGTTTGCACAGCTTCTGCCGTGGGAGCCAATGGAATTGCTTCTATTGCCCAGCACATAAGAATTAGTTAAAAATCCTACCCAGTATGATTTGAGTGCTCTTCTTTAGGGTTAATATCTGTAGAGCATAAAAGGGAATAACCAGTAGGATACTTCTCAGTAGTGTAATTCTACCCCCATTAGACAAGAAGGAATTTGTCCATCATTGGAGTTGAGCTTTTTTCTTATCAATGACCTCATTGAATTGTGTCTATTTGGTTCTACCTTTAAGTAATTGAACACTAATATATTTAATGGGAAGAGAAGCTTGTGTGAAACCAGTGTACTCAGAAATCCAATGCTTTAGATGAGGATTGACATTGGTGCTAACAAAGAACTGACATTTATGCAAATTTAGCTCCATACTAGAAGCAAGTTGAAATGTTTGAGTACCTCATTGACAGCTTTAATAGCAAGTTTGGAGGCTTTGGAAAATATGATGAGGTCATCATCATAGGAAAAATGACTTATAACAATGTTTGGTTTGTGGTGATAAGCCAAATGTGGAGATTTAGCAAACAAATCATCCAACAACCTAGACATGTAATCGAAGGCTAGAATAAAAATAGTTGGAGAGAAGGGGTCACCTTGCTTAATACCCCTAGTGGCACGGAAAAACCCAACCATTCACCATGATAGAGTGTGCATTGCATTTAAGCTATCTCCCAATTAACTGAATCAATTCAGGTTGGAAGCCTCTAGCTTAAAGAGTGTTCAGAAGGAATTCCCAACTGATAGTATCATATGCCTTTAATATCTAGTTTGAAAATCACATTGTGCCCTCTACATTTTCTTTCTAAGTCAAGTAGCAGTCCTTGAGCTAGCAGTATGTTATCAAAGATTGTCCTTCCTTTCACAAAAGTAGCTTGGTTAGCTTTTATAAGACATTCCAAGTGAGGTTGAAGTCTACACACTAAAATTTTGCTAATCAATTTGGAGATAATAGTGGTTATGCTAATGGGTCTAAAGTATCCCCAAGTCAGTCTTAGTTTGTTTTTTGTGATCAAAATGATAGTAGAGGCGGTAAAGTATTTGGATGGATCACCACCTTAAAAAAAAACACTGGACAGCCTTAATCACATCCTTGTAATCTTAGACCAGCTGCTTTGTTCCCATCAATGAAATCTAAGGCATATTTGATTTCAGCTTTCAAAGGCACCTGGGTTAAGCTCAACAACTAAACATAATTATGACAGTCCTCGAAGAGAAAATTTTGAATAGGAGTTTTAGAGGATTAGCTGTTGGTAAATAGCTTTTTAAAATGATCCTCAACATCCTAAGCTATTTCATCAGAAGTTATAACTTTTATCCCAGTAGAATTAGTTATGGAAAGAATTATATTGCATTTCCACCTGTAATTAATGCAGGCATGATAGAAACTGGTATTCCTGTCACCATATGTAATTTTAGTAATAGCAGCATTTTGCTTAAGAATGACTTCTTGATACTTAATGTGAGAGAGTAGCTTCTCGTTTGCTAATAGTATATTAACTTCAGAATTATTACCCAGTAGCATCCATGTTAAACACAACCTCTTTAGCTTCTTTAATGTTATCATGAACATTACTAAAGGTATCCCAATTCCATGATCTGAAATGAGCAGCAGTCTTCTTTTAAAAATTCTAAAGATTAAGCCAAGGATTTGCCTCATGATCAGACACCTAAACCTTTTCTAGTTCAGAGAGGAAATTAGGATGATGTGTCCACATATTCTAGAATCTATTAGGACCACCCCCACTACTAGTAGCAAAGTTGATAGAACACAGTAGGGGCCTATGATCAGAACCTGCCATAACAAGATGAGTAATTAATGTATAAGGAAAAATTTGGAGCCACATAGAATTCACCAGCATTCTATCAAGCCTTTCCCTGGTGTTCCCCCTTCTCCAATTGAACTGAGGACCCTGAAATCCCAAGTAAAAAAAGAGAAGTTCATAAAGGAATTTATTAAATTTTGGCAAAGAAGAAGACAAGGTATGATTGCCACCTTTGTTCTTAGAAGCAAAAATTAGGCAATTTAAATCTCAACCCAGAATCAAAAAAGAGTTAATGTAGAGGCCAATCTGCAATAAATCCTGCCAAAGAAGTTGCTATTATAAAACATTACAGCTAGCATAAATAAATATGGCATATCCCTGTTGCTCCCCTAGAGAGAATTGAACATGTAATAACTGAGAATTATCCTAAAGTACTGACCATTGCAGTTCAGATCTAGAAAAAGGCCAAATTTGTTATTCAGATTAGCAAAATGAGTAAAGTGAGGAAATGTCTTGATGATGTGATGGGGAATTTTAGTAACCATAGGATCAAGAAGATCAAAACACGAAAGCTTATGAAGTTTAACAAGATGTTTAAGTCTGCTTAGGGAGTAGGGATGAGCCACCCCCTAATGTTCCAACACATGAAATTGATCGTTGAGAAAGAGTTCTACCTTATCCCCTAGTTTTGGGTAAGGGGTAGATGAAGTGCCATTTGGAGGATCAACTGGGAGTTGATTATCCAGCAAACTCTGTAATTCAGACCTACTTTTCTTTCTCTTACTGCTTTTTTGGACTTGCCATTCTCCATTCGTTACTTTAGTCAATTGGATTAATTTAGGCACAATTAACTTCTATTGTTCAGCAATACTTGTAACAATTTCATGTAGAGATACCTCCCTCTCCTTAGTATAAGGTTTAGGGTTAGGGATAAGAGGACTCCTTGGGTCCTCAATTGGAATTACCTTTGGAGACTCCAGCTGGTCAGACCCGACCTCCCCATGCCTAGAAGCATTAGAGGGAATATCAGCAGATTTAACCCCAAAACCTCCCCTTCTTCCAGAGAGATAGGTGCCATAACCTCATTAGTAATTGCTGCAGTAGCAAACATTAGAAGGACCAGCAGGTTTCCTTCTAGAGGGGGAATGAATTCTATAACAGCTGTCTTTAACATGACCAAACATTTTGCAATGCTGACAATAGAGAGGCATCTGCTACACTTCAATTTCATGCCAAAAACCTTCCTCACCAACTCAATCCATACTCTTTCCAAATTAAGGAGGGTTATATCCCTCTCCACCAGTATCTAGCTCCAACTGGTCTTGTCATGTCATAAGTACAATGGAGTGCCAAGTGCCTGACTGATATTGAATAATGCATTAGGATGGTATAATTGTATTGGTAGATTAGGAAGCTTGAACCACATGGGAACTATTGGAGGCTCCTTTGAAGGATCAAAGTCAGGGGTCCACTTCAATAGTTTCATAGTTGTGCCTGCTATCAAAAGAGATTGTTTGGCAAAAATTCTAGCATAGTCCTCCTCATTAGATAACCTTATCAACAAGTGTCCTTCATTTAGCACTTTTAATTTCCATGATCCTATAAGATTCAGCTCTTCAAAATATTTTCTTACATAGTCCATTTTGGATGTCCCAATTGGAACTTCACTGCATGGTAGACTTGACTGCATCAGTAAGAGTTTGCATCTCTTGATTAGTGAAAATTATAGAAGGTTTAAAATCCTTATATATATATATATATATATATATATATATATATATATATATATATACATACATACATACATACATACATACATACCTTGGATATTTTTCAAACCACCACGGGCCTTCAGCTTAATAAAGCTAAGTGTCAATTATACTTTAGGAACTATGTTAATAAATAACTTATACATTGGGCTACCTCATGTACGACTTGCACTGTTGCTTCCTTACCTTTTAAGTATCTTGGAGTTAACATTCTTAGAGGCAGGCGAAAGCATACTTAATTTGACTCTGTTGTTGATAAGATCAAGGCTCGTATTGTTGATTGGAGAAACATTTTCTTATATAATTGTTGTAGATTAACATTACTCAAAAGTTTCATTCACAATCATTCTCTATTTTCTTTACAGGTTCTCAATCTTAAAAAAATCACACAAACAATACTTGAGAGGATTCCTTTGGTCTGGTGAGGGGAAGAGGATGATTTGGACTATCTGGTCCAAAATTTGTGCCCCTACTTTTGTAGGTGGCCTGAATTTTAGGAACCTTCAAGACATTACTGATATAACATGTGTAAGTTGGGGTATAAAGTTTGTGCTCGTAATTCTCTTTGGGCTAATTTTATGCATTATAAATACTGCACTCATCAGCATCCTTCTTCAGTTTCTTGGAAGTATGGGGATTCCAAATTGTGGAAATCACTCCTCAAAACAAGCCAAGTGGCTAATAAATTCATTTATTGGGATATTGGGGAGGGGCAGGTCTCATTATGGCATGATAAATGGAGCCCTAACAATTTTTCTATTTTTCCTTCTCATGCACTTGATCATGAACTTTTGTTTTCTAATTATTAGGCTGATGGGAGTTGGAATTTATCCAAATTAAGGATTATTATGGGGAATAATGCTTCACAAATTGCTACACTTCCTATTGTTCCTCATAAAAAGGATTTTCCTATTTGGAAAATGACTTCCATGATTCCTATTACAAAAATGCTCTACAAGAATTTGCACTCTTTTACTATTTGGCAGTGGGGCAAATTAATTTGCATAACTTCATCCCCCCATCCGTGTCCTTATTCTTATGAAGATTTTTTTCTCCTTGCTTCCCTTTGATGATAATCTTAAGATGAAAGGGCTACATTTAGCTTCTCAATTTCACTTGTTTCATGGTGCTGAGAAAAACTATATACACTTATTTTATGAATGTACCTATTCTAGACAAGTTTGGATGGATGTGGGGAAGTATTTTGGGGTCTTTTGGCCTCAAATGCCTTCTATGCAAGCATATTTAAGGGTGTGGAGATTTGTTGATATCCTGGAGCACACACTGGATTATTTCACTCTAATTGTTCTTTGGTTTATTTGGTCTGCTCGTAACAGCTTCAAATATGCCTGCTTCCACTTCCTCATATTACTGTTACTTTTATATTGTCACATTATTTTAAAGTCAAAAGATGTTTTAGTACTCTCCCCCTCCTTGTTCGTAACAAGGGGCCTATTTTTGTGAGCTGGAAAACACCTCTCTTTGATTGGATTAAGGCTAATGTTGACGGTAGTTGGCAATCTCATCCTGCTGGTGTTGGTGGAGTATTCAGGGATCCTTCGGGTACTCCCTTATGCTATTTGGCCTCTCCTATTACTACTGATGAACCTTCTGATGCTGAATGTTGAGCGGTTTTTCTGACATTGCAACTTGCACTCATTATTTAATATACTAACATTGTTATTGAATCTGATTCATCTATTATCTTTTAGATTATGACTTATGACTGTAAACCTTCATGGAGTCATGTGGAAACCTTTCACAGAATTTAGCATTTAATTAATTCACATCATCTTAACTTTAAGTTTCTGTTACAGAGAAGGAAATGTGCCTACTGACTGGTTGGCTAAGCGCGGCTCTCAGAGTTTCTTGGCTGGTAAGCAGCCTCCTCTTCCCTTGAAAAAACTTATTGTTGGAGACTTACTGGATGTCCCATATATCTGTTTACAGTCTTAAGATACCTGTGGATGCTTTTGTGGAGATATGTTGCCTTGTTTGCTTGTTTTCTCAGTTTGATTCCCAATCACTTTCTGTAATATTGGGTTTTGGTTCATACCACTCTTTATTTGTTCATTTTCCTGGTACTGATCATGCTCTATCTACTATTTATGAATCTACTTTGTTCTCTTCTATGTTTGCTTGGACAGTAGTTTGCTTTGAGGAATTTCTTCAAGTAAATGTTTCCCTGATTTACACTTTTTATAGTGCTTTTGTTAAGCTTCCTGTTCTTATTAGGTTGGAGCTACTTCCACGCATCCTTGACATTATGATCTGCTGTTGGGCTCCCTCTGTACCTGCTACACCTGTTGTTTGTATCTTGTTTTTTTTTTGTCTCCTACTACAGTGCTTTTCCATTACCATACAATACCCTATCTTCCTGGAATGGATCTATTCTTCTTGGGTATTTGGATATATATTTTTTAGGTATACTTGTAATTTTGGTGTTTTCTTTACTTTTTTGAGTAGATTTGTAATGTGGGAGGAGGAACCCCTAGGACCAACAGTACGTTTTTGTATTTTAGATCTGGGAATCCCCCTCTCCTCCACTTCTATACCTTTCTTTTATTATTAACATGTAAGGAGCTGTATAATGCTCTTTTTCTTAATATATATATATATATATATATATATTTGCAACTATATTACTATTGACTACCAAGTAAATTCTGCAGGCATGATGAAAACATTAAAGTAGTTTTTCAATGAAAATTTTATAAAGGTCCACTGTTAATCACTTTAATGAGGTCAGGAATTGCCCTTCTTAGATTGATTGGTTGGTAGCTCTTATCCAATTTCATACATTTAACCTTGGTCATCTTTATGTGACAACGAGGTTTATTTTAACTGATTCATTTTTCCTTGTGAATTAAGTAAGTTTTTCTCATGCTGAATTTTTCTACTACTTGCTTAAGTTACCTTTATTTTCTTAAACTTCCTCTAAGTTACTATATTATATTTATTGTACTAACCTTTTTTGCAGTAGTAGTAGAGGCTCAGGTACATGTCATTTTAATTTGTTTCATTTTCTTTACTGCAATTTTATACAATGCTTTACTTATATGTATTTTACCTAAATACTCGTTAAACCTTTTGCAATAGAGAACAGTTATCTAGTTGTATAGAAAAAACACATCCTTTAACATTAGTAATGATAAGATCAATGGGCTTAACAAATAATTCAATGTATAAATACATCACATAAAACTTGGAGTTATTACTACGGCAAGGAGATTGGAGCAAGCTGCAAGTAGATCGAGGTCGACTTTGAAGAGTGGTCTGCATTCTATAGCAAGGTGAATCTCCTTAGAATTAAATAGCATAACCCGTAAGATTTCGATGTTGTCCGCATGTTGTGACATAAATTCTCACCTTATCATTAAGTTTTTGCACAATCATGTTGCGCAATGTAAGTCATAAATCTTTTAGGGTTTGAGGAGCTTATTCGATACGACGTAAATTCTTTTATGTTCCTAACTCGTTTGCATGATTAGGTGTCATGCAATGGTAAGGCCAAAATAATATAATCGATAGGAGCAAAAACTTTAAATAACATCGTTGAAGCCAAACAAGTAAGATAGTTTGGGAACTCATTGAGGTTCACTTCAAAGTTTGTGACTTCCACTACTTCTCACTTATTTGGATTCCAAAATAACTATTCTTATTTAAGACACTCCCATTTGATTTTTTATGTCCAACCTTGAAAGTTTATCTTTGAAATCTTGAAGACAGAACCTCTGATCATTATCGAAAGATTGCTTAAGTAACTTTGGTCACTTATGATGTAACTATAGAGGATTGCCTTGTGAGCAGAAGAGTTTGGTGACATCATAAGTGTGACAAGAGATTACATTATGAGCAGGAGAGCCAATAGAGGATATACCCCTATAAGGAGCTTCGCCAGAAGTAGGTAGGTTGAAGATAGAAGAAAAAACAAGGGAGGGGGTGGAATGTTTGTCATGTGTGAGATGCTGATGAGGGACTTTACTTGACGAAGAAGGTGGGTTGGTGAGCAGTTTAATGGTGGGACCAACGCCAGCGTATGATACACAGTCGATGGCTAGGGTCATAGATAGGTGGTGTTGGTGCTAAGGCATGTGAAGAAGTGAAACAAGGGAAGGCGGCTCAGTATGTGAGATGCAGCCAGTAGCGAGGTGAGGACAACATTGAGATGAGTCTTGCGGCTTGACAAGGGAGCCCATATGAAATAGAGGAGATGACTTGATTTCATGAGAGAGGAGGTTAGGACAAGCACAAGAGCTCCACTAATGTGAGAGGTCAGTCGGCATTTTGGATGTCAACATGAGTACGTGAGGCATGAGGTGGAGGGGACTCGACTGTGGTCTCACGAAGAAGTAGGCCAAGGCACTCGACGTTCGATCCATAAGGGAGGAGGTGTCTATGCATTTATAAAGGGTTTTTTCTTAATTTATTTATGTTGTTGGTCTTATTGTTATTTTTTTAATATTTACTATTTAAAAAGCATTGATTTTTGAGTTGCTGGCTAGTGTATGGAACCATAGCAAAATAAGGTAAAATTATCATTCCGAAAGTGCTCGCATAGTCTGTTTAGCCATCTGAGGTCAATTAGACAAATTTGACGACGGGCAAGCCAATATAACCCAGTTTAGCGTGTGGCGTGGCAAATAAGATTTGCTGGCTTGATCAAAACTGTCTGACAAACAAAATGCTGACCAACCTCCACCTAAGTGATGGCTAAAACCTAGTAGAAGGATCTTGGCAGTGTGCCCCTCAACACATACGAAAGTGTATGAAATTTATGTCTCGCAAGATGAGAGTTAATACGTGAAATAAGCAATATTTCATAGCACTCGAGCGTATAACCTATACCCGCAACATCAAAAATTGATGCCCACAATTTCCAATCTTTCTATAAAACAAAGAAGAAAAATGCTTTAATATTCTATTTAAATATCTTATGTTTTTTTCATGTATCATGCATATTTATGTTTTAACATGAAACTTGGCTGCTGTGTATGTTTAGAACATCAATTTTCGTATATCCTACCCAATGTAATTGTTTCAAGTTGATTATTCCATGTTAAATATTAAATATTCAATATTACATGAGTCAAACAAAAGATTTATAGTTAATTTGGCATATTTTGTTTGAAATGTTGACATAAAAAATTGAACATATTTTTCTCCCTTGATTAAATTTATCTTCTACTCTACAATGTTTAAATTGAAATTTTTAAGTCTAAGTTGACCTCATTTTTGATGAGGACTTTTCTCTTCTCTCTCCTTAGTACTTAGGATCTAGCCATAGGCTTTTCCTTTGACTAATCTTAGAGGATTAGAAGTGGAACCTACCCTTTAGAAATTCAAACACTTCTTGACTCCCTGTAAACCCCACAAGCTTGATTATAGACCCCTAATCACCTAGAGGGTTAAAATCAAATGTGGAGGTTTAAAGGATGAGTTCCCTATAGGACTTCTTGGCCTTAAGAATACCCTGGATGGCCTGGTCTAGTGAGGGTTGACTTGCACTAACACTACACTCTCACACACATTCCAAGTCCTAAAACCACACTCTCACCCAATTTGACTTCCTGACTCATGTAGGTAATTCACATGGATGGTCCTTAACCACTAAGCCCCTGGCTAAGAGGGTTAGGAACAACATAGTGAATGCCTTAAATGAGTCCTCTCATGGCTCATATGGGCTTAATATGGCTTCAAGGCTAAACCAAAGTGATTCCATTTTACTCAAATTTGATCAATCTTCATTTTTCCAAAATTTCAATTTTTGACCCCTGGGGCCCTACACCTACTAAACCTACCAAAAGCCCTTAAAACTACCCAAAATCTACAAAATCACCTAAATTACCCAAAATTCCTCAAAATCAATCCTAAACATTTTCCCCCACTCAAATTGAACATCCACAGCCAAAAAATATCAAAAATTCCAAAAGTACACCCCAATACCCTCCAAATACCCAAAATGCCCTTCTTAGCCCAAAAATCCAAAATTCAGAAAATTCCCAAAAAACTCCAAAAAATCCCAAATATTTTCAATTTCATTTTTTTCAACAATACCATGGGCTAAGTTTGCCAATTTACCCAACTTTTACTAAAACCCCCAATTTGACCCATTTTAAACCCAAGTGAACCCAATGTCAAACCAAACCACTTCAATCTACCTCAATTTTGGTCCAATTCAATTCTAAACTTCAATTCAACATCCCCAATATCAATTTAGATCAAATCCAAGTCCAATTTGATTGACATTTGGGCATAATTTCAATTTGAAGCCTAAGGCCCAATTTTGGCCCATGACCAAAACCCAGCTCAAACCCACCTAATTCAACTCCAATTGGCCCCAAATCTTTTCTAAAACCTTCCTATCACCCCCATAAACAAAACACTAACTTGATTTGCCCAAAATTTGAACCTAAACTCCACCCAAACATAACCCAAAACCAAAATCCCTTAAATTGATCTAAGCCCAAACCTAACCCAAATGGGCCCAAATCCCAAAATTAGAGCCCAAATAAAGTTGAAAACTCTTTGTGACACTCCCATGAACATTTCTCAACATTAATTTTACATCAAATCCAACATTAGCCCAACCTTAGCCCAAGTTAACCAAATTTGACCCACTTTGGCCCCTTTACCAAAAGTCCCAAATTAAACCCAATTCAACTCCAAATTATTCCAAACCAATTCCAAATCATTCATGACACATCCCTAAACTAAACCCAACACTTTCTTGGCCCAAGCCTTTACCAAACTTTCATCCTAAAATCCATTTTAAAATCCAAAATCCCACTTCCCTAAACCATTTTAAAAGCCCATCTTCACTAAATTTCAAAGGCCCAAACTTCATGCTAAAGCCCATATGACATTCTTTTCATCACCCCATTGAGTGATATCATCCCTTAAGTCCTAAATCAATCATCAAATAGTCCTAAATTAGGCCTCATGCCAAAATCACCCATAAATCCCAAAAATTCAAAACCTTCTTTCATGTAAATGACCAAGCTTTGTCCCAAGCCACATGGAGCCATGAGCAAGCCATTTATAAGCCATATGAAGCCATGGAAGGTTTGACATGTGACCAAGCCATTAATGGCAAAAGGAGGACCCCTTTCTTAATCCTTCATTAACCCTTTTTAACCATAACCATGTCACACACTAAACCAAGTTTAGCCACCTCACCATGGATGGAGACTTCACAACTCCAATTCAACTGACCCAACTGATCCCCCTGGCCCAAAATCAGACCATGGGAAGGTGAACCAAGCCCAAATACATGGGTTGACCAAATTGAACCCAAAATGAGCCTCTCCCCATTTCATTTCAATTCAGCCCCTTTACACATGTCAAACTCCATTGATCGCACCATTGCCAAGCCCCGACCCCACTCGGTCAAGATGGTGACCAGGTGCTTGGGCTGGCCACCACCGAGCCGCCGGAAAACACCATGGCCGAGAGCTCCATGTGAGCCAAAAAATTCAATTCTCCCTTTCGACTTGTCTCAACCCAAATTGACGAGCATAGCTCTTCTTCTCCTCACCGGAGAAGCCGATCCCGACCTTCAAACCCCCCGGGAAGCCCTCCAGCCATGCCTATTTAAACACCACCTCCTCTCGGCCATGAGAGGTGCCGAACAGAAACTTAACAAAACTCTGCCAAAATTGCTCCAGAACCTTCTTCCAACCTAGAGCAATTGATCCCTAGTGTCCATTTGCCCTAATCCCCATTAACAGAGCCCAATTTCTCAGTCAAAAATCCACCCAAAAAACCAGGACACTTCACCACAGTGAGCCAATCCTGAAATTGATTGACTCTACACCTTCACTAGCCAAGAGGAGAAGTTCCCCAGCAAAATCCCCCTCACCGAGCCGCCCATTGGTTCCGACTCTCCAAGCTTTGTGATCGGCCTTGGTCACTTTTGTACAAGGCATTTCCCCAGAGCAAGAGACTTCATCTGGAGCTTGCTTGGACTCAATCAAAGGTGACACAACCCTCAGATTGAAGCTTCACTTCTCTGAGCAACGGTATGAACTCACTCTTTCTCCCTAGCTTCTGGAGATTCTCCATTTTGTTTAAGTAGATTTTAATGCATGTTTACCATATGGATGTGTTCGTCTCTTCAAGTTTAGCCACCTCACCATGGATGGAGACTTCACGACTCCAATTCAGCTGACCCAACTAATCCCCCTGGCCCAAAATCAGACCATGGGAAGGTGAACCAAGCCCAAATACATGGGTTGACCAAATTGAACCCAAAATGAGCCTCTCCCCATTCCATTTCAATTGAGCCCCTTTACACCATTGCCAACCCCTAACCCCACTGGTCAAGATGGTGACCAGTGCCTGGCCGGCCAGCCACCAGGCCACCAGAAAACACCATGGCCGAGAGCTCCATGTGAGCCAAAAAATTCAAATCTCCCTTGCTGACTTGTCTTAACCTAAATGGACAGCATAGCTCTTCTTCTCCTCACCAGAGCAGCTAATCCCAGCCTTCAAACCCCCCGGGAATCCCTCCAGCCATGCCTATTTAAGCACCACCTCCTCTCGGCCATGAGAGGTGCTGAACAGAAACTTAACAAAACTCTGCCAAAATTGCTCTAGAACCTTCTCCCAACCTAGAGCAATTGATC
Organism: Papilionanthe hookeriana x Papilionanthe teres; assembly: GCA_022702705.1. NCBI lineage: Eukaryota > Viridiplantae > Streptophyta > Magnoliopsida > Asparagales > Orchidaceae > Papilionanthe > Papilionanthe hookeriana x Papilionanthe teres. The sequence goes on along the minus strand of CM040424.1, from coordinate 25,075,310 downwards.
CCCAGTGTCCATTTGCCCTAATCCTCATTAGCAGAGCCCAATTTCTCAATCAAAAATCCACCCAAAAAACTAGGACACTTCACCACAGTGAGGCAATCCTGAAATTGATTGACTCTACACCTTCACCAGACCAAGAGGAGAAGTTCCCCAGCAAAAGCCCCCTCACCAGGCCAGCCATTGCTTCCAGCCTCCAAGCTTTGTGATCGGCCTCGGTCACTTTTGTACCTAGGCATTTCCCAGAGCAAAAGACTTCATCTGGAGCTTGCTTAGACTCAATCCAAGGTGACACAACCCTCAGATTAAAGCTTCACTTCTCTGAGCAAAGGTATGAACTCACTCTTCCTCCCTAGCTTCTGGAGATTCTCCATTTTGTTTGAGTCGATTTCAATGAATGTTTACTGTATGGATGTGTTTGTCTCTTCAAGACGAATCCATAGAGCATAAGAACACAAAAATCCGTTGAGAATCGAGTGAGTTCTTAGGGTTTTAGTTGGTCGTTGGATTGCGCGTGTATCGAGCGGACGATTCAGATTGCGCCGGACCAGGGAATGTTACATGAACCGCAGGCTGCCAGAGCGCTGAGTAGGATGATGGCGCTGAATCAGAACGCGCCGCGTGGCCTTTAGGAGCTGTCGAGGATTGCGTGGCGCCACGTGGATATGTAGAAAAATAGGGTTATTTTCTATTTATTTAAATACCAGAACTTCAAAAATTCATATCGTTGCATAGAAAAAATCACAAAAATAAAATAAAAATACCCTCTTGCTTAGTGAACAGAGAAGAATAATGTGGAAAAGAAATCAAGTTAATTGGATGAGTATTTTTTTAAGAATTTATTTACTTATTTTAGTATTTTGATTCTTCATTTACATAGACAATTCATCATGGCATGAGACCATAGGGTTTTTGAAGCCTCTGATCTTGGGAACATTCCTTGAATTTTTCAAGGTCAGAGGTCATCTCTGTGAAAAGTTATTGAATTTTCAATTTCATGTCACTGTTTTAGGTATTTTAATTTCAATAATTAGCATGTTGTGAAATAAATTCTAGGAAAATTTGGTGATGTTCCTTAGGACCAGAGGACCCTAGGAAAAATATATTTTGAGTTAATTCATTCAAAATAACCTTAATTGGCCTAAACCCCTAAAATTGATTTTGAATTAATTAAGGTTAACCACACATCAAATTAATTTGAAAACAATTCCCCACTGATCCTTACGGTCAAAGAGACCTCACATAAAAATTTGAAATCAATTGGACTTGATTAACCCTATCAAATGGATTAATTAAGCCTCACAAGCAAAATGGGACTTTAAAAATTCATAACTCCAAAAATACTTTTCAAAAATTCAAAAAAATGGTTTTGGGGATTCTATGATATCAGGGGAGTTTAGGAAAATTAAAATTAGAATTTTCTAAAAAAGTTGATTTTTCATAGCATTTTAATATTTTAATAATTAAAAAAAATAATAAAAATCATAAAAATGACACATTTTGATGCCTAATCACTTAGGAACAAACCAAATATTTTTCCTAAGTCCCTAGGGTAAGATATTGAATTTTAAAGGCTTAACGTAATTTTTAATATTAAAAAATGAGTTTTTAACCTTTTTCACTAAAATAATTCCAATAAATCAAAGAAAAATTAGAAATTATAAAATTTATTTCTCTGAACTCTTTGAGGTCAGAGAGATTTAATAAAAATATAAAATCTATTTTTCAACTTTAATTTTATTTTATAATTAATTAATACTCTAAAAATCAAAATAATTATAATAAATAAAATATAATTAAAAAATCACCAAAATTGGTCCAAGTGGTCCTCTGGTCATTAGAAACACCCCATAATTTTCTTAAGGATAGAAACCTTTCCCTGGCCATGTTGTTGAATTTTCCTTGAAAAACCCCTATTTTCTACTAAAAATAATTATATAAATAAATTAAATTCAGAAATATCATATTTTCTTCTCTAATATCTTAATTGACATATGAGTGAGGTGACATAAAAATTTCAAATTCATTTGAGCTCAATTTAGTGAGTTATGAAATAAATAAGCTTAAAAGGGCATAAAGGTAATTAAAAATTTTAACCATTACCTAAAACTTTAGGTTTAATCAAGATGGGAGGTAAAACATTTGATTTTAACTTTCTCCTGGATGATTGAAACTTACGAAAATTAAGGGGTAGAAACCCACTAAAAATTTTGAAAATATCAAAAATTAAACTTTAATTAATTAAATAATTTAAATTTTGGAAAGAATATATTTAAATTCAGATCATTAAAATTGGGATATTATTAAGAGGATATTTATTCTTTAAATTTAAAAAATCCCTAAATAAGTCACTTTAATAATACTTAATTCTTAATTAAAAATTAAAATAACAATCCAAATTGATAATTAAAATTAACTTAAATAAAATCAAATTAAAACTAAATTAAGTTAAATTAAACTAAAACTAAAATTAAATTAAAACTAAAATTAAATTAAATTAAAATAAAATTAAATAAAATTAAATAAAATTAAATAAAATTAAATAAAATTAAATAAAATTAAATAAAATTAAATTAAAATTAAATTAAAATTAAATTAAAATTAATTTAAAATTAAATTAAAATTAATGAAATTAAAATTAAATTAAAATCAAATTGAATTAAATTAAATTAAAAATCATTTAACAACAAGCCTAAATGAAATCATTAAGAATTAACTCTAAGAATAATTTGAACACTATTCCAAACTTAAAATTATTAATTAAAACCTCATTATTAAATTAAAACACTTTAAACCATTAATTCAAACTTTTAATTAAGAATGATTAAAATTCTCTATAAACCAACTTGCCCTTAAAGGCTTTAATTATTATAACTCTTAAATAGAGTATTAAGTGAGATGTCACTTCATTCATCATGTAATCAAATACCTAAGTTCACTGAGCAAGAAACAAAGTTTAACTAAACTCCTGGATGATTAATTCACCTGTGCAACTAAATTTACTTGGACTCAAAACAATCCCAGAAATATTGAAAAGATGTTTAGGACTCGTCCTAAGCACTTTCTCAATATGACAGGATGTTTTAGAAGAACAACTGAATTTAATTGTTCTTTGATGAAGAAAACCATCCTTAAATCAAACCAAGAACCTACACGTCATAGGAGATGACTAGTTATAGGATTAGGAATTTGGTAGACAACCAAAACCCTTCCCTTAGCTTTACCTAGGTACTTGTTGAAATATTTAAATGCCTTGACATGTGTTTTAAATATAGCTTGGGATGAAGGGAAGACCCTCCAAGTACGCTTTTATTTTATTGTAATTAACTTTATTACAATTTACTGACATGCACTGTACTTTACCTTTCTTGCATGTTAAATAAGACTGTTGCATGAAAACCAAAACCTTTAGGATAGTCCCTAAACTGAAACCAAAACTAAATTAAAAGTCATTACAAGATAAAATTCACTGCCACAACATTTCAAAATATAAAACAACTCAAAATTTAATCACAAATAGAACAACAAAACTACAATTACAACTAAATTAAAACGTCTCATTGAATGATCGAGAATACCTCAGATGAAGTAACCCACGTGTTGCTAACGGGATTTCCCACAGTCTAAATGAAAGTGTGGAACTCATTAAGTTGAGTTTAGCAAATTCATCTGGACTAAGTGAATTCAATGAAAATAACGGTGTCGGGATGACGGAACCGTGGGATCTTAATCGGTTCTGTTTAATATCCTTTAAGATTTGTTTAATTAAAATATTAAAAACACTTGGATTTTAAGATTCTCTCTAAACCAAAACACTTCTCTCATCTCTTGATTTATGACTTCTAAAACTAAACCTCTGCAACAACAAGGAGCTCGGAGCACAGTGGGCAGCACGACCATCGTCATCAACAAAACTCGGATCTACTCCAGCTAAACTATTCTTTAGTTTTAAATAACCAAGCCATAGGACTTCGAGGTAGTTTGCCTAGTGCAACGTAAATCCTCAACCCTTTTGTTAGGCATTTGAATAATCATGTTATGTAAATTAAGCCCTAACCGGTCTTAGGACTCCGAGGTAGTCGTTTGGCACGATATAAACCCTCACATCTTTGAGGCTATTTGCATGACTGCGTCATACAAATATAAGTCCTAATTAAATAAAATTGGCAGGATTGCAACATTAAATAATTTCCTCAAACTCGAAGCCAAACAATAGGATAGTTTAAGAAGTTGCCAAGATTCTTCTTGGATCCTCAGCTTCTCCTACTTCTCTTCCTTTGGACTCCTGAAAATAACCGTTCCAAATTTGATCCATTCCCTATTGAAATCTCCAAAATTCAATCCTTTGAAATCCTTAAGCTTTGAAATTCTTGAGAGCAAAACCACTGATCATTATCGAGAGTTTTTTTAAATGATTCCCGTAATTTAAGATATAATTAACTATAGGGGCTTGCCCTTATAGGGAACTTTAAGAACCCAGGTAATATAAACCCTGTTTATTTTCTTTGTATTAAGCAGGGGAACTTGTCGACTTATAAAATTGGTTCACAGACAAAACAGATGTCACAAATCTTCTAGTTTATTTAATCGAGCCCTATTATCAAGCAGTGTGTCTATTCTTCGGGATGGATACACGGTTTGTGATGAGGTGCTCTTTTATATAAACTATTCGGGATGTGAGGTCGGTTTGATTTCATATCTTAAAACTTTCAAATTTAAAAATCATTTTCAAAATCAAATACTACTTTCTAAATTATATATATATATTAAAATTAAATTTAAAATCTAAAATTCACCGACAATTTCTGTAGGCGACCCATTTTCAAAAATAAAACACACAAACCTAAAAAATAAGCCGTACAGTCTAATATATCATTATTAATCTAATAATGATTTTTAAATTTACTCAAGATTATTTTCCAAGCAGCCTAAAGTATATTCGTTATTTTAAAACCATTTACTCAAAATATTATTACTTAATCACTATACTAAATCTTTTAAATTAGCCTCACTGAAACATTATAATAACCTAATTAATATAATCATACAAACAATGTAAATATCTAGTTATTCAGAGATGTGTACCTTATCAAGAAACTGAACAAATTATTCGAAAATACCATGATTCTGAATTTGGAGGACATTTTGGAATTGAAAGAATGAAATAAAAAATTTTACAATCTGGATTTTATTGGCTTACTCTATTTAGGGATATTAATACTTATTTAAAAATAAGTGATTGATGAATTCATTGTACTTTGGAGACTTTCATGTAAGAAAAATGTATAAAACATTTTAATTATTGAATTTAATAAAGAAAATTAGAGTTGTTTGGACTATGGAAAAGCTGTACAAAAATGTGCACTGGCGCCAAAATGGCACCAATGTCACCCTCTTCCAGAGAGCCGGTGCGAATGACACCAGATTTCAGTGCTGATGGCGCTGCAGTTAGAAAAATTGCCTAAGAAACTTCTTTTGATGGTTTTTGGCCAAATTTTTTCTTTATAACTTTAAAAACTGTCATTTAGAGTTAATTTAAGTTAGAAGAGAGGAAGAGGATCCACTATTCTTGTTCTTATTGCCACAAACTCCTAGGAACTTCTAAATATGGAATTTTCAACCGAAAGAAATTTATTCTTGTGAAGAAGTCGTTCATCAAGGAAAGAGGTTTTATTAATCGAGGATTCAATAATCCTTGTACTATTGATCACAGGAAAATATATTAAGAAATTCATACCCATTTTTATGAAATTGCACTTTAAAGAAAGGTATTTTCTTTATTTTATTGCAGGAATGAAGATTTATAAGTGATGAAAGCAAAAAGCATGAAATAGAGCTAATTTGAATAAAAAAAGGATGAAATTCATGCAAAATGAACTAAGTCGCTGATGCCGAGATCGAGCCCGTCTACGACGAGATCATGAGGAGAATTTTTGAAGGATTTGCAACTACCCGCCGACAGTGAGCCCGAGCCCACTGACGGCGAGATCACGCGGTTTGGAGACCTTCTAGAAGCCCGCCGATGGTGAGGTCATTTCTCACCGAAGGAGAGACTATTCAAAATGCTGGATACGTTGAACCTGGACGCTTTTTTGAAGAGGTGTTTAAGCATCCCTTGGACCTTTGCCTACCTCTAATAATAGAGGATGAATTTTAGTATGTTGTGTGTCATTTAGTGTCTCTTGAGTGTCATTTTGTGTCTATTTTAGAGAGTCTTAGTATCTACTTGGTGTCTAATTTAAGAGTTTAAGAGTGTAATTAGTGAGTTTAGAAGTGTGATGTATTAGAATGAAAAGTCAAAGGAACTTCAAGGAGTCTGCTTGGGGAGGTAATTGAGATAAGTATCTTTGTTTATTGTTGTTAACTTTAAATGAAATCTATGCTTTGTTTAATTTCCATGCATTCTGAGTAGTTTTCTTAGTCTTTCTCCTTGTTTATGAAGTTATGTGAATTGATGAAATTAAATAAGAAGTGCCTAATATATTAAAATAAATTGTGATAATTTTTACTTAAAACTTAATTTACTTTTCAATCTGGCCCATTGATTTGTTAAAATATGTTGAATTATCAACTATAGTAAAGATTACATCCAATATTCAGGGAAGTCAAAAGCCTTGGAAGGAAGGTGCAAATAAATAGGGAAATATTATTTATTGGACGTAGAATTGGACATTTTAGTGTGACAGACTAAAATATTCAATTTGGTCTCATTGTTTGAGAGCTGAAGTGTAGATGTTAGCCCTCAGGTGAAGGGAACGTGGGAGCTCTGAAGTGGCAGCCAGTATCCTCACAGCCTAGCCGCAGATTCAGTAATTAAACATAGGACTAGTCAATGTTCTTTGCACCTGGACCAAAGGGTAAAGAATATGAATGCTCCTATTTTTCACAATAAAATAACAGATCTATTTGAATTCATCATTCGCTTAATTTTCTAAAAACAAGGAGAATGATACTTTTCTGAAATCTTTAAATTAACTTTATTTAAAGCATTAGTTTACTTTAGTTTGCTTTAGTTACGTATTCTAAATTTCCGTATACTATATTAGTAAGTAAATACTTTTTAAATTTAGCTGTTACAAATCTTTAAAAAACTTCCCTGTGGGATTGATAACCAAGACTCCACTAGAGCCCAGTATTACTTGATACGATACGTATACTTGCGAAGAATCCACATTATACATTCCATCATAAAATTAAATATATATTAAGCGGGATCAAGTTTTTGGTGCCGTTGCTATTTTTGTAAACATTAAAAAGTGGGTCAAGTTTTTGGCGCCGTTGTCGGAGAAGTAAAGAAATTATTTACTAGAGTAATGAACTATTTTAAAATTTATTTTGCAAAATTGTATGCGTAAGTTTGGAAATGAAAATTTAATACCTTACGATTCTGAATTAGAGCGTACAATTAAAAGAATTAGAACACAAAAAAGAGGAATCATAAATTTAACACAAATGACAAATATTCCTGAAAATGAAAATATCAATCAACAGAGACCATTAAGAGATTATGCCAACCCTACATTAGATGAAATTCATTTAACTATTCAAAACCCTGATGTAGCTGCTAACTCATTTGAACTAAAACATGCAATTATCCAAATGGTACAAAACAATCAATTTAGTGGTTCACCTACTGAAGATCCTAATTTACATCTTACTAGTTTTTTAGAACTATGTGCTACTTTCAAATATGAAGGAGTATCTAACGATGCTTATTAGACTTAGACTTTTTCCTTTTTCTTTAAGGGATAAGGCTAAAATGTGGTTAAATTCGTTAGCACTCGGATCTATTAAAACTTGGGAAGAATTATCACAAAAATTTCTATCCAAATATTTTCCACCATCTAAAACTGCTAAGCTTAGAAATGATATAACTTCTTTTAGTCAGTTTGATGGAGAATCAATATATGAAGCTTGAGAGAGATTTAAAGAACTTCTTAGGAAATGCCCACATCATGCGTTACCGGATTGGTTAATTATTCAAACTTTCTATAATGGATTAGTAGGATCTCTTAGATCAATCATCGATGCTGCTGCTGGAGGATCATTAATATCAAAACCATTTGATGAAGCCTATGCACTAATCGAAGAAATGGCTATCAATAATTTTCAATGACCAATTGATAGAATGAATCCAAAAAAGATTGCTAGTATTCATGAAAATGATGCAATATCTATGTTAACTTCACAAATTGCTTCTATATCTAAAAAATTAGATCATTTTGGAATGAATTACTCTCCAACTATATTAGAAGAAAACTCATTTGGACAACTTATAGAATCCCAATCTCATTATGAAACTATAAATGCTATTCATAACAGACCCAATAATCCTTATGCGAATTATTATAATCCTGAATGGAAAAATCATCTTAATTTTAATTGGAATAACAATACAACTAATCGGCCATGGATGAACAACATAACACAACCATTAGGAAATCCCTCTAACCAAGAAAATTCTAATTATAAACCTAGTTATCCACCTGGATTTAATAATAATAACCCTCAATTTAAAGATAAGAAATTATCTATAGAAGAATTAATATTAAATATGGGTCAACATTTACAAAATCAAGGAAATCAATTACGAAATCAAGGAAATCAATTACAAATACAAGGAAACCAATTACCAAAGACTAAATCAACATAAAAAAGATAAACAGTTTGCTAAATTCCTTGAATTTCTGAAGAAATTAACAATAAATATTCCTTTCGTAGAAGCTTTAGAACAGATGTCAAACTATGTAAAATTCATTAAAGATATTCTAAATAAAAAAGAAAATTTACAGATAATGAAACGGTCGCACTTAGTGAAGAGTGTAGTGCTATTATTCAGAAAAAGCATCCTGAAAAATTAAAAGATCCTGGTAGTTTCACTATACCCTGCGCTATTGGAGAAATATTCTATGGAAAAGCTTCGTGTGACTTAGGAGCAAGCATCAATCTAATGCCTCTATCAATTTTTAAGAGATTAGGATTGGGAGAAATTTCACCTACATCAGTAACCCTTCGATTAGTCGATCGTTCGTTACATATCCTAAGGGAGTTATTGAAGATGTTTTAGTAAAAGTGGATAAATTTATCTTCCCTGTAGATTTTATTGTTTTAGATATGAAAGAAGATAAAAAAATTCCAATCATCTTAGGAAGACCGTTTTTAGCCACTGGGAATGCTATGATTGATGTTCATAAAGGAGAATTAACTATGAGAGTAAATGACCAAAAAGTAACTTTTAATATTGCTAAATCAATGAAATATCCTGCACTAGAAAAAGATGATGAGTGTTTTCGAATGGAAGTACTCGATCATTTAAAAAAAGAACATTTTAAGGAATATTATGAAGAAAAACTAGAAAAAGAAAATACTGAATTAATTGAAAAAGCCGATATAAATGAAGAACTAGATTATATTCAAGAGAAATTTGAATTTTTGGATAATACAGAAAACACTGGAAAAAATATAGTTCCATCGATTACTAAACCTCCTGAACTTGAGTTAAAAATATTACCTAATCATTTGAAATATGCTTACTTAGGTAATTCTTCAACTCTACCAGCTATTATTTCATCTGAATTAAATGAATCTCAAGAACAAAAACTTTTAGATACCTTAAAAAAATATAAGAAAATTTTATGTTAAACTTTAGCAGATATTAAAGGAATTAATCCTTCAATCTGTATGCACAGAATTATTTTAGATAATGAACATAAGCCTAAAGTAGATCCCCAAAGGAGATTAAACCCGATAATGAAAGAAGTAGTCAAGAAAGAAATTTTAAAATGGTTAGATAATGGTATTATATATCCTATTTCTGACAGTGCTTGGGTAAGCCCAATTCACAGTGTGCCTAAGAAAGGAGGAGTGACAGTAAAAGCTAATGAAAATAATGATCTTATCCCTATAAGACAAGTTACTGGATGTCGAATATGAATTGATTATAGAAAATTAAACGCAGCCACCAGGAAAGATCACTTCCCTTTACCATTTCTAGACCAGATGTTAGATAGATTAGCCGGATATAAGTATTTTTGTTTCTTAGATGGATACACCGGTTATCATCAAATATAAATTGCTCCTGAGGATCAAGATAAAACTACATTTACTAGTCCTTATGGAACTTTCACTTTTCGAAGGATGTCTTTTGGATTATGTAGTGCACCTGCAACATTCCAGAGATGTATGATGTCTATATTTAGTAAATTAATTGATAATGGAATAAAAGTATTTATGGAAGATTTCTCTGTATTTGGAACATCATTTGACACATGCTTAAATCATCTTGAAAAAGTATTTTAAGTATGTGAGAAATCTAATTTAGTTCTTAATTGGGAGAAATGTCAATTTATGATTGCAGGCAGCATTGTATTAGGGCATAAAATTTCGGAAAAGGGCATGGAAGTAGACCCTGCAAAAATTCAAGTTATAGCTAAATTACCACCTCCAACTACGGTAAAAAGGTAAGAAGTTTTCTTGGACATGCTGGATTCAACAGACGTTATATAAAAGATTTTTCAAAAATTACAAAACCTCTATGCCAACTTCTTGAAAAGGATAAGAAATTTGAATTCACAACTGAATGCCTGAATGCTTTTGAATTATTAAAAGATAAATTAATTGCAGCACCTATAATAGTTTCACCTAATTGGGAGAAACCATTTGATCTTATGTGTGATGTTAGTGATTATGCTATAGGAGCAGTTCTTGGGCAAAGATATGATAAGATTTTCAAAGTTATATATTATGCTAGTAAAACTCTAAATGATGCTCGAAATAAATTATACGAGTCTATCGAAAGAGAATTATTAGCGATTGTATATGCTTTTAATAAATTTTGGCATTATCTAATAGGAACTAAATGTATTGTGCATACTGATCACTCTGCTATAAAGTATTTAATGTGAAAGAAGGATTCTAAACCAAGATTAATTAGATGGATATTATTAATGCAAGAATTTGATTTTGAGATCGTTAACAAAAAGGGAACTGATAATCAAATTGTTGATCATTTATCAAGATTAGAATATCATGAGTTATCTGACACTGATAATGAAATTATAGACAGTTTTTCTGATGAACAACTTTATAATATAAATGAGTGGAAAATACCGTGGTATGCTGATATAGTAAATTATATTGTGAGCGACATTTTACCGCCTATGTTAACTTTGCAACAACAGAAAAAATTCATTCATGATACTAAAACATACTTTTGGGATGAACCATACTTATATAAGCAATGTAAGGATTTAATTATTAGAAGATGCGTACCTTGTGAAGAAACTCGAACCAATTATTCAAAAATGTCATGATTCGATTTTGGAGGACATTTTGGGACTGATAAAACTGCATATAAAATTCTACAATCTGGATTCTACTGGCCTACTCTATTTAGAGATGTATACAGATATATAAAAACCTACGATAAATACCAAAGAGTAGGAAATATATCAAGAAAAAATGAAATGCCTCTGAATTTTATATTAGAAGTTGAAATTTTTGATGTTTGGGGATTAGATTTCACGGGACCTTTTATTCCTTCATTTGGAAACTCATATATATTAGTAATTGTTGATTATGCTTCCAAATGGATTGAAGCGCAAGCTTTACCTAAGTGTGATGCTAAAAGTGTTTCAAAATTTTTAATGAAAAATATTTTTACTAGATTTGGAATGCTGAGAGTGATTATCACTGACGGAGGAACTCATTTTAGAAACAAATATATTCATAAACTAGTAGAAAAATATAATCTTACTCATAAGATATCAACTGCTTATCATCCACAAACTAGTGGATTAGCTGAAGTTTCTAATCGAGAGATTAAACATATTTTAGAAAAGTCTGTAAAACCTAATAGATTGGACTAGTCTATAAGACTAGACAATGCATTATGGGCATACAAGACTGCTTATAAAACTCCGATTGGAATGACTCTTTACAGGCTTATATATAGAAAACATTGTCACTTACCAGTTGAATTAGAACATAAAGCATATTGGGCGATTAAATAATTTAATTATAATATGAAAGAAGCTGGTGAGAAGAGATTGATGCAATTAAATGAATTAGAAGAATTATGGAATGAATCATATGATAATGATAGGATTTATAATGAAAGGATGAAATTATGACATGATCGGAAGATTAATCAGAGAAATTTTGAACCAAGACAAGAAGTTTTATTATATAATACTATTGAAATTATTTCCTGGGAAATTGAAATCTCAATGGTTAGGACCTTTCACGATAACTCAAATATTTTCATTTGGAACTATAGAAATTGAAGATCCAAAAATAGGACATAGATTTAAGGTAAACGGACATAGATTAAAACCATATTTTGAAGGTAGAAGACCAAATTTTAAAGAGATTTTAATGCTTAGTCGACCTGATTACTAACTGAAATAGGGTCGGGCTGACGACGTTAAACCAAGCTCTTTATGGGAGGCAACCCATAGTAGTCTTTTATTTTAATTATATACAAATTAGTGAGTCTGTAATATTAAAACAAATCTTACTACTCAATTTTTTAATTAGAATCATCATAAATTCGAACCTATATGATGAGATAAGAAAATATTCGAACCAGAGCAAAATTGGGTAATTTTACGAAATCTCGCCGACGGCGAGGTCGATTCTCACCGACAGCATGATCGGCGCCTAATTACATTTCAGTTTTATAACTAGCTCGCCACGGCGAGAAACTTCCCACCGACAGCGAATCAGTTGAAAAATGGGTTTCGTAAGTTTTTTTTTGTGCGGTTTTGGACGGTTCTAAAGCCATTTATTTGTAGAAAACCATTCCAAAGTCATTTTTACACTGTTTTCTTCCTAAGAAACGACTAGAGACCATTCCTTTCAATCCCGAAATGGCCACCAAACTCTTAGAAACCACAAAAAATGGAGTTTTCAAATGAAGAAAATTCGTCAGTTCGGAGGTGCAGCGCATTTTAAACAAAGTTTTGATGAAGAAGCGACTTATTAAAGAAAGGGGATTTTTCAACAAAGGAGTGGAGAATTCCACCACAAAAATTGAAGAAATGATCGCGCAGCGGTATTGGAAGGTATTTTGCTATACAACATCCGTTGTAGTTATTCCTGTAGTTAAAGAGTTTTACTCTAATCTACATGTGATCAACAATGGAAGTGTCTACGTCAGAGGAAGATGGGTAACATTTACTCCTTCAAGGGTAAATGAATTATTTTCTATAGAAAATGCCCCTGTCTGTCATTATTCAAACTTTGTTCCTTCAAGATACAATATGAACGAGATTTATAGATACCGACCGACGAACCCGATGATTGGGAGTTATGCGAAGACGGGTATGTCGGTTTTCTCGCATCACTTCTTAACCCTGTCTCGAAGCATTGGCATTTCTTTATCTCATCAAAGTTATTACCCACTATGAGGGTAAATAAGGTTTCAAAGGAATGCGCTATATTAAATTACTGTATTCAAATTGGACTACCTATCGATGTTGGATCAATTATAGTAAAGTGTGCATTGGGATTGATTGTGCATGGGTCAGTTCATGGACTTGGACACCCATCAACTATATTTGCTTTATGTAGTCAGTACCAAGTTTCTTATGAGGCTTGGGAAAAGGTACTTTTGCCATGGAAACCACTCAATCCTACGGACATGTTTCCAAGTTTGGATAACAATGATGAGATTACCATTATTTCTGATAGAGCATCACAGAAAAATCCTTTAGCAAGGCCTCTTACTAATAAAATAAATTTCATTTTGAAAAAGATTAAAGGATTGGAGAAAGAGTTGCAGAACTTGATGAATTCCATCGATAACATCTCTGATATGTTTGATCACATTGACTGGAGGATGAAGGAGCACTTTGATCATACTGGACATCTGGAGGACAGTTTTATTCATTTACTGAGAAAGAAAGGATGGATTGATGAAGAATCTACTGCAAAATTCCCTTTCAGGCATTTTTACAATCTATTTGTGCACCTGTGTCACATCAGAACTATCAGAGAGGATTTTAGTTCAGACACTGAGGAGTAGTAAAGATTTCTATCTTATGATGTATTTGTGTGTATATTTGTGTTAATTTGGATTTAGGTTTTATTATGATTTGAATTTTAATGTGATCATCTCAGATTTGATGAAATTATATGTATTTGTTATGTCTCGACATTTAGTGTATAGTGGTTTGGATTGCGATGCTCGAGTATTATGAATTTGGACATTTAAGTTAAGTATGTTGTTAGTTGTTAGTGTGAAGTTTGTATGTCTCATGGATTTCATATATAAAGTTATATTGTTTGTGTTGTGTGAACTTTTTGTGAGTATAAGTATCTAATCTTCTTACTAAATTATTAAATTAAGTGATCGGAAGATTGATTAAGGGCAAATCGAGGTTGAAAATGATTGACGAATTTAAAAAATTTAAAATTTTGGGATCTCGCCGATGGCGAGAATTATCCTGCCGACAGAGAGGAAAATCCCGCTGACAGCGAGAACGATCTCACTGACGGCGGATTTTTCCCGAAACTTTTGCCTCTATCAAATTAATTAGCTCACCGACAGCGAGATCGCGAAAAATCCTATATTTGACCAGTCAACCGACACTATTCATCATCCCCTTCCTCAAAACTTCGAAAAAACTGACTAGGGCTTGTGAGATCTTGGATTTGAGGCGATTTCAACATTTTTTGATACCGGATTTCATCTTCCCTTGGTAAGAGCTTCACTCCTATGCAAAAATTTTTTATTTTCACCATAGATTTCTTCTACATTGGGAAATTTTGAAAAAAATTCAAAATGTGGAAAAAATACTTGGAAGAAATTCATGGAAATTGATTTAAATGGATTTTAGATGTTATAGGAAGCCTTTTTAGTAATATTTGGAAGTTTAGTTAGATTTTTTGCAAATTTCACAAATCAAAAATGGCTCCACGACAAAAGCGACGGTTGGATTAAAATGAAACCCGATTTGTGAATGCAAGGGCACAATCAAGATATTTTCACAATATTCAATCAAGAAAATGCATTCAAGATCGAGTTTTTAAGAATCCAGGAGGAGAGGTGGAGCGAGTAATAAAGGAACGAGGATGGGAAAATTTCTGTTTCATAAACAACAGAGCCACTGTAGAAGTGGTAAAGGAATTTTATGCAAACCTGACACAGGCTGAAGATGCACCAGTTAAAGTTAGAGGATTTTTGGTAGAATTTAACGCTGCAAGAATAAATGTTTATTACAAGGTACGTGACACCTACACTAGTGAGTATGATACATTTGGAACTATAGAAGGACCACTGGAAGAGGTGATCGACTTTCTCACTGACGGGAAAGGAGTTTGGAAGATAAAGTAGCGAGAATGGGTAAACTTCCCTCTTTCTATGTTAAACGCATCATCTAAAGCCTGACACTATTTTATTTGTTCTACTTTGTTACCTACTTACCACTATAGTGAGGTAACAAGATATAGAGCAGTTCTAAATTTCTGTATTCAGAAACAAAAAAATATTAATTTGGTAAGTGTAATTTATAAGAATATATTAACCACCTCAAGAAGTGAAAGTGGAGGAGGACTAGGACATCCTGGTCTTATCTATGCACTCTGCCAATTATCTGGGGTAGAGGCAAGAGATGATAAGGAATGGGTTGAGCCTATGAAACCCATTACTCTGGCTAATATTAAGAAATATGAATCCCACAAAGGATGGAGATCTGGGACAAGGGACTATGTACCTTCTTCAAGTAGAGATATACCCTCTACTAGTTATGAACCCCCTCAGTACACCACTCCTACCCTTTAAGAACTGATGAATGAGCTGACCCTAAATAGAAAGAGTTTTGAACAATTTAGAGAGAATATGGAAAGAAAATTTGAGCATATGGACCACAGGATTGATGGCTTGGAAAGAAGACATGATTATGATAGTGAATATCTCCAGCGACATTCAGAGTACAAAATTGCATATTATGAGGCTGATCATCAATATAGGAGTGGTGAGTTAGATGTTGTCTTTCCCGAGTGCCCCGCTACACACGAGTACCAGCTGCTCGACCTTCTCGGCTTGGAGATCGTGGAGATGATATAGCCTGGGATTTTGATGTGTAAGATTAGAGACTTTGTTTAGTTTGTTTAGATTATTTATTCTTTTGAAAACTTTATTGTTCTGTGTGTAATTATTCTGTACTTTCTGTAGACTGTGGATTTGGGTTGTTTGTTTGTTTGCTTATGCTGTAATGTTAGACTTTTTATGTGTATTAAGTTAGTTTGCAATTTTTCTTTTAGATAGGATGTTAGTTTTTCTTTAATGTGTTGTTTAAGTTTTTTTTTTTTTAAGTTATGAACATTTAATATGTTTAGATTGCTTTAATATGTTTAAACTAGGTTAGTTGATTGTATGTGTAGAAATAGATTTAGTTTTCATTTGTTATGTTTTATACTTATTAAAAATTTCTTATCCCAGCACTTTCTTTTAAATACTATATATATGGAAGAATACTAACAGTATCGGTTCTGTAAGTAATTAAAAAGCCTGCAAAAATTTCAAGAAAAAAAGAAAATACTTAAAGCTCA
Organism: Papilionanthe hookeriana x Papilionanthe teres; assembly: GCA_022702705.1. Lineage (NCBI taxonomy): Eukaryota > Viridiplantae > Streptophyta > Magnoliopsida > Asparagales > Orchidaceae > Papilionanthe > Papilionanthe hookeriana x Papilionanthe teres. The sequence continues at coordinate 25,058,762 of CM040424.1, read as the reverse complement.
AAGGTATGATGTACTTTACTATATATTTTCCCTTTTCACTATTTAGCATTGATAGAAAAATTTAAGTTTGGGGGAGGAAAAATACAAATTTAATTATTAAATTTTTCTCAATTTCTATTTTCAAAAATTATTATCAAATGATTTTTCTATAGTAATTTTTCAATTCAATAAACATGAATTACTTTATATAATTATTATAGAAAGTTAAATAAAATGTTTTTAGTAATTCAATTAATTAATGGAATAAGATATTTGGTTAAAAGGAATAAGAATATAGTAAACTATTTAAAGTAAGGGAAACTATATTCTAAAATTGAAATTCTTAAGTATTAAGGTGAAAAAGAAGAGATTGAAACTCAATGAAGTAAAGGCTATAAAATAAATATAAGCAAAGAATATTTTAAGTTTCAAATTTAGGAAGAGAAAGTTGAAGTTCAAAATTATTAACAGGCTATCCAGATATAGTAATCCTCACTAGAAAAAGAAAAAAGAGAAGGATTGAAAATCAATCCAAAAAGAAAAAGTAAAAAAAAAGAACAAGAGAGAAAAGAAAATAAAATAAAATATATATATATATAAGTGAGGAGAAGCTTGAGGAGATGCCTTATCAAAAATTGGCTTCAATGCAATCAACCTAAAGGGTAAAACTCAATATATTTCTAAACTTATATATATGGATTAGTATTTTACTAAATAGTGTTTTCTTGAACTTCCTATCATCTAAATATCTTAAGTGAATTACTCTTTTTAATATAATCTTTCCTGAAATAAATAGCAAACTAGAAATCTTAGATCTGATAACTAAATAATCTTATATCTATAAAGTTAATTTAATTACTTAAAAATATTTCTATTTAACTTTACTATAGTATTATTTAAATTTAATTCATAGTATATCCGAATTGAAAAATTCTATTACGTAAATCATTATTTTTATTTAGTACTAAAATTACTCGAGGACAAGCAATAATTAAGTTTGGGGTTTTGATCACAGGAAAATATATTAAGAAATTCATACCCATTTTTTATGAAATTGCACTTTAAAGAAAGGTATTTTTTTATTTTATTGCAGGAATTAAGATTTATAAGTGATGAAAGTAAAAATCATGAAATGGAGCGAATTTGAATAAAAAAATGAAGAAATTCACGCAAAATGAACTAAGTCGCTGATGGCGAGATCGAGCCCGCCGACGGCGAGATCATGAGGAGAATTTTTGAAGGATTTGCAATTATTTTTATTTTTAATTGCAATTACCCCGAGCCCGCAGACGGCGAGATCGCGCGGTTTGGAGACCTTATAGAAGCCCACCGACGGCGAGGTTGTTTCTCGCTGACGGCGAGATTATTCAAAATGCTGGATACGTTGAACCTGGACGCTTTTTTGAAGAGATGTTTAAGCACCCCTTGGACCTTTTCCTACCTTTATAAATAGAGGACAAATTTTAGTATGTTGTGTGTCATTTAGTGTCTCTTGAGTGTCAATTTATGTCTATTTTAGAGAGTCTTAGTGTCTACATGGTGTCTATTTTAAGAGTTTAAGAGTGTAATTAGTGAGTTTAGAAGTGTGCTGTACTAGAAGGAAAAGTCAAAGGAACTTCAAGGAGTCTGCTTGGGGAGGAAATCGAGATAAGTATCTTTGTTTATTGTTGTTAACTTTAAATAAAATCCATGCTTTGTTTAATTTTCATGCATTCTGAGTAGTTTTCTTAGTCTTTCTCCTTGTTTATGAAGCTATGTGAATTGATGAAATTAAATAAGAAGTGCCTAATATATTAAAATAAATTGTGATAATTTTTACTTAAAACTTAATTTACTTTTCAATCTCTCCCATTGATTTGTTAAAATATGTTGAATTATCAACTATAGTAAAAATTACATCCAATATTCAGGGAAGTCAAAAGCCTTGGAAGGAAGGTACAATTAAATAGGGAAATATTATTTATCGGACGTAGAATTGGACATTTTAGTGTGACAGACTAAAATATTCAATTTGGTCCTATTGTTTGAGAGCTGAAGTGTAGATGTTAGCCCTCAAGTGAGGGGAACGTGGGAGCTCTGAAGTGGCAACGATATCCTCCCGACTCAGCCGCAGATTTAGTAATCAAACATAAGACTAGTCAATGTTCTTTGCACCTGGACCAAAGGGTAAAGAATAGGAATGCTCCTATTTGTCACAATACAATAACAGATCTATTTGAATTCATCATTCACTTAATTTTCTAAAAACAAGGAGAATGATACTTTTTCTGAAATCTTTAAATCAACTTTATTTAATGCATTAGTTTACTTTAGTTTGCTTTAGTTACGTATTCTAAATTTTCGTATACTATATTAGTAAGTAAATACTTTTTAAATTTAGCTGTTACAAATCTTTTAAAAACTTCCCTGTGGGATCGATAACCAGGACTCCACTAGAGCCCTGTATTACTTGATACGATACGTATACTTACATAGAATCCACATTATACATTCCATCATAAAATTAAATATATATTAAGAGGGATCAAGTTTTTGGTGCCGTTGCTATTTTGTAAACATTAAAAAGTGGGTCAACTATTGTGGAAGAAATCATTGTTCAAAGGAGATAGGAAGTACTATGCTACACAACTGCTGCAAGATTCATTCTTGTTGTGAAGAAGTTTTATGCAACTCTTCATGGGATTAACCAAGGAGTGTCTATGTTTGATGCAGGTGGGTACCTTTTACTCCTTCAAGAATTAATGATTTGTTCTTGATCAAGAATTTCTTGATTTTTCATTATGTTAGCTTAGCCCCAACTAAAGACAATATGAATGAAGTCTTTCAATTCTTAACTGATGAAGATGGAATTTATGAGATAAGAAATTATGGTAATGTAAGTTTTCTTCTTCATTATTAAATTCTGCATCAAAGCTCTGACATTTCTTTATTTCAACAAAATTGCTCCCTACTACGAAAATCAGTGAGTGACGAAAGAAAGTGTTATTTTGAAATACTGTATTCATACGGGAAGACCTATGGATGTAGGTGGTAAAATCTATTCTTGGTTTGATTTTAAATGGATCAACTCATAGACTTGGACATCCATCCACAATATTTTTGCTTTTTAGTCAAGCGCTTACAAAAATTGGGAAAATTTGCTTCTTCCTTTGAAACCCATGGACCCAATGTTTAACTGTGATTACATACAAAATGGAAAAAGAAATTATCAAAATATTTCTATGGATCAATCATCTCAAAATTCACGACCCTTATGACCCCAATTTCTAGATAGTTCACATGTTATTTTGAAGAGGAAAAATAAGTTGAAGCAAGTGATGTGTAATATTTTGAATGCAATTACCCATATGAGAGGTTCAACAATATGGATTTATGAATTGAAGAGCAATTCGATCACATTGGACCTATAGAAGAGGCTACGATGCGAATGTATAAGAAAATTTTTTGATCAAAGATGACTCGATAAACAAATTTCTCCACCATCCTTTCTATAACTTATATGTTCACCACCAATCTATGGGAGATATTATAGAAGTCGATAGTATTGAAGATGAAGATGTGTTGCAACTATGAAATACAAAACTCTAGGAGATTATTTGTGTTTGGTTAAGTTGGTTTCATTAATTTTTTATTTCGGATTTTATGTGTTTTTCATTGTTTTTTTATCTTTTTCTGTTTTTTAGTGTTAGGATGTTGTTGGTGTGATTTTCACGCTAAGTTTTATGTTGTGGTTTGAATATACCAGTCGTATCTTCTTGGATTTTTATATAAATGTGAAGTTATGTGTTTTTTATGAAAATTTATTGTTAAAAAATTACCGAATTTAATAAATTAAAGAGAATTTATGCTAATTAGAAGTTGGAGTGCTTTGGTGTACCATGCTTTTTACAAAAAAAAAAAAGAATTGAATCTGCAAAATTTTGAGCATTGGCTCTAATGGCACCAGAACTGGCGCTAGTTTTCCTAAACTGCACAGAATTCTTAAGAAACCGTAAAATTGAAAATCAAATTCCATTTTTTTTTTCTTGTTTTGTCTCCTACCTTGCGAGTAAGGGCGAAAGACTACTTAGGGCTTCCTAACACTTGTATTTGAGGCGATTTAGAGGCTTGAAAATCTTGGATTTCATCTTCTCTTGGTATGAGCTTCACTTTAACCTAGAAATTTTTTATTTTCACCATAGATTTCTCCTAAATTATGGGAAAACTAAACATTTGAATATTTTTGGAGAAATATAGTAAGAATCCATGGTTTGAACTTTTCTTAGCAAAGATCTTGATTTTAGGAGTTCACATTATCATTATTGCAAATTTATTTGGAATTACTTTAAATTTTTTTTAGAACTCTTATGGCTCTAAGATGAAAATGGGAAGGGAAGAGAATATTTTGATGAAAAGAAATTTGTGAATCTAAAATCCTAGTATCATTTCAACATTCAAATCCATTCGAAGAAACTGGTTCAAGAGTGAGCATTTTATATTCCGGGAGGTTCTATAAAAGAATTGATTGTGGGAAGGCATTGGGAAACTTTCTGCTACTTCATAGATGTAGCAGTTATTCCCATTGTTCACGAGTTCTATGCCAACTTCTGAGAAACTTCAGATGACCAAGTATTTTTGCGTGGTAAGAATGTCAAATTTACTCGTGAAAGAATCAATGCATTATATTAGTTAAAGAATGAATTTAATAGTGAATATTCTGCATTCGAGCATCTGATTCATTTCTGAATGAAGTTATTTTATTTTCAACTGATAGGAGAGGAGGTTTGAAAATAAAGAATAATCGTAAGGTAAACTTCCCTGCTTCGATATTAAATGTAGAATCCAAAGCATGACATTATTTTATATATGCAAGACTTCTACCTTCTAATCATATTAGTTCATAAAGGATTATTGGCAGAGGTGAATGGATTTTGATATTTCTTATCATGAAGCTATGAAAAAATATTTTAAGGGTGATCATACAGTGGAATCTCCTATTCTCCCTAGTTTTATTCCTTATGGACATGAAGATGTTGAAGAGTATGATGAAGAAGGTGATGAGGAGGATGATCATGATGAGGAAGAGGATAATGATTAGCATTATGTTATTTTTCTTGTCTATTTTTTATTTTTATGTCTTTGTTAACTAGTTAAACTATTAAATTTTATTAAGTTTAAACTATGTTGTGTAACTTGTTGTTTGAAAATTTGGATTTGTCGTTGTTGTATTTTTTTTAAAAAACATTACTGTGTATGTTTATAAATCTCCTTTACTTAGCAAATTATTTTCATATATCATGTTTTGTGAGACTTAACATGCTACTATACACTTGTTTTCCTTTGTACCTGCAAAGTTCAAAGACCCAAAACAGAAGGATAGTCTTATTAAATGGATTTAATGTTATCTTTCTAGCTATATTTTTGTACTAAATGTTTTACCTATATTAAAATTTTAAGTTTAGGGGAAAGAAAAAAATTCTTAAAAAGAGACTAAACTTTATTTGTCCTCAATTAGATATATTTTAAAATTAATTTAACATGATTTTTGGTATTAGAGTTAACTTTAGACAACTATATTTTTGTATTTAAATATCATAGTAGACTTAAATAAAAGTCTTTAATAATATGGATTAACTCTAGAGATAAGATATTTAGTATGAATGTATAAGACTGTGCTTTTTCTATTTAAAGTAAAGGAATTTATATTTTTTAAATATAAAGAATCTTGGAGTTACATATGGAAAGAAAGAATTTAAACTTTATGAAAAATCTTCTTCAAAGCTATTATGAAAAAGTTATTTGGTGTGTTAGTGTGTGTTAAAGAGTGATTTTCTCTAAGAGTTGTAAGAGGAGAAGGAAAGTGAGAGATTTCTTCTTCATCACCTTACTAAGAGAGAATTAAGTGTTATTTTAAAGAGAGAAAGTGCTTCAAAAAAACTTAAAGAGATTTTCTTGGGGAGGAGATTGAGATAAGTTGTGTTTCTTTTCTTTTTGTTGTTGTATAAACTTGTTTTCATATATAAAATCCATGTTTTGTTGTAACATCCTCATGAATTCTAATTTTTTATATTTGTGATAATCCAAACTTTGAACTTCATTTACTTATCAATCTGGCCAATTGATTTGTTAAAATTTATTGTGAAATATACAACCCGAGAGGGCTATGCTTTCTGTAACTAAGTAAGAATCATATTTAATTTCATGGATGAGAATGTATTCCATGGAGTTGAGTGCAAATATATAGGGAAATTTTCATTGTTGGATGTAGAATTGGAGATTTTCGGATGATAGACTAAGATCCCTAATTTGAGTCAGGTGTTTGGAAACTAAAGCGAGATGTTAGCCCTCAGGCGTGGGAAAAACGGGAACTTTGGAGTGAGAGCCAGTATCTTCCCAGCCTAACTGCAGATTTAGGGACAAAACTCTAGATTATCCAATGTTCTTTTTGCTCGTAAAGAGGAGAAAGAATAAGAATTCTCCTATTTGGCACAAAATAATTTAAAAAAATTTGAATCATTCACTGACTATAACCTCATTGTAAAGGGGAATGACGTTATCTTAAATTTGAACCTCTTCATCATAAAACTTCGTCTAGTCATAGTAAATTTAACTTTGAAGTTTAAAAATTAGTGTAGTAAACCTAGTTCCTTTAACTACAATTAAATAAATTTTGACCTACTTAATTTAGTTTCTATAGTTTGAATATTATTTCTTTGCATAGTTTCATATATATTTCCACCTCCCTATGGGATTGAAACATAAGACTCAATTATAGCTCTTTATTACTCGTGTGATACTGACCTCGATCAGCAGACAACGCAGTAATTTATGCTTTCAAAAATATGTTATAGCCAATACTTTGACCCAATTAATAATAGCGGCTAGTGTACATAAACATAATTTTATGGAAAATATTTTACACACTAGAGGTACTACGCAAGTATAAGCATCGTTTCAATTAATATAGGGCTTTAACTAAAGACCCCAGTATCGATCCCACGAGGAGCTTTATAGATTTTTAAATATTTTAATTTTATTTTTATGTATTTCTTTTAAAGTTATAAATTTAATATTTAATTTACTAAATGCAGAAATTAAGTAGTAATAAAATAATATCTGATGTAAATAATAATAAGCAAACAACTTTCTTCCTTTCAATTAATCCAAGACTTTTTAGATAATATAATATTCGTGGAGAATATAAATTTATGGTATTGTGCCAAATAAAAGCATTCCTATTCTTTACCTTCGCTCGATAGTATAAAGAACATTGGCTAATCAATAGATCAGGTCTGGATGTATTGTTAGTAGAATGGATTAATCTAGGCTCACACTACTAGATGTCCAAGGGTGGCTATGGTTGGCCCTACTAGTGACCCGTTCCTCTCTATAAACCAAATTACAAGAATTTATTCTGTCACTCTAAAAACTTATCAATTTCACGCCCATTGAATAATATTTTCCTATTTATTTGCACTTCACCTTGAATAACCGGCACAAGGCCTTTGACTACCCAAGGATTCATGTGATATCTACTAGTTAAGAATTCATCTCCTTCTAGGTCTTAAAATTCTTCAACAGATTTTAACAATTTAAATGACCAATTTAAATAGTAAATTAAGATCCGGTATTAATATCATCACAATATTTAAACATATTTAGTTTTAAATTCTCCAACGAATTTAATATTATCTTATTTATCTTTTCATAATTGAAAGGAGAAAGTAAAGTAACTACTCAGAACACATTGAATCTAAATAACAAAACATATAAATAAAACTTTGAATAAAATTACAAATACTTATCTCAAGTATTTCTCCAACTGAACCTCTGATTCCTTCTGACTCCAAAGTGAAATAGACTTCAAAAACACCAACTCTTTCAAACTCTCAATACAAAATCTAAATAAAATAAACTCACTAATTTATGAAAGAAAGTAAACTAAAAGTGTGGCACTTAAAATTTCTCTTTAATGAGGAACCTCTTTGCTTTTGGGGCTCTCTCTAATTGGACTTCTTATTGGGCGTTTTTCTCTGTAGAAATGGCCTTCTATTTATAGGCTTCAAGGGTTGCCTAAGGCATCTCTTCAAATGTGTCCAAGTTCAATGAATCTTCTAGAAAGTGTGTTTGGCGCCTAGGCGCCGGCATCTGGTGCCAAGGCGCTGGACTCCGCGTCCAGTTCTTCGGACCTCTTCACTTTGGATCGCATCTCTTCGCGATCCAAACTGTTTCCAAGTGTCTAGATATAATGTATCACATGTCCTATAATCCAGGAATAATTGTCAATCTGCTAGATAATCCAATAACCACTATAATAGTCAAAATAACCGCCCAAAGTAGTTATAAGAACCGCCATAGATTTGGTATCAAGCTGGCACCTAGGCACCAGATTCTGGCGCCTAGGCGCCAGACCCATTATTCTGGCAATTTTGTATTTTGGCTCCATTTTTGCTCCTTTTTTACTCCTTTTTCATCCTTTTTCATCTTTTTTTCCTTTTTGAACATTTTTACATCACCTGCATCCAAAAACATAAAATATCATTCATTAAAGCATAATATCCTTACAAATTTGATAAAAATCAAGGCATTAAAACATGTATTTTTTTTCATGGATCAAAATCCCCCAAACTTAAATGTTACTTGTCCTCAAGTAACCCTTTTTACTATATAAAATGTATAACATTTGGAATAAAAGGTAAATATTTAAGATTCCTTGTAATTTTTTATTTTATAAAGGCTTTAGCAAATCATTAACTAAAATTTTCTAACTAAGTTTAATTTTAATAATTTAAAGAATATTTAACTACCAAATTCTAAGACTTCAAAAATTTTTCATTCATTTTGAAAATAATTATAGTTTATTATATTAAGATCACATAAATTATTTACAAGAAAAAGATCTTCATGAAAATCTTTTCTAATAAAGATGCATGCATAACAACTAAGTAAAATATGTAATTAGTTTTCTTCTTATAAGATAATTCAAGTGAAGCCAATTTTTGATTACGCATCTCCTCAAGCTTCTCCTCTCTTCTTTCTTTTTTTTTTCACAGTGAGGATTATTGTATCTGGATAACCTGTTAATAGTTTTGAACTTCACTATCCTTAACTTATATTTTCAAACTTATACATTTTCACTTAATAGATTTCAAAAAGACTTTCAATCTTTTCTTTTTCAAGTTATAATTCTTGATTTTTAATACTTCTAAAACTCAATTATCTCTATAATGAAAAGAAAAAAATTTTAATCTTACTCTTCTTTAAGTTTAATAATTCTATTCTTAAAATAAATCAAAGTTATTAAAATTTTGGTGAAGTACTAAATTATTTATAATTTCAAAAATTTAAGTAATCCTAAATAGATTTTTCATTCCTTATGTTATGTTAATATTTTTTTTATTAAAGAAAATATTAGCACTTAAGGACAAATAAAATTTAAATTTGCATGTATTTTCCCTTCCCCCAAACTTAAGTTTTGATATATCATGAAAAATTTTAAAGTATGAGAGAAAGAAAGGCATAATTTTAAAAAGGAATTTTATAAGTATGTAAAAATAGTCTTCAAAGAAAAATTTACTTGTAGACATGCTTTTTATGAATATTACTGAAATAATGAAGCATATATAAAAGCAAGCAGGCTCAATTTTGATATCATTAGCTAAATTAAACGACTATACTAATCACAATAACATAAACAAAACGACATCACTAACTATTCAAGAATACTAAACAGTAGGCTGAAACAGAAATAATCATTTATCATAGAAAATGAAAAAAAATTCATCCATATTTTAGTCTTAAACACATATCACACTAGATACTCTAAAAACAGTCTCAACATAAAAAAAAATACACACAAAGTTACTTAAACAAATCGACACTAACTAACAACAAACTAATCAGTACTAACAAACAAGAAATAAACTAAAAATAGAATCAACTCATCTCAAGAGGTAAGTTAAGCTACTAATCACTATCTGTAGCCTCGTCATGGTCATCACCAAAAGAAAATTCCACATCTTTTGGATCAACATACGGTGAATATCTAGGACAGGTAGGGAATTAAACATCATGCTCACCCTTCAAGAATCTAACTAAAGACTTCGAATACTCAGCATCATAATCACTCTTCCTTTGGGTATATTCAGATAGATGGTCAATCTTCTTGTCTATAGTATCTACTCTGCAGTGAGTTAGAAATAACTCATTCTACTGCTCCAGAAATTGATCATGCATGGATTCCCAGAAACTAGATGGTGGCTCGGCAGTAGAAGTAGAAGGTCTAGAAGTAAAAGCTCTACCTGGAGTAGGTATAGAAGTAGAAGGAGCAGTGGATCTCTTCCCGCGAAGACGGTCATAAATACTAACACTCTCCTGCCCAATAGGCTTTGTAGTCTTCAGCTTCTCCTCTGAAATATCAGCAAAAACTCCATTGCTCATGTATAAAGAATATATCTAGGATGGGAATCCTAATCCCACAGAAGTGCTGGATCTTGCAATAGACTCCACAGAATCATAGATAATGCTTCCAACATCTATTGGCTTCCTCTCCTGAATGCAGTAGTTCAGGATAGCTCTATCTCTGGTAACTTCACTCAGGTGGTTGGAAGTAAGTAGTCTAGCAAAAATAAAATAGTTCCAGGCCTTTGAAATACCATTTAGCTTAGAAGATTTAAAGATTACCCGTTTTTCATTCCGGATCTTCCAAGCTCCAATGCCATCAATCAGATATGCAATAATCATCTCCAGATCGCCTTCAGATGGAGATAGAACAGAATAGTAGCACTCGACGATAGGCGGTAGGTCATAGAAAATATTGATCTGTTTCAGAGTGAATCCCACTCCGACACCTCTAACGAAGACTTTGTAGTCTTTTGCATCCATAAAGTTGTCATAAAACTCTCGTACAACAGGAATAACAGCAACAACAGTGAAATAACAAAATTGCTGCCAGTTGTGTGCAACGATCGTGTTCTCGATCATCTCTTCAGGATTGTAGAAATTTCGTTCCGAGATAAATTTCCTTTGACGCAAATTCGTGATAACGAAAGTGCGCTACCACAGTAGTAAACTTACTGCTGTCGAAATTTTCTCGTGCTTTTCCACGCTTAGATTTAGGTGTCATCTAAATGTGAAAGAAAACACAAATAAATTAAGGCATCAAATGAGGAAGGAGATGAAGCTTAGGCGTCGGCCATGGCTTTTGGGGGTTTAAATCCCTATTTTCAGTTAGCAGCCCGAACCGGCGCTTAGGCACCTAATTATGGCGCCTAGGCGCCTGACTCGCCAACCAAAAAGATCACTTTAAATTTTTTTTTTTTCCACCAAAACTCACAAATTCAACTTCTAATTACTCATATGAGAGTATTGCATCAGTTTCCAACTTCCAAAATATTTTCCAAAAATTTTAAAAATTAAAAATTAAATCCATCAATTAAACACAAGTTTAAGTCAAACTCTTCTAATTCCATTTCATAATCTTCAATTTGGCTCAATACAATACAGATAAGTATAATAATAAGATTCAAGTCCTAACAAACAATAAAACAACACAATTTTAAAGCAAATATAACACACATTGAACAATGAAACAAACACACAAACAATACATTCGATTTACTAAATCGATGCAATGACACACTAGATAAAGTCTTGATCTAACCACATTTACTATCTAATCTTCAAATTAGAAATTTCCATTCTTATCGCAATGAAGATTACTTGGCCTACTTGGGAAGTATGCTAACGCCCTTGGAAAATTCGTAGCCGTTTTCTTGTCGATCCATTTGTTCTTTGCATACATCTCCACTTGAGCATCTTGATAGGCCACTATATGATCGAATTGAAGCTTTGCCTACCATTCTAGATGTTAAATTTGATGATACATCTCATGGAGGCAATCTCCAATACTTTAGAATCCCGCTTCAAACTTATCTAGGTGACTCAAAAATATCTCCAAACTTACATCAATAAAACCATTAAAGAAGGTTGAGGATCCTTAGAACACTTATCTCTTGCCTCTTCTCCATGATTTCTTCTCTTCATTTCTTCAAAATCTTCTCTTATCTCCTCAAGAATGAAGTGTAAAGGTCATAACTAGGGTTTCTTAGGGATTCAGGACGAAGATGGGGTAGTTTATAGGAGAAAATCGTGTGAAAAACTAAATTTTCGGTTTTTACACGACCCATTAACTATGGCGCTTAGGCGCCAAATCTGACGCCTAAGCGTCGGACCCATCGATACAAAGTCTACTCTGGCGCTTAGGCGCCAAATTTTGGCACGTAGGCGCCGGAACCATGTTCGACTTCGTTTCACCTAATGTCAAATTTCAAAGTTTCGATCTCAAAATAGGTAAATTATAAGATCCATATAGACTTAATAATAAAAATTATCTCAAATAACAAATAATCATAATGAAGGTTAACTTGATCTCATTTTTACTCGCATACGAAATGGAGTGATCCAAAGTCCAAACTTTATATACTTCGAGATAATCTTTTGCTTAAGTCAATTAAGACTTGCTAGCATCCAATTTTCTATAGTTATGTAAAATTAGTCAAGACCGAGGCATAACCTTACACTAAAAATGTAAAAACACACAAAAATAACTATGGGTTGCCTCCCACAAAGCGCTTGGTTTAACATCGTTAGCTTGACCAAATTATGTCTTTAATCTGGTAGACTCAACTCGTAAGCCTCTTTATAAATCATTTTTATTTCTCCCAAATAAGACTTCAGTCTTAATCCGTTAAATTTAAATATTTTTCCAGTTTTGGGGTCTTTAATATCCCCAGCTCCATAATGGTATACTTTCTCAATTATATATGGTCCCATCCATTTAGATCTTTATTTTCTAGGAAAAAGTCTTAAACGAGTATTAAATAATAATACTTCTTGTCCAGACTCGAATATTTTTCCTGAAATCTTTTTATCATGTAATATCTTCATTTTCTTTTTATAAATCTTTACATTTTCATATGACTCATTTCTTATTTCATCCATCTCATTTAATTGTAATAATCATTTTTCTTCTGCAGTATTCAAATCAAAATTAAACTCCTTTATCGCCCAATAAGCTTTATGTTCAAGTTCAACATGTAAGTGACAATGTTTACCATAAATTAACCGGTAAGGAGACATTCTGATTTGTGTCTTATAAGCTGTTCTATAAGCCCATATGCGTAATCAAGTCTATCAACCCAATCAGCTTCTTTTAGGATTAATAGTCTTCTCTAAAATTCTTTTAATTTCTCTCGTTTGATACTTCGACCATTCCACTTATTTGTGGGTGATAAGCAGTTGCAATTCTGTGTTTGATTCCAAATTTTTCCAGTAATGATTGAATTCTTATATTTCTGAAATGACTTCCACTATCTGTGATAATTACCTAAGGCATTCCAAATCTTGTAAAAATCATTTTCTTTAAAAATTTCGAAACACTTTTGGAATCACAGTTAGGTAAAGCTACAGCTTCAATCCACTTTGAAACATAATCAACTGCTAATAAAATATAAATCTTTGCAGATGATGGTACAAATGGTCCCATAAAGTCTAAACCCCTTATATCAAAAATTTCAACTTCCAATATATAGTTTAAAGGCATTTCATCTTTCCTAAATATATTTCCCATCCTTTGACATCGATCACATGTTTTCACATATTGTCTCATATCTTTGAACAAGGTAGGCCAATAAAATCCTGAATTTAAAATTTTAAATGCAGTTTGATAAATTCCAAAGTGTCCTCCAAATTCAGAATCATGACATTTTTGAATAATAGCAAAAGTTTCTTCAAAAGGTACACATCTTCGAATTACAGAATCTCATCCCATTTTAAATAAATGAGCATCTTCCCAAATATAAGATTTAGCATCATTTTCAAATTTCTTAATATATTTGTTATTCAATCCATAAGGTAGAGTATTGCTAACTAAATAGTTAACTATATCCGCAAACCAAGGTGTTTGGCATCCTTGAATAACATATAACTATTCATCAGGAAATTTCTCATTTTTATTTTCTTCAATAATAATATCATTCTTAATTCTAGATAAATGATCAGCAATTCGGTTGTCAGTTCCTTTTCTATCCACTATTTGAAAATCAAATTCTTGCAGAAGTAAAACCCATTTTATCAGTCTAGGTTTAGCATCCTTTTTTGACATTAAATATTTAATAGTGGAATGATCAGTATGAACTATGCATTTGGTACCAAGAAGATAAGGTCTAAATTTATCAAAGGCATATACTATAGCTAAAAGCTCTTTTTCAGTAGTAGTGTAACCTCTTTGAGTTTCAGTAAGAGTTTTACTAGCATAATATATAACTTTGAAAAATTTCTCATATTTTTGTCCCAATACAGCTCCAATTGCAAAATCACTTGCATTGCACATTAATTCAAAAGTTTTATTCCAACTAGGTGCAATAATTATAGGTACAGTTATTAATTTTTCTTTTAAAATATTGAAAGCATTAACACAATCTTCATTAAATTCAAATTTAGCTTCTTTTTCCAATAAATGACTAAGAGGTTTAGCAATTTTAGAAAAATCGTTTATATATCTTCTATAAATTCCAGCATGTCCCAGAAAACTTCTCACATCAGTAAAAGTAGTAGGTGGTTGCAATTCAGCAATCATTTTCACTTTTGACTTGATCAGCTTCCATCCCTTTTTTTGAAATTTTGTGACCAAGTACAATGCCTTCTGTGACAATAAATTGACATTTTTCCCAGTTAAGAACTAAGTTTGTTTCTTCACATCTTTTTAGAACTTTGGAAATATTTTCCAAACAAGATTCAAAAGAAGTTCCAAAAACTAAAAAATCGTCCATAAATATTTCAATTCCTTTGTTAATCAAATCACAAAATATTGACATCATACATCTTTGAAAAGTTGCAGGTGCATTACATAAACCAAAAGGCATTCTTCTAAATGCAAATGTTCCATAAGGACTTGTAAATGTTGTTTTCTCTTGGTCCTCAGGAGCGACAAGTAATTGATGATAACTAAAATATCCATCCAGAAAATAGAAATATGAGTGTCCAGCTAATTTATCAAGCATTTGATCCAAGAAAGGGAAAGGAAAATGATCTTTTCTAGTGGAATTATTTAATTTCTGATAATCAATGCAAATTCGCCATCCAGTAACTTGTCTTGTAGGAATAAGTTCATTTTTATCATTGACAATGACAATTACTCCTCCTTTCTTCAAAACACAATGAATAGGGCTCACCCATTGACTATCTGAAATAGAGTAAATAATTCCACCATCTAACTATTTTAAAATTTCTTTTTGAACAACCTCTTTCATGATAATTTTTAATCTTCTTTGAGGTTCAATAGTAGGTTTAAATCTTCTTCCATTAAAATCCTATGCATACAGATGGAAGGGCTTATTCCTCTTATATCAGCAATAGTCCAACCAAAAGCTTTCTTATAATTCTTTAACACTCCTATTAATTTTTCTTCTTGATCTAATCTTAGTTTAGAAGAAATAATAACAGGTAAAGTTAATGAATTTCTAAGAAAAGCATACTTTAAATGTGCAGGTAACATTTTTAATTCTAGTTCAGGGCCTTTTTTAATCGAGGGTAAAAGTATATCATTTTGAGTTATGTCCAAAATTTCTTAGTTATCTTTAATATAATGAGTTTTTTTAAATAATTCTTCTTCTTCTAGTTCTTTATTTTCGTCAGTTAATAATTCAATTTTTCTTCAGAAATGACTTTACATTTTTCTTGATAATGTTTTTCAATTATATAATCAATAACATCCATTCGATAGCATTTTTCTTTATCAGGGTACTTCATTGATTTAAGGACATTGAATTTAATCTCTTGATCATTAACTCTCATAGTTAATTCTCCTTTTTGCACATCAATCATAGCCCGTCCGTAGCTAGAAAAGGTCTCCCTAAAATAATTGGTATTTCTTTATCTTCTTCCATATCAAGTACAATGAAATCCACAGGGAAAATAAATTTATCCACTTTAACAAGAACATCCTCTATAACTCCTTTAGGGTAAGTGATAGATCTATCAGCGAACTGAAGGGTTACAGTGGTGGGAGTAATCTCTCCTAAATTAAACCTTCGAAAAATAGAAAATGGCATGAGATTAATACTAGCTCCTAAATCACATAAAGCTTTTCCATAAATTTTTTCTCCAATAGCACAAGGTATAGTGAAATTTCCAATATCTTTAAGTTTCTGAGGTAATATCTTTTGAATTATTGCACTACATTCTTCACTTAATGAAACAGTTTCAAAAGCTTCAAATTTTCATTTCATACTTAAAATATCTTTCTTAAATTTTGCATAAGTTGGCATCTGTTCCAAAGCTTCACCAAAAGGTATGTTAATAGTAAGTTTCTTAAAAATTTCAAAGAACTTAGAAAATTGTTGATCAAGCTTCTGTTGTTTTAGTCTTTGAGGAAAAGGTGGTGGTGGTTTTTCAACTTCCACATTAATAGGAATAACAGTCTGATCTTTACTAGGAGAAGGAGTTTCTTTAGGTTATTCAATCTCTTTAACCTCAATCTCATTTTCAATTTCATTCTGAATTCTTTCTTTTAATTCCTTTCCACTTCTAAGTTGTACAACCTTAGCATGTTCATTTTTTTTTCAGTTTCTTTTGGATTGATTTCAACATTACTAGGAAGTGTTTCTGGAGGTCTGTAGTTAATTAAATTAGAGATTTGTCCCATTTGATTCTCGATATTACGAATAGTAGTGTTTTAATTTTGTAATTGATTACTCAGTTGTAAAATTAATTCTTCTATAGATAACTTTTTCTTTTGATTATTAAATCCATGAGGTTTATAGTTTGAATTTACTCGATTGTTTTAATTTCCAGTTGGATGAGATTGATTATTACCCCATTGTTGTTGGGAATTATTCCAGTTAAAATTAGGGTGATTTTTCCATCCAGGATTATAATAATTTGAATAAGGGTTATTTTTACTAGCAATAGCTTGTAAAGTTTCAATAGTTTGAGAATCTTCAATATTAGTAGAGTTGTTAGGTGATACATCGATAGCAAAATTATCTAATTTCTTAGATATTGTAGCTACTTGTGAAACTATGATAGAAAAGGCTTCGTTATCATGAATACTTGCCATTCTTTTAGGATTAACCCTTTCAGAAGGCCATTGAAAATTATTGTTAGCCATTTCTTCAATTAAAGTATAAGCTTCTTCAAATGATTTAGCCATTAAAGAACCTCTAGCAGCAGCATAAATAATTGATTTTAGTGATCCAATAAGTCCATTATTAAATGTTTAAATAATTAACCAATCAGGTAAAGCATGATGAGGACACTTTCTTAATAGTTCTTTAAATTTTTCCCATGTTTCATAAATTGTCTCCCCGTCAAATTGACTAAATGAAGTAATGTCATTTCTTAATTTAGTAATTTTAGAAGGAGGAAAATCTTTAGCAAGGAATTTTTGTGTCATGCCAGCCCATGTTTTAATAGAACCTGTTGCTAATGAGTTCAACCACATCTTTGCTTTATCTCTTAAAGAGAAAGGGAAAAAGTCTAATTCTAATAGCATCATCAAGAAATATTGTTATATTTAATGGTAGCACAAAATTCTAAAAAACTAGCAAGGTGTAAATTTGGATCCTCATCTGGTGTTCCCCCAAATTGATTATTTTGAACCATTTGAATAATAGACAGTTTAAGCTTAAAAGAATTAGCATCTACAGCAGGTATTTGAATACTATTATGAAGTTCATCGACTGTAGGGCTAGCATAATCCCTTAATGGTTTGTAAACATTTTGTTCATTAATTTCAATTGGATTTTGTAAATTGTTATGTAAATTAGCCATCTCTTGATATTTTTGAATTTGTTTTCCTTTTTTAATTCTTCTAACAGTTCTTTCTAATTCAAAGTCTAAAGGTACTTTCAGAACCAGAACTACCATAAAAAGTAAATAAAAAGTAAAATAAAACAACCAGAAATAAAATCTCTTCTTACTTTTTTTTTTATTTTTGTTATTTTTGTTTTTTTATTTACTTTTGTTTTTATAAATGTATTTTGTATTTTATATTTTTGTATTTTGACAATAAAATAAATAAATAAAATAAAAATAAAATAAATATTTAAAATCTAAAAATTTGCCCTCCCAGACAACGACGCCAAAAACATGACCTCGATCCGCGGACAACGCAGTAATTTATGCTTTCAAAAATATGTTATAGCCAATACTTTGACCCAATTAATAATAGCGGCTAGTGTATATAAATATAATTTTATGGAAAATATTTTACACACTAGAGGTACTACGTAGGTATTCGTATTGTTTCAAGTAATATAGGGCTTTAAATGTATCGATCCCACGAGGAGGTTTATAGATTTTTAAATATTTTAATTTTATTTTTATGTATTTCTTTTAAAGTTATAAATTTAATATTTAATTTACTAAATGCATAAATTAAGCAGTAATAAAATAATGAGTGATGTAAATAATAATAAGCAAACAACTTTCTTCCTTTCAATTAATCCAAGACTTTTTAGATAATATAATATTCGTGGAGAATATAAATTTATGGTATTGTGCCAAAAAGAAGCATTCCTATTCTTTACCTTCGCTCGATAGTATAAAGAACATTGGTTAATCTATAGATCAGGTTTGGATGTATTGTTAGTAGAATGGGTTAATCTAGGCTCACACTACTAGATGTCCAAGGGTGGCTATGGTCGGCCCTACTAGTGATCCGTTCCCTCTCTATAAACCAAATTACAAGAATTTAGTCTCTTAATCTAAAAACTTATCAATTCTATGCCCATTGAATAATATTTTCCTATTTATTTGCACTTCACCTTGAATAACCCGCACAAGGCCTTCGACTACCCAAGGATTCATGTGATATCTACTAGTTAAGAATTCATCTCCTTCTATGTCTTAAAATTCTTCAACAAATTTTAACAATTTAAATGGCCAATTTAAATAGTAAATTAAGATCTGGTATTAATATCATCACAATATTTAAACATATTTAGTTTTTAATTCTCCAATAAATTTAATATTTTCTTATTTATATTTTCTTAATTGAAAGGAGAAAGCAAAGTAACTACTCAGCACACATTGAATCTAAATAACAAAACATATAAATAAACTTTGAATCAAATTACAAAGACTTATCTCAAGTGTTTCTGCAACAGAACCTCTGATTCCTTCTAACTCCAAAGCGAAATAGACTTCAAAAACACCAACTCTTTCAAACTCTCAATACAAACTCTAAATAAAATAAACTCACTAATTTATGAAAGAAAGTAAACTAAAAGTGTGGCCCTTAAAATTTCTCTCTAATTAGGAACCTCTTTGATTTTGGGGCTTTCTCTAATTCGGTTTCTTATTGGGCGTATTTCTTTGTAGAAATGGCCTCCTATTTATAGGCTTCAAGGGTTGCCTAAGGCATCTCTTCAAAATGTTTCCAAGTTCAATGAATCTTCTAGAAAGTGTGTCTGGCGCCTAGGCGCCGGACTCCGCGTCCAGTTCTTCGCACCTCTTCACTTTGGATCGTACCTCTTCGCGATCCAAATCGTTTCCAAGCGTCTAGATACAATGTATCACATGTCCTATAATCCAGGAATAACTGCCAATCTTCTGGATGGTCCAATAACTGCTCTAACCCTCAAAATAACCACCCAAAGTAGTTACAAAAATCGTCACATATTTGGTATCGAGCTGGTGCTTAGGCGCCGAATTCTGGCGACTAGGCGTCAGACCCATTATTTTGGCTATTTTTCATTTTGGCTCCTTTTTGCTCCTTTTTCATCATTTTTCATCTTTTTTCCTTTTTGAACATTTTTACATCACCTGCATCCAAAAATATAAAATACCTTTCATTAAAGCATAATATCCTTAAAAATTTGATAAAAAACAAGGCATAAAAATAGGTATTTTTTTCATGGATTAGATACATATACTTGTGTTTGCATCCTAGTGACTATCTAAAATTGAAATAACACCTTAATTCACTAGGAGTGGAAACTTTAAATATTTTAAAAAGATAAAACTAATTATATTGAATTAATATTTGTTGTGATTGTTCTACATATTTACTAGTTTAGCTACCCTGTGTGTTGTGTGTTGACATCACTTTTGTTGAGGTCTAGTCTTTCTTTAGAATAGCCTAGGTCCTAGCCTAGCACTTTGCTGAAGACTATCTTAGAAGACTAGCAATGGAACCCCACCCCATAGAAAATCAAAACACTTCTTTGCTTCACTTGAAGTTTTCAAATGCTTAATGTCTAACTAATGTCTAAATGCTTAGGAGGATGAGGTCAAGCATTAGGAAGCTCAAGAGGAGTTCCCTATAGGATGGTCAAGCCTTTGGATATACCCTGAGTGTTATGTGGGAGGCTTACACACATACTTGTACATTACACTCTCACACATTACCTCACAACCCTAAACCAAGCTTCCACACACTTGATCCCCTACTCTTTTAGAAACTCATGTTGGTGGTTTCCCCAAGCTTTTAGCCCCAGGCTAGGGTTTGGATAGTACCAACATATGGAGGATCCAAATGGGGAATTCCCTTGGTCCATGGCTCAAATGGTTTATCAATTCCTTTCAACCCTAATTTTACCAAAAATGCCAATTTTTTACCCCTTAGCCCTAAACTCTACCAAATGACTAAATTACCCTAAAACCCTAATTTTGTCCAAAATTACAAAAATCAACCATAATTACCAAAAAATTCCAAGAATCATCCCAAAATACTCTTTACCACTCAAAACACCCAAAGCACCTCAAATTTACAAAAATTCCCAAAAATTTCTCAAAATCCCCAAAATTACTAAAATGTCCCTCCTAGCCCAAAAACTCCAAAAAAATCAAAAAATTCCTTAAAATTACAAAAACCTTCAAAATATTCCTAATTTCAATTAAAACCACTTTGTTTAACCCAATTTGAAAAAATTAGCCCAATTTGACTAAAAGCCCCAAATTGCTTTTTAAGGCCCATAATGCCCAAATCACCCCAAATGTCCGCCAAATCGACTTCAATTTTCCACAATTTTAATTATAAACTTTAATTCACAATGTCTAATGTCATCCCAAAACAAATCCAAGCCCAGCTCGACCCACATTGGAACTCAATTTCAACTCAAACCAAGAAGCCTCAATTTTGACCGTATGGCCAAATTCTCCCAAATTAATCCTCATGAGCCAATCAATTCCCCAAATTAATGTCCAAAACCCTTCATGACATTCCCCTAAACCAAACTAAACCATCAATTTCCCCAAATTTAAGCCCAAACCTCACCCAAGTCCAACCAAACTTAAAATCCCCAAATTTTCCCTAAATGTATCACATACCCGAATTCCACCAAATTGAATGCCCTCACCCTAGAATTTCCTCCCAATCAATGTTTGGAACTCTTTATAAAATCCCAATAGAATATTTGGAACCATCAATTAGCCTTGGAACCAACCCTAGCCTAACCTAAACCTAAGCTAACCCAACATGCCCAAAATTGACCAAATACCCAAATCAGACCAAATTGATTCCCCAAACCTATTCAAACCACCTCAATCCTCTTATAAACACTTATGACAATCATATACAACATTTTAAATAATACATTGGACATAAAATAAGCTTGAACCCAACCTAGCCTAAGTTGAACCCACATGGCCCAAAATTAAACCTCAAGAGCCAAATTTACCAAACCTAGCCAAATTGACAAAATGAAGCTCACCACAGCCACCATGTTGACCCTAGGGACTCAGTTACATCCACCTAGACACTCTTGTGGAGCCATGGACCAAGGGTACCCCAAATTAAGGGATCCCCTTCTTTAAATGGATAAACTTAAGGATGATTTGAAATGAACACTTAACCACTTAAGCTCCTCACCATGACGGCCTGCCCACCTGACCAATGGCCACCTCCCCTAGCCTAGCCGATCGGCCTAATCACCAGAAAAGCTCAAACCAAGAGCCACTTCCTCCACTTTAAATTAAAATTCACCCATCCTAACTGTCCAGCTCTAATTTCTCACTGGATCTCTTCAACACTCCACCTAAGTAATTGATTCCACCCATAGTTAAGGCCTGAGCTCAGCCCAATGGCCATGGCTATAAATAGAGCTCTTGACATTCAAATGGGGGTGCTGAAATTTCTTAAGGAGACCCTGCAAAAACTTCACCAGATCTTCCCCAAACCATCCCGAGTGTAATCACATTGCCTTTAGCCACTCATCCCCACTTCCCTGAGCTAATTTTCTCACTGAAATTCTAGCTAAAACTAGGAAAATTTCAATTGCAGCTCCCCACTACCTAAAACTTAAAACCAACTTGCTCTACACCATCACTAGAGTGAAAGAAGATGTACCCCCATCAACGCCTCATCACAGAGATCCCCCATACAAGACTTTGTTCAGCACCCAAAATCAAGCTTGAGTGAACTTGGGTCCATACACTTCACCACGACCAGAGGCTTCATCTGAAGGCTCGTTGGGTCCAATCAAAGCTACCATACTCATCTAATTGTGGCTTCTCCTCTCAGACAAAGTTATTGAACTTCACCTTCATCTCAAGCCATTTTCAATCCTTCATGATGTTGAGTAGATTTCAGGCTAAGTTAATGACTACACAAGTGGCACACACAGGGTGTATATGTTTGCGGAGCTTTATAACTATATAAGTGTTTAACAGAGTAAAAATAGCAAATGTACCCCTTTTTATCAACGCAAGTATACTTATCGTTCGAGTAATAAAGGGCTCTAATGGAGTCCTGGATATCGATCGCACTGGGAAGTTTAGAGATTAAGAACTAATTTCAGCAGATGTAATTACTATCTAGTATACGAAAATAAAGAACGCTTATACTAAGCACTATTACTTAATAGAAGATTGCAATTTATAAAAAGTATCTTTCTCTTCGTTAAGAGAATTAAGTGAATGGAGAATTAATTTAATAAAACTCCTTTGGGCACGCTTTGTTCAAATCTATGAAATCCATTCAGATTCTGATCTAACCGTTCTTTTTTTTTACTGGCACCACATCAGCTACCCAAGTCGGGTATTGCTCTTCACGGACAAATTTAGCGTCGATTAGCTTCTTAACTTCAAGTATTACTTATTGTTAAATCTCTAGACGCATTCTTCTAGAAGCTTGTCTGATTGGGACGGCAGTGTGATCCACTCCTACCTTGTGAACTGCAACTTCTAGAACCAATCCTAGCATTTCATCGTAACTCCAAGCAAAACAGTCCTTGACTTCAATTAGTAGCTTGATCATTTTTTTGGAGTCTTCTTTATTGAGTAAGGAGCTAACAAAGGTCGGCCTAGACTCTTCGATAGTACCTACGTTAATTTACATTAAATCGTCTATTGTAGATTTAATTTCTTCAATGAATTTTGGCGGAGCATCTCCGATTGGCAAGTCCTTGAGATCATCTGAAGCTTACAGACAGTCTTCATTAGGCTCGCAAGTCACAACAAAACAGAATCCTGTATCATCAGCTGGCCCTACAGTGTCGAATCCGAGACCAAGTTTTGAATTGGGAGGCCGATTGGCATAATTCCATAATTTTTCAAAGCGTTGAGATTGATCTTTTGACCATTGCTTAGGTAGAACACCACGTTGAATCAAATTTTGAACACAGAGAGAATACCACTCAAAAGGCAATTCCATTAATTCGGATGAAACAACATCTTCAAATTTTACATCATTTTCAATTTTAAAGAAGAAGCACCACGGTAGAACTTGATTGGCTTAGCACTGCCACCACGTACTTCCTTGACCACCATACCCTCAACCTTGCTAGGTTAGATCAGGGTAAGGGTCATGGTTTGTACATAGTGGTTTATCTTCTCGTAAATTGCTTTGTTCTCTTCATTCTTTTTTTCTTTGAGAGAGATCTTGAACTTGGGTTTCTTTTGATTTATCTTTATCGCTTCCTTCTTGATTTCTTCTTCTTCGGAGTTGCTCTCTCAATCAACATTAATTACTGGATTCATCTGTTCAACTGTTCCACTATTTCTTCCTTAACCTCGTCCCCGGCCTCGACCTCGGGTGAGACTTTTGGAGAAACCTTCACCATCTCGGTGGAAGGTAGTGGTGAGTAACTGTTGAACTAAAATTTGAGGATCTTCATCGACTTTAGTTTCTTTTGCTTCATTTGGTGTGGAATTTCTAGATAAGATAGTTTTTTTCTGGATGTGCGTAGTAAGCAGCATCTTTGTGGATTCCAATTTCGTGCACGGAGAACGATTGCAAGTCACCTTTGATACATTGTTCTTCTCCTCCCTCATAATACTTTATGCACTGGTGTAAAGATGACTGTACAATCCGATTTTCATGTATCTAAGGTCGACCCAGTAGAGCGTTGAACGATGTTTTAGAATCAATTATATGGAATTTCGCGGTTGTCCTTGCCAAATCACTGATCCTCATGGATAGTGTTATTGATCCAAGAGCTCTTTCTCCTTTCTGAATGAAACCTCTTAGTAACATTCTGTCTTGAAGTTCGCGGGCAACAATTTCCAAATATGCCAACGTCAGAAGGTTCATTACATTGATCGATGCTCCCAGATCAACTAACACCCTGGAGAGCGTGAACTTTCCGATAGTGACTGAGATGTACAAGGGTCGGTTGTGATCAGCTGTCCCGAGCAGTAGGTCATTATCCGTGAAAGTAACACCGTACTGTCCTTTTAACGAGCAAACCTTGTCTAAGGAATTACAAGCTAAGAAAATTTCTATATTAAGTAAGGCCTTGATCAGAGTTTCCCTCATCTCCTTTGACAGGATCAGAGCGTCGTAGATGCTTACTTTGGCTAATAGCTTTCAAAGATGGGCTAGCACGTTATAATCCACTTCATTACTAGGCTCTTCAGCCTCTTCCCAAATGGGCAATTCTTCCACCAGGGTTGGTTCTTCCTAAATAACCACCTGCTTTCCTTTATCTTTTAGTCCCATTCTCAGGGGTAAGAGTTTCCACTTCTTAAATTGACTTCTGTTATCTCTTCTGAATCTGGTGCTGGATCTATTGGTGTCTCTTCCTAAATCAGAACGACTGGCTCTTCTATAGCTGCTTTAGAATCTGATAACTCCAATTCTATCGAAATCGGAGCTCCTTGAAATTCACAAATGAACTTGTCACTTCTTGGGCTTTCGTAGCTGCTCTTGTGGACATCCTCTCCTTCGTTGTTGTCATCGAGGTTTTGTATGATTTGAGAATCGTTATTCGTATCGAAATTGAGATCCGGGTTAGGTTGGTTGTCGTTAGTTACGTAATCGTTAGAAACAGTCAAAACGTAGCCAACACCATAACTCTTATCATTATAAGATCCCGCCGGGGCGAGTAAATAATCATATAGAGTCAGAGGTCTGAGGGATTTCTCCGCCGAATCAGAAACAACCATACTAGGAAAATCAGCCCCTACTCTACACTTCGGAGCCTCGGTCTTCTTTTCTTCTGCGATCTCGTCCTCCTGTTGGGGCAGTTCTTCGATTGCAATTGATAGTGCCAGCTTAGTGGGTTTTAAACTTTGAGCTGAAGCGCGCACCAAAGCGATTTGGATGTGATCCAATATTTTATTCGAATATTTCATCTAAGCAATACTCCATTCATCGTTGATCGTGTACAGGTCTATCGGAACAATAGGCTCGGCTGAAATGACATTGACGGAACCTCCTTTTTGGGGCTCCTTCATGTACTCTTTCGGGATCGTTATGTTCCCTCGACTAAGGTTATACTCAAGCTAGTTCTTGAAAGTGAAGCAGTCTTCTATCTTGTGTCTGAGCATCTTGTGGTAAGGGCAGTAATTCGGATGATCTTTCTTCTCGACTTCCTTCAGCCTTCTGGGCTCCGGTAGCTGAAAGTTGGGCGTCTTACTTAAACTGTTGAATATATTGGCCACTGATTCAGTCTTGAAGGTATATTCCTTATTCAAAAGATCCTTCAGGCCACGTGTTGGACGAGGCGGTGCTTGATCATGATGCTGCGGCGACTGATAACTCGGTCAAGGCTGTTGATAACTCTGCTGAGGTTGTTGATAGTTCTGTTGCGGTGGTTGATAACTTAGCTGTGGTCATTCTGGTTGTATCTGCACTGGCTCTTTTCCCTTATCCACTACCGTAATGATTCCAGATTTCTTCTCAAATGCTTTTAATGGTTTCTGCTTATCAGCTTTATCGACGAAACACAGTTGTTTTGCCTTCTCTTGCAAGCACAAGGCCTTGCTAAGCAACTTATCAAAAGTCTTAATTGTGAATCCTTTGAGAAAAAGAGCTATCGGGCCATGAATACTCTTAAGCAAGATACCGACTGCATGCTGTTCTTGAAGTTGTGGTTCACACTTCATGCTTAGATTCCTCCATTGAAGGATGCAGTCGACCAAGGTTTCATTTGGTTTCTATTGCTCAACCACTAGATCACCGATAGTGATGTGGTGTTGAGCCCCAGCAAACCATTTAACGAAAAGGTTTTCCAATTCTGAGAAATTCTTGACCGAACCATTTGGCAACTCTGCATACCAATCAAAGGCGATCCCTGACAAGCTGCTGACGAACTGGCAAAATAGCAAAGCATCACTCCCACCGGCGTTGCAGCAACTAGCACGAAAATGTGCGACATGTTGTCTGGGGTTTCCCATACCATCCAAAGTCTTAAACAGAGGTGGTACAAAGCCCTTTGGGTATTGAACTGCATCAAATTCCACAGGGTAAGGTCTACCCTTTTGAAGAGATGTTCCATTGTTGGATTGGGCTAGGGCTTCTCGCACCTGCTGTTCCACCATGTTCTTAATGTCCTTTTCGGGTACCATACTTTGTGGAGAATCCTTCTTTGTTGTTCATCTTCGTTGACTGATGTAACTTCCTTTCCTCCATTTGTAATGTGAATGACTTCTGGGGGCGTTTCTTTTTGGGGTTGAGGTTGACTTTGAATCGTGGCTAGAGCAGCCGCCATCTCTACGATCTTCTTTTCCATACAATAAATTGTATCGTCTTTTTCCTGAATACGTAGCCTCAGCACCTCTAGGTCGTCTCCCTCTACAGTTGCTGGAGCTCCTAGTAGAGTTGACATTGCCCGGGTCTCGACAACAATGATTTCGGTAAAATCCTCGTCCATGAATTCTGACAAGTCTTCTTCATTCTCTGATCTTTCTTCCTGCTCTTTGGCCAACTGTTGAATGTCCGACCTTAACTTTTCCAAAGTAACCTCGAGTGATTTTCCTCTGACGGCCCTATGACTAGTAGACTGTAGTTGGTGAACCTCAACCTCTGGAGTTATCTCCAAGACGGCAGTACTCCTTCTGGCTCTGGACTCAGCATCAAAACTCCTCATTACTGGCTACTCTGTCGGTATTGGCTCAAAGACTTTAGTTCACCACACCAACCTTTTTGCAATTGGGTGCTTAGAACCGGATGGCTCATCAGCGGTAGGTTGAAAGGTGTTGTGCCTACTAAGATGCGGGGTAGATACCACAGCAGGTAACTTCTTGCTGCTTAGTTTCCTCATCTTCGGCAGAAATTCCTTTTAAATTGTAAGGGAAAACAGTCTCGGTCCTAAACGTGCCTTGGCAGGTATTCTTGCCATTCTTCTTAGAATCTCAGACACATAACAATTATCTTTTATGGCGAACTTTTCAATTATTGTTTGTAATAGAGTAAATGGTGTACTTCTTGTCTTCCGTTCTTTACGATCATAATATGCCAGTCGGGGTAATGCGGCAGCAATCTTCTGAGCACTTTCTTCCTCAGGAGCGGCAGAAAGTGGGTAAAATATGTTTCCTTCCAACAGGGGCGAAAGCTCTGGCAATTCTTCTTCCTCTTCCAGGATTTCTTCAGTGATGGTAATTTCAGCAGCCTTGGTTTTCCTAGCCTTAGCCGTCCTTCTGTTCTTATTCCTCCTCTGGGACCTAGTCAGGGGCTCAAACTTCAAACTAGACCCAATTTCGAAAGCAGATGGTATCGCAGCAAAAGTCGTACCCTCCACGGTAGCGGGCTCATCACTCATTTGGACTTCCTTCCCTTTCCATTTGGCTGGGGTAGGTGCAGTGATGATCAGACCAGTGGGGTAGAGACAACAGTCCTGGGAGTGGCAGCTCATCTCCTACGGACAGCGGTGTATTCCTCAACTGGGACCCTTTGCAGAGGAGGAAACTCTTGGGTTTACTTCAGGTTGAATTTAATTATTGGTTCCACAGTTTTTGGTACTTTGGCTACTAGTGCAAAGAGGGTCACATCCGTGAACTTGATGTCCGTACTATCTAATCCTTATCCGAAGTGAATGACCGCATCGTCGGGCAGTTCATCCTTGCTGACTGCCAAGTCCAATCCGTTGGTGAAAGAGAAAATCAGCTTCGGCGCAGACATCTTCTGCAGGGTAGATTTTGAATGTCAGTTCCATACTATGCTTCCTTCCGTCATAAAACTCTTAGGATGAAAAAGAATTATAAAACAGAGTCCGAACACATTCTTATCCATTTTCTTAATTTTGTTTACAATTTTTTTCAAATTTCATTTTATTTGTTAGTTTGTAGTTTAGAAGGTTCATTTGTTTGCAATTTAAAAATGTTCGTTTGTTTGTAATTTAAAAGGTTCATTAGGAACGAAATAATTAAAATGAGGAAGAGTAAAGAAAGGTAAAGGACTCAATCTAGAACCGGAAAGAGAGAGAAAACCTCGCAAGCCTCTCATCCCGACGAACCGCTCCTAAGCTAACACCTATTGGGAAACGCCCCACCTTGGAGAGGTAGAATGATTCCAGAACCTCTCTATTTAGGGATGTCTAAACAGTGGCTCCAAAATCCAAGAAGAGTTAACTATACTCGTTCAAGGTAGAAATGAACATGTTACATCAACGGAAAGAATGTAGTTTGATCCACTAAGTGCATGGACTCACTATCAATTTATGAAAGCAAAACTATCTGACCAGAATAGAGAGAGGAATTAGTCCCTAGTGGAGTAACCAGAAAATGTGTCGGCAAATTTTTTTAGGTTAAGTGTTTAATTTAAATTTGTATATATATATTATTTAGAAAGTAGCATTTTGATTTTTTGAAAATAGTTTTATGTTTGAAAAATTTTGAAGTATGAAGTCAAACTGATCTCACACCTCAAAAAGTTAATATAAACGAGCACCACATTACAAACCATGTATCTATACCGAGGAATAGACACATTGTTTGGTCTGCGAACCAATTTTATAAGCTGACAAATTTCCCCTACTTAATATATGGAATTAGGCAGGGTTTATTTTACCTGGGTTCTTAAAGTTCTCTATAAGGGTAAGCCCCTATAGTTAGTTATATCTCAAGTGACGATAATCACTTAAGAAAACTTTCGATAATGATCAGTGGTTCTGCTTTCAAGAATTTCAAAGTTTAAGGTTTCAAAGGATTGAATTTGGGAATTTCAAAAGGGATTGGGTCAAATTTGGAACACTTTTTTTTGGAATCCAATGGAAGAAAGGTAGGAGAAGCTGAGGTCCAAAAGAAATCCTGACAACTTCTCTAATTATCCTATTGTTTGGCTTCAAATTGAGAGAGAATTTAATGTTTCAATCCTGCCAATTTTAATTAATAAGGACTTATGTTCGTATGACATGATCATATAAATAGACTAGAAGATGTGAGGGTTTATATCTTACTAAACGGCTACCTCAGAGTCCTAAGACGAGTTAGGGCTTAATTTACCTAATATGATTATGCAAATGCCTAAAGACAAGTTGAGGATTTATGTTGCACTAGGAAAACTACCTCGAAATCCTTTGTCTTGGTTATTTAATTACTAAAGAATGGAAAGCTGACGAAGTCCACCGTGCTACCCACTGTGCTTGCTCCAACCTCCTTGTCGTTGCAGAAGATTTAGTTTTAGACAGTGGCAATTAGGAAATGAGAGAAGTGTTTTGGTTTACAGAGGTTGAAAATTTAGACGGCTTAGTCTTTTAATTAAAAGAAATCTTAAAGTTGATTAAGCAGAACTGATTAAGTTCTCACGGTTCCATCATCCCGGCACCACTATTTCATTGGATTCACTTAGTCCAGATGAATTTGTTAAACTCAACTAAATGAGTTCTGTACTTTCATTTACATCGTGGGAAATCTCATTAGCAACACGTGGGTTACATCATTTGAGGGATTCCTGATCATTCATGTAGTTTTGTTGTTTCGTTTGTGATTAAATTTTGAGTTGTTTTATATTTTGAATGTTGAGACGGTGAATTTTATCTTATGTTGATTTTTTTTATTTAGTTTTGGTTTCAGTTTCACGGCTATCCTAAAGGTTTTAGTTTTCATGCAGGATGACATTGTTGTTTAACATGCAGGCTTGCAATCAAAAGAAAGTATATCGCAGGTAAATAAATTGCTATAAAATAAAAGCGTACCTAGCGGGTCTTCTCGTCATTTCCAGCTGCACTTGAAACACATGTTGGAGCATTTATTTGTTTAAAAGAAAACACCTAGGTAATGTTAAGGGAAGGTTCTAGTTTTCTATCAAAATCCTAATCATATCACTAGTCAAGTCCTTAGGTGTGTTTTATGGATGATTTTCTTCATCAAAGAACAATAAAGTTCAATTGTTCTTGTAAAACATCCCATTAGGTTGGGAAAGTGCTAAGGACGAATCCTGAACATCTTTTCAACACAGTTGGGATTATTCTAATTCCAAATGAATTTCATCTTATGGATGAATTGATCATCAGAGAATTTTATTTAAGTTTTGATTCTTGCTCAGTGAACTAGGATGTTTGATTATCCCATGATTAAAGTGACATTTCATTTGATGTTTCATTTAAGAGTTATGAAAGTGAAAGCTTTTAGGGGCAAACAGTTCATTAGAGGATTTAACCGTTTTTAGTTAGATTTGAATTGACGATTTAAGAGTGATTCAATTTTAAATTTTCAAATTGATTTTTAAAATTTTTTAGGTCATTTAAATTGAAAAAGTATTTTTGAATTATTTGATTCAATTATGTTTTAATGATTTAAATTTGGTATTTAACTTAATCATGACATTTTAGATTAATTTTATTCGGTTCAATTTTAATGTTTTGATCATGAATTGATTTAAATTAACCTCAATATTCCAGTTTTGTTTCAATCTTATTTTTGGGTGATTTCAAGTTGATTTTAATATCTTAAGTCATCTTAATTTGATTTTTAAATCATCTCACATTAACTTAAGTATCTTTGAGTTTATGATTTAATTATAAGGTTTCAAGATCATTCCTTTTTAGTTTTAAAACATCATTTTTTTTATGGCTTCAATAATAAAAAGTTAAGTGATGTTTGATCAATTCATTGATTAGTGATTCAATTCCAAAGTATTAAAATCTTCCTATATCAAAATCCCTTAACCTTAATAATTCATTTCTTAATTAACTTCCAAAGTTTTAATGATTTAATTAATTAAGGTTTCTTCTTTAAATGTTCAAGGTGATTAATGGGTTTCTACCCCTTAACTCTCTTAGTTTCACTCATCCAAAAGGAAAATTAAGATCAAATATTTTACCCTTCCCTATGGTTAAGCCTAAATATTAATTAAGGTTAAAGCCTTTTAATTACCTTAATGCCCTCTTAAGCTTATTCATCTCATAATTTATCAAATCAAGATCAAATAAACTTAAAATTTTTATGCCACTTCACTCACATGCCAATTAAGACATTAGAGAAGAAAATATGATTTTTTTTAGTTTTTAATTTAATTTATATAATTATTTTAGTGAAAAATAGGGATTTTCAATGAAAATTTAACAACATGACCAAGATAAAGTTTCTGTTCTTAGAAAAATTATGGGAAGTTCCTACTGACTAGAGGACCACTTGGACCAATTTTGTGATTTTTTAATTTAATTTTATTTATTATAATTATTTTTAGTTTTGCGGTATTAATTAATTATAAAATAAAATTGAGGTGGAAAATTAAGTTTTATATTTTTCTTAAATCTCTGATCCCGATGAGCTTAGAGAAATAAATTTTATATATTTTTTTTATTTTTCTTTGAATTTTTAGAATTATTTTAGTGAAATTGTTGGAAAATCCATTTCTTGATATTAAAAATTACCCTAAGCATTTAAAATTCAATATCATTACTTAGAGACTTGGGAAAATTTTTTGGTTGGTTCCTAAGTGATTAGGGGACCTAATATGAAATTTTTATGAATTTTAATATTTTTGTGATTTTTTGTAATTTTTAATTATTAAAATATTCAAAATTAGGTTAAAAAAAAAATTTAGAAAAATTCCAATTTTAATTTTCTTAAACTCCTCTAATATCAGATAGGCTTCAAAACTGATTTGGTGAATTTTTGAAATGTATTTTGAGTTTTTTGAATTTTTTAATTCAAAAAATGGTCATGTAACTTAAATAATTCATTTAGTGGGCCAAATCATTTCCAATTGACTTAAAATTTTTATATGGGATTCCCCTGACCCTAAAGATTAGTAGAGAATTGATTTCATGTATTTTTGATGAGTGGTTGTTCCAAATTAATTTAATTTCAATTTTGAGGTTTTAACCAAATTAGGGTTTGTTTAAGTGAATTAAACCAAGTTACAGTTTTCCTAGGGTCCTTTGGTCCAGAGATACTTCTCCTAATTTTTCCAGAATTTATTGATCAACATACTAATTTTCACAATTTTTTTTGCACAAAATGACTTTGAACATAGAAAATAGATAACTTGCCATAGACATAGCCTCTGGCCTTGAAAGATTCAGGGAATGTTCCCAAGATCAAATGCTACAAAAGCCCTATGGTCTCATGCCATGGTGAATTATGCATTCTAATGGAGAATTAAAGCATTCAAAATAGTATTAAATTAATTAAAAATCAAAGACTTAATAAAATAACTTAATTCTTTTTCCACATTATTCTCCTCTCTTCACTGAGTAAGAGGGTATTTTTTTTCAATTTTATGATTTTTCTATGTAAAGTTATGCATTTTTAAAGTTTCAGGTATTTAATTAAATCATAAAAAGGGGTATTTCCTACTTAAGTGACGTGACGCTACCTAATCCTACGCAGATCCGAACTCTCACGCGGCGCGCTCCCATTCGACGCTGCCATCTGAGTCAGCGCCACGTTGCACGCGCTTTATGTTCCGTGGTTCTATCCGGCTCCATCTCTGTCATCCATTCGATACACGCTCGATCGAACGGTCTCTGGTCATCGTCTCCATCTGGTTCATCCTAAGAACCGTCCACCCTAAAACCTTAAGATCTCGCTCATTTCTCAACCAATCACACGAGGTTAGGTCCTATGTGTTCGTCTAAATGAGAGCTACAAATCCATACGGCTAACATGCATCGAAATTAAGTTAAATAAAAATGGAGAATCTCTAGAAGCTTAGGATCAAAAGAAGTCTCCATACCTTAGTCTAAGAGGTTAAGCCTCAATTGGATGTGCTCAGCACCTTCGTTGGAGTCCCAGAAGCCTACGGATGAAGCCTCGAGCGATGGTGAAATGTCTGGCTATGAAAGTGACCAGACCCGATTTGGTGTTCTGGCCGATAGAGCAAATGGTTGGCCTGGTGAGAGGGGGTTTCAATGGGGAACTTCTTCTCTACCTTCGGTGAAGGTGTGGGAAGTTTTAATTTGATTTTTGTGGAGTTTCAGAGAATGTCCTGGTTTCTGGCCTATAATTAAAATCCAAAATTGAACTCAATCAGTGGAGATTAGGGCAGGAGGACAGTGGGGCTCTTTATCTCTAGGATGGGTGAAGGTTTGGGAGCAGTTTGGGTGAGTTTTGTGAAGAAATTTTCAACACCTGGTGCAAGGCTGAAAGGTGTGGGTTTTATAGCCATGGCTACCTGGTGGAGGTCCGGGTCAGGCAATGAGTGGTTTAGGCTGGTTAGGGTAATGGCTTAGTAGGAAAGGTGGCTGGAGAGGAGATGACACACTGCCAAGGCTCAATTTTGAAGTTTCAAGGACAAATGGGGTGCTCGAGCGTGGTCGTTCCAAAGAACTGGGTGGTCGGCAAGGACGAGCCAAGCGGTCAAGCGGGCCGAGGAGGAGTGGAGGAGAGGTTCAGCTGCATTAATTTGCCAGAAGAGGTTGCTTAAGGAGAGTTTAAAGGATGGGACTTAGCCTTAGAAAAAGGCTAAACCCATTGGTCCAAAGTGGTAGACCATTGGTCCATGGCTCAAGGGACATGGGTTGGGTCAAGTCAAACCCACCCTAGGAGGCTTAGGTTTGGCTGCCACAAGGTTGGTTTGATCAAATTTGAATTGGTTGAGTTAAATTTGGTTCACATGTTCACATGTCTTGGTTTGAGTTTGAATTGGGCTAGCTTGAGTTTGGGTTTAAATTGGATCAAATTGATTGATCAAAAGTGTGCGAATGATTGTCACAAAACCTTTGGAAAAGGTTTGGAGTGAATTGATTGGGTAAGTGTATTTGGTGCATTTAAGTGATTTGGTTCAATTTGGTTACAATGGGTTAAGCTTGGGTTTAGGTTAGGTTAGAGCTTGGCTAGGGCTCAATTGATGCTTTAAAATGATGCAAGTGATTGTTATGAATGGTTTAAGATAGAAATTGGGTGGAAATTTTGGGTTTAGGGGATTCAATTTAGAGATTTAGGGCTACGTGACAACTTTAAGGCAAATTTGGGGATTTTGGTTTCAAATGATTTTTCATGGGATTTTGATCAAAGTTTTGGCCAAATTAATGTTGTATTTGGTATATGAATATGTTAGGGAGAGTTTCAAATTTGGTTTAGGGAGAATTGAGTGGCTTTGGGTCATTTTGGGGTGAATTGGGTCATAATGCTAAAATTGGAGGTTTGGTTTCAAGTTGAAATTAAACTCACATGTGAACCAAGTTGGGCTTGGTTTTGATTGGAATTGGTGTTGGGGATGTTGAATTGAAGTTTAAAATTGAATTTGATCAAAATTGGGGTCAATTTTGTTGATTTGGTTTGACATTGGGTCCATTTTGGGTTAAGTGAACCAATTTGGGATTTTGGATTGAAAATGGGTTAATTTGGCAAAATTATCTTATGGTGTTGTTAAACTAAAAGAAATTGGGAATATTTAGGATTTTCTGGAATTTTTTGAGAATTTTTGGAATTTTGGGCAAAAAGGCCAGGTGGGAACTATTTTGAAATAGTTTTTAGGATTTTTAGGAATTTTGGGTAATTTTTTGGGAATTTTTGGAAAGTTTTGTGGTTGTAGGGGCAATTTAGGTAATTTTAGGCAGGTTTAAGGACCCAATGTCAAAACCATAAATTTTGGAAAAATGGAATTTGGTTATGGTTGGAATGGTTTAGATTAAGCCATGGACCAAGGAAGGGTGCTCATTTTGAACATCTCATAGGTTGTTCCTAACCCTCTTAGCCAAAGGGCTAGGGGTTTGGATGTGGAGGGAGTGCAATGTGTACAAGCTAAATCTCACCAAGACCAGGCCACCCAGGGTTGTCCTAAGGTTTGAGCATCCTATAGGAATTCATCCTTGTCTTCCTACATATTGGTCCTAACCTTCCAACGTTTTTGGAGGTTGATGACCATCCATGTAAGATCCAAAGAGAGCCAAGATTTCGTTTGAATTTCTAAATGGTGGGTTCCATCTCTAGTCTTCTAGGATAGTCAAGGAGAAGTCCTATGGCTAGAACCTAAATACTAAGAGGAAAGAAAAGGTCTCACCAAAAATGAGGTCAACAAGAATCACCCAAACTTCAACTAGAATAATAGAAATGTTAATGTTAACCCACGTTGGGGTAACAATTCTATAAATCCAGTTAGAAATTCGAACAATCAAGGAAATACCAATTTTAGACCATCTTATTCTCCTGGATTTAACAGTAACCCGCAATTTAAGGATAAGAAGTTGTCTACTGAAGAAATGATTCTGAATATGGGAAATCAATTACAAGCTCAAGTTGTTGCGATGGAAAATATTGAAAATCAATTGGGGCATATTTTCACTGCATTTAATAATAGACCTTTTGGAATGCTTCCAAGTAATGTTCAGATCAATCCAAAAGATCAAAACAAGGAACAACTTAAGGCTATTCAATTAAGGACTGGAAAAGAATTGGAAACAAGAGTGCAAAAAGAAGATGAAATAGAAAAGGAGAAGGTGAATATTGAAAAAGGTTCAAACAAGATTTATCCAGACTTAGATTATCCTCTTGAACCAATGAAGATTACTGTTGAAAAACCACCACCTCCATTTCCTTAAAGATTGAAGCAACAAAACAGGGATAACAGATTTGAAAAATTTTTAGAGATCCTTAAGAAATTAACGATAAATATTCCTTTTATTCAAGCATTAGAGCAGATGCCTGATTATGCTAAGTTTATGAAGGATATTCTGAAAAAGAAAAGAACGTTTACAGATCATGAAACTATTACACTCAAAGGAGAGTATAGTGCAATTATTTAGAAGAAGCTTCCAGGAAAACTTAAAGATCCTAGTAATTTCACTATCCCGTGTGCTATAGGAGAAAAATTTTTCGGAAAAGCCTTATGTGATCTGGGAGCTAGTATTAATCTTATGCCTTTATCAACTTTCAAAAGGTTAGGAATAGGAGAAATTTCTCCTACATCTGCGACTCTTCAGTTAGCCAATTATTCCATTAATTACCCTAAAGGAGTAGTGGAAGATGTGTTAGTGAAAGTGCATAAATTTATCTTTCCTGTGGATTTTATTGTACTTGATATGGAGGAAGATAAATAAATTTCAATCATTTTGGAAAGGTCATTCCTTGCTACTGAGAGAGCAGTGATTGATGTTCAAAAAAGAGAATTAACTATGAGAGTTAATGATCAAAAGGTGACCTTTAATATTTTGAAATCTATGAAGTATCCCTCAATGGAAAAAGAATGAATGTTTTAGGATGGAGGTCTGTGAATATTTGAGATATGATCATTTAGAAAATATGTTTGAAAAAGAAGCGGAGTATGAAAATATGTTTGAAGAAGAAATTGAAAATGAAGAAAATTCAGATAGTAAGAAGAATGAATATTTGGAGTATGTACAGGAGAGATTTGAAGTATTATACACTATGGAAGGTAGAACTAAAAGCTTAATTCCATCTATAATAAAACCTCCTGGATTTGAGATAAAAATTCTCTCTAATCATTTAAAGTATATGTTTTTAGAAGAATCATCTACCCTGCCAGTTATTGTATCTTCGGAGTTAAACGATTATCAAGAACAGAAGTTGTTGGAAATTTTAAAAAGATACAAGAAAGTTTTTGGATGGACTTTAGCAGATATTAAAGGAATCAGTCCTTCGATTTGTATGCACAGAATTTTATTAGATGAAGAACATAAACCGAGAGTTGATCCTCAGAGGAGATTAAATCCAATAATGAAACAAGTAGTTAAGAAGGAAATTTTAAAATGGTTGGATGCTGGAATTATTTATCTTATTTCGGATAGTGCTTAGGTGAGTCCAATACATTGTGTACCGAAAAAGGGAGGAGTGACTGTTGAAGTGAATGAATGTAATGAAATTATACCCACAAGATAAATTAATGGATGGAGAATTTGTATTATAGGAAATTAAATGTCACCACCTGAAAAGATCACTTTCCTCTTTCTTTTCTCGATCAAATGCTAGATAGACTTGCTAGACACAGGTACTACTGCTTTCTAGATGGATATACTGATTACTATCAAATACCTATTGCTCCGGAGGATCAAGAAAAGACAACATTTACTAGCCCTTATAGAACCTTTGTTTTTCGAAGAATGGCTTTTGGACTGTGTAATGCACCTGCAACATTTCAGAGATGTATGATGTCTATCTTTAGTAGTATGATAGATAATGGAATAGAAGTTTTCATGGATGATTTCTCTGTATTTGAGACTTCATTTGAAATCTGCTTAGAAAACTTAACAAAAGTTTTAGAGCTTTGTGAGAAAACAAATTTAGTTCTGAATTGGGAGAAATGTCAATTTATGATTGTAGGAGGAATTATGCTTGGGCATAAAATTTCTGAACATGTTATGGAGGTCGACCCTACTAAAATTAGAGTGATTGAGAGATTGCCACCACCCACTACTGTGAGAGAG
Source organism: Papilionanthe hookeriana x Papilionanthe teres (assembly GCA_022702705.1). Taxonomy (NCBI): domain Eukaryota; kingdom Viridiplantae; phylum Streptophyta; class Magnoliopsida; order Asparagales; family Orchidaceae; genus Papilionanthe; species Papilionanthe hookeriana x Papilionanthe teres. The sequence continues at coordinate 25,020,810 of CM040424.1, read as the reverse complement.
GTGAGAAGTTTCTTAGGACACGCTGGATTTTACAGGAGATATATTAAAGATTTTTCTAAAATTACTAAACCTTTGTGCCAACTTTTAGAAAATGATAGAAAGTTTGATTTTAATGATGAATATTTGAGTGCTTTCCAATTATTAAAAGAGAAGTTAATCACTGCACCTATAATTGTTTCACCAGACTGAGAGAAACCATTTGAACTCATGTGTGATGCTAGTGATTATGCGATCGGAGTAGCATTGAGGCAAAGGCATGATAAAGTTTTCAAAGTCATTTACTATGCTAGTAAAACTCTTAATGAAGCTCAAATTAATTATACCACTATAGAAAGAGAGTTATTAGCTTTAGTATTTGCTTTTGAAAAGTTTAGACCTTATTTAATTGGAGCTAAAATTATTATGCATATAGACCATTCAGCTATAAAATATTTAATGCAAAAGAAGGATGTGAAACCTAGACTAATTAGATTGATACTTCTTCTGCAAGAATTAGATTTTATGATAGTTGATAGAAAGGGATCTGATAACCAAATAGCTGATCATTTGTCAAGATTAGAGTATGATAAATTATCTGAATTTGAGAAGGAAGTTACAGAAACTTTCCCTGATGAACAACTTTATACTATTATGGGAAGAAATTTGTCTTGGTATGCCGATATTGTGAATTATATTGTGAGTGATATTGTACCACCAGAATTAACAAGGCAACAACAAAAGAAGTTCGAATATGATGCAAGATTTTATTAGAGGGATGAGCCTTATCTATATAAACAATGTAAGGATCTCATTATTCGGAGATGTGAGCCACAAGAAGAAACGAATTTAATTATTCAACGATGTCATGATACTGAATTTGGAGGTCATTTTGGTGTTGATAAAACTTCTTTTAAGATTTTACAATCTGGATTTTATTGACCTACTCTTTTTAAGGATGTTTACAAATATATTAAATCATGTGATTAATGTCAGAGAGTAGGTAATATCTATAGAAGAAATGAAATGCCTCTAAATTATAACTTGGAAGTTGAAATTTTTGATGTATAGGGATTAGATTTTATGGGACCATTTACCCATCATTTGCGAATTTATATATACTGGTTGTAGTTGATTATGTCTCAAAATGGATTAAGGTTATTGCTTTACCTAAATGTGATGCTTGGAGTGTTTCAAAATTTTAAAGAAAAATATATTTACGAGATATGGAATGGCGAGAGTGATTATAACTGATGGTGGATCCCATTTCAGGAATAATCAAATTAAGAGATTGATTGAGAAATATAAAATTATTCATAGAATATCTACTGCTTATCATCCCCAGACTAGTGGTTTAGCAGAATTGTCTAATCGTGAAATTAAAAGAGTTTTGGAGAAAATTGTGGATAATCATAAATTAGACTGGTCTGCTCAATTAGATACTGCATTATGGGCTTATAGGACAGCTTTTAAAACCCATATTAGAATATCATCTTATAGACTAGTGTTTGGTAAGACTTACCATTTACCGGTTGAATTGGAGCATAAAGCATATTGGGCGATAAAAGAGTTGAATTTTAATTTGAAAAATTCGGGAGAAAAGAGATTTATGTAATTTAATGAATTGGAGAGATAAGAAATGCATCTTATCACAATGACAGGATCTATAAAGAGAAAATGAAATTGTGGCATATTCAGAAGATATTGAAAAAGAAATTGAAATTTGGACAAAAAGTTTTGTTATACAACACAGATTGAAGTTATTTCCTGGAAAGCTTAAGTCTAAATGGTTGAGACATTTTACAGTTGTAAAAGTTCATTCTTTCGGAGCTGTTGATATTAAAGATCCTGATACTGGAAAGATTTACAAGGTTAATGGGCATCGATTAAAGCCTTACTTTGACGGGTTTCAACTTGACTTCAATGAGGTTTTAATATTGAGTCATCTCGATTAACTGAATGGTTTGTCGGGCTGACGACGTTAAAATAAGCATTTTATGGGAGGCAACCCATATGTATCTTTGCGGTGTGTTTGCTTGTTTGTTGTAGTTATGCTTTTTAGATAGTTATTTGTGAATCCTAATCGCTCCTAAATACTTTTAAAATTGATAAATATTTGATCAAATTGAGATATTTGAATATTTTAGGCCAAACTAAGTTCAGTGAAATTTTTTACCACTGGCGCCGCCGGTGCCCAATGACAGAGAAGAATTGCTGAATTTCGGGTTTAACCGCCGCCGGTGCCCAAAACCCGTTGATAATTTTTAGAGTTTCAAAATGTGAGTTTTGGCAGTTTTGAGCGGGATCTTCATCCTTATAAATCTCTAAAATCCATTTTAGACTTCCAAACTCCACAAAAACAAAAACTACCATTCCCAATTCGCATCCCATGGATTCCTACTCAATAGAAACCTCTCGATCTCGCATTTTCATCTGAAGGAAGTTTATAAGTTTCAAGGCATAGCGATTGTTCAACAAAGTGATGATGAAGAGGAGGATTATCAAGGAATGATGTTTTATAAATCGAGGTATGGATAATCCTAATACAAGAATTGAAGACATAATTAAGGAAAGACGTTGAGAAGTGTTATGTTACACTACCGCTGCCGTAGTCATTCAGGTTATGAAGAAATTCTATGCAAATCTGCACGGGATCAACCAAAGATTCATCTTTTTGCGAGGTAGGTTTGTACAATTCACTCCAGCGAGAATTAATGATCTCTTTATGATTGAGAATGTATATATTTTCCACTATGCTAATTTCATTGCCACAAGTGATAATATGAAAGATGTATATCATTATTTGACGGATGAGAATGATGATTGGGAAGTTAGAGAAAATGGATATATTAGTTTCCCTTCTGCATCTTTAAATCTGGTGTCAAAGCAGTGGCATTACTTTATTTCGACAAAGTTATTTCCAATTTTGAAGATTAGTAAGGTAACAAAGGAAAGTGCCATTTTGAATTTTTGTATTCAAATTGGGAGACCGATTGATATTGGTAATATAATTATGAAATCAGTTTTGGGATTAATTGTTCATGGATCTAAATATGGGCTTGGACACCCATCCACCATATTTCTGTTATGTAGTCAATCAAAAGTTTCATATGAGAGTTGAGAAAAGGTTATTCTTCCCTGGAGGCCTGTTGATCCAATTAATCTTTATGACTACCAAACAGTAGGAGATGAAAATGATATGAATCTACTTGCTGATCAACCAATTTCAAACTTCACAACCGATTCAGCCCTATTTTCCTGAAAGTTCCAGAATGATACTTGTTGACCTCATTTTTTATGAGGTCTTTTGCTTCTCTCTCCTTAGAACTTAGGATCTAGCCTTAGGCTTTTCCTTTGAATAATCTTAGAGGACTAGAAATGGAACCCACCATTTAGAAATTCAAACACCTCTTAACTCCCTACAAACCCCACAGGCTTGATTGTAGACCCCTAATCACCTAGAGGGTTGAAATCAAATGTGGAGGTTTAAAGGATGAGTTCCCTATAGGACCTTTCTGGCCTTAGGAATACCCTGGGTGGCCTGCCCTGTAAGGGTTGACCTGCACATACACTACACTCTCACACACATTCCAAGTCCCAAAACCACACTCTCACCCAACTTGACGTCCTGACTCATGTAGGTAATTCACATGGATGGTCCTTAACCCCTAAGCCCCTGACTAAGGGAGTTAGGAACAACATAGTGAATGCCTCAAATGAGTCCTCTCATGGCTCATATGGGCTTAATATGGCTTCATGGCTCAACCAAAGTGATTCCATTTCACTCACACTTGATTAATCTTTTTTTTTTCAAAATTTCAATTTTTGACCCTCGGGGACCCGGACCCACAAAACCTACCAAATACCCTTGAAATGACCCAAAATTTGCAAAATTACCTAAATTACCCAAGGTCCCTCAAAATCAATCCTAAACATTTCCCCCCATTCAAATTGATCACCCATGGCCAAAAAATACCAAATTTTCCAAAAATACCCCTAAACCCCACCCCAAAATTACCAAAATACCCTTTTACCCCAAAAATCCAAAAATTCAGACGATTCCCAAAAAATTCTAGCAAATCTCAAATATTCTCAATTTAATTTTGTTCAACTACACCATAGGCCAATTTCGCCAATTTACCCCATTTTTACCAAAACCCTCAATTTGACCCATTTTTAACCCAAGTGAACACAATGTCAAACCAAACCACCCCAATTGACCTCAATTCTGGTCCAATTCAATTATAAACTTCAACTCAACATCCCCAACATCAATTTAGACCAAATCCAAGTCCAATTTGATTGACATTTGAGCCCAATTTCAATTTGAAGCTAATGCCCAATTTTGGCCCATGACCTAAACCTAGCTCAAACCAATCCAATTCAACTTCAATTGGCCCCAAATCTTTTCTAAAGCCTTCCTAACACCCCCATAAACAAAACACTAACTTGATTTGCCCAAAATTTGAACCTAAACTCCACCCAAACCTAACCCAAAACCAAAATCCCTTAAATTGACCTAAGCTCAAACCTAACCTAAAGGGGCCTAAATCCCAAAATCAAAGATCAACCAAAGTTGAAAACTCTTTATGACATTCCCATAAACATTTCTCAATATTAATTTTACATCAAATCCAACTTTAGCCCAACCTTAAACCAAGTTAGCCCAATTTGAACCACTTTGGCCCCTTTACTAAAAGACCCACATTAAACCCAATTCAATTCAAAATCACTTCAAATTTGTTCCAAATCACTCATGACACCTCCCTAAACCAAACTCAACATTTATTTGGCATGGTTCTTCACAAAACTTTCATCCAAAAGCCCATTTTAAAATCTAAAAGACCACTTCCATAAAGACTTTAAAAGCCCATTTTCACCAAAATTTAAAAGGCCCAAAACTTATTTCAAACCCCATATGACATCCTCATTGGTCATCCATTTGATAAAATCACCCCCTAAGTTTTATTTCATCATTTAAACAAACCAAATGTGGCCCCATGGAAATTTTCCATCAAAATGTCTAAAAATTCAAAACCCTTTTTCATGTAATTGACCAAGCTTTGCCCCAAGCCACATGGAGCCACAAAGCCATGCATAAGCCATATGCAAGCCTTGGAAGCCACTTTCCACATCACCAGACCATTTATGGCTAGAGAGGGAACCCCTTTCCAAACTCCTTCTTAAGCCTTTTTAACCCTTTTATGTCACACTCTAACCCATTCTTAATCAAAATTCTTGGGATAGAGACTTCTTCACCTAAAGTCAGCTGAGCCAAATGATTCATTTCAGCCCAAATCAAACTCTTGGAGGGTGAACCTAACCCATTTCCATGGCTTGACCAAATTAAGCTCAAAATGACTCTTCCCCCTTACCACTTAAATCAAAATCCTTTACACTGTCAAGCCTCAATTGACTACACCATTGCCAACCCCTGACCCTTCTGAGCCAGTTGGTGACCTAACCCTACCAGCCAACAACCTGGGTCGCCAGAAAACACCATGGCTGAAAGCTCCATGTGAACTAAAATTTTCAATTCTCCCTCATTGAGTTGTCCCAGTCCAATTGAACACCATGGTTGTTCTTCTCTTGCATAGAGCAGCTGATCCCAAGCATCAAACCCTCCTGGGAAGCCCTCCAGTCATGTCTATTTAAGCCCACCACCCTCTCGGCCAAATAAGGATTTAAACCAAAAACCTTACTAAAACTCTGCCAAAATCACTCCAGACCCCTCTCCAGACATAGAGAAATTGATCCCCACTGAAATCCATCCCTAAAACCCTCTTTGTGAGCTCAATTTTGGAGTTGAAAATCCATCCAAAAAATAGGACACTTCACCACAGTGAGCCAATCTCCAAATTGATTGATCCTACACCTTCACCAGACCAAGAGGAGAAGTTCCCCAGCAAAAGCCCCCTCACCAGGCCAGCCATTGCATCCAACCTCCAAGATTTGTGATTTGCCTTGGTCACTTTCATACTTAGACAATTCTCCAGAGCCAGAGACTTCATCTGGAGCTTGCCTGGACTCAATCGAAGGTGACACAACTCTCAGATCGAAGCTTCACTCCTCTGAGCAAAGGTATGAACTCATTCTTCCTCCCGAGCTTCCAGCGATTCTCCATTTTATTTGGGTTAATTTCATAGCCTATAAATCATATGGATGTGTTCGTCTTTTCAAGACGAATCGATAGAGTATAAGAACTCGAAAATCCAAGGAGAATCAAGTGAGATCTTAGGGTTTTAGTGTGGACGGTCACGGGTGCACACCAGTCATAGACGATGACCAGGAGCCGTTGGACCACGCGTGTATCGAGCCGACGGTCAAGATCAAGCTGGACAGTGCAATGGTACGTGAACCGCGGGCCCCTAGAGAGCTGAGTCAGATGGCGGCACTGAATCACAGCGCAACGCGTGGGCTTTCGGAGTTGCCGAGGTTGACGCAGCGCCGCATGGATAAGTAGGAAATTAGGGTATTTTTGAATTTTTTAAATGCCCTGAACTTCAAAAATTCATATCTTTGCATACAAAAATCACAAAAATAAAATAAAAATACACACTTGCTCAGTGAACAGAGGAGAATAACGTGGAAAAGAAATCAAATTAATTGGATGAGTATTTTATTTTTCATAATTTATTTACTATTTTTAATGTTTTGATTCTCCATTTGCATAGATAATTCACCATAGCATGAGACCATAGGGCTTTTGAAGCCTCTGATCATGGGAACATTCCCTGAAATTTTCAAGGTTAGAGGTCATCTCTGTGAAAAGTTATTGATTTGTCAAGTTCATGTCACTGTTTTAGGTATTTTAATTCCAAAAATTAGCATGTTATAAAATAAATTTTAGAAAAATTAGGTGATGTTTCTTAGGACCAGGGGACCCTATGAAAAATATATTATGAGTTAATTCATTCATAATACCCTCAATTGGCCTAAACCCCTAAAATTGAAGTTGAATTAATTAGGCTTAACTACAAATCAAATTAATTTCAAAATAATTCTCCATTACTCTTTAGGGTCAGAGGAACCTTACATAAAATTTTGAAATCAATTGGACTTGATTAACCCCACCAAATGGATTGATTAAGCCTCATAAGCAAAAAGGAACTTTAAAAATTCATAACTCCAAAAATACTTTTCAAAAATTTACAAAAATAATTTTGCAGCATCTCTGATATCAGAGGAGTTCAGAAAAATTAAAATTGGAATTTTCTAAAAAAGTTGATTTTTCACAATATTTTAATATTTTAATAATTAAAAAATAATAAAAATCATGAAAATATAAAAAATCATAAAAATGTCACATGTTAACTCCTAATCATTTAGGAACAAACCAAATATTTTTCCTAAGTCCCTAGGGTAAGATATTGAATTTTAAAGGCTTAATGTAATTTTTAATATTAAAAAAATGAATTTTCAACCTTCTTCACTAAAATAATTCTAATAAATCAAAGAAAAATCAGAAAATTATAAAACTTATTTCTTTGGACTCCTTGAGGTTAGAGAAATTTAAGAAAAATATAAAATCTATTTTTCAACTTTTATTTTATTTTAAAATTAATTAATACTCTACAAATCAAAATAACTATATTAAATAAAATATAATTCAAAAAATCACAAAAATTGGTTCAAGTAGTCTAGTAGTCATTAGAAACATCCCACAATTTTCTTAAGGACAAAAACATTTCCTTGGTCATGTTGTTGAATTTTCTTTGAAACCCCCTATTTTCTACTAAAAATAATTATATAAATAAATTAAATTCAGAAAAATCACATTTTCTCCTCTAATGTCTTTATTGACATGTGAGTGAGGTGACATAAAAATTTCAAATTCATTTGAACTCAATTTAGTGAGTTATGAAATAAATAAGCTTAAAGGGCATAAAGGTAATTAAAAATTTTAACCCTTAATTAAAGCTTTAGGTTTAATTAAAATGGGGGGTAAAATATTTGATTTTAACTTTCTCTTGGATGATTGAAACATAGGGAAATTAAGGGGTAGAAACTCATTAAACACTTTGAAAATACCAAAATGAAACTTTAATTAATTAAATGATTTAAATTTTGGAAAGAATATATTTAAAATTTGGATTATTAAAATAGGGTATTATTAAGAGGATATTTATTCTTTAATTTAAAAATCCCTATATAAGTCACTTTAACAATATTTAGTTCTTAATTAAAAATTAAAATAATAATCCAAATTAACAATTAAAACTAAAATCAAAACTAAAATTAAACTAAATTAAATTAAAATTAAAGTTAAACTAAAATTGAAATTAAAAATAAATTAAATTAAAATTAAATTAAATTAAATTAAATTTAATTTAAATTAAACTAAAATTAAAATTAAATTAAATTAAATTAACATTATATTAAAATCAAATTGGATTAAATTAAATTAAAATCATCTAACAACAAACTTAAGTGAAATCATTAAGAGTTAAATCAAAACATATTAATAATTTCAACACCTCTTTCTATCTAAGTAAATTTAAAATATAAACATCAATTTGAAATACTAAGATAATTGAAAATGTAAAAATTTAAATCAAATCTAAACTAATTTGAACACTATTCCAAACTTAAAATTATTAATTAAAACCTCATAATTAAATTAAAACATTTTAAATCACTAACTCAAACTTTTAATTAAGTATGATTAAAATTCTCAATAAACTAACTTGCCCTTAAAGGCTTTAATTATTATAACTCTTAAATAGAGTATTAAGTGAGATGTTACTTCATTAATCAGGTAATCAAATACCCAAGTTCACCGAGCAAGAGACAAACTTTAACAAAACTTCTGGATGATTAATACATATGTGCAACTAAATTTACTTGGACTCAAAATAATCCCAGAAGTATTGAAAAGATGTTTAGGACTCGTCCTAAACACTTCCTCAATAAGACAAGATGTTTTAGAAGAACAATTGAATCTAATTGTTCTTTGATGAAGAAAATCATCCTTAAATCAAACACAAGAACCTAGACGTCATAGGAGATGACTAGCAATAGGATTAGGAATTTGGTAGACAATTGAGACCCTTCCCTTAGTTTTACCTAGGTATTTGTCGAAATATTTAAATGCCTTAACATGTGTTTTAAGTGCAGCTTGGGATAACGGAAAGACCCTTCAGGTATGCTTTTATTTTATTGCAATTTACTTTCATGCACTGTACTTTACTTTTCTTGCATGTTAAATAAGACTGTTGCATGAAAACCAAAACCTTTAGGATAGTCTCTAAACTGAAACCAAAACAAAATTAAAAGTCATTATAAGATAAAATTCACCGCCACAACATTCCAAAATATAAAATAACTCAAAATTTAATCAGAAACAGAACAACAAAACTACAATTACAACTAAATTAAAACGTCTTGTTGAATGATCAGGAATACCTCGGATGATGTAACCCACGTGTTGCTAACGGGATTTCCCACGGTCTAAATGAAAGTGTGGAACTCATTCAGTTGAGTTTAACAAATTCATCTAGACTAAGTGAATTCGATGAAAATAATGGTGTAGGGATGACGGAACCGTGGGATCTTAATCGGTTCTGTTTAATCAACTTTAAGATTTGTTTTAATTAAAATATTAAAAACACTTGGATTTTAAGATTTCATCTAAACCAAAACACTTCTCTCATCTCTTGATTTATGACTTCTAAAACTAAACCTCTGCAACAAAAAGGAGCTCGGATCATGGTGGGCAGCACAGCCATCGTCGTCAGCAAAACTCGGATCTACCTCAGCAAATATTTCTTAGAATTAAATAACCAAGCCATAGGACTTCGAGGTAGTTTGCCTAGTGCAACATAAATCCTCAATTCTTCGTTAGGCATTTGCATGATCATGTCATGTAAATTAAGTCCTAACTGGTCTTAGGATTCCGAGGTAGTTGTTTGGTACGACATAAACCCTCACATCTTCAAGGCTATTTTTGTGATCATGTCATACAAATATAAGACCTAAATAAATAAAATTGACAAGATTGCAACATTAAATAAACTCCCAAATTGAAGCCAAACAATAGGATAGTTTGGGAAGTTGCCAAGATTTCTTCTTGGATCCTCAACTTCTCCAACTTTTCTTCCTTTGAACTCCTAAAATAAATTGTTCCAAATTTGATCCATTCCCTTTTGAATTTCCAAGATTCAATCCTTTGAAAACCTTAAACTTTGAAATTCTTGAAAGCAAAACCACTGATCATTATCGAGAGTTTTCTTAAATGATTCCCATCATTTAAGATGTAATTAACTATAGGGGCTTGCCCTTATAGGGAACTTTAAGAACCCAGGCAATATAAACCCTGCTTAATTCCTTTGTATTAAGCAGAGGAACTTGTCGGCTTATAAAATATGTTCGCAGACCAAACGAATGTCACAAATCTTCTAGTTTATTTAATCGAGCCCCATCGCCAAGCAGTGTGTCTATTCTTCAGGATAGATACACGGTTTGTGATGCGATGCTCGTTTATATAAACTATTTGGGATGTGAGATCGGTTTGATTTCATATCTTAAAATCTTCAAATTTAAAACTATTTTCAAAATCAAATGTTACTTTCTAAATTATAAATATATTTAAATTAAAATTAAAATCTAAAAATCCACCGACAACTTCTGTTTGGTGATCCCTTTTCAAAACACTCAACCTAAAAATATGCCGACAACTTCTGGCGACTCCACTGGGGACTAGTTCCTCTCTCCATTTTGATTAGATGGTTTTGCTTTCATAAATCGGTAGTGAGTCCATATCCCTAGTGGACCAAAACTATCATTCTTTCGTTGGAATACCCCGTTCATTTCTGTCTTGAACGAGTATAGCCAATTCCTCTAGGATTTAGGAGCCACTGTTTAGACACCCCTAAACGGAGAGATTTCGAGATCCTTTTACCTCTTTTCTGAGGTGGGGTGGACCCCCAATAGGTGTTAGTTTAGGAGTGGTCCTTCGAGTCGAGAAGTCTTGCATAAGACTTTCTCTTCCTTTCCAATTCTAAATCGGGCCCTTTACCTTTTCTATAACCTTTTTCCTTCAATCATTTTGTATCTAAAAAACGAACCCGCTAATAAACAACATTCTAATAAACAATCTCTTTTAAAAAAAATCACAAATACACAAAGATAAACGAAAATTTGTTCGGACTCTTTCTTTTTTTATCCTAAGTTTTACGACGAAAAGAAGCATAATTCGGGACTGACATTCGGAATCTGCCCTGCAAAAAATGACTGCCTCAAAGTTAATCTTCTCCTTCACCAATGGCATGGACTTCGCCGTACACAAGTATGAGCTGCCTGACAATGGGATCATCAGTTTCGGACAAGGATTTGGCAACACAGATATCAAGTTTGCTGATGTCACTCTCTTCACACTAATGGACAAAGTGTCAGAAACTGAAGAGCCTATGATTGAGTTCAACCTGAAATCGACTCAAGAATTCCCTCCCCTGCAAAGGATTCCAGCTGAAAGAAGTACTACTGTTTGTAGGAGGACTGTTGTCTCTACCCCCACCAGTCTAATCATCTCTGCACCTACCCCGACTTCTGCCAAACTGAAGGGGAAGGAAATCCAAGTCTGTGATGAGCCTGTCACCGTAGAGGGTACAGATTTTTCTACAATACCATCTGTTTTTGAGATTCGGTCCGGTTCGAGAGTTGCACCCCTAACTCGGACTCAAAGGAGAAATAGAAGCGTAAAGATTGCCGGGATCGAGAAAGCCGAGCCGCTCGAAGTTGCTTTTCTAGAAGAAATTCCTGAGGAAAGAGAAGAACTGTCTGAGTATATACCTTTGTTGGAAGGGAGCAGGTTTCACCCTCTCTCTACCGCATTAGATGAAGAGAATGTCCGTAGGATCGCCACTGCATTACCCCGACCTGCGTACTACAGGAATTACAAAAGGAAAAGGGATAAGATTCGCCATTGGCTCGATTGCAAGCTGTGATAGAAAGATTGGCAAAGAAAGAAAGATGCCCTGTGTCAGAAATCTTCAAAAGGATAGGATGGGTGCCAGCTAAATCCCGCCTCGGACCGCGAATAGAGCCTGTTGCTGTCACAGAGAAACCAAAGAAGAAATAAAAGCCAGTTCACCCGTTGTTGTATCGGGACTACAAATTAGGGAGGATACCACCTTCCAGCATATAGCCGATAGATCATCCGGTCCTAGGCTTCCGACTGCAAGAAGGATGGTATGGCGACCTACTACTGGCGAGCTAAGACCAAAACAATGTCCTGAGAAGAAAAGTCTCATCAGGAGACTTGAATCAGAAGAAAGTGCTACTGCAATAAAGGGGACTCCCGGAAAGGAAGTTCAACAACCGTCACGAGACAACTGCGAGACCGTGCGGAAAAGGCCACTAGAGGATGTCATGGATAAATTAAGGACCGACATCCGACAGTTAGCAAAAGAAAGAGAAGAAAAACTAGAAGATGAAGTTGACTCATCAGAGTTCATTGATGAGGAGTATGCCGAGATCAACATGGTTGAAACGCGAGCATCATCCGCTTCACATGGTGCTCCAGCAGCTGCAGAAAAAGATGAACCGGAAGTGATGAGGGCACAGCATCGGGAAAGAGATGACACAATTTCCCAGATTGCAAAGAGGATGGAAGAGATGGCTGCTGTTTTAGCCACTCTCCAGAGTCAGGTACAACCTCAGAAAGAGACACCCACAGAAATTATCCATATTGCAGATGGAGGAAAAGAGAGCACATCCGTCAACGGAGACGAACAACCAAAGAAAGATTTTGCACAAAGCATGATTCCAGAAAAGGACATTAAGAGCATGGTAGAACAGCAGCTGCGAAAAGCCCTAGCACAATCCAAGAATGGAGCATCTATTCAGACTGGTAGACCTTACCCAAAGAATTCGATGCAGTTCAATACCCTAAAGGCTTCGTACCACCTATGTTTAAGACTTTTGATGGAACGGGAAACCCCAGGCAGCATGTCGCACATTTTCGTGCTAGCTGCTGTAATGCCGGTGGGAGTGACGTTTTACTCTTCCGACAGTTCGTCAGCAGTTTGTCAGGGATTGCTTTCGACTGGTATGCAGAATTGTCGAACGGTTCAGTAAAGACCTTTTCAGAACTGGAGAATCTCTTCGTTAAACGATTTGTCGGGGCTCAGCACCACATCACTATCGGTGATCTAGTGGTGGAGCAACAGAAGCCGAACAAAACTTTAGTGGATTACATACTTCGATGGAGAAACTTAAGCATGAAGTGTGAACCACAGCTTCAAGAACAACATTCAGTCGGCATCCTTCTTAAAAGTATCCATGGCCTGATAGCACTTCTCCTTAAGGGATTTACAATCAAGACTTTCGAGAAGTTGCTTAGCAAGGCCGGGAGCTTGCAAGAAGAGGCAAAGCAGTTAAGTTTTGTGGACAAGAACGATAAGAAGAAGCCCGTGAAAACATTCGAAAAGAAATTCGGGATCGTCGCGACATTAGATAAAGGCAAGCAGCCGGTTCAGATACAGTCAGAGCGATCACAACCTAGTTATTAACCACCGCAACGGACTTATCAGCAACCTCAGCAGGGCTATCAGCAACCTCGTCCAAGCTATCAGTCGCCTCAGCATTATGAACAACAGCGTCGTTCATCGTGTACCTTAAGAGAACTTCTAAATAAAGAATATCCATTCAAAACTGAAGCAGTAGCGAAGATGTTCCGCAGCTTAATGAAGACACCAAATTTTCAGCTGCCAGAGCCCAAGAAGCCGGAGGAAGTCAATAAGAAAGATCATCAGAACTATTACCCTTACCACCAGATGCTCGGAACAAGATAGAGGATTGCATCACTTTCAAGAGCTGGATTGATGACAATCTTTAGAGAGGGAACGTAACGATCCCAAAGGAATACATGAAGGAACCCCAAAAAGGAGGTTCCGTCAACGTTATTTAAACGGATCTCATTGTTCCGATAAACTCGTACATGATCGATGATGGATGGAGTACCGTCTGGACAAAGTCTTCGAAGAAAATTTTGGATCACATCCAGACCGCTTCGGTACGCGCTTAAACTCAGAGTTTGAAACCTGTCGAGCCGGCACTATCACTTGCGATTGAAGAACCGCCTCAGAAGGAGGACAAGATCATGGAAGAAAAGAAGACCGAGGCTCCAAAGGGTAGACTAGGGGCTGCTTATCCTTGGAAGGTTGTTTCCGATTCGGGGGAGAAATCCCTCGAACTCCTGACTCTGTATGATTATCTGCTCGCTCCGGCGAGATCTTATAATGATAAGGGTTATGACGTTGGCTATGTTTTGACTGTTTCTAATGATTACGTAACTAGCGACAACCGGCTTAACCCGAATCTCGATTCCAATACAAATAACGATTCTCAAATCCTACACAACCTCGATGACCATGAAGAAGAAGATGTTCACAAAGGAGGCTACGAAAGCTCGACAAGCAACGAGTCCATTTGTGAATTCTGAGGGGCTCCGATCACGATAGAATTAGAACCATCAGACACCGAAGAAACTTTAGAAGAGCTAGCTGTTCTGATTCAAGAGGAAACACCGGTAAATTTAGAAGAGATAACAGAGGTCAATCTAAGAAGCGAAAAAGTTCTACCCCCGAGATTGGGTCCAAAGGATAAAAGAAAGCAGGTGGTTGCTCAGGAAGAGCCAACCCCAGCAGAGGAACTGCCCATTCGGGAAGAAACAGAGGAACATGGTAATAAAGTAGACTACAACGTGCTAGCCCGTCTTAGGAAGCTACCAGCTAAACTAAGCATATATGACACTCTGATCCTGTTAAAGGAGATGAGGGAGGTCTGATCAAGGCTTTACTTGATCCAGAGATTTGTTTAGCCCAAATGTCCGGTAATTCCTTCGACGAGGTTTGCTCGTTAAGAGAACAGCGAGGTGTTACCTTCACGGACAATGATCTATTACTGGGAACAGCTGATCACAACCGACAGTTATACATTTCAATCACTATTGGAATGTTTACGCTCTCTAGAGTGTTGGTTGATCCGAGAGCATCAATCAACATAATGAATCTTCGGACGCTAGCATATTTGGAAATTAATGCTCGCGAGCTTGAAGCAGACAAGATGATATTAAGAGGCTTTAATCAAAAAGGAGAACGAGCTTAGCAAAGACGACCGCAAAATTCAACATAATTGATCCTGAGACATCGTTCAACGCTCTACTGGGTCGACCGTGAATCCATGAAAACTGGATGGTACCTTCGTCTCTGCACCAGTGCATAAAGTATTACGAAGGAGGGGAACAGTGCATCAAAGGTGATTTAAAACCGTTCTCCGTGCACGAAATTGGAATTCATGAAGATGCGGCCAAACAATCTTTTCCAGAAGTACCATACCAAATGAAGCAAAATAAATTTGAGACGATGAAGAACCTGAGGTTCTAGTCCAACAGTTATTCACCACTCCCTTACGGCGAGATGGTGAAGATTTCTCCAGAACTCGCACCCGAGGTCGAGGCCGGGGACGAGGACGTGGAAGAAATGTTGGAACAGTTGGACAGAAGAAATCGGTCATCGATGTTGATTGAGAGAACAGTTCCGAAGAAGAAGAAGAAATTGAGAAATAAGCGAATGACAATAAGTCAAAAGAAACCCCGAGCTCAAGATTTCTCTCGAAGATGAAAAGAATGAAGAATACAAATCAATGTACGAGAAGATTAACCATTATGTACATATTATGACCCTGACCTCGATCCGTTCTAATAAGATTGAGGGTATGGTGGTCAAGGAAGTGCATGGTGGTGGTGCTAAGCCAATGAAGTTCTACCGTGTTGCTTCTTCTTCCAATAATGAAAAAGATGTACAATTTGAAGATGTTATTTATCAGAATTAATGGAACTACCTTTTGAGTGGTACTCTCCCTGTGTTCAAAATTTAATTCAACATGGTGTCTTACCTCGACAATGGACAAAAGGCCGATCACAACACTTTGAAAAATTATGGAATAATGCCGATCGGCCTTCCAATTCAAAACATGGTCTTGGATTCGGCACAGTAGGATCAATTGATGATACAAGATTTTTCTTGGTTGTCACTTGCGAACCTAATGAAGACTGCTTGGAGGCCTCAGAAGACCTCAAAGATCTACCAATCGGAGACGCTCCACCAGAATTCGAAGAAGAAATCAAATCTACAATAGACTAGTTAATGGAAGTTAACTTAGGTACTAGCAAAGAGCCTAGGCCGACCTTTGTTAGCTCCTTACTCAATAAAAAAGACTCCGAAGACATAATCAAGCTATTAATGGAATTCAAGGACTGTTTTGCTTGGAGTTACGACGAAATGCCAGGATTAGCTCCAGAAGTCACAGTTCACAAATTAGGAGTGGATCCCACTGCTGTTCCAGTTAGACAAGCTCCAAGAAGAATGCGTCTAGAGATTGAACAATAAGTTATAGCTGAAGTTAAGAAGTTAATAGACGCTAAATTTGACCGCGAAGAACAATACCCAACTTGGTTAGCCAACTGGTAACAGTCAGAAAGAAGAATGGTCAGATCAGAATCTGCGTAGACTTCAGAGATTTAAATAAAGCATGTCCAAAGGATGAATTTCCACTACCAATCCCGTAACCGATGATCGACATTGCTTCAACACATGAATTCTTCTCTTTCATGGATGGATCATCAGGATACAACCAGATAAAGATGGCACCAGAAGACGAAAAGCTCACGGCCTTCAGAATGCCGATCGGAGTGTATTGCTACATAGTAATGCCTTTCGGACTAAAGAACGCAAGAGCAACATACCAAAGAGTGATGATGAAGATTTTTGATGATCTCATTCACAACCAAGTCGAGTGCTACGTAGATGATATGGTCATCAAAAGCAAACTGAAGGAAGATCACCTGTATGATTTGAGAATTATTTTTGAGCGACTAAGACAATTTAACCTTAAGATGAATCCCTTAAAATGTGCCTTCGGCGTCACCTCTGGGAAATTCTTAGGATTTTTTGTCCGACATTGCGGGATTGAAATCGATCCGGAAAAGATTAAAGCTATTTTAGAAATGCCTCCTCCTAAAACTTTGAAACAACTACGATCCTTTAAAGGGAAGTTGGCATATCTTCGGCGCTTTATCTCGAACTTGTCAGGTAGGTGTCAGCCCTTCTCGACATTGGTTAAAAAGGACGCCAAATTTGTTTGGGATGAGAAATGCCAGCAGGCTTTCAAGGATGTTAAGCAATATTTAATGACACCTCCTGTCTTAGCAGCCCCAGTCTCAGGTAGACCGTTGATACTTTATACTGCGGCTTTAGACGACTCCCTTAGAGCCATGCTAGCCCAGGTCAATGATGAGGGAAAAAAAAATGCTCTCTACTACTTAAGTCGTCGTCTAATTCTGACGGAAGTAAAGTATCCTCCTATTGAGAAGCACTGCTTGGCCCTGATCTTTGCTGCAGAGAAGCTCAGGCATTACATGCTTTCTCATAAAGTCAACCTTATTTCGAGAGTTAATCCGTTGCAATACTTGATGACCCGACCGATTCTTTCTGGCAGACTTGCCAGGTAGTCGATGATACTATTGTAATTTGACATAACTTTCGTTCCTCTTAGCACCGTGAAGGGACAAGTCCTAGCAGACTTCCTTGCAGCACACCCTTTACCGGTAGATTCACCTCTCGACGATGATTTGTCTGACGAGCAGATAATGAGCCTAGAAGACCCTGATGATCAACGTTGGGAAATGTACTTCAACGGTGCGTCCTCAGCACAGAAGAACAAACAATTGCAAACGATAGTGCCTGGTAAGGCAGAATCGGACTTTATAACACCAGAGCTGGGGATGTTAAGATACTCCTACCACTTAACAGAACCGTGTACAAATAACGAGGCAAAATATGAAGCCCTCATAACTGGATTGGAATTAACCATTCAGATGGGAATAACAGACATCAACATCTATGGAGATTCTCAGTTGATCATTCAACAGGTCGCCGGACAGTACAGAATTTTAAAGCCAAGACTCGAGCAGTACTTTCAGTACGCCATGAAATTGTTGGAACAAATTCCAAACGTGAAAATCTACAAGATTCCCACAAAAGAAAATGCTCTCACCGATGCATTAGCCCGCCTTGCAAATTAATTTGCCTGCTTGCAGGATGAGTAAGTTGAAGTGTCAGTTCAAGGATGACAGGTCCTATCACAGCTCGACATGAACACAATACACAAATCAGAAAGAGCAGAAGAAACAATTGCAGCAGTGATAGAAAATACAAAAGATTGGCGGCAGCCATTAATAGACTACTTGCAGACAGGAAACATGCCTGACGATAAATCGTTAGCCCATCAAATCAAGAAAAGAACTTTGTCTTACGCATTAATAAATAATACATTATATAGAAGTTCTTTTGATCAGATGTGGCTAAGATGCCTGAGCGGGTCCGAGGCTCGTGAAATCGTTAAAGAAGTGCATTCAGGACTTTGTGGCGCTCATCAGTCGGGCCCGAAAATGAAAATGAAGATTAAAAGACTGGGTACTACTGGCCCTCAATGATGACCGACTGTATGAAAGTGGCCAAAAGTTGTCACCCGTGTCAAGTGCACGGAGTGGTTCTACACCAACCTCCAAATGTGTTACATCCGACAATCGTGTCGTGGCCATTTGAGTGTTGGGGCACAGATATAGTGGGTCCGATAGAACCACCTTCTTCAAGAGGACATCGCTTCATTCTTGCGACTACGGACTACTTTTCGAATGGGCGAAGCTATACCACTCGGAGAAGTGAAGGCACACCACGTGCTACAGTTTTTCAAGAACCAAGTCGTCTACCATTTTGGGGTACCGCGCAGGATCATTTTAGATAATGGGTCTGCATTCAAGAGTACAAAGATCAAAAATTTTGTCAGAAGACACGGGATCGATTAGCGATACTCAACGATCTACTACCCAAGAGCAAATGGCTTGGCCGAGGCTTTTAATAAAACTCTCGTTCAAATTTTAAAGAAAACTTTGGACGACAACAAGATAAATTGGCATGAGAAGTTGTTAGAAGCCTTATGGGCCTACAGGACGACTTTTAGGACTCCTACTCAGTCTACGCCTTATGCTTTAGTGTACGGGTCCGAGGTCGTCTTGCCCCTGGAAGTTCAGCTTCCGTCACTCTGAATTGAAGTTGCAGAAAAGATCACTACAGAAGAAAATACCAGACTAGGATTGGAAGAATTGGAAAGCTTAGAATGGAAAAGACTTTCCGCACAGCAGAATTTGGAGCCATATCAAGCCAAGAAGATCCGGGCCCATGATAAACTGGTCCGCCCAAGAACTTTCAAAGTCGGTGACTTGGTTTTGGTTCTCAGAAGACCTATTCTTACACATCGCAAGATAGGTGGTAAATTTGAACCAACATGGGAAGGGTCGTTCGTGGTCGAGACAGTCTACTTAGGAGGTTCCTACCAGCTTGTGAATTGTCGTGGAGAACGACCCATGCTTCCAATTAATGGACGGTATTTAAAGAAGTATTACGCGACCTGATGTTTCGAAGGGTGGCCTCTAAAATAGAATCTTATCCCTAGAAACACGGGTGAAGTAATCACTTTGTGACTGGGTCCGAACCCAAAACAAAAAAAAATGTATGATAAAAAAAATCTCATTAACGAAAATGTTAAAAAGAAAACATGGGAAATCATAATAATAAAATGTCAATCTTTCCTCTTAAATCCATTCATTCTTGATATTTTCTCATCTCTTCCTTCTTCCTTTAAATTTAAAAGAAGTGAATAAGAATTTTTAAGTGTTTTTCTTATTGTTCTTGTTCTTAGTACAGCCCCTGATCCTTTCCTTGTTTTTTCGCAGGGAAATCTCGAACGGGCGGTTGGTTCTAAACTTTAGAAATGGCATGAGTCTAGCACTTGATGAAAAGAGGGTGATGGATGGAGCAGTGATAGAGATTGACTCAGACTTCACACCGACCGGCTTACTGATACGAAGAAGATGATTGGATCCCAGTTGATCGAGAAGAACTTCACAGCTAGACAGTGATAAAAATGGGTGGTCCGAGCCACCAATCCAGCAACAAGAAAAGAAAAGCAAACTCCGCGCATGTAACCGGAGAAGATAAGAAAGTTAAGTCAGTGGTTGCCACAGCAAAGGGTAGGCTTTCAGCGCCGTGCCCGCAGAAATTCAAGGGGTAAGGAGAGCTACTCTCACTGCTACCCAGCGAAGAAATAAGAATCGTCGCATTCGCAAAATGTTGACCAAGTTAGCAGAAGATCAACATGAACAGTCAGTTGATACTGTTAGTGCAAATGCTCCAAGGATACCGGTTCGTCAGAAACCAAAAAGAAGAAAGTCAATCCCAAGAAGGTCGGAACAAATAAAAGAAATATCAAGAAAAGCAGAAATAGAGTCGGTACCTTGACGCCGAGCATATGTACCAGATCCGAAGAGTCTTGTTGCGAAAGCAACCCCGGAGGATGTCCCTACGGAGACTATCCCCGAGGAGCCAAGACATGTAGAAGAACGTGCTGGGGTTGAGCCATACATCCCGCAATATGTTACTAGACGCCGAGGACTTCAGATAATCCCGGAATACGAGCTGGAGAAAATGCAACTAGTTGAGAAGAAAACCTTTGAATACTTTGAAAGAATTGGAAACAAGAGGGTCAACATCTTGGAAGGCCTCGAGCTGCATACATATGTATTCTTAGATTATGAGCAACAACAAATTATAGACTGCATCCTTGAATTGCAGAAAATGGGTCGAGCTGGCCGCCTAAGAGAAAAGACATATTCAGAACCCCGAAGATGGATGCCAGGAAAGGGAAGAGTTACAATCCAATGCATATGTTGCTACAATTTTGCAACAGACAGGAAAGGAAATCCACCAGAGATACTCCGTCACAGTGAGGTGGATCCAATGCCAAGAGTCATCAAGAGAATGGTAAAAAGGATGATAACATGGAGGGTATTGCTGCGGATTGCATACCCAACAGTCGCATTATCAACATCTACAAGGAAGGCGATCGCATACCTCCGCATATAGACCATCATGACTTCGTTAGACCCTTCGCACGATGTCATTCCTCAACCAGTGCAACATCATGTTCGGATCTAACCTCTGGATTGCAGGCCCCGGTGAGTTCCGAGGGCCGGTGGAGATACCACTACCGGTAGGTTCCATCCTGGTGTTAAAGGGAAACGGAGCAGACGTTGCGAAGCATTGCATTCCAGGAGTGCCTGTGGAGCTGATCTCAATTACTTTTAGAAGAATGGACGATAGAAAGATGCCTTACCACTTTCAGCCAGATCCAGAATTGGAGAGTCTCCGGCCCTACGAGCTGTGAGTTACATGGGAAATATCACACCTCCAATGCACGTCCATGCGGCATTCCTGCTAAGGGTGGCTTGGAAGGTGATGTTATTGCCCATGTTTCTTACTATTCAGACATGGATTTTTGACAGATGCTTTTGATGGATAAACAAGAATCTTACACAATCCGTTTTGGATTTACATGGATTGTATAAGATATTAAATTTCTGAGGAAAATGTCATCATGACTAGATCAAGTTGTATGACGTACTTTCAGCAAGTTGGAATGAAAACGACTACGTCATATTTTGCCTTCACCTCTTTTTGTGCAAATTGACTAGGAAACGCCATTAGAGTTAAATGAACTTTGAATGAAGAACAGAAAAGAAAAGAAAATAAATGAGATTTTTTTCTAAAAATCTGAATATTAAAATGAACTTCAAATTCACATGAACACTAAATAAACAACAAGAAAAATAAAAAATGGGATCGTTAAAGGACAAACAAAATGAATCTAAATCTCGAATTGAATTTCGATCTGAATATTCTGATTCAAACCTTTCAGTTCTTCTCTCAATTGAAATCTGTTTGAAACTCTTTTAAAATTTGAATATTCTCTTCGACTTGTCATTAAGTCAAGTCTTTTCAGCTTGATACACTTACCAGCTCCGTTCAGTTCTCTTTCTTCTGTGTCTTAAAGGATCGACTAGTTCTATTGACAAGGAGCCACTAACTTTGTTTGATTTGGTTTTGATGGCATGAGACTGGGTCCCTCTTCATACAGATAAACTTCAAGATTGGAACCAGTTTCCATTTCTCATTAAATTCCGAGACTGGTACCTAAATTCCAGTTCTCTTCCTTCGAGGTAGGTACCTAAATTCCGACTCTCATTCGAGATCAAAACTTAAATTTCAATTCTCTTTCGAATTGATACATAAATTTCAATTCTAAACTCCGAGACTGGTACCTAAACTCCAGTTCTCTTCCTTCGAGGTCGGTACCTAAATTCCGACTCTCATTCGAGATCGATACCTAAATTTTGATTCTCTTTCGAATTGATACCTAAATTTCAATTCTAAATTTCCGAGACTGGTACCTAAATTCCAGTTCTCTTCCTTCAAGGTCAGTACCTAAATTCTGACTCTCATTCGAGATCGATACTTAAATTTTGATTCTCTTTCGAATTGATACCTAAATTTCAATTCTAAATTCCGAGATTGGTACCTAAATTCCAGTTCTCTTCCTTCGAGGTCGGTACCTATATTACGACTCTCATTCGAGATCGATACCTAAATTTTGATTCTCTTTCGAATTGATACCTAAATTTCAATTCTAAATTCTGAGACTGGTACCTAAAATCCAATTCTCTTCCTTCGAGGTCGGTACCTAAATTCTGACTCTCATTCGAGGTCGGTACCTAAATTCTGACTCTCATCTGAGATCTATACCTAAATTTCGATTCTCTTTCGAATTGATACCTAAATTTCAATTCTAAATTCTGAGACTGGTACCTAAATTCCAGTTATTTTTCTTCGAGGTCGGTACATAAATTCTGACTCTCATTCGAGATCGATACCTAAATTTTGATTCTCTTTCAAATTGATACCTAAATTTCAATTCTAAATTCCGAGACTGGTACTTAAAATCCAGTTCTCTTCCTTCGAGGTTGGTACCTAAATTCTGACTCTCATTCGTGGTCGGTACCTAAATTTCGACTCTCATCTGAGATTGATACCTAAATTTCGATTCTCTTTCGAATTGATACGTAAATTTCAATTCTAAATTCCGAGACTGGTACCTAAATTCCAGTTCTCTTCCTTTGAGGTCGGTACCTAAATTCCGACTCTCATTCGAGATCGATACCTAAATTTTGATTCTCTTTCGAATTGATACCTAAATTTCAATTCTAAATTCCGAGACTGGTACCTAAATTCCAGTTCTCTTCCTTCGAGTTCCGTACCTAAATTCCGACTCTCATTCGAGATCGATACCTAAATTTCAATTCTCTTTCGAGGTTGATATCTAAATTTTAATCCTCTAATTTTCGAGACTAATACCTAAATTCCAGTTCTCTTCCTTCGAGACTGGTATCAAATTGCAGTTCTCTTCCTTCGAGATCGATACCTAAATTTCGATTCTCTTTCAGGTTTGATACTTACATTTCAAATCTCACTCTCTCGAGATCAGTACCTAAATTCTGATTCTCATCCTTTTTTCCGTCGATACTTAAACTCTGATTCTCACCCCGAGGCTGGTGCCTAAATTCCAGTTCTCTTCGCAATCCCGAGGTTGAAACCTAGGTTTCAATTCTCATTTCAAATCCAAATTTCAAATTCAAAATTTCCTTAAATTGATTTTAAATTAAACTTCAATCGAAATTAAGACGCAGAAAAAATTAAAATCTAAACTCACACATTGAAACTTGAAATTTAAAAGAAAACTAAAATCTAAATTGAATTCCCCAGATCTTGTTATTTGGAGTTCACCTCCTTTTCTATTCCCCAGCGAGAGTTCAGGAATCTCCAGTCTTGGAAATATACCTGATACTCCCTAGAGGAAATTCTTCTACTTCGTTCTAAGTTTGTCACTTGGACATCTGTGTTGGTTTTGTTGATCTCTTCGGTCAACGCCAATACGCGCGGTGTGCTTGGTTAACACACGACACCTATTAGGGGTCCATTTGTTGACCTCATTTTTTATGAGGTCTTTTGATTCTCTCTCCTTAGTACTTAGGATCTAGCCTTAGGCTTTTCCTTTGACTAATCTTAGAGGACCAAAAATGGAACCCACTATTTAGAAATTCAAACACCTCTTAACTCCCTGCAAACCCCACAAGCTTGATTGTAGACCCCTAATCACCTAGAGGGTTGAAATCAAATGTGGAGGTTTAAAGGATGAGTTCCCTATATGACATTTCTGGCCTTAGAAATACCCTGGGTGGCCTGTCCTGGTGAGGGTTGACCTGCACATACACTACATTCTCACACACATTCCAAGTCCCAAAACCACACTCTCACCCAACTTGACTTCCTGACTCATGTAGGAAATTCACATGGATAGTCCTTAACCCATAAGCCCCTAGCTAAGAGGGTTAGGAACAACATAGTGAATGCCTTAATATGGCTTCATGGCTCATATGAGCTTAATATGGCTTCATGGCTCAACCAAAGTGATTCCATTTCACTCACACTTGATCAATCTTCTTTTTTTCAAAATTTCAATTTTTGACCCCCGGAGACCCGGACCCACCAAACCTATCAAATACCCTTGAAATGACCCAAAATTTGCAAAATTGCCTAAATTACCCAAGGTCCCTCAAAATCAATCCTAAACATTCCCCCCCCCCATTCAAATTGATCACCCATGGCCAAAAAATACCAAAATTTCCAAAAATACCCCTAAACCCCCCCCCCAAATTACCAAAATACCCTTTTACCCCAAAAATTCAGAAAATTCCCAAAAATTCAAGAAAATCCCAAATATTCCCAATTTCATTTTTTTCAACTACACCATGGGCCAATTTTGCCAATTTACCCCACTTTTACCAAAACCCCCAATTTGACCCATTTTTAACCCAAGTGAACCCAATGTCAAACCAAACCACCCCAATTGACCTCAATTCCGGTCCAATTCAATTCTAAACTTCAATTCAACATCCCTAACATCAATTTAGACCAAATCCAAATCCAATTTGATTGACATTTGAGCCCAATTTCAATTTGAAGCCTAAGGCCCAATTTTGGCCCATGACCTTAGCTCAAACTAATCCAATTCAACTCCAATTGGCCCCAAATCTTTTCTAAAGCCTTCCTAACACCCCCATAAACAAAACACTAACTTGATTTGGGCAAAATTTGAACCTAAACTCCACCTAAACCTAACCCAAAACTAAAATCCCTTAAATTGACCTAAGCCCAAACCTAACCCAAATGGGCCCAAATCCCAAAATCAAAGCCCAACCAAAGTTGAAAACTCTTTGTAACATTCCCATAAAAATTTCTCAACATTAATTTTACATCAAATCCAACTTTAGCCCAACCTTAAACCAAGTTAGCTCAATTTGAACCACTTTGGCCCCTTTACTAAAAGATCCACATTAAACCCAATTCAATTCAAAATCACTTCAAATTTGTTCCAAATCACTCATGACACCTCCCTAAACTAAACCCAACATTTATTTGGCACGGTCATTTACAAAACTTTCATCCAAAATCCCATTTCAAAATCTAAAAGCCCACTTCCATAAAGCCTTTAAAAGCCCATTTTCACCAAAATTCAAAAGGCCCAAAACTTATTTCAAAACCCATATGACATCCTCGTTGGTCATCCATTTGATAAAATCACCCCCCTAAGTTTTATTTCATCATTTAAACAAACGAAATGTGGCCCCATGGAAATTTTCCATGAAAATGTCTAAAAATTCAAAACTCTTTTTCATGTAATTGACCAAGCTTTGCCCCAAGCCACATGGAGCCACAGAGCCATGCATAAGCCATATGCAAGCCTTGGATGCCACTTTCCACATCACCAAACCATTTATGGCTAGAGAGGGAACCCCTTTCTAAACTCCTTCTTAAGCCTTTTTAACCCCTTTTATGTCACACTCTAACCCATGCTTAATCAAAATTCTTGGGATAGAGACTTCTCCACCTAAAGTCGAGCTGAGCCAAATGATTCATTTCAGCCCAAATCAAACTCTTGGAGGGTGAACCCAACCCATTTCCATGGCTTGACCAAATTAAGCTCAAAATGACTCTTCCTCCTTACCACTTAAATCAAACTCCTTTACACATGTCAAGCCTCAATTAACTGCACCATTGCCAACCCCTGACCCTTCTGAGCCAAATGGTGACCTAACCCTGCCGGCCAGCCACCTGGGTCACCAGAAAACACCATGGTCGAGAGCTCCATGTGAGCCAAATTTTTCAATTCTCCCTTGCGGAGTTGTCCCGAATCCGATCGAACACCATGGCTGTTCTTCTCTTGCATAGAGCAGCTGATCCCAAGCATCAAACCCCCCTAGGAAGCCCTCCAGCCATGTCTATTTAACCCCACCACCCTCTCGGCAAAATAAGGAGTTGAACCAAAAACCTTACCAAAACTCTGCCAAAATCACTCCATACCCCTCTCCAGACATAGAGAACTTGATCCCCACTGAAATCCAGCCCTAAAACCCTCTCTGTGAGCTCAATTTCTGAGTTGAAAATCCACCTAAAAATAAGGACACTTCACCGCAGTGAGCCAATCTCCAAATTGATTGATCCTACACCTTCACCAGACCAAGAGGAGAAGTTCCCCAACAAAAGCCCCCTCACCAGGCCAGCCATTGCTTCCAGCCTCGAAGCTTTGTGATCGGCCTTGGTCACTTTCATACTTAGACAATTCCCCAGAGCTAGAGACTTCATCTGGAGCTTGCCTGGACTCAATTGAAGGTGACACAACTCTCAGATCGAAGATTCACTTCTCTGAGCAAAGGTATGAACTCATTCTTCCTCCCGAGCTTCCAGCGATTCTCCATTCTATTTGGGTTAATTTCATAGCCTATAGACCGTATGGATGTGTTCGTCTTTTCAAGACGAATCAATAGAGTATAAGAAGTCGAAAATCCATGGAGAATCGAGTGAGATCATAGGGTTTTAGAGTAGACGGTCACGGGTGCACACCAGTCGTAGACGATGACCAGGAGCCGTTGGATCCCGCGTGTATCGAGTGGAGGGTCGAGATCAAGCCTGACAGCGCAATGGTACGTGAACCATGGGCCCTTGGAGATCTGAGTCAGATGGCGGCGCCGAATCACAGCGCGACGTGTGGGCTTTCGGAGTTGCCGAGGTTGAAGTGGCGCCGCATGGATAATAGGAAATTAGGGTATTTTTGAATTATTTAAATGCCCTGAACTTCAAAAATTCATATCTTTGCGTAGAAAAATCACAAAAATAAAATAAAAATATCCTCTTGCTCAGTGAACAGAGGAGAATAATATGGAAAATAAATCAAGTTAATTGGATCAGTATTTTATTTTTAATAATTTATTTACTATTTTCAATATTTTGATTCTCCATTTGCATAGATAATTCACCATGGCATGAGACCATAGGGCTTTTGAAGCCTCTGATCTTGGGAACATTCCTTGAATTTTTTTAAGGTCAGAGGCCATCTCTGTAAAAAGTTATTGATTTTTCAAATTCATGTCACTATTTTAATTCTAATAATTAACATGTTGTAAAATAAATTCTAGGAAAATTTGGTGATGTTTCTTAAAACTAGGGGACCCTTTTGAGTTAATTTATTCATAATAACCTTAATTGGCCTAAACCCCTAAAGTTAAATTTGAATTAATTAGGCTTAACTACACATCAAATTAACTTAAAAATAATTCTCCATTACTCTTTAGGGTTAGAGGAACCTTACATAAAATTTTGAAATCAATTGGACTTGATTAACCTTACCAAATGGATTGATTAAGCCTCAAAAGCAAAATGGAACTTTAAAAATTTATAATTCCAAAAATACTTTTAAAAAATTCACAAAAATGATTTTGGAGCTTCTCTAATATCAGGGGAGTTCAGAAAAATTAAAATTGAAATTTTCTAAAAAAGGTTGATTTTTCACAATATTTTAATATTTTAATAATTAAAAAAATAATAAAAATCATGAAAATAGTAAAAATCATAAAAATGTTACATTTTGACTCCTAATCATTTAGGAACAAACCAAATATTTTTCCTAAGTCCCTAGGGTAAGATATTGAATTTTAAAGGCTTAATGTAATTTTTAATATTAAAAAAATGAATTTTCAATCTTCTTCATTAAAATAATTCTAGTAAATCAAAGAAAAATCAAAAAATTATAAAACTTATTTCTCTAGACTCCTTGAGGTCAGAGAAATTTAAGAAAAATACAAAGTCTATTTTTCAACTTTTATTTTATTTTAAAATTAATTAATACTCTAAAACTCAAAATAATTATAATAAATAAAATATAATTCAAAAAATAACAAAAATTAGTCCAAGTGGTCCGTTAGTTATTAGGAACATCCCATAATTTTCTTAAGGACAGAAACCTTTCCTTGGTCATGTTGTTGAATTTTCTTTAAAAACCCCTATTTTCTACTAAAAATAATTATATAAATAAATTAAATTCAAAAAAATCACAATATTTAGTTCTTCATTAAAAATTAAAATAATAATCTAAATTAACAATTAAAACTAAAATTAAAACTAAAATTAAAACTAAAATTAAATTAAATTAAATTAAAATTAAAGTTAAACTAAACTTAAAATTAAAATTAAATTAAATTAAAATTTAATTAAAATTAAATTTAAATTAAATTAAATTAAATTAAATTAAATTTAAATTTAACTAAAATTAAAATTAAATTAAAATTAAATTAAATTAAATTAAATTAAATTAAATTAAATTAAAATCAAATTGGATTATATTAAATTAAAATCATCTAACAACAAACTTAAGTGAAATCATTAAGAGTTAAATCAAAACATATCAATAATTTCAACACCTCTTCTATCTAAGTAAATTTAAAACATAAACATCAATTTGAAATACTAAGATAATTGAAAATGTAAAGATTTAAATCAAATCTAAAATAATTTGAACAATATTCCAAACTTAAAATTATTAATTAAAACCTCATAATTAAATTAAAACATTTTGAATCATTAACTCAAACTTTTAATTAAGTATGATTAAAATTCTCAATAAACCAACTTGCCCTTAAAGGCTTTAATTATTATAACTCTTAAATAGAGTATTAAGTGAGATGTCACTTCATTCATGACGTAATCAAATACCCAAGTTCACCGAGTAAGAGACAAAGTTTAACTAAACTCCTGGATATTAATTCATATGTGCAACTAAATTTACTTGGACTCAAAATAATCCCAGAAGTATTGAAAAGATGTTTTGAACTCGTCCTAAACACTTCCTCAATATGACGGGATGTTTTAGAAAAACAATTGAATCTAATTGTTCTTTGATGAAAAAAATCATCCTTAAATCAAACACAATAACCTAGACGTCATAGGAGATGACTAGCAATAGGATTAGGAATTTGGTAGACAACCAAAACCCTTCCCTTAGCTTTACCTAGGTATTTGTCGAAATATTTAAATGCCTTAACATGTGTTTTAAGTGCAGCTTGGGATGACGGGAAGACCCTCCAGGTACGCTTTTATTTTATTGCAATTTACTTTACTGCAATTTACTTACATGCACTGTACTTTAATTTTCTAGCATGTTAAATAAGACTGTGGCATGAAAACCAAAACCTTTGGGATAGTCCCTGAACTGAAACCAAAACTATGGTAAAAGTCATTACAAGATAAAATTCACCGCCACAACATTTCAAAATATAAAACAACTCAAAATTTAATCACAAACAGAACAACAAAACTACAATTGCAACTAAATTAAAACGTTTCGTTGAATGATCGGGAATACCTTGGTGATGTAAGCCACATGTTGCTAACGGGATTTCCCACGGTCTAAATGAAAGTGTGGAACTCATTCAGTTGAGTTTAGCAAATTCATCTGGACTAAGTGAATTAGATGAAAATAATGGCGTCGGGATGACGGAACCGTGGGATCTTAATCGGTTATGTTTAATCAACTTTAAGATTTGTTTTAATTAAAATATTAAAAACACTTGGATTTTAAGATTTCCTCTAAACCAAAACACTTCTCTCATCTCCTGATTTATGACTTCTAAAACTAAACCTCTGCAACAACAAGGAGCTCGAAGCATGGTGGGCAGCACGGCAATCGTCGTCAGCAAAACTCGGATCTACTTCAGCAAATCTTTCTTAGAATTAAATAACCAAGTCATAGGACTTCGAGTTAGTTTTCCTAGTGCAACATAAATCCTCAATTCTTCGTTAGGCATTTGCATGATCATGTCATGTAAATTAAGTCCTAACCGGTCTTAGGATTCCGAGGTAGTTGTTTGGTACGACATAAACCCTCACATCTTCAAGGTTATTTGTATGATCATGTCATCAAAATATAAGACCTAAATAACAAAATTGACAGGATTGTAACATTAAATAAACTCTCAAATTGAAGCCAAACAATAGGATAGTTTGGTAAGTTGCCAAGATTTCTTCTTGGATCCTCAACTTCTACTTTTCTTCCTTTGAACTCATGAAATAAATTGTGCCAAATTTGATCCATTCCCTTCTGAATTTCCAAGATTCAATCCTTTGAAAACCTTAAACTTTGAAATTCTTAAAAGCAAAACCACTGATCATTATCGAGAGTTTTCTTAAATGATTCCCATCATTTAAGATGTAATTAACTATAGGGGCTTGCCCATATAGGGAACTTTAAGAACCCAGGTAATATAAACCCTGCTTAATTCCTTTGTATTAAGCAGGGGAACTTGTCGGCTTATAAAATTGGTTCGCAGACCAAAAGGATGTCACAAATCTTCTAGTTTATTTAATCGAGCCCCATCACCAAGCAATGTGTCTATTCTTCAGGATAGATACACGGTTTGTGATGCGGTGCTCGTTTATATAAAATATTTGGGATGTGAGATCGGTTTGATTTCATATCTTAAAATCTTCAAATTTAAAACTATTTTCAAAATCAAATGCTACTTTTCAAATTATATATATATTTAAATTAAAATTAAAATCTAAAAATCCGCCGACAATTTTGTTTGGCGACCTCTTTTCAAAATACAACACACAACCTAAAAATATGCCGACAATATCGAAGAGGATCAAAAAGTTGGAGAAAGAGGTACATAATGTTATGAATGCAATCAATAATATTTTTGATTTACTTTATCATATAGATTGGAGGATGAAGGAACAATTTGATCATAATGGTTGGATTGAGAAGGGCTTGATTAATCTGATGAAGAAGAACACGGTGATTGTTGCAGATTCATCTGATGAATTCCCATTCTGTTCCTTCTATAATTTGTTCGTGTATCAGCAATCTATTGGAGATATTAGAGAGGAATAAAGTTTTGAAACCGATGTGGAGTGATTATTAGATTGTGCTTATGTTTGATGTGTGTTTAGTTTACTTTACTTAATTATGTTTGGTGTGTTTAGTATTTACTTTGCTTTGCTTTGTAATATGAATTTGGATTTGCTATGCTTAATTTCATTGTGTGTGCTTAGATTTTAGTGTTTGCTTATCATAGCGTACGTGCAACACTAAAAATCTAAAGAGTTGTTAGTTTAATTTGATGAACATATTTAGTGTTTATGATGTAACGTGGATTTTATATATAGAAGTATGTTTTGTAATGTTTGTATAAGAATTGTGTTAGTTATTTCTTATGTGATGAAATAGATGCTTAATGAAGTGTTAAATATCATTGTGGAGGTCGAAACAATTGAAATTACAAAAAAAATTTTGGACCCAGAAAAATTTTTGGACTGGCACCGCGGCGCCCAAATCTAGAGAGTTTTGGCATTTTAAATAAATAGAGGACCGCTGACGCCCAAATACAGTAAAAGGCCGAAAACCCTTTATTTCACGATTTTGACCCTGGGACCCGCGGTTTTTTCCATTGTTATCGTCTTCCTCCTCCATTTTTTAGATTTTGAAGAACTAGGGCTTGCTAGATTTCAGATTTAAAGTGATTTCAAAGCTTTTCGAGACCGGATCTACACTTCTATTGGTAAGAGCTTCACTTTAAGTTTAAATTTTTTTATTTTCACCATGGAAATCTCTCACATTGCTGAGATTAGAATTTTTGGATTTTTGAAAAAATTTTTGATATTTTCTATGATGAAATTTTCTCTTACTTGTTTAGAATAGTATTTGGAGTTTGTTACATTGTGGATTTAGAATTTATTGGAATTTTATTGCAATTTTTAGAAATTCACATGGCTCTAAGGATGAGTAAAGGGAAGAGAAAATTGGATTTTGATGAAGAAAAGTTTGTTAATGTTAAAGCACAATTTCACTTTAACTCTTACCTTTACAATAAGAAGTGTATTCAGGATCGGGCTTTTGATAATCCTGGTGGATCTGTAGAACAGTTAATTGCCGAACGGAACTGGAAACGATTTTGTTATTTTACTGTAAAGGCTGTTATGGGAGTTGTTAGAGAGTTCTATTCAAATGTGCCCTGGACTGAAACTGAGTATGTGTTAGTTAGAGGAAAAATGGTTGAATTTACTTCTCAGCGTATTAATGCTTTTTATCAGACTCGGGAACCATTTGTTTGTGAATATGAAAACTTTGATACTCGCGAGGCAAATATCAAGGAAGTTATTGCTTTTCAAACAGTTGGAAGAGGGGAATGGAAAATAAGTCAAAAACAGATGATTAATTTCCCTACTTCCAAGTTAAATGCTGCATCAAAAGTTTGGCACTATTTCATCTCTGCAAGATTGTTACCTTCTTATCACGACAGTGAAGTTACAAGGGATAGAGAAATTTTGAACTATTGTATTCAAAAGATGAAGAAAATTGATATTGGAGCTATTGTCTTTAAGAAAATTCAGATTATTGCTAGAGGCCAGACCACTGGAGGATTAGGACATCCTGCCTTAGTTCATGCCTTGTGTGTTCAATCTGGAGTATAGTTCATCAGTTCTGAAGAGATAGCTATTCCGCTAAGATTGATTACAATGACTATTATTTGTACTTATGAGTCTTATGTAGGAGCCCGAGATGAGATTAGGAGTACTGATATTCCTACTACGAGTTATGACGTTCCATCTACATCTGAGCCCCCTACATTATCTAATATTATGGAGCGGCTGAAATTACAAAGTGCTAGTGTGGATAGACTCCATGGTAGGATGGATGTGTTTGAGGCCAGAAGTGATGTGAATGAAGATTATATGAGAAGAAGAGTTGAGTTCGATATTGCCAATCATGATGCTCAGGTTAGATTCATGAAGGGGGAGGCTGATGTGGTATTTCCTACCTGCCCCAGCTATACACCGTATAGACCTGATCATGCTAACCCTGCTGATGAACCTAGTGATGAAGATTGGTAGTTTGTTTGCTTCTGTTTTTGTTTTTCTTGCTATTAGAAATGTTGTATTGTTGTGATGTAGCAGTTATTTGCTTTCATGTGATGTGTAAACCTATTGATATACTGTTATGTTGAAATTGTTAAATGAATAGTGTAGTGATGTGATAGTTGTTTAGTATTGTGGTGTTTTGTTGAATTTTTTGATGTCTAAAGTTAATTTCTCTTTAGCCATGCAAAGGTTTAAAATATTTATATATCACTGTGACTAACAGTTTCATGCCTGCTAGTTGTAAATTTTGACTAATACCAGATAGCTGTTGAAGATTTCAAGATCCCAGCATAAAAATGTTAGTTTCTTTTACTCTTTACTGTTTCAAATTTATCGAGAAATTTAAGTTTGGGGGAGGGTAGAAAAATATTAATTCTTATTTGTTCTCAATTATTATATTTTCAAAAATTATTAGCATAACTTCTGGCAGTTGAACCTCACTGTAGGTAACTAAAACTCTTTATTTTAGTTGAATATTATGGAAGGATTGGATGAAATTTTTTAGTAATAAAGATTAATTTTACAGAGGTAAGATATTTGGTATGAAAGAATTTGATTATAGTTAACTATTTAAAGTAAAGAAAATTGTATTTTTGAAATATTAAAAGACTTAAAGTATTGTGTGTTAAGAAGAGATTGTGACTTTATAATGAATAATAAAGCTCATACCTTATTATAAAGTAAGGAGGTATTTCGAGTTTGAACTATAGAAAGAGGAGAGTGAAGTTCAAAATCATTACAGGCAATCCAGATATAGTAATCCTCATTAAAAAAAGAGAAAAAGGAAAGAAAAGAAAAGAATGATTGAAAAAATCCCAAAAAAAAAGAAAGAAAAATATTTATGAGGAGATGCTTAATCAAAAATTGGCTTCACTTGAGTTACCCTAAAGGGAGAACGTGATTTCATTCCTGAATCTGTATTTAAAGTATTGGCCTACATTCTGATGAAGTTTGCATGAACTCCTTTTTCACATAATCTTTCAAGGCACTCTTAATGTGACAAATTGTAGTTTATCTTGAATAAATAGAAGACTAGAACCCTTAGACTTGATTGCTGGATATTCTTGTACCTGGAGTGTTGACCTGAGTTACTAAATTTCTTTCTAAAAGTCTAACCAATATATTCTTTTGAATGAAAAATTTTAGTATCTTACAGGTGAATAGTACATTGCCTAGAGTTATATTTTTTATGTAGTAAAAGAATTACTTGAGGACAAGTAATAGTTAAGTTTGGGGGATTTTGATGCACTAAAAATATATGTTATTTTTGATATATAAATTTACCCATTTTTGGTGATATTGCACTTTAAAGAAAGGTATTTTTCATGATGTGTTGCAGGTATGATGATTTTGGGTGATTTGAGCGAAAAGAAGTGAAAATGAACGAATTCGAAGCCAAAAGGAGCAAAAAGAAGGAAAAGAGGCTCTGGCACCACCAGCTCCATTTTCCCAAGAGCTCTACAATTATTTGGACGATAGAGCGCCGCAAGCGCCATATCGGGCGCCGCAGACGCCCAATGTCGGTGGATTTCAAATTTGAAGAGTTTTGGTGAATTTTTAAAGGGATGCATATGAAAACTCTTGGGATTTCGTTCCTAAATTATAAGTAATTGTTTTTGGACGAAAAATAGTGTGTGTCCTGTGTATTCTAGAGAGTCTAGTGTGTTTTGAGTGTTAGGGCTTAGGAGAGAAGAGTGTAGAAGTGACAATTTGAGAGGGATTCTTCTCTAAGGAGTGAAGGAGAAGGAGTAAAGTGAGAGATTGTTTCTTCCTTTCTATTCTAAAGAGGAAATTAAGAGTTGCAAAGAAGAGAGATAATGATTCAAATGAACTTCAAGGGAATTGTATTGGGGAAGAGAAAGAGATAAGTTGTATTTTCTTT
The DNA here is from genome assembly GCA_022702705.1 of Papilionanthe hookeriana x Papilionanthe teres. Classification (NCBI taxonomy): domain Eukaryota; kingdom Viridiplantae; phylum Streptophyta; class Magnoliopsida; order Asparagales; family Orchidaceae; genus Papilionanthe; species Papilionanthe hookeriana x Papilionanthe teres. The sequence goes on along the minus strand of CM040424.1, from coordinate 24,985,686 downwards.
TGTGGTTTGTATGACTTTTCTTATATATAAAATCCATGTTTTATTGTATCTTCTCAATGAATTCTGAGTAGTCTCCTTTGTCTTTATTCTTGCATAGAGATGTGATGATGTGTTGATGTGGATTTGAAGTGTTTTTAAAGTATTGAAGAAATTGTGATGTTTTTTCATTTCGAACTTAATTTACTTTTCTATTTGGTCAATTGAATTGTTAAAATATGTTATTGAACATTAACTCTGAAAGGATTTAGTGTCTTACAACAACAATGAAGAACCCATTCAATTTCTATGGATGAATTGTGTAGTTCATGGGAATTGAATGAAAATAAATAGGGAAATGTGTTTTAAAGGACGTCAAATTGGAGGTTTCAGGGTGACAGGCTGAGATCCCCAATTTGGTCCTAAGATTAGTAACTAAACTCGAAAGTTAGCCTCCAGGTGAAGGGTGAGTGGGAGCTCTGTAGTGACAGCCGGTATCCTCCCAGCCTAGCCTTAGATTTAGTGACTAAACTTAGGATATGTCAATGTTCTTTTCATGCTTGGAAGAAGGGGTACTCTTTAAGGGTAAAGAAACAATTATGCTCCTATTTGGCACAATACCATAGATAATCTTTCCATATCACCCACACATCATATTCTCGTTGCAAGAGAAAAGCTAATTTTCTTATATATCAAAACTTTTCAAATACATAGCTTAGTGTGTGTCTATTAGTTAATTCTGGTTTAAAGATCTTAGAAGTAATTGTAGTTTGCTTAATTGTTACTATTTTCTGCATCTTGGTAGTTGAAGTAAACACCAAACTTTAATCGCAATTTGAGTATTGGAATACAGTATTACATTATCTATAGTAAGATTCAGTCCTTCCCTGTGGGATCGATAACCAGGACTTCATTAGAGCCATGTATTACTTGATACGATACGTATACTTGCGTTGAATGTGTGGACTTTACAGAATCATTATAAATATATATACATTTGAGTTCATAAGTTCTTGCAATATTAAAGTCCGGCCCGCATCACATATGCATGGGAAAGACCAAGCTAATCGGCCATCAAACATAAATGGATACATATGCAGATCAAGAGTACAAAATATTTCACAAAAAAAAGAAACACAAAAGTAGGCAGTAAATAAACAAAAAAAAAAGAAAATTTCATAGAGGATAAAACTTCACCGAAAGATTGAAGCAAGTTGTCTGCATCAAACGGAGGGAGGGGAGTAGAATTAGCATTCAGTCCTAACAATATGAGTGACAAAGGATGACAGTGGCGAGAGTATATGTGAGGATAGGGAGTGGGATTACCTAATATCTGAAGACGCGGACACATCAAATGCACCTCTCAACGAAGCTCCAACCACGAAACATCCTCTCCTCCTTCTGTTTTGGCGTTCGACTTGCCACGAAAGCCGCAAAAATGAGGCCTCAAATGGGTCCTTAGAGAAATGGAGAAAGTGGTAGATTGAGAAGAGTGGGGGCGGGCGTGTGGGTGGATGTGGGGGGCAGCATTATAGAATATGCTATACATTCTATAAGTAGATTGAAAGAATATAGAATAATAGGACATGAGTATTTCCTAAATATAGACTTGGACTTGGATTGATAGTTAGCTAATGTTTATGAATGTTTTATCGAGTCATCTATTGATTACTGCTAAGAAATTCTCTAAATTGGGCCTCTAGAAAAGACATCGGGCAAGTCAATGTTTCAAAGCACAATCAACAAGCAAGTCTATCTAGCACCCTTATGATGAGTTCAAGTAAGACTCGATTGGCAAGTCCACTCATGACATATCTAGCAAATTTTTTTATGATCTGATTTGTTGCCCGACCTGATTTCCTTCCTTACATTTGGGTGCCTTGAGCTATACAAAAGTAATAAATAGTATTATATTTTAAATTTCTATACGATACAACAAGTTTGAATACCTGCTGTTAGATTTCTTAGATAGCTGGTTGAAGCATGGTTTAAGGCAATTTGGAGTTTTTTTTTTAATGCTTTTAGAACATCTTTTTTAGAAGAAGCCAACACAAAATATACCTCATATTCTTAAGAAGTAAATAAAAAATCATTTATGAATTTAAAGTTCTATGAGGAGCGTTTTGATGAAAAAAATAAGTCCCAATCAAATCTTCCATTGTCATTAGAGTAAAGTCATTTCTTATTAAGTTTTTAGGATTCATGCAGAGTTTTATTTGCCTTTCGATCTTGTAGAAATGATAAAAAATTTATTAGGTGATGATAATTATTCACGATGAAAAAATTTGAACATTTTTGCTAACTTTTATCACCAAACTATTAACGGCACGAGCCTTGACTCATTGGTAGCGGCCTTTGGCGTAAGACCCTCGTGTCCGGAGTTCGAATCCCACCCATTTCAAGAGGATTTGAATAGCACATATAACTGAAAGGGGGTCCACCTCTAGGTCAGCTCAACCTATAGGAGATGATCGGCGGTCTCTGACTGTGTATCAATCTTTTAAAAAACAAAATAATTATCACCAAAATATTGGAACACTTTGGCTTAATTATGTGTTACAACTTATACCGATTTGGTGAAATTATTGACAGCTTTCGTGAGAGAGAGGAAGTGTTGTTGTAGGGGTATTTTAGCACATAATTTTATTTTGTAACATTTTATTTGCTTGCATTTATCTACTTGCATACTTAATTAACCGGTGCTTGAAAATTTATTCAGTGGGATAAAATTTTTATTTTATTAATATTTATAAACTGTTCAAATATAATTAGGTGCTGAAGCTGCCCCAAATTGAGCCTAATTTGGAAAACAGAAATTTAACTTAATAATAGAGGGAAAAACAGAGGCCAAGATAACACTGTATCAAGACATCCTACACAACGAAATCTCCGTACTCCGTTGAAGTTCCATTCCCTCATCCCCCTCCCTAATACGCCTTGAGGAATTGCTCAAAATTTTCTGCCGCTTTCTCTGGGACTGACATCAAAACTGTGAATGCATGGAAATCCCCAACCACAGGTAGAAAAATGCAGTATATTTCACTTGAAAGAGGACCCATGTGAAGAGGCCTCCCAGCACCAAAATCCAAATCCTCCAGCCCAAGTTTAGACCACTGAGAAATCACAAGGCTCGCCGACAGATCTGGCTTCATCTTCCTCTCCTCCAATATATCAATCACCGACCTCACCATCTCATCATTCACGCTCTCCTTGGCCTCCTTAACCAGCTTCACACTATAATGCCGATTCGATCTCACAAGCTGCTCCACGACTGCCTCCGCACAGGCAAGAACAAAACCATTTCCATAGAATCCCATCGGAAGCCGAGGTGCCAGTTTGCTCCGAGCATTTACAGAGAACAAAAGCTTCACTGTTTGGGAAGGCGGCAAATCTAGCGCCATGGCCCATGATCTCCACACGTGTGCCGCTAGGGCCTCAAAGGAAGTACATTTGAGGGAAGGGATGCATAGCTTCTTGATCTGAAGGATTTGGGACGTGGTAAAAGTTGCAGAGACAGGGACAAGTTGTTGACATTGCAGGAATTGTGTGAGGAGAGGCGATACAGTTTCTTGTGATGCAGGGTGAGTGAATTCTGGATGCGAACAGGATATTCGTGGACGATTTCCTGGCTTCAGCATATGGCGACTGTGGAAAGGGGAGACTGGTAGTACTGTATTTGGCTGTGTTGCCATATGTGCCCATGCGTGCAAGAATTGCGCTGTTCCGATCCCATCGCAGATACAGTGGCTTATTGCAGTACAGAGAATCATGCCACCGCAACGAAGATGAGTCACCTACAAATCGGAAACAGAATGATTTTTTACATGTCATCAAACACTAAGTTGTGATGAAAAAGCTGATTTCAGCTTCTGAGCTGTAAATTGTCTTATGATTAGTATTGCAGACAACTGTTTGGATCCTATGGGCCGACAGGAAGTGTAGAGATTACATTCCAGATAACATATAAAGAAGATCACGTTCGGAGTAGGCCAATGGAGTACACGATAAGTGGAGAAACTTGAGAAAAGGCAATCATAATGAATGACTCATTTCATTGTGGGAAAGAAGAAAAAGTTATTCTCACGAAAGCGACAGCAAACAACCACCCGCTAGCTTAGTTAGTTACTTTTTGTGCCACCTTTATGCTCCTGAAAATTCTTAAGAATAATCACATTAATCCAACACTGAAAATTGAAATATTGAAATCTGTCTCTATTGGTATTTATGGAGCAGTAATTCCCTGAAGCCAAAGGAACCTGATGAAAATTACAAGAGATTGATAGGTCTCCTATTATATTGAAAAACAATGGTGAGTTTCTTGCAAGCGAACATGTGCCTTAAATTATTTATTTGGATAATTTGGACAAATGCTGGAATATCGATGAATAGGATGCAGTTCTCGTAATGCAAGAAGTAATATTTGTTGGATTTATCGTGGATTCATGCCTCAAGGAAGGATTGGATCAAAGTAAAGGAGTGAGGAAAGGGGAACACATAAATCTTCCTTTTATTGTGTCAAGTCAAAGTGTATCTTGTCAGATCAGCAGGATAACATAGGACTACTTTGGGAAGCTTGGCAAAATTCGGTATACAACTTGAAATCGGGCTTTCTGAGATTATTATTGTTAAAAATGATCTTCTAGAGAATTTTGACATTCAATCAACATAAATTCAAATTAAATAAAAATTTTAAACCGATTTCAAGTCAGTTATTCATTTTCTTAGACAATGATTTACACTTACTCGAAAAATAATTGGCAATATGCTTCCTAGGCTTAAAAACTATGATAGATGTAAAATAACTCCAAAGTTATATTTGTGTCTTAGTATTTAATTTATTATATTGTCGTATATGTTTAGCTAATATGTTAATTAATGTATATTTAGCCAATATAATTAATACCACTATTGGAGAATTCTTGTTTAACTTTTTTGGAAATTGTTCTATTGATTACATCAAAATGTCAAAACTATTATGCCCAATATAATACATTATATGATCAAAGTATGTTGAATCAGAACCGACGGCTCTGAATGACATACATGCCGAAAAATAAACAATGGAGAACTCAAAGAGCCACTAGTCATCGCGAAGTAAATTGTCCAGCGGACCGAATCAAGAAGGTCGATTGAATAAGTAGATGAACAACTTGTCATCCACGGAACAGGAGAAACGACAATCTAACAAGAAATAATTCACCCATAGTAATAGTAATCTTGATAGTTGTTACGACCAACCAATAATAATGAATTTCAAAGGCATTATCAACATTTCACAGTGTAACGTCTATTTACCATAAAAATGGGAACAAGAAACATGGAAAGCGAACCTTTTATGGAAGCTCAGGAAGATTACTAATATTATACCCCTGTCTTTTCTATTTCTCTCTTACTCTCTCTCCTCCATACACTCTATCCTGGGGTGTAATCTATTGATAAATCTAGCTTCAATACACAAAAATGTATGGTAAGTGTGGAGCACGAAATAAATAAGAAGATGAACCTCAACCTCTAAAAATTGGCGACGACTTAACGTGTACCCTTGAGTTTGTAACTCAACGGATCAACAAACTCAAGAAATAGATGTTGGAGGCAATCAGAGGCACACTTGCCCACAAGAGAGAAAAATTTACACCTAAACACCCACAAAAGAAGATCATCGTGAACGGATAAAAAGTCCCGGACCCAGAACAAGACACACACTATTAGGACACTGCAGGATCTGCGCCGCTCAACTACTAGAGATGTAAACATGCTTAAGTGCCATGACTCATATTGCCGGAAAATGCCTTCCCTTGGAAAATCTCTGATGTTGAGCCACTAGAATGCTTCAAATTCTTGGATTTTGAATCTTATTGGGAATAGTATTATCCAACTGATCACATCGCCACTTTTGAGTTGACCGCATGCTCATTAAGAATCAGTGATGCGCTCGTGTCACCAATTCTTCACAACACTTAAAGAGTCGGTCTTTCGGGTTCAATGGTCTACCACTGGGAGTGGTTTCCTCTTACATAGATTTAAAGGAAACCTTTGTAGCCCACCTCCCCAATGCGCAGGACCTTAGTAAAATTTGTTAACTCTCCTACATCCGTGCCAAGGGTAATACGAATGCTTGTATGCATTTATAACTCACTTTTAGATGAAAAAATTGAAGGCCTTGGACCTTGAACCTACGACCATGCCTGTTGCCTGATAAGAGCAGTCATAGAAAGCTCGTTTTATTAAGCCTTAGGCCTACAATAACCCAAGACATTGGTTGAGCTAATGGAAGTTGCCAACAACCATATAGTTCTCCCATACTCACCATAAAAAGGTTCACCCGATTGATACCCACGAAAGAGAAGCACTGAAGAAGAAGGCTGCGAACCAAGGCAAAATCTACATTTCCACCAAAGCTCTGCTTCAAGGAGTTGTGGTCATCCACGGTGGACTGAACTAAAAACAAAGAGGATTAATATGAAGATTGATTGTATCCTACGCGATGGGTAAACCATTGTGACAAAAATTAGGTAAAACCACTGACCCATGAATTTCCTCAAACAACACCACCATGAGTCTTGATGGTAGAGGTAGTGCAAGCCATCCAAACTAAAAAAACACTTTCATGAAGGCACCAAATGAAGACGGGACTAGAATATCCCAAGAAATACTACACATATCATCGAGATCGCAAACTTGACACAAAGAAGAATGCCGACACCACCATAACTTTATTGAGGATCTAATTAAAGTTGAGAAGCTAAAAAAAATTATGGTGTCTGAGGTGGTGACTTGGCAATAGGGAAAGGCACCAATTGAAACAAATCAAACAGCAGGTCTTCAATCCAAGAATAGACACCTTGGAGAAGGAACTTCTTGTAAACATTCACAACCAACTATCAAAGAAGCCAAGATTATAGAGGAACAAATCAAAGAGACAAATAGTTGGGTTGACGCATACATCTATATCTTTAAGATCAAGAATATCCTTAAAGACATTTCTAACCACCAGACATTTCAAATTCGAAGCCGTCCAATACCTTATGATGGCTGATTAGCTGTTCCAGAGGTCAACCATCTACCTGTATCTCAAGTGCATTCTTAAAATTGAAGTCGAAAGGATTCTCAAGGAAACACACTCAGGGGAATATGGAAGCTATTTCATAGGCAAAGTACAGCCCATAGAATACAACGATAGGGTTACTTATGGCACACCCCCATAGGAGATATGGATGAATTTGAGAGAAGATGCGAGTAATGCAAGATATTTGATCTTATACAACACCAATCCTCTCATCAATTGCACCTATATTTAGCACTTGGTCATTCGGTATTTGGGGACTCGACATCCTGGGACAATTCTCTCATCTAAAAGATAATGAAGCTACATGTTAGTTGTAGTTGATTACTTCTACAAGTGTATTGATGCTAAAACGCATGCTCCGATAACCATCGATTTCATCCATAATTTCATTCAGACAAACATCATCTACAGGTATGGCGTACACCTCACCCTCATAAAAAATAATGTTACCTAATTTTTTGAACAAGAAGTCAAAGATTTTTTTCAAAACTAAGAGATCAAATTTAAGGTCACCTCCATCCACTACATGCGAACCAATGAAAGAGTTGAAGCTACCAAAAATTATACTCAATTTTCTTAAAAAGAAGGTTGAGGGAGAGAAATGCAGTTGGGCTGACTTCCTCCCGACCATCCTCTAGGCGGTTTGAATGACCCCATCAACATCGACTGGCCAAACCCCATTCATGTTTTCACATGGAATCAAAACAATGTTACCCATTGATTACAACCTTCACATTCATAGAGTAGTTGTCAATTCAACTTTTGAAGAGGAAATTCTGGTGGAGTGGTTAGAAGCATACAAGGAAGGATAGAGCTCGACATGCATGGTCGGCTCTCCAATAGAAAGAAATCAAGTGGAAGACCTCTCGGTGCTACAATAAGCACATATGAGAAAAAAACCTTCCATAAAAAGGATCTATTTTAATGAAAACTGGCACAACGATATCGAGATACTTCATAGTAATGTTGGACCGTACATGGACAACATTCATCATCAGTAAAGATCTGCGCTAGAAGAATACATACAACAAACATACAGTAAAAAGGAAGTGCCTTCCACATGGATCAGGGATGACTTAATAAATTTGTACTCTTAAGAATGTTGTAAGATGTGTTTACTATTTTGCTTTACTTTTCAGATGTTTTATTTTTCTTTCAGGCATCTTGTTATTTTTTTTAGATATATATTATTTCCTTTTCCGACTCATGTAAAGAATTATTTTTGAAAACATTATATATTACACTGCAAAAATCATAGGTCACAAAACTAGGCTGACATGTAACCCATATATCTTTTCAAACACTCAAACAACTTAATTTCGCAATATAGTGACATTCACCTAAGAACGGGCCGACATGCATCCTTTATCGAATATCTCGGCCATCTAAATTAACCAGCAATGTGTAAGATAATGACCCTGGTCATCTCATGTGTGATACTCATTTAATCGCCCAGCAAAGCAAAAACACCACTAAACACCCCTATCACAATCCCTAAAATACAGTTCAAGTGGTCAAATTCCAGCCTATTTGTAATGAAAATCCTGCATTAGGTGGCACATGAATCACCTCAGAGTGAGTATAAACGGTTATATACATGAAGAAGTAACCAGATCTACAAAAACCACTCCAGCAAAAGGCACAAGCTGTCTAAGGCAACTAACTAATCGATAAAAGTAGAGAGAGACATGTGTTAAGATAAAAATTTGGTTGGACCTCCTATGCTTCTTAGACATACAAGATACTATTGATCGATCAAGCAACACACCATCAGTTTACTATGCAAAATATTAAAAAGCTCTACAAAATTTTAACATTGATAGAAAAAATAAAAGTTACAGTCAAAATTTCATTACATTTTCTTAATAACACTTGTAACATATCATGTGTCATCAAAATGAGAGAAGAATATTAAAAAAAAACCATACATTAGATGACCCATCATCTTTTTCATCGTCCTAACTCAGAGTACCCTCACCACCTTATTTTTAGTTCAAAACTCAAAAACTCACCACCTTATTTTTAGTTCGAAACTCAAAACTATTTCGACCATCAAAGGTGAAGTGAAAAAGGGACTTTGAACAAAATTATATCGAGAGAAAATATGATTTTGGTTGTTCCAGTCTTTAATAAGATCAATCCCAACAAAAAAACCTCTTTTTCTTATTATTACCTTCGCCCGTCACTCATGTCATAGGACCCACATCAATTCTCCCTATAAGGCATCACTCACATACACTTTTGAGAAGACTCTTTAGCAAGATCTTTTCCTTTGAGAAGCCACTCACTTCTATAGTGTGCCAACTTAAAGGGACAGTTATCTCTCTGCTCATCCATCCTTGTTCTCACCGGTAGCGGCTCGACAGAGGGACTCCGGAAAACAGCTCTCCTCTGTGTTAACATGACAACTTCTGTTATCTCTCCATCTCATGTGCCCACCAAAGTCATATCCTGAGAGGAAGAACTTACAATAACACACCTTTTCTCAAAGTGAAGAAATCCTAGATTGATACAAGTATCTCCTAATGACACCTCCATAAGGGCACCCAAAACATCCTTGAGAGTCATAACCTCGGTTGGCTTGTCCTTTAAATTATTTACAATAGGCACAGGCATCATTTATTTTTGATAGGTCATCCGCTCAATAAAGATTATCTCATTCATCATTTCTTTCTAAAAATTGATAGTTGAACTGAAAACCAGATAAGTATGAGTGTTATCCACAAAATCCTCTAATTATTATTCCCATGTCTTCTCAGCAGCCAATACAATATCAACTCTCTCTTTCATTCTACGTGGTGTCTGTAACATGCCATTCATCTTTGTATATCTCGCCATATTTGTCGGGAGCCAACATCTTATTAATCATAGAAGCATCCAAGTGTAAGAAGATTTTCATGGTCTCCCATTTGATTTCGTGCTACACTTCTGCAAAAATTTTTCTTTGGCTTTGAAAAGAGGGATGTTATGCAAATTCATGGGGATCAGCAAGCCCTTCTATGAGATAGCAAAACATAATTCAGCTTACAATCCATTACCTTGTCTCGAGGTGACTAAAGTGGAGGCAGAACACAAATGAAAATTGTACATACCTGCATGGGTATAGCTAGAAGAAAAAGAAATGTTTAAAAAGTGAGATCAACAACATCTTCACATGCCGGCGAGCGAAGATCACAAATGCCATTATAGCGACGATTTAATTAGTCATCATCTGGGTGAGAATAACCCCGTAAATGTTAATGATATCACATAGCTCCTCACATAACAAAAACCAAAGGCCATGTCATAGTTAGCTCCAATATATCACCACTGCGTTCTCCATCAAAAAAAGTCACCTTCTTGCATGAGTTAGCAACCCTATGGTGAACGCTAGAACTAAAGACATGGCTCAATGGACACACTAGAACCTCTAACTTAGACAAATTCAATGAAATGGAATGAGGGGTCAGAACAAATTCGATCGGAGTTTAGCGACAATTAACACATGGAGCCGCTTCTCAGTCAAAGACAAGAAAGGGAGCAGAGACAAATGATAACAAGGAAAGTATCCTTTTAGCTGCCACATTCCTATCTATAGAGTCTGAGCAAATCCCAACTGTCATGTGGTAATATAGGGAGCACATGTTGCTTGCAATGGATTCTCACATCGTGATTTTTTTTATAGCTTTCTTCTTAATAAGTGGTAAACTTTTCTTCTTTCTGATATAGGGAGTATTGATTTTACCATGAATTTTCAGTAATGTTTTCCCATTAAGCGTTTTCATCAAGATTTTCATAGCCTTATTGTTGGTTAACCTTAACTCTTAATTTGGTCATTGTCTAACCAACTAGGATGTAAAAATATTTCAAGAGACTACAACCTCTAACTATTGCGTAGAGAGGATAGACATATTCCACTGGAATTCTACAATATTTCCAGGGGATCAGAAAATTCATGCGGAATGCCATAAGAATTGAGGAAACCTTAACTTCATGTATTTTATGCTTCTTTTGACCTAGACATTGGCATAACGAGTATTATGTCCCTGATTGACAATAATCATGCAGAACAATAATTAGGAAAAACACGATCACCATGATCCCCAAATCATAGAAGCATGAGTCTCGTTTATTTTGAAGAAACTCACAAGCTTCCCCTCCTATTTTCTACTTTATTTCATTGCTAAGTATTCTATTTTGCTAGGACCATATGACTTAAAAATCTCTTTTTGACAAATGCCAAGCTAGGTTAACTAATTCAGTCAACTAGAGATTTTTTTGAGGAAGTAAATATTACACTTTTCCTATGGTATCGATACGTGCTACTCTTGAACCGCATTAGTACTTCACACCTGCACTTATGTTATATGACTGATTTATGTCCCGGTATATTTTGGCGTGCCAAGTTTTTAGCATCGTTGTCAGGTACTTTTATTTTCTTATTTTATTTTATGTTTTATTCTTTTATTGTTGCATCAATAATCGAGTATGTTTCTTCACAGGTGCTGAAAATTTAGAAAACTAAAAAAGTTTAAAAAAGCTAGAAGCAAAAAAAAAATTATTTTGCTTTTAAATTATTTTCTATTTTTATTTTTTTTCTTTCACATATTGTGTGTTGCATTTGCATGCTAGTGTGTTAACATACTAGTGTGGATTAGAGTGCTATTTACTGCATATTTTTAATTTATCCTTTTTATGTTTAGGGGAATTGAGGCTGCCCTCGCCCCTTTTGACACAAAAATTGATCGCACGTTTAGACATCTTAAGAGATCACACTTATTTTATGAAACACCTCTTGAGATTGCTAACTTGAACTCCCCTACCTTGAAACCACGTAGGGAGTATGCCAACCTATCTATTGAAGTAATTCACATGAGCATATACTATCCATCAATAGAAGCCAATACCTTTGAACTGCGACCTATCATAATTTAAATGGATCAAAACAAACAGTTTGGAGAACTTTCCACTGAAGACCCCAACCTTCACTTAGCAAATTTTCTCAAACTGTGTGCCACCTTCCGGTACAACGGTGTCCCCAGTGATACTATTAGATTGAGGCTTTGTCCCTTTTTCTCTGAGGGATAAAGGTAAGGTATGATTGAACTCCCTTTTCGTAGGATCAATCACCACATTTAATGACTTAGCACAAAAATTTCTTGCCAAATATTTCCCTCCTTCCAAAACTATAAAACCTAGGAATAACACTACCTCATTCACTCAAATTGATGGAGAATCCATTTATGAGGCTTGGGAGAAGTTTATGAATTACTTAAGAGATGCCCCCATCATTCCCTACCTGATTGATTGATAATTAAAACATTCTACAATGGAGTAATAGGTTCCTTGAAATCCATAATAGATTCCATTGCAGGAGGAACCTTAATGTCTATAACTTTTGATGAGACATACTAATTGATAAAAGAAATGGCCACCAATAATTTCCAAAGGCACGCTAAACAATTTACACTATAGAAGGTAATCAGTGTTCATGAATCCGTTGTCCTAGCTATCCTGGCCACACAAGTAGCTGTAATTCAAAAAAATTATACAATCAAGGGATGAATCCAATGTATGGATTGTCACGAAATATTGGGTTAATTCAAGCACCAGTGATAAAAACTAGCTTCTCGGACTTACAATCTTCGATTTTCATAGGAAATTATGGTCATAACCCCTATTCGAGCAACTACAAGCTAGGCTGAAGGAACCACCCAAATTTCTCTTAGAATAACAATAACCAGCAATGGGAGAACCATAAAATAATCCATGTTGGTAATTGGAGAAACCCATGAAATCATTCCTAAAAACCACAGTATCCTCCAAGATTTCAAAGAAACTTGCAAACCCAAATAAAGTCAACTATCGAGGAGATAGTGATACAAATTAAGAATACTTTACAAAACCAAGCTGCAGCCATCCGAAATCTAGAAACCGATTAGGGTAGCTGGAAAATTTGATGAAAAATAGACCCTAGGAGCACTAACCAGTAATACTAACAAAAATTAAAAGACTAAAATTTGGAACAATGCAAATGAGTCAGAATCAGGAACATAGTAGAAAAGAAAGTTAGCCATTTGGATGATAATACATCTATGAGACCTGTCATAATAACTTCTCTGTCACCCTGATTGACGCAACTAAGAGGCTTTCACCTTTGTTCTCTTAAAGGCTCCAAAATCTCAATAAATACCTTGGTAGTTTACCATTCCCAATGTCATGAGAACTGAATTTCAAGGAAAAACACTCTATGACCTACGTGTCAGTGTCAATCTCATGCCTCCAAACAATTTCAAACATCTTGGAAGAAGAGAAATTAAGTTTAAAGATTTGACACTTCAGTTAGCTGATCAATATGTGGATCATCCCTTAGGCATAGTTGAAAGCCTCTATGTTATTATAGATAGGTTTACTTTCTTCGCTGATTTAATAATTTTGGGATTAAAAACTAATAAAGGGCTGCATATGATTTTTGGGAGACCGATCTTAGCCACTGGCTCAATAACTCGTCGACATAATCATCTTTTTGGTCGTTTCCTTCTCAGCATGCTCGTTCTTTATGAGTCACTGCCTTCACTGAATACTCAACCTCGCCACTTTTGGTGCACTTCTTGTTTAATTTTTTTCATATCCTGCATGTGCGCTCGGTGAGTGACTCTCGGGTAAGATGTGAATCCTTTTTAATGGTATTATTTTACTTGATATAAACTCACTTATAGCTGGTGTCTTCTTATCTCATGGTACCGCATGTCCCTGGGCAGGTGTAATTCCTATTCATAGGCTGCCTGTTTTACCAAGACATCTCGTTTATGAGTGTCATGTTGCATGTAGCATCATTGCATTTTGCATGATGTGTGCTTCACCCTTTTGGGTGCCCTTTATGATTTTTCTGTACTTTGGTCGAACAATCGCAATGTGGGCTTCTTGCATGTCTATATGCTTGCCCATTTACCTTAATGACAATTCTACTTGTTAGGAAGAGTGATCTGTTTATTGGTCATCGTACTCAAACAAGTGTTGCCCGTGAGGATGCCACCATGCGAGTATTTGTATCACAAGCAACAAATAATATGACTATGCTAAAGATCGAAGGGTTCTAATGTGTGTCATATGCATTACGGACCCGCATCATAGGTTCACTATTTTAAAAGTATAAAATGGATATTTTTATTGTTTATATATTATCTACCTTACTTTTAAAATTATATATGTTAGGCCATATGTGAGTCCACTTCTTTTAAATGTCACCTCACTCTTGTGATGTGCTTTATATCCATTGGATCTTCAGGATGGGGTTGGTGTGGCAACTCCATCAAAGTCATATGGTAGTCGAAAACTTTACCCTGTGCACTTAGGTACTAGGTTAGGACACTATTTGTTAAATGGTATGCTAGGCTATGATCTAGGGTGCTAGGTAGTCTTTTTGATGCCTGGCTATTATTCTTTCCAAGATTGGTTGTCCTAACCAGACATCTTTCTTTTGTGTTTTTGGTATTCATGTAAGCTTGATACGTATGGTAATGTGTTAGGGTGTTCTTCTTCAAGGATTCATGCCTCTATATGCACACACATAGGTACAATAATAAAGGGGAGCATATAATGATTTACATGTTAATGTTTGCTTGCAGGTGCTGCTTCGCTCCCCCAGCAAGCACGACTCATTATAAATTGCATGGCTTTCCCCTTTAACCTTTGTTTTTATGTAAGTTGAATCTTTTTCTCTTTTCTTCTATGTAATTTTAGAGTCTAGGAGAGTCTTGTAGAAGAAATAAGATACAAGCACGGGTTCCAAGGCACTTTTATGCAGGAACCACTAGACAGGGACCAGGAGCTGATGTTCATGTCCTGTATCTTAATTCCACACTTATTTTGATATAAAGAATTAGGATCGGGTATGTATATGCGGAGTCTGTCTACTTTTTTTCTTTTCTGGGATATGTTACTGATCCAGCGACACTTGCCTTTCTTATTTATTTTGATTTGGCTTGTTTTATGCCTTATTGCATGCTTAGATTGTCTTTTCCTTATTTATTTATGTGGTTTGTCTGGGAATTATGAATGTAATATTGGCTCCTTAGGATTTAAAATTCTAAAGTTTTCTACTTAGAAAACCTAATTAATGTTTAAGATAATCAAAATTTTAGGGTTAAAATATTCAGGATTTTAAAATACGCGATTTTACTTGGATAAGGCCAGTCCCACTCAGAATAACCTTCCAATGATGACCTATTTCCTCAGGTCCATGTTAATATAAAGTGAAGCCCCTTTTATCGAGAGTATTCTTGGCTATCCCAAAAATATAATTAAACTGTAAGAATACGTTCCTCTGGCATAATAAGTACATACAATTGATTCTTTAGTTTTGAGTAGTCTTCATAGGTATTCTATTGTGGATATTTGTCTAAGGTTCTTCCACCTCATCTTATTTGGGCAGACATACTTGACCTATCAATACGAGGTTTATCGCACATAGACTCTTCACATTTTTCTTTTCTCTTATTTGTCACTTTGTAGTGTGTCTCTTCTTATTCGATTCGTCTCCTCTTCGAATCACTGATGTGATTTGGGAGGAAGATCTATTCGAATAAGGGAAGTATACGACGATCGATAGGCTAGAAATTTATTTTAAATACAAAAGAGAAAAAGGAAGCGAAAATAAATAGTACTTTGAATCCCCACGAATTACAAAAGCTATAACTGAGTTGAATGAACCAAAAATTTAGGTGGATTTGTCTCATATTTGGTAGTGGATCTATCATTAGTCACACTAATGTGACTAAAGAATCAAGCTATTCAAAATATCTATATCCATATGGGCATGATATCATGTGCAATGCCAATGGCCAAATTGCTGGGGAAATAGGATGGCCCTATACTATTTATACTCTTATCGTAGAGAAGGTGAAGTAGAGTGGCAATAGATGCACATTAACGCAACATCATGCAAGAGTCACAGCTGGTTCAAATTTTCAATTGCGCCACCCTTACGCTTCAGAGAGAGGAGTATAAGGAGGACAACGACAGTTTAGCGGCTTGCGTTCTTGCACTCAGTGAGGGGCTTACACGCGTTTGAGTTCTTGCACCCTTTAGGCCGGTGGAATGGATTCTAGGTGGTTGCATCTATGGCTTGGGAAACTATGACATTCTTGACTATCTTTTATTGACTGTCAGTGTATTGTTGTCCCTGCTGACCCTATATGGCCAATTTCTCTGGGGCAGTTATTGCATTCTTTCTTGGCTGCAATAGTGAGTTCTAATTTCCTTTTTTGTGTTGTTTTCCCGGTTGAGTGTCTTAGGAACATTTCAGTACCTATTTTACATACATATATATATATATATATATATATATAGTACTTGTGTTGGATTACTTTTACCTGCTACAATTTATATGTTACTTTATGAGATTCACGTGTCTTAAACTGTCTTTACTTTTTCCCATACATACTTGCTGTGTATCTTTATTATTACTTTACTGTTATGCATGCGTAGAAAAAAGAAAACAAGTTAAAAACTCTACCTTAGTATAAACCTGAGAGGTAGTTCACATAGCTCAACAAGATATTCATAATACATTATGTAACTCATACTAGAAGTTTTGATTTATTCAAACTGCTTATCACAATATAGTTAAAGCCAATTGTTTAACTTAACATTAATGAGTAATGATAAGATTTTGGAACTTAGCAACTTCGAACTTCACTTGAGAGAAACCCATAAATTGTTTAAAAAGAGGCAATTTATATGCTGATTAGCTAACTAAAATATCTTTAATCTTTAAATTAATTTTAACCAAATTGATGTGATCTTAAGGTTTTAATTGGAAATGTTAACTTAGAAGCAGAGTATTAAAATAATCGAGTGTTCATTTTTATTGCTTAAGAAACTAACGTTTCTACACATGTTAAAAGAAAAGTTAGAAAAGAATTAGTTGTCAACCAATATAGTAATTCTCAAATTAAAAAGAAAAAGGAAATAAATAAATAAATAAAAGAAAATAAAAAAGAATAAAAAAGTCAAAATTCCTTGAGGAGAAGCTTGAGGTTGGCATAACATAAGTTAAAAAAAATGTTTAAGGGGATCCAAAGAGACATAACTAATAAAATGAGCCTTAATCCTCTAATTAAAATCATAGTATAAGTTATTTTTAAGGTTAAGAGTTAAGTGAACTTTGAGTTAGCTAAAATCCATTGAAATTGCACTAAAGATATTTGAGGTTGTAAAAGAGATCTAAATCAAACCAAGTTAAAGATCTATGAGAGTTTTCTTAAGAAAGGAAAGAAGGGAATTAAGAAAATGTCGAGTCATGAACCATTAAAGACAAATAAGGAAAAAATAATATTTTACAATTTCTACTTAGATTTAATAAAATAGTTTGAAATGACAGAAGTCTGTAGGAGTGCTAATTCAATCAAAAGATTCAAATCGAGCATGTGATTACTTGAGGGTAAGTAATATGGTATGTTTGGGGGTATTAACATAGGTAAATTTACATGATTTTACCTATAATTTTTCCTAAATTTTACATGTTAGTTTACTTATTTATCACAAATTTATGCTTGAGAAAGGTTTTTTTGAACTTGTTGTGGAAGATGCAAGACCTGAATATGAACAAGTTGGCTGAGAAAATCCAGTAGGAAAGTCCCTGAAGTGGTGTGACTGCACCTAAAGGCGGCGTGACTATGCAACTTTCCAAACATGGCCGACATGACGACGCCAGAAATGGCGTGACCATGCCATATGGTTCAAAAGGGCACATGACCACCCACAATCGGGCTTGACCATGCTGGCCTAGGTAGTCTAGCGGTGTGACCACGCCGACGAATAGGAAACACTTTAGGAAGAAATTTTGATGGACGAAATAGTGATTCTAGCTATAAAACCAAATCTTATGGCTTCTTGAAGGTCATTCTGCTTCAAAAAAGGCTTAAGGCGGAAAGAAGAGAGTTTGTGAGAGATTTTGAGCAATCTCTTGAAGGTTGTCAACCTCCCTTGGTGGAAGCCTTTAAGGGAGATTTTTTCTTTGCTTTGTGAGTTGTGAGAGTTTGTATGTGAGGGAATATTGTATACTTTGCAGAGGGAACAATTTCTTTTAAGTATTTCATATCTTTTTTCTTGGAATGGATTCCTACATGGTGATTTTAGCTATAATTTTCTTCGTAATGAATGGCTAATCTTTTCTTCGTGTCTTTGCCTAATAGAGAAAAGTGGTTTTTTTCTATAATGTTTTTGGTTAAGCATTTTCTTTGAGCTTTCATGACCTTGTTGTTGGTTAACATTCAATCTTAATTTACTCCTAGTCTGGCCAACTAGTATTTTAACATGTTTCAAGAAACTTCGTCCCTTAACCGTTGCATAGTGGAAATAAAGGGTTAACCACAAAATTTTAAGAAGATAGATATATTCCACTAGAATTCTACAATCATTCTACGGAATCAGAAAAGTCATCTGAAATGCTATAGAGATTGAAGAAGCCTCAACTTCATAGATTCTGGGCCTCCTTTTTTACCTAGGCGTAGGCATAAGAAGTACTATGCCCCGATTAATAATAATTAGGTAGGTGAACATTTAAGAAAAATCAGGATCACCACGAACCATGAATCACAGAGGCATGAGCCTCATGTATCTTAAAGGAACTCAAAAATTTTTCTTCCTGTTTTTTGCTTTCTTTCATTATCGATATTCTATTTTACTAGGACCTTAGAACTTAAAAACCTCCTTATGGAAAATGCCAAGCTAGGTTAACAAAATCAATAAACTAGAGCTTTTTCTCTGGAAGCAAATATTACACTTTTTGTTTGGGATCGATATGGGTACTCTTCAACTACATTAATGATTGACTTGTGCAAATACATTGTACGGTAGAATTACCTCTTGGTAAGTTTTGGCGCATCAATAAGAAATCACATAGTAGCTTGATTGAATACTAGAACAAACCCATATCTTTAATTATTTCAGACACCGTCAAATCTTGAGAATGAAAATTTCACATTGGTAACAGATTAGTGTGAGACATTTAATTATGGCTTTTTGTCATACTGATGGTTTTGACGAGAAGTGTGGTTGGTTATATATCAGAAGACTGAAAGATGGAGGCTATTTGGAGTATCTCTATGGCCATAAGAAAGTGACCCTAGGAACCACTCTAGAAGAGCCGATGGTATCCGAGGTCGAGCCTCTCCTATTCATCATAACCAACTTTTTCTTACCCACACCCTAAGGGCACCTATCGATTTTCTCATTAAAAAATAATCCAAGAAGTAGAACTTGCTCATGATGGGAGCCTGTGATTTGAGAAACTTATCCATCGTGAGAAATCTCTTGAAATGGTGTTTGGAGTACGAAATGAGGGAGAAGAAGCAGGAATAATTGATAATACACTACCACATATTTATAGGAATTATGGGCAAATAAATCTATGTAGCATTAAATTAATAAGGGTTAGTCAAATAAGAATCTAATCTCGAGTTTAATTTTCTCTCTCTTATCATAGCTTGCAGCCTATTAATGTATGAGAGAATCAGAGAATTCAAATATGTAAAATCAAAGTATGATGAACCAAATTTGATGACCCTGGATGGGGCATGTGTCGAAGAATCAATTATGGCGAACACAAAGAGGTGTTAGTCGACAAGAAGCAAATTATCCAGCCAATGAACCAAGAAGGTTGGCTGAAAAAGTAGATGAACAGCTCGCCAACCTAGAAGCAGGTGAAACAACATTCCAACAAAAGAATATTTGGCCATATTAGGTAAACATGGCGGTCACTAAGGTTGTCTACTTACAATGTAATAAGTATTTTCTATTTATCAACATTTTACAATGTATTTTCTATTTACTATAAATTTGAGAATAGTAACAAGTATTTGGGACCTTCTTTCAAGAAGCTTGGAAAGATTACTAATATTTACCTTTGAGAATAGTAACATGCACGAACAAAGACACACACACACACACGCGCGCGCGCGCACACACACACACACAAAGATATATATATATATATATATATATATATATATATATATATATATATATATATATATATATATATATATATATATATATATATATATATAGTATAAAAGAAACTTTTTAGCATGATTCTTGAGGAACTCAAACAACCTAGAAGAAAAAAGATGAATTTCAATGATTTGACAGAATACTTCAAATGCTCAATATGCAGATCAGCTGAATATCATCAGCCGACTGAAGGAAGACTGATCGGCTGAATTTGTGCCCAACTACTGAAGATTCATCTGAATTAATAAATTTGTTGTTGATCAACTGAAAGTCAATCGGCTACCACTTGAAAGATGCTCAGATTCCAAGAGCAAAACCCTACTGGCAATCATAAGTAATAAGCCAACCTGAATCAATTAAGTCGACCGGTCTAAAGGCAGACAAATCAGAAGAATTAGGCTCACTAAAAGTAGGCAATATCAGTTAATAATTAGAAAGGTTTTAATGTAAGATAAAAATATGAAAGGGTGTTAGTATCAGTTATAGATCTGAAAAGATTCTAAAATGAGTTATAATTATAAATGGCGTCAAAGAGGGTCAAAAGTTATCTATAAATCTTCTAATAAAATAAACGCAAATAATGACTTATAACAACTCATTAAAATGGGGGATAAAAAGCAACTTTATCAAGAGTCCCCTATGATTATAAATAAGGACCATTTTATGAATGAAGGAACGAATCTTTTCTTTTGAAACTGTTCATCTTGCACTCTAGAGTCTCTCTTTATCTCTTTTATTTCCTTCTTCCTCGCTCTATTCCTCGAGGCATGTTCTAGAGGAAAAATAAGTTTTCAATAACCTAAATGGTGATGCAGTGAGCATGGACAAATGTCAGACGAGAAGTAGAACACACATCTAAAAAGAAAAAGTTAACTCTAAGACACTACAAACAAGGAGTGTAGCCATAAATTTTTACAGCAGCAAATTCATAAGCTTAAGGATCAAATGATGATCGTTGTCTAAGAGGATATTATCCAAAGGGAGGAACAATGTCCTTTTGAATTAGGAGACCCTCATGAAAAACCACATATTGTCAAGGAGCATTAAGATGAGAACCCCAAGCGCCTAGTGGCTGAAGAGACGAGGTTTCCAGTACCTTAACGGTACCAGTTCCAATGGTGGAAGGGCATCGGCCTGCACATTCTAATATGCCATGATAAAATACATAATAGAACACTTTCTCTAGCTAGATCATGGAGGTGAACCATCAAAAAAGTTCCAAGCCTCTCACCTTCACTCTTATAAGGGTTAGTCTGACCATGTCGACCACATTATTGCCATTGATTCGACAATAATTTTAATGAAAATTAATAATGCTTTAAAGTATTAGTTATTACTTATCAGACTTAGGGAGTCTTCCTTTCAGATGGTTCAATAGCTTTTCAACGAGAATTATCCACTCTTTCACCAAATTCATGAAGCTATTCTTGGCACACTATGCCAGTGCCTTGGAACTTCTAAAAAGTTGCAAGACCTTTTTCATATCAAGCATAGAGAATACCACTTGTTCCAAAAGGAACTGCTAGAGGTGAAAATTGTGCAGCCTCTAATCACGTAAACTGCTTTAACACAAGAAGTCAAGATGGAGTGGTTTAAGCAAGATTTAGGTTGCCCAAAAGATAGCTACCCACTTTCACTCAGAGATGAAGAGTCAGATACATAGTGATGAGCTTCCTGGATGCCTACTATAGCTAACATCAAATAAAGATACACCCAGTCGATGCAGAGAAAATGAACTTTATAACGAGTAAAGAAGTTTACTATTATATTGTAAGCTCAAATATGTTGTGGCAATGTACCAGCACCTTATGAATGTAATATTTTATAATATGAAAGGAATTAATTTTGAAGTATACGTTAATAATGTGTTAGTTAAAATTTTTTCGGCTGAACATCACATTAATAGCTTATAAGAAACCTTTCAAACCCTTAAAAAGTATAATATTTAACTAAACCTATAGAAATGTATTTTCGAAGCATCAACCAGAAATTTTCTTGATTATTTCCTAATTCCAGATGGTATAAAGCCAATCCAGATAATGTCTAAGTTTTGTTAGACATGTCTTATCTATACAACAAAAAGTACAAAAATTAATTGGTCGGGTAGTAGCCCTAAGCCAGTTCATCTTAAAAATAGGTGATAAGTGTGCAACATTCTTCTGCACACTATGGAAAATTAAATTTTTTATATAATCAGACGAATACGAGCAAGTGTTAAAGAGCTTCAAGGAGTATCTGACATCTCCACCACTTTTCCAAATCCTAGAACCAAAAAAGGAACTCTACTTGTACTTAGGCATCAGACCTAAAAACATAAGCTATGTGCTTGTCTGGGAGGAACTAAGAAAATAATTTTTGATTTACTTCGAATACTCATAGGTGTTAAAGTAAGGTATCCAATTATGAAAATATTAGCTTTCGCTCTAATTGTTTTTGCTCGAAAGCTTTAAAAACACTTTGAGATGCATCTGATCTTAGTCCTAACTTATCACCAGCTCAAAAGAGTCCTCACACAAATGAAATATTTTGGTCAACTTCTCAAATGAGCAGTTGAACTTAGCGAGTTCAACATCTCCTACATATCTGACACGCCTAAAAACTGCTTGATTTTTCAATATAGTTTATGTTTAATTTTAATGATACTACACTTTAAAGGAAGGTATTTTGTATGTTTTTTTTATTTTAGGTACAAGAAATGGACCTTTGGAGAAAAGAAAGCAAAAACGGTGCAGTTTGGAGCAAAAACGAGCAAGAAAGTAAATGTTGGCCTGACACACTTCGATAAGTATTTCTATGCTTAATTTATTTTACACATTTTGCATATTTTTGAATGAGATTACACTTTAAAGAAAGGTTATTTTCAAGCTTATTTTGTAGGGCTATCTGTTAGAAACACAAAGCAACTGAAACGGGGCGATACAGAGCTAAAACAGAGCCAAACGAAGCAAGATGGTGAAGCTGCGCAGAATGGGCACCGACGGCGTCAGAAACCTAAGAGCAACATTTTTGGGCATTGACAGCACCCAAAAATGGCGCTGACGGTGCTAGGGACGGTTATTGGTCAATAGATTGAATTTGGACGCTTTTTAGAGGGTTTCTTGAATCACCTCTTGGGAAACTCATCGCTAAACTATATTAGAATGATTTTATGTCAGCAAAAGTAATAGGAATGTTAGGAAAATGTGGAGAATGCTTAGAAATATTAGAATTGGAGTAGACTACCTTTTTG
Source organism: Papilionanthe hookeriana x Papilionanthe teres (assembly GCA_022702705.1). Classification (NCBI taxonomy): domain Eukaryota; kingdom Viridiplantae; phylum Streptophyta; class Magnoliopsida; order Asparagales; family Orchidaceae; genus Papilionanthe; species Papilionanthe hookeriana x Papilionanthe teres. The sequence continues at coordinate 24,962,419 of CM040424.1, read as the reverse complement.
AAGAGATTAGAGAGGGGATTTGCATGGATCAACGGGAGACTTTGTGGGAGTGATTTTCATCTTTCTTTCAAGGGAAAAAGCTAAGTATTGTGTTCTTCATTATCTTATGATTTTGTAAAAACTTATTTTGTGGATTTGCTTTAATGTAATGAAGTTTTCCGTTATATTTTCTTCGTGTTTTGTGAAGTGTTTCTCTTACTCTTTTTTCTTATTTGAAAATAGTGTCATGAGAAGATTATGTTATTATTTTTATTTTACTTTTCTTTTGCAATGAATAGAAATCAAGTTTAGAATATTGGGATGCATACTAGATGATGTTTTAACAATAAATGTAATGTTTTTTTTTACTTACAATTCATTTACATTACAATAAGAGCTCATTGTAGCGTTAAAATTTGTTGTAATTGGGTTATGATCCGAGAGGGTGGTGTAATTCTCAACAAAGTGGAACCACATTTAAATTCCATGGATGGTGAAGTTCATGTGGGTTAAGTGCAAATAAATAGAAAAATATACTTTGATGGGCATAGAATTGGAGATTTTAGGATGACAGAGTAAAATCCCCAATTTGGTCCTAGTATTTGGAAACTAAAGCGAGAGTTAGCATTCAGGCAAAGGGAAGTGGGTGCTCTAGATTGAGAGTTAGTATCCTCCCAGCCTAACCATGAAATTAGAGACCAAACATAGGATTAGTCAATGTTCTTTATAGAACTCAGAAGAGGGTAAAGAATATGATTGCTTTTATTTGTCAAATACAATATTTAATGTATCTCATTCCTAAACTTTATCAAATTCACTACATAAGAATAGTAGTTTTTAACATCTCAAATTTCTCCTCACCAATTCATCCAAAAAGTGTTATCTTTATAATTAATATTTTTCTTTAGAAGTAGTTATTAGTTATTTTAAACTTAAGACTTACTTTTAGCAGTACTTGTTAGAAGATCCACTTATATCAACCTTCCAAACTAAAGTCTGATAGTAGTAGACTAGAATTTAACTAAGAACCTCTTACCTCGCTTCTCTGTGGGATCGATAAACGGGACACCACTAGAGCTTTATATTACTTGAACGATACGTATACTTGTGTAGAACCTCAAATGTGGGAGCGGACGGTTGTGATCGGTTGTACCGAGTGGTAAATCTTCATCTGTGAAGGTTACACTAGGCTGTCTTTTCAAAGTACAAACTCCATCTGAGGATGTGCTAGCCAATTATGCTAAAAAAATATCTTGATCAAGTAAAGCCTTAATCAGATTTTCTCTCTTCTCCTTTGACAGAATCAAAGCATCGTAAATGCTTAGTTTGGCAGACAACTTCCTGAGATGTGATAGTACATTGTAATCCACTTTATTTGACCATTCAATCTCGTTTAAAATTTGTACTTCTTCTGTTGCTGGAGATATTTATTCTTGAATAATCATATGTTTTCCTTTTACTATTGGAGCTGTTCTTGGCGGTATCACCTTTCCACTTCTTAAATGTACTTCTGTTATTTCTTCTCTTTTTGGACCCAGAGGTTCTCCTGATGTTGTAGTTGACTCTTCTAGTATCGTTTCTATATCTGAAAGATCCAGGTTGATTGCAAGTGGAATTCCTTTGCACTCGAGGATTGGCTCCTCACTTCTCATGTTGTCATAATCGGTATTATCGATATCATCTTCGTCTTTACCAACATCTTTGTCGGGAGCTAACGTTATTTGAGTATCACTTTGGGATTCAAAATCAGGGTTAGATAGGTTGTACTTACAAACATAAAACACACAAAAAAATAGCACACGACAGAGGCGCATCAATATCATAAACAATAATAAAAGAATTTGTAATTGCAAACTTCTTAACAGACTTTTTTGAAACATTCAAACCAAACAAAGTCACCGCAGGAGACCAAAAATGGATTTTACACATCGACAGAGCCTCCACATTGGCAAGCGCAGAGATAGGACATGTTTTAAGTAGTCCGACGAAGATCATATCTACCATACAGTCACAATAGAATTTGAGGTGACCAATAATTAGGTAGAGTACAAAGCTCTAATCAATTGATTGTGTCTCACTTATAAGATAGGCGCTTAAAATACTTTGATGAAATCGAACTCACCTCTGGTGGTAAATCAAGAGAATGGGGAATTTAATGTTAGAGATGAAATGATGCTAAGTACCTCAGCAAGGCTTGAAAAGAGATTAGGAAGTTTGCCTATTTCAAAATCAAATATGTGGGGTGGGGGGAGAATAGAATCACATCATCGACATCCTATTCAAAAACATTCATCATGGAGATGGAGCAGCACAACGGCTAACCTAATTGACGATAAAAAAATCTGAATCCATGGAGGTTGAAACTGAACCAATTAAAAGTTGGACAGACTCGTACATTCTATACATCGAAATGGGACAATTGTTAGATGATATCACCGACCTGAGGAACTTCAAGGTTATGATGATTTGTACCCAATAATTGAAGGAAAACTCTCCCGAGGGTCGGTCACCTCTCCATACTTGCAGTAATTAAGAGAAGATGAAGCAAAAGAAGTACTCATAGATATACATTTAGGAGAGTGTAAATGTCACTCTGGAGGCAAAATTCTAGCCTACTGTGTACCAAGTCAAGGTTATTTTTGGCATACCCTCTTCGAGGATGTAGAGGAGTTCTCTAGGAAGTGCAAAAAATGCCAAAAATTTGCCCTTCTATATCACAAGCAGGCCTGCAAGCTTCAGCCAATCACTAATCCATGATCGTTCACCTTCTAGGGGCTGGATATTCTTGGACCATTCCCTCCATTAAAGGGACAAAAAATTTCTCTTAGTAGCAGAAGACTACTTTTTAAGTGATTAAAGCCAAAAAAACTCATCCAAATCACTGTAGACTGATCTAGAAATTCATTTAGGCGGATCTCATCAATGGCTATGATCACTGAGAACAGAAATAAATTTGTTGATAAGAGCCTTAGATATTCCTGCGTACACCATACTTTAACAAATGAACAAGCATAAGCAGTTATCAAGATTATCTTGAACTTGCTAAGAAAGAAGGTCAAAAAATGCAAAGGGTAAGTGGGTGTAATTATTGCCATCTCTTCTTTAACTACGACCAATTAAACACCGTTCATGTTACTGCATGATACGGAGGTAGTTCTTCCGATTTACAACCATCACAGTCAAAGGGTGTTTTGATGAAGATGATTTGGCTGAGTGGCAAGGAGCTAACAACGAGGGAGTTTCTCTTGCCCCCAACTTGGAGGAAGAAAAACAAATTAGTTCAGCCCTATGATAGGAGGAAGTTAATTGGTGTATTGCTCGATACTTCGACAAATATGTTCAGGAGAAGGCTTTATCTCTAGAAGATCTAGTATTGGAGAATGCAGATCCTGATGCTCGTGGGCAGGAGATCAGCAAGTTAGACCAGACTTGGAGCGGTCCATATATCATTGGTCGGCAAGTATCACTCAGAGCCTACAAACTCAAAATGTAAAACAAATAAGAGGTCCCACCAACGTGAAGTGGAGAAGACTTGAAAAAATTTTCTCCTAAGCAAAATTCCTTGTGATCCATACATTGAAATATTGAAGGAGTATCATTTCCAAATATTTACAAAGTCTATATTTTGTAATAAAATTTAAGGTTTGACTAATAGTGTACACCTCTAAGCCCAAACAACACTCAGGGAACTCAAAAAAGTTCAAGCATCTCAAGTCCCAAACTTAGGAAACTTGAGACGACCGAGATCATGATTCATATAGGTCGACAATGAAGTAAGTCATTCGATCGACAGCCTACAACACTCAAGCATCAATAATCTTTGCAAACGTGGTCAGATAATTTTCTAGAGGAGATTCCTCACCTACCAGAACAAGCTCCACAAGAGGTTGCTATTGAACTGCCCTAGAAAAGAGTCTCATTGGACATCTCAATGAAAGACTTGACAGGCTTTGTGCTTAATATGAGGGGTTATCTAGTAAAGACAGGTATCAGATCAAGAGACTAAGATTATGTGAGTGAGACGCAAGCCATGTAATATAAAGGATTTAGACCATATATAAATAAAACTTTCCTAGAACACTGACAACGATGCAATACATACAATCGGTGTTAGCAAAGAAAACAAGTCTTCAACATCCAATCAAGCATCAAAATCCAAACAACCTACTAATCTAAGGCTAGAAACATCATACCAACAACAAGCTTCACAAAGTATTGTGCAAATTGTATCGAAAACTCCTCTCAAGGGAGGCAAAAAGCTTATTTGGTGTAAAGTTGAAACACAAGATCTGGATCGTGTGGTACAAATAAAAAAAAACAAAGATAACTCAGGCAAGAAAATAACATCATAAGAAAATAATGGTAAAATAATATAGCACAAAGTTGAAAGAAATATAAAATTTATATTTGTTCATTCATTAATCATAGTTACAAAATATTTTCTTTTTCTAACTTTAATTTATATAAGAAAATAGAAGAAAATTCAACATTTGACGAATCCATCCACACTAGAATCTCCATCTCTTTCTTCGTCGAACGGGAAAAAAAAAGGGTTGGCCAACTCTTTTGGATTAGACCATTTGAAGTCGACTAGCCCGCTCAATGAATGCATCAACCTTTAAGAAAAGGCCAATCCAAAGCTATCGAGCGAGGCTAGTTTTATGCTCATCCTCTGATATCAACTTCTCTAGGTCCTACTTTAGTTTATGGTTCTCCCTATCAACGATCTCCAAATTCTTTTCATATTCCAGAGCATTCTTATTTCTTATGTCAAGCAAAAAATTAAGCTGATCACAGACCACCTATAGTCTTTCCCTCACCTCTATAAGTTGAGTTGAGCGCTCAACGTCTCAACTTTTCCCTCGGCCTCCATCCGAGCACACTCGGACCGAGCAAGAGCAGTGGACTGAATATAAGCAGCCCATATCACCATTAAATGATAGCAGATGGAATGCTTCTCGATTTCACAACGTTCAAGTTGCTTCAAGGTCTTTGCAAACTCAACAGAATGCATCATTTTGGAGAGCAGCGCAAGAATATGCTCCACCTTAGGAAACTCCAAGAACCAAACCTTACCTATTTTGACAAGAGTATAACTACAGTCTGGACTCATCGAGATCTTCCAGCTCCGTTTGTGTGTAGGAATCCAAGCATTAAGAGAGCCTTTACTCTTCCGAGGGGAAGGGGGTATGCTAGGAGTCTCTATGGGAGCCTTCCCCCTTACTGAGTCTTTTACTTCCTAGATGACTGTTGGGATGGTGGCTCGGGTTGGATTGGCTCAGGAGGAGGTGACGATGATCCTGATCCAAGAGTAGTCTCCATTCTTGAGAAGCCAACTATGGCTTCTTTTGATCAAAATCTCCTTGCAAAGCAGAGCCTAGGTCCTATTCAGACCTAGATAGAACTACTGAAGAAGGGTGGCTAGCCTTGGCTCTAGATTGTAATTCCAAGAAGGTGGGATTGACCGAATGCGCCACAGTGTTTAGTTCCTTCCCTCGGTCTGAAGGTGTTCTTTTAGGCCTACTCGACAACTTAGAATGGTTAAAATCCATGCATCTAAGAAATCAACTATTTTAGTAATGATGATAACCTCTCTGGCAAAAACCCGTTAAATTACTATGGATGTTTTAGACGTAGAAACAATAAACTTTGCACTTATGATGTCTACACAAGCCAATGGAATCCCTCCAATATAATGGTCACTGATAGACTCAACCTTTGACATGGTAAACTTGGCTCGAGGTTTTCTTCTAGCTGAACGTGCCTCAACCACTTTATCCCTCTCCACATCATTATTGTTGGACACCTCCCAAGGATCCTTAGTCATGAGACCAAATTTTTCAGGTCCGAGAAGCCAATTGATGATCACTGAGTTAGTATACTTAGGGACCGAAAGTTGACCATCAATCATGGCAATGTTGGCAATGAAATGCCTTGGAAAGATCTTAACCTTGCCCTCCATCACGTTCGACAAGACGACTTTGACTCCCCAATCTCTAAAGCAAGAGCCAATCAGAAATTCATTTTCCAATCCATTTTTTTTTTGTCTCGAAGCCCAACAACTGGAATTGATAGATTACCGAAAATTGGGTATACCATCTCGGTTGGTCTTGAACACGAAAATCTAGCTGAAATTTTGGTCGGCCAAGGGTTTTCCACTCTGTGACAAAATACGTCGTAGGTCATAATAGTTGTTATTGAATTTGGTAGGACTTAAGCAAGGATGACATCATATCGGATGAAAACGGCCTGCAACTCCATGCAAATGGGTAAGTGAAGCCCAATAGTGGAACTGTTCTCGGTAAACTCAAGTCCTTTCTAAAGCAATCTATCACTCAGTCCTGACTCTTTAATACATGAAGTCTCACAGTGGAATCAAGGACATAATTGGCTTCAAACCTAACGAAGTCCTCGGCATTTCAAGAATATGATTCGCTCACGAGAATCATTCCAAAGAGTTTTGGAGAAATTTTCAGAGCCATTATATAGGGAGAAAGAGAAAGGATCGAATAGAGCCCTACAAGAAGGTAGCAACGCGACACTAATTCCATGATTAAACCTATTTATAAGGTTTATGGGTTGAAGTCAAAGCATCCTCGTAACTCAGTACATCGAAAAGTGCATCAAGGGGCACACGAAACATCATCAAGTATGATTTGACACAAATTAAAATTTTTATTTCTAAAATAATAAAGTTACAACAAATTAGTCAGAAATAAATAATTTAAAAAAATTCTTGTGCCTCTTCAGCTAAGACACATCCTAGCTGAAGAAGTCTCTTAAATAGATGTTCTCCCCCAAAATTAAATATGTCGACCCGATAAATTTCATTTTAGATTTGGTTCATGGCAGCAAACTCTCAAGCAACCAATTGCTCGACTCGAAGAGTGACTGTCTCCTCCTTCGATCCTCCATTCGTTTAATACGAGCCACCGCCTCCCTCATAGTTCCGCCTTCAGATTTGTCGGCCATCTGCGCAAAGCAGTTGAACACCTTATTCATCGTTCGTCTGAGGGACCTTTTGAAAGCACCCAAAAGATCTGTCTCCTGTCTATCGTCGGCACTGATTGGCTGGTGACTATCGTCGATCGACTCAGGATTTTTTGCCGCAGAATCCTTAACCAAAGCAAGAGTAGCTTCAATGCCTAATGGAGCAATGGTTATAGGGAATGTTCCACACCCATTATAATCGCAATAACACCTTCCGCTTGTGACTCTGGTCGTGATTCCGTCAACATTGCTACTAGAGGCACCAATCATTTCGAAAGCACAACAGCTTTGGGATTTGCATTGTTGACTGATGGTGCTTGTTCATCAACCATCTAGACAAACTGTTAATCATCCCTTGGGATCTTCTTTTGCTGATTATCATCAGGACCCTCCGATGACGTCACTTGGTCATGTGGATCAAGATCAAGGACCTCTCTCTTCCTTTTAACAGCTAATTTCCTCCATAATCTCCCATCGTAGGTCGACGTGGAGACATCCTTTTCAAATTGACCTTGAGCACTGGCACCAGACATGGTGTCGTTTGAAGTTCACGAAAAAGGGAGTAAAGAAGATAGCTAACTAATCCCATTTAAAGGAAACACACACAAAAATGCAAAGAGTAATTATTAAATTACTAAATTGTTAAGAGTAGAAATGAAATTTTCTGTTACAAAGACTCCTTGTCCTATCCCAGCATCACCTTAAAGGAGCAAGAGAATCGGAGAACTAATGTGTATAGAGGAAAATTATCAACACGAATCTTTAAGGCAATCAACAACCTGGAAGGGTTATGTGAAACTCAATGATCTGACAGAAGACTTCAAGTGTTAAATAAGTTGATCAACTAAAGATCATTAGCTGACCGAGGGAAGACCGATCAACTGTATTTCTGCCTAGCTATCAAAGAATCGCTCGGACTAAAGACTTTGACGCCCATCGACTTAGAGTCAATCGGCTACCAGTTGAAAGATGCACTGTTCCTAGAACAAAAGCCAACCAGCACCCTCATGTAATAAGCCAACCCGAATCAATTAAGTTGATCGGTTCAAAGGCATACCGATCAGAAGAATTATGCTCACAAAAAGTTGACAATATCAGTTATTAATGAGAAAAAATTTTAATGTCAATTATCAATAGGAGAGTGTGTCGGTAATAGTTATAGATTAGGAAAGACAACAATATCAATTATAATTATGAAAATGCGTCAAAGATGGTAAAAACTATTTTTTAATACCCCGAATAAAATAAAGAAAAACAAAGACTTATAAAGGCCCATTAAAATGAGGGTGAAAATATAACTTATCAAGGGTCCCTAATGATTATAAATAGATATCATTTTATGTATGAAGTGACATCTTTTTTTCCAGAAAGTGTTCATCTTAGACTCTAGGATTCTCTCTATGATTCTCTCTCTCTCTCTCTCTCTCTCTCTCTCTCTCTCTCTCTCTCTCTCATTTCTTTTCTTCTACCTTATGCTCTATCTCTCGAGGCGTGTTATAGAGGACAAATCAGAATTCCACACACAAACACACACACACACACACACACACACACACACACACACACACACACATATATATATATATATATATATATATATATATATATATATATATATTGATGTATATATTGATTGTTATTTATTTAGTGAAGAACTTTGTATCATTTAATCACTTTGGAGAAGACCACGTGTAAATATAAGGTAGGAAGTAAGTGTCCAACGTTTTTCCCATTTTCTTCGTACTATTAAAAATCAATTTGAATGTTGTGCTTCGAACAATTTCTTAGTTTAATTAAAACAAACCATTAACAAAACTAGGAAATTTTGTGAAGTAATTTAAGTCGGATGTCATACAATCACGAAGTTCTACAAGTTACAAAATCCAAACAAATTCAAATATTAAACAATAAATTTTACTGTGAAAATTCCTTTGCATATATATATAAGAAATAAAATTATAAATTCAAGTCCTCACCTTTTGGGAGCGACAAAACTAAATGTTATTCATATATATGAAGCAATTGTCTATTCTGAAATTATCAATCAAATAGAGACAAAGTATAACAAAGAAAAAATATCCTCCATTACAGTTAAAAAACTTAAATACACCTTTTGAAATATATTTAAAGTGATATTTATATAAATCTTTTATACATGCATAAATACATACATTTTTTTTTTTCAAAAAGGAAATCGATATTTGGTAGAGGCCCAAATATAGGTTTCTCATGCGTTACAGCCTATGATGAGGCCTGACGTCATGTGTCTGTAATTCAACCCCCCGTGGTTCGACTCCCCCGTGGTGCGGTTCGAACCCTCGCCAGAGAGGACTTACAGTGACTCCGCCACCAACTGGAGAAGGAATGCAGCACATGCATAGATGCATGCATTTATATATATGTATGTATGTATGTTTAATGTGTAGATGCATGTGAGAGAGAGAAAGGGAAGGAACCTGGACCTGAATGACCAGAGGAGGAATATTAACGAAGCTCTTATCGTCAACCTTGTACAAGAGCTTCTTCCATGATTTGTTGGGCCTCAGTGATCCCTCAAGAAATTCGTCAACAGAGATGCTCACAAAGGCCTCCACGAACAAAGCACCTTCTCCATTACATTGCAACTCAAGCTTCTCCGCATCAAAACTGCTTGCTTTCAGTCTTCCAGCCAACGGATAATACTCCTCAAGAACTTTAGACAGAGAAGCCTTAAGGCTATCAACTCCAACGGATTTTTTGTATAGGTACAAATACTTGATGGAGAACCTTAGAAACCTCTGGTCGTCGAGGTTGGAGAGGTAGATTGAATGGTTTGGAGACTGGTTAATAGGAGCAACTAAAGCTGGCTCTTTTGGGTAATAACAATCTGGAATTTCTATGGACTTTGTCATGGCTTTGGAGGGTAAAAGTATGGGGGGAGAATCAAGCGGGGATAGATTTATAGAGAGAGATGGAGAAATTTGAAACCAACAAGGAAAGAGGTACAGAAGAAAAGGAAAAACCACAAAAAAGTAAGAGAGAAATAGACTTTTTTCAATTTGAGGAGAGATAGGGTACTAACATTTAATTCTGTCATTCCGTGCCTGTATTTATTCGCTTTATGAGAATTTATTGGTGGAGTAGCCCAGCCCGTTATAGGGCCTTGTCGACCGGTGTGCTTTGCGTAGGCCACAGAGCTTGCCTCCAGAATCCATGGGAAGTTTGAATTTCGCTATGGTTTTAAGTCATATTTTGTTAATTTTGTCTGGAAACACATTTGGTGCAGAATTTAAACTAGGTTTAACCTAAAGTTTGCCGGACGGTCACTTTGGACAAAATAAAGCCTCAGATTTGATGAATCATGATTTTAGAGATTTTTTGTCTTAAATCCTAGATTTACTAAATCCCAATAGATTTAATAAATTCCGCTGTGATATTTCTCGTGAAAAGAAGGGTGAAGTTACCTTCCTTAATGGTTTCGGGTAGGAGAGGAGAGGAGGGAGGAGGAAAATGAGAGCCTTCTTATATTCTATTTATGACTTTGGACCAAACAGAGAGAGGGGTTAGATGCGAATGATTTTGGACGAAACTGAAGGTGGGTTACATGCGAGAGTTTGAAGGAGAGATGAGTGATATAGGCAAGGGCTTCCAAGATTAGGTTTGTGATATTAATTTAATTTAGTTAAAGCTTTTTTTTTATTATTTTTTTTTTGAATTAATTTTTTAATTTAATTGATTAATAATTAAGAATTAATAAAATGTTATCAAATTAATTATAATTAAATAAATTTATACTTATTATTTAATTATTATAAATAAAAAATAAATATTAATTTTTCCTTCATTCAATAAATTATAAATAATTATTAATTAATGTAATTGATAACTAATTAGATTTTTTATAAATGTTAAGCTTCTATTTAATAATTATTTTAATTAATTTTTTTATTACTAATTAATTAGTTTAGTAAATATATTATTATTTATTATCATAATTTGAAATAAAATATTACTTGAATTTAAGTAGTTAACAGATTTTGACTATTTTAAAATATTTTAAGAATTCAACAGAATTTACTAAATCATGAATTAATTTGTTGTTAAAGTCTAACAAACAAAACAAATTTTTAAATCCTAACATAAATTGCCAGAAAGTTTCACAGAATGCAACAACATTTATTAAATCCATTGTGTAACAGCTTGTAGGATTTAACTCAATTAAGATTTACTAAATTTGGATTTATATTATTTACAAAATCCTATTAACTTAAATCTCATCCGTTGTCATACAACCCCTCTGACAGCCATGAACATGGAAATAAATGCTCGGTCTTCTAAAATCATTTCTATATATATATATATATATATATATATATATATATTGAAAAAATTTTGGGGATTTTGCTCATCATATGTTGTGGTTGGTCTGTACATGAAAATAGTTAGGAAAATTAAAGTACATTGAAAAGAAGCCGATTGATTTATAATTTGTGTTCAGTTTGACTTTCATTTACAAAATTAGACAAATTGAATGATTTGATTTATCTTTAAGCAGTTAATAAATTCATAAAGTTGAGTACAATCGAAGTATTAATAAAGATTGCATTTACATTAGTCTAATTAGTGACAGATACTTAATTTTGAAATTATGATCCATGAAACCTCAGTTATATTTCAGTTTACGTAAAATAAAAGAAATGAATTGAATAAATAAACTAAATTAACGATTCATGTTGATTTGGTTTATCGTTTTCATCTTCAAATTTGATTAAATTTCTAATGCTAGTTAATTTTATTTACACTTTATTATTATTATTATTATTATTATTATTATTTTGCATATAATGTTAACTAAAATTTGCTGTTCAATTCCAAAGTTATATGGTTCAAATGTGATCATGGTAAAACCCTCTGTGTTCTTCCAGGGCACCAAGGAGAAGAAGCGAGCAAAATTATTTGGATCCCCATCCTAATACATTAAACTTAGGTATTTCTTGGCCAGCCGAACAAATGACTGCGTTTCATTTATGTGCATTTTATTTTATTTTTTTTTATTTTGGCACAAAGCAAATCAAATGCAGAGATTACTTCAATGTCATGTTTGTAAACCTCGAAATGCCATCTACCCATGTCTGTCGAATCCCCTCAGCTCCTACAACTTTCACAAACACAAGATTAACTTGCTTTATGAGCTTGTGATCGGCACTACCTCCCACGACGATCCATAGTAATCTCCCACGAGCTCACATTTGTCGTGATTGATAAAGTGGGAGGCTGGGAGCTTCACCATTGTGCTATCTGGGCCACTGCGCTATCAATAGTGCATCGTCTAAACCCTTATGAACTCATGTTCATCGCATTTGCTCTCTCCGGATTGTTGTTTTTTTTGTATGTCTTCCTCTCTCCCATCTGTTCTTCGACCTAAATACACCATTCTTAGCATTTTTATTGCTCAATGCCCAAAGTCCAACACCCAAGCTAAATGTTCCAGCAACCTCCCCAATTCTCACAATTGTTCGGCTTGTATGACTATGTTTCAAACCCATTTCACCTTTGCTCTCTTTATGGTGTTTTGAGAGAATCAATTATAATAGTATAATCGGTTAACATATAGTAGTCTTGATCTCATGTATAGCATAAAGGGGGGTAAAAAGACGCTATGGAGCAAATAATTCATTTATGGTTAGTAGATATGTTTTTTTTTCTTTTCTTAAAAACCCGGAGATAATTTTATTCATCCAAAATAAAAATTGTACAGTATGGCAGCATGATCCCAACTACACTCAAAATACAACCCCCTTAAAAGAAACCCTAGGAAATCCTCCTTCATGGGGTACAATACACATAGACGAAACTCCAAAAAGAAAAGCCCAAAAAGAGGCAAGCCAATCAACCAAAAGTGCGAGAGAAATAACCTCAGGAACCACAAAGTAGTGAAGACAAGATAGAGCAAACGAAAGTTGAAACCTACAAGACTAAGACAAAGCAACCACCAAGCAGAAAAAAAAAAAAATTAAAGAACGAGAGAGCAAGATAAACCAAAAAGAGGAGCAAAGCTGAACCTACCAGAGAGACACTGACGGGAGAAAGAGAAAGAAAATGAAAGCGACCCATTAGATATCCAACGAAATTTCTTACGACCAAAAGTGGGCAAAAAATTATCATAAGGATAACAAATGGAGACCCATAAAACAACACCACAACAGAAAAGGTGACATCCAACATAGGCAAAGAGAGCAGGGCACAGCTGCACAAGCTCGCACTATAATAATCAAAACTGAAATCCCTCATTAAATAGGACCACTAATAGACAACGGTCAACCAATACAATGAAAGATAGCCCAGACCAGCAAATATAAAAGTCATCACTCTGATAAGGCTGCCATTGAACAGCTGCAGCAAGTCAGAGAACAACAAAAATAAAAAAGCCAAAGCACAATAAAGAACAAAGATGCTACCATGAAATGACAAAAGAACTCTAGCCAATCAAAGTGAACTAAAGCACACCACAAATCCAAGCCCAAGATGCCACAAAACGCAAACCAACAACCCAACAAGTTGCAACGGGGAAAAACGGACCAAATATAAGGGTTCCTAAATTTATCTAACATAATCATACCTTTCAAACTTTTGTCCAGATCAGCATAGGAGAAAACATGGAAAGTAGGAAGAATAGATCTTAAATTAGCCAAATAATCAACACAAGGATTACCTTCTCTAAAAATTTGTGAAATCCTTCAGTTGATAGCGTTTAACAGATACCTAATTTCACGTAAAAGATAAAAACATACAATTAGCAATATCACTATTACCAAAGTTTAAACAAATTTAGACCTCCAGTTTAGCGTCCAACTCAAACTGCATATTTCAATAAGTAAGAGAAATGACAAATATTAATCTCTCATTTAGAGCAAATTACTAAGTGTAAATAAAAAAGGAGGTATTAGTCAGACAAGAAAAAGTAGTTAGGAAGTTGCTATTATGATCATTTAAAAGACCACTGATACACTAAAAAAATATTTGATTTTTCATATACATTTTATGCTCATTTTTTGTGATATTACACTTTAAAAGAAATTATTTTGATGTTTTGTTGCAGGTACATTAATTTTAAGCATTTAGATCGAAGGAAAAAAAGGAAGAAATTTGGAGTAAAATGGAGCATTTTGCGAAATGTACTTATGTTGTGTCGCAAAAAATCCAAAGAATGCAGGTTCATAAATAAATATGGCACCGATGGCACCCTAATCTAGAAATGCCAATATTTGGTGCCAAAGATGCTAGAATGGGCACCGACGACGCCCTAATAGAGGATGACCGATATTTGGCAACTATGTTGCTAGATTTCGTCGCCGACAGTGTCAGTGACGATTATTCCCAAAAAATCATTGAATTAAGACAATTTTTGGAGAGGAGCTTAAGGAAACTCTTTGGTAAATTTATCCTAATCATAAAATAGAATGAGTTTAAATCAAAAAAGGGGGTAGAAGATAAGAAAAAAAAGTTTGAGGAAGTGTGGTATATGTGTAGAGAGTTGGAATTTTCTCAAAGAGTTGGAGGAGAAGAGATCAAGTGAGAGATTTCATCTTTCTTACCTTTCTAATAGAGAATTGAGTGGTGTAAAGAGAAATTCAAAAGAACATCAAGGAATTTTGTTGGGGAAGAGTTTGAGATAAGTTGTATTTTTTACCTTTTGAGTTGTATGAACTTTTCTTATATATAAAATCCATGTTTTGTTGTAATTTTCTCATGAATTATGTGTAAATTTCTTTGTCATTCTCCTTGTAATGAGAAACGGTATTGTGATGAATCAGAATTGTTGTGCAAAAATATATGATAAATATTATGATGATTTATATTAGGATCTTCATTTACTTTTCGATTTGGCCAATTGAAATGTTGGTATTTCTTGTGAAATATACAATCCGAAAGGGTTATGTTTTCAATAATAAAGTGAGGATTACATTCAATGTCATGGATGAGAATGAAGTCCATGAGATTGAGTGCAAATAAATAGGAAAATATACTTTGATGGGCGTAGAATTGGAAATTTTAGGGTGGCAGACTAAAATCCCCAATTTGGTCAAAGTGTTTGGAACCTAAAGCGAGTGTTAGCCCTCAGGTGAGGGGAAAGTGGGAACTTTGGAGTGAGAACAAGTATCCTTCCAACCTAACCACGGATTTAGGGACTAAACCTTGAATTAGTCAATGTTCTTTATGCACTCGGGAGAGGATAATGAATATGAATGCTCTTATTTGACACATTACAATTTTGAACAATCACTAACTTGAACCTTTCGTTACAAAAGCTTTGTTTAGAGTCAGGAAATTTCACTTTAAAGTTTTGAAATTAGTTTAGTAAACTTAGTATTTCTAGTTATATTAAACATTATCTACATGCATTTCTTACTTAAGTTTTATTAGTTTCAACATTGTGTGTTTGTGCTACCATCATAAGTTCATATCCTCCCTGGGGGATCGATATTTAGGACTTAATTAGAGCCCTTTATTACTTGAGTTATATGTATACTTGAGTTTACGTCATAGTGACACCATTTAATCATACCAACCCTTTAGCTCACTAGGGGTGGCAGCTTTAAGATAAATATGATTATACCAAAGTTAATTGATTGTGATAGCTATTAATACCAAATTAGCTGCCTTGTGTGTTGTAGCGTTGAAAGACATTTACATCATACAGAAATTAAATCGACTGACCACCGTGCCCGCATCAAGTTTTTGGTGTTGTTGCTAGGGAGGTAACAGTGACCCACTTTTTAATATGTTTGTAATTTATGTTTATAGCAATGGAACCAAAACTTGATCCCGTTTTAAATATAGAGATATGATTTAATGTATAATGTGGATTCTACGCAAGTATACGTATCGTATCAAGTAATACGGGGCTCTAGTGGAGTCCTGGTTATCGATCCCACAAGGAAGTTTTTAACAGAATTGTTATCAGCTAAATTTAAAGTAATTACTTACTAATCTAGTAGACTGAAATTAAAAGTAACTTAAAGCAAACTTAAAGTAAACTAATGCTTGAAATAAAGTTGATTTAATTAATTCAGAAAAAGTATCATTCTCTTTGTTTTTAGAAAATTAAGTGAAATGATGAATTTAAATAGAATTTTTAAATTGTATTGTGACAAATAGGAGCATTCCTATTCTTTACCCTTTGGTCCAAGTGCAAAGAACATTGACTAATCCTATGTTTGATTACTGAATCTGCGGCTAGGCTGGGAGGATACCGGCTGCCACTTCAGAGCTCTCACATTCCCCTCACCTGAGGGCTAACATCTACACTTCAGCTCTCAAACAGTAGGATCAAATTGAATATTTTAGTCTGTCACACTAAAATATCCAATTCTATGCCCGATAATTAATATTTTCCTATTTATTTGCACCCGCCTTCCAAGGCTTTTGACTTCCCTGAATATTGGATGTAATTTTTACTATAGTTGATAATTCAACATATTTTAACTACTCAATTGGCCAGATTGAAAGTAAATTAAGTTTTAAGTAAAAAATATCACAATTTATTTATATTATATTAGGTGGTTTTATTTAATTTCATCAATCCGCATAATTTTCATAAATAAGGAGAAAGACTAAGAAAACTACTTAGAATGCATGAGAATAAAACAAAGCATGGATTTCATTTAAAGTTAAAAACAATAAACAAAGATACTTATCTTAATTTCCTTCCCAATCAGACTCCTTGAAGTTTCTTTGACTTTTCCTTCTAGTACAACAACTAAATAGCACTCAATTAAACTAATGAACTCACTAAACTCACTCAACTAAATTAAACTCACACAAATTACACTCAAGACTCTAGAAATGGACACATAAAAGACTCAAAAGACACACACAAAACTCTAGAATTCGACCTCTATTTATAGAGGTAGGCAAAGGTCCAAGGGGTGCTTAAACACCTCTTCAAAAAGTGTCCAGGTTCAATGTATATGCATTTTGAACTAGCTCGCCGTCGGCGGGAAACGACCTCGCCGTCAGCGGGGCTTCTAGAAGGTCTTCAAACCGCGCGATCTCGCTGTCGGCGAGGTAGTTATAATTGCTTCAGAAATTTCTCCTCACGAACTCGCCGTCGGCGGCCTCGATCTCGCCGTCGGCGAAGTAGTTATATTTGCATGAATTTCCTCCTTTTTGATCCAAATTTGCTCCATTTCATGCTTTTTGCTTCTATCACTAATAAATCTTCATTCCTGCAATAAAATAAAGAAAATACCTTTCTTTAAAGTGTAATTTCATCAAAAATAGATATGAATTTCTTGATGAATTTTTCTGTGATCAAACAGTAAATTAAGGTAGTAATTAAAAAAACTTGTTTGATTTATAAAACTTATATTTAGGAGTAGTTTAATAGATTTATGTGTGTTTGTTTTTGTGTATGTGTAGATTAGGATCCAAAGTTTTAGTACCTTACGATTGTGAGTTAGAATGTACTATTAGAAAAATTTGAAAATAAAAAAATTATAAAATTTTGAATGAAATGGTGAACATCTTAGATAATCAAATGATTTGAAATGATCTTCATCAAAGACCTTTAAAAGATTATGCTAATCTTATATTAGATGAAATTCATTTGAGTATACAAAATCCTGCTATAACTGCTAATTCATTTGTGCTTAAACCTGTTATTATTCAAATGGTACAAAAAAATCAATTTGGGGGACCACCAACTAAAGACCCTAATTTACACCATGCTAGTTTTTCAGTGCATTATATTTAAATATAACGGGGTTTCAGAAGATGCTGTAAGACTTAGAATTTTCTTTAATGAAGGGGAAAAGCTAAGTTGTGGTTAAATTTATTAGATTATGGATCTATTAGGAAATGGGCAGATTTATCTCATAAATTCTTAGCAAAATAATTTTCACCAAAAAAAACTACTAAGCTTTAAAATTATATTACACATTTTTGTCAGTTTCAAGGGGAATCTATATATAAAGCTTCAGAATGATTTAAGGAACTTCTTAAGAAGTGTCCACATTATGCATTACCAGATTGTTTAATAATTCAAAATTTTTATAATAGATTAGTGGGATCTTTTAGATCAATTATTGACCCTGTTGCTGGAGGATCATTGATGTATAAACTAATCGATGAAGCCTATTCTTTAATCGAAGAAAAGGTTACTAACAATTTTCAATAGCCATCTGAAAGGGTAGATCCTAAAAGAGTAGCTACTATTCATGATTCTGATACTCTATCTCTTTTGGCTGCTCAAATTGCTAAAATATCAAAAAAGATCGATCAATTTAGAAAGAATTATTCTCATATGCCCTGAGTGTTTGAGGAAAATTCATTAGGAAAATTAATAGATCCACAAATTTCATCATATGAGACTTTCAATGCAATAAATAATCGACCTAGTAATCCTTATTCTAATTATTATAATTGTGGTTGGAAAAATCACCCTAACTTATGTTCGAATAATAATACCTAATGGGAAATGCAAACAATCGGGGAAATAATAACTATATGCCTTCTTATCCACCAAGTTTTAATACCAAATCTCAATTTAAGGTGAAAAAATTGTATGTGGAAGAAGTTGTATTATAGTTAGGTAATCAATTGTAAAGTTAAGGACCACAATTGCAAAGTCAAGGGGATTCAATTAGAAATATTGAAAATTAATTGGAACAGATTGCTGCTACACTTAACATCAGACCCCCATGAACTCTAACTAGAAATGTCAAAATTAATCTAAAAGATCAGAATAAAAAGAAAATTAAGGATATTCAACTGAGAAGTGGAAGAGAATTGGAAACAAAAGTTCAAAAAAAAATTGAAGTTGAAAAAGAAGGTGATCTCTGATGCGGACTTTCAATTATGTAAGAACTTATGAACCTAAATTTATATATTTAAAATGATTTTGTAAAGTCCAAACTTCAACGAAAGTATATATATCATATCAAGTAATACAGGGCTATAATGGAGTCCTGGTTATCGATCCCACAGGGAAGGCACGCTCCTTACAATAAATAGCGTAATACTGAAATCCAATACTTAAATCGCAATTAAAGTTTAAGTTTACTTCTACTAACAAGATGCAGAAAACAGTTAACAGTCAAGTAAACCACAATTACTTCTAATATTTTTAAACAGAATTAACTAACACAAATACACTAAGCTTTGTATTTGAAAGGTTTTGATATATATGAAAAGTGTCTTTCCTCTTGTAATGAGTATAAGATGTGTGAATGATATAGAATGCTTATTTATTGTATTGTGCCAAATAGGAGCAAAAATATTTCTTTACCCTCAAAAGAGTACCCCCTCTTCCAAGCATGAAAAAAACATTGACATATCCTAAGTTCAGTTACTAAATCTAAGGCTAGGCTGGGAGGATACCGGCTTTTACTACGGAGCTCCCACTCACCCTTTACCTGAAGGCTAACCTTCGGCTTTAGTTACCAATCTTAGGACTAAATTGAGGATCTCAGCCTGTCGCCCTGAAACCTCTAATTTGAAGCCCATCAAAACACATTTCCCTATTTATTTGCACTCAATTCCCATGAACTACGCAATTCATTCATGGACATTGAATGGATTCTTCATTATTGTTGTAGGACACTAAATCCTTTCGGAGTTAATGTACAACAACAGATTTTAACAATTCAATTGGCAAGATCGAAAAGTAAATTAAGTTCAGAATGAAAAACCATCACAATTTCTTCAATATTTTAAAAGCACTTCAAATCCACATCATCACATCATCATATCTCTATGCAAGAGAAAGACAAAGGAGACTACTCAGAATTCATAGAGAAGACACAATAAAACATGGATTTTATATATAAAAGAAAATTCATACAAATCACAAAAGAAAATACAACTTATCTCTTTCTTTTCCCCCAAGAAGTACCCTTGAAGTTCCTTTGAATCATTTTCTCTCTTCTTTGCAACACTCAATTCCCTCTTTAGAATGGAAAGGAAGAAGCAATATCTCACTTTACTCCTTCTCCTTCACTCCTTAAAGAAGAATCCCTCTCAAATCTTCACTTCTAAACTCTTCTCTTCCAAACCCTAACTCTCTTCCACTCTCTCCTACACTCTTCCTCACTCTACCACACTCACACACACACACACACATTTTGTCTAAAAACAGTTACATATATGTTAGAAACTAATTCCCAAGAGTTTCCTTAAGCATCACTTCAAAAAATCGTCAAAACTCTTCAATTTTGAATTACACCAAAATTGGGCGGCGGCGGCGCTATATCATCAATTAATTCTGAAGCTCTCGGGATAATGGCTTTGGCGGCACTAGAAGCTATTTTCTCCGATTTTGTCCTTTTCACTTTGAATTCATTCCTTTTTGCTTCTTTTTGCTCCAATCACCTAAAATCATCATACCTGCAACAAATCATGAAAAATACCTTTCTTTTAAAGTGAAATATCAAAAAAAATGGGTAAAATTATATAGCAAAAATAGTATATATTTTTTGTGCATCAAAATCCCCCAAAATTAACTATTACTTTTCCTCAAGTAATCCTCTTATTACATAAATATATAACTCAAGGCAATGTAGTTTTCACCTATTGGAAAATAAAATTTTTCATTCAAAGGAATATATTGGTAAGACTTTTAGAAAGAAATTTAGTAACTCAGGTCAACACTACAGGTATAAGAATATTCAACAATCAAGTCTAAGGGTTCTAGTCTTTTATTTATTTAAAGATAAACCATAATTTGTCACATTAAGAGTGCCTTGAAAGAATATATGAAAAAGGAGTTCATGAAAACTTCATCAGAATGTAGACCAATACTTTAAATATAAATTCTGAAATGAATCAAGTTCTCCCTTTATGGTGACTGAAGTGAAGCCAATTTTTGATTAGGCATCTTCTCAAGCTTCTCCTCATAAATATTTTTCTTTTTTTTTTCTTTTCTTTTTGGGATTGTTTTTTAATCCTTCTTTTCTTTTCTTTCCTTTTCTTTTTTTTATGAGGATTACTATATCTGGATACCCTTTAATGATTTTGAGCTTCACTCTCCTCTTTCTAATGTTCAAAGTTGAAACACCTCTTTACTTTATAATTAGGTATGAGCTCTATTATTTATCATAAAGTCACAATCTCTTCTTAACACATAATACTTTAAGTCTCTTAACATTTCAAAAATATAGTTTTCTTTACTTTAAATAGTTAATTATAATTAAATCCTTTCATACCAAATATCTTACCCCTATAAAATTAACCTTTATTTCTAAAAACTTTCATCCAATCCTTCCATAATATTCAACTGAAATAAAAAGTTTTAGTTATCTAAAGTGAGGTTCAACTGCAAGAAGTTTTGCTAATAATTTTTTAAAAATATAATTATTGAGAACAAATAAGAGTTAATATTTTTCTACCCTCCCCCAAACTTAAATTTTTCAATAAATTTGAAACAGTAGAGAGTAAAAGAAGCTAACCTTTTTGTGCATGGATCTTGAAATCTTCAAAAGCTATCTGGTATCAGTCAAAATTTACAGCTAATAGGTATGAAACAGTTAATAACAGTGATATAAAATTTTTTAAACATTTGCAGGGTAAAGAGATATCAAATTTAAACATCTAAACATCCAACAAAACACCACAACTACTAAATAAACTATCACAGCACTATACATTTCATTTAAAAATTTCAACTTTTCATTACAACACTACAGTACATCAACAATTTTACACATCACATAGAAAGTAAATAACTATTACATCACAAAAAACTCAACACATAAAAAGAAAAATAGAAATAGAAACAGACAAACTACCACTCTTCATCACCAGCTTCATCAGCAGGGTCAGCAGGACCAGGTCTATACGGTGTATAGCTGGGGCAAGTAGGGAATACCACATCAGTCTCCCCCCTCATGAATCTAACCTGGGCGTCATGATATGCAATATCAAACTCAACTCTTCTTCTCATACAATCCTCATTCACATCATTTCTAGCCTCAAATAAATCCAACCTACCATGGAGTCTATCCATACTAGCACTTTGTAATCACAACTACTCCATAATATCAGATAATGTAGGGGGCTCAGACGTAGATGGAATGTTGTAGCTCGTAGTAGGAATATCAGTACTCCTACTCTCATCTCATGCTCCCACATGAGACTCATAAGTACGAAAGTCTTGGTAATCAGTCTCAATGGTTTAGCCACCTCTTCAGAACTGTTGAATTCAACTCTAGACTGTACACACAGGGCATGAACCAGGGAAGGATGTCCTAATCCTCCAGTGGTCTCTCCTCTAGTAATAGACTGAATGTTCTTGAAGACAATAGCTCCAATGTCAATCTTCTTCATAGTATGAATACAATAATTCAAAATTTCTCTATACCTTGTAACTTCACTATGGTGATAAGAAGGTAACAGTCTTGCAGAGATGAAATAGTACCAGACTTTAGATGCAACATTTCACTTGGAAGCATGGCATTTAATCATCTATTTTTAACTCGCTTTCCATTCCCGTTTTCCATCTGTCAGAAAAGCAATCACTTCCTTCAAATTCACTTCTCGGGTATCAAAATTTTCATATTCACATACAAAAGGTTCCTTAGTCTAATAAAATGCATTGATACGTTAAGGGGTAAATTCAACCATTTTTCCTCGAACTAGCACATATTCTATCTCAGTCCAGGGTACGTTTGCATAGAACTCTTTTACAACACCCAAAACAACATTTGCAGTAAAATAACAAAATCTTTCCCATTTCCACTCGGTAATTAACTGTTCAACAGATCCACCAGGATTGTCAAAAGCTTGATCTTAAATACAATTCTTATTGTAAAGGTAAGAATTAAAATGAAACCGCACCTTGATATTGACAAATCTTTCCTCATCATAATCAAATTTTCTCTTACCCTTACTCATCCTTGGAGCCATGTGAATTTTAAAAATTGCAAGAAAATTCTAATAAATTCCAAATCTACAATGTAACAAACTCTAAATACTATTTTAAACATGTAAGAGCAAATTTCATCATAGGAAATCACAAAATTTCTTCAAAAATCTCAAAATTCTAATCTAAGTAATGTGAGAGATTCCTATGGTGAAAATAAAAAATTTTTAACTCAAAGTGAAGCTCTTACAAAGAGAAGCGTAGATCCGGTCTCGAAAAGCCTTGAAATCGCTTCAAATTCAAGATCTAGCAAGCCCTAGTTCTTCAAAGTCATGAAAATGGAGGAGGAAGACGAAAGCAAGGGAGAAATTTGCGGGTCCCAGGGTCAAAATCACGAAATAAAAGGGTTTTGGCCTTTTTCTGTATTCGGGCACCAGCGGTGCTCGATAGAACGCCGGCGGCGCTCTATTTATTTAAAATAACCAATGTCTCTGTATTTGGGCGCCAGCGGCGCCAGTGCAAAAATTTTTCTGGGTCCGAAATTTTTTTCGTAATTTCAATCGTTTTGTCCTCCACAATGACATTTAACACTTCACTAAGAATCTATTTCATCACACAAGCAATAACTAACACAATTCTTACACAAAAAACACAAACATCACTTCTATATATAAAATCCACATTGCAACATAAACACTAACATGTTCATCAAATCAAATCAATAACCCTTAGATTTTTAGTGTTGCAAGTACACTACGATAAGCAAACACTAAAATCTAAGCACACACAATGAAAATAAGCATAGCAAATCCAAATGCAAACTACAAAGCAAAGCAAAGAAAATGCTAAACACACCAAATAAAATTAAGCAAAACAAAGCAAACACACATCAAGCACAAGCAGAATCCAGTAGTCACTCCTCATCAGTCTCCGAACTATCTTCCTCTCTGATATCTCCAACAGATTGATTATGCACGAAGAAATTGTAGAAGGGACGAAATGGGAATTCATCAGATGAATCCTTAGTAATCACAACATTCTTCTTCATCAGATTAATCAAGCCCATTGTAATCCGACCAGTGTGATCAAATTGTCCCTTCATCCTCCAGTCTATGTGATCAAATAAGTTAGAAATATTATTAATGACATTCAAAACATTCTGTACCTCTTTTTCCACCTGCTTGATTTTCTTCAGTATCAATCTGGAACTTTCAGGAAAGTAAGGCTGAATGGGTTGTGAAGCTTGAGTTAGTTGAACAGCAAGCATATCCATATCACCTTCATCTCCTACTGTTTGGTAGTCATAAAGATTAGTTGCATCAATAGACCTCCAGGGAAGAAGAACCTTTTCCCAACTCTCATACGAAACTTGTGATTTACTACACAACAGAAATATGGTGGACGGGTGTCCAAGCCCATATTTAGATCCATGAACTATCAATCCAAAAATAGATTTCATAATTATATTTCCAATATCAATCGGCCTTGCAGTTTGAATACAGAAATTTAAAATAACACTTTCCTTGGTTACTTTAATAATCTTCAAAATTGGAAATAACTTCGCTGAAATAAAATAATGCCACTTCTTTGACACTGAATTTAAAGATGCAGAAGGGAAACTAATACATTCATTGTCTCTTACTTCCCAATCATCATTTTCATCCGTCAAATAATGATAAACATCATTCATATCATCGCTTGTCGCATTAAAATTGGAATAGTGGCAGATAGAAACATTCTCAATCATAAAGAGATCATTAATTCTCACAGGAGTGAATTGCACAAACCTACCTCGCACATAGACGAATCCTTGGTTAATATCGTAAAGATTTGCATAGAATTCCTTTACAATCGGAATGACTACGACAGTGGTAGTGTAACATAACACCTCTCAATGCCTTCTCTTTATTATCTCTTCAACTCTTGTAGTAGGATTATCCATATCTCGATTAATAAAGCCTCTCTCCTTGATAATACTCCTTTTAATCATCACCTTGGTGAATAATCACTGCGCCTCGAAACTGATAAACTTCTGTCGGTTGAAAATGTGAGATCGAGGGGCTTCTATGGAGTAGGAATTCATGGGATGTGAATTGGGAAAGGAAGTTTTCGTTTTTCTGGTGGTTAGAGGTTTAAAGTGGAGTTTTTGGGGTTATAAGGAAGAAGATCCTGCTCAAAACTGCCAAAAATTAAATTTTTAAACTCCAAAAACTATCACCAGGATTTGGGCGCCGGCGGAACTCGATAGGTCGCCAGCGACGCTCAAACCCTAAAGTTTAGCATTCTCTCTGTATTTGCGTGCCGGCAGCGCTAGTGGTAAAAAATTTCACCGAACTTCTTTTGGCCTTAAATATTCCAATATCTTAATTCGATCCAATATTTATCAATTTTTAAAAGTATTTAGAAGCGATTTGAATTCCAAAATAACTATTTAAAAGCACAACTACAACAAAGAAGCAAACACACCGCAAAGATACATATGGATTGCCTCCCATAAAATGATTGGTTTACGTCGTCAGCCCGACAAACCATTCAGTTAATCGAGATGACTCAGCATTAAAACCACTTAGAAGTCTGGTTGAAACCCGTCAAAGTAAGGCTTTAATCAATGCCTATTAACCTTGAAAATCTTTCCAGTATCAGGATCCTCGATATCAAAAACTCCAAAAGAATGAACTTTTACAACTGTAAACGGTCCCAACCATCTAAACTTAAACTTTCCAAGAAATAATTTTAATCTTGTGTTGTATAACAAAACTTTCTGTCCATATTCAAATTTCTTTTTCAATATCGTCCGACCATGCCACAATTTCATTCTCTCTTTATAGATTCTGTCATTGTGATAAGATGCATTTCTAATTTCTTCCAATTCATTCAATTGCATAAATCTCTTCTCTCCAGCTTTTTTCAAATTAAAATTCAACTCTTTTATCGCACAATATGCTTTATGCTCCAATTCAATCGGTAAATGGCAAATCTTACCAAACACTAGTCTATAAGGAGACATTCCAATATGGGTCTTAAAAGTAGTCCTATAAGCCCATAATGCAGCATCTAATCGAGCATGCCAATCTAATTTATGCTTATCCACAGTTTTCTCCAAAATTCTTTGAATTTCATGATTAGACACTTCTGCTAAATCACTAGTCTGCAGATGATAAGAAGTAGAGATTCTATGAATAATATTATATTTCTCAATCATTCTTTTAATTTGATTATTCCTGAAATGGGATCCACCATCAGTTATAATCACTCTCGGCATTCCATATCTCGGAAATATATTTTTCTTTAAAAATTTTGAAACACTCCAAGCATCACATTTAGGTAAAGCAATAACTTCAATCCATTTCAAGACATAATCAACTGTAACCAGTATATATAAATTCTCAAATGAAGGAGTAAATGGTCCCACAAAATCTAATGCCCATACATAAAAAATTTCAACTTCCAAATTATAGTTTAGAGACATTTCATTTCTTCTAGTGATATTACATACTCTCTGAGATCGATCACATAATTTAATATATTTGTATACATCCTTAAAAGAGTAGGCCAATAAAATCTAGATTGTAAAATCTTAAAAGCAGTTTTATTAAAACTGAAATGACCTCCATAATCAGAATCATGACATTGTTGAATAATTAAATTACTTTCTTCCTGTGGCACACATCTCCTAATAATCAGATCCTTAAACTGTTTATATAGATAGGGCTCATCCCAAAAATAAAATCTTGTATCATATTTAAACTTCTTTTATTTTCGCCTTGTTAAATCAGGTGGTACAATATCACTCACAATATAATTCACAATATCAGCATACCAAGGCAAATTTCTTTCCATGATAGTATAAAGTTGTTCATCAGGGAAAGTTTTTGTAACTTCCTTCTCAAATTCAGATAATTTATCATACTATAATCTCGACAAATGATTAGCTATTTAGTTATCAGATGCTTTCCTATCAATTATCAGAAAATCAAATTCTTGCAAAAGAAGTATCCATCTAATCAGTCTAGGTTTGACATCTTTCTTTTGCATTAAATATTTGATAGCCGAATGGACTGTATGCACAATACTTTTAGCTCCAATTAAATAAGGTCTAAACTTTTCAAAAGCAAATACTATAGCTAATAATTCTCTTTCAGTAGTGGTATAATTAATCTGAGCTTCATTAAGAGTTTTACTAGCATAGTAAATGACTTTGAAAACTTTATCATGCCTCTTCCCCAACGCCACTTCGATCGCATAATCACTAGCATCACACATAAGTTAAAATAGTTTCTCCCAATAAGGTGAAACAATTATAGGTGCAATGATTAATTTTTCTTTCAATAATTCAAAAGCACACAAACATTCATTATTAAAATAAAATTTTCTATCATTTTCTAGAAATCTGCAGAAAAGTTTGGTAATTTTAGAAAAATCTTTAATATATCGCCTATAAAATTCAGTGTGTCCTAAGAAACTCCTCAACTCTCTTACAATAGTGGGTGGTGGAAACCTCTCAATCACTCGAATATTAGCAGGGTTGATCTCCATACCAAATTAAAAAATTTTATGCCCAAGCACAATGCCTCTTGCAACCATAAATTGACATTTCTCCCAATTCAGAGCTAGATTTTTTTTCTCTCAAAGCTCCAAAACTTTTGCTAAGTATTCCAAACAGATTTCAAATGAAGTCCCGAATACAGAGAAATCATCCATGAAAACTTTTGTTCCATTATTTGTCATACTACTGAAGATAGACATCATACATCTCTGAAACATTGCAGGTGCATTACACAGTCCAAAAAGCATTCTTCAAAAAGCAAAGGTTCTGTAAGAGCTAGTAAATGTTGTCTTTTCTTGATCCTCAGGAGAAATAAGTATTTGATGATAACCAGTATATCCATCCAGAAAGCAGTAGTACTTGTGTCCAACAAGTCTATCCAGCATTTGATCGAGAAAAGGAAGAGGAAAGTGATCTTTTCGGGTGGCGGCATTTAATTTCCAATAGTCAATACAAATTCACCATCCATTAATTTGTCTTGTGGGTATAATTTTATTCCATTCATTCACTTCAACAGTCAGTCCTCCCTTTTTCGGTACACAATGTGTTGGAGTCACCCAAGTACTATCCAAAATAGGATAAATAATTCCAACATGCAGCCTTTTTAAAATCTCCTTCTTAACTACTTCTTTCATTATTAGATTCAATCTCCTCTGCGGATCAACTCTCGGTATATGTTCTTCATCTAATAAAATCCTGTGCATACAAATCGAAGGACTGATTCCTTTAATATCTGCTAAAGTCCATCCAAAAGCCTTTTTGTATCTTTTTAAAATTTCCAATAATTTTTGTTCTTGATATTGTTTAACTCCGTAAATACAATAACTGGTAGGGTAGATGGTTCTCCTAAAAACATATGATTCAAATGATTAGGGAGAATTTTCATCTTAAGTTCAGGAGGTTTTATTATAGATGGAATTAAGCTTTTATCTCCACCTTCCATAGTGTCTAATACTTCAAATCTCTCATGAACATACTCCAAATCTTCATTCTTCTTACTATCTGAATTTTCTTCATTTTCAATTCCTTCTTCAAACATATTTTCATATTTTGTTTCTTTTTCAAATATATTTTCAAAATGATCCTTTCTCAAATATTCAAAGACCTTCATCATAAAACATTCATCATCTTTTGCCATTGAGGGATACTTCATAGATTTCAAAATATTAAAGGTCACCTCTTGATCATTAACCCTCATAGTTATTTCTCCATTTTGAACATCAATCACTGCTCTCCTAGTAGCAAGAAATGGTCTTCCCAAAATGATTGGAATTTCTTTATCTTCTCCCATATCAAGTACAATAAAATCCACATAAAATATAAATTTATCCACTTTCACTAACACATCTTCCACCACTCCTTTAGGGTAAGTAATGGAATGAACTGCCAACTGAAGAGTTACAGATGTAGGAGAAATTTCTCCTATTCCCAACCTTTTGAAAGTTGATAAAGGCATAAGATTAATACTAGCTCCCAGATCACAGAAGGCTCTTCCGAAAATTTTTTCACCTATAGCACACAGGATAGTGAAACTACCAGGATCTTTAAGTTTTTCCAGAATCTTCTTCCAAATAATGACACTACACTCTCCGCTAAGTGTAACAGTTTCATGATCTATGAACTTTTTTTTCTTTTGAGAATATCCTTTATAAACTTAGCATATTCAGGCATCTGTTCTAATACTTCAACAAAAGGAATATTTATCGTTAATTTCTTAAATATCTCTAAAAATTTTCCAAATCTGTTATCTCTATTTTGTTGCTTCAATCTTTGAGGAAATGGAGGCAGTGGTTTTTTAATATTAATCTTCATTGGTTCAAGAGGATATTCCATGTATGGATAAATCTTTTTGAACCTTTTTCAATATCCACCTTTTCTTTCTCTATTTCAACTTCTTTTTGTACTCTTGTCTCCAATTCCTTTCCACTTCTTAATTCAATAGCCTTAAGTTGTTCCTTATTTTGATCTTTTGGATTGATCTCAACATTACTTGGAAGCATTCCATAAGGTCTATTATTAAGTGCAGTAAGAATATGCCCCAAGTGATTTTCAATATTTTTTATCGCAACATCTTGATCTTGTAGTTGATTTCCCATATTCAAAATCATTTCTTTAGTAGATAACTTCTTATCCTTAAATTGCGGGTTACTATTGAATCCAGGAGGATAAGAAGGTCTAAAATTGGTATTTCCATGATTGTTCGAATTTCCAACTGGATTTATAAATCTGTTCCCGCATTGTGGGTTAACATTGGCATTGCTATTATTCCAGTTAAAATTTAGGTGATTCTTCCAACCAGGATTATAATAATTTGAATAAGGATTATTAGGTCTATTAATAACATTCAAAGTCTCATAATGTGTTTGAGATTCTGTTATCTGTCCAAATGAATTTTTCTCTTACACTTGGGGTGGTTGAGAATAATTCATTCCATACTAATCTATTTTCTTAGAGAGGGCTGCAATTTGAGAAACTATCATAGTCATCATATCTGAATCATGAACACTAGCTACTCTCTTAGGATTTACCCGTTCAAAGGGCTATTAAAAATTATTAGTAGCCATTTCTTCTATTAATGCGTATGCTTCATCAAAAGGTTTTGACATTAATGATCCACTAGCAGTAGCATCTATAATCGATCTCAATGATCCCACTAATCCATTGTAAAATGTTTGGATTATTAACCAGTCTGGTAAAGCATGATGTGGGCACTTTCTAAGAAGATCTTTAAATCTTTCCCAAGCTTCATATATTGATTCCCCTTCAAACTAACCAAAAGATGTGATATTATTTCTCAGCTTAACAGTCTTTGATGAAGGGAAATATTTTGATAGAAACTTTTGAGAATGTTCTCCCCAAGTTCTAATAGATCCTGGTGCTAATGAATTTAACCACGCCTTAGCTTTATCCCTTAATGAAAAAGGAAAAAGTCTAAGTCTGACAGCATCACTCGACACTCCGTCATATTTAAAAGTAGCACACACTTCTAGAAAACTAGCAAGATGTAAATTTGGATCCTCATTAGGTGTTCCTCCAAATTCTTTCCAATTGTTGATTGAGACAATACCACATTGGTTCTTACATCTTCTCAAAAAAAATTTTTAACATCTTAATTGGCCAAATTAAGAGGTAACTGAAGTGCAAGGTAGTGAATCATCACAACTTCTTCCAACAATGAAATCCTATACTTCACACAACTTGTTTCCATTTAATCACTTCATCATTTAAAAGGAAAAAGATAAAGAAAACTACTCAGAATTCATGGAGAAAACACAATCACAACCTAATTTAAAAGTAGAAATCATAGTAAAAACACAACAAGTTGTACTTTAAAACTAAATGTAAAAAAGGATAAACACTTATCTGAAAATCCTTTCCACAAGACTCTTGAGTTCCTTTGAAACTTTGCTTTCCCTTTACAAGATACTATAGTGGTTGGCGCCCAACTCCATCGACTTTGAATCTCTATTCTACTCTTAATAAAAACTAGATACAATTGATAATAAAAGTGATGAAGTAGAAAAGTGTGCCCTCAATAACTCTCTAACATAAACTTTACTCTTAACACTAATCACACCCTTCAACAGCAACCATTTTTCTGATCGTCAAGTATTCTTTTTTAAAATTTTCCATAAGGTTCCTTGGTGTCTCTTCAAATCATGTCCAGATTCAATTTATCCACCAAAGAATGCATCTCTTCATTCAAATCTGCCGCCCAAGAGGGGTTAAGGAAGTTGCCATCAAAAGTTGCTTCAAACACCCCTTGAAAATGGCACCAAACTTGATTTAATTCGTATTTTTTAACTGTCGCGCCTATGCGCCAAGGGTCCGATGCTTAGCCGCCATAGATCAAATTTTTCATTCTTCAAATTTTGCTCCAAATTTGATCCTCTTTTTCTCCTTTCATCATAGTTAGTCATTTTAATCATACCTACAAGAAAAACACAAATATATCTTCCATTAAAGTACAATATCATCAAAAATAGGTATAAAAATGTATTTAAAAACACTATATATTTTAGTTGTATCAAAATCCCCTAATCTTAAAATATTACTTGTCCTCAAGTGACACTTTATCACATAGAAAATCTTAACGTGCAAATTATGTAAATGAGTTTCTTTAGAATGATTTCAAAATTTTGTTCTAGAAATGAAATTGTCAAATTTAGAAAAAAATATAGTAAATGAGACCAACTTAAAGTTTAGAAGGTTCTTAAGTAAACGATAATGAAAAATATTAGTTTCTATCTAATTTAGAAATACTTGTAGATTTTTCAAATTATAGGATTAAAGCATTTCAACCTCCTCACTTAAAAATTTTCATTTGGAAATTATTTTACTTACTATATTATAACCTTAAGCTTTAGGTTTTCTCAAAACTTATATTTTAAACTTTAGGTATGGAATCAATTTTTGATTAGGCCCTTAAATCCTCAAGTTTCTCCTTCCTTATTACATACTATTTTTCTCTCTTTTTTTTCTTTTTTTCTTTTTTTTGCTTTTTATTTTCTCTTTTTACAAGATAAGGATTATTGTATCTAGATAGGCCTTTAATGATTTTGAATTTCACTCTTTCATTTACAACAAATGTTTGATATATATCCTTCACTTAAAAGCGATAATAATAGTGCTGAAAATTATTTCTCAATAAAAGAAATTTAAGCTTTGAAAAATAAAAATCAAATCTTCTATTTATACAAAAATACAAAACTTATTACTAAAGATAGTTTAATTATATTTAACATTTCTTTACTAAGAAAATTTTAACTTTAAAATTTTCATCATTACTATAAATTTTAACTAAATTCTCTTACTCATTTCTATATTCAAAATTTTTCTTCCCCAATATAACTTCATATGCATAATTATTTTCAATCAAAAATCAAATTTTATTTAAGTATTTTTTAGAACAAATAAAATTTTAGTTTTTGAAAATTTGTTTTTAAATTCCCCCCAAATTTTAACTTTTAATTAGGATAAAACATTTAAGCATAAAAATAATACATGGGTAAGAATTAAAAAACTAGAATAACATGCATGCTGGAATCTTAATATTCTAAATATTTAAGTATAACAATTTAAAAATAGAAGTAAACAGTGGATCAAATTCAGTTTTTCATAAAATAAAATTTTCAAAATTTCAAAGGACTTCTACAATAGTGGAGGTTTTCAAAGCGATTAAACACTAACTTAACATATCACAAATCACAGCATACTAGAAAATAAATGGTAGCAAATTTTGAAAAGTTTAAACATGCTATATAAATAGTGGTTTCTAATAGTGTTCTAAATTTTTCTAATATTTATAGGAATTAGATTAGACACTACTGAAAACTCAATCACTTAAAAACACAAAAACATTTACTACCACAATCACATCACATATTACAACATAAAACATCTGAAAGTGCATAATAGTCTAACTATAATCTTCATAACATCAGAGTTCATATCAAAGCACAACAACAAATTAAAATCCATACATCATACAACAAAAATAGAAACATAACAAACTCAACAACACATAAAAAAATTAAATCCCACCCATCATCCTTATCATCATCATCTCTCTCATTCCAATCTCTGGATGACACATAAGGTATAAAATAAGGATGAGGAGGCATCTCAGCACTATGATACCCTCTAATCAGTCTATCCATGTACTGATGATATTTCTCCTCATAATCATCATGTTTCTGAATATACCTCTCAATATTCTCTACTTTTCCATCCATATCTCTAGCATGCTCTCTGGTAAGACTCACTGTCGGCATATTTTTTAGGTTGTGTGATATTTTGAAAAGGGGGCGCCTAACAGAAGTTGTCGGCGAATTTAAATTTTAAATTTGATTTAAATATATATATAATTTAGAAAATAGTATTTGACTTTGAAAATAATTTTAAATTTGAAAGTTTTAAGATATGAGATTAAACCGATCTCACATCCCGAATAGTTTATATAAACGAGCACCGCATCACAAGCCGTGTATCTATCCCTAAGGATAGATACACCGCTTGAGGTGGGGCTCGATCGAAATAAACTAGAAGTTTTGTGACATCCGTTTGGTCCGCGAACCAATTTTATAAGCCGACAAATTCCACCGCTTAATATGAAAGTATTAAACGGGGTTTATATTACACAGGTTCTTTAAAATTCCCTATAAGGGCAAGCCCCTATAGTTAATTACATCTTAAGTGACGGGAATCACCTAAGAAAACTCTCGATAATAACCAATAATTCTGCTCTCAAGAATTTCAAAGTTTAAGGTTTTCAAAGATTGAATTTTGGAATTTCAATAGGGAATGGATCAAATTTTGGAACATTTTGTTTTGTGAATCCAAAGGAAGAAAGGTAGGAGAAATCATTGATTCGAAGTGAACTTCGGTAATTTCCCGACTATCCTATTGTTTGGCTTGAATTTAGGAAAGTCCTAATGTTTATTTAGTATTTCAATCTTGCCAATTTTAATTAATTAGGGCTTATATTTGTATGATAAAATCAAACAAATAGCCTAGAATATGTGAGGGTTTATGTCGTATCGGACGACTACCTCGGAATCCTAAGACCGGTTAGGGCTTAATTTGCAATGCAAATGCCTAACGAAGAATTGAGGATTTATGTTGCACTAGGCAAGCTACCTCGAAGTCCTATGGCTTTGTTGTTTAATTCTAAGAAGGTTTTGCTGAAGTAGGTTCAAGTTTCTGCGACGACGATGGCCGTCGTTGCCCACCATGCTCCAAGCTCCTTGTTGTTGCGGAGGTTTAGTTTTAGAAATCATAAATCGGGAGATGAGAAAAGTGTTTTGGTTTAGAGAAGTCTTAATTTCCGAGTGTTTTGTATTTTGATTAAAACAAATCTTAAAGTTGATTATAACGACACCGGTTAAGATCCCACGGTTCCATCCTTCCGGCATCATTATTTTTATCGGATTCACTTAGTCCGGATGAATTTGCTAAACTCAGTTGAATGAGTTCCACACTTTCATTTAGACCGTGGAAATCCCGTTAGCAACACGTAGGTTACATCATCCGAGGTATTCCCGATCATCCAATTGGGCGTTTTAATTTAGTTGCAATTGTAGTTTTGTATTACGTTTGTGATTAAATTTTGAGTTGTTTTATATTTTGAAATGTTGTGGCGGTGAATTTTATCTTGCAATGACTTTTAACTTAGTTTTGGTTTCGGTTTTAGGGACTATCCTAAAGGTGTGGGTTTTCATGCAGCAGTTGTTTTATCATGCGAGAAAAGTGAAGTGCATACTGCAATAAAGTAAATTACGGGGAAGTAAATTGCAAGAAAGTAAATTGCAATAAAATAAAAGCGTACACTGGAGGGTCTTCCCGTCATCCCAAGCTACACTTAAAACACAATTAGAATATTTAAGCAAGTTCCTAGGTAAAGCTAAGGGAAAGGTTATGGTTTTCTACCAAATTCCTAATCCTATAGTCTAGTCATCCTATGACGTCTAGGTTCTTTGTGTTTTTGTTTGAGGACGATTTTCTTCATCGAAGAACAATTAAATCCAATTGTTCTTATAAATATCCTATCATATTGAGGAAGTGCTTAAGAAGAATCTTAAACATCTTTTCGATATTTTTAGGATTGTTTTAAGTCCAAATGAATTTAATTATATAAATGAATCAATCGTCCGAGGTTTTCAAGTTTTGTTAACTTGCCCAGTGAATTAAGACATTTGAATATCTTATGAGTGAAGTAGCACTTCATTTAATGTTTCATTTAGGAGTTATAATAATCAAAACTTTCAAGGGTAAATTAGTATTCAAATGATTTGATTTAAGTTAAAGGGTTTAAATTTGGAATAGTGTTCAAGTTGCTTTATATTTAATTTCTTTTATGTCTTAGGTGATGTTATATTTAATTCAATTTAATTTAATTGAGTTTTAATTTAACTTAATTTAATTTAATTTGATTTGATGTTTAATTAATTTGATTTGATTTAATTTAATTTAATTATTTAATTTAATTTAATTTAATTTAATTTAATTGTTTAATTTAATTTAATTTAATTTGATTTAATTTAGTTTGATTATTTAATTTAATTTAACTTAATTTAATTTATTTAGTTTAATTTAATTTAATTTAATTTGATTTAATTTTAATTTAATTTTAATTTACTTTATTTTTAATTTTAATTGAAATTTTAAAAGAATTTAATAATTCAATTAAGTCTTTTAATGTTTTACATTTGAGTTATCATTTTAACTAAGAGTTGAGTATTAATGATATAATTAGTTTAGGGATTTTTAAATTAAAGAATAAATCTCTTCCTAATAAATATCCCTTATTTTAATAATTCCGATTTATTATTCCTCCAAATTTAATCTATTATTTAATTAAAGTTTAATCATTTTAAAATTATTTAATGGGTTTCTACCCTTTAATTATTTAAATTTCAATCATCCAAACCAGATTAAGATCAAATATTTTACTTGTTGATTTTTTATTAAACCTAAAGTTTTAATTAAGGGTTAAAGATTTTAATTACCATTTTACCCTTTAAGCTTAATAATTTCATAACTCACTAAATTGAACCCAAATGAACTTGAAATTTTTATGTGACTTCACTCATATGTCAATAAAGACATGAGAGGAGAAAATGTGATTTTTCTGTATTTAATTTATTTATATAATTATTTTTGGTGGAAAATAGAGATTTTCAAGGAAAATTTAATAACATGACCAAGGGAAGGTTTCTGTCCATAAGAAAATTAGAGGACATTCCTAATGACCAGAGAAGCACTTGGACCAATTTTGGTGATTTTTTGAATTATATTATTTTTATTATAATTATTTTGAGTTTTGGAGTGTTAATTAATTTAAAAATAAAATAAATGTTGAAAAATGGGTTTTATATTTTTCAAAAATCTCTCTGATATCAAGGAAACCAGAGAAGCAAATTTTGCAATTTTCTGATTTTTCTATGATTTATTATAATTATTTTAGTGAAAATGCTAGAAAATACATTTTTTAATTTTAAAATTACCCTAGGGCTTTAAAATTCAATTTCTCACTAAATAGACCTAAGAAAAAATGTGGGATTTGTTCCTAAGTGATTAAAATTCAAAATGTAACATTTTGGTGAATTTTATTATTTTTGTGATTTTTATTATTTTTTAATTATTAAAAATATTAAAATATTATTAAAAATCAACTTTTTAGAAAATTGAAATTTTAATTTTCTTAGATTCCCCTGATATCAGAGAGGCTCAAAAACCAATTTGGTGAATTTTTAAAAAGTATTTTAAAAGTTATGAATTTTTAAAGTTTAAAATGGCTAAGTGACTTAATCAACCCAATTAGTGGGGCTAACCAAGTCCAATTGACCTCAAATTTTTATGGTGGATTCCTCTAATCCTAAAGGTCAGTGGAGAATTGATTTCAAGTCAATTTGATGCCTGGTTAACTCTAATTAATTAAAGACCTATTTTGGGTGTTTAAGCCAATTAGGGTTGTTTTGAATGAACTAAGCCAAAATCTATTTTTCCTAGGGTTCTCTGGTCATAAGGAACATCACCAAATTTTCCTAGAATTTATTTCACAACATGCTATTTACTGGAATTAAAATACTCAAAACAGTGACTCGAACTTGAAAAATCAAGAACTCTTCATAGGGATGGCCTCGACTTTGGAAAATTCAGGGAATGTTCCCAAATTCGAGGCTTCAAAGCCCTATGGTCTCATGCCATGGTGAATTGTATGCATGCATGGAGAATTAAAACAATGCGGAGAGTAAATAAATCAAAAAAATAAAATATTTGATGAAATTAAGTGATTTCTTTTCCACATTATTCTCCTCTCTTCACTGAGCAAGAGGGTATTTTTATTTTATTTTTCGATTTTTCTACGGAGAGATATGAATTTTTGAAGTTTAGGGAATTAAATAAATCAAAAAATCCCTAATTTTCTACTTATCCGAGTCGGCGCCAACGCATCCTCGGCGAGCTCAGAAAGGCCGCGCGGCGCGCTCCCATTCGACGCCGCCACTCGAGTCGGCGGCCGGGCCCCGCGGTTCTCGTACCGTCTCCCGGTCCGACGCCATCCGAGCCGTCCGTCCGCGCGTGTATTGAATGGACGGCATCCGTTCATCGTCCCCAAGTGTTCTCACCCGAGAGCCGTCCACACTAAATCCCTAAGATCTCACTCGATTCTCAATGGATTTTTACGTTCTTATACTCTATGGATTCGTCTTGAAGAGACGAACACATCTATACGGTTAACATGCATTGAAACTAATGCATTTGAAATGGAGAATCTCCAGAAGCTCGGGATGAAGAGTTAGCTCATACCTTGGCTCAGAGAAGTGTGGCTTCAATCTGAGAGTTGTTGCACCTTCGATTGGGTTCCGACGAAGCTCCGAGATGAGGTCTCCTGGTCTGATGAATTGTCTGGATTTGATTTCGACCAAGCCCGATCACAAAGCTTGGAGGCTGGAGCAACTGGGTGGCCTGGAGATGGGGCTTTTGATGGTGGACACCTTCTCTTGGTCTGGTGAAGGTGTAGAGCCAATCAATTTGAGAATTGACTCACTGTGGAGAAGTGTCCTGGTTTTGGGTGGAATTTTAACTCTGAAATTGAGCTTACAGAGAAGAAATGGCAGGGGGATTTCACTGGGGATCAAGTGCTCTAAGGGTGGAGGAGGGTCTGGAACAATTTTGGCAGAGTTTTGGCAAGGTTTTTGCTTCTCTTCTCTCATGGCCGAGAGGGGTGGAGTTTAAATAGAGCTAGCTGGGGGGCCTCCCAGGGGGAGTTAGGGCTTGGGATCAGCTGCTCTGGTGAGGAGAAGAACAGCCATGGTGACCACTAGGCATGGGGCAGCTCAGCAAGTGAGAATTTTAATGTTGGCTCACATGTGAGCTTTCGGCCATGGTGTTTTCCGGCGGCTCGGTGGCCGGCCGACCGAGCATGGGTCACCCTCGAGGTCGGGTGGGTCGGGGCTGGAGGTTTGTGCGATCGATTGGCCATGGACATGTGTAAAGGCTTTGATCCAAAGTAGAATGGGGCATGGCTAGTTTTGAGTCTAAATGGGTCAATCCACCCATTTGGGCTTGGTGCACCCTTCAAGGTGGCTTTGGATGCTGTGGGGGATCAAAGGGATCAGCTTGGTTTGGCATGGAGAAGTCTCCATCCAAATATATTTGGATTAAATTTAAGTTTAGTGTGAAACATGATTAAGGCTAATGAGCTTTAGGGATTAAGGAAAGCCCCCCCTCTTCTTACCCAATATGGCATGGTGGAGTGTCCAAAGCTCTCATGGCTCACATGTGGCTCATGCATGGCTTCATGGCTCACCTTTGGCTTGGCAAAAAGTTTGGTCAATTTCATAAAAAAGGATTTTAAGGATTTTGGATAATTTGGTGGAAATTTGGATGAAGCCTCATTTAGAAATATTTGATCATTTGTTTAGGACTTAGGGATGATTTTAATTGAAAGTATGATGAGGGGAAATGTCATATGGGCTTTGGAAGAATTTTTGGGGTTTTAGATTTGGTGGAAGTGGGCTTTTAAAATGGTTTAAGGAATGGGCCCTTAAGTTTAAAAATGAATTTATGGATGGGAATTTTGTAAAGAGGTTGGGCCAAATAATTGTTGGGTTTAGCTCATGGATGTGTCATGAGTGATTTGAAACAAATTGGGGGTGATTTGGATTTCAATTGGGTTGAATTTGGGTTAGGTTTGGGCTTAGGTCAAAAATGGGCCTTTTAACCTTGGGTTGAGTTTGAGTGGGGTTTGGGTTCAAATTTTGGGCAAATCATGTTAGGGTTTTGTTTGTGGGAATGTTAAGGAAGATTTAGAAAATATTTGAGGTTAATTGGAGTTGAATTGGGTGAGTTTGGGTTAAGTTTGGGTCATGGGTCTAAATTGGGCTTTAAGGCCAAAAGTGAGATTGGATCCAAATGTCAATCAAATTGGACTTGGATTTGGTTTAGATTGGTATTGGGAATGTTGAATTGAAGTTTAGAATTGAATTGGACCAGAATTTGGGTCAATTGGATAGGTTTGGTTTGACATTAGGTTCACTTTGGGTTAAAATGGGTGAAATTGGGGGTTTTGACAAAAGTAGGGTAAATTGACAAAATTGGCCCATGGTGTAGTTGGACAAAATGAAATTGGGAATATTTGGGATTTTCTGGAATTTTCTGGGAATTTTCTGAATTTTTGGATTTTTAGGCCAAGAAGGGTATTTTGGGTATTTAGAGGGTATTGGGAGGTATTTTTGGAATTTTGGGTATTTTTGGGTATGGATGATCAATTTGAGTGATGTGGAGATGTTTGAGAGTGATTTTGGAAAATTTTGGGTAATTTGGAAATTTTTGAGAAATTTGGGTAATTTTAAGGGTTTTGGGTAGGTTTAGTAGGTGTAGGGTCCCGGGGGTCAAAAATTGAAAATTTGGGAAATTAAAAATTGGGTGAATCTAGGTGGAAAGAAATCATTTTGGTTGAGCCATGAAGCCATTTCTAGCCCATATGAGCCATGAAAGGACTCATTTGAGTCATTCACTATGTTGTTCCTAACCCTCTTAGCCAAGAGCTAAGGGGTTAAGGACCATCCATGTGAATCACCTACATGAGTCAGGAGGTTAAGTTGGGTATGGGTGTGGTTTTAGGAAGTGTGTGGAAATGTAGTGTGTAAGTGTAGTGTAAGTCAGCCCCTTCACCAGACCAGGCCACCCAGGGCAGTCCTAAGGCCAAAGAGTCCTATAGGAACTCATCCTTTAAACTTCTACATTTGATTTCTACCCTCTAGGTGATTAGGGGTCTATAGTCAAGTTTGTGGAGTTTGCAGGGAGTTTAGAAGTGGTTTGAATTTCTAAAAGGCGGGTCCCAATTCTAGTCCTCTAAGATAGTCAAAGGAAAAGCCTAAGGCTAGATCCTAAGCACTAAAAAGAAGAAGGGAAGACCTCATCAAAAATTAGGTCAACACTCACCTTCTTCAGAATCTTCTGTAATAATCCAATTTGTGAATCTATGGAGGATGATGCATGTGCAGTAGAAGCAGCAGGAGCAGAAGCACTGGAGGCTCTAACAGATGCTCCTTTCTAGCCAAATACTAAATATACAGTGTAAGTGTTCACGTTTACACTGGTAATACATCTAAGTGGCTGAAGAACCTCTTCCCATGTTTCAGACTTAACACCAAACTGCTCACAAATCAAGTGAATCAATGAAGGAAATCCCATACCTGCAGTAGTAGCAGCTCTGGCACAGTTTATAATATAATAAAAAATAATAGCCCCAATGTCTAAAGGCTTTCCTTGTTAAATATAATGGTTCAGAACAACTCTCTCCCTTGAAACTTCACTGACATGACTTGAAGGAAGAAGCTTAGATTAGATGAAGTAATGTCATGCCTTTGAAGTGGCATTCAACTTAGAGGCTTGAAAATTCACTCTTCTTTCATTTGTAATCTTCCATAAACCTCTTCCATCAGTAAGAAATGACATTATCTCATCTAATTCTCCCTCAGAAGGATGATAATTTGCATAAAAACAAAACATCGTAAAACGTAATCGGTAAATAGTATTAATTATCACTGGTGAAAAATCCACTTGTTGCCCCTTAACCATCACCAAATTTTCCTCAGCTGCTGGCAAGTTAGCATAGAATCTTCTCACCATAAAAACAACTGCAATAGCAGAGAAGTAACAATATCTTTCTTAATTCCTTCTAGCAATCATCTCCTTAATATCTCCTCCTAGCTTGCTAAAAACGCATTCTGGAATCAATTTCTGCGATGTGAGTGCAACGACGTAATGATTCTCTGCTCGAGAACTGACACATTTGTCAGAATCAAATCTTACTTTTTCTTTTGAGAGTTTCGAAATTGGATCCATCTCTAAAAATTCACAAAAAAATCAACATAAATATTAAATTTAAACTAAACTTGTTAACTCAACATTCAAAAGCAAACTCTAATAAATCCAAGCAATTTCTCATGCTTTTCCTCAAATTTTCACCAAGAATAGTGATTTTCAGATTTTTCAATAATCTACTCAAAATACATGGTAAAAATTAAAAATTTTTACTTAGGAGTAGTGATCATACCTTAAGGAATTCAAATCCAACAAATTTCGACAAAATCGACTCTAAAATGATCCAATTTGATGATGCCCTAGGCTCCCATTACATGAAATCGAGAGGTTGAAGGTGATGAGGGTGTTAAAAATGGAAACTTTTCGGTTTTTAGTTGCGGAAAATCGATTTTCGCGAACCGGAGCCTATGCGCGAGGTATACAATGCTTAGCCACAAAATCTAGTGTTATGCGCCGTCGGTTTGGCGCTTAGCTACCAGTTCCTAGATTTTGGCAATTAAGTTAATTCCATAAAAAATCTGAGTTAATCACCTTTAATCACTTCAAATAATTATTTCTCACCATAAATCCTCTAATACTCCAAAAGTACACTTTAATCTCCAATGATTCTACACAAACCTCACACAAACAAAAACTTATATTACTTAAATATCAAAACACACTTAATACAAACTACAAATTTCTATCCAAATACTTTGGATGAAATTCCCCAATACATAAGTTCAAACACATGTAATTTAAACATAATGTTACATCATTGAGATGTAGCAAACACATGTAAAGTGCAACAAACACAAAAATTTAAAAAAAATAACCACACACTTAAAACACTAAACACACATAACCACACTTAATTTAATTTGGAATCTCCATTAGGTGGATTATATCTAAAACCACCATTAGTTCCATTTGAACCATCTGGAATGTAAATCTGATGAAACGAGCGACGATTGAAAACTCTTACATCTTCTTATTTTATCCATTTTTTCTTCAGAAACATCGCTTTATCCGCTTTTTCCACGTGACTTGTATGACTGAATTGCATTTTGAGTTGCCATCTAATGTGCGCTAAATGTGCATTAATTTCATTTACCTTTGCATCAATAGACTCCACATCAGCCTTGTCGGCATATTTTTTAGGTTGTGTGTTTTGAAAAGGGGTCGCCTACAGAAATTGTCGGCGAATTTTTAATTTAATAAATAATTTGAAAAGGTAGTATTTGATTTTAAAAATAATTTTTAAATTTGAACATTTTAAGATATGAAATCAAACCGATCTCACATCCCAAATAGTTTATACAAACGAGCACCGCACCACAAATCGTGTATCTATCCCGAAGAATAGACACACTGCTTGATGATGGGGCTCGATTAAATAAACTAGAAGATTTGTGACATCCGTTTGGTCCGTGAACCAATTTTATAAGCCGATAAGTTCCCCGCTTAATATAAATGAATTAAGCGGGGTTTATATTACCCGGGTTCTTAAAGTTCCCTATAAGGGCAAGCCCCTATAGTTAATTACATCTTAAGTGACGGGAATCACCTAAGAAAACTCTCGATAATGATCGAGTGGTTTTGCTCTCAAGAATTTCAAAGTTTAAGGTTTTCAAATAATTGGATTTTGGAAATTTCAATAGGGAATAGCTCAAATTTGGAACAGTTTATTTTAGGAGTCCAAAGGAAGAGGAGTAGGGGATGTCACAAATCCGAAGTGAACTTCAATGACTTCCCAGACTATCCTAATGTTAGGCTTTGAATTTCGGGAATTCCTAATGTTTATTTAATGGTTTAATCTCGCCAATTTTAATTAA
This sequence comes from Papilionanthe hookeriana x Papilionanthe teres, assembly GCA_022702705.1. Classification (NCBI taxonomy): domain Eukaryota; kingdom Viridiplantae; phylum Streptophyta; class Magnoliopsida; order Asparagales; family Orchidaceae; genus Papilionanthe; species Papilionanthe hookeriana x Papilionanthe teres. Next base: position 24,919,419 of record CM040424.1, on the reverse strand, counting down.
TTAGGGCTTATATTTATATGATAAAATCAAACAAATAGCCTCGAAGATGTGAGGATTTATTGTCGTACCGGACGACTACCTCGGAATCCTAAGACTGGTTAGGGCTTAATTTGCAATGCAAGTGCCTAACAAAGAGTTGAGGATTTATGTTGCACTAGGCAAACTACCTCGAAGTCCTATGGCTTTGTTATTTAATTCTAGGAAAGTTTTGCTTGAAGTAGACTCGGGTTTTGCTGATGACGATGGCCGTGTCGCCCACCATGCTCCGAGCTCCTTATTGTTGCGAGAGGATCAATTTTAGAAGTCATAAATCAGGGGATGAGAAAAGTGTTTTGGTTTAGAGAAAATCTTAATTTCCAAGTGTTTTCAATACTTTAATTAAAACAAATCTTAAAGTTGATTATAACAACACCGGTTAAGATCCCACGGTTCCATCCTTCCGGCATCATTATTTTTATCGGATTCACTTAGTCCAAATGAATTTTCTAAACTCAACTGAATGAGTTCCACACTTTCATTTAGACCGTGGGAAATCTCGTTAGCAACACGTAGGTTACATCATCCGAGGTATTCCCGATCATCCAACAGGACGTTTTAATTTAATTGTAATTGTAGTTTTGTGTTCGTTTGTGATTAAATTTTGAGTTGTTTTATATTTTGAAATGTTGTGGCGGTGAATTTTATCTTGCAATAACTTTTAACTTAGTTTTGGTTTCAGTTTTAGGGACTATCCTAAAGGTGTGGGTTTTCATGCAACAGTTGTTTATCATGCAAGAAAAGTAAGTGCGATGCGATTAATGAAATTGCAATAATGTAAATTACAATAAAATAAAAACGTACCTGGAGGGTCTTCCCGTCATCCAAAGCTGCACTTAAAACACAATTAGAATATTTAAGCAAGTTCCTAGGTAAAGCTAAGGTAAGGGTTATGGTTTTCTACCAAGTTCCTAATCCTATAGCTAGTCATTTCCTATGACGTCTAGGTCTTTGTGTTTTGGTTTGAGGACGATTTTCTTCATCAAAGAACAATTGGGTTCAATTGTTCTTATAAATATCCTATCATATTGAGGAAGTGCTTAAGAAGAATCTTAAACAACTTTTCAATATTTTTAGGATTGTTTTAAGTCCAAATGAATTCAATTACACAAATGAATTAATCATCCGAGGTTTAGTTAAGTTTTGTTATTATCTTACTCAGTGAGCTAGGATGTTTGAATGTCCTATAAGTGAAGTAACATTTCATTTAATATCCTGTTTAGGAGTTATGATAACTAAAGCTTTCGAGGGTAAATTGGTATTCAAATGATTTGTGATTTAGTTTAATTTCAATTAATTTGGAATAGTGTTCAAGTTATTTTAGATTTATTTTGAATTCTTTATGTCTTGGTGATGTTATATTTAATTCTACTTAATTTAATTTAATTTAATTTAATTTAATTGAGTTTTTAATTTATTTAATTCAATTTAATTCAATTTTGTTTGATTTGATGTTAAATTAAATTAATTTGATTTGATTTAGTTTTAATTTAATTTAATTTAATTTCCTTTAATTTAATTTAATTTAATTTAATTTTATTTTATTTAATTTAATTTAATTTAATTTAATTTATTTAATTTAATTTAATTTAATTTAATTTATTAATTTAATTTAATTTAATTTGTTTATTTAATTTAATTCAATTTTAATCTTTAATTTAATTCAACTTTTAATTTTAATTTAATTTAATTTAATTTAATTCAATTTAATTTACTTAATTTAATTTAATTTTTAATTTAATTTTATTTTTAATTTTAATTGAAATTATAAAAGAGTTTAATAATTTAATTTTAGTTTAATGATTAAGTCTTTTAATATTTTGAATTTTGAGTTATCATTTTAATTAAGAATTGAATATTAATGAGATGATTAATTTAGGGATTTTTAAATTAAAGAATAAATCTCTTCCTAATAATATCCCTATTTTAATAATTCCAATTTTATTATTCTTCCAAATTTAATCAATTATTTAATTAAGGTTTAATTATTTTAAAATTGTTTAATGGGTTTCTACCATTTAATTATTTAAATTTCAATCATCCAAATCAGATTAGGATCAAATATTTTACTTATTAATTTTTTTTAAACCTAAAGTTTTAATTAAGGATTAAAATTTTAATTACCACTTTACCCTTTAAGCTTAATAATTTCATAACTCACTAAATTGAACTCAAATGAACTTGAATTTTTTATGTGACTTCACGCATATGTCAATAAAGACATGAGAAGAGAAAATGTGATTTTTCTGTATTTAATTTATTTATATAATTATTTTTGGTAGAAAATAGAGATTTCCAGGAAAAATTTAATAACATGACCAAGGAAAAGTTTCTGTCCTTAAGAAAATTAGGGGACATTCCTAATGACCAGAGAACCACTTGGACCAATTTTGGTGATTTTTTGAATTATATTATTTTTATTATAATTATTTTAAGTTTTGGAATATTAATTAATTTAAAAATAAAATAAATGTTGAAAAATGAATTTTATATTTTTCAAAAATCTCTCTGATATCAAGGAAATCAGAGAATCAAATTTTGTAATTTTCTGATTTTTCTATGATTTATTATAATTATTTTAGTGAAAATGCTAGAAAATACATTTTTTTAATTTTAAAATTACCCTAGAGCTTTAAAATTTAATATCTCACTAAATAGACCTAAGAAAAATATGGGGTTTGTTCCTAAGTGATTAAAATTCAAAATGTGACATTTTGGTGAATTTTATTATTTTTGTGATTTTTATTATTTTTAATTATTAAAATATTAAAATAATATTAAAAAATTAACTTTTTTAGAAAATTGAAATTTTAATTTTCTTAAATTCCCCTAATATCAGAGAGGCTCCAAAACCAATTTGGTGAATTTTTGAAAGATATTTTGAAAGTTATTAATTTTTAAAGTTTAAAATGACTAAGTGGCTTAATCAACCCATTTAAGTAGGGCTAACCAAGTCCAATCGACCTCAAATTTTTATGGTGGATTCCTCTGATCCTAAAGGTCAGTGGAGAATTGATTTCAAGTCAATTTGATGTATGGTTAGCTCTAATTAATTAGGGATCTATTTTGGGTGTTTAAGCCAATTAGGGTCATTCCAAGTGAGTTAACTCAAAATATATTTTTCATAGGGTCCTAAGGAACATTACCAAATTTTCTTAGAATTTATTTCACAACATGATAATTATTGGAATTAAAATACCACAAACAGTGACATAAACTTGGAAAATACATAACTCTTTGTAGAGATGGCCTATGATCTTCAAAAATTCGTGGAATGTTCCCAAGATCAAAGGCTTCAAAAGCTCCTATGGTCTCATGCTATGATGAGTTGTATACATGCATGGAGAATTGAATGATTGAAAACACTATTTAATTAATTAAAAATAAAATATGCATCAAATAAATATAAAATAACTTCCACATTATTCTCCTCGTTTCAGTGAGCAAGAGGGTATTTTTATTTTATTTTTTTGAGTTTTCTATGAAAAGTTATGAGTTTTTGAAGTTTAGGTTCAAAAATAAATAAAAAAAATGCATTTCCCGCTCAAATGACACGTGTCGCGCTGCTACTGGCTGGCGTGGTTGCTCGTTCACGGATAAAGCTTCCGTCCAACTCCATCGGCGCCGTCCGTGGGATACATGCCCGATCGGACGGCCGTCGCTCCTCTTTCTTTGTTCTATTCACTCAAAACCGTCCAACTTCAAACCTTGATATCTCCCTCGATTCTCAACAAAATTTAATGAATTTTTTTTTTTTAAATGATCGTCTAATTGAGTAGCACACATCTATACGGTGATGATATACTTAAAACATGTGAATAAGTATAGAAAATTAAAACATGCTCCGTTGGAGGAGAAAAAAATTGATACCTTTGTCCAAGAGGTGAGGCCTCAATTGGAAATGATTTGATTGAACTTAGAAATGCTTGGAGAAGCTTTGGGAACAATTTGGCATAGTCTCCCCGAGGTAAATCTTGCATCTCTTCCCTTGGTCATGGAGGTGGGGTTTAAATAAGGAAGGTTATGGTGGAGCTTGGGTGGCCATGAGGGTTGGCTTGGTTCATTCACCAAGGTTTTTTTGCTGAGAAAAACTCACATGATCGAGCTTGATCTTGGTGCAATCAATTGGGTTATGCCATGTGTAAAGTCAAGGATTTAAATGGCATGGGTGTAAGGAGCATTTTTGGTCCAATTTGGGTCAATTCATGGTTTTGGCTTGGTTCACTCACCAAGGCTTGATTTGGGCTGATGTGAGATCATTTGGGTCAGCCTCATATGTGTGGTGAAGTCCCCATCCAAGGTGAGGTGGCCAATTTTGGTTAAAGTGTATCATGAATGGGGTTAAAAAGGTTTAGTGAAGGCTTAGGAAAGGCTCCCTCTTCTTGCCATAAGTTGCATGGTGAGGTGGAAAGGGCTCCCCATAGCTTGCATATGGCTTATTCATGGCTCCATGACTTCATTTGGCTTGCTCATGGCTTGGGAAAAGGTTGGCTCACTTGCATGGAAAAGGGTTATTTGGAATTTTGAAAACTTTGGATTCCATTGATGGGATTTGTCATGATGCTACAAATGGGTTGATTTCATGATGGTTTAAGACTTTGGTCAAATAGGATTATCAAATGAATGATGAAGAAAAGGTTTCATGTGGGCTTGGTAATGGACTTTGGGCTTTTAAAATTTGGTAAATGTGGGCTTTTAAAATGGTTTAAGGGAATGGGCTTTTGAATTTTAAAATGGATTTTGGGATGAAATTTTGGTAAAGGCTTGGGCTAAATAATTGTTGGGTTTAGCTCATGGATGTGTCATGAGTGACTTGAAGCAAATTGGGGGTGATTTGGGTTTGAATTGGGTTGAATTTGGGCTCTTTTGGTGAATGGGCCAATATAGGTCCAAGTGGGCCAAATTGGGCCAATGTTGGGCTAGGGTTGAAATTGATGTAAAATCAATGTTGAGAAATGTTTATGGGAGTGTTTCAAAGAGGTTTTGACTTTGGTTGGGCTTTGATTTTGGGGTTTGGGCTCATTTGGGTTAGGTTTGGGTTTAGGTCAAAATTGGGCCTTTTAGCTTTGGGTTGAATTTGAGTGGGCTTTGGGTCCAAATTTTGGGCAAATCATGTTAGTGTTTTGCTTGTGGGGATGCTAAGGAGGATTTAGAAAAGATTTGGGGTTAATTGGAGTTGAATCGGGTGAGTTTGGGTTAGGTTTGGGTCATGGGTCAAAATTGGTCTTTAAGGTCAAAAGTGAAATTGGATTCAAATGTCAATAAAATTGGGCTTGAATTTGGTCTAGATTGACATTTGGGATGTTGAATTGAATTTTAGAATTGAATTAGACCAAAATTGGGGTCAATTGGGTGGGTTTGGTTTGACATTGGGTTCACTTGGGTTTAAAATGGGTTAAATTGGGGGTTTTGGTAAAAGTGGGGTAAATTGACAAAATCAGCCCATGGTGTAGTAGAACAAAATGAAATTGGGACTATTTGGGATTTTCTGAAATTTTCTGGGAATTTTTGGAATTTTTTTGAATTTTTGATTCAAGAGGGGCATTTTGGTAATTTGGAGGGTATTGGGGGTATTTTTGGAATTTTTTTGTATTTTTTGCTGTAAATGATCAATTTGAGTGGTATGGAAATGTTTAAGATCAATTTTGAGGAATTTTGGGTGATTTAGGAATTTTGGAGATTTTGAGCTATTCAGGGCTTTTGGTAGGTTAGGAGGGTCCGGGTCCCGGGGGCCAAAAACTGAAATTTTGAAAAAATGAAGATTAATCAAATTTAAGTGACATAGAATCTTTTAGGTTGAGCCATGAAGCCATATTAAGCCCATATGAGCCATGAGAGGACTCATTTTGTGTATTCATTATGTTGTTCCTTACCCTCTTAGCCAAGGGCTTAGGGGTTAAGGACCATCCATGTGAATCACCTTCATGAGTCAGGAGGTCAAGTTGGGTATGGGTGTGGTTTTAGGAGATGTGTGAAAGTGTAGTGTATAAGTGTAGTGTGTGTGTAAGTCGGCCCTCACCGGACCAGAGCCACCTGTGTGCGTCCTAAGGCCAAAGAGCCCTATAGGAACTCATCCTTTAAACTTCCACATTTGATTTCAACCCCTAGGTGATTAGGGGCCTACAATCAAGTTTGTGGAGTTTGCAGGGAGTTAAGAAGTGGTTGAGTTTCTAAAGGGGTAGGTTCCATCTCTAGTCCTCTAAGATAGTCAAAGGAAAAGCCTAAGGCTAGATCCTAAGTACTAAAGAGAGAAGAGAAGACCTCATCAAAAATGAGGTCAACAAGCCTTGATCTTCGTAATCCTTTCTGCTAATCCTTGGATACTCACATCCAGAAACCCATTATATAACTCTTGCGCACTATCACAAATAAACTTCTTCTTGTTGACATCCTCTTTCTTCTTAACTTCGCTATCCCAATAAGACATTTTTGCACTCAGAAATGAAAATAAGAACTGAAGCAAGCATCTCATAAATTCAGGACTTTTTTATAGACTTAGGAAGACTTAAAACTGACCCTAGATGTTTTAAAACTCCTTAATAACTCCAAAAACTACTCACTCACGATTTAGTCTTCTAGAACCTCATTTTTCACGATTTACACATACACATTTTTGTACAGTTCTGCCAAACGTCAAAATCTTCATTCTGACTACTCTAAGTCATCAAATAAGATCAAATAAACACGACTATAACATAAAAAACTCCAAAATGCTACCACATTTCTCAAATAAAGCCAAATAAAAGCACATAAAGCAAACATAAAGCAAAGCACACCGATAAATATGGGTTACCTCACATAAAGCGCTTGGTTTAACTTCATTAGCGTGACATATCCAGAGCTTATTCTGAGTGACCCAACATCAGATTCTCATCAGGTATAGATTGATCTACAGAAAAGTCAGGTTTAAGTGTATGACCGTCCACTTTAAATATTTTTCCAGTCTTAGGATCTTTAATATCCACAACTCCATATGAATAAACTTTCATCACAATAAATGGGCCCATCCACCTGGACTTAAGTTTTCCAGCAAAAATTATCAATCTAGCATTATATAGTAAAACTTTTTACCCTGGCTCAAGATTTTTAGTAAGAATCTTTTGATCATGCCACAACTTCATCTTTTTATTATAAATCTTAGCATTTTCATAAAATTCATTATTTATCTCTTCAATATCATTTAATTGCAATAATCTCTTTTATCCAGCATCTTTCAAATTATAATTGAACTCTTTAATAGTCCAATATGCTTTAAGCTCAAGTTCAACTGGTAAATGACAAGTTCTTCCAAAAATTAACCTATATGGTGACATTCCTATAGGAGTTCTGTGGGCAGTCCTATAGGCCCACAAAACATAATCCAATTTGATTGACCAATCCTTTCAATTTTGATTAATGATCTTTTCCAATTTTCTTTTAATTCACAATTGGATAATTCAACCAAACCACTTGTCTGCAGATGATAAGCAGTAGCAATGCGATGGTTAATATAATATTTCTTTACTAACTTCTCCATAATCGCATTTCTAAAATGACTTCCCTCATCAGTTATGATTACTGTTGGTACTCCAAATTTGCAAAATATATTCTTATTTAACAACTTAACAACACTTTGAGCATCACATCGAGCTAAAACAATGGCTTCTATCCATTTAGATAAATAGTCTACTGCTATCAAAATGTATGTATTTCCAAAAGAAGGTATAAATAGTCCCATGAAATCTAATCCCCAAACGTCAAATATTTCAACTTTCAACATATAATTGAGGGGAATCTCATTTCCTAGAAATATTGCCTACACGCTGACATCGATCGCAATTTTTAATATAAACACTAACATCCTTAAAAATTGTAGGCTAATAAAAATCCAGATTGTAAGATTTTAGATGTAGTTTTATCAACTCCAAAATGTCCCCCCATAATCAAAATTATGACATTTTTTGAATAATTTCATAAGTTTCTTATAAAGGCATACATCTTTGAATAATCAAATCCTTTCCTTGTTTATATAAACACGGGTCATCCCAAAAATAAGTCTTAGCTTCTGATAGAAATTTCTTCTTCTCCTGGTATGTCAAACCATTGGGTAAAACACCACTGACAATAAAGTTTACAATGTCGTCATACCATGGAACACACCACTCATTAACAGTGAACAATTTTTTATCAGGAAAATGTTTATTAATTTCTTCAGCATCATAGAGAGATTTTTCAGTTTCAAGCTTGGACAGATGATTATCAATTTGATAACCAGCACCCTTCCTATCTACTATCTCAAAATCAAATTCTTGTAAAAGAAGAATCCATCTGATCAATCTTGGTTAGCATCCATCTTTTTCATTAATTACTTAATAGCAGAATGATCAATTTGCACCACACATTTAGTTCCAAATAAATATAATTTGAATTTATCAAAGGCAAATACTATAGCTAATACCTCTTTCTCAGTAGTGGTATAATTTATTTGAGTTTCATTAAGAGTTTTACTAGCATAGTAAATCACTTTGAAAATCTTATCATGTTTCTGACCTAAAACAACTCCAATAGCATAATCACTAGCATCACATATTAATTCAAAAGGTTTTTCCCAATTAGGTAAAACTATAACAAGTGCAGTGATTAATTTTTCTTTTAAATTTTCAAAAGCTTTTAGGCAATCATCATCAAAATTAAAAATTACATCTTTTTCCAGTAAACGACATAAATGCTTCAAAATTTGTGAAAAAACTTTAATATAATGCCTGTAAAATCCAGTATGTCCCAGAAAACTTCTAATTCCCCTACATTAGTTGGGCAAGGTAAATTAGAGATCACTTGAATTTTTGCAGGATCTACTTCCATACCATTTTTAGATATACGATGTCCCAAAACAATTCCTCCTACCACCATAAATTGTCATTTTTCCCAGTTAAGGACCAAATTACTTTCTTTACATTATTTTAGAACATTAGATAGATGTTCTAAACATGATTCAAATGAAATTCCAAACATTGAAAAGTCATCCATAAAAATTTCAATTCCTTTTTTTATTAAATCACAAAAAATTGAGATCATACATCTCTGAAATGTAGCAGGGGCATTACATAAACCAAAGAAAATTCTTCTAAAAGCAATTGTACCATAAGGACTGGTAAACATTGTTTTCTCTTGATCCTCAGAATCAATTTGAATTTGGTGGTAACCAGTATATCCATCCATAAAATAAAAGTATTTATGCCCAGCTAGTCTATCCAACATCTGATCTAGAAAAAGAAGTGGAAAATGGTCTTTCTTGGTGTCAAGGTTTAATTTTCTATAATCAATGCATATTCACCACCCTGTAACTTGTCTTACTAGTATTATTTCAATTTTTCATTCATAATCATAGTAGCTCCTCCTTTCTTAGGTACACAGTGAATGGGACTAATCCATGTACTATCTGAAATAGGGTGGATAATTCTAGCATCTAACTACTTTAAGATTTCTTTCTTAACAATTTTTTTCATGATAGGATTTAATCTCCTTTGAGGATCAGCCTGATGTTTGCAATTATCCTCTTTAAGGATTCTGTGCATACAAATTGAAGGACCGATTCCTTTAATATCAGCTATTGTCCATCCAAAGGCTTTCTTATATTTCTTCAAAATATCAAGCAAACTTTATTCTTCTCTTTCAACTAATTGAGAGGAAATTATAACTGACAAAGTTGAGGAATCACCTAAAAAGGAATACTTTAAATGATTAGGAAACATCTTTAAATCAAGTTCAGGAGGTTTTTCAATTGATGGACCAAAATATTCATCTTTTCATTCATGTCTAACATTTCAAAATTTTTGTGAACATAATTTAAATCTTCCTTATGAAAATCTTCAGAATCTTGTAATTCCTCTACTTGGTTGTGTTCAAATTCTTTACTTTCAGATTTCTCTTCATAAGTTAATTTGAAATGGCATTCACTCAAATATTTGATAACATCCATCATATAACATTCGTCATCTTTACCTCTTGAAGGATATTTCATTGAATTTGAAATATTAAATGTAACAATTTGATCATTAACTCACATCGTCAATTCCCCTTTTTGTACATCTATCATCACTTTGCCTTTGGCTAAGAAAGGTCACCCTAAAATTATGGGTATCTCTTTATCTTCCTCCATATCCAACACAATAAAATCAACAGGAAAGATAAATTGATCCACTTTCACCAAAGCATATTCTATAACTCCTTTAGAATATTGATCCACTGAAAAGTTGATAGCTTTTTAATGTCTATTTCATACCTATTTTTAATGATATTACACTATAAATGATGGTATTTTGTATATCTTTTGGTTTTAGGTACAAGAAATGGCTTTTGGAGAAAAAAACAAAAACGGTGCAATTTAGAGCAAAAAATAAGCAAAAAAGAAAATTTTTGCCTGACAAATTTTATAAGTCGTCCTTTATTTAATCTATTTTACACTTCTTGCATGTTTTTGAATGAGATTACACTTTAAATAAATGTTGTTTTTATGCTTATTTTGTAGGGCTATCTGTTAGGAACGCAACACAGCTGAAACGATGTGAATCAGAGCTGAAACGGAGCCAAACGAAACAAAACGGTGGAGCTGCGCAGTGTAGGGCGCCAAACGACACCCTATCCAGCACCGGACTGCGCTAGAGTCCATAAAGAAAGAAAAATTCATTGGAAATAGACAGCTTCAAACCATTCCAGAAGAGGTTATGGTCGATATTCAACGTATTTGGATGTTTTTTAAAAGGTATATTGTGACAACTCTTCAAAAATTCATCCCCACACTTTAAATTAGCGATTTTAGGTCCAAAAAAGTGTGTGTGTGTCAGAGAGGAATGTTAGGGAAAACCTGGAATATGCTTAAACATATTAGAATAGGAGTAGAAATGTAGATTTCTAAGTTTTGGAGAGATTGGTGAGGGGATTTTGAGAGATTTTGTAAGGGAATGTTCTAGCATTGTTTGTAACTGCGAGAGACTTTATGAGAGAGATTTCCATCTTTCTTTCAAGGGGAAAAAGCGAAGTATTGTGTTCTTCATTATCTTATGATTTGCTAAACACTTATTTTGTGGATTTTCTTTGGAATGAGGTTTTTTGTTGTGCTTTCTATATGCTTTGTGATGTCTTTCTCTTATTATTTCTTCTTATTTGGAAATAATGGCATAAGAAGATTATTCCATCATTTTCATTTTACTTTTCTTTTGCAATGAGTAGGATTCATTTAGGATATTGTGATGCATATTAGAAGTGGATTAAATTATAAATGTGATGGTTTTTACTTGCACTTCATTTACATTACAATAAGGGCCTGTTGTATTGTTAAAATTTGTTGTAATTTCAATGTTTCAAAAGGGCGGTGTAATTCTCAAAAAAGTTGAACCACATTCAATGTCCATGAACGAGTTACGTAGTTCATGGGGGTTGAGGGTAAATAAATAGGGAAATTTGGTATGATGGGCGTAGAATTGGAGATTTTAGGGTGACAGAATAAAATCCCCAATTCAGTCCTAGTGTTTGGAAAATAAAGCAAGAGTTAGCCTTTAGGTGAAGGGAAGTGGGAGTGCTGGAGTGAGAGCCAGTGTCCTCCCAGCCTAACTATGGATTTAGGGACTAAAGCTAGGATTAGCCAATGTTCTGTATGCACTCAGAAGAGGGTATAGAATAGGATTGTTCCTATTCGGCACATTTAATATTTAATGCATCTCATTCCTTTACATTATCCAATTCATTACTTGAGAATAGTAGTTTTTATTATCTCAAAATTTTTCAAACCAATTTATCCAAAAAGGGTTACCTTTAGTAGTAATATTTTCCTTTAGGAGTAGTTATTAGTTATTTTAAAATTATGATTTACCTTTAAGAGTAGTTGTTAAAAAAATTACTTATATCGACCTTCCAAACTAAAGTCTAATAGCACTATACTAGAATTTGACAAGGACTTCTTACCTCACTTCCCTGTGGGATCGATAACGGGACTCCACTAGGGCCCTGTATTAATTGAGCGATACATATACTTGCGTTTGAAATTGTGAGTTTACAAAATCATTATAAGTGTATAAATTTGGGTTCATAAATTCTTGCATATAATACATGCATGCTTTAGAAGAATCAAAAGCCCGTCACAAAAGGTTAGTTTTCTTTTTTTTTTACTCTCTCATTTATTAATTTGAAATATACTGAAAAACTTAAGTTTGGAGAGGACAAATTAAACTTTTATTTGTTCTCAATTAAAATATATTTTCAAAATTATTTTAACATGACTTAAAGTAGTTCAGCTTAACTTTAGATAACTAAAATTTTTATTTTATTTAAATATCATAACAAATTTAAATGAAAGTTTTTAGTAATAAATTTTAACTTTATGGGGCTAAGATATTTAATATAAGAAGATTAAACTATAGTTGACTATTTAAAGTAAAGAAAACTATATATTTGAAATGTTAAGAGTCTTAAAGGTTTATGTGAGGAGAAAAGATTGGGTCTTTATGATGAATCATTTAAAAGCTAATATATATCTATAAAGTAATAAGATGTTACAAGTTCCAAATTTAGGGCTAGGAGAGTAAAGTTCAAAATTATTAAAGGCTATCCAAATATAGTCATCACCACAAAAGAGAAAAAAAAAGAAAAGAAAAAAGAAAGAAAAAGGTGATTTAAAAGAAATCACAAAAATAAAAGAGAAAAGAAATATATATATATATATATATATGTGTGTGTGTGTGTGTGTGTGTGTGTGTGTGTGTGTGTACATATATATATATTTAACAAAAAACAAAAGATTCATTCAAACATTAAGGTTAAGTACATCCGATGAAGGGAGTTTTAGAGAGTCCCCCAAAAGTAAAAGCCTTAAAGGCTCAAAAGGTGTTACAAAAAAAATTATATTACTATTTGAAGCATCTTTTTTAGCTAACTAGTTAGCAGGCTGGTTAGCCTCTCTATAAGTGTGAGTCCATTTGAGTTGAAGGAAGTCTGAACAAGTGGGGAAGGTTCTAAGAAAATAACCCAGACTCCAAGGAGGAGTAGCAAAACCTCTCGTGATATCAACCACCTGCTGAGAGTCAGATTCAATCCAAACATAGGAGTGTTTTGGAGCTTTGGCAGTTGTTAAGGCCCAGAAGACAGCACCAAGTTCAGATTCTAATGCAGAATAGGATACAATAGGTGACTGAAAATACCACAAGAGTTGGCCCAAGCTGTTCCTACAGACAACACCAATAACAGCAGAGGGAGGGTTGAAACTCCCATCAATATTGATTTTAATCCAAGGTTTGGGAGGTAGAGACCAATGCAGCAATACAACTTTTCTTTTGGGTGTGGAAAGCAAAGCTAAATTTTCCCTTATATAGCTGCAGTAATTGGCCATAGTAGACTGAGCCAAGCAGTTTTTACCCTCATATTTGGCATTGTTCCTGGCCATCCAAAGAAACCAACAAATAATTAAGGGAATGAAGAACTCCCTGAGAAACCTCCAATCCTCCCAGCAAGCTTCAAAATCAATCCAGTCATATTTGTGTCGTGGTATCTGCAGCTGGTATAAGCACATCGACCCAGCACTGTTTAGTGAACGAGCGATGGAGAAACACATGGGAGTAAGTTTCCTCCGAGAATTACAAAGCCAGCATCTAGAAGCAGTTTTAAGGCCTTTAAGCTTCAGAATATCATCAAGAGGTAGAAACTTATGGAACAATCTCCAGGAGAAAAAGGACATAGAGGGGGACAGATTCTTGTGCCAAATATTATCCCCCCAAACAGTACTATGCCAGCTTTTAAAGGTTTGATGGATGGACTTATTTAAGGCAGGAGTGTTGGCATGTTTGAGCTGAAGTTTATCAGGTCTGTTGGTGTCAATGGGTATAAATAGAATCTTTTGCACAGTATCCTCATCTAACATTTCACCCAGTAAATCAACATTCCACTATCCCTGATACCAGAAATCTGATACAGTGAGATGGGGGTTACAGTGAGAAGAACAAGGAATGGGTCCATCAGGCAACCAATTATATAGGAAGAAATTTACATTACCAGAACCGATTTTCCAAAATAGACATTGATTAGTAGTATCCCTTACCTCCAACAACTTTTTCCAATGCTTGGAGTCCCCCAATTTAGCTTTAACAGCATTAGCATGGAACTTCTTACAGTATTTCTGTTTAAGGAATCTGGCCCACATAGTGTCTTGCTTAATGAATTTAATCCACTGTTTACAATGAAATAAATGGCTCATCTGTTTGAAGCTTTTGAATCCCAGCCCTCCAGCTTGAGTTAGTTTGCATACTTTGTTCCACACTGTCCAGTGAGGTTGTTTATATTGGCCATCCCAAAGAAATTTGTTGAAGAGTGTTTCCAACATTTTCTGTGTGCTTCTTTTCATATTGACCATTTGCATGGTATAGAGAGGAAAAGTAGATAGAATGTTCTTCAGCAAAGTCAGTCTGCCTCCATTAGACAGGAATTTGTTTGTCCAACAAGTGATAGAAGAGGATATCTTATTTACTACTTCATCATATTGAGATTGCCTTTCTTTGATCAGTTGTACCCCCAGATATTTGAGAGGTAAATCAGCAGTAGTGAACCCAGTTAGATATTTCAACCAACAATTGTGTTTGTAGTTCTTCCCTGCTAAAAATTGGCACTTCTTCTTATTTAGTTTCAGACCAGCCACCTGGTACACATGTTCCAGGATATGTAATATTTTCCTAACAACTTGCTTACTACCATTTGTAAAAAGAATTGTATCATCTGCATAGGCCAAATGGCTGATCATTTGGGAGGAGCTGTGTTTATTGTGAAGATAAGGATATCTTTGGTGGGTAGCATTCAGAACTCTGGAAAAATAATCAAAAACCAGAATAAAGATTGTAGGAGATAATGGGTCTCCTTGCTTCAACCCTCTCCCAGTAGTGAAGAAACCATTACTCCTTCCATTCAATAAAATACTATACCACGCACCAGAAAGCCACCTCTGAATAAGGTTACAGAAGGAAGGGTGAAAACCACTAGCCTTGAGAACTTGCTCAATAAAGTGCCAACTGATAGAGTCATATGCTTTTCTAATATCCAATTTAAAGATGAGGTTGTGTCCTCTACAACCCTTATCAAGATCAAGTAGTAGTTCCTGAGCCAACAAAAAATTATCAGTGATATTTCTACCCTGCACAAAAGCTGATTGGTTAGCACTAATAAGTTGATTAAGATGAGGTTGGAGCCTTCCAACAATGATCTTGCTTATAATTTTGGTAAAAGTGCTGGTAAGTGTTGACCTCATTTTTGATGAGGTCTTCCTTTCTTCTTTTTAGTGCGTAGGATCTAGCCTTAGGCTTTTCCTTTGACTATCTTAGAGGACTAGAATTGGGACCCACCTTTTAGAAATTCAAACCACTTCTAAACTCCCTGCAAACTCCACAAGCTTGACTATAGACCCCTAATCACCTAGAGGGTTGAAATCAAATGTGGAAATTTAAAGGATGAGTTCCTATAGGACTCTTTGGCCTTAGGACTGCCCTGAGTGGCCTGGTCTGGTGAAGGGGCTGACTTACACTGCACTTACACACTACATTTCCACACACTTCCTAAAACCACACCCATACCCAACTTAACCTCCTGACTCATGTGGGTGATTCACATGGATGGTCCTTAACCCCTAAGCCCTTGGCTAAGAGGGTTAGGAACAACGTAGTGAATGCCTCAAATGAGTCCTCTCATGGCTCATATGGGCTTGAAATGACTTCATGGCTCAACCAAAATGATTTCACCCCACTCAAATTCACCCAATCTTCAATTTCCCAAATTTTCAATTTTTGACCCCCGGGACCCTACACCTACTAAACCTACCCAAAACCCTTGAAATTACCCAAATTTTTGCAAAATTTCCAAGTTACCCAAAATTTTCCAAAATCAATCCCAAACATCTCCAAATCACTCAAATTGATCATCCATACCAAAAAATACCAAAAATTCCAAGAAAACCTCCCAATACCCTCCAAATACCCAAAATACCCTTCTTGACCCAAAAATCCAAAAATTCAAAAAATTCCCAGAAAATTCCAAAAAATCCCAAATATTCCCAATTTCATTTTGTCCAACTACACCATAGGCCAATTTTGTCAATTTACCCTACTTTTGTCAAAACCCCCAATTTGACCCATTTTAACCCTAAGTGAACCCAATGTCAAACCAAACGGATGTCACAAAACTTCTAGTTTATTTGATCGAGCCCCACCATCAAGCAGTGTATCTATCCTTAGGGATAGATATACGGTTTGTGGTGCGGTGCTCGTTTATATAAACTATTTGGGGATGTGAGATCGGTTTAATCTCATATCTTAAAACTTTCAAATTTAAAAATTATTTTCAAAATCAAATACTACTTTCTAAATTATATATATTTAAATTAAATTTAAAATTTAAATTCGCCGACAACTTCTGTTAGGCGACCCCCCTTTTAAAATACAATACAACCTAAAAATAATGCCGACATATTTCTGGCGACTCCGCTGGGGAGAATTCCTCTCTCCATTATAATCAAATAATTCTGCTTTCAAAAATCGGTAGTGTATCCATGTCCCTAATGGATCAAACTACCCTTCTTTCCGTTGGAATACTATGTTCATTTCTATCTTGAACAAGTATAGCCAACATTCTCTCGGATTTAGGAGCCACTGTTTAGACACCCCTAAACAGAGAGGTTCCGAGATCCTTTTACCTCATTTCTGAGGAAGGGTGGACCCCCAATAGGTGTTAGTTTAGGAGTGATCCTTCGAGTCGGGAAGTCTTGCTTAAGACTTTCTTTTCCTTTCTGAATCAGATTCCTTACCTTCTCTACACCTTTGAACATTCCGTTCTAAATAAACAAACCCTCTAATAAGTGATTCTTTTAACAAATAATTCCTTCTTATAAATACATAAACAAAGAATGCATTCGGACTCTTTTCAATTCCTTTTCGTCCTAAAGAAAAGAAGCATAACTTGGGACTGACAACCGAATCTACCTTGCGTAAATGGAAGCCCCGAAGCCGATTTTCTCCTTCACCAACGGATCGGACTTCGCCGTCTATAAGGATGAACCGCCCGACAATGGGGTCATCCGATTTGGACGAGGATTTGAAAACACGAACGTCAAAGTCACCGACGTCTCCCTCTTTGCAGCCGACGAACAAGGTATCCGAAGCCGAGGAACCACCGCTCGAGTTCAACCTTAGGTCGACCCAAGAGTTTCCTCCCCTGCAAAGGGTCCCGACTAGGAGGAGTACTCGCCGTCCGCAGGAGGACCGTTCTCACTACCCCCACCGGTCTAGTTGTTCTCGCACCTACCCCGACTTCGCCAAATCAAAGGGAAAGGAATCCGGAACTATGATAAACCCGTTACCGTGGAGGGTACGGATCTTCCTGTAAGACCTTCGTCTTCGAAATCGGGTCCAGTTCGAAGATTCCTTCGCCGACAAAGACCCAAAGAAGAAATAGAAATAGAAGGATCGCCGTGGAAGCCGGAGCTGCCGAGGTTGCCTTCCCGGAGGAAATTCCGGAGTTGCCACAATATACACCGTTACCGTAATATACACCACCGCCCGACTACATACCACTTTTGGGAGGAAGCGAGTTCCATCCCCTCTCCGCCGCAGAGGATGAAGAGAATGTTCGAAAGATTGTCGCCACATTACCACAGCCCGCATACTACAACGATAGCCGCAAGAAAAGAATCGGAACTACGCCGTTTGCTCGACCGCAAACTTTGGTAGAAAAGCTAGCGAAGAAGGAAAACCGCCCCGTGTCGGAAATTCTACGAAGGATAGGGCGGGTGCCGGCCAAATCCCGTCTTGGGCCCCGAGTAGAACCCGCCGTCATGATAGAAAAGCCAAGCAAGAGAATGAAGGCTAGCCCGCCCGTCGTAGTATCGTGGTTACGGATTAGGGAGGATACCACCTTCCGAAGCATTTGGCCGATGGACCATCCGGTCATGAGACCTTCTCGTCGCTAGAAGGATGGTGTGGCGTCCCACTACGGGGCAATTGAGACCGAAACGAGCAGACTCGAGAAAGAAAGTCTCGCCGGGAGGCCGGAATCGAAGAAAGTGCTACTCGCGATGAAGGGGACTCGTGAAAAAGGACCCGGCAACCATCGCATGACAACCACAAAGATACACGAAGCTCCGCTAGAAGATGCCATGGAAAAGTTGAGAACCGACATCCGACGGTTGGCAAAAGAAAGAGAAGAAAAGTTCGGAGATGAGATCGACTCATCGGAATTCATGGACAACGAATATGCAGAAATCAACATGGTTGAGACACGAGCTTCATCATCTTCTCAAGGTGCTCCTGCAGCCGCAGAAGAGAGGAGCCGGAATCGATGAAGAGACAGCTTCGAGAAAAGGACGACACGATCGCTCAAATGGCGAAGAGGATGGAAGAGATGGCCATAGCTCTAGCCACTCTCCAAAGTCAAGTACAACCACATGAGAGACACCCCCGAAGTCATTCACCTCGTAGACGGAGGGAAGGAAATTATATCCATCAATGGGGATGACCAAATTGAAAAAGGATACAACACAAAGTATGATCCCCGAAAAGGATATCAAGAACTTGGTAGAACAACGAAGTGCGAGAAGCCCTAGCACAATCGAAGAACGGGACATCTATTCGGACGGGTAGACCTTACCCGGAAGAATTCGACGCCGTCCAATACCCAAAGGGCTTCGTACCACCTCTCGTTTAAGACCTTCGACGGAACCGGAACCCCGACAGGCATGTTGCACACTTTCGTGCCGGCTTGTTGCAATGCCGGCGGGAGCGATGCGCTACTCTTCCGACGAGTTCGTTAGCGATCTGTCGAGAATCGCCTTCGACCGGTATGCGAATTACCCAACGGATCCGTAAAGACATTCTCGAGCTAGAGAGCCTCTTCATTAAGCGATTTGCCGGAGCTCAGCACCACATCACTATAGGTGATTTAGTGGTAGAGAAACAAAGGCCGAATGAAACTCTAGTGGATTACATACTTCGATGGAGAAATTTAAGTATGAAGTGTGAACCACAACTGCAAGAACAACATGCAGTTGGCATCTTGCTTAAAAGCATTCACGGCCCGATAAGCACTTCTCCTCAAGGGATTCACTATTAAGACTTTTGAGAAGTTGTTAAGCAAGGCCGGAAGCTTGCAAGAAGAGGCGAAGCAATTAAGTTTTGCACGACAAGACGGACGACGTAGCCGGTGAAGACTTTCGAAAAGAAATCCGGGGTCGTTGCGAGCAGTTGACAAAGGCAAACAACCGATGCAAATACCACCGAACGGCCGCAAAGCAACCACAACAAAATTACCAAGCAACCCCGGTCCAGCTATCGGTCGTCTCCGCAGGTATGAACAACCGTCTCGTCCGCAACGTACATCGAGGGAGCTTCGAGCGAGAGAATATCCGTTCAAAAATGAAGCGATGCCAAAGATGTTCCGTAGCTTAATGAAAACTCCAGATTTCCAGCTGCCGAGCCCAAAAGACCGAGAGGAAGTCAACAAGAAAGGTGATCCCAACTTTTGCCCCTACCATCGGATGCTTCGGGCACAAGATAGAAGACCGCATTACCTTCAAAAGTTGGCTCAACGACAACCTTCGGAAAGGAAATATAACAATCCCGAAGGAGTACATGAAGGAACCCCGTAAAGGAGGTTCCGTCAATGTTATCTCAACCGATCCCGTCATTCCGATAGATCCCTATGCAACCGACGATGGATGGACTACCGCTCGGACGAGATCTTCGAAGAAGATTTTAGACAACATCCGAACCGCTTCGGTGCGAGCTTCAATTCGAGTTCGAGACCCGTTAAGCCGGTATTATCACTTGCGATAGAAGAGCCACCTCGACGGAGAAAATCGAAGAGAAGAAGAAAATCGACGAAGAAGAGGGGACCGAGACTCCTAAGGCTAGACTAGGGGCTGCTTATCCTAGGATAGTTGTTTCCGATTCGGGGGAGAAATCCCTCGAACCTCTGATTTTGTATGATTATCTCGCTCACTTCGGTGGGATCATATAATGATAAGGGTGATGGCGTTGGCTACGTTTTGACTGTTTCTAACGATTACGTAACTAGCGACAATCCGAGCGTCGATTTCGATACCAACAACAATTCTCAAATCATACATGATCTCGACGATCACAATGACGAAGAAGGCATCCATCAAGGAGGCTACGAGAGTTCAACAAGCAACGGATCTATCTGTGAGTTTCGAGGAGCTCCAAGCTATAATAGAGTTAGAGCCTTCGGATTTGGAAGATAATCCGGAAGAGCCGATCATTCCGATTCGAGGAGGAGACACCGACAAACTCAATACTAGATTCGAAGAAATTACGAAGTCAACCTAAGAAGTGGAAGAGTTCTACCTCCGAGAATGGGTCCAAAAGACAAAGGAAAGCGGTGGTTGTTCAAGAAGAACCAACCCCAGCAGAAGACATACCCATTCGAGAAGAAGCCGAGACACAGGAGAACAAAGTGGACTACAACGTGCTAGCCCATCTTAGGAAACTACCGAGCTAAGCCGAGCATCTACGATGCTCTCATCTTATCAAAGGAGATGAGAGAAGCTCTGATCAAGGCCTTACTTGATCCGAAAATTTGCTTAGCTCAAATGGCCGGAGATTCCTTGGATGAGGTTTGCTCGCTAAAGGAACAGCGAGGTGTTACCTTCACAGACAATGACCTACTACTTGGGACAGCAGATCACAACCGACCGTTGTACATTTCAGTTACAATTGGGAAGTTTACGCTCTCCGGAGTATTGGTGGATCCAGGAGCATCAATCAATATAATGAGTCTTCGAACACTAGCATACTTGGAAATTGATGCTCGTGAGCTCGAGGCCGACAAAATGTTATTAAGAGGATTCAACCGGAAAGGAGAAAGAGCCCTCGGGTCAATAACGCTACCGATGAAGACCGGTGATTTAGCAAAGACAACCGCAAAATTTCATATAATCGATTCGAAACGTCGTTCAACGCTCTACTCGGGCCGACCATGGATACATGAAAACAGGATGGTACCATCATCTCTGCATCGAGTGCATCAAATATTACGATGGAGGGGAACGAGTGCATCAAAGGAGACTTACAACCATTCTCCGTACATGAAATTGGAATCCATGAAGATGCGACTTATTATGCACCGCCAAAGAAAACAATCTTCTCCGGAGATACCGTAACAAATAAAGCGAAGAAAGTTCGGGACAACGAAGAACCTGAAGTTCTAGTCCAACGAGCCACTCACCACTCCCTTCCGGCGAGATGGTGAAGGTTTCTCCACAACTCGCATCCGAGGTCGAGGCCGGGGACGAGGCCGTGGTAGAGACACTAGGACAATTGGACGAAGAAACCAACCATCAATGTTGATTGGGATGATAGTTCGAAGAAGAAAAAGAAATCAAGCAAGAAGCAGCAACAATAAGTCGAAAGAAGCCGCAATACAAGATCTCCCTCGAAGATGAAAAGAACGAAGAATACAAATCAATGTACGAGAAGATTAACCACTACGTACATACTATGACCCTAACTCCGATCCATTCTAATAAGATCGAGGGTATGGAGGTCAAAGAGGTACGTAGTGACGGTGCAAAGCCGATCAAATTCTACCGTGGTGCTTCTTCCTCCAAAACCGAAAATAATGTACAATTCGAAGATGTCACTTCATCGAATTAATGGAATTACCTTTCGAGTGGTACTCTCCCCGTGTTCAAAATTTAATTCAACGTGGTTTCTTACCTCGACAATGGACAAAAGGCCAATCACAACATTTTGAAAAGTTATGGAATAACTCCGCCATCCTCCCAATTCAAAGTATGGACTCGGATTCTGCACAAGTAGGGTCGACTGACGATACCGAATTTTGCTTGGTTGTCACTTGCGAATCCAATGAAAACCGCATGGAAACTACGGACGAACTCGAAGATTTACAAATTGGAGACGCTCCACCGTAATTCGAAGAAGAAATCAAATCTACAATAGATGAGTTAACGGAAGTTAACTTGGGTACTAGCGAAGAGCCTAGACCTACCTTTGTTAGCTCCTTACTCAATAAAGAAGACTCCGAAGAAATAATCAAGTTATTAATGGAATTTAAAGACCGTTTTGCTTGGAGCTACGATGAAATGCCGTGATTAGCTCCGTAAGTTGCAGTCCATAAGTTAGGAGTGGATCCTACTTCGTTCCGATCGACAAGGTCCCGAAGAATGCGTCCGGAAATCGAACAACAAGTCATACCGAGTTAAAAAGCTAATAGACGCTAAATTTGTCCGTGAAGAACAATACCCGACTTGGCTAGCCAACGTAGTGCCGATCGAAAGAAGAATGGTCGATCGAATTTGTGTGGACTTCAGAGATTTAAACAAGGCATGTCCAAAAGATGAATTCCTCTACCGATTCCAGACTCGATGATCGATATTGCTTCGACACATGAAATATTCTCATTCATGGATGGATCTTCGGGATACAACCAGATAAAAATGGCTCCGTAAGATGAAAAGCTTACAAGCATTCGAACGCCGATCGGAGTATTTTGCTACACAGTGATGCCATTCGGACCGAAGAACGCAGAGCAACTTACCAAAGAGCAATGACAAGAATTTTTGATGATCTCATCCACAATCAAGTCGAATGCTACGTGGACGATGTCGTCATCAAAAGCAAAGTAAAGGAAAACCACTCGTATGATTTGAGAATTGTTTTCGAACGATTAAGACAATTTAACCTTAAGATGAATCCCTTAAAATGCGCCTTCGGCGTCACCTCCGGAAATTCTTAGGATTCGTTGTCCGACATCGTGGAATTGAAATCGATCCGGAGAAGATTAAAGCTATCTTAGAAATGCCGCCTCCCAAAACCTTAAAACAACTACGATCTTTTCAA
This sequence comes from Papilionanthe hookeriana x Papilionanthe teres, assembly GCA_022702705.1. NCBI lineage: Eukaryota > Viridiplantae > Streptophyta > Magnoliopsida > Asparagales > Orchidaceae > Papilionanthe > Papilionanthe hookeriana x Papilionanthe teres. Next base: position 24,896,506 of record CM040424.1, on the reverse strand, counting down.
GGGAAGTCGGCATATTTTCGACGCTTTATCTCGAAACCCGTCGGTAGGTGTCGACCTTTCTCGCACTAGTTAAAAAGGACGCCAAATTTATTTGGGAAGAGAAATGCCGAAGGCCTTCGAAGACATTAAACAATATTTAATGACACCTCCCGTCTTAGCAGCCCCGGCCTCGAGTAGACCGCCGATACTTTACACCGCGGCTTTAGACGACTCTCTCGAGCCCCGTTAGCCTGAGTCAATGATGAGGGTAAAGAAAATGCTCTTTACTACTTAAGCCGTCGTTTACTCCCGACGGAAGTAAGGTATCCCGCAATCGAAAAGCATTGTTTGGCCCCGATCTTCGCCGCTCAAAAGCTCGAGCACTACATGCTTTCTCATAAGGTCAACTTGATTTCGAAGTTTAATCCATTGCAATACTCGATGACTCGTCCAACACTTTCCGACGGACTTGCCGATGGTCAATGATATTATCGCAATTCGATATAACTTTCGTGCCTCTCGCGTGCCGTAAAGGGACAAGTCTTAGCAGACTTCCTCGCAACGACACCCTTCGCCGCCGAATCTCCTCTCAATGACGATCCGCCGGATGAACAAATAATGAGCCTAGAAGACCCCGATGATCGACGTTGGGAATTGTATTTCGACGGAGCATCTTCAAGCACACAAAGACGAAGAATCGCAAGTGATAGTGCCCGGTAAGGCAGAATCGGGCTAATCTTTATAACACCGGAGCGGGGGATGTTAAGATACTCCTACCACTCGACGTAACCGTGTACAAACAACGAAGCAGAATACGAGGCCCTCATAACGGGACTGGAATTAACTATTCAAATGGGGATAACAGACATCAACATCTACGGGGATTCACAGTTAATCATTTAACAGATCGCCGGACAATACAAGATTTTTAAACCAAGACTCGAACAATACTTCCAAGTATGCCATACAAATTGTTGGAACGCATTCCAAATGTGACAATCTACAAAATTCCTAGAAAAGAGAATGCTTTAGCAGATGCTTTAGCCCGTCTCGCAAAAGAATTTGCCTCGTTTGCAAGATGAATCGATGGAAGTGTCGCTCACTGGACGTCGAGTCCTATCACAGCTTGACATAGACATGATACACAAATCGAAAAAGAAAAAGAATCAGCTGCAGCAGATGACGTAAAACACGGAAGATCTGGCGACAGCCATTGATGCACTACCCGCAAACAGAAAGCTACCGGACGATAGGTCGCTAGCCCATCGGATCAAGAAAAGAACTCCGTCCTACGCATTAATAAACAACACATTATACGAAGGTCTTTTGATCAAATGTGCTAAGGTGCCTAAGCGGGTCCGAGGCCCGTGAAATTGTTAAAGAGGTGCATTCAGGACTCCGTGGCGCTCACTGACGGGTCCAAAGATGAAAATGAAAATTAAAAGACTAGGGTACTACCGGCCCTCGATGATGACCGATCGCATGAAAATCGCCAAGAGCCGTCACCAATGCCAAGTGCACGGAGTGGTTCTACACCAACCTCCAAATGTGCTACACCCGACAATTGCGTCGTGGCCATTCGAATGTTGGGGCACGTATATAGTGGGTCCGATAGAACCACCATCTTCAAAAGGACATCGTTTCATTCTTGCAGCTACGGATTACTTTTCCAAGCGGGCGTAGGCTCCACTTCAGAGAAGTGAAAGCACACCACGTGCTGCAGCTTTTCAAGAACCAAGTTGTCTACCGTTTCGGAGTGCCGCGCAGATCATCTCGGATAATGGGTCGCATTCGAAGCACACAAATCAACAATTTTGTCGTGAGACACGGAATCGACCGGCGATACTCGACAATCTACTACCCAAGAGCAAACGGTCTTCGCCGAGGCTTTTAATAAAACTCTCGTTCAAATCTTAAAGAAAACCCCGGACGATAATAAGAGAAATTGGCACGAGAAATTGTTAGAAGCCTTATGGGCCTACCGGACAACCTTCGTAACCCCTACTCAAGCTACACCTTACGCTCCGGTGTATGGGTCCGAGGCAAGTGTTACCTTTAGAGGTTCAGCCTTCCTTCACTCGAATTGCAATTGCAAACAAGATCACGACGAAGAAAACGCCGCATTACGACTCGAAGAATTAGAAAGCTTGGAAGGGAAAAGACTTGCAACGACAAACGTAACTTAGAACTATACCAAGCTAAGATGGTTCAAGCCCATGACAAACCGGTCCGCCCAAGAACCTTCAAAGTCGGTGATTTAGTTCTCGTTCTCAAGAGACCTATTCTCGCACACCGCAAGATAGGAGGAAAATTTGAACCCACTCGGGAAGGACCGTTTGTGGTCGAAGCAAGATACTCGTGGAGGTTCCTACCAGCTTAGTGAATTGCCAGTGGAGAACGACATATGCTTCCAATCAACTGGACGATACTTGAAAAATATTACGCTACCCGATGTTTCGAAGGAATGAATTCTTCATCCCTAAGAAACACTGGTGAAGTAATTACTTGTGGTCGGGTCCGAACCCAAAAAATAATAAAATGTGCTAAGATAAATAAAATCATGATAATTAAGTTTTCCTTGTTTTCTTTTTCAAATCAAAATCTCTTCCCTCATCTTATCCTACTTCATTCCCGTTAAATTTCAAAATATAAGAATAATAAAAAATGTATCTTTAATAAACATTTTCTTAATGTTCTTGTTCTTAAGATGACCCCTCGATCCTTTTCCTTGTCTTTTCGCAGGGAAATGTCGAACCGGCGGTTGGTCTTGAACTTTAAGAATGGCGTAAGCCTCGCACTCGATGAAAAGAGGGTGAAAGATGGAGCGATAATCGAGATTGACTCGCATTTCGCACCGCAGCTCTACAAGCATGAGGAAAGTGACCGGGTCCCGCTAACCGAGAAGAACTGCCCGGACAGACAAAGGATGAAAGTGGGTGGCCCAAGCCACCAATCCAACAACAAGAAAAGAAAAGCAAACACCGAAGAAGACAAGAAAATGAAGTCCGTAGTCACTACAGTGGAGGGCAGGCTTGTCAGCGCCGCGCCCGCAGAGATTCAAGAAGTTCGGAGGGCTACTCTCACAGCCACGCAACGAAGAAATAAGAATCGCCGCATCCGTAAAATGTTAACAAAACTAGCTGCGGACCGAGCACGACGAGACAACTCGCTAATGCCAAGCACTCACATTTCAAGGACACCGGTTCACCAGAACTCGAAGAAAGGAGGCCACCTCCTAGAATAACGTAAAGAACCGTGGAAATCTCCGAAGATCGAAGGAAGAAGGCTACCACGCCACCGGATAGAACCACCAAGCAGTGCATGACCTTGTCGTGCAGCAACCCCGGGGATGTCCCGACGTGCATCATCCCCGAGGAGCCGAGGTATGCGGTGGAACGTGAAGGGATTGAACCATATATCCCACAATATGTCACAAGGCCTCGCCATCCGCGATCATTCCGAATACGAGCCGGAGAGGATGCGAATGTTGAAAAGAAAACTTTCGAATACTTCGAGAGAATTAAAGGAAGAAGAATCAACATACTAGAAGGCCTCGAGCTACACACCGACGTATTCTCGCAGTATGAACAACAAGAAATCGTGGACCGTATCCGGATCCGAAAAGAATGGGCCGAGCAAGCCGCCCGAGGGAAAACACATACTCGAACCCCGAGATGGATGCCGTGGAAAGGAAGAATCACAATACAATGCGGATGTCGCTACAACTTTGTCGAAGACGAAAAGGAAACCCACCGGAATACTTCGTCATGGGCAAGTAGATCCGATGCCATTAGTTATCAAGAGAATGGTAAAAAGATTGATAACATGGAGGGTACCGCCAGCGATTGCATACCCAATAGCCGCATTATCAACATCTACAAACAGGTGACCGCATACCCCCACATATTGATCACCACGACTTCGTCGACCTTTCGCACGGTCTCTTTCGAATGAGTGCAACATCATGTTCGGATCCGACCTCCGGATAGCAGGCCCGGTGAGTTCCGAGGGCCGCAAAGATACCTTTACCGGTGGGTTCCGTCATGATACCGCAAGGTAACGGAGCAGTATATCGCAAAGCATCGCATACCAGGGTGCCAAGAGAGCGAATCTCGCTACTTTCAGGAGGATGGACGACAAGAAAATACCTTACCATTTCCAACCGCATCCGTAGCTAGAGAACCTCCGGCCTTACGAGCCGTGAGTTACATGGGAAATATCACACCTCCAATGTACATCCACTCGGCATCCTTGCTAAGGATGGCTTGGAAGGTGATGTTATCGACCATGTACCTCACTATTCGTATATGGATTTTCGACTGATGATTCTTTTCGATGGATCAACAAAGATCATACACAATCCGTTTCGAGTCTACATGGATTGTATGAAATATATTCCGCATCGAGTCGTACGACGTATTTTCAACATGATTGGAATGAAAGTGACCATGTCACGTTTTGGCCTTCACCTCTTTTGTGCAAATTGATCGGGAAACGCCATTAAAGTTAAATGAACTTCGAACAAAGAACAGTAAAAGAAAAAAGAGAATAAAAGAAAACTTTCTAAAAAAAAAAAATCCGAAAAATGACAAACACCAAGTTCACATGAACATTAAATAAACAACAAAATAAAATTTGAACCATTAAAAGATAAACGAAATCAACACAAATCTCAAATTCAATCTTTCCAAACTTCAAAATCAAATTCCATCCTTCCAAACTTCAAAATCAAATTCTCAATCAAATTCCAAATCCACTCTCGATCAAATTTCAAATTTGATCTTCCCAAATCTCAAATCAAATTCTCAATCAAATTCCAAATCCACTCTCGATCAAATTTCAAATTTGATCTTCCCAAATCTCAAATCAAAATTCTCAATCAAAATCCAAATCCAATCTCGATCAAGTTTCAAACTCGATCTTTCAAATTTCAAATCAAATCTTAAATCAAGTTTCAATCGAGTTCAAACTCATCCTTCCAAATTTCCAAATTTCCAAATTCAATCTTTCCAGCTTCAAGTCTCAATCAAATTCAAATTCAATCTCTATCAAATCTCAAATCCGATCTTCTAGATCTCACATCAAAATTCAAAACTTTTGGGTCGAGGATTTTACATCCAAGACCGCACTCGCTTTAGGATTCTCTTCCTATTGCACCGAAATACATCAAATCAAACTTTTGGGTCGAGGATTTTACATCCAAGACCGCACCGCTTTAGGATTCTCTTCCTATCGCACCGAAATACATCAAAATTCAAAACTTTTGGGTCGAGGATTTTACATCCAAGACCGCACCGCTTTAGGATTCTTTTCCTATTGCACCGAAATACATCAAATCAAACTTTTGGGTCGAGGATTTTACATCCAAGACCGCACCGCTTTAGGATTCTTTTCCTATCGCACCGAAATACATCAAAATTCAAAACTTTTGGGTCGAGGATTTTACATCCAAGACTCGCACCGCTTTAGGATTCTCTTCCTATCGCACCGAAATACATCAAAATTCAAAACTTTTGGGTCGAGGATTTTACGTCCAAGACCGCACCGCTTTAGGATTCTTTTCCTATCGCACCGAAATACATCAAATCAAACTTTTGGGTCGAGGATTTTACGTCCAAGACCGCACCGCTTTAGGATTCTTTTCCTATCGCACCGAAATACATCAAATCAAACTTTTGGGTCGAGGATTTTACATCCAAGACCGCACTCGCTTTAGGATTCTTTTCCTTTCGCACCGAAATACATCAAAATTCAACTTTTGGGTCGAGGATGTTACATCCAAGACCGCACCGCTTTAGGATTCTCTTCCTATCGCACCGAAATACATCAAAATTCAACCTTTTGGGTCGAGGATTTTACATCCAAAACCGCATTGCTTTAGGATCATTTCCCTATCGCAATGAAATACATCAAAATCAAACTCTCGATGTTAAGGATTTTACATCCAACACCACTTTGCTTCGAGATATCTTCTCATCGCAACGATTCAATCTAATCAATTCAATTTTCTTTCGAGGTCGAAGATGTTACATCTAAAACCTCGTAATTCCAATTTTCATTTCAAATCAAATCCTTCAAATTAATTTCGACAAACTTCAATCTAAATCGAAACTCCAAACTAAAATTTAAACTCACACATCAAAGCTTAAATTGAAACAAAATAAAATCTAAGTCGAAATTCCCCGCATCATGTGATTTGGGATTCACCTCCTTTTCCTTTCCCCAGCCGAGAGTTCAAGAATCTCCGGCTTCGTAGATATACTTGACACTCCCCAACAGAACTCTTCTACTTCGTCCTAAGTTCGTCACTTGGACATCCGTGTTGGTTTTGTTGATCGCTTCGGTCAACACCAATACGCGCGTGTGCTCCGTCGCCTCACCACACCTATCGGGGGTCCATTTGTTGACCTCATTTTCGATGAGGTCTTCCTTTCTTCTTTTAGTGCGTAGGATCTAGCCTTCAGTTTTTCCTTCGACTATCTTAGAGGACTAGAATCGGGACCCACCTTTTAGAAATTCAAACCACTTCTAAACTCCCCGCAAACTCCACAAGCTTGACTATAGACCCCTAATCACCTGGAGGGTTGAAATCAAATGTGGAAATTTAAAGGATGAGTTCCTATAGGACTCTTCGGCCTTGAGACCGCCCGCGGCGGCTCGTTCTCGGTGAAGGGGCCGACTTACACTCGCACTTACACACTACATTTCCACACACTTCCTAAAACCACACCCATACCCAACTTAACCTCCCGACTCATGTGGGTGATTCACATGGATGGTCCTTAACCCCTAAGCCCTCGGCTAAGAGGTTAGGAACAACGTAGATGAATGCCTCAAATGAGTCCTCTCATGGCTCATATGGGCTTGAAATGACTTCATGGCTCAACCAAAATGATTTCACCCCACTCAAATTCACCCAATCTTCAATTTCCCAAATTTTCAATTTTTGACCCCCGGGACCCTACACCTACTAAACCTACCCAAAACCCTTGAAATTACCCAAATTTTTGCAAAATTTCCAAGTTACCCAAAATTTTCCAAAATCAATCCCAAACATTTCCAAATCACTCAAATTGATCATCCATACCAAAAAATACCAAAAATTCCAAGAAAACCTCCCAATACCCTCCAAATACCCAAAATACCCTTCTCGACCCAAAAATCCAAAAATTCAAAAAATTCCCAGAAAATTCCAAAAATCCCAAATATTCCCAATTTCATTTTGTCCAACTACACCATGGGCCAATTTTGTCAATTTACCCTACTTTTGTCAAAACCCCCAATTTGACCCATTTTAACCCTAAGTGAACCCAATGTCAAACCAAACGGATGTCACAAAACTTCTAGTTTATTTGATCGAGCCCCACCATCATGCGCTGTATCTATCCTTAGGGATAGATATACGGTTTGTGGTGCGGTGCTCGTTTATATAAACTATTTCGGGATGCGAGATCGGCTTAATCTCATATCTTAAAACTTTCAAATTTAAAAATTATTTTCAAAATCAAATACTACTTTCTAAATTATATATATTTAAATTAAATTTAAAATTTAAATTCGCCGACAACTTCGTTAGGCGAATTTCCTTTTAAAATACAATACAACCTAAAAATAATGCCGACAGTAAGACTTATGGGTCTAAAGTCTATCCAGTTTGATTTTTGAGTATCTTTGGGTATTAGAGTAATGCTGGTAGCTACAAAGTACTTAGGAATATCTGCACCAGAGAAAAAAGAATGAACAACATTAATCAAGTCAGTGCCCACAATATCCCAAGCTTTTATATAAAAGGTAGAGGTGAAGCCATCTGGGCCAACAGTTTTGTTTCCATTAATACTTTTTAGAGCATTAAAGATTTCAGCTTCTTCAGGTAGCATGGTAAGATTTAGTTGTTGTACATAATTAACATCTTCTCTAAATACCTCAGGATTGAAAGAATTAGGAGAGGAAGGTTGAGCAGCAAGTTGTGAATGAAAGTGTCGTATAGCACTTTGGGAGATGAAATTGGGGTCAGAAATCCAGCTACCATCAGTCTCTTTGATTCTAAGAATAGCATTAATCTGCCTTCTATATTTAATCGCAGCATAGAAGAACTTTGTGTTTCTATCTCCATATAAGTGTTTATTGACAGCAGCTTTTTGTTTCAAAAAAAGTTCTTCCCTTTCTAGAGTATGTAATGAGTGGTTTTGTGCATTAATCAACTCCTGTGTATGGCCCTATCCTTGATCCTGTATTGCTTTCAGAGCTTGAACCTTGTCATCTGCCTCTTTCACCTGCTGAAAAGCATTGCCAAAACACTATTTATTCCACACTCTTAATTGAAAGGCCACAGCTTTCTGTAATTTCCAAACTTTAATCATATAGTTAGAGCAAAAACTGGATGGAGTAATCCAAGCAGACTTGATAACCTCCAGAAAAGTGGGATGCAAAGTCCAAACATTTAAAAATCTAAAAGTGGAAGGACCCAAACTGGGATAGAAGGAGATTTGAATTAACAGTGGGGAATGATCAGATGTTGTTCTATGGAGATGTTGGACCTGTGTAATTGGAAATGTATTCAGCCAGGGGTCATTAGCCAGTATTCTATCTAATCTTTCCAATAGAGTACCTCTCTGTCAAGTGAAGGGTGAACCAAAAAATCCCAAGTCAAATAAACCTACCCTTGCAATATTTTGGGAGAAAGTGAGCATAGACTGAAGATCAGGGGTTCTACCCCCCAACTTCTCACTGGGATCCCTGATGCAATGGAAATCTCCTCCCACCAACCAATTAGTATTGATGCCATTACTGATATTGATCAACTCAGACCACAAAGAAATTCTATCATTGATGGTACTTCCAGCATAAACAAAAGTGCAAAGACCAGTGAACTGATCTAAACCAAATTGCAAATGCAAGAATTGGTAATTATCAATAACAATTTTACAGTTCAATTCTTTCCTACTGAGCACCCAGATTTTGTTATTGCAGTTAGAGTGGAATTGAAAACCTGGAATTTTTTTTGTAAAATTCTGGATATTTTTCTTAACCATAAGTTCCAACACAGCAATTAACCACAACTTATGAGTCCCGTTAAGGTGTAAGAGTCTATTAAAGGTGCCAGGACTAGCCACACCCCTAACATTCCAGCATAATAGATTAAGCATGGTGAAGAGCTTTACCAGCCCTAGTGAGCCTAGGGGCTGCAGAGCTTTCCATACCAATAATGTTTGATGCAGATAAATTTTGTAATTCTAGAGTATCTCTTCTTATTCTTCTGCTTTTCTGTTGAGACCAGACCTCTTCCACATTATTTGCTATTCCTGCTAAAACAGATTGAGTAGAAACCTCATTGAGAGGGTCATGTTGAGTAATAAAGGTGTCACCAGCTTCAGAGCTGAAAGCTAATGCCTCCCCCTCAGGGGGGCCACTATTATGTATGCTATGGGGTAGTGTTAGCTCATCATCGGTGGATAGATCTCTAATGTCAATTGCCTGGTAAGGAAAGGGTTCAGATTGGACTGCTGGTTGGTTATGAGCAGTAACAGGAGTAGGAATTGGTACATGATGCTCAACAGCCACCTTGTTTTGAACAACTTCAGAAATATTTAGGCCTTGTATGGGTTCCAACTGGTCAGTCATAGGAAGAGGGACAGTATTAGGTGCACCCCCAGAAGGACCTGGATTCTGTATATGGGCTTGAGAAGATTTATGTGTGACTTGATCTGCAGTATTCTTACCATTGACATTATAAGGTCTAAGTTCAGGATGGATTTTGAAACATTGGTCCATAGTATGTCCAAAAATGTGGCAGTGTTTACAATAAAGGGGTTGATACTCCATCACTATATGTTGCCAGTACCCATTGTTAGCAGTACCCAGCCAGACTCCATCAAGGTAAGGTTGTGTGATGTCTCTTTCCACTAAGAATCTAGTCTTTGAGATTCTAGTTACATTGGCAGAGGGTATATCTAACTTGAGGGGCCTTCCCATTGAATCTGTAATGTCATATATGATTCTATGATTATTGAATGGTAACTTGAGGTTAGGAAGGCTGAACCAAACAGGGACAATTGGTGGCTCCTTTGAAGGATCAAAATCCAATGTCCATTTAAACAGTTTCATTGGCTTGCCATCAATCATAATAACCTTCTTAGAGAATATCTGGCATAGTCCTCTTCCAAAGAGAGCTGGAGCATGATGTGTCGACTATCAAACACTCCTATTTTCCAACTCCCCAAAAGTTTGAAGTCATCCTCAGCCTTCCTTAGAATATCAAGTTCGGGGTGTCCAAACTGAAATTTGCCTACCAAAGTGAATCTGTATGGCTCAGAAATTTTAGCCATTTCCTCCTCAGTGTAGATCAAAGCAATTTTACTTGCTTTTTTGGTGCAGCGCCTGATAATCTCACAGTCAGCTTTGCCTTCAATAGCATCATGATAGAGCTGGGGGAAAACCAGTTTGTCTCCCAAAGTGGTACCCCCTTCCTTCCTTACAATGACTTCAGCAAAAGTGCCCCTTCCAACAAAGTTAGGGTTAGCCTTGGTAAGATCAGTAGCCATTACCCAATGCAACAGTAAACCAAACCCAAATTCAAAAAAAGGAAAAAACCCGGGAAGAACCAAAAAACTTCCAAGGCTAAAAGAAAAACAGAAGAAGATGGAAGAAAAAACTCAGTCAGCCACCAAACCTGCCTCAACATCCACCAAGAAGATACAGCCGCCAGCAAATCCCTCACCCTCTCCATGGAAACCCTAACAGAGCTTCTTCAGCCGTTGCCATTATATATATAGATATATATATATATATATATATATATATATATATATATATATATATATATATATATATATATATATATATATGAGTCAGCTGGACGCCCTAGCGCGCAGGCACAGACAGCAAGAAGAAAAAACCCCATGGCTTTGCCAGCGAGTAATGGTGTTCCGGCGATAAACGCCTCCGTTGACAAAAGTGTCGACTTTACCAACTATTTTTGTACCTATGCTTTTATCTACCACCAAAAGGAGATGCTCTCTGATTGCGTCCACATGGACTCGTACTATAATGCCATCTTCAACAATATGCACCACTTCGCCTGAAAGGTTGTGCTGGACGTGGGCACAGGAAGTGGGATTCTTGCGATATGGAGCGCACAAGCTGGTGCCAGAAAGGTTTATGCTGTTGAAGCTATGAAGATGGCTGAGCATGCTAAGGCTCTTGCTCATGCAAATAACGTGGAGGATATTGTTCATGTGATTGAGGGTTCTATGGAAGAGGTTAATTTGCCGGAGAAAGTTGATGTTATAACATCAGAGTGGATGGGTTATTTTCTTTTAAGAGTGTCGATGTTCGATTCCGTGATATGCGCGCGAGATGGATGGCTAAAGCCATCTGGAGTGATGTATCCTAGTCATGCTCGAAGGTGGGTAGCACCTGTCAGATCTGGTTTAGGGGATCAAAAGATGAATGAATATGAGACTGCTATGAATGACTGGTATAACTTTGTTAATGACATAGACGTAAACTATGGAGTTAACATGAATTTCCTAACCAAGGCTTATCGTGAAGAGCATGAAAAATACTATCTGAAGACATCACTGTGGAACAGTCTTCATCCCAGTCAAATAATAGGCACCCCTGCGGTTATTAAACAAATTGATTGTCTAACAGCTACAATTGATGAGATCCGCAATGTTTATGCAAATTTCCTGCTGCCAATCAATGTGGATCAGACTAGGTTATCAGCATTTGCTGGTTGGTTTGATGTTCATTTTCGGGGTAGCATGCAGAATCCAGCTGAACAAGAAGTTCAGCTGACTACTGCTCCTAGCGTCGACAACTCGACTCACTGGGGTCAGCAGGTTTTCCTGATACAGCCTCCTCTTAGAGTTGATGAAGGTGACAAACTAATTACTTCTTTTTCAATAAGCCGGTCCAGGGAAAATCATCGCCTCATGGATGTGAATTTCATATACGAGTTGCAGCTATCATCTGGAAAATGCTTTAAGCCTGTCTCTACAATGTATTACATAGAATGATTATGTAGAGGGGACTATTGCATACTGCCCATCCATTCAAAAGCGTTGAAGCTCTCATTTGTTCTCCCACATCATGTAGAAGTATTGCAACTGGCTCTATCAACAAACCTTTTGTGATCCTCCCTTTTTAGGAGTCAAGGGAGAATGCGTCCTCTCAGAATGTAGAATGTGTTGTTTGAATGTACAACACCCATATTTAGCTGGAAACGATATTTTCAATTGATGAATGCGATGAAGTGTATTTTGGTTTTATTTTATCTATTAGAATTATTTGTCATTGTAATTTTGAGATAGCTTTCTATCGACCATTAATTATATGATGTTATTATATACCATCAATATATATATATATATATATACTTATGTGTGTGTGTGTCTATATATATATATATATATATATATATATATATATATATATATATATATATATATATATATATATATATATATATATATAGACACACACACACACATAAGTATATATATATATATATATATATATATATATATATATATATATATATATATATATATATATATATATATATATATATATATATTTGATAAGCCTTGTAGGGGTTCAAATATGATTCTTAAATTGGATCTTTCTAAAGCATTTGATACTATTAGTTGGTACTTTATTCTTAAGGTGTTATCTGCTAAAGGTTTCAGCTCTGAATTTTGCAGCTTAATTTCTAGATGGCTTAATAACAACTATTATAGTGTGTTTATTAATGGTGGAAGTAATGGGTTTTTCAAGCTGGAAGAGGAATTAAACAAGGTGATCCCTTATCTCCATATATTTTTATATTGGCTTTTGATTATTTATCTAAGCTCACTAATCAAGCTCAGATAAATCATCCTTACACTCAGTATCAGCATAGATCTAGTCAGTTGGTCAGCCACCTTACATTTGCTGGTGATGTAATTGTTTTTTGTAATGGAAGTAAGAATTCTATATGGTGCATAATGAGAACTTTATCTGAATTTGAAGATGTCTTTGGTATGTCATTTAATAAAGCTAAATGTCAATTTTTAGCTAGTTCTAATGCTCAGGTTAATACTAAGAAATGGATTGCTGATTTGACTGGTTTCAAAGAAGCCAGATATCCACTTAAATATTTGGGCTTTCCTCTAATTAAAGGTAGATTAAGACTTTATCATTATGATGAAGTGGTTTCTAAAATTTCTGCTCAAATTCAGTGCTGGACAAATTCATTCTTATCAAATGGTGGAAGAATAACTCTTCTTAAGAGTATATTAACTACTTTTCCTCTCTATATTCTTCAATTGATTAAGATGAAGAAAAGCACTCAAAAATTGCTTTTAATTACTTTCAATAAGTTTCTTTGGGAAGGTCAACATAGGCAAATGCATTGGACTAATTGGGACAAAGTTTGTAAACCAGTTGCTAGTGGAGGATTGGGGTTCAAAAGTTTTCAGCAACTCAGTTTTTCCTTTTATTGCACGCAATGGATTAATTTTAGAGCTAAGAAATCCTTATGGTCAAAATATATGCATGGGAAGTATTGTCAAAATGTTCATCCTTCACAAGTTCAAATGAATATTGCAGACTCTAAAAATTGGAAAGAATTGCTGAAAGTAAGAGATGATGCTGAAAAACTCTTTGTTTTGGTGCTTAGGGATGGCCAAATAAAATTTTGGCTGGATAATTGGGTTTTTAATGACTCTTTAATTGATCAATGTGTTCTTCCTACTTCAATCCATAAAGTGGCTGACTATTGGAACAATTATGAATGGGATGTTATTAAACTTAATAATTGTGTTAATAGAGAAACTCAGAAGAAGATTTTAGCCATCCCTATTCAGCCAGCTAAGAAAGAAAGATTGCTTACTAAAAATCCTCAAAATCAAAGCTTGTCCAAATATATCTCTAAGAATATTTGGCCTACTAATGATTGGGGGAAATTATTATGGAACAAATTTATAACTCCTTCAATGTCCTTCTTCTGCTGGAGGTTATTTAGGAAATTTCTTCCTACTTATTATATATTAAAGTTAAAAGGTATTCGGGGTCCTTCCATGTGTCATTTCTGTCATTCTAATGAAGAATCAATTCCTCATATCTTTCTCAAATGCTCTGTTGTTCAGGAAGTATGGAAGTGTGTCTTGGATTCCATTGGCTTTTCTTCTAAGTTCTACTTATGGCTCAACATCGAATTATGCTGGCAGGATTGGAAATGCTCTTCAGATTTTTTTTATTACTCTAGTCATTTTTTGGTACATTTGGATGAGTAGAAATGATGTTCTTTTAAAAAATAAGGAATTTTCTATCTTGAAAATTATCAAGAATTTTTTATCTTATATTCATAAGGTCAAGCATTTTCTGAATTCTCAAAAGGTTCATGTTGTTAGCAAAGTTCAGCTAGTGATTTGGAGATCTCCTAAAGCTCCCTGGATTAAAATTAACGCAGATGGAAGCTTCTATTCTTCTGGTACTGGGATTGGAATTCTTAGTAGGAACCACTGTGGGACATGTCTTTGGTATCTTTCAGCTCCAGTAATGGCTTTTAATGGACTTGAAGTGGAAGTAATTGCTGCTTATTGGGGTCTTAAAGCTGCCATTCTGAATAATCATAATTTTATACATATGGAGTTGGATTCATTGCTTTTAGTGCAAATTATATTACAGGAAATTGATGTTCCATCGAACCTGAATATTTGGATTAATAAGATCTTCAATTTATCTTCTTCTAAAGCTGTTATCTGGAGCCATATCTATAGAGAGGGGAACCAACCTGCAAATTGTCTTGCTAAGAGAGCTTCTTCTATGAATGAAATCATATGTAATTCTTGTTCCTCTTCTAATTTTTTTTCTTCTTCTTTTTATGTCTTTAGAAGTCTTTTACATGGGGATCTTTTATCTATTCCTCATGTCAGATGTAAAAAACCACCAAAGCTTAATAATATTTGATTTTTGTGGTTATATATATATATATATGAGAAGAAGCTTGAGGAGATGCTTAATAAAAATTGGCTTCACTTGAATCAACATAAGGGAAGAGCTTAGTTGCATTTCTGAATTTATATTTAAGTATTAGCGTACTTAGTAATAGAGTAATCATGAGTTTCTTTTTCATATGACCCTTCAAAGCACCCTTAATGTGAAATATTATGGTTATTCTTGAAATGAATATAAGGCTAGAACTCTTAGACTTGATTACTAAATTTTCTTACACCTATAGTTTTGACCTAAGTTACTGAAATCTTTCTAAAACTCTTGTTATTGTATTCATTTAAATAAAAAATAATAGTATTCTTTAAGTAGAGTTCACTACTATGATTCATATTTTTAGGTAGTAAAAAAGCTTACTTGAGAGGACAAATAATAGTTAAGTTTAGGGGATTTTGATGAACAAAAAATATGTTGAATTTTTCATATATAGTTTACACTCATTTTTGGTGATATTACACTTTAAAGGAAGGTATTTTTTTACGTTTCGCTGAAGGTATAATGATATTAGGCAATTAGAGCAAAAAAGCAAAAAAAAAAAAGAATGAATTTGAAGTGAAAAAAGGCAAATACTAGAAAACCGAATTCTGACGCCGACGGTGCCCAAAGTCAGTAGAGGCCAAATTCAATGTATTTGGACAACTTTTGGAGGGATTCTTGAGGCATCTCTTGGGGAATTCATCCCTAAGCTATTTTAGCACATAATTGGCGCCAAAATTAGAGGAGAAGAAGTGGTGTGAGTGTAGTAAATTAGTGTGTGAGTAGAGAGGAAGTGTCTGTAGAGTGTTTAGAGTCTAGGGTCTGGTGTAAAAGTGTTTGTATTGTGAGGGATTCTTCCGAAAAGAGATGTAGGAGAAGAGGGAAAGTGAGAGATTGCTTCTTCCATACTATTCAAGGAGAGAATTATGTGTTTTTGTCAAGAGAGAATGAGACTCAAAGGAACTTTGAGAGATTTGTTTGGCGAAGAAATTGAGAGAAGTTGTGTTTACTTCTTATTGTTTGTATGAATTTACTTTTTTATATAAAATCTTTGTTTACCGGTATCTTCTTATGAATTTTGAGTAGATTTCTTCATCTTTCTCCTTACAATGATAAATGGTGAAGTGATAATTTAGATTGGATGTGATATATGTATGTTAAGAAATTATGATGATTTTTCACTCCATACTTCATTTATTTTTCGATCTGGCCAATTGAATTGTTAAAATATATTCTGAAACATACAATCCAAAAGGACTATGCTTTCTACATCAATAGTGTAGATTACATTTAATGTCTACGAGTGAGTGATGTAGTTCATGAGTTTTGTACTTATTCCCTTGCCGAGTTCGAGTGAAAGTTCTAGTTATTGGATAAGAAGTTGGTATTGAGGTTAGTTATTATTGATTTTTTCTAGTATTTATAAGATAATAATGCCTTTCATGACTAGATGGTTAAGATAAGTGTTTAATAGTCATGAATTAACATGAAGTTTAGTTTTCTTTGTGTATGGTATTAGTATTGTTAAATGAAAATTAGGTGAATTCTAGAGTTTGGTGGTATTTGTACCAATATGCCACCTAACTAATTTGCTTGATGGTAAGCAATGATCAACACTATCACTTGGTGAATTTGGAGTATCACCATTTTCATAAGATAGCTTAATAATGAGGGTCCTCTTTATTAAGTTTGAAATTCCCTTCATCATGGTTCATGCTCTTTCACAATTTACACATTGTAAAAGTTTCTAATGCTTGGGGCTTTGCCTTTCTAGGCAAATTTTACCAATGAACTTGCCTTTCATTTTTGAAAAATTCACCTTTCATTATGGAGTACTTATTAAATGTATTTACTAAAAAATTTCCTTGCCAAGGCCTTATTGATGGGTGACCTGTTTATGGCTTTCTTTATTCATATTTTCATATAATATTATGTATAGTTCTATATAGCATAATATTATGCCATTAAATAAAATAATATATTGTGACATTGACTAACATGCTTTGCTCACTTCAAGTGTACATGCACCTAAAATAAATTAAAGGATCTTTAATTCTTCAAATAATAAAGATAATTAAAATTGGTTGTCTTCAAAAGATTTGGGAGTCCTCCTTCCCATGGCTATTGTTAATTTCTTACATTATCTTTTTTTGCAAGGAAGAATAATTCTAGTTAAATTTCATTTTTTTTATAATGTGGAAGCTACTCTATCTAGCATTATTGAGGCAATCAATGTTATATTTGCCTAAAAATTTTATATCCAATGAGATTTTATTTAAAAGGAATTACTAAATAAAGACCAAAATTATACAAGGAGTTTTTAAACTTTGACATTCATTAATGCGCACCAATAAGAGTGGTGCCTTTAGTTCTCTGAAGAATTGATTTGATATTTTAACGTGTGACTCGTACTTCGTACTTCCAAAACAAATTGACACCGTCCTTGAAAGCTACTTATCACATAATTTTATCATTTTAAATATAATGATGATTTCATTTTTTGGTATGATAAGTGGGAAAGAAAATGCCACGTTAATAGGGAGTATGAATGACTTAAATGCTGACTTTAGGGACTAGTTTAAAAAATTGACGTATTGGAGATTGTAATGTGGAATAAAAAGAATGAAGTTGGTTACTAAAAATAATTTTGGATTATATATATATATATATATATATATATATATATATATATATATATATATATATATATATATCGACGCCAATTCAAAATCTCAGATTGGGTTTTTTTTTTTTTAAGAAGTACTGCAAGGATGGTCGGTACTAGTTTCAAATACTCAAAACACAGGAAAAATGGAGGATTGCCATCACCAAGGGACACTAAAAGGAAGACGGCTAACCTTTGGCTGCAATCAACTAGGACGGCGGTGATATGTGACGATGAAGGAGGCGACATGCGAAGAGGGACGAGGGAAGTGTATCCCTTCGATATTCTCTTCTCCTCTGCGATGAGCCGATGACCTTCAAATTAAAAAAAAAAATGATCTACGTGGAATAGGCTACCAAATGCCACCTTATGTTCTTGGAATGGCGCGTTGTCTATTTTGTCTCCTTCTTCGGTTTAGTTTTTGCCTCTCTCATTTTCCTCTTCTAGTAGAAAATGTTCGGAGGGCTTCTCATTTTCTGGTGGGATCGTTAATTTAGGAGATTTTGTCCATATTTTCCATGGATTTAAGTTCGTTTCCCCCTCTTCCCTCTTCTTCTCGCTCTGTTCAAGGACATTCTCAATCCTTTTGAACTTGAAAAGCTTAATCTCTTCACATATCTGTAACTCTACTTCTTTTACATTCGCTTTTTGGAAGAAAAGAGAACCTTCTCTGGACAAAAAATTGATGATGGATCAAGGCAATGGGATATGGCTCTAGTTCGTTACTCTCTAGAGAAGCAACCATTTTATGAAAATCTTTTGCAAGCTCTTAGTAAGATTTGGTGGTTGAAAGGTTCTTTATAGCTTTTATCTTTTAGTGAGGGTTTCTTCGTTTTAAAATTTAATTGTATGGAATATCTTGATATGGTGTTATCAGGTGCTCTTTGTTTTACTTATGTCAAGCCTTTTTTATTTAAACATTGGACACTGATTTTAAGTCTATTATTAGAGAAGAACTTAAAGATATTCAATATATATATATATATATATATATATATATTTCTATTACAAGGTAAATATTTTCTTAATATAGAAATGAATTTTTATTTTTAGTTGTGCATATTTTAAGCATAGATACATGTATTTTTTATTTTATTTTTGCTATGCAATTTGTGCTTTTTTTGGGAGAAAGAAATGTCCAGGTTTTTTATCTAGGTGTACATAGATTTTGAAGAAAACACCATGGCCGAGACCTTGGGAGGAGCCAAAGTTTGGAATTCCCACCTGCTGAGCTGCCCCATGCCCAATGGCCACCATGGCTGTTCTTCCCTTGACCTAAGCAGCTAATCCCCAGCCTTAAACCCCCCTGGGAGGCCCTCCACCCTCTCCTATTTAAACCTCACATCCTCTCGGCCATGGGAGGTGTTGAACCAGACCTTACTGAAACCTTGCCAAAATTGCTCCAGACCACTCTCCATACTTAGAGCAGTTGATCCCCAGTGACAATTTGCCCTGATCCCCACCAACAGAGCCCAATTTCTTAGCCAAAATTCCACCCAAAACCAGGACATCTCCCAATTCTCCACCAAATTCAAATTAAACTTACCCACACCTGCACAAGGTCAAGAGAAGGAGTTTCCCAGTGAAAGCCCCCTCTCCAGGCCACCCATCTGTTCCAGACTCCAAGCTTTGTAATCGGCTGTGGTCGAAATCATACCTGGACAATTCACCAGCCCAAGGGACTTCATCTGGAGCTTGCTTGGACCCAATCGAAGGTGACACAACTCTCAGATCGAAGCTTCACTTCTCTGAGCAAAGGTATGGACTCACTCTTCTTGCCGAGCTTACAGAGATTCTCTATTTAATTTGAGTCAATTTCAATACATGTTTACCGTATGGATGTGTTCGTCTTCTTAAGACGAATCCATAGAGAATAAGAACATGAAAATCAGTTGAGAATCGAGTGAGAAATTAGGGTTAGAAGGTTGACGGTCACGGGTGCACACCAGTAGTAGACGATGACTGGGAGCCGTCGGATCGAGCGTGTATCGAGCGGACAGTCTGGATCGAGCCGGACAGCGCGATGGTGCATGAACCGCGTGCCCCTGGAGTGCTGAGTCGGATGGCGACGCCGAATCAGAAGACAACGCGTGACCTTTTGGAGCTGCCGAGGATGGCGTGGCGCCGCGTAGATAAGTAGGAAATTAGGGTATTTTTGATTTATTTAATTCCCTAATCTTCAAAAATGCATAACTTTGTGTAGGAAAATCAGAGAAATAAAATAAAAATACCCTCTTGCTCATTAAATAGAGGAGAATAATGTGGAAAAGAAATCATGTAATTTCATCAAGTATTTTATTTTTAATTATTTGTTTACTCTCTGCACTATTTCAATTCTCCATGCATGTATACAATTCACCATGGCATGAGACCATAGAGGCTTTAAGCCTCCGAATTTGGAAACATTCCCTGAATTTTCCAAAGTCAGAGGCTACCCCTATGAAGAGTTATTGATTTTTCAATTCTAGGTCACTATTCTGAGTATTTTAATTCCAACAATTAGCATGTTGTGAAATAAATTTTAGGAAAATTTGGTGACGTTTCCTATGACCAGAGGACCCTAGGGAAAATGGTTTTTGAGTTAACTCACTGGTAATAACCCTAATTGGCTTAAACACCCAAAATTGAGCTTTAATTAATTTGATCTAATCATACATTAAATTGACTTGAAATCAATTCTCCACTGACCTTTAGGATCAGAGGAACCCACCATAAAAGTTTGAAGTCAATTGGACTTAGTTAGCCCTATCAAATGGGTTGATTAAGCCATTTAGCCAAAATTAAACTTTAAAAATTCATTACTTTGAAAATACTTCTAAAAAATTCACCAAATTGGTTTTGAAGTCTTTCTGATATCAGGGGAATTTAAGAAAATTAAAATTGTAATTTTCTAAAAAAGTTGATTTTTTGCATTATTTTAATATTTTTAATAATTAAAAAATAATAAAAATCACAAAAATAATAAAATTCACCAAAATGTCACATTTTGAATTTTAATCACTTAGGAACAAGCCCATATTTTTCTTAAGTCTCTATGATGAGATATTAAATTTTAAAGCCCTAAGGTAATTTTAATTAAAAAATGTATTTTCTAGCATTTCCACTAAAATAATTCTAATAAATCAAAGAAAAATTAGAAAATTATAAAAATTGGTTCTCTGATTTCCTTGATATCAGAGAGATTTTTGAAAAATATAAAATTCATTTTTCAATATTTATTTTATTTTTAAATTAATTAATACTCCAAAACTCAAAATAATTATAATAAAAAGAATATAATTCAAAAAATCACCAAAATTGGTCCAAGTGGTCCTCTCATCATTAGGAATGTCCCATAATTTTCTTAAGGACAAAAATTTTCCCTTCGTCATATTATTAAATTTACCTTGAAAATCCCTATTTTCCACCAAAAATAATTACATAAATAAATTAAATACAGAAAAGTCACATTTTCTCCACTAATGTCTTGATTGACATGTGAGTGAAGTCACATAAAAATTTCTGATTCATTTGAGCTCAATTTAGTGAGTTATGAAATTAGTAAGTTTAAAGGACAAAATAGTAATTAAAATTTTAACCTATAATTAAAAATTTTAGGTTAATTAAAAGGGTGGGTAAAATATTTGATACTAAGTTGATTTTGGATGTTTGAAACTTAGGTAATTAAAGGGTAGAAACCTACCAAATAATTTGAAAGTAATTAAAATAAACCTTAATTAAATTATTATTTAAATTTGGAAGAATAATAAAAAAATTGGAATTATTAAAATAAGGATATTATTAAGAAGATATTTATTCTTTAATCTAAGAATCCCTAAATTAATCACCTCAATAACATTTAATTTCTAATTAAAACGATAATCCAAATTCAAAATTTAAAATGCTAAAAGACTTAATCATTAAATTAAATTAAAATTAAAACATTTATATTAAATCCTTTTAAAATTTCAATTAAATTAATACTTTAACAATTAAAATTAAATCATCCTTAAAGCATAAAAAATAAAATATTAAATTAAAATAAAAAAATGAAATTTAAATTTAAATTAAATTAAAATTAAAATTAAAACAAAATTAAAATTTAAATTAAATTAAATTAAATTAAATTAAAATTTAAATTTAATTAAATTAAATTAAATTAAAGTTAAGTTAAATTAAATTAAATTAAATTAAATCACATTAAATTAAATTAAATTAAAACATATTGAATTAAATTAAATTAAATTAAAAAAAATAAAATCAAGTTAAAATAAAATTAAAATTAAATTAAAATTAAAACTAAACCAAATTAAATTAAATTAAAATTAAATTAAATTAAATTGAATTAAATATAACTTCACTTAAGACATAAAGAATTCAAAAATAAATCTAAAACAACTTGAACACTATTCCAAACTTAAACCCATTAATTAAAATTAAGTCGAATCACAAATCACTTGAACATCGATTTGCCCTCAAAAGCTCTTGTTATCATAACTCCTAAACAGAGTGTTAAGTGAAGTATTACTTTACTCATAGGATATTCAAATGTCCTAGTTCATTGAGCAAGATAACAAAACTTGAACTCCTAGATGATTAATTCATTTTGTATAATTAAATTCTCTTGGACTTAAAACAAACCTAGAGGTATTGAAAAGATGTTTAAGATTCATCTTAAGCACTTCCTCAATATGATAGGATGTTTATAAGAACAATTAAACTTAATTATTCTTTGATGAAGAAAATCGTCCTCAAACCAAAACACAAGAACCTAGACGTCATAGGAGATGACTATCTACAGGATTAGGAACTTGGTAGAAAACCACAACCCTTCCCATAGCTTTTCCTAGGAACTTACTTTAAATGCTTAAATATTCTAAATTGTGTTTAAGTGCAGCCTGGGATGACGGGAAGACCCTCCAGGTATGCTTTTATTTTATTGCAATTTACCTTCTTAAAATTTACCTTATTGCAAATGCACTTACTTTTCTTGCATGATAAACAATTGTTGCATGAAAACCCACACCTTTAGGATAGTCCCTAAAATTGAAACCGAACTAAACTAAAAGTTATTACAAGATAAAATCCACCGCCACAACTTTTCAAAATATAAAACAACTTAAAATTTAATCACAAACAAAACAACAAAACTACAACTACAACTAAATTACAACGTCTTGTTGGATTATCGGGAATACCTCGGATGATGTAACCTACGTGTTGCTAACGGGATTTACCACGGTCTAAATGAAAGTGTGGAACTCATTTAGTTGAGTTTAGCAAATTCATCTGGACTAAGTGAATTCGATAAAAATAACGATGCCAGAAGGATGGAACCGTGGGATCTTAACCGGTGTTGTTATAATCAATTTTAAGATTTGTTTTAATTAAAACATAAAAAACACTTGGATTTGAAGATTTCTAAAACCAAACTCTTCTCTTCTCTTTGGATTACAATCTTCTAAAACTAAACCTCTGCAACAACAAGGAGCTCGGAGCATGGTGGGCAGCACGGCCATCGTCATCGCAGAAACTCGAGTCTACTTCGACAAAACTTTCTTAGAATTAAATAACCAAGCCATAGGATTTCGAGGTAGTTTGCCTAGTGCAACATAAATCCTCAATCTTTTTGTTAGGCATTTGCGTTGCAAATTAAGCCCTAACTAGTCTTAGGATTCCGAGGTAGTCGTCCGATACGACATAAACCCTCACATCTTCGAGGCTATATGTATGATCATGTCATACGAATATAAGTCCTAATTAATTAAAATTGGCAAGAAAAAAACATTAAATAAACATTAGTGCCTTCCTAAATTCATGCCAAACAATAGGATAGTCGGGAAATTACCGAAGTTCGCTTCGAATCTGTTATTTCTCCTACCTCTCTTCCTTTGAATTCCTAAAATAGAATGTTCCAAATTTGATCCATCCCCTATTGAAATTCCAAAATTCAATCCCTTAGAAACTTAAACTTTGAAATTCTTGAGAGCAGAACTACTGATTATTATCGAGAGTTTTCTTAGGTGATTCCCGTCACTTAAGATGTAATTAACTATAGTGGCTTGCCCTTATAGGGAATTTTAAGAACCCAGGTAATATAAACCCTGCTAAAATTTCTTTGTATTAAGCAGGGGAACTTGTCGGCTTATAAAATTGGTTCGCAGACCAAACGAATGTCACAAATCTTCTACTTTATTTAATCGAGCCCCATCACCAAACAATGTGTCTATTCTTCGGGATAGATACACGGTTTGCGGTGCGATGCTCGTTTATATAAACTATTCGGGATGTGAGATCAGTTTGATTTCATATCTTAAAATCTTCAAATTTAAAAATTATTTTCAAAACCAAATACTACTTTTTCAAATTATTTATTTAAATTAAATTAAAAATTCACCGACAATTTCTGTAGACGACCCCTCTTTTCAAAAATACAACACACAAACCTGAAAATATGCCGACAACTTCTGGCGACTCCACTGGGGAATAGTTCCTCTCTCCATTTTTAATCAGATAGTTCTGCTTTCAAAAAAATCGGTAGTGTATCCATGTCCCTAGTGGATCAAACTACCCTTCTTTCCGTTGGAATACTATGTTCATTTCTACCTTGAACGAGTATAGCCAACATCCTTTCGGATTTAGGAGCCACTGTTTAAACACCCCTAAACAGAGAGGTTCCGAGATCCTTTTACCTCATTTCTGAGGTGGGGTGGACCCCCAATAGGTATTAGTTTAGGAGCAGTCTTGCGGGTCGAGAAGTTTCTACAAGACTTTCTCTTGCTTTTCCGGTTCCTAATCAATTCCTTTACCCTTCCTACAACTCTCCTTCTTTTAATAATTCTCTGTCCTAACAAACAAATCTTTTCGAAAAACAATTATCTAAATAAATTTTCTTTTAATACCACAAATACACTAAGATAAACAGAAATGTGTTCGGACTCTTTCTTTTTCGTCATAAGTTTTACGACAAGAAGAAGCACGATTCGGGGACTAACACTTGGAATCTGCCCTGCAGAAATGGAAGCCCCAAAACGATCTTCTCCTTCGTCGATGAATTGGACTCGGTTCGTGTTCAAGGACGAACTCGCCTAATAATGGAATCATTCGATTCGGACAAGGATTCGGGGACACCGACATCAAAATCCCCGACGTCACTCTCTTTTCACTCGCAAGCAAAGTACCGAAGCGAGAAGCCGTTGATCGAGTTTAACCTCAAGTCAACTCATGAATTCCCTCCTCTGCAAAAGATTCCAACTGAGAGAATTATCGTTGTTCGCAGAAGGACTGTTGTTGCTACTCCCACTGGTCTAGTTGTCTCTGCACCTACCCCGGCTTCTGCCAGACTAAAGGGGAAGGAAATTCAGAACTATGATGAACCTGTGGAGGGTACAGATCTTCCTGTGAGACCTTCCGTTTTCGAGATCGGGTCCAGCTCGAGAATTCCACCACTGACACGGACTCAGAGGAGGAACATAAGTAGAAGGATTGCTAGAGAAGCCAGAGCTGCTGAAGTTGCTTTCCTGAAGGAAATCCCAGAACTGCCCGAGTATACACCGCTGCCTGAATACATACCACTTTTGGGAGGAAGTAGGTTCCATCCCTCTCCGCCGCAGAGGACGAGGAGAATGTCCGCAAGATCGCTTCGCATTGCCTCGACCCGCATATTACAACGACGACCGTAAGAAAAGGGCTAGAATTACGCCGTTTGCTCGACTGCGAACCACGATAGAGAAGTTAGCAAAGAAAGAAAAATGCCCTGTATCAGAGATTTTAAGAAGGATAGGGCGGGTGCCGGCCAAATCCAGTCTTGGGCCGCGAGTAGAACCTGCTATCGCTGCAGAAAAGCCGAATAAGAGAATGAAAGCTAGTCCATCTGTCATTGTTTTAGGACTACAAATTAGGGAGGATACCACCTTCCGAGCATTTGGGCGACGGACCATCCGGTCCTAGACCTTCTGCTGCTAGAAGGATGGTATGGCGTCCCACTACCGGACAATTAAGATTAAAACAACAACCTGAGAAGGAAAGTCTCGTCAGGAGACTTGAGTCCGAAGAAAGTGCTACCGCAATGAAGGGGACTCATGAGAAGGAAACCCGACAGTTATCGCATGACAACTGCAAGGATGTACAAAAAAGACCATTAGAAGATGCTATGGAAAAGCTAAGAACTGATATTCAGCGATTAGCAAGAGAAAGAGAAGAAAAATTCGTAGATGAAGTCGACTCTTCAGAGTTCATGGATGATGAATATGCAGAAATTAACATGGTTGAAACACGAGCTTCGTCAGCTTCGCAAGGTGCTCCTGCAGCCGCAGAAAGAGAGGAGCCGGAAGTGATGAGGATACAGCTTCAAGAGAAAGATGATACGATCGCCCAAATGACAAAAGGATGGAAGAGATGGTCAGCAGCCCTAGCCACTCTCCGAGTCGAGTTCAACCCCAAAGAGAAACACCCCCGAAGTTATTCACATTGTAGACGGAGGAAAGGAGATTACATCCGTCAACGGGGATGATCGATTAAAAAAGGATGCAACACAAAGCATGATTCCGAAAAGGATATCAAGAGCATGGTAGAACGACGGAGTGCGAGAAGCCTTGGCACAATCAAAGAGCGGGACATCCATTCGGACGGGTAGACCTTACCCCGAAGAATTGGACGTTGTCCAATATCTGAAAGGCTTCGTACCACCTCTGTTCAAGACCTTTGATGGAACCGGAAACCCTCGGCAGCATGTTGCACATTTTCGTGCTAGCTGTTGCAATGCCGGCGGAAGTGATGCTTTACTCTTCCGACAATTTGTCAGTAGCCCGTCAGGAATCGCCTTTGATTGGTATGCGGAACTACCGAACGGTTCGGTGAAGACATTTTCAGAATTAGAGAACCTCTTCATCAAGCGATTTGCCGGAGCTCAGCACCACATCACTATAGGTGATTTAGTGGTAGAGAAGCAGAAGCCGAACGAAACTTTGGTGGACTACATACTTCGATGGAGGACTCTAAGTATGAAGTGTGAGCCACAGCTACAAGAACAACATGCAGTCGGCATTTTACTTAAGAGCATTAATGGCCCGATAGCACTTCTCCTCAAGGGATTTGCTATTAAGACTTTCGAGAAGTTGTTAAGCAAGGCCGGAAGCTTGCAAGAGGAGGCGAAGCAATTAAGTTTCACCAATAAAATAGACAAACAGAAGCCCGTGAAAACTTTTGAAAAGAAGTCCGGGATCGTCGCGACGAGTCGATAAAGGCAAGCGACAATACAAATACCGCCGAACGGCCGACAAGCAAATTCAACGAATTACCAAGAACCCCGACCCAGCTATCAGTCATCTCAACAGTATGAACAACCACCTCGTCCACAACGTATGTTAAGGGAGCTTCTGAGCAGGGAGTATCCGTTCAAGAATGAGGCAGTGCCGAAAATGTTCCGCAGTCTGATGAAGACTCCAGATTTCCAACTGCTAGAGCCTAAGAAACAAGAAGAAGTCGACAAGAAAGGTGATCCCAACTTTTGCCCTTACCACCGGATGCTTGGGCACAAGATAGAAGATTGTATTACCTTCAAAAGTTGGCTCAACGACAATCTTCGAAAAGGGAACATAACGATCCCGAAGGAATACATGAAGGAACCCCAGAAAGGAGGTTCCGTCATTGTTATCTCGACGGATCTCATTGTTCTGATAGATCCCTATGCGACTGATGATGGATGGACTACCGCCTGGACAAAGTCTTCGAAGAAGATTTTGGATCGCATCTAAACCACTTCGGTGTGAGCCTCAATTCAGAGTTCGAAACTTGTCAAGTCAGCACTATCACTTGCGATAGAAGAACCACCTCAACAAGAAATGATTGAAGAAAAGAAGAAAATTGATGAAGAAGAAAAGACCGAGGCTTTTAAGGCTAGACTAGGGGCTGCTTATCCTAGGATGGTTGTTTCCGATTGGGGGAGAAATCCCTTGAACCTCTGACTCTGTATGATTATTTGCTCACTCCAGTGGGATCTTATAATGATAAGGGTTATGGCGTTGGCTACGTTTTGACTGTTTCTAACGATTACATAACTAGCGACAACCAACCTAATCCGGACATCGATTCCGATACAAGTAACAATTCTCAAATCATACACAATCTCGACGATCACAATGACGAAAAAGACATTCACCAAGGAGGCTACGAGAGTTCAACAATATAATGAATCTTCAAAAGCTAGCATACTTGGAAATTGATGCTCGCGAGCTCGAAGCGGACAAAATGTTATTAAGAGGATTCAACCAGAAAGGAGAAAGAGCCCTCGGATCAATAACACTGCTAATGAAGACCGGTGACTTAGCAAAGACAACCGTGAAATTTCACATAATTGATTTGGAAATATCGTTCAACGCGCTACTGGGTCGACCATGGATACATGAAAACCAGATGGTACCATCATCCCTACATCAGTGCATCAAATACTACGATGGAGGGGAACACTGCATCAAAGGTGACTTACAACCATTCTCCGTACATGAAATTGAAATCCATGAAGATGCAGCTTATTACGCACCTCCGAAGAAAACAATCTTCTCCAGAGATACCATAACAAATGAAGCAAAGGAAGTTGGGGACGACGAAGAACCTCGAAGTTCTAGTCCAACAGCCACTCACCACTCCCTTACGGCGAGATGGTGAAGGTTTCTCCACAACTCGCATCCGAGGTCGAGGCCGGGGACGAGGTCGTGGCAGAGACGTTAAGACAAGTTGGACGGAGGAAACCATCCATCAATGTCGATTAAGAAGACAATTCGAAGAAGAAAAAGAAATCAAGCAAGAAGCGACGACAATAAGCTCGGAAGAAGCCGCAATTCGAGATCTCTCTCGAAGATGAAAAGAACGAGGAATATAAATCGATGTACGAGAAGATTAACCACTACGTACATACTATGACCCTAACCCCGATCCATTCTAATAAGATCGAGGGTATGGTGGTCAAAGAGGTATGTAGCGGCGGTGCAAAGCCCATCAAGTTCTACTGTGGTGCTCCTTCCTCCAAAACTGAAAATCATGTACAACTTGAAGATGTCACTTCTTCCGAATTAATGGAATTGCCTTTTGAGTGGTACTCTCCCTGTGTTCAAAATTTAATTTAGCAAGGTTTCTTACCTCGACAATGGACAAAAGGTCAATCACAACATTTTGAAAAATTATGGAATAACTTCGGTCGTCCACCCAATTCAAAGCATGGTCTCGGGTTCGGCACAGTAGGATCAGTTGACGATACTGAATTTTGCCTGGTTGTCACTTGCGAGTCTAATGAAAACTGCATGGAAACTATAGAAGAAATTGAAGATTTACAAATTGGAAACGCTCCACCAGAGTTCGAAGAAGAGATCAAATCTACAATAGATGAGTTAACGGAAGTTAACTTAGGTACTAGCGAAGGGTCTAGACCTACCTTTGTTAACTCCTTACTCAATAAAGAAGACTCCGAAGAAATAATCAAGTTATTAATGTAATTTAAAGACTGTTTTGCTTGGAGCTACGATGAGATGCCAGGATTAGCTCCAGAGGTCGCAGTCCATAAGCTAGGAGTGGATCCTACTTTTGTTCCAGTCAGACAAGGTTTCAGAAGAATGCGTTTAGAAATTGAACAACAAGTCATAGTTGAAGTTAAAAAGCTAATAGACGCCAAATTTGTCCGTGAAGAACAATACCCGACTTGGTTAGCCAAAGTGGTACCAGTCAGGAAGAAGAATGGTCAGATCAGAATTTGTGTGGATTTCAGAGATTTAAACAAGGCATGTCCAAAAGATGAATTCCCTCTACCGATCCCAGAATTAATGATCGACATTGCTTCAACACATGAAATATTCTCATTCATGGATGGATCTTCGAGATACAACCGGATAAAAATGGCTCCGGAAGATGAAAAACTTACAAGCATTCGGATCGCCGATCGGAGTGTATTGCTACACGATGATGCCATTCGGACCGAAGAACGCAAGAGCAACCTACCGGAGAGCGATGACAAGAATTTTTGATTATCTCATCCACAATCAAGTCGAATGCTACGTGGATGATGTGGTCATCAAAAGCAAAGTAAAGGAAAACCACTCGTATGATTTGAGAATTGTTTTTGAACGATTAAGACAATTTAACCTTAAGATGAATCCCTTAAAATGCACCTTCGGCGTCACCTCCGGGAAATTCTTAGGATTCGTTATCCGACATCGTGGAATTGAAATCGACCCGGAAAAGATTAAAGCTATCTTAGAAATGCCACCTCCCAAAACCTTAAAACAACTACGATCTTTTCAAGGGAAGTTGGCATATCTTCGACGCTTTATCTCGAACTTGTCAGGTAGGTGTCAGCCTTTCTCAGCATTAGTTAAAAAGGACGCCAAATTTAATTGGGAAGAGAAATGCCAGAAGGCCTTCGAGGACATTAAACAATATTTAATGACACCTCATGTCTTAGCAACCCCAGTCTCAGGTAGACCGTTGATACTTTATACTGCGGCTTTAGACGACTCACTCGAGCCTCGTTAGCCCGAGTCAATGATGAGGGTAAAGAAAATGCTCTTTACTACCTAAGCCGTCGTTTACTTCCGACGGAAATAAAGTATCCCACAATTGAAAAGCACTGTTTGGCCCTGATCTTCGCCGCTCAAAAGCTCAGGCACTACATGCTTTCTCATAAGGTTAACTTGATCTCGAAATTTAATCCATTGCAATACTTGATGACCCGTCCAACGCTTTCTGGCAGACTTGCCAGGTGGTCAATGAAATTATTGCAATTCGATATAACTTTCGTGCCTCTTCGTGCCGTAAAGGGACAAGTTCTAGCAGACTTCCTCGCAGCACACCCTTTGCCGGCGGAATCTCCTCTCAATGACGACTTGCCGGATGAACAAATAATGAGCTTAGAAGACCCCGATGATCAACGTTGGGAATTATATTTCGACGGAGCATCTTCGAGCACACAAAGATGAAGAATCGCAAGTGATAGTGCCTGTGAAGGCGGGAATCGGACTAATCTTTATAACACCGGAGCGGGGATGTTAAGATACTCCTACCACTTAACGGAGCCGTGTACAAACAACGAGCGGAATACGAAGCTCTCGTAACGGGATCGGAATTAACTCGTTCAAATGGGGATAACAAACATCAACATCTACGGGGATTCGCGAGTTAATAATTCAACGGATCGTCGGACAAGACAGAATTTTACAGCCAAGACTCGAGCAATACTTCCAAGTATGCCATACAGTTGTTGGAACAGATTCCGAATGTGACGATCTACAAAATTCCCAGAAAAGAAAATGCTTTAGCAGATGCGTTAGCTCGCCTCGCAAAAGAATTTGCCTCGCTTGCAAGATGAATCGATGGAAGTGTCGGTTCACGGACGTCAGGTCCTATCACGGCTCGACATAGACATAATACACAAATCGAAAAGGAAAAAGAATCAGCTTGCAGCAGGTGACAAAAAACACGGAAGATTGGCGACGGCCATTAATAGACTACTCGCGAACAGGAAAACTACCAGACGATAGGTCGTTAGCCCATCAGATCAAGAAAAGAACTCTGTCCTACGCATTAATAAACAACACGTTATACAGAAGGTCTTTTGATCAAATGTGGCTAAGGTGCCTAAGCGGGTCCGAGGCCCGTGAAATTATTAAAGAGGTGCATTCAGGACTCTGTGGCGCTCACCAGTCGGGTCCGAAGATGAAAATGAAAATTAAAAGACTAGGGTATTACTGGCCCTCGATGATGATAAACTGCATGAAAATCGCCAAGAGCTGTCACCAATGCCAAGTGCACGGAGTGGTTCTACACCAACCTCCAAATGTGCTACATCCGACAATTGCGTCATGGCCATTCGAATGTTGGGGCACGATATAGTGGGTCCAATAGAACCACCATCTTCAAAAGGACATCGCTTCATTCTTGCGGCTACGATTACTTTTCCAAGTGGGCGAGGCGGTTCCACTTAGAGAAGTGAAAGCACACCACATGCTACGGCTTTTCAAGAACCAAGTTGTTTACCGTTTCGGAGTGCCGCATAGGATCATCTCGTATAACGGCCGCATTCGAAGCACACAAATCAACAATTTTGTCGGAGACACGGAATTGATCGGCGGTATTCAACAATTTACTACCCAAGAGCAAACGGTCTGGCTGAGGCTTTTAATAAAACTCTCATTCAAATTTTAAAGAAAACTTTGGACGATAATAAGAGAAATTGGCACGAGAAGTTGTTAGAAGCCCTATGGGCCTACCGGACAACCTTCAGAAGTCCTACTCAAGCTACACCTTACGCTCTGGTGTATGGGTTCGAGGCGAGTGTTACCCTTAGAGGTCCAACTTCCTTCACTCGGAATCGCGAGTTGCAAACAAAATCACGACAGAAGAGAATGCCAAATTACAACTAGAGGAATTGGAAAGCCTGGAAGGGAAAAGACTTGCAGCGCAGCAGAATTTAGAACTATACCAAGCTAAGATGGTTCAAGGCCATGACAGACTAGTTCGCCCAAGAACCTTCAAAGTTGCTGACTTAGTCCTCGTTCTAAAGAGACCTATCCTTGCACACCGCAAGATAGGAGGAAAATTTGAACCCACTTGGGAAGGGTCGTTTGTGGTTGAGGCAGCCTACTCAGGAGGCTCCTACCAACTAGTGAATTGCCAAGGAGAACGACATATGCTTCATATCAACGGACGATACTTGAAGAAGTATTACGCTACCTGATGTTTCGAAGGAATGAATTCTTCATCCCTAGAAGCACGGGCAAAGTAATTACTTATGACTGGGTCCGAACCCAAAAATAATAAAAAATGTGCTAAAATAAGTAAAATCATGATAATAAAGTTTTCTTTTTCCTCTCTTCCAATTCAAAATCTTTTTCCCGATCTTTTCCCATTTCATTCCTGTTGAATTTTTTTTTTAAAAAAATATAAAAGAAAACTCTATCTCTAATAAACATTTTCTTAATTTTCTTGTTCTTAGTACAGCCCCTGATCCTTTTCCTTATCTTTTCGCAGGGAAATGTCGAACGGGCGGTTGGTCCTGAACTTTAGAAATGACGTAAGCCTTGCACTCGACGAAAAGAGGGTGAAAGATGGAGCGATAATAGAGATTGATTCAGACTTTGCACCAGCAGACCTGCAATACGAGGAAGGTGACTGGGTCCCGCCGATCGAGAGGAAGCCGCCTGATCCGGACGAGTAATGAAAGTGGGTGGCCCAAGCCACCGACCCGACGACGAAGAAAAGGAAAACAAACACCGAGGAGGACAAGAGAATCAAGTCCGTAGTCGCTACGACGGAGGGCGAGCTTGTCGCCGCCGCACCCACGGAGATTCGAGAAGTACGAAGAGCTACTCTCACGACGAACTCGGCTGAAGAAATAAAAATCGCCGTATCCGCAAGATGTTAACTAAACTAGCAGCGGACCAGTTCGAAGAGGCAATCACTACTACCAGTGCATATACTTCAAGGATACCGGTTCACCAGGAACCTGAAGAAAGGCGGCCAGCTCCGAGGATAACAAAAGGGACCAGGGAAATCTCAAGGAGATCAGAAGAAGGGAGGCTACCACGCCACCAGATAAAGCCACCAGTAATGCATGACCTTGTCGCAGAAGCAACCCCGGAGGATGTCCCGACGGAGACCATCCCTGAGGAGCCAAGGTATGCAGGAGAACACGAAGGGATTGAGCCGTATATCCCACAGTACGTCACCAGGCCTCGCCATTTGCAGATTATTCCAGAATAATAGCTAGAAAGAATGCAGAATGTTGAGAAGCAAACTTTTGAATACTTCGAGAGAATCGAGGCAGGAGGATCAATATACTAGAAGGCCTCGAGCTACATACGTACATGTTCTCGGAATACAAACAACAAAAATCGTGGATCGCATCCGAGATTTGAAAAGAATGGGTCGAGCGAGCCGCCTAAGAGAAAACACTTACTCGGAACCCGGAGATGGATGCCGTGGAAAGGGAGAATTACAATACAATGTGGATGCTCGCTACAACTTCGCGAAGACAGGAAGGGAAACCCGCCAGGGATACTCCTTCATGGCAAGGTAGATCCAATGCCATTGGTCATCAAAAGGATGGTAAAGAGAATGATAACATGGAGGGTACTGCCAGCAGATTTCATACCCAACAGTTGCATCATTAACATTTACAAGAAGGGTGATTGCATACCCCCGCACATAGATCACCACGACTTTGTCAGACCTTTCTTCACAGTTTCTTTTCTGAACGAGTGTAATATCAAGTTCGGATCTGACCTCCGGATAGCAGGCCCAGGTGAGTTCCGAGGGCCAGTAAAGATACCATTACCAGTAGGTTCCGTCATGATACTAAAGGGCAACGGAGCAGATGTCGCTAAACATTGCATACCAGGAGTACCAATGAAGCGGATCTCAGTTACTTTCGAAGGATGGATGACAGAAAGCACCTTACCACTTCCGACCGGACCCGGAGCTAGAGAACCTCCGGCCTTACGAGCCGTGAGTTACATGGAAAATATCACTCCTCCAACGTACATCCATACGACATCCTTGCCAAGGATGGCTTGGAAGGTGATGTTATTGACCATGTACCTCACTCGTTCGTACATGGATTTCGACAGATGCCTTTTTGGATGGATCGACAAAGATCATACATAGTCCATTTTGAGTCTACATGGATTGTATGAGATGTATTTCAGATCGAGTTATATGATGTATCTTCAACATAATTGGAATGAAAGTGACCATGTCACATTTTTGGCCTTCACCTCTTTTATGCAAGTTGACTGGGAAACGCCATTAAAGTTAAATGAACTTCGAACAAATAACAGAAGAGAAACAAAAAGAATAAAAGAAAACATTCCTTAAAAATCTAAAAAAAAAAGAAAAAAATGATGAACGCCAAATCCACATGAACATTAAATGAACGATAAGATAAATTTGAATTGTTAAAGGACAAACAAAATGAACACAAATTTTAAATCAAATCTCAATCAAATTCAAATTCAACCTTCCAGATCTCAAATCAAATCTCAATCAAATTCAAATTCAACCTTCCAGATTTTAAATTAAATCTCAATCAGATTCAAACTCAACATTCCAAATTTGAAATCCAATCCGTTCTACTCTTCCCCTTGTCTATGATGGAAGCGGTCAATTCCATTGACACGGAGCCACGAGGTTTTCGATTCGGATTTGATGGCGAGGAATTTTATCCAATCCAAACCAGCAACTTTGGATCAACTCTTTTGAGTGGGATATGTAGCATCTACATATTCCCTCCTAATCTGTTTCCTTCCACAAAAATCTTTTACAACTTTCATGAAATTCTCGAAACACCAAAATTCCACACTTTTCAAATCAACACTACAAATCTTTGCAAAATCAATTACCATTCAAAATCAAATTATTGGGGTTGAGGATTTTACATCCGAGACTGCATTGCTTTAGGTTCTTTCCCTGTCGCAATGAAATACATAAGAATCAAATTTCTTGGGGTTGAGGATTTTACATCCGAGACTGCATTGCTTTAGGTTCTTTCCCTATCGCAATGAAATACATCAAAATCAAATTCTTGGGGTTGAGGATTTTACATCCGATACCGCATTGCTTTAGGTTCTCTCCCTATTGCAATGAAGCACACCAAATCAAACTTTTGGGGTTGAGGATTTTACATCCGAGACTGCATTGCTTTAGGTTCTTTCCCTATCGCAATGAAAGACATCAAAATCAAACTTTTGGGGTTGAGGATTTTACATCCGAGACTGCATTGCTTTAGGTTCTTTCCCTATCGCAATGAAATACATCAAAATCAAATTCTTGGGGTTGAGGATTTTACATCCGATACCGCATTGCTTTAGGTTCTCTCCCTATTGCAATGAAGCACACCAAATCAAACTTTTGGGGTTGAGGATTTTACATCCGAGACTGCATTGCTTTAGGTTCTTTCCCTATCGCAATGAAATACATCAAAATCAAACTTTTGGGGTTGAGGATTTTACATCCGAGACTGCATTGCTTTAGGTTCTTTCCCTATCGCAATGAAATACATCAAATTCAAATTCTTGGGGTTGAGGATTTTACATCCGAGACTGCATTGCTTTAGGTTCTTTCCCTATCGCAATGAAATACATCAAAATTAAACTTTTGGGGTTGAGAATTTTACATCAGATACTGCATCGCTTTAGGTTCTTTCCCTACTGCAATGAAATACATCAAAATTAAACTCTTGAGGTTAAGGATTTTACATCCAATACCGCATTGCTCTGAGATCTCTCCTCATTGTAATGGTTCAATCCAATCAATTCAATTTTCTTTTGAGGTTGAAGATGTTACATCTAAAACCACAAAATTCCAATTTTCATTTCAAGTTCAAATCCCTTCAAATTAATCTTAACAAAACTTTAATCTAAATTGAAACTCAAACTAAAATATGAACTTACACATCAAAACTTAAACTGAAACAAAATGAAATATAAATCGAAATTCCCCTAGATCATGTGATTTGGGATTCACCTCCTTTCCCTTTCCCCAGCGAGAGTTCATGAATCTCCAGTCTCAGAGATATACTTGACACTCCCCAGCGGAAATTCTTTAATTTCGTCCTAAGTTTGTCACTTGGACATCTATGTTGGTTTTGTTGATCTTTTCGGTCAACGCCAATACGCGCGGTGTGCTTGGATAGCACACCACACCTATTGGGGGTTCATTTGTTGACCTCATTTTTGATGAGGTCTTCTCTTCTCTCTTTAGTACTTAGGATCTAGCCTTAGGCTTTTCCTTTGACTATCTTAGAGGACTAGAAGTGGAACCCACCTTTTAGAATTTCAAACCACTTATTAACTCCCTACAAACTCCACAAACTTGATTGTAGACCCCTAATCACCTAGAGGGTTGAGATCAAATGTGGAAGTTTAAAGGATGAGTTCCTGTATGACACTTTGGCCTTAGGACGGCCACAGGTGGCCCGGTCCGGTGAAGGGCCGACTTGCACACACACTACACTTATACACTACACTTTCACACACCTCCTAAAACCACACCCATACCCAACTTGACCTCCTGAGTCATGCAGGTGATTCACATGGATGGTCCTTAACCCCTAAGCCCTTAGCTAAGAGGGTTAGGAACAACATAGTGAATGCCTCAAATGAGTCCCTTCATGGCTCATCTGGGCTTGATATGGCTTCATGGCTCAACTAAAATGATTTCATTCCACTTACATTTACCCAATCTTCAATTTTCTAAATTTTCAATTTTTGACCCCCGGGACCCTACACCCGCCTAGCCTACTCAAAACCCTTGAAATTACCCAAATTTTCCAAAAAATCTCAAAATCACCCAAAATTCCTCAAAAACAATCCCAAACATTCCCACATTACTCAAATTGATCATTCATAGCCAAAAATACCCAAAATTCCAAAAATACCCCCAATACCCTCCAAATACCCAAAATGCCCCTCTTGACCCAAAAATCCAAAAATTCAGAAAATTCCCAAAAAATTTTGGAAAATCCCAACTATTCCTAGTTTCATTTTGTTCAACTACACCATGGGCCAATTTTGTCAATTTACCCCACTTTTGACAAAATCCTCAATTTGATCCATTTTAACCCAAAATGAACCCAATGTCAAACCAAACCTACCCAATTGACCCAAATTCTGGTCCAATTCAATTCTAAACTTCAATTAAACATCTCCAACACAAATCTAGACCAAATCCAAGCCTAATTTGATTGGCATTTGAATCCAATTTCACTTTTGACCTTAAAGCCCAATTTGGACCCATGACCCAAACTTAGCCCAAACTAACCCAATTCAACTCCAATTAACTCCAAACCTTTTCTAAACATTCCCTAACATCCCCACAAACAAAAAACTAACATAATTTGCCCACAATTTGGTCCCAAACCCCACACAAATTCAACCCAAAATTAAAAGGCCCAATTTTGACCTAAACCCAAACCTAACCCAAATAAGCCCAAACCCCAAAATCAAAACCCAACCAAAGTCAAAACCTCTTTGGAACGCTCCCATAAACATTTCCCAACATTAATTTTACATCAATTTCAACCCTAGCCCAACATTGGCTCAAGTTAGCCCAATTTGACCTACATTGGTCCATTTACCAAAGAGGCCCAAATCCAACCCAATTCAAACCCAAATCACTCCAAACTCATTTCAAATCACTCATGACATATCCCTAAACCAAACCCAACAATTATTTCGCCCAAACTTCTACAAAATTCCCATCCATGAATTCTTTCTTAAAGCTAAAGGCTCATCCCCTTTAGCCTTCCTAAAAGCCCATCAAAAATGACTTCAAAAGGCCCAAAGCACACATGACAATCCTCTATCATCATCCATTTGATAAAACCATCTCCTAAGTTCTAAATCCATGATAAATAAATCCAAATCAAGCCATATGCCAAATCCCATCACATCACCCCTAAATTAACAAAATTTTTAAAACCTTTTTCATGAAATTGACCAAACTTTGCCCCAAGCCAAAGGTGAGCCATGAAGCCATTCATGAGCCCCATGGGAGCCATGAGAGCCATGGAATCTACTTTCAACCTCATCAAACCATTAATGGCAAGAGAGGGGATCTCTTTCTTAAACCCTTTTAAATCCTTTTTACCTTAAGCATGTCACACACTAAACCATGCTTAGCCACCTCACCATGGATGGAGACTTCACCACCCCTTCTAAGCTGACCTAAATGATTCCCTCAGCTTAAAATCAGGTCTTGGGGAGGTGCACCAAGCCTATTTCCATGGGATGACCCAAACCAAGCCAAAATGGCCTCTCCCCCATGCCATTTTAATCCAACCCCTTTACACATGGCAAAGCTCAATTGCCTACACTAAACCCCAGCCCTGACCCACCTGAACTTGAGGGTGACCCTCGCTCAGCGGCCACCGCCCGGATCTCGGGAAAACACCATGGCCGAGACCTCGGGAGGAGCCAAAGTTTGGAATTCCCACCGCCGAGCCGCCCCATGCCCAATGGCCACCATGGCTGTTCTTCCCTTGACCTAAGCAACGATCCCCAGCCTTAAACCCCCCAGGAGGCCCTCCACCCTCTCCTATTTAAACCTCACCTCCTCTCGGCCATGGGAGGTGCTGAACCGCACCTCATCGAAACCCCGCCAAAATTGCTCCAGACCACTCTCCACACTTAGAGCAGTTGATCCCTAGTGACAATTTGCCCTAATCCGCACCAACAGAGCCTAATTTCTCAGCCAAAATTCCACCCAAAACAAGGACATCTCCCAATTCTCCACCAAATTCAAATTAAACTCACCCACACCTGCACAAGGTCAAGAGAAGGAGTTTCCCGGTGAAAGCCCCTCTCCGTGCCACCCATCCGTTCCGTACTCCAAGCTTTGTAATCGGCCGTGGTCGAAATCATACCCAGACAATTCACCAGCCCGAGGGACTTCATCTGGAGCTTTCTTGGACCCAATCGAAGGTGACACAACTCTTAGATCGAAGCTTCACTTCTCTGAGCAAAGGTATGGACTCACTCTTCTTCCCGAGCTTACAGAGATTCTCTATTTAATTTGAGTTAATTTCAATACATGTTTACCGTATGGATGTGTTCGTCTCCTCAAGACGAATCCATAGAGCATAAGAACACGAAAATCAGTTGAGAATCGAGTGAGAAATAAGGGTTAGAAGGTTGACGGTCACGAGTGCACACCAGTCGTAGACGATGACTGGGAGCCATCGGATCGAGCGTGTATAGAGCGGACGGTCTGGATCGAGCCGGACAGAGCGATGGTGCATGAATCGCGAGCCCCTAGAGTGCTTAGTCAGATGGCGACGCCGAATCAGAAGACGACGCGTGACCTTTCGGAGCTGCCGAGGATGGCGTGGCGCCACGTGGATAAATAGGAAATTAGGGTATTTTTGATTTATTTA
Source organism: Papilionanthe hookeriana x Papilionanthe teres (assembly GCA_022702705.1). NCBI lineage: Eukaryota > Viridiplantae > Streptophyta > Magnoliopsida > Asparagales > Orchidaceae > Papilionanthe > Papilionanthe hookeriana x Papilionanthe teres. The sequence continues at coordinate 24,856,994 of CM040424.1, read as the reverse complement.
ATTTCCTAAACTTCAAAAATGCATAACTTTGTGTAGGAAAATCAGAAAAATAAAATAAAAATACTCTCTTGCTCAGTAAACAGAGAAGAATAATGTGGAAAAGAAATCATGTAATTTCATCAAGTATTTTATTTTTAATTATTTATTTACTCTCTGCACTATTTCAATTCTCCATGCATGTATACAATTCACCATGGCATGAGACCATAGGGCTTTTGAAGCCTCTGAATTTAGGAACATTCCCTGAATTTTCCAAAGTCAGAGGCCACCCCTATGAAGAGTTATTGATTTTTCAATTCTAGGTCACTATTCTGAGTATTTTAATTCCAACAATTAGCATGTTGTGAAATAAATTCTAGGAAAATTTGGTGATGTTTCTTATGACCAGAGTGGTCCCTAGTGGAAAATGGTTTTTGAGTTAACTCACTTGTAATAACCCTAATCGGCTTAAACACCCAAAATGGAGCTTTAATTAATTAGATCTAATCATACATCAAATTGACTTGAAATCAATTCTCCATCGACCTTTAGGATCGGAGGAACTCACCATAAAAGTTCGAAGTCAATTGAACTTGGTTAGCCCTATCAAATGGGTTGATTAAGCCATTTAGCTAAAATTAAACTTCAAAAATTCATTACTTTCAAAATACTTCTAAAAAATTCACTAAATTGGTTTTGAAGTCTTTCTGATATTAGGGGAATTTAAGAAAATTAAAATTGTAATTTTCTAAAAAAGTTGATTTTTTGCATTATTTTAATATTTTTAATAATTAAAAAATAATAAAAATCACAAAAATAATAAAATTCACCAAAATGTCACATTTTGAATTTTAATCACTTAAAAACAAGCCCCATATTTTTCTTAAGTCTCTATGATGAGATATTAAATTTTAAAGCCCTAAGGTAATTTTTATTAAAAAATGTATTTTCTAGCATTTCCACTAAAATAATTCTAATAAATCAAAGAAAAATCAGAAAATTATAAAAATTGGTTCTCTGGTTTCCTTGATATCAGAGAGATTTTTGAAAAATATAAAATTCATTTTTCAATCTTTATTTTATTTTTAAATTAATTAATACTCCAAAACTCAAAATAATTATAATAAAAAGAATACAATTAAAAAATCACCAAAATTGGTCCAAGTGGTCGTCTGGTCATTAGGAATGTCCCATAATTTTCTTAAAGACAAAAATTTTCCCTTGGTCATATTATTAAATTTACCTTGAAAATCCCTATTTTCCACCAAAAATAATTACATAAATAAATTAAATACAGAAAAATCACATTTTCTCTTCTAATGTCTTGATTGACATGTGAGTGAAGTCACATAAAAATTTCAGATTCATTTGAGCTCAATTTAGTGAGTTATGAAATTAGTAAGTTTAAAGGGCAAAATAGTAATTAAAATTTTAACCTATAATTAAAAATTTTAGGTTTAATTAAAAGGGTGGGTAAAATATTTGATACTAAGTTGATTTTAGATGTTTGAAACTTAGGTAATTAAAGGGTAGAAACCTACCAAATAATTTGAAAGTAATTAAAATAAACCTTAATTAAATAATTGTTTAAATTTGGAAGAATAATAAAAAAAATTGGAATTATTAAAATAGGGATATTATTAGGAAGATATTTATTCTTTAATCTAAGAATCCCTAAATTAATCACCTCAATAACATTTAATTTCTAATTAAAATGATAATCCAAATTCAAAATTTAAAATGCTAAAAGACTTAATCATTAAATTAAATTAAAATTAAAACATTTAAATTAAATCCTTTTAAAATTTCAATTAAATTAATTCTTTAACAATTAAAATTAAATCACCCTTAAAGCATAAAAAATAAAATATTAAATTAAAATTAAAAAATAAAATTTAAATTTAAATTAAATTAAAATTAAAATTAAAACCAAATTAAAATTTAAATTAAATTAAATTAAATTAAATTTAAATTTAAATTAAATTAAATTAAATTAAATTAAAGTTTAAGTTAAATTAAATTAAATTAAATTAAATCACATTAAATTAAATTAAATTAAAACATATTGAATTAAATTAAATTAAATTAAAAAAAATAAAATCAAGTTAAAATAAAATTAAAATTAAATTAAATAAATAAAATTAAATTAAAATTAAAACTAAACCAAATTAAATTAAATTAAAATTAAATTAAATTAAATTGAATTAAATATAACATCACTTAAGACATAAAGAATTCAAAAATAAATCTAAAACAACTTGAACACTATTCCAAACTTAAACCCATTAATTAAAATTAAGTCGAATCACAAATCACTTGAACAGCGATTTGCCCTCAAAAGCTCTTGTTATCATAACTCCTAAACAGAGTGTTAAGTGAAGTATTACGTTACTCTTAGGATATTCAAATGTCCTAGTTCATTGAGCAAGATAACAAAACTTGAACTCCTGGATGATTAATTCATTTTGTATAATTAAATTCTCTTGGACTTAAAACAATCCTAGAGGTAATAAAAAGATGTTTAAGATTCGTCTTAAGCACTTCCTCAATATGATAGGATGTTTATAAGAACAATTGAACTTAATTGTTCTTTGATGAGGAAAATCGTCCTCAAACCAAAACACAAGAACCTAGACGTCATAGGAGATGACTAGCTACGTGATTAGGAACTCGGTAGAAAACCATAACCCTTCCCATAGCTTTTCCTAGGAACTTGCTTTAAATGCTTAAATATTCTAAATTGTGTTTAAGTGTAGCTCGGGATGACGGGAAGACCCTCCGTGTATGCTTTTATTTTATCGCAATTTACCTTCTCGCAATTTACCTTATTGCAAATGCACTTACTTTTCTTGCATGATAAACAACTGTTGCATGAAAACCCACACCTTTAGGATAATCCCTAAAATTGAAACCAAACTAAACTAAAAGTTATTACAAGATAAAATCCACCGCCACAACATTTCAAAATATAAAACAACTCAAAATTTAATCACAAACAAAACAACAAAACTACAACTACAACTAAATTACAACGTCTTGTTGGATGATCGGGAATACCTCGGATGATGTAACCTACGTGTTGCTAACGGGATTTCCCACGGTCTAAATGAAAGTGTGGAACTCATTTAGTTGAGTTTAGCAAATTCATCTGGACTAAGTGAATTCGATAAAAATAACGATGCCGGAAGGATGGAACCGTGGGATCTTAACCGGTGTTTTTATAATCAATTTTAAGATTTGTTTTAATTAAAACATAAAAAACACTTGGATTTCAAGATTTCTAAAACCAAACTCTTCTCTTCTCTTTTGATTACAATCTTCTAAAACTAAACCTCTGCAACAACAAGGAGCTCGGAGCATGGTGGGCAAAGACGGCCATCGTCATCAAGAAAAACCCGAGTCTACTTCAAAGAAACTTTCTTAGAATTAAATAACCAAGCCATAGGATTTCGAGGTAGTTTGCCTAGTGCAACATAAATCCTCAATCTTTTCGTTAGGCATTTGAATTGCAAATTAAACACTAACTAGTCTTAGGATTCCGAGGTAGTCGTCCGATACGACATAAACCCTCACATCTTCGAGGCTATATGTATGATCATGTCATACAAATATAAGTCCTAATTAATTAAAATTGGCAAGATCAAAACATTAAATAAACATTAGGGCCTTCCTAAATTCAAGCCAAACAATAGGATAGTCGGGAAATTACCAAAGTTCGCTTCGAATCTGTGATTTCTCCTACCTCTCTTCCTTTGAATTGCTAAAATAGAATGTTCCAAATTTGATCCATCCCCTATTGAAATTCCAAAATTCAATCCCTTGGAAACTTAAACTTTGAAATTCTTGAGAGCATAACTACTGATTATTATCGAGAGTTTTCTTAGGTGATTCCCATCACTTAAGATGTAATTAACTATAGTGGCTAGCCCTTATAGGGAATTTTAAGTACCTGTGTAATATAAACCCCGCTTAATTTCTTTGTATTAAGCAGGGGAACTTGTCGGCTTATAAAATTGGTTCGCGGACCAAACGGATGTCACAAATCTTCTAGTTTATTTAATCGAGCCCCATCACCAAACAAGGTGTGTCTATTCTTTGGGATAGATACACTGTTATGCGTGCGATGCTCGTTTATATAAACTATTCAGGATGTGAGATCAATCTGATTTCATATCTTAAAATCTTCAAATTTAAAAATTATTTTCAAAACCAAATACTACTTTTTCAAATTATTTATTTAAATTAAATTAAAAATTCGCCGACAATTTCTGTAGGCGACCCTTCTTTTCAAAAATACAACACACAAACCTGAAAATATGCCGACAGCAACCATTAAATGGGCAATGATTGTGAATTCTCAAAATCTATTTGATACCAAATAAATCAAATTAAATGATAATGAGACCTATAATATAATAGAGATTAGCAGAAATAAATCCAAGCAAACCAATTTGGTTAACCACGATCTTACCTATTAGTTTATGGGTACAATAATATTATAGATGTCATTGTTGACCTCACTTTTGTTGAGGTATATTCGTTCTTTAGTGCGTTAAACCCTACTTTTACAAGTGTCCGTATTTGCAAGAATTTATGAATTTATATTTAAATATTTATAATAATTTCGTAAAGTCTCAATTTCAAACGCAAATATACATATCCTTTCAAGTAATACAGGACTCTATTGGAGTCTTGGTTATCGATCCCACAGGGAAGATTAATAGAAAATGAATTGAAGAAATTTATTAGATTTTCAAATTAAAAGTAATTATAATTTTTAATTCTTTTCAAAATTCAGATTTTAAGTTTTATAAAATTTCTACTAAATATAAGTAAGCAACAATAAATTAAAGGTTAAGGCTAGTATAAATAAAACAACTTTCTCCTTTTCAACTAATCCAAGATTTTTCAAAATAATTATCATTCGTGGAGAACTTAGATTATGGTATTGCGCCAAACAGAAGCATTCATATTCTTTACCTTCGCTTGATAGTATAAAGAACATTGGCTAATCTATAGCATCGATTCGAGATGTATTATTAGTAGAATGGGTTAATCTAGGCTCACACTTCTAGATGTGCAAAGGTGGCTATGGTCGGCCCTACTAGTGACTCGTTCCCTTTCTATTAACCAAATTATTAGGATTTAGTCTGTCACTCTAAAAATTAATAAATTATATGCCCAATAAACAATATCTCCCTTATTTATTTGCACTTCACCTTGAATAACCCGCTCAAGGTTTTCGATTACCGAAGGATTCATATGATATCTACTAGCTAAGAACTCATCTCCGGATAGGTCTCAGAATTCTTCAACAGGTTTTAACAATTCAAATGGCCAGTTTAAAAAGTAAATTAAGATCAGGTATAAATATCATTGCAATAATTCTAAATATTTTAAGTTAAGTTCTCCAACAAATTAAACTATCTTATTATTTTTTCATAGTTGGAAGGAGAAAGAAAAGTAACTACTCAGAACACATTGAATTCACACAACAACACATATTTATAAAACTTTAAACCAAGTTACAAATACTTATCTGGAATGTTCCTTCAAGTGATCCTTTGACTCCTACTGACTCCAATGCAAGATACAAGACTTCAACAGCAACAACACTTATAAACTCACACTTACTACTCAAGGAATTGAGTAGATAAACTCACTAAATACTCAAGAAGAAAATATGGTGGCTCTCTAAATCTATCTCTGGATGTTGGAAATCTAAGGGTGGGGCTAGATGGATGGAGAGAGAGGGCTCTTTTTCTGTAGAAATGTCTCCTATTTATAGAGCTCTGAAAATGGCCAGGGGTTGCTTAAGACACCTCTTCAAAATTCATCCAAATTCAATTAATCTTCTAGAAAGTAACTGTGGCGCCTAGGCGCTGGGATCTGGCGCCTAGGCGCCAGAGTCCGTGACCAAGTCTTTGCACCTCTTCAGTTTGGATATTGATGTGGCAATTATTGTAAACGAATTTCTATTTAAAAATATTTAAATAAGGTGTTTTATGCATTATGTTTGTTTTGTTGCATGCATTACCAAGTATCCTTTTTTTAATATTCTAAAGTAAAATTATAATGTGCTCAAGAAGGTTTGTGATGATGGACATGCAACCATTAAATGGGCAATGATTGCGAATTCTCAAAATCTATTTGATACCCAATAAATCAACTTAAATGATGAGAAGACCTATAATATAATAGAGATTAGCAAAAATAAATCCAAGCAAACCAATTTGGTTGACCACGATCTTACATCTAATTATATGGGTACAATAATATTATAGATGTCATTGTTGACCTCATTTTTGTCGAGGTATTGTCATTCTTTAGCAACTCTAGGATTTAACCATAGGACTTTCCCGATCACTATCGTAGAAGACTAAGCAATGGAACCCTTAAACCATATAAATTCAAAACACTTCCTTGCTTCACTTGAGTTTCAAATGCTTAAAGTATAACCTCTAAGCACATATGAGGATAATACCAAGCATAAGGAAGCTCAAGGGGAGTTCCCTATAAGATGGTCAAGCCTTAGGACTCATCCTGGGTGGTCTAGTGTGGGTTAGCCTCACACACACACACACACACTTAACTCTACACTTACATTCACTATGTCTAGCCCTAAACCAAACATGTCTACCTTTGATCCCCTACTCTTTGGAAACTCATGTAGGTGGTTCTCGAAGCTCTTATCCTCAGGCTAGGGTTTGACTAGAACCAACATATGGAGGTTCTAGAACGGGAATTTCCTTGGTCCTTAGCTTAAGAAGGTTGGCATCCTTCAACTAACCATAATTTTTTTGAAAATCTCAACTTTGACCCTTTGGCCCCTAAACTTCCCCAAAATTTCCAAATTGCCCCTATAACCCTAATTTTAACCAAACTCCTAAAATTGTCCAAGTTACCTAATTTTCTCCAAAAATAATTTCAACATGTCCCCCACCACTCAAATATTTTAAAATACTCTAAATTTACCAAAATTGTCAAAGTACCCTAAAAATAGGCAAAATGACCAAAATAGCCCCAAAATAGGCAAAATGACCAAAATACCCCTCATGACCCAAATCTCCAAAAATTAAAAAATTTTCAAAATTCTTAAAATCAGCCCAAATCTCACCAAAACCAATTTGAACCACTCTTTTGAGCCTAATTTGACCAAATTGATCAAAAGCCCCAAATTGCTCCTTAAGGCCCAAATGCCCAAATCACCTCCTATGTTCACCCAATTGACCCCAATCATCCCAAGTTTCAAGCCTAAAAACAAATTTACCATGCCTAAACCCAATTCAAACAAAAGCCAAGTACAACTAAACCAATTTCAAACCGAATTTTAAACCAAATCAAGAAGCCCTAATATTGACCATATGACCAATTTCCCACAAATTGATCCACCTAGCCAATTCAATTCCACCAAATTAACATCCAAAACCCTTCATGACATTCCCCTTAACCAAATTGAGCCAACACTTGAACCTAATTTGAACCCAAGCCTCACCCAAATCTAACCCAAGTCAAAATCCTCAAATTTACCCCAAATGTGCCATAGGCCCAAATGTCTCCAAATTGAATGACGTAACCCAAAAATTTTAATTCCGATTCAAAAACATCATGACAATCACCCGCATAAAACTGAACCATCAATTGAACCCCAACCAAACGCTAGCCTAAACCAAATCCAAGTTTAACCCACATGCTCAAAATTGACTAAACGTCAAATCTACATGAAATTGACCTCCAAACTGATTCAAAATCACTCCAACTTGAAAATCTTTTTTTCATTCATACACACCAATTTGAACAACCAATTGGACCCATTCCAAGCTCAAATCTAACCTAGCCCAAATTGAACCTAAAGTCCCCAAAATTGAACCAAGACCCAAATGTCACCCAAGCCTAGCCAAATTGACTAATCCAAGTCTTCCATAACCATAAAGTGGACTCTAAGAACTACCCCAACTCCACTAGTCCAACCTACATGGGCCATAGACCAAGCGTCCCCTAAATTAGGGGATCTATTCCCATTTTTAGCTTAGCCAAAGGAGATGCTTTCCCTCAACCATGAAGCTTTAGTTCTAATCACCATTAACTCCTCTAAGCCCCTTGAGCTAGCTAACCACCAACTACACCCGAGGAGGCTGCCTAATTGCCAGAAAAAGCCAAATTTGAGAAGAACCCTTCCCTTTTTTAACCTAAATTAAACACATCCTCTGTGACAAGCTCCCAATGGATGTGTGTGTCGAACTGCCCTCACCCAGAGCTTACAGAGACCAGCCAATGGTAGGTTGAGCTCCACTCCTTGGCCATGGAAATAAATTGAGCTCCTCATGACCAAGAGGGGACAAGGCACTGAACCTTAGCGAAGCCCTACCAAAACTCATCCAGAGCTTCTTTGAGCACCCCTAAGTGTAATCCCCTTACGCTTAGCCACCCACAGACACCACCTGAGGCCAATTTCTTCACTAAATTTTGCCCTAAAACTAAGAAACTCTCTATCACTCCACCACAATGCACCAAAATTCAATTTGATTTGCTCCTCACCATCACACGACCAAATGAAGAAGATACCCCATAGAAGCTCCATCATAGAGCCTCTCCAAACCGAACTTCCCTCAGATCTGAAATCTCTCCTTGATCAAGTTCTGGTGCATATAAAACAATGGCTTTAATTGGTGCTTGCAGGAGGTTCATGAGGTCACAATGAACGTGTAGTACCAATCTGATTGAGGGCTCACCTCTCAGACAAAGGTATTGAGCTCTCACCTTAGCCTGAGTTTATTTTTACTCTCCATGCATGTACAATGTATTCAATATCGTATAAGTCAAATAGATAGGCTCGTCTGGATCAGATGAGTCTATTGAAACAAACTCAAAATGATTTCTTTCAGTTAAGTTCGAGATCTTAGGGTTAGAAGGTGGACGGTTTGTGAGTTGTACCAGTTGGGGACGATGAATGGATGACGTCTGGTCGAACGACTATTTAGTGGAGGGCTTTAATTGCACCGGAGGGAGGAGCGGTTCATAAATTGTGGGATGAGTCAGATGGCGACGCTCAATCAAAAGGAGATGCATAGCGCTTCAGAGTAGTTAAGGATGGCGTAGCTTTGAGTCAGATAAATAGAAAATTAAAATAATTTTTGTAATTTTCTAAGTGAAGATATTAAATTTTAAAGGCTTATAATAATTTTCAAAGGCCAAAAATGATTTTCCCTCAACTTTCCACCAAAATAATTCTAATAATTAAAATGTAAATCACAAAAATATGAGATTTTTTTCTCTGGGTCCCCTGGACTCAGAGAGATTTAAGAAAAATATAAAACTTAGTTTTCCACTTAAAAAATATTTTATATTTTATTAATACTCAAAATAAAAAAGTACTTCTAATAATTAAATTAAAATTTTAAAAATCATGAAAATAGGTACAAGTGGTCCTCTAACCTTGGTTAATCTCTAATAATTTTTTTAAAGATAGATTCTTTACTTTGGCTAAATTATGGAATTTACGTTGAAAATCCCATTATGAATTAAAATAATTATAAAAATTAAATTAAAATCATAAAAATCACATTTTCTCCTATGATGTTTTAATTGATCCATGGGTTGGGTAATATAAAAATTTCAAATTTATTTGAGTTAAATTTAATGAATTATGGAGTGATAGCCTTATAGGGGCAAAATTGTAATTTTGAAATTTAAGCCTTAATTAATATTTAGGCCTAATCAGAGGGAAATGGGTAATTAATGATCATAGTTGACATATATAGATTATTGAATTACAAGGGACTTAATAGTAGAAAATGTTCTCACATTTCTCCACATTAAGGATAAATTTGCAATTCCTTAAATTTAGGAATTTTGGAAGATAATTAACATTAAATGATATTAAGGTGAGGGTTTTAACTTCAGAATATAATAATTCAACAATTCAGAACCCCTAATCAATGATGAAATGATAATTCAATGTTTTGATATGGATTAAATGCATCACATAACTCAACATTTCCTAAAATTGCAATTCTACCCATTAAGTGTTAAGGGCTTATTGGTAAATTAGGCTTAATCAAGGTTTCATTTTAAGAGGTTTATAAAATGAAATATGGTCAACATTAAACACTTTGGAACACCATAAAACCGAATCTAAAATTAAATTGGTGAAATTTCATAATCAAATCAATTTGCCCCTAAGAGCTTTCCCCACATAATTTATAAATGCAATATCAAGTGATGGTTACCCCACTCATTGGGATGATTGAAACATCAAGATTCATCAAACATAAGGGTATAATATGGATGAATAATTTATCATCATATTAAGTTTAAATGAACTCTAGACAATTCACAAGGTTTCGAATTGTCTAGGGTATTGCCTAGACCCTTTCATAATCTTTTGAATATCTTGGAGGAAGACTGAACCAATTATTCTTTGCTTAAGAAAAATCATTGTCACAAATGAATAAATAGAAGCCCACCAAGTTATGACATAGGATTTGGTAATTACATTTTTGTTATGAAATTTAGGGCGAAGTAAAACACAAGAACCGAAACAAAACCAGAAGACATAGAGAGATTTACCGAGGTTCGGCAAAGATGCCTACATTCTTGGGAGCAGAGTGGCGAATTTCACTATTTCAGAGTAGTTACAAAGTTAGGTCACATGCCCATAGAGTTAAAAATCTATTTATAGAAAAAAACCACAATTAAATTTACAAACAGACCCTCACTCCCCCCAACCCACTTAATTCACCAAGAGACACACCTTTAACAAGAGACTCCAAATTTCGGGTATATGAGCCATACATAGCAAATCTCCACATTGGCAAATATCCAACCCCTTAGGATAAATAAATCGTGGATTTTCTTAAGCCAAAGTGGGTTGGGCAACCATGCCATCTAACTATTGCAAACATTCAACAAGTTCAAGCAATGCGATAACTTGTTGAGAATACCTGGCCTTAGTCAACATACCTGCTGCATTTCCATCATATGAACCAACAGGGTGAACTCCACCTGCAATTGTACTCCTCAACAGTTTATAGATATTATCAAGTTTCGTAACTAGCAATGCCTTTAAAATTTCTTGTTGTGCCAACAAATCTTTCACCCTTGTTTACCACAATCCGAAGTTCCCGGTTCTATCGAACTTCACTATCTCGAATTTGCACAAGACATTGCCATTTAAAATTAATCTAGCAGTGATTTTTTTCCTGCATTTTCTCAAAACAAAAAATACATCGCAAATAAATTCAAATAAACCTGAAACATTCGTTGTCAATTGCAACAATTTTTCCTGCGATTGTACTGTGATTTGTGAATCAAATTCTCCACAAGAAACACTTTTCCTGTTTGCACCAACACCTTGGTCAAAATATTGTTCCTAAAATCAAGAATCCTTCTCCAATCGCAAATCATAGTGTAGAAAACTCTTGACGCCTGTTCGCAGAATACCTCCGTAAAACCCTTCGCCTAATCAACGCCTACTCCACCTGTCATAACTCCTCTTGCGATAAAATTGTAAACTTCACCGGCTGAACTCCTTTGTTCGCAAAATGAGGCTCCTGTTTGCGAAACCAAACTACGCATGGTGAAATGCTCCATGCAAGCCTCTTCTTTTATTGTGAAGAAGGCCCACAATCTGTTTGCGCCTATTTGCGATGCCTGCTCACGATAACTGTTTTGCAAATTCGTCGGCTGCAAACCTCTCTTCCAGGTCCAAAAGCCCTTGCCACTTTTGTAGCCGATCTCTTCTTGGTCCAACAGGAATAAGAGAATATTCCTCTTAATTTCTTGTTACTCCTATAGCAACCTGAGAACACTGACCAAACTTCAATTGATTGTCAGCAACTGATCGATAATTCATGGTAACCGATGAACTCTACCTCGTGAGAACTCCAAGGTAAATACCGAACTGCTTTCACGGCAACTGCGAACTGCCGAAACTAGACCTACCGCGTAAACCGTCACGCCTGTTTTCCTATTGCAACGTCCTGTGTGAACCAGAATCCTATCGTGATTCTCGCCTCTGCCTGTGGAATCCTCTACTGTGAACCCCTGTGTAATTTATTGACTGGTCGCATGAAGTCCATGACCCGGCTCGCAATTACGCAGTAAATTAACTTCTAGAAAATGGCCAAAAACTTGACCTGATTTATAAATAGCGTCTAGTGTGCAAAATCTTAAATGATATAAAAATTAGAAAATATTTTACACACTAGGGGTACTACGCAAGTATACGTATCGTTTCAAGTAATATAGAATTTTCTTTAAAAACCCCAGTATCGATCCCACGAGGAAATGAAGTAAGATATATTTAATTAAATTATAGTCTACTACTAATAGTCCTTAGTTTGGAATGTTGATTAAAATTGTGTTTTATTTAGCAACTACTCCTAAATGCAAGTGTTAAATGTAAAGATAGAAACTATAACTAAATGCAAATATTAATTCTAAAGATAACCCTTTTTGGATGAATTGATTTGGATAATTTTGAGATACTAAAAACTACAATTCTTATGTAATGAAATTGATAATGTATAGGAATGAGATGCATTAAATATTGTATGTGTCAAATAGGAGCAATCCTATTCTTTACCCTTTGGTCCAGGCATAAAGAACATTGACTAATCCTATGCTTGGTTACTGAATCTGCGGCTAGGCTGGGAGGATATCGGCTCTCACTTCGGAGCTCCCACGTTTCTCTTGCCTGAGGGCTAACAATCTACACTTCAACACCCAAATGATAGGACCGAATTGAGGATTTTTGTTTGTCACTCTAAAATCTCCAATTCTACGCCCAATAATTATATTTCCCTTTTTATTTGCATTCAACTTCCATGAACTTCACCATCCATGGAATTTGAATGTGGTTCCACTTTGTTGAGAATTACACCGCCCTTTCGGGTCAATACAATTACAACGAATTTTAACACTACAATGGGTCCTTATTGCAATGTAAATAAAGTGCAAGTAAAAACCATCACATTTGTAATTAAATTTACTTCTACCATGCATCACAAAATCCTAAACATGATTTCTACTCATTGCAAAAGAAAACTAAAAGGAAAACAATGGCATAATCTTCTTATGCCACTATTTTCAAAGAAGAAGAAAGAGTAAGAGAGATACGTCACAAAACATGAAGAAAACACAAAGGAAACTTCATTTAACAAAAGAAAATCCACTACGCAAATGTTTACAAAATCATAAGATAATGAAGAACAATACTTAGTTTTTTTCCTTTTGAAAGAAAGACGAAGATCTCTCCCATAAAGTCTCCCGGCGATCCATGCAATGCTAGCGAAATCCCTTACAAATTCTCTCAAAATCTCCTCTTCAATTTCTCCAAAAGGGTAGAAATCTACATTTCTACTCTTAATCTAAGAATTCTAAACATTCCTCTAAGTTTTTCTCTCCTTTCCTCTATTGTTTCTCACTCATTTCTAACATATATTCACCATTTTAAAGAGTGTGGACGAAGTTTGAAGAGTTTCCTTAAGCACCCCTTCGAAAAAGCGTCCAAATACGTCAAATATTGGCCCAAAATCGCCAAATGTCGGTTCATGGTCGTCCGGGCAGCTGTCGGCGGGTTCGAGGCCTCTGTCGGTGGCCTTTTTGACCATTTTCAGGCTGTCTCGGGAAAATCTCACCGTTAACGAGATCGAGGCCGCCGTCGGCGAGATGACTCTGCGCAGCTCCACTGTTTGGCTCCGTTTGGCTCCGTTTTAGCTCTGTTTCGCCCCATTTCAGTTGCGTTGCGTTCGTAACAGATAGCCCTAAAAAATAAGCATAAAAATAACATTTATTTAAAGTGTAATATCTTTCAAAAATATGCAAGAAGTGTAAAAGCGATTAAGCATCAAAAGACTTATCGAAAGGTGTCAGGGCAGAATTTCAATTCTTGCTCGTTTTTGCTCCAAATTGCACCGTTTTTGCTTCCTTTTGCTCCAATCACTATTTCTTGTACCTAAAACCAATAAACATACAAAATACCTTTCTTTAAAGTGTAATATCATAAAAAATGAGTAAAATGTTATAGCAAAAAGCATATAAATTTTAGGCATGTCAAAATCCCCGAAAGTTAACTATTACTTGTCCTCAAGTAACACTTTTACTACATAAAAATATAACACAAGACAATGTACTTTCACCTGTAAGACACTATAATTTTTCATTTAAAATAATATATTGGTTAGACTTTTAGAAAGAAATTCAGTAACTCAGGTTAACACTACAAGTATAAGAATATTCAGCAATCAAGTCTAAGGGTTCTAGTCTCCTATTTATTTCAAGATAAACCATAATTTGTTACATTAAGAGTGCCTTGAAATATTATGTGAAAAAGGAGTTCATGAAAACTTCATCAAAATGTAAGCTAATATTTTAAATATAAATTCAGAAATGAAATCAAGTTCTCCCTTTAGGGTGACTGAAGTGAAGCCAATTTTTTATTAGGCATCTCCTCAGGCTTCTCCTCATAAATAATTTTTTTCCTTTTTTTTTTCTTTTTGGGATCATTTTTAATCCCCTTTTTTCACTCTATTTTCTTTTTCTAAATTTTTTTAAAGAGGATTACTATATCTAGAGAGTCTGTAATGATTTTGAACTTCACTCTCCTCTTTCTAAAGTTCAAACTTAAAACACATCCTTACTTTATAATTAGGTATGAGCTTTATTATTCATCATAAAGTCACAATCTCTTCTTAACACACAATACTTTAAGTCTCTTAACATTTCAAAAATACAGTTTTCTTTACTTTAAATAGTTAACTATAATCAAATTCTTTCATACCAAATATCACACCCTTATAAAATTAACCTTTATCACTAAAAACTTTCATCCAATCCTTCCTTAATATTCAACTAAAATAAAAAGTTTTAGTTATCTCAAGCGAGGTTCAATTGCTAGAAGTTATTCTAATAATTTTTGAAAATATAATAATTGATAACAAATAAGAGTTAATATGTTTCTTCCCCCCAAACTTAAATTTTAAAAATATTTTACAATTAATTCCATAAAATATAGTAGGAAGAAAAATTAAGGGTTGAATATACTTACTACTACAACATCCTATCAAATTCATATACATGCATAATCAGGATAGAAAGACTGTAGGAGAAAGTAAAGCTAACCTAAAACATGCTTGTAATAAAATTACACTAAAAGGAAGTATTTTCACTTTAAAATTTTATTTTTCTTCCTACCCCCAAAATTAATTTTTAACATATGTAGCATTCAGTACAGAAAATATAAGCAGGAAGAAAAACAATTTAGAAATTCTATCTACCACAAATGTCTATCAAAACCATTTACAAGTATTCATTAGGATAGAACAATATGCAGCAGAAAATAAATCTAAACTAATCATGCCAGAATGAAATTCACTAAATAAAAGTTTAACTAGCATTGTAGGTATCAGTAAGGGAATATAAAAATGTTCTTCAATACCTAAATAAAGTTGTAATACAAACATATACACACATATGATAAATGAGGTTAATTCATCCTTTAACTCAACCAATCTCACTACGTTACTTTCAATTTCTAACGGAATCACTACAATAGTAAATTAGGTACTTTAAAAGATTTTATAGATTATAATCCCAAAGATAAGATTATCCCTAATAAATTGGTTTCCGGACACCAATCTCAGGCATCACCTAATCCTTATAATTAATCACCTTTAACAGTTATAAAGATAGTGTAAGATCATCCACATGGTGTTCATCAAATATGTTCGCGACTCCTACCTAATGAAAATAAAGTTGTAGAAAGGAAGTAACAAATTAAGATGGAACTATCAATGTTCGAAATTCATGATTTCTCTTGTAAAACTTAAGTCTGGGTGAGGCCCAAGTCACAGTGGACTCGTTAATCCAACTACTACAAGAGATCAATTCTAGCCATAATAAGAAGTTAAGGAATCACCTCCCTCATGACACACAAAGATCAAATCAAACAACTAACAATCCCAACATCTACCAATCAACAATCAAATTTATCAATCAATTATAAAGCAAAGACAATACAACACTGACAATCATGACTTTCAAGCACACTAAATCAAAGCACACTGATAACTATGGGTTGCCACCCATAAAGCGCTTGGTTTAACTTCGTTAGCCTGACAAATGATTCCACCTGGATCAAAAATCCAATTAAGTAATCCTCGATCAATCGTCCAAACATTTTCAGATCCAGGGATTCCTATAAAATCCTCAAATTTTAATTTTTCATTTAGCTCTTCATTTTCAGTTTGATTTATATCATAATTCCTCATATTTCTTTCTAGATCCAATATTCTTCTATTGATTTTTTCAATCTGCAAATTAATATCATCATTGAAATTTATTAGAAATGGATCTTTATAAAATACTTCAATATCTTCCAAATTTTGGATTAGATTTTCTCTAGATAATTCAGATTCTGGATCAAATTCTTCTATGTCACTCCTCTGTTTGAAATTATCTTCCAATTCTTCCCCTTTATAATTATTAAATGATTGAGGATCTATCTTAGTTGAGGAAATAGGTTTTTCTAATTCCCTAGGAATTTCTTCCAATGGTCTTCCAATATCCTTATCCTCTTTTCTCAACTCAAAGTTCTTTTGAAATTTATCCTCAAATTCTTTTCCAAGTCCTAGTTCAATAATTTTATCTTGTTCATCATTTAATTCAGGTTTTTCTTGTGATTGAGTCGTATCTAAAGATATAAAGACTGGTTGTGTAGATGAATTATCTAAATCGATAGGCTTTAAAATTGTATGGGGTACATCCATCTTAAGCTCATGAGATTTTCCAACAGTTGGAATTAAAAGTTTACTATTTTTGGTAGCGTCCATCATTTCACACCTCTCATGAACATACATACAGTCTTCTTTAAATAACCTTTTCGAATCATCATGAAAATCCATTTCAATGTCATCTACTAACTTACTCTTAAAACTTTCTTGGAAATGGTCTTTACTTAGATAATCAATTTCATCCATCCAAAAACAATCATCATCTTTTCTCTCAGCTGGATATTTCATAGTCTTTAGTACATCAAAAGTGACTTCATGGTCATTAATATTTATAGTCAACTCTCCTTTTTGCACATCTATCATAGCTTGTCCAGTATTAAAGAAAGGTCTCCCTAAAATAATTGAAATTTCTTTATCTTCCTCCATATCTAATACAATAAAGTCCAAAGGAAAGATAAATTTATCCACTTTAACCAACACGTCTTCTATAACTCTTTTTGGATAAATGATAGATCGATCAGCTAATAGAAGGGTTACAGTAGTGGGAGAAATATCGATTAAACCTAACCTTCTAAATATAGATAGAGGCATCACATTAATGCTCACTCCTAAATCATATAAAACTTTTCCACATAATCTTTTTTGAATTGCACAAGGAATTGTAAAGCTACAAGGATCTTTAAGTTTCCGAGGAAAATTTTTCTGAAGTATGGCACTGCACTCCTCACTTAGTGCAACTGTCTCGTAATCCCCAAATTTCCTTTTCTTGTTTAATATATCCTTTATAAACTTTGCATAACTTGGCATCTGTTCCAAAGCTTCAGTAAAAGGAATATTTATCATTATCTTCTTAAGTACTTTCATGAACTTTGAAAATTTTTAATCCAACTCATGCTGTCTAAGTCTTTGAGGAAATGGAGGGTGTGGTCCTTCCAAATTGGTTTTAGTTGGAGATATTAATTTTTCCAGATCCTTAGATACATGTTCTTCAGGTCTTTTAGTTTCTGTTGTTTCTCTCACAACATCTTTCTCTTTGCTAACCACATCCTCTATATCTCTTCGAATTTTTAATTGGACAGCTTCTATTTGTTCATTAGTGTTCTCTTTAGGGTTGATCTCAATGTTGCTAGGAAGTGTTCCTTGGGGTCTATTGTTAAGTGAATTAGCAATTTGTCCTAGTTGATTCTCTATGCTTCTAATCGCAGTATTTTGATTTTGCAACTGGTTTCCCATTTGCAATACCACTTCTTCCATAGACATCTTCTTATCCTCAAATTGTTGATCATTGTTAGAGTCCGGTGGATATGAAGGTCTATAGTTTGTGTTCCCCTGATTATTCCAACTTCCATTAGGAATTGCCTGATTATTTTCTCATTTTTGGTTTCCACCATCAATAGTATGATTCCAGTTAAATTTAGGATGGTTCTCCCAACCTGGGTTGTAAAAGTTAGAGTACGGGTTGTTTATGGTATTTAAAGTCTCATATGAAAAGTTAGAATCAATCATATGCACTAACGAATTTTCCTCACTTACAGGAGTAAATTGAGGTTGGTTCATTCCAAATTGGTCCAACTTCCTTGATATAGTAGCAACCTGAGATGCAAGAATTCCAATCACATCTGTATCATGAACACTAGCTACATGTTTATGGTTTACCATTGCAAATGGCCATTTAAATTCATTTGTAGTCATTTATTCAATTAATGTATATGCTTCATCAAAAGATTTTGACATTAATGATCCACCAGCGGTAGCATCAATTATAGACCTAAGGGATCCTACTAACCCATTATAAAAAGTTTGAATGATTAACCAAACGGGCAGAGCATGGTGTGGACACTTTCTTAGGAGTTCCTTAAATCTTTCCCAGGCTTCGTATATTGATTCCCCTTCATATTGACAACATGAGATAATATCGTTTCTATGTTTAGTAGTTCTTGAAGGTGGAAAATACTTAGCTAGAAATTTCTCAGTTAACGTCTCCCAATTTTTAATAGAACCAGGTGCTAAAGAGTATAACCACATTTTAGCCTTATCCCTTAGTGAGAAAGGAAAAAGCCTTAGTCTAACAGCATCGTCTGACATGCCATTATAAATAAATGTAGCACAAATTTCTAGAAAATTTGATAAGTGTAAATAGGGATCCTCCGAAGGAGTTCCCCCAAACTAATTATTCTGCACCAGTTGGATAATCTCAGGATTTATTTTAAACGAGTCAGCTTCTACGCCAGAGTTTTGTATACTAGAGTGAATTTCATCTGTCGTAGAATTTATGTAATCCCTCAATGAAGTATGATGATTTTTCAAGTTATTATCTTGAAAGTTTTCCATTTCCAATTCTAGTTTTTCGAGTCCTTTCTGTATTTTTATATTTTTATTTTTTTCAAACTCGGGATCATAAGGTACAAATCCTGCAGATCCTTTGTTTCGCATACGCAACATAACAAACAATACATTAACAATTAAACAAATAATAAACGAAACATATTCAACACAACAAAACATTTTCACGAACACCTTATTTTTCACACAAACAGTTTTTTTACAACACTTTTTCATACAACAAATCACTTTCCACAAAAAAATAGTTTTTACGACACTACAGTTTTCCAATTCTAAGCCTAATTACTTCAACTAAAATTCTCCTAAAGTTCTTACCGAAGCTTCCCAGGCCACGGCGCCAAAAACTTGATCCACTTTTCAATATTTATACTTACAACTATGGTATTAAAAGTTAGCAACGGTACCAAAAACTTGATCCGCACTGAATATATTCAGAGAATTTTGTTATGGATTTTATGATTTATATTGAGGATACTAAAAATTCCTCGCCGAACACCACACGATGTGTGTAAGCTTCTTCCTCTGTTCTCTTGCGATCCAAAAGAAAGCCTCCTCGGTACTCAACAAATCTCTGCTGGATGGAATAGCCAAACTCCACTGCCTCTACCACGTCCGGTTCAGGAGGAAAGAAATATTCTTCCTAGTAGAACTCCACCTACGTGCAGAACTATTATCGAACTAATAGTATCATTTGTGAGAACCTGTTCACGCCTATGCGTACTGCTGTCCACACAAATTTTGAGTAACCCTTGCGAACTCCCTCTCCTGTTGGCGATAACTGTATAGGGTCGTAAAGCACCTGTCGCACGGAACTTAAAACACTGTTGCGCGAACTGTCGGAGCGGAACTACTTTTGCGGTAACTGCTCCTCTGAAGCCCCTTTAAGAAATCTAACAACACTGAACTGCCGTGTGTTGACCTCACTTTTGTCAAGGTTTAGTTTTCCTCCTAGGATTTAGGGTTCTAGCCTTAGGAGCTTCCCCGAGGATCTTAGACTCCTAGCAATGGGCCTACCTCGTTTTAGATTGCTTGAAGCCACTTCGTCACTCTTTTGGAATCCCAGATGAAATTCCGTACCGCTAGCTCATAGCAAGTTAGAATTGATGTTAGGAATCCAAATTGAGTTCCCATAGGACCACCGGACCTTAGGACAGCCTTGTACACATTTCTTGCACCACTGCGCACAAATTCTTCATTTTACGGCCTCGACGTCTTCAAGTTCTCCGCGACAGATCAGGATCGAAAGTCAGAATGTCGAGACGATCAACAGTAAGCTCGAAGTTCAAACGGGACCAAATTTGACGTACTTTCAATATGACCGATGACGAAGTTGTCTAAACGATCTCGGATCGCTAAACAGACTGTGGCGATGCGTCCGGGACGTCGAATTTGCTATGGAGGGACATATATTTTGCTAGGAATCCGAGCACGAAAAAAAAGCACAAATTTCGGCATGTTTAAGTTGAATATTAAAATAATAAAATAAGTTTTACTTTATAAATAAATCCCTAAACCTAACTCACGCCTCACACACGAAGTCGGCCGCTTCTCCCCCCTGTTCGCGAGCCCCGGGCGAGTCCTAGAGGGGCGAAACCGAGCAGCTCCCCTCCTCCCTCTTCTTCGCGTGACTTCGACTCGTGGTCTTGTTCCTCGTAATCCTCCTGTTAAAGGTCTCCGTTCTTCTGCCGCCACGCCTCCTGCACCCTCTGCGGCTTGATTCCCACTTCCCTCACGCGACTCTTGTCGCTTCTCTTGGCTCGCCTCATGGCCCGGGTAAGTCGACGATACACTCCTCCTATCCTCTGGCTATATAAACCCCACTTGGGGAGCTCTCTAGGGTTAGCCGAATAATTTTCTGGAGGAAGGGGAGGTTCTGCCCAAGTTTCTGCTCGGCTAAAACTTGGTGCTTGAGGGGTTGGCTGGCTCGGAGTGTGAGTAAGGAGCATTTCTCTTCTCCCCTCTTTTCTTTTTCTGTTGGAACGTTAGTGTGGAGGAGAGAGTTCTTCTAGAGGAAATTTAGTTTGTTGTCAAGCTAGCCAGGTCTCCTGGAGCTGGAAAGTGCTTGTTGGACTGTTTTGTGGCATCCCTTATCCCTCTTGTGCACTATAGCACGGCTGGTAACCCTTTTTCCCCTCTTCATTTTCTAAGTTGCACTTCCGTAGCTAGCATGGAGAAATGTTTATGTGCTTGCTGTTGATATGTTTACATGTTTAAGTGAGAAATAACACCCCCTCTCCCCTTTAATGGCATTATAATTCCTATTTTCTCTTAAAAAAAAAGGAGGAGAGGTAGGAGAAGAGGTGTGATTAGCTAGTTTTCTCTTTGTCTTGCAAATGCTCTTTAACTTATGAGTTTGGCATGCTATACTTGAGGAGTTTTCTAGGTAGGAAGCTTTTCTAGTTGCTCCCTCTTTAGCTCTTGTTGCATATTCTTATTTTGGAAATATCTCATATGACACGTTTCATACTTTTATCCTATTGTGTTTATATATTGAGATGCTTCACTTGGCTTGGAAGGCTGTGCTGCTTACGAGTTAAGTGCAAAGCCCACATAATGCCTAAGCACTTGTTTAAGTGTATTAGAATCTAACGGTGGGGATAAGTAAACACATATTTAGGTGGCATGTGTGTAAACCTTCAAAATTAATTCTCATGAGCATTGGGAAATTCCTGCATGTTCTAGCTGGTTCGGTTGATGCCAAATATTTCATTTTGGGGGATTTTACCTTGATAATTTCTTGCCTAGCGATGTGATTATTTCTTCTAATCTGCATCACTTTGAATTTCCCCTGAAAGCATTTTTTCTAGAATTGGGAAATTGAGGCCACTTCAAGAGCTGAATGAGTTTAATGCTAAGAATGAGAATGGTTATAGAGCTGGGAAGTTGGAACATGTAAGTGAGCTGCACAAATTAAAAAAATACATTTTCTGGAAAACGTGAGGGATGCTAGGGAGGATTGCATTGCAAAATTATTTGAGAAGAGAAAACTTACAGATTTATTTTTGAAGTGGGGCAATTACATTCATACCACCCAACTTACATGTTTGCATTTGTGACGTCTAAATTGCAGTATTTACATATATACCACCTAATTCCTATGGGAAAGTTCACATGCTAGCTTCACTCTCCTTATTGCTTGATCTTGTGAATCTTTTGCACATTTGCTTAGGCCTTGTTTGTGGCATTGCAGGCTCAGTTTTGAGAATTATATGGCTGCATTGGTGGCCTTTGCTTCTCAGTTTTGCCTCTAGCTAGGCTATTTTCCTACTCTTTGTAATGCTCAATTTTGCCCCTAGTTGGGCCATTTTTTTGCCCTTTGAATGGGCTGGTTTGGCCCCTGTTTGGTCTCTCGGGTTTGCCCCTTGATGGGCTATTTTGGTGGTCTTTCGCCTCTCAGTTTTTGCACTTTGAATGAGCTGGTTTTGCCCCTAGCTGGGTCCTGTTTCTACCCCTAGTGCTCTCGGTTTTGCCCCCTTTGATGCTCAGTTTTGCCCCCTTTGATGCTCA
Organism: Papilionanthe hookeriana x Papilionanthe teres; assembly: GCA_022702705.1. Taxonomy (NCBI): domain Eukaryota; kingdom Viridiplantae; phylum Streptophyta; class Magnoliopsida; order Asparagales; family Orchidaceae; genus Papilionanthe; species Papilionanthe hookeriana x Papilionanthe teres. Next base: position 24,834,432 of record CM040424.1, on the reverse strand, counting down.
GTTTTGCCCTTTGAATGGTTAGCTTTACTCCTTTTGGTGCTGCGGTTTTTGCTCTATTTTTGGTATGTTGTCTTCACTTTTACCTGGATTTTACTGTGGCATTCAGATTTCGATCCAGGTATTTGTGTTAGAATTTTCTGTCAGTTTTAGAGGGTTGTTTTCTCTGGTCGAGTCTAGCTTTCCTTAGCAGTGTTCTAGAGTCTAGGTGCTTGGTCAGTAGCCTTATGTCTGTTATCATGCTTTTACAGCTGTTACTTGGGAGAAGGGGGTGTTTTCCCTAGGGGTCTACTCTTCATCCTCTCCGAGAGTGCCGACATTTCTTTAGGTCTTTGTAGGTCGTGTAAGGACGGTTGGGAGTCAAGAGTGATTGACTTGTTTTGACTGATGTTGGAAATCAGTTCACCTCTTTTACGGGGATTGTGTTAGGTGGACTGCTTTCCTCTCTCTCTTTTTATTGATCCCTCGTCCCTCGATTTTCTCCTTGCTTCTTGGTTCAATGTCTGCACTTACATGGGACGTGTATGTGTGCACATATAGCCCCCTTTAGGCTATATGTGGGACCATCAAGCAAGGCTGTAAGTAGAGTGGTTGGGGTTAGGACAATGATAATAATGCTTATGTGTGCTTAAAAAAGAGGGTTTAGAAAAGTATCCCTTTTGCCAATGCGTAAAATCTCCGTTGGAGTCGCTGCATGGGACCGACGATACTATTCGCCAATTCTTGGCGAGACTGTTGCCACCAATACCCTTAAGTTGTTAGTAGTCCTAGTTCGATTAGGGTGGTTAGCCTGTGGACTGTACTACTTTATAAAAAAAAATATATACTTTTGAAACAAAATTTCCACCTACGACAAAATTACTTTTCGCCTATAAATTTACATGCATGGAAACTAAAATGGATGAAAAATAGTAAAGGTCCACGGTTAATTACTCGAGTCGAGGTTAGGACTGCCCTCTGTAGGGTGTCGGTCCGGTAGCTCTTGTCCAAGATTGGGAAGCACACAGTCCAGCTCTGAGTCCTCCCTGCCACCATGCTTACGGTCCTTTTTCAGATGCCCCATGGCTTTCTTACGGTCCGCCGTGAGTTTAGCGGGACATCTGTGAGTTTCTTCTTTCGGTGTTTTTGTGGTTTTCGCTACGACTTTGTTTTGTTTTCGTTCGTGATTTTATTCGAGATTTTCCATGGAAGTTCTTTTCCTTCTTTCTCGATTTTCTTTGTTTTCCAGCCGTCTTTCTTTTGGATTTATTCCCGGATTTCACATTTCGCTTTTCTTGCACGTACGGTAGCGCACTTAGCAGGTTTTCCTTGTTCACTCCTATTTTGTTTTGGTGCTGATCCCCTTTCCTGCAGGAAATAGAAGTGATAATAATAAACAGGTAACAATACGCTGCGGGTAATCAGCGCCTATGGTACACTTATAGTACTGTTACTTCTTTTAAATATTGCGTTACATGTTGTACCTTTTCAGCATATATACCTGCTAGCGTAGCATGTTTTACTTTCTAGTACCTGCTCCTGTTTAGTGTAGCTGTTTACTGTAGCATACTTGTTTAGCATGATCTGTTGATAATACTTACCTCCTGTTATTTGCTATAGCATGTTCATGTGTACCTGTTTTTCTGTTTTCTTTTACTACTGCTCCTTTCACTACAACACACACCCACGTTTGTAATGGTAATGATAATAATAATAAACGAAATAAAGCAATTCGCATGTTCACTTTAACCTAAACTTTAAATCTAAACTGCAACCTTGCTACGACGTGGAGCACGGAGCATGACTTCGAGGGCAGCGCGGCCATCGTCAACAGCAAAACCTGTGTCGACATCAGCAAAATCATTCCTTAGTCTAAACAACAAGCCATAGGACTTCGAGGTAGTCCGCCTAGTGCGACATAAATCCTTACCCATTCCTTTAGGCCTTTGCATAGCCTTGCTGCGCAATATAAGCCGTAACTCTCTTAGGATTCCAAGGTCGTAGTCCGATACGGCGTAAACCCTCTTATCTTTCAGGTTATTTGCATAGTCAGGTGATTATGTAAATCTAATCCCTATAATTAATTGACAGGATTGAAACTAAAATAAGTTCATCTTCCAAAATTTAAAGCTCAACCATAAGATAGTCAGGGAAGTCATCAAGGTTCTCCTCGAGATCTGAGACGCCCCCTACCTCTCTTTCCTTTGACTCTAGAAATAACGGTTCTACATTGCGCCTTTCACCTATTGGATTTCCTACTACCACACTTCGTTGAAAGCCTTACCCTTTGATTTCATGAATATAGAAACCCCTGATCTAAATCGAGAGTTCTCTCCGGTGAGTTCGGTCATTTGAGGGGTAATTGACTATAGGGGCTTTCCTCTAAAGGGAGCATTATGAATCCAGGTAATATAAACCCTATTTAATTCTTTTTGTATTAAATAGGAGAATTTGTCGGTCCACATAAAGGTTCACAGACCAGAACGGATGTCATGAATCCTGTAGTTTATTTGATCGAGCGATATCATCAAGTAGGGTGTCTATTCTTCGGAATAGATGTGTTACTTGCGATATGACGCTCGTTCATTCAAACTACTAAATGAATGAGATCCGTCCATTCTCATTCTCATATTTTAAAATTTAAAATTTTATTTTCATAAATCTATATACAAATATTTACATTAAATTAAATCTTAAGCTTTTCAGCGGCCGACAAATTTTGGCGACTCCGCTGGGGACTAGCTCTACTCTCCATTATGATCCACGGTTTCCGTCTTCGTACATCGGCAATGTGTCCATGCCCCTCATGGTCCAGATTGTCATTCTTCCGTTGGCATGCTTCGCTCATTTCTTTCTTGGGCAAGCACGACCAACTCTCTTGATTTCAGAACCATCTGTTTGATCATCTCCAAACAGAGTGGTTCAGGAATCTTTAGGGCTTTCTTTTTGTGAGGGGTCGGACCCCCAATAGGTGTGTTAGTGCGTGAGGTGCGTTATGAATTCAGCCCAGGACTGGGTCCTGAATTATACTTTTACTCCGTGTCTCTCGGTTTTGATTTACTGTCGGCAAATTAAACCAAACTTCTACTTTCATACATTTCACTAAAATTTTGAAATTAAACGAACAATGTTAACAAATGTAAAAGCCAGAAATAAAGATAAAATAAGGTGAAAACACCAAACAGAATAAGAGAATTGCCCAGTTTGCAGTGCAAGTGCGGTAGCTTGAGTACTTCCGTTGAAACTACAAGGCACGGACGTTACTGACTTTTAGAAATTCTTTAAATTCCTGGAACAACGTCTTCACAAAAGTTGATCTTCTCTTTCGCCTCCGGAGTAGAGTTCGCCTTCAACAGAGATGAGTTGCCTGATCTCGCAGTCAATAAGTTTGGGTAAGGGTTCAATGATGTTGAAGTCAAGTTCGGGGATGTGGCTATTGAAATGATGAAGCCTGAAATGAGCAAGTTCGTTAAGCCTATTGTAGAGTTCAATCTTAAGTCTATTGAGGAACTCCCCATGCCAAAGAAGGAATGGATTGAAAAGAACTCTGTTGTCGTTACGAGTGTTGAGACGACTCCTGAGACTATTTCTGCTCCTACTGTCGGATTCACTACCGCTGTACCAGTCACTCCGCTAACTAAAGGAAAGATATTCTACATGAGAATGAGTCAGTCGATGCTTGTGTTCTACCGTCTACTAAGTTCAAGGTCGACTCTGATTCGAAGTCCGTACAAATGACTAAGGCACAGGAATGAAAACGCTATCAGGGAATTCTGAAGATCAAGTAACCGCAATGGTCTGAAGAACAGTCGTTCCAGTTGAGACCAAACCAGATAGATGGGAGACAGGGTCCAATAATGAATCAACAATTAAGCAAGGTATACCCGTTCAAAGAAGAGTCAGTGTCGCAGATATTCCGTTACTTGATAAAGAGGCCAGATTTCATACTACTGGAGCCAAAGAAGCCAGAGGAGGTCAATAAGAAAGATCATCCCCAGTACTGTCCATACCACCGGTTGCTCGGCCACACCATAGAAAACTGCTCGGCTTCAAGGATTGGCTTGAGAAGAATTTTAGAAGTGGAAACTTAACGATCCCGAATGAGTATTTAAAAGAACCTGAAAAAGGTTCTATAAATATGATTTTGTGTGATTCGATTAGCTTCTGCACGACGCCGCTGCTCGAGGAAATAAGTGATATTTCTCAAAAACCTCCAACTGACCTTAAAGCTATCAAAGGAAAGTCAATTGAGTCCGATTTGAGAAAAGTTTCGAGCAACATTGCACGACTGTCTAAAGATCTGAAAGAAGACTTTGAAGATGGAGATTACAACCTAACAGATTACATGGAGGGTGAATTCGCTGAAATCAACGTTGTTGAAACTCGAGCTACGTCATTTGCAAGTGATTCTCTGTCTGTTGAGGAGAACACAGTGGATGAGTTGCGAAGGGCTTCCCAGCAAAAGGATGAAATTATTAACCACCTCGAGAGGAAGATCGAAGAATTGATGGCCGTCATGGTCGCAGCCTAGGGACAGTCGTACTCACCGCAAGTGGCATCCCCGGAGATGAACCAGCCTGAGATTGTCCATATTACCCATGAAAGAAGGGATGTCACTTCTGCAAGCCCAGTTGAGCCGCCAAAGAAAGATTCAACTCAGAATATGGTGCCAGAAAAAGATATTAAGCAGCTGGTCGAACAACAGGTAAAGGAAGCCTTAGCCCAATCGAAAGGGGGTGCGTCAATTTCAAAGGGTAGACCCTACCCGGAGGAGTTCGATGCTGTCCCATATCCTAAGGGTTTCGTGCCACTGACATTTAAGACTTTCAATGGAATGGGCAACCCCCGTCAGCACGTTGCACACTTCCGAGCAAGTTGCTGCAACACGAGGGGTAGCGAGGCATTACTTTTTCGCTAGTTCGTGAACAGTCTTTCAGGGATTACATTTGATTGGTATGCAGAATTGCCTAATGGGTCGATCAAGACATTTACAGAGTTGGAAAATTTGTTCGTGAAGAGATTCTCCAGAGTACACCATCACATTACTATTGGAGATCTTATAATAGAAAGTCAGAAGCCCACAGAGACTTTGGTGGAGTATATTCTACAGTGGAGAAACTTGAGCATAAAATGCGAGCCTCAATTGTAGGAACAACATGCGTTTGAGATCTTGCTCAAGAGCATCCATGGACGGTTAGCTTTCATGCTTAAAGGACTCACCATCAAGTCATTTGAAAAGTTACTCAGTAAAGCCAGCAGCTTACAAGAAGAGATTAAGCATACGGAGTCCCAGGAAAAGACTGAAAAGCCCAGACCAGTGAAAGCTTTTGAGAAAAGATCCGGAGTAGTGGCAACGATCGACAAAGGAAAGCAGCCGATGGAGATACAGACCGAGCAGTCACCTCGATATAGTCAGCAGCAGCCGCCGCCTCAGTACGGTCAGTTTCCACATCAGTACAGTCAGTCGCTTCCTCAGTTCAGTCAGCTGCCTCAGTGGTATGTTCCACACCCACAACAGTACTTTCAGCTACCGGAGCAGTACATTCAACAACCACCGCAGTATATTCAGCATATCCAACAGTACGGCCAGCCTAGTCAGCAGCCGTGTCAGCAGAGGTCATACAAAGTGGGTGGAAGACATGTTCCAACAATGTCAGATCGGTTACACAAAAACTATTCCTTCAAAGATGATGCCGTGGTGAAGATCTTCAAGAATCTGATCAAGAAACCAGAGTTCAGGTTGCCTGAGCCGAAGAAATCGGAGGAGATGAACAAGAAGGACCACCCTAATTTTTTCCCATACCACAGGTTTGTTGGACATACCATAAATGAGTGCTTCAGCTTTAAAGACTGGCTTGAGAAGAATTTCAAGAATGGAAGCGTAACAATCCCCGATGAATATTTGAAAGGAACTTGAAATAAGTTCTATCAATATGATTTCGGTGATTTGTTTGCTTCAATTGAATTCTACGCAATTGACAACGGACGGGACACTTTTTGATTACTATTGTACTACTTTTGTTGCTCAGCATGATCAGTATTAAGCTGTACCATCTCTTCTATCGCAGTGAATGAAAGAAAAAGGAGTTTGTTTTTGTCCAGAATTGCTCAATATTTGGAAAGCTTAAATTGGATATTTTGCTAAGACTTCGACTTCAGGGAAGAATGAAAATTATGCTCTAATAACTGAGTCGTTTACTTTAAGGAATTTGGACTGGGTCCTAAGCAAATTCTGAAATGAAATAGTGTGGTTGAAATACAAGTAACTGACTCGGGATATCAAGTGCCTTTTAATTTTATGCCATGTGGCTGGGTCCAGACTTTCAAATAAGTTATAATACCCCAGGATTTATAATAAGGGGCATTTCAGAATTATTAATTATGGGAGTTTTGGCATTCAAAATCTTTAAAAGAAATATGTCTTGCCAGATACAGTAATTCTCAGAAAACAAAAGAAGCAATAAAAAAAAATTATTCCTGAGGAGAAGCTTGAGGTGGGCACAAAATCAAAAATTGGTGCCCCAATCAAGACATTCAAAATCTTTAACATGTGCTCCACCAGATATAGTAATCCTCAATAAAAAAAAGGAGAGCGAAAAACTCAATGAAAAAAAAAGAAAGAAAAAGAAAAATAATGCTCTCTGAGAAGAAGCTTGAGGCAAGCATATAATCAAAAATTAATGTCTTAATCCTCCCCCGATTAATGAAATTTGAAAGGTAACCTTAAGAAGATTCCTCTGATATTATGCTTTGGAGAGATTCAAGTGATTCTATGCCTTTTGGACTATCATTAATTGGCTCAGAAATATCTTAGGACAGTTAAAAATATTTTGATCACATGAATAGAAATTTTGGGATCTGCTTAGGCCTGTACGGCTTATTTTTAGGTTGAGTGTTGTATTTTGAAAGGGGTTTGGATCCAAATTTTGGGCAAATCATGTTAGTGTTTTGTTTGTGGGGATGTTAGGGAAGGTTTAGAAAAGATTTGGGGTTAATTGGAGTTAAATTGGATTGGTTTGGGCTAGGTTTGGGTCATGGGTCCAAATTGGGCTTTAATGCCAAAAGTGAAATTGGATTCAAATTTCAATCAAATTGGACTTGGATTTGGTCTAGATTGGTGTTGGGAATGTTGAATTGAAGTTTAGAATTGAATTGGACCAGAATTTGGGTCAATTGGGTAGGTTTGGTTTGACATTGGGTTCACTTTGGGTTAAAATGGGTCAAATTGGGGATTTTGACAAAAGTGGGGTAAATTGACAAAATTGGCCTATGGTGTAGTTGAACAAAATGAAATTAGAAATATTTGGAATTTTTTGGAATTTTCTGGGAATTTTCTGAATTTTTTGGATTTTTGGGTCAAGAGGGGCATTTTGGGTATTTGGAGGGTATTGGGAGGTATTTTTGGAATTTTTGGTATTTTTGGCTATGAATGATATTTTTGAGTAATGTGGGAATGTTTGGGATTGGTTTTGAGGAATTTTGGATAATTTAGGTGATTTTGCAAAATTTGGGTAGTTTCAAGGGCATTTGGTAGGTTAGGCGGGTCCGGAGCCCCGGGGGTCAAAAATTAAAAATTTAGAAAATTGAAGATTGGGTAAATGTAAGTGGAATGAAATCATTTTGGTTGAGCCATGAAGCCATATCAAGCCCACATGAGCTATGAAGGGACTCATTTGAGGTATTCACTATGTTGTTCCTAACCCTCTTAGCCAAGGGTTAGGGGTTAAGGACCATCCATGTGAATCAACTTGCATGAGTCAGGAGGTCAAGTTGGGTATGGGTGTGGTTTTAAGAGGTGTGTGAAAGTGTAGTGTACAAGTGTAAGGTGTGTGTAAGTCAGCCCTCACCGGACCGAGCCACCAGAGGCGGTCCTAAGGCCAAAGAGTCCTATAGGAACCCGTCCTTTAAACTTCCACATTTGATTTCAACCCTCTAGGTGATTAGGGGTCTACAGTCAAGTTTGTGGAGTTTGCAGGGAGTTAAGAAGTGGTTTGAAATTTTTAAGTGGTGGGTCCCAATTCTAATCCTCTAGGATAGTCAAAGGAAAAGCCTAAGGCTAGATCCTAAGTACTAAAGAGAGAGAAGAAGACCTCATCAAAAATGAAGTCAACAAATGGACCCCCAATAGGTGTGGTGTGCTAACCAAGCACACCGCGCGTATTGGCGTTGACCGAAAAGATCAACGAAACCAACACAGATGTCCAAGTGACAAACTTAGGACGAAATTAAAGAATTTCTGCTGGGGAGTGTCAAGTATATCTCTGAGACTGGAGATTCCTAAACTCTCGCTGGGGAAAGGGAAAGGAGGTGAATCCCAAATCACATGATCTGGGGGAATTCGATTTAGATTTTATTATGTTTCAGTTTAAGTTTTGATGTGTGAGCTCAGATTTTAGTTTGAGTTTAAATTTAGATTGAAGTTTTGTTAAGATTATTTTGAAGGGATTTGAACTTGAAATGAAAATTGGAATTTTGTGGTTTTAGATGTAACATCTTCAACGTCAAAAGAAAATTGAATTGATTGGATTGAATCATTACAATGAGGAGAGATCTCAGAGCAATGCGGTATTAGATGTAAAATCCTTAACCTCAAGAGTTTGATTTTTGATGTATTTCATTGTGATAGGGAAAGAATCCTAATGCAATGCAGTCTCGGATGTAAAATCCTCAACCCCAAAAGTTTGACTTTGATGTATTTCATTGCGATAGGGAAAGAACCTAAAGTAATGCAGTCTCGGATGTAAGATCCTCAACCCCAAGAATTAGATTTTAATGTGTTTCATTGCGATAGGGAAATAACCTAAAGCAATGCAGTCTCGGATGTAAAATCCTCAACCCCAAGAATTTGAGTTTGATATATTTCATTGCGATAGGGAAAGAACCTAAAGCAATGCAATATCGGATATAAAATCCTCTACCCCAAAAATTTGATTTTGATGTATTTCATTGCGATAGGGAAAGAACCTAAAGCAATGCAGTCTCGGATGTAAGATCCTCAACCCCAAGAATTTGATTTTGATGTATTTCATTGTGATAGGGAAAGAACCTAAAGCAATGCAGTCTCGGATGTAAAATCCTTAACCCCAAGAATTTGAGTTTGATGTATTTCATTGCGATAGGGAAAGAACCTAAAGCAATGCAGTCTCGGATGTAAAATCGTCAACCCCAAGAATTCGAGTTTGATGTATTTCATTGCGATAGGGAAAGAACCTAAAGCAATGCAGTATCGGATATAAAATCCTCTACCCCAAAAATTTGATTTTGATGTATTTCATTGCGATAGGGAAAGAACCTAAAGCAATGCAGTCTTGGATGTAAGATCCTCAACCCCAAGAATTTGAGTTTGATGTATTTCATTGCGATAGGGAAAGAACCTAAAGCAATGCAGTATCAGATATAAAATCCTCTACCCCAAAAATTTGATTTTGATGTATTTCATTGCGATAGGGAAAGAACCTAAAGCAATGCAGTCTTGGATGTAAGATCGTCAACCCTAAGAATTTGATTTTGATGTATTTCATTGCGATAGGGAAAGATCCTAAAGCAATGCAGTCTCGGATGTAAAATCCTCAACCCCAAGAATTTGAGTTTGATGTATTTCATTGCGATAGGGAAAAAACCTAAAGCAATGCAGTCTCGGATGTAAAATCCTCAACCCCAAGATTTTGATTTTTGATGTATTTCATTGCGATAGGGAAAGAACCTAAAGCAATGCAGTCTCGGATGTAAAATCCTCAACCCCAAGAATTTGAGTTTGATGTATTTCATTGCGATAGGGAAAGAACCTAAAGCAATGCAGTATCAGATATAAAATCCTCTACCCTAAAAATTTGATTTTGATGTATTTCATTGCGATAGGGAAAGAACCTAAAGCAATGCAGTCTTGGATGTAAGATCCTCAACCCCAAGAATTTGATTTTGATGTATTTCATTGCGATAGGGAAAGAACCTAAAGCAATGCAGTCTCGGTGTAAAATCCTCAACCCCAAGAATTTGAGTTTGATGTATTTCATTGCGATAGGGAAAGAACCTAAAGCAATGCAGTCTCAGATGTAAAATCCTCAACCCCAAGAATTTGATTTTTGATGGTAATTGATTTTGCAATGATTTGTAGTGTTGATTTGAAAAGTGTGGAATTTTGGTGTTTCGAGAATTTCATGAGAGTTGTGAAAGATTTTTTTGGAAAGAAACAGATTAGGAGGGAATATGTAGATGTTACATATCCCATTCAAAAAGAGTTGATCGAAAGTTGCTGGTTTGGATTGGATACAATTCCTCGCCATCAGATTCGAGTTGAAAACCTCATGGCTCCGTTTCAATGGAATCAACCGCTTCCATCCCAGACAAGGGAGAGAGTAGAACGGATTGGATTTCAGATTTGGAAGATTGAGTTTGAATTTGATTGAGATTTGATTTGAGATCTGGAAGGTTGAATTTGAATTTGATTGAGATTTGATTTAAAATTTGTGTTCATTTTGTTTGTCCTTTAAAGATTCTTTTATCGTCCATTTAATGTTCATGTGAATTTGGTGTACATCATTTTTTTTATTTAGATTTTTAAGGAAAGTTTTCTTTTATTCCTTTTGTTTCTTTTCTGTTCTTCGTTCGAAATACATTTAACTTTAATGGCGTTTTCCAGTTAACTTGCACAAAAGAGGTGAAGGCCAAAAATGTGACATGGTCACTTTCATTCCAATCATGTTGAAGATACATCATACAAATCGATCTGGAATACATCTCATACAATCCATGTAGACTTAAAACGGACTATGTATGATCTTTGTCGATCCATCCAAAAAAGGCATCTGTCAAAAATCCATGTCTGAATAGTGAGGTACATGGTTAATAACATCACCTTCCAAGCCATCCTTGGCAAGGATGCCGTATGGATGTACGTTGGAGGTGATATTTTCCATGTAACTCACAACTCGTAAGGCTGGAGGATCTCTAGCTCTGGATCTGGCTGGAAGTGGTAAGGTGCTTTCCTGTCATCCATCCTTCTGAAAGTAACTGAGATCTGCTTCATTGGTACTCCTGGTATGCAATGTTTAGCGACATCTGCTCCGTTGCCCTTTAGTATCATGACGGAACCTACCGGTAATGGTATCTTTGCGGCCCTCGGAACTCACACTGGGCTCGCTATCCGGAGGTCGGATCCGAACATGATATTACACTCGTTCGGAAAAGAAAGCTGTGCGAAAGGTCCGACAAAGTCGTGGTGATCTATTTGCGGGGGTATGCGATCACCACGCTTGTAAATGTTAATGATGCAACTGTTGGGTATGCAATCTGCTGGCAGTACCCTCCATGTTATCATTCTCTTTACCATCCTTTTGATGACCAATGGCATTGGATCTACCTTGCCATGACGGAGTATTCCTGGTGGGTTTCCCTTCCTGTCTTCTGCAAAGTTGTAGCAGCATCCACATTGTATGGTAATTCTCCCTTTCCCTGGCATCCATCTCCGGGGTTCTGAGTAAGTGTTTTCTCTTAAGCGGCCTGCTCAACCCATTCTTTTCAAATCCCGGATGCAGTCCACAATTATTTGTTGTTCGTATTCTGAGAACACGTTTGTATGTAGCTCGAGGCCTTCTAGTATATTGATCCTCCGCCTCTCAATTCTCTCGAAGTATTCAAAAGTTTGCTTCTCGACATTCCGCATTCTTTCTAGCTCATATTCGGAATAATCTACAAATGGTGAGGCCTCGGTGACGTATCGTGGGATATATGGCTCAATCCCTTCGCGTTCTCCCGCATACCTCGGCTCCTCGGGGATGGTCTCCGTCGGGACATCCTCCGGGGTTGCTTCCGCAACAAGGTTATGCATTGCGGTGGCTTTATCCGGCGGCGTGGTAGCCTTCCTTCTTCCGTCTCCTTGAGATTTCCCTGGTCTCTTCTGTTATTCTCGGAGCCGGCTCGCTTTCTTCGGGTTCTCGGCGAACCGGTATCCTTGAAGTATATGCACTTGGTAGTAGCGATCGCCTCGTCGCGCCGGTCCGCTGCTAGTTTAGTCAACATCTTGCGGATACGACGATTTTTATTTCTTTGCGCGAGTTCTTTGTGAGAGTAGCTCTTCGTACTTCCCGAATTTCGTGGGCGCGGCGGCGACAAGCCTGCCATCCGCTGTAGCGACTACGGACTTGATTCTCTTGTCCTCCTCGGTGTTCGTTTTCCTTTTCTTCTTCTTGGGTTGGTGGCTTGGGCCACCCACTTTCATTATCGTCCGGCCGGGTAGTTCCTCTCGGTCAAGCGGGACCCGCTCACTTTCCTTGTATTGCGAGCCCGCCGGTGCGAAGTACGAGTCAATCTCTATTATCGCTCCATCTTTCACCCTCTTTTCGTCGAGTGCAAGGCTTACGCCATTTCTAAAGTTCAGGACCAACCGCCCGTTCGACATTTCCCTGAGAAAAGACAAGGAAAAGGATCAGGGGCTGTACTAAGAACAAGAACATTAAGAAAATATTTATTAGAGACAGAGTTTTCTTTTGTATTATTTTTATTATTCCTTTTATATTTTTAAATTCAACAGAAATGAAGTGGGAAAAGATCGGGAAAAAGATTTTGATTTGGAAGAGAGAACAAAGAAAACTTTATTATCACAATTTTATTTATTTTAGCACATTTTTATTATTTTTGGGTTCGGACCCAGTCATAAGTAATTACTTCGCCCGTGCTTCTAGGGATGAAGAATTCATTCCTTCGAAACATCAGGTAGCGTAATACTTCTTCAAGTATCGTCCGTTGATCGGAAGCATATGTCTTTCTCCTTGGCAATTCACAAGTCGGTAGGAGCCTCCTGAGTAGACTGCCTCAACCACAAATGGTCCTTCCCAAGTGGGTTCAAATTTTCCTCCTATCTTGCGGTGTGCAAGAATAGGTCTCTTGAGAACGAGAACTAAGTCACCAACTTTAAAGGTTCTTGGGCGGACCAGTTTGTCATGGGCTTGAACCATCTAAGCTTGGTATAGTTCTAAATTCTGTTGTGCTGCAAGTCTTTTCCCTTCCAGGTTTTCTAATTCCTCTAGTCGTAATTTGGCATTCTCTTTTGTCATGATTTTGTTTTCAACTGCAATTCTGAGTGAAGGAAGCTGGACCTCTAAGGGTAACACTGCCTCAGACCCATACACTAGAGCGTAAGGTGTAGCTTGAGTAGGAGTTCGAAGGTTGTCCGGTAGGCCCATAAGGCTTCTAATAACTTCTCGTGCCAATTTCTCTTATTATCGTCCAAGGTTTTCTTTAAAATTTGAACGAGAGTTTTATTAAAAGCCCCGACTGAGCCGTTTGCTCTTGGATAGTAAATTATTGAATACCGCCAGTCGATTCCATGTCTCCTGACAAAATTGTTGATTTATGTGCTTCTGAATGCTGATCCATTATCTGAGATAATCCTGCGCGGCACTTTGAAACGGTAAACAACTTGGTTCTTGAAAAACTGTAGCACGTGGTGTGCTTTCACTTCTCTGAGTAGAACTTCCTCTGCCCACTTGGAAAAGTAATCTGTAGCCGTAAGAATGAAACGATGTCCTTTTGAAGATGGTGGTTCTATTGGACCCACTATATCTGTGCCCCAACATTCAAATGGCCACGACGCAATTGTCGGATGTAGCACATTTGGAGGTTGGTGTAGAACCACTCCGTGCACTTGGCATTGGTGACAGCTCTTGGCGATTTTCATGCAGTCGGTCATCATCGAGGACCAGTAGTACCCTAGTCTTTTAATTTTCATTTTCATCTTCGGACCCAACTGGTGAGCGCCACAGAGTCCTGAATGCACCTCTTTAACAATTTCACGGGCCTCGGACCCGCTTAGGCATCTTAGCCACATTTGATCGAAAGACCTTCTGTATAACGTGTTGTTTATTAATGCATAGGACAGAGTTCTTTTCTTGATCTGATGGGCTAACGACCTATCGTCTGGTAGTTTTCCTGTTTGCAAGTAGTCTATTAATGGCTGTCGCCAATCTTCTGTGTTTTCACGTCATTCTTCGTAATCGATTCTTTTTCTTTTTTGATTTGTGTATTGTGTCTATGTCGAGATGTGATAGGACTCGGCGTCCGTGAACCGACACTTCCACCGATTCATCTTGCAAGCGGGCAAATTCTTTTGCGAGGCGGGCTAACGCATCTGCTTAAAGCATTTTCTTTTCGGGAATTTTGTAGATCGTCACATTCGAATTTGTTCCAACAGTATCGTATGGCATACTTGGAAGTATTGCTCGAGTCTTGGCTTTAAAATTCGTCATCGTCCGACGATCCGTTGAATGATTAACTGCGAATCCCCGTAGATGTTGATGTTTGTTATCCCCATTTGAATTGTTAATTCCAGTCCTATTATGAGGGCTTCGTATTCTGCTTCGTTGTTTGTACATGGCTCTGTCAAGTGGTAGGAGTATCTTAACATCCCCCACTCCGGTGTTATAAAGATTAGTCCGATTCCTGCCTTACTGGGCACTATCACTTGTGATTCTTCGTCTTTGTGTGTTAAAGATGCTCCGTCGAAATATAATTCCCAACGTCGATCATCGGGGTCTTCTAAGCTCATTATTTGTTCATCTGGCAAGTTGTCATTGAGAGGAGATTACGTCGGTAAAGGGTGTGCTTGCGAGGAAGTCTCAGGACTTGTCCCTTTACGGCACGAAGAGGCACGAAAGTTATATCGAATTGCAATAATATCATTGACCACCCGACAAGTCCGTCGAAAGCGTTGGACGGGTCATCAAGTATTGCAATGGATTAAATTTTGAGATCAGGTTGACCTTATGAGAAAGCATGTAGTGCTTGAGCTTTTGAGCGACGAAGATCAGGGTCAAACAGTGCTTTTCAATTGCGGGATACTTTATTTCCGTCGGAAGTAAACGACGGCTTAGGTAGTAAAGAGCATTTTCTTTACCCTCATCATTGACTCAGGCTAACGGGGCTCCGAGAGAGTCGTTTAAAGCCGCGGTATAAAGTATCAATGGTCTACCCGAGATCGGGGTCGCTAAGACAGGAGGTGTCATTAAATATTGTTTAATGTCCTCGAAGGCCTTCTGTCATTTCTCTTCCCAAATAAATTTGGCGTCCTTTTTAACTAATGCCTAGAAAGGCTGACACCTACCTGACAAGTTTGAGATAAAGCGTCGAAGATATGCCAGCTTCCCTTGAAAAGATTGTAGTTGTTTTAAGGTTTTGGGAGGCGGTATTTCTAAGATAGCTTTAATCTTTTCCGAGTCAATTTTAATTCCATGATGTCGGACAACGAATCCTAAGAATTTCCCGGAGGTGACGCCGAAGGCGCATTTAAGGGATTCATCTTAAGGTTAAACCTGTCTTAATCGTTCGAAAACAATTCTCAAATCATACGAGTGGTTTTCCTTTACTTTGCTTTTGATGACCACATCGTCCACGTAGCATTCGACTTGATTGTGGATGAGATCATCAAAAATTTTTGTCATCGTTCTCTGGTAGGTTGCTCCTGCGTTCTTCAGTCCGAATGACATCACTGTGTAGCAATATACTCCAATCGGCGTTCTGAATGCTGTAAGTTTTTCATCTTCCGGAGCCATTTTTATCTGGTTGTATCCTGAAGATCCATCCATGAATGAGAATATTTCATGTGTTGAAGCAATGTCAATCATTAATTACGGGATCGGTAGAGGGAATTCATCTTTTGGACATGCCTTGTTTAAATCTCCGAAATCCACACAAATTCCGATTTGACCATTCTTCTTCACGATCGGTACCACATTGGCTAGCCAAGTCGGGTATTGTTCTTCACGGAAAAATTTAACGTCTATTAGCTTTTTAACTTCAGCTATGACTTGTTGTTCAATTTCTAGACGCATTCTTCTGGGACCTTGCCTGACTGAGACAGAAGTAGGATCCACTCCTAGCTTATGGACTGCGACCTCTGGAGCTAATCCTGGCATCTCATCGTAGTTCCAAGCAAAACAATCTTTAAATTCCATTAATAACTTGATTATTTCTTCGGAGTCTTCTTTATTGAGTAAGGAGCTAACAAAGGTAGGTCTAGGCTCTTCGCTAGTACCTAAGTTAACTTCCGTTAACTCATCTATTAGTAGATTTATTCTCTTCTTCGAATTCCGGTGGAGCTTTTCCAATTTGTAAATCTTCAAATTCTTCAGTAGTTTCCATGCAGTTTTCATTAGACTCGCAAGTGACAACCAAGAAAAATTCAGTATCGTCAACTGATCCTATTGTGCCGAATCCGAGACCATGTTTTGAATTGGGTGGACGACCGGAGTTATTCCATAATTTTTCAAAATGTTGTGATTGACTTTTTGTCCATTGTCGAGGTAAGAAACCATGCTGAATTAAATTTTGAACACAGGGAGAGTACCACTCAAAAGGTAATTCCATTAATTCTGATGAAGTGACATCTTCAAATTGTATATTGTTTTCAGTTTTGGAGGAAGGAGCACCACGGTAGAATTTGATGGGCTTTGCACCGCCGCTACGTACCTCTTTGACCACCATACCCTCAATCTTATTAGAATGGATCGGGGTCGGGGTCATAAGTATGTACATAGTGGTTAATCTTCTCGTACATCAATTTATATTCTTCGTTCTTTTCATCTTCGAGAGGGATCCCGAATTGCGGCTTCTTACGACTTATTGTCGCTCGCTTCTTGTTTGATCTCTTTTTCTTCTTCGAACTCGTCTTCCCAATCAACATTGATGGCTGGTTTCCTCTGTCCAACTGTCCTAACGTCTCTGCCACGACCTCGTCCCCGGCCTCGACCTCGGATGCAAGTTATGGAGAAACCTTCACCATCTCGCCGTAAGGGAGTGGTGAGTGACTATTGGACTAGAACTTCAGGTTCTTCGTCATCCCGAACTTCCTTTGCTTCATTCGTTATGGTATCTCTGGAGAAGATTGTTTTCTTCTGGGGTGCGTAATAAGCTGCATCTTCATGGATTCCAATTTCATGTACGGAGAACGGTTGTAAGTGACCTTTGATGCACTGTTCCCCTCCATCGTAGTATTTGATGCACTGATGTAGGGATGATGGTACCATCTAGTTTTCATGTATCCATGGTCGTCCCAATAGAGCGTTGAATGACTTTTCTGAATCAATTATACGAAATTTTGCAGTTGTCTTTGCCAAGTCACCGGTCTTCATTAGCAGTGTTATTGATCCGAGGGCTCTTTCTCCTTTCTGGTTGAATCCTCTTAATAGCATTTTGTCTGCTTCGAGCTCGCGAGCATCAATTTCCAAATATGCTAGCGTTCGAAGATTCATTATATTGATTGATGCTCCTGGATCGACCAATACTCTGGAGAGTGTAAACTTCTCGATTGTAACTGAAATGTACAACGGTCAGTTGTGGTCTGCCGTCCCAAGTAGTAGGTCATTGTCCGTGAAGGTAACACCTCATTGTTCCTTTAACGAGCAAACCTCATCTAAGGAATCTCCGGTCATTTGAGCTAAGCAAATTTCCGGATCAAGTAAGGCCTTGATCAGAGCTTCTCTCATCTCCTTTGATAAAATGAGAGCATCATAGATGCTTAGTTTGGCCGGTAGTTTCCTAAGATGGGCTAGCACGTTGTAGCCCACTTTATTTCCATGTGTCTCGATTTCTTCCCGAATGGGTATTTCTTCTGCGGGGGTTGGTTCTTCCTGAAAAACCACCGCTTTCCTTTGTCCTTTGGACCCATTCTCGGAGGTAGAACTCTTCCACTTCTTAAGTTGACTTACGTAATTTCTCCTGAATCCAGTATTGAGTTTGCTGGTGTTTCCTCCTAAATTGGAATGACAGGTTCTTCTGGATTAGCTTCAGAATCTGAAGGCTCTAACTCTATTGTGACTGGAGCTCCTCGAAACTCGCAAATAGATTCACTGCTTGTTGAACTCTCATAGCCTCCTTGGTCGATGTCATCCTTGTCATTGTGATTGTCGAGATTGTGTATGATTTGAGAATTGTCACTTGTATCGGAATCGATGTCCGGATTAGGTTGGTTGTCGCTAGTTACGTAATCGTTAGAGACAGTCAAAACGTAGCCAACGCCATAACCCTTATCATTATAAGATCCCGCCGGAGCGAGCAAAAAATCTTACAAAGTCAGAGGTTCGAGGGATTTCTCCCCAAAATCAGAAACAACTATCCTAGGATAAGCAGCCCCTAGTCTAGCCTTAAGAGCCTCGGTCTTCTCTTCTTCATCAATTTTCTTCTTTTCTTCAATCGTCTCTTGTTGAGGTGGTTCTTCTATCGCAAATGATAGTGCCGACTTGACAGGTTTCGAACTCTGAATTGAGGCTTGCACCGAAGTGGTTTGGATGTGATCCAAAATGTTCTTCGAAGACTCTGTCCAAGCGGTAGTCCATCCATCATCAGTCGCATAGGGATCTATCGGAACAATGAGATCCGTCGAGATAACATTAAAGGAACCTCCTTTCTAGGGTTCCTTCATGTACTCCTTCAGGATCGTTATATTCCCTTTTCGAAGATTGTCGTTGAGCCAACTCTTGAAGGTAATACAATCTTCTATCCTATGTCCGAGCATCCAGTGGTAAGGGAAAAAGTTGGGATCACCTTTCTTGTTGACTTCTTCTGGTCTCTTAGGTTCTGGCAGTTGGAAATCTGGAGTCTTCATCGATCGCGGAACATTTTCAGCATCGCCTCATTCTCGAACCGATATTCCCCGCTCGAAGCTCCTTTAGCGTACGTTGTGGACGAGGCGGTTGTTCATACTGTTGAGATGACTGATAGCTGGGTCGGGGTTGTTGGTAATTCTGTTGAGTTTGTTGTGGTCGTTCTGGCTGTATTTGTATTGGCTGCTTGCCTTTATCAACTGCTGCGATGATCCCAGACTTCTTTTCAAAAGTTTTCACGGGCTTCTGTTTGTCTATTTTGTCGGTGAAACTTAATTGCTTCGCCTCCTCTTGCAAGCTTCCGGCCTTGCTTAACAACTTCTCGAAAGTCTTAATAGTAAATCCCTTGAGGAGAAGTGCTATCGGGCCATGAATGCTCTTAAGTAAAATGCCGATCGCATGTTGTTCTTGTAGGCGTGGCTCACACTTCATACTTAGATTCCTCCATCGAAGTATGTAGTCCACCAAAGTTTCGTTCGGCTACGCTTCTCTACCACTAAATCACCTATAGTGATGTGGTGCTCGAGCTTCGGCAAATCGCTTGATGAAGAGGTTCTCTAATTCGAAAATGTCTTCACCGAACCGTTCGGTAATTCCGCATACCAATCAAAGGCGATTCCTGACAGGCTGCTGACAAATTGTCGGAAGAGTAAAGCATCACTTCCGCCGGCATTGCAACAACTGGCAAGAAAATGTGCAACATGCTGTCGGGGGTTCCCGGTTCCTTCAAAGGTCTTGAACAGAGGTGGTATGAAGCCTTTCGGGTATTGGACAGCGACGAATTCTTCGGGGTAAGGCCTACCCGTCCGAATGGATGTCCCACTCTTTGACTGTGCCAAGGCTTCTCGCACCTGCTGTTCCACCATGCTCTTGATATCCTTTTCTGGAATCATGTTTTGTGTTGTGTCCTTTTTTAATTGATCATCCCCGTTGACGGATGTAATCTCTTATCCTCCATCTACAATGTGAATAACTTCTGGGGGTGTTTCTCTTTGGGGTTGAACCTGACTCTGGAGAGTGGCTAGGGTTACAACCATCTCTTCCATCCTTTTTGCCATTTGGGCGATCGTATCATCTTTCTCCTGAAGCTGCATCCTCATTACTTCGGGCTCTTCTCTTCTCGCGCTGCAGGAGCACCTTGTGAAGGCGACGAAGCTCGCATTTCAACCATGTTAATTTCTGCATATTCATCATCCATGAACTCTGACGAGTCAACTTCATCTCCGAATTTCTCTTCTCTTTCTCTTGCTAATCGCCGAATATCGGTTCTTAGCTTTTCCATAGCATCTTCTAATGGTCTTTTCTATACATCTTTGCAGTTGTCATGCGATAGCTGTCGGGTTTCCTTCTCATGAGTCCCCTTCACTGCAGTAGCACTTTATTCGGACTCAAGTCTCCTGACGAGACTTTCCTTTTCAGGTTGTTGTTTTAATCTTAATTGTCCGGTAGTGGGACGCCATACCATCCTTCTAGCAGCAGAAGGTCTAGGACCGGATGGTCTGTCAGTCAAATGCTGGAAGGTGGTATCCTCCCTAATTTGTAATCCTGAAACAATGACATGTGGACTAGCTTTCATTCTCTTATTTGGCTTTTCCGCGGCGATAGCGAGTTCTACTCGCGGCCCAAGACGGGACTTGGGCGGCACCCCCTATCCTTCTTAAAATCTCGACACGGGGCATTTTTCTTTCTTTGCTAACTTTTCTATCGGGGTTTGCGGTCGAGCAAATGGCGTAATTCTAGCCCTTTTCTTACGGCCGTCATTGTAATATCTTTGGCTGGGGCAATGCAGCAGCAATCTTGCGGACATTTTCCTCATCCTCTGTGGCGGAGAGGGGATGGAACCTACTTCCTCCCAAGAGTGGTATGTATTCAGGCAGCAGTGTATATTCGGGCAGTTCTGGGATTTCCTCTAGGAAAGCAACTTCAACAGCTCTGGCTTCTCTAGCAATCCTTCTACTTCTGTTCCTTCTCTGAGTCCGTGTCAGTGATGGAATTCTCGAGCTGGACCCGATTTCAAAAATAGAAGGTTTCACAGGAAGATCTGTACCCTCCATAGTAACAGGTTCATCACAGTTCTGAATTTCCTTCCCTTTTAATTTGGCAGAAGCCAGGGTAGGTGCAGAGACAACTAGACCAGTGGGGGTAGCAACAACAGTCCTTTTGTGAACAACAGTACTCCTCTCAGTTGGAATCTTTTGCAGAGGAGGGAATTCATGAGTTGACTTGAGGTTAAACTCGATTAACGGCTTCTCGGCTTCCGGTACTTTGCTTGTGAGTGAAAAGAGAGTGACGTCGGGGATTCCGATGTCGGTGTCCCCGAATCCTTGTCCGAATCGAATGATTCCATTATCGAGCGATTCGTCCTCGAACACGACCGAGTCCGATCCGTTGACGAAGGAGAAGATCGGTTTGGGGCTTCCATTTCGCGGGCGCATTCCAAGTGTTAGTCCCTAAATAGTGCTTCTTCTTGTCGTAAAACTTATGACGAAAAAGAAAGAGTCCGAACACATTTTTGTTTACCTTAGTGTATTTGTGGTATTAAACAAAAATTATTTTTCGAAAAGATTTGTTCGTTAAGATAGAGAGTTATTAAAAGAAGGAGAGTTGTAGGAAGGATAAAAGGAATTGATTAGGAACATGAAAAGGAAGAGAAAGTTTTGTAGAAACTTCTCGACCCTCAAGATCGCTCCTAAACTAATACTTATTGGGGGTCTATCCCACCTCCGAAATGAGGTAAAAGGATCTCAGAACCTCTCTGTTTAGGGGTGTCTAAACAGTGGCTCCTAAATCCGAGAGAATGTTGGCTATACTCGCTCAAGGTAGAAATGAACATAGTATTCCAACAAAAAGAAGGGTAGTTTGATCCACTAGGGACATGGATACACTACCTATTTTTGAAAGCAGAACTATCTGATTAAAAATGGAGAGAGGAATTTTCCCCAGCGGAGTCGCAAGAAATTGTACGACTTATTTTTAGGTTGAGTGTTGTATTTTGAAAGGGGTTTGGATCCAAATTTTGGGCAAATCATGTTAGTGTTTGCTTTATGGGGATGTTAGGGAAGGTTTAGAAAAGATTTGGGGTTAATTGGAGTTAAATTGGTTTGGTTTGGGTTAGGTTTGGGTCATGGGTCCAAATTGGGCTTTAATGCCAAAAGTGAAATTGGATTCAAATGTCAGTCAAATTGGACTTGGATTTGGTCTAGATTGGTGTTGGGAATGTTGAATTGAAGTTTAGAATTGAATTGGACCAGAATTTGGGTCAATTGGGTAGGTTTGGTTTGACATTGGGTTCACTTTGGGTTATAATGGGTCAAATTGGGGATTTTGACAAACGTGGGGTAAATTGACAAAATTGGCCCATGGTGTAGTTGAACAAAATGAAATTGGGAATAGTTGGGATTTTCTGGAATTTTCTGGGAATTTTCTAAATTTTTTGGATTTTTTGGTCAAGAGGGGCATTTTGGGTATTTGGAGGGTATTGGGAGGTATTTTTGGAATTTTTGGTATTTTTGGCTATGAATGATCAATTTGATTAATTTGGGAATGTTTGGGATTGGTTTTGAGGAATTTTGGGTAATTTAGGTGATTTTGCAAATTTTGGGTAGTTTCAAGGGCATTTGGTAGGTTAGGCGGGTCCGGAGCCCCGGGGGTCAAAAATAAAAAATTTAGAAAATTGAAGATTGGGTAAATGTAAGTGGAATGAAATCATTTTAGTTGAGCCATGAAGCTATATCAAGCCCACATGAGCCATGAAGGGACTCATTTGAGGTATTCACTATGTTGTTCCTAACCCTCTTAGCCAAGGGCTTAGGGGTTAAGGACCATCCACGTGAATCAACTTGCATGAGTCAGGAGGTCAAGTTGGGTATGGGTGTGGTTTTAGGAGGTGTGTGAAAGTGTAGTGTACAAGTGTATGGTGTGTGTAAGTCGGCCCTCACTGGACCGGGCCACCGCGAGGCGATCCTAAGGCCAAAGAGTCTTATAGGAACCCATCCTTTAAACTTCCACATTTGATTTCAACCCTCTAGGTGATTAGGGGTCTACAGTCAAGTTTGTGGAGTTTGCAGGGAGTTAAGAAGTGGTTTGAAATTTCTAAGTGGTGGGTCCCAATTCTAATCCTCTAGGATAGTCAAAGGAAAAGCCTAAGGCTAGATCCTAAGTACTAAAGAGAGAGAAGAAGACCTCATCAAAAATGAGGTTAACAAGGCCCAGAAAGAAGGAATTAAAGAAACAACGACGATATTAGCCATTAATGAAAATTCAACCATGAAGTCATATCCTTCAGCTCCCAGCAAATATGACTCCAACGTCAGTTCAAAGAACGTCAGAGCAATTTCTCAAAGACAGTGTGGACAACCTCTGCCGAATCAGTGACAAATCAAACGAAAACTGCTACAAACGAAGCTACAAAATTCAGTCCTCTTCAGCAACAATATCATTAGAAATAACAATTCTTTATAGGTGCTTGAAAGAATATGATTCCGATAGCACCTTAAAGAGTGGGTTATTTTCTACAGTTGCCTAGAGTCAATGGACGATACCTCAATAAATATTGTGCGTCACAACGTTTCAAAGACAGCCTTATTTTACGAAAGCACTGATGTCAGCCTTGTCTTTGACTGGGTTCAAATCTTAAAACAAATACAAATCCAATAAAAAAAAACTCTGCATCAAACAAAATTAAAGAAAAGAGACTAAAGGAAGGAAAGAAAACATATCATTTACCTTAGGGGCCGCCCCCGATCGCATTCCTTTTCATCACTTTAGGGGCCGTCCCCCTCTTTTACATTCGTTTCCGTCACTTTTGGGGCCGCCCCCTATTATGTTCTTTTCTGGTGCTTTAGAGGCCGCCCTCTACTGCATTCTTGTCGTCACTTTTGAGGCCGCCCCCTATTACGTTACTTTCCGGTGCTTTAGAGGCCGCCCTCTACTGCATTCTTGTCGTCGCTTTAGGGGCCGCCCCCTATTGCGTTTCTTGTCGTCGCTTTAGGGGCCACCTCCTATCGCATTCTTTGTCGTCGCTTTAGGGGCCGCCCCCTATTGTGTTTCTTACCGTCACTTTAGGGGCCGCCCCCTATCGCATTCTTTGTCGTCGCTTTAGGGGCCGCCCCCTATCGCGTTCTTTGCCGTCGCTTTAGGGGCTGCCCCCTATTAAGTTCTTTTTCGTCGCTTTAGGGGCAGCCTCCTAACGTGTTCTTTGCCGTCGCTTTAGGGGCCGCCGCCTATCGCATTCTTTTTCATCGCTTTAGGGGCCGCCCCCTATCGCGTTCTTTGTCGTCGCTTTAGGGGCCGTCCCCTATCGCGTTCTTTGTCGTCGCTTTAGTGGCCACCCCCTATCACGTTCTTTGCCGTCGCTTTAGGGGCCGCCCCCTATCATGTTCTTTGTCGTCGCTTTAGGGGCCACCCCCTATCACGTTCCTGTCCGTCGCTTTAGGGGCCGCCCCCTATTGCGTTCTTTATCATCGCTTTAAGGGCCGCTCCCTATTGCGCTCTTGCTATCGATTTAGGGGCCGCCCCCTATCGCATTCATTGTTCGTCGCTTTAGGCCCCCCCCTATCGTGTTCTTGTCCGTCGCTTTAGGGGCCACCCCCTATTGCACTCTTGCTATCGCTTTAGGGGCTGACCCCTATCGCGTTCATTGTTCGTCGCTTTAGGGGCCGCCCCATATCGCGTTCTTGTCCATCGCTTTAGGCCCCCCTATCGCGTTCTTGTCCGTCGCTTTAGGGGCCACCCCCTATTGCGCTCTTGCTATCGCTTTAGGGGCCGCCCCCTATCGTGTTCATTATCTGTCACTTTAAAGGCCGCCCCCAATCGTGTTCTTGTCCGTCGCTTTAGAGGCCGATCTGTCGCTTTAGGGGCCGCCCCCTATCGCGTTCATTATCCGTTGCTTTAGGGGCCCCCCTATCGCGTTCTTGTCTGTCGCTTTAGGGGCCGCCCCCTATTACGCTCTTGCTATCGCTTTAGGGGCCGCCCCGTATCGCTTTCATTGTCTGTCGCTTTAGGGGCCGCCCCCTATTGCATTCTTTGTCATCGCTATAGGGGCCGCCCCCTATTGCGCTCTTGCGTCGCTTTAGGGGTCGCCCCCTATCGCATTCATTGTCCGTCTCTTTAGGGGCCGCCCCCTATCGCCTTCTTGTCCGTCACTTTAGAGGCCGCCCCTTATCGCGTTCTTGTCTGTCGCTTTAGGGGCCGCCCCCTATTGCATTCTTCCGTCGTCGCTTTAGGGGCCGCCCCCTATTGCGTTTCTTTGCGTCGCTTTAGGGGCCGCACCCCTATTGCGTTCCTTGTCGCCGCCTTAGGGGCCGCCCCCTATTGCGTTCCTTGCCATCGCCGTAGGGGCCGCCCCCTATTGCTTTCTTTTTCATCACCTCTTAGGTTGGATGTGAGTCCTTGCACTTTTCTTCCTAATGTGACACCCTTGCTACCTCTTGGGTTTGATGTAAGTCTTTGCGCTTTCCTTCCCAATGTAGTAAGATTTCCTAGGGTCGGTGCAGGGTCGTCCTATTCCTTTTTGTCTTTCCTTTTCTGTCATTTTTGGCTTGGATGTGAGTCCTTGCGCTTTCCTTCCCAACACCTTAAATTTCCTCAATCAGTCGTTGAGTTGGATGTGAGTCCTTGCGCTTTCCATCTCAACCCGGTATTCTCAGCACTCGGGATAAGCTTTTTCCCTACTCCCTTCTCTGCATATTCTCAGCATTCAGGGTAGTCCTTCACCCCAGTCCTTTCTCAGCACAAAATTAAAATTGAAATTGCAATTGAAATTGAAATAACTCTGCATTTTGCGAAGGCTCAGCCCTACATCCTTCTCAGCATACAAATGCATTTGGGAGGGCCTTTGCCCTACTCTTTTCTTTGTATAAAATCAAAATTGAAATTGAAATTAAATTCGAAATCGAAATTAAATCTATCTTTGAAATTTAAAAATTGAAAATTAAAGTTGCAACTCTTAAGTTGAAAATTCCCCCTCTTATTTCCCCAGCGGAAATAACTCTCTCTCTCATTTCTACGTTCTGTCCTGAGTATTTTACTTAGGCGGCTTTGTGTTAGTTTGTTAATCTTCTTCAATCAACACCAATACGCGCGGTGTGCCTGTCCGGCGCACCGCACCTTTTGGGGGTCCATTTGTTGACCTCACTTTTGTCGAGGTTTAGTTTTCCTCCTAGGATTTAGGGTTCTAGCCTTAGGAGCTTCCCCGATGATCTTAGACTCCTAGCAATGGGCCTACCTCATTTTAGATTGCTTGAAGCCACTTCGTCACTCTTTTGGAATCCCGGACAAAATTCCGTACCGCTATCTCATAGCAGGTTGGAATTGACGTTAGGAATCCAAATTGAGTTCCCGTAGGACCACCGGACCTTAGGACAACCTTGTGCACGTTTCTTGCACCACCGCGCAAAAAATTCTTTGTTTTGCGGCCTCGACGTCTTCACTTTGAATGAGCTAGTTTTGCCCCTAGCTGGGTCCTGTTTCCACCCCCGGTGCTCTCGGTTTTGCCCTTCGAATGGGCTGGTTTTGTCCCCTTTGATGCTCAGTTTTGCCCTTTGAATGGGTTGGCTTTACTCCTTTTGGTGCTGTAGTTTTTGCTCAGTTTTTGGTATGTTGTCTTCACTTTTACCTGGATTTTACTGTGGCATTCAGATTTCGATCCAAGTATTTGTGTTAGAATTTTGCGTCAGTTTTATAGAGTAGTTTTCTCTGGTCGGGTCTAGCTTTCCTTACCAGTGTTCTAGAGTCTAGGTGCTTGGTCAGTAGTCTTATGTCTGTTATCATGCTTTTACAGCTGTTACTTGGGAGAAGGGGGTGTTTTCCCTAGGGGTCTACTTTTCATCCTCTCCGGGAGTGCCGGCGTTTCTTTAGGTCTTTGTAGGTCGTGTAAGGACGGTCGGGAGTCCAGGGTGATTGACTTGTTTTGACTGATGTTGGAAATCAGTTCACCTCTTTTACGGGGATTGTGTTAGGTGGACTGCTTTCCTCTCTCTCCTTTTATTGATCCCTCATCCCTCGATTTTCTCCTTGCTTCTTGGTTCAATGTCCGCACTTACATGGGACGTGTATGTGTGCACATATATCCCCCTTTAGGCTATATGTGGGACCATCAAGCAAGGCTGTAAGTAGGGTGGTTGGGGTTATGACAATGATAATAATGCTTATGTGTGCTTAAAAAAGAGGGTTTAGAATAGTATCCCTTTTTCCAATGAGTAAAATCTCCATTGGAGTCGCGGCATGGGACCGATGATAATATTCGCCAATTCTTAGCGAGACTGTTGCCACCAATACCCTTAAGTTGTTAGTAGTCCTAGTTCGATTAGGGTGGTTAGCCTGTGGACTGTACTAGTTTATAAAAAAATATATATACTTTTGAAAAAAAATTTCCACCTACGATAAAATTACTTTTCCCCTATAAATTTACATGCATGCAAGCTAGAATGAATGAAAATTAGTAAAGGTCCACGGTTAACAACCCGAGTCGAGGTTAGGACTGCCCTCTGTAGGGTGTCGGTCCAGTTGCTTTTGTCCAAGATTGGGAAGCACACAGTCCAGCTCTGAGTCCTCCCCGCCACCATGCTTACGGTCCTTTTTCAGATGCCCCATGGCTTTCTTACGGTCTGCCGTGAGTTTAGCAGGACATCTGTGAGTTTCTTCTTTCGGTGTTTTTGTGGTTTTTGCTACGACTTTGTTTGGTTTTCGTTCGTGATTCTCTTCGAGATTTTCCACGGAAGTTCTTTTCCTTATTTCTCGATTTTCTTTGTTTTCCCGCCGTCTTTCTTTTGGATTTATTCCTGGATTTTGCATTTCGGTTTTCTTGCACGTACGGTAGCGCACTTAGTCAGGTTTTCCTTACTAAGTTCACTCCTGTTTTGTTTTGGTGCTGATCCCCTTTTTTGCAGGAAATAAAAGTGATAATAATAAACAGGTAATAATACACCGCGGGTAATCAGCGCATACGGTACACTTGTAGCACTGTTACTTCTTTTATTTACTGCGTTACATGCTCTACCTTTTCAGCATATATACCTGCTAGCGTAGCATGTTTTACTTTCTAGTACCTGCTCCTTTTTAGTGTAGCATGTTTACTGTAGCATACTTGTTTAGCATGACCTATTGGTAATACTTACCTCCTGTTATTTGCTATAGCATGTTCATTTGTACCTGTTTTCCTGCTTTCTTTTACTACTGCTCCTGTCACTGCAGCACACACTCACATTTGCAATGATAATGATAATAATAATAAAAGAAATAAAGCAATTTGCATGTTCACTTTAACCTAAACTTTAAATCTAAACTGCAATCTTGCTACGACGTGGAGCACGGAGCATGACTTCGAGGGCAGCGCGGCCATCGTCAACAGCAAAACCTGTGTTGACATCAGCAGAATCATTCCTTAGTGTAAACAACAAGCCATGGTACTTCGAGGTAGTCCGCCTAGTGTGACATAAATCCTTACCCGTTCCTTTAGGCCTTTGCATAGCCTTGCTGCGCAATATAAGCCCTAACTCGCTTAGGATTCCGAGGTCGTCGTCCGATACGGCGTAAACCCTCTTATCTTTCAGGTTATTTGCATAATCAAGTGATTATGTAAATGTAATCCCTATAATTAATTGACAGGATTGAAACTAAAATAAGTTCATCTTGCAAAATTTAAAGCTCAACCATAGGATAGACTGGGAAGTCATCAAGGTTCTCCTCGAGATCCGTGAAGCCCCTACCTCTCTTTCCTTTGACTCTAGAAATAATTGTTCTACATTGTGCCTTTCATCTATTGGATTTCCTACTACCACACTTCGTTGAAAGCCCTACCCTTTGATTTCATGAAGATAGAAACCCCTGATCTAAATCGAGAGTTCTCTCAGGTGACTTCGGTCATTTGAGGGGTAATTGACTATAGGGGCTTGCCTCTATAGGGAGCTTTATGAACCCAGGTAATATAAACCCTATTTAATTCTTTTTGTATTAAATAGGGAATTTGTCGGTCAACATAAAGGTTCGCAGACCAGAACAGATGTCATTAATTCTGTAGTTTATTTGATCAAGCGATATCATCAAGTAGGGTGTCTATTCTTTGGAATAGATGCGTTACTTGCGATATGACGCTCGTTCATTCAAACTACTAAACGAATGAGATCCGTCCATTCTCATTCTCATATTTTAAAATTTAAAATTTTATTTTCATAAATCTATATACCCATATTTACATTAAATTAAATCTTAAGCTTTTTAGTGGCCGACAAGGTGAAGCCCCTTCCTCGGTTGCGCCTGTCGCACAATTCCACAATCGCCAAAATCCACAGCCGAAGAACCAAATCCACGGAATATTCAAATCTTGGAATCCCTGGCATATGTGTGATTGCGTGAATTGCCCTTTACAGTGAACTCTTGGAATAACCTCCGCGAACTCCTGCCTAGGCCTCAACCACTCTTCATGCGAGCTCCAGAAGTCATCACGCGCCTCTGTTTCCCGCCTTAGGAACTACTTCGCACAAATCCTTGATCCCCCAGAACTATGCATCCTTGGAACTAAACTTCCCTCTGCATGAGGTGAAATTTTTGCATATGGACGACGTACGCAGAGCTGCGTACGTCGTCCAATAATATCACACCCTCACCCCAACAGTATCTGGAGTGGGGCCCACATTATTTTTTTTAAAAAAAATTTCTGATTGGACGACTACGCAGCTCTGCGTACGTCGTCCGGATGCAATAACCTTACACCTGCATGAGGGAATATTTTTCATAAACTACTGTCATCTAACTGATGAGCCCACTCCCTCGCAAGTCACTTAGTTCATGATCTCCCTCTCTTTCTCGAAGGCTGCTCGCAGAAGCCACTGTCGCATGCCTGCACGACACACCCACCAACAGGAATTAAGAAGGACCATATGAAGCGACCTACGAACTTCTGTTCTGAATTGCATGAACTACATCAATTCCTCAAACTTTGAAGCCCGAAAGCCAAATCTTTTTTTTCTTCTTCATTCTTCCTGCACTGATCTCCTCTGCCATAGAACATCACTCTGATTCCAATTATTGTGAAATTCAAGGTGATGTAAGAAAACAAGAATCGACACAAAATCAGAAAAAAAATAGAGATTTAACGAGGTTTGGCAAAGATTCCTACGTCTTCAAGAGCAGAGCGATGAATTTCACTATTTCATGAGAGTTACAAAGTTTGGTCACTTACCCATAGGATTACACATCTATTTATAGATATACATACATGCCCTCTCTGCCCCCAACTCACTTCATTCTCCAAGAGAAACATTTCTTTACCAAGAGACTCCAAATTTTTGGTATATGAGCCATATCTAACACATTTTAAACTTGTTCTCTTCCTATTTTCTGGCATGCAATTTAAAATTCCTTGCAAAATTATATTTGTTCCAAAAGGCTAATATTTTAGCTAGAGTGCGAGCAGAGGACTAGTATGCTTTTACAGTTTACAGTACTTTCTTTTCATGCATTTACTTTACTGTATTTTCCAGCTTATAAAACTTACATGTCAAAACTGAGAATTTTAGGATAGCCACAAAACCAAAACAAAATAAAACAAATCCGATTCACCGCCACAACAAAGAAAAACATAAGACAACTCAAAATTGATGCAAGTTGGGCAAGTTGGGCAAGCCCATTACTCCTTCAAGGGTAAATGAATTATTTTCTATAGAGAATAACTCTGTCACAAATAAATCAAAACCACAATTACAACTAAATTAAGACTTTTCTTTAGATGATCAGGAATACCTCAAAGAAGGCAACCTACGGCTGCTAATGCATTAAAAATATGTTGGATTTTTCACACTTTTCAACAAATTCCTTTGGGAGGGCCAATCCAAGCAACCCCATTAGACTGTGTGGAATAAAGTTTGCAAACCTATCAAGGCTGGTGGGCTGGGATTCAAATGCTTTCAACAAATGAGCCAACTGTTTTACTGCAAACAATGGATTAAGTTCAGTAAACAAGACACTATGTGGGCTACTTACTTAAAGAACAAGTACTGTTGGAAGTCCCATCCAAATGCTGTCTTGCCCAAATTGGGGGATTCCAAACATTGGAAACACTTGCTGAAAAATTAGAGACACTGCTAATCAGTTTTTTTTGCTGGGAAGTTGGCAAGGGGAAAATTAATTTCCACTATGATAACTGGACCATGGGTAACCCATTAACCTTTACTGTTGCTTTTGATACACAACTAACAGTCTCAGATTTCTGGATTGATGACCAATGGAATACCAACTTACTTAGAGAGGTGCTGGATGAGGAGAGTGTGCAGCAGATACTTCCTATACCAATTGATTCAACCAAGCCAGATAGGATTGTTTTGAAACAATCTACCAATCAATCCTTAAACAAGATGATTTACAGCTCCTTTAATCATTGGCCTGACACTAGTTGGGGGAAGAAAATCTGGACAATAAGGCTATCTCCATCAATGTCTTATTTTTGCTGGCGACTATTTCATAAATACCTCCCATTAGATGACATTCTGAAGCTAAAAGGGTTAAGAACTGCCTCTAGATGCTGGTTATGCCAATCTCATGAAGAATCTGTCTCCCACCTTTTCTTAAGCTGTGATGTTTCTAATCAGGTATGGAAGGCTGTACTTATGCATCTCAATTTATCTCATCTCAAATATAACTGGGTCACTGTGGAGGCTTCCTGGGAGGATTGGAAAAATGAAAAATGGTTTCATGTTCCTATGGTTATCTTTTGGTTCATATGGATGGCAAGAAATAGAGTAAAGTTTGATAGCAAACTTTCTTTTATCAATCAAATTGTGGATAACTGCTGTAGCTTCTTGAGTAAGCACTCAATGTTAGAAGTCCCACCTAAAAGCAAACCTGCTTTGCTGAAATGGTTCCCTCCTTCCTTGCCATGGATAAAAATCAATATTGATGGTAGCTATACCCCTTCATCTCGCTCGGTATTGGAGCCGTGTGTAGGAATTTTTGGGTCAATTTTTGTGGTGCTTCATGATACACATTATTTTTGTTTCAACTCTGGATTCTGAGATGCAAGCTGCTTATTGGGCATTGCTAACTGTTAGAGCACTTAATTACAAGTTTATCTGGATTGAATCTAATTCAAAGTCCTTAGTTAACATTTCACAAGGTCTTTCATCTCCTCCCTGGCAGTTGGTTTACTTGTTCAGAAAAATTCTCCACATCTCCAGCAACTTTACTTTAAAATGGTCTCACATATATAGAGAAGGTAACCAACCAGCTAATTGGTTGGCCAAAAATGCTACATCCACTAGTACTATTTCTTTTTCTGCCACACCTTTTGGGCCTCTTAAGCCTTTACTTTTTGGTGATCTCAATGATCTCCCTACATTAGATGTATGTAACTCTCTTATTTAAATGAAATTTTCCTTTTTTTTTTAATATATATATATATATATATATATATATATATATATATATATATATATTGTACTCATTTTTGGTGATATTGAACTTTAAAGGAAGGTATTGTTTATGTTTTGCTGCAGATATGATAGTTTGAGGCCAATTGAGCAAAAAGAAGCAAAACAGAATGAATTTAGAGTGAAAAAAGGCAAAAACTAGAAAGATAAGTTCTGGCGTAGATGGCACTAGAATGGGCACCGACAATGCCATTTTTCACAGAAGAGATTATTTACACACGATAAGGCGCTAATGACGCACAAAGTCAGTGTAGGCCATATTAAATATATTTAGACGACTTTTGGAGGGATTCTTAAGTCATCTATTGGGTAATTCATTCTTAGGCTATTTTAACAAGAATTTAGTGCTAGAATTAGAATAGAAGAAGTGGTATGAGTTTAATACATTAGTGTGTGAGTAGAGAGGAAATGTTTGTGGAGACTTTAGAGTCTAAGGTTTGGTGTAAAAGTGTTTGTTTTTTAAGGGAGTCTTCTCAAAAGAGTTATAGGAGGAAAGGGAAAGTGGGAGATTAATTCTTCCCTACTATTCTATGAGAGAATTGTGTGTTGTTGTGAAGTGAGAAGGAGATTCAAAGGAACCTCAAGGGATTTGCTTGAGGAAGAAATTGATATAAGTTGTGTTTACTTCTTATTGTTTCTATGACTTTGCTTTTATGTATAAAATCATTGTTTTAACGTATCTTCCTCATGAATTATGAGTAGTTTTATCATCTATCTCTCTACAATCATAAATGGTGAAGTGATGATTTATATTGGATGTGATATATGTATGTTAATAAATTGTGATGATTTTTAACTCCATACTTCATTTACTTATAGATCTGACCAATTGAATTGTTAAATTATGTTGTGAAACATACGATCCAAAAGGACTATGCCTTCTAAAACAAAAGTGAAGATTACATTCAATATCCATGAATGAGTTATGTAGTTCACGGGGGTTGGGTGCAAATAAAGAGGAAAATATTGTTTACTAGGCGTATAATTGAAGATTTTTGGGTGACAGACTAAAATCCCCAATTTGGTCCTGATGTTTGGAAACTATAGCGAGAGTTAGCCTTCAGGCGAATGGAAGTGGGAGCTATGGAGTCAGGACCAGTATCCTTTCAGCCTAACCATGGATTTAGAGACTAAACATATGATTAGCCAATGTTCTTCATTGCACTCGGAAGAGGGTAAATAATAGGTATGCTCCTTTCTGGCGCAATACAAGTATTTCACTAATTTTTATCATTCACTCACCATAACATCATTGTAAGGGGGAGGACACGTTCTCGAAATTTGAACCTTTCAATTCAAAACTTAATGTAGAAGTAGTTAACTTTAATTTTAAGTTTGTAAAGTACTATAGTGATTTTAAAATATGTAGCATCATTAAACTTTAGTAACTTTATTAACTTTAGTTTTTAATTTTGTGCATTGCAATTTGAATATTGGATTTCTGTGCTACGCTTTAAGGTTTGCTTCCTCTCTGAGGGATCGATAACTAGGACTCCACTGGAGCCCTGTATTACTTGAGCGATATGTATACTTGCATATATATTAGCTGCATTCTTATTAGACCGATTATACTTTGTGAATGAACTAAAAATACTTAAAAATACTTATTTAAGATATCCGCGATTAAGTTTTTGGTGCATTTGCCTGGGAGGTAATAGTAAATTTAGTATTAACTGAAAACCTTTGTTTCATAATTTTCACTTGTGTGTATTTACATGATTTTTTTGTGTGCCTACTTAATTGTGTATGCATAGTATTGGATCTGAAGGTTCAGTACCTTACGATTCAGAGTTAGAACATACCGATAGAAAATTTTGAAAAACAACGAAAAGAATCTATAATTTTAAACAAAATGGCTAACAATCTAGATAATCAAAGAAATGAAAATGAACATTAACCTTGACCTTTAAGAGATTATTCTAACCCTTCAACAGATGAAATTCAATTAACTCTTCAAAATAATAATGTAGTCGATTATTCATTTGAGCATAAACCTACTGTTATCCAAAAGGTACAAAATAATCAATTTGGTGGAACACCAAATGAAGATCCTAACTTACATCTTGCTAGTTTTCTAGAATTGTGTGTTGCATTCAAATATGTTTGAGTGTTGAATGACGTTGTCCGGCTTAGACCTTTCCTTTCTCATTAAAGGATAAAACTAAGGCGTGGTTAAATTTGTTAGCACCTGAATCTATCAGAACATGGGGAGAACTATCAAAAAAATTTTTGTCAAAATATTTCCCTCCATAAAAAACTGCTAAGCTTAGAAATGATATTACATCATTATATCAGTTTGAAGGGGAATCAATAGATGAAGCTTGAGAAAGATTTAATGATCTCTTTAGAAAGTGTTCACATCAAGCTTTACCAAATTTATTATTAATTCATACATTTTATAATGGATTAGTGAGATCTCTTAGATCAATTATTAACGCTGCTACTGGTGGATTAATAATGCCAAAATCTTTTGATGAGGCATACTCTTTAATAGAAGAGATGGCTACTAATAATTTTCAATGGTCCTCTGAACTGATAAATCGAAAAAGAATAGCTAGTATTCATGATTCTGATGCAATACCTATGTTGGCTTCTCAAATTGCATCTATTTCAAAGCAAATAGATTAATTCAGAATGAACTAATCACAAATACCTCAGGTTTTAGAGGAAACGTTATTAGGACAAATAATAGATTTTCAATCATCTTATGAGACTATAAATGCTATAAATCATATACCCAACATTCCTTATTCTAATTATTATAATCCTAGTTGAAAAAACCACCCAAACTTAAA
The DNA here is from genome assembly GCA_022702705.1 of Papilionanthe hookeriana x Papilionanthe teres. Taxonomy (NCBI): domain Eukaryota; kingdom Viridiplantae; phylum Streptophyta; class Magnoliopsida; order Asparagales; family Orchidaceae; genus Papilionanthe; species Papilionanthe hookeriana x Papilionanthe teres. The sequence goes on along the minus strand of CM040424.1, from coordinate 24,799,647 downwards.
TGGAATAATAACACAGCTATTGTTAATCCACATTAGGGGAACAATTATGTGAGCCCATTGGAAAATTTGAACAACCAAGGAAACACTAACTATAGACTTTATCCCCCAGGTTTCAATAGTAATCGCAATAGAAGGAAAAGAAGTTGTCTATGGAAAAATTGATAGTAAACATGGGAAATCAATTACAAAGTCATTGGAATCAATTACAACGTCAAGGTAAACAATTACAAAGTCAGTGTGCTACTATTAAAAATATTGAAAATCAATTTAGGCATATTGTTACTGCACTTAGTAATAGACCTTCAAGAACTTTCCCTAGTAATTTTAAGATTAACCCAAAGGATTAAATTGGAGAACAATTTAAGGCTATAAAGTTAAGAAGTTGAAAAGAATTGGAATCAAGAGTGAAAAAAGATGTTGAAGTTGAAAAAGAGAAGGTGAAAACTGAAAAGGGTAATGATAATATATATCCACTTAAACCAATGAAAATTACTGTAGAAATTTAACCAGCTTCATTTCCTCAAAGATTGAAACAATAAAATAGAGATAAAAAATACTTCAATTTCTTAGAAATCCTAAAAAAATTAACAGCAAACATTCCCTTTGTTGAAGTTTTACAACAAATGCCTAACTATGTGAAGTCTATGAAGAATATATATAATAAGAAAAAGGAAGTTTACAGATAATGAGACTTTTACACTCAGTGAAGAGTGTAACACAATTTTTTAGAAAAAGCTTCCTAGAAACTCGAAGATCCTTGTACTTCATTATACTTTATTCTATTGGAGAAAAATTTTTTGGAAGAGCCTTGCGTGATCTGGGAGCCAGTATTAATCTCATGCCTCTATCAACTTTTAAAAGTTTGGGAATAGGAGAAATTTCCCCTACTTTGGTAACTGTTCAGCTAGTTCATTGTTCTATTAATTATCCTAAATGAATTGTAGAAGATATTTTAGTAAAGGTTGATAAATTTATCTTTCTTGTGGATTTTATTGTTTTAGATATGGACGAAGATAAATAAATTCCTATCATTTTAGGAAGACCATTTCTTCCAACTAGATGAGCTATGATAAATGTTCAAAAAGTAGAATTATTTATTAGAGTTAATGATCAAGAGGTGGCATTCAAAATATTAAAAGCTATGAAATACCTCACAACTGAAAAAGATGATGAATGCTTTCGAATGAAAATTTGTGACTATTTACAAGATGAACATTTTAAGGAAAAGTTTGAAGAAAAATAGGAGCAACAAGAACTGAAATGCAAGGATGAAAATGAAATGGAAGATAAATATGATGAGATAAATAATGAAGAACTGGATTATGTTCAGGAAAGATTTGAAATGTTGGATTTTGCAGAAAATGATAATAAAAGTCTAATTCCATATATCATAGAACCTCATGAACTTTAGATGAAAATACTTCCTAACCATTTGAAATATATGTTCTTAGGAGAATTATCTATATTACTAGTTATTGTATCATTAGATTTAAAATAGTTCTAAGAGCATAAATTATTAGATACATTCAAAAGATACAAAAAAGCTTTTGGTTGGACTTTAGTTAATATTAAAAGAACCAGTCCTTTGATCTGTACGCATAAAAATCTATTGGATGAACAACATAACCTAAAGCTGATTCGTAAAGGAGATTAAATCCATTGATGAAGGAAGTAGTAAAGAAAGAAATTATAAAATGATTGGATGCTGAAATTATATATCCTATGTAAGATAGTGCGTGGGTAAGACCAATTCATTGTGTTCCTAAGAATGGAGGAGTGATAATTGAGACAAATGAAAGAAATGAATTAATAACCATGAGACAAGTCACTCATTAATGAATCTGTATTGATTATAGAAAATTAAATGCTGCAACTAGGAAAGATCACTTTCCTTTACCTTTTATAAATCAAATGTTGGATAGGCTTGCTGAGCATAAATATTTTTGCTTTTTAGATAGGTATACCTTCTATCATCAAATACCAATTGCTTCTGAGGATCAAGAAAAGACCATATTTACTAGTCCTTATGGAACATTTGCTTTTCGATGAATGTCCTTGGATTATGTAACACATCTGCAACATTTCAAAGATGTATGATGTCAATTTTTAGTATTATCATTGATATTTGAATAGAAGTTTTAATGGACAACTTTTTTTTGTATTTGGGACTTCATTTGATGCTTGCTTAAATAATTTAGAAAAAGTTTTGGAGTTATGTGAAAAAAAGAATTTAGTTTTAAATTGGGAGAAATGTCAATTAATGTTTGCCGGAGGAATTGTATTTGGTCATAAAATTTCTGAAAATTGTAAGGAAGTAGATCTTGCAAAGATTCAAATCACCGCAAAACTACCATCTCTTACTACTGTGGGGGGGGTAGAAGTTTATTAGGACATGCTTGTTTCTACAGGCGTTCTATTAAAGATTTTACAAAAATTACTAAGTCTCTATACCAACTTTTAAAAAAACATAAAAATTTAATTTTAATGAATAATGTTTAAATGCCATTGAATTTTTGAAAGAAAAATTAATCACTGCCCCTATAATATTTTCACATGGCTGGGAAAAACCTTTTGAATTAATGTTTGATGCCAGTGATTATGCAATTGGAGCTGCTTTAGGACAAAGGTATGATAATTTTTTTAAAGTTATATACTATGCTAGTAAAACTCTTAATAAAGCTCAAATTAACTGAAAGAGAGTTATTAGCGATTGTATATGCTTTTGAAAAAATGTAGGTGGTACTTAAATGGGACTATATGTATAATGAATACAGACCACTTTGCTATCAAATACTTAATGCAAAAGAAGGATGATAAACCAAGATTAATTAGATGAGTACTTCGAATGCAAGACTTTGACTTCATGATAGTGGATAGAAAAGAAACTGAAAATCATATAGATGATCCTTTATCTAGGCTGGAAAAACATAAATTGTCTGATTTTGAAGATGAAATTACAAAAACTTTTCCTGATGAACAACTTAATAATATTAAGGAATGGAATTTAACGTGGTATATTGATATTGTGAAATATTTTTTAAGTGATATTTTACCACATAAAATACAAAAGCAACAACAGAAAAAATTTATGTATGATGCCAAATTTTATTTTTCGGATGACCCATATTTATATAAATATTGCAAGGATCTTGTTATAAGGAGATGTGTGCCTTTTTGAAGAAATTGAACAAATTATTCAGAGATGTCATGATTCTAAATTTGGGAGACATTTTGGAACTAACAAAACTGCACATAAGATTTTGCAATCTGGATTATATTGGCCTACTACTTTTAGGCATGTTAATAGATATATTAAAACATGTGATCGATGCCAGCGAGTAGATATTATTTCTAGAAGAAATGAAATGCCCATAAATTTTATATTGGAAGTTTAGATCTTCGATGTTTGGGAATTATATTTTATTGGACCATTTAATCCTTCATTAGGAATATATATATAATTATGGTGTTGGTGGAGGCTAGGCAGCTTGCTCTGCTAGGGTTTAGGTTGTGATGGAGTCTGCTTGGCGGTGGCTGGCTCCCCTTGGTGGTGTTTCTCAGTTGGTTGGAGTTCTTTGGGGGTCAGGTAAGGGTCTTGGTGGCCGGCCTTGGTTTGTTTTTCCCGGGTTGCTATTTTTTAAATTGGAACTATTGTTCCATTTACTGGTGTGCTGTGGACCTTCGTTTGCCCCTGCCTGTTTCTATGGCTGGGCGTAACATCTTTAATACTCACCTCTCTTATGCTGCTGCTGTTAGCAAGGGACCTCATCTTTCTAGGAAAGTAGATAACTTGACATTCCCCCAATGTCTACATTATGCAGCTGCAGGCAAATCAGAATGCCCTTTTATTAGACCTTTGGGGTCTAAGGAAGGAAGGCCTGCCATTATTTTTACCTCACAGGAGATGGAATCATTAGCTGAGGCTATCAAATTCACTATAGTTAGACAGTTTCAATTCGGGCATCCCAAAATGGAACTTGTCAGAAATCAGTTTAAGAACCTCAACATTTTGTGACAGTGGAAGTTAGGGGTGATGGATGGGAGACACCTGTTAATAAGGCTATCAAAGGAAGAGGATTATGCAAGATTACTGAGCATGCAAGGAATACAGATTGCCGACTCATTTATGAAGTTCATAAAATGGTATCCTGGATTTGACCCTGCAAAAGAACCCCCTTTGAAACTATTATGGTTCACCCTCCCCAATCTGCCAATCCAACTTTACCACACTCATGCCATTTTCCAGATTAGCAGGTCTTTGGAGACACCTCTTAAGGTTGACACCCGCACCCAGGAGATGGGAAATCTTGCTGGTGCTAGAGTCCTAGTGGAGAGAGATGTTTATCTTCCTGAAGTTGATAAAGTCTGGAACACCACCTCTGATGATGGGGATGGTTTCTAGCAAGAGGTGTTACTTGAGCATAAGCCCTTATTCTGCCAAAAATGTAGAATGTTTGGCCACTCCATAGAGAAGTGTTATAGATTGAAATCCCCCACCAGAAAGAAAGCAATAACCAAAACAGTGGAGGAAATTGCTACTACACCCCAACTAGGTATTAATAAGGAGATACAAGCAACACAATAGAAGGAGACTCAGGACCACAGCATGTTACTCCAGGGGATTATTGTAATTGAGGACCAGGACTTAGTAAATTCAGGACAGGAATTGGAGTTACCCCCAGAGAATGCAAAATATTATAACCAAGAAAAAGTTAAAAATAAGGAAGATTTGCCACAGGAGAATATCCCCTCTGCTAACCAGCTGGAGCTAATACAAATGGAGACAAAATGGAAAGAACAAAAGACAAGAAAAATAAAGAAAGCTGCTGCTGAACTACAGTGCGTAACACAGACCCCATAAGCTGCAGAAATAGAGGGCAAGAACATTGGCTCCCCAACTGGATCCATAAGGGGAAGAACCAGATCTAGATCCAGATCCATTTCTGCTCAACCCTCACCACATAACCACCCACCAGACCCAAATAATGTTTAACTTCCTGTGCTGGAGCATTAGGGGAGTGGCCCACCCCTTAGCTTATAAAAGAATGGTACATTTATATAAAAAGCACCAACTTTGGTGCTTGGTGCTTTTGGAACCCTTGGTGCAAAAGAACCAAAATAAAATTCTTACCAGGTTCTCTGGGTGTTCTTTTTTTGCTAACTCATCTAATAAGATTTGGGTTATTTGTAGGAAGGATTCAGTGGAAGGTGATTGTTGATCACCCCCAACCGATCCACATTCATTGCTCCTTTAACAGCAGTACTTTTGCAGCAACTTTTATATATGCTGGATGTACCAAGTTAGCAAGGAGTGAGCTTTGGCAGGAAATTCACCATATCTGCACTTTGGAAGCTTCCAGCTAGATTGTGGGAGGGTATTTCAACAGCATTGCCTCTATAGATGAAAAAATTGGTGGAAAATCTCCCAATCTAACCAAACTCGCTGAGTTCAATGATAATATTCAGAAGGCTGGCTTAATTGATTTGGCTTTCAGGGTAACAATTTTACTTGGAGAAGAAGCAAAATATGGGAATGACTGGATAGAGTCCTGGCTAACAGTGCTTGGCATCAAAGTTTCCTCCACACCTCCATTAACCATCTGAATTTTGCTCGGTCAAATCATAGACAACTCCATATTTCAATTACTACACCCACTGAACAAACCACCCCACCTCCATTTAGATATTTGAACTTTTGGTCTTCCCATCACAAATTCCAGTCTATTATCACTGAACACTGGACTGGGTGTTCTCATCCCAACCGTTTCATTAGACTCCAGCTACTTCAAGTTAAACTGGCAGGTATTCTTAGACACTGGAGCTGGGAAAGTATTGGGGATCTCTTCCAGGGTGTCACCAAGGCTGAGGAGGAAGCTACTGCTTTGGAATCTGCTTCTCAAACTGATGATTCCAAATATGGGTCTTTCACGGCTGCTCAGGAAAACCTTCTTACTTTACTCAATTGGCAGGACCAGCTGCTGAGGCAGAAGGCAGCAAGCATCAAATTCAAAGAGGGAGATAGAAATACAAAATTTTACCATGCTTGGATCAAGTATAGAAGGAAGTGTAATGCTATCCACTCTATTGAGAATGATCAAGGTGTATTTCTTAGGGATGAGACTGATATTGCTGAGGATGCTGTAACTTACTTCCATAACCTCCTTACTTACTCACCTGTATCCAGACCTCCAATTGATAGTAGTCTCTTCAGGGAAGATTATCAATTTACTAGTGTTACTAATTTAATTGATACACCTTCTCAGGAGGAGATCTGGGAGGCCCTTAGCTCCATTGATAGTTCTAAAGCAGTTGGTCCTGATGATTTCAATGCTGATTTTTATAAAAAGACCTGGGCCAGTTGTAAGGGGGAAGTTACTGCTGCAGTACAAAGTTTCTTTCAGTGCAATGATTTACTAAAGTACTTCCATGCTTCCACTATAGTGCTAGCCCCCAAAACCAATGCTCCCAAGACCTGGAACCATTATAGGCCCATCAGCCTCACTATAGTTATTAGCAAAATTATTAGTAAAATCCTTGTGGGAAGACTACAACCTCTTCTTGATAAAATTATAAGCCCCAATCAGTCAACCTTTGTTAAAGGTAGATCCATTGCTGATAATGCTCTCCTTGCACAAGAGTTGCTGCTTGATTTGGACAGACCTTGTAGGGGGGAAACATTATTTACAAACTTGACATCAAGAAAGCTTATGATTCAATAGATTGGAACTTTATTCTTCAGGTTTTGCAGGCCAAAGGTTTCAATGTTGGTTTCTGTCAGCTGATTAAAAGATTTCTCAAACATAATTATCATTCCATTCTCATTAATGGAAACTGTTGGGGAGGGTTCCAAGCTACCAGGGGACTTAAACAAGGGGATCCACTCTCTCCTACTACTTTTGTCATTATTATGGATTATTTTTCAAAGTTGCTGGAGTCCAAAGTCACCCCCTTCCTTTATGCTAGATATCACCGCAAGTCAAATATGGTTGTTTCTCATTTGATGTATGCTGATGATATAATGCTTTTCTCCAGGGCATCCAAACCTGCTGTTAAGAGAGTTATTGATTGTTTGAACCTGTTTCAACAAGTTTCTGGTCTCCAATTCAACCATACTAAAAGTGAGGTGATTTGCCCCAAATGTATCCCTCCTAACAGCACACATTGGATCAGTCAGTTCACTGGATTTACCAGAGCCCATCTCCCACTGAAATACTTAGGGGTGCTTCTTATCAAAGGGAGAACCAAGCAAGTGCAGTTTGATGAAATCATTGGGAAGCTCAATGCACAGTTATCCAACTGGGCAAACTCTTACCTATCTACTGGGGGGAGAATCACCCTCCTAGCTAGTATCTTAACTACATTCCCATCTTATGTCCTTCAGATGACTTGCATGAAGAAGAGTTCCATAATCCAGATGGAGAGAATTTTCAACAGGTTCCTTTGGTCTGGGCAAAGAAAACAAATCCACTGGGCAAGATAGCAAAAACTTGCCAAGCCTCTGGAAGCTGGGGGGCTGTGTTTCAAGGGGCTGAAGCACCTGCAGAAAGTAAATTTTTGCAAGCTCTGGATTCTCTTAAGGCAGCAGAAATCTCTTTGGGCTCAGCTCATGAAAGGCAAATATGCAAGGACACTCACCCTACTTCAGCTCATCTGAAACCTGGTATCTCAAGAATCTGGAAACACATTGTTATTAATAAGGAGATTGCTGAGTCACTTTACTTGTGGGAGCTGGGTAAAGGGGATATTCTATTTTGGCAGGATCATTGGTGCCCTAGGGAAATGCTGATTGCTTTACCTAACACTGAGAAGACCCAATTTCCTGTGGCCACTTGCTGGGATGGGGAGAATTGGTCTATTCCTAAACTTCAGTAATTTCAAGTGGAAACTTCTGTTAATCAAATATCAAACATGTAATTTGACAAATCCCTTTTTGAAAACATCAATTGGAAATCTGGAAGGCAGCATATCCTCACCAAGCATATTTATCAAAATATTCATACCTGGACTCCTACTAGCTGGGGCAAGGTTATTTGGAACAGATTCCTCTCCCCTTTCATGTCATTTATGATTTGGAGAGTGTTTCATATTTACATCCCTACAGATGACATTCTTAAGTTGAAAGGTCTGAGAGGACCTTCCAAATGTTATTTGTGTGGTTTGCATGCAGAGATAGTGCAACATGTATTCTTCTCTTGCCCGTTTTCTCAGAAAGTTTGGACTGGAGTCATAAGCCTGCTAAATATCACGTACTTTAATCGTTGGACTGGCAAGATCCGGTTAGTGTGTTGGCAATCCTGGCAGAAGACCAAGGTTGGTATTATCCCTTTCATTGTGGCTTGGTTTATTTGGATGCATAGGAATGGGGTGAAATATGATGAGAAGGTATGCAGAGCTGAAACTGTGACTGGCAACTGCCACTCTTTCCTTTCCAAGCTGATCACTCACAAGAAGTTCCCTAGCATTCTTAAAGTCCCACCTCCTGACCATCCTAAACAATCTAAAATTATTCTTATCAATTGGAATGCTCCTGCTCACCCTACACTTAAAGTGAACACTGATGGAGCTTTCAGGGATCAATGTGCTGGTATTGGTGGCATCTTCAGGAACAACAAAGGTAATTGCATCTGCTATTTTCAGACTCCTATTATGGCAGCAGATCCACTTGAGGCTGAGTTGGCAGCTGTATTATTACATTGCTACTCAGAACAACTGGACTAATATTATTATGGAGGGAGACTCCACCTCTCTAATTCAGTACATGCAGCATGACCTTGCACCCCCTAGCACCATTCTCAATGGATTAACAGAATTAAGGCTCTCACACATCAGCTCTGTGCTCACTTTGTTTTCATTCACAAGGAAGGTAACAGGCCTGCTAACTGGCTTGCCAAAACCGCCCTTTCCTGCCAAGAAATTAAGGTCTCATACACTCCACCTCCACAACTCAACTTTCTCTAGGAAGCAGATGGTTACCAGGCCCCTCATTTCAGAATAGTAGAGGATTGATGCTGTTTTCCCTGTTAGTTTTTGTTATTTGGATGATTTTCTTCTTTTCCCTTATTGGTTTTGTTCTGAGGTTATTGTCTTTCACTGGGTATACTTAGATATAATTGAAAATGTATACAACTTTTATTTTGGTATTGTGGAGTTGTACTGTGAGAGAAGTGATCCCCATGAGGCCGTTTTGTAACTCCAGTTTAGATTAACATGTAGGGAGCAAATGTCTGCTCCTTTCACTTTATATATATATATATAGTAGTGGATTATGTATTAAAATGGATTGAAGCAATAGCTTGACCCTGATGTGACGCTCAAAGTGTTTCAAAATTTTTAATGAAAAATATTTCTGCAAGATATGGAATGTCTAGAGTTATCATTAATGATGGTGGATCTCATTTTAGAAATAATCTTATTCAGAGATTGAAAGAAAATAAAATATTATGCAAAGAATCTCAACTGCTTATCATCCCCATACTAGTGGTTTAGCTGAAGTATCTAATCATGAAATTAAACAAATTTTAGAGAAATCTGTAAATCAACATAAATTAGATTTACCTGCGAGATTAGATACTGTATTATGAGCATATAGGACAGCTTATAAAACTCTTATAGGAATTTCTCCTTATAGACTGATTTTTTGAAAAACTTGTCATTTACCAGTTGAATTGGAACATAAAAAATATTGGGCGAATAAACGGTTCAAATTCAAATTAAAGGATGCTAGTCAAAAAAGATTATTACAACTTATTGAACTGAAAGAAATTAGAAATGAATTTTATGACAATGATAGAATCTATAAGGAGAAAATGAAAATATTGCATGGTCGGAAGATTATATTGAAGAGATTTGAACCTGGACAGGAAGTTTTGTTATATAATATAAGATTGAGGTTATTTCTTAGAAAACTCAAGTCTTTGTGGATATAGCCTTTCACTGTTATAAAAGTTTATTAATTTAAAGCTGTTGATATTGAAGATCCTAAAACTGGAAGAATATTTAAAGTTAATGGGCATCGATTAAAACCATATTTTGAGAAGTCATAACTAAAATTTAAAGAGGTTTTAATGTTAAGTCATCTTGAATAGTAGTAATTTTTGTCGGGCTGACGACGTTAAACTAAGCGCTTTATGGAAGGCAACCCATAGTTATATTTGTTTTTTTTAGTTTTTTTCCGATTTGGTTATAATTGATATTATTATTAGTTAATTGTATATTTGAGTCATATTCACTCATAAATATCCTAAATGGTGATAATTATTGGATTTTATCAAGATTTGGAGTTTATTTGGACGAAAATGATGTTCGAAAAAAACTGTTCTCTGGTGCAGACGGTGCCAGAATGGGTGCAGATGGTGTATTTCTTCAGAGAAGTTTTCCTATTTTTGGAGCTTGGGCGTCGAAGGTGCCTATCCTGCTCCGACAGCACTGACGGAGCGAAATGCAGTTTTTGGAGTTTTAAATAGCGGATTTTGGTGGTTTTGAGTAGAAGTTTCACCTCTGTAACTCCCCAAACTTATTTTAAAACCCATTAACTCCAGAAAAACAAAAGGGTAGTTCCAGAATTTGCATTCCATGGCTTCTAACTTCTTAGGATCTTCAAGATTTAGAGTTTTCACTAGAGGAAGTTCGTTATTTTTGAAAAACAGTGAATTTGCGACAAAGTTCTTATAGAGAGAAGGGTTATCAAGGAATGAGTCTTTATCAATCAAGGTATGAATGTTCCTAGTACTATAGTATTAGAAATTATTAAGCAGAGGAAATAGCAAGTTATTTGTTACTCTACTACCGCATTAGTCATTTCTGTGGTGAAGGAATTTTATCTAAATCTTCATGGAATCAACTAACGAGCCATCTATGTATGAGGTAGGTGGGTACCATTCGCTCAGTCTAAGATTAATGAACTTTACATGATAGATAATGTGTCAATCTGTCATTACACCAATTTTACCCCTACGAGAGATAACATGAATGAAATATATCGATATTTGATGGATGAAGGAGAAGATAGGGAGATAAGAGATAACAGGCATGTCAATTTCCTTACTAGCTTATTAAATCTGTGTCGAAGCAATGACATTTCTTTATATCTTTGAAATTACTCTCAACTAGAAAAATTAGTAAAGTAATGAAGGAAAGTGCAACAATGAACTACAGTATTCAAACTGGAAGGCCTGTTAATATTGGCACCAAAATTGTGAAACATTTTTTGGGATTAATTGTGCATGGATCAAATTATTGTTTTGGGACATCCTTCAACTATATTTCTTCTTTGCAGCTAGTCATAAGTGCGATATGAAAGTTGGGAAAAAGTACTTCTCCCTTGGAAGCCCGTGGACCCAACAAAAATTTATGATTGTACAACATCTGGGAATGAAAATTATCTGAGCATAATTGTAGACCAGCCATCCCAGAGTTTACTATCTATTCAACCTTACTTTCTTGAAAGCTCACAGTTGATTTTGAAGAAGATCAAGAAATTGGAAAAAAATGTACAAAAATCTTATGCATGCAATTAATAATATTTATGAATTATTTGATCATTTTGGATTGGAGGATGAAGGAACAATTCAATGATACTGGGAGTATGGAAGAAGGCTTGATATGTTTGATGAAGAAGAAGGCTTAGATTGAAGAGGATTCGACTGATGAATTTTCGTATCAACCCATCTAGAATTAGTTCATGCACCATCAATTCATGGGTGATATTAGAGTAGATAGCACTGACATTGATGAGGAGTAGTGACTCTTAGTTCTATCTAGTATTTAGTATTTGGACTTTATATCCTTAAGTGTGTTTTGTATTTGGCTTGCTTTATGGTATGATTTTAGACTTACTATGCTTGTGATTTGCGTTCAGTTTATGTTTTCAACATTGGAGTGTTGTGGTTTGATTACGACGCTAAATTAATGTTGTAGTAAAGTGATTTAAATATGTAAGTTTAAAATTGTGGATTATATATATAAAAGTGAATTTTTGTATTGTTTGTGTAAAATTTATATTTGTTAATCCTTAATTATGAGAATAGATGTTTAAAAAGGCTAAATAGATGGCATCGTAATTTAGAAATGATGGAATTCACAAAATTTTTGAAAACCCGAAAAATCGGTCTGGCGCCGATGGAGCCCAAATCCCAAAACTCAATCTGGACATTTTAAAGTTACAAATTTAAGCCATTGACCACATTTGGCCACCTTCAATGTCAAGCCAAGGCCAAAAACCATCTTTAGGACTGTGAACATTTGGATCTGATGCGATTTCAAAGCTTTTTGAGGTTGGATCTTATCTTCGCTTGTTAAGACTCTACTTTAAACTAAAAAAATTTTATTTTCAATGTGGAAATCTCCTACATTGGCGAGATCCGAAAATTTGATTTTTTTAATAATGCTTTATGATGACGATTCATTGTGAAATGCTTTTATCTATTAGATTTGACTTTGGAGTCTACTACATTGCAAATTTTGGAATTTATTGGGATTTATTTGCACATTTTCTAGAAATTTTGAAATTTCTCCAAGTATGTTTAAGTGGAAGAGAAAGGTCGATTATGATAAAAAGAAATTTGTGAATATCAAAGCTTAGTACCATTTTAACTCTAGCCTCTGTAGTAAAAATGTATATAGAATCAAGGATTCAAAAATTCAGGTAGAGTTATGGAACAGATAATTGCTGATCGGAATTGGGAAACATTTTGTTATTTTTTTGTCGATGCGGTTGCAGATGTAGTCCATGAATTTTATGCTGACCTGCGATGGACAGAAGAAGAATATGTACTTATTCGAGCATAAATGGTAGATTTCACTCCTAAACAAATAAATGCTTTCTACCAGTTGAGAGATAACGCATTCTGTGAGCATAAATCTTTTGGTACAATGGATGCTAGCTTAAAAGAGGTAATCAATTTTCTAACTAATGGAAAAGGGGAGTGGAAAACAAAGCAAAGGCAAAAGATAATTTTTCCTACTTCTGCTCTAAATGTCACATCTAAAGCCTGACATTCTTTTATTTTTGCTAGATTACTGCCCACCTATCATCATAGTGAAGTTTCAAGAGATAGAGTTATTCTGAATTTTTGCATTTAAAAAATGAAGGTGATTAAATTGGTGCTATTATTCATAATACTATCCAAACCATGGCTAAAGGAGAGACCACTCGAGGATTGGGACATCCTGCCTTAATTTACACATTATGTGTACAATCAGGAGTTGAGGTTAGTAATAGCGAAGATTTGATCCATCGTTTAAGGCCTATTAGTAAGGCCAACATTCACACTTATGAATCACATGTAGGATGGAGATCTAGAAGTAAGAGTAGCGAGTTTTCTTCTACTAGTCATGACATATTTTCTAGCTCTGGAACTCTTACTATTTCTGATGTTCTGGAGAGATTGATGATACAATAGGGTGATATTACGAGGCTTCATAGTAGGATTAATGGATTGGAATCGAGAAATAGCATTAATGATGATTAAAAGAGGAGAAGAGTGCAGTATGATATAGCTTATAATGATGCTTAGATGAAATTCATGAGGGGAGAAGCTGGTGTGATATTTCCTATTTACCCCCACTATATTCCATACCAGCCTGAAGAGGAAGAAGGTGCAAGAAGAAAGAGATGATGTTTGGTAGAATATTATTCTTTTATTTTATTATTGTTTTGTAGGCTTTTGTTTGTTATTTTCTTTTATGTAGTTCATGAGTGTAGTGATTGTACATTGTTATTTTTGTTAAGTTGTATTGAAACTTATGTTTGTTTGTTCATCAGTTGTATTGAAATTGTAATGGATGTATGTTAGTATTAGGTATTTAAAGTTTATGTTTTTAAATTTTATTCACCATGCAAATCTCTGATATATATGTGAATAATGCTTCTAACTGCTTTATATTTGTAATTAAATTTTGATTAATACCAGCATGCTTCAGAAGAATCAAAAGCCCGACACAAAAAGATTAGTTTTCTTTTTATTTTTCTTTCTCATTTATAAATTTGATATACACTAAAAAACTTATGTTTGGGGAGGAAAAATTAAACTTTTGTTTGTTCTCAATTAAAATATATTTTCAAAATTATTTTAACATGACTTAAAGTAGTTGAGCTTAACTTAAGATAACTAATTTTTTTATTTTATTTAAATATCATAGCAAATTTAAATGAAAGTTTTTAGTAATGAATTTTAACTTTCTGGGGCTAAGATATTTAGTAAAAGAGGATTAGACTATAGTTGACTATTTAAAGTAAAGAAAACTGTATTTTTGAAATGTTAAGAGTCTTAGAGGTTTATGTGAGGAGAAAAGATTGGAACTTTTTGATGAATCATTTAATAGCTAATATATATCTATAATGTAATAAGATGTTACAAGTTCCAAATTTAGGGAGAGGAGATTAAAGTTAAAAATTATTAAAGGCTATCCAAATATAGTAATCACCACAAAGAGAAAAAAAAGAAAAGAAAAAAGAAAGAAAAATAGTGATTGAAAAGTAATCCCAAAAAGAAAAGAGAAAAGAAAAAATATATATGTGAGGAGAAGCTTGAGGAGATGCTTAATAAAAAATTGGCTTCACTTGAATCAACCTAAGGGAAGAGCTTAGTTGCATTGCTGAATTTATATTTAAGTATTAGCATCCTTCGTAATAGAGTTATCAAGAGCTTCTTTATCATATGACCACCCAAAGCACCCTTTATGTGACAAATTATAGTTATTCTAGAAATGAATAGAAGACTAGAACTCTTAGACTTGATTACTAAATTTTCTTACACCTATAGTTTTGACCTAAGTTACTAAAAATCTTTCTAAAACTCTTGTTATTGTATTCATTTAAATAAAAAATAATAGTACTCTTTAATTAAAGTTCACTACTAGGAGTCATATTTTTAGGTAGTAAATAAGCTTACTTGAGAGGATAAGTAATAGCTAAGTTTAGGGGATTTTGATGCACAAAAAATATGTTGGATTTTTATATATATTTTATATTCATTTTTTGTGATATTGCACTTTAAAGGAAGGTATTTTTTACGTTTTACTGTAGGTATAATGATATTAGGCAATTGAAGCAAAAAACAACAAAAAAGAATGAATTTGGAATGAATTTAGAGTGAAAAACGGCGCCCAAAGTCAGTAGAGGCCAGATTCAATGTATTTGGACAACTTTTGGAGGGATTCTTGAGGCATCTCTTGAGGAATTCATCCCTAGGCTAATTTAGCACAAAATTGGCCCCACAATTAGAGGAGAAGAAGTGGTGTGAGTGTATCAAATTAGTGTGTGAGTAGAGAGGAAGTGTTTTAGAGTGTTTAAAGTCTAGGGTCTGGTGTAAAAGTGTTTTTTTGTGAGGGATTCTTACCATAAGAGCTGTAGGAGGAGAGGGAAAGTGAGAGATTACTTCTTCCCTACTATTCAAAGAGAGAATTGTGTGTTGTTGTCAAGAGAGAAGAAGCCTCAAAGGAACTTTAAGAGATTTTTTTGGGGAAGAAATTGAGAGAAGTTGTGTTTACTTCTTACTGTTTGTATGAATTTGTTTTTATATATAAAATCTTTGTTTAGTGGTATCTTCTTATGAATTTTGAGTATATTTCTTCACTTTTCTCATTGCAACGATAAATGGTGAAGTGCTGATTTAGATTAGATGTGCTATATGTATGTTAGGAAATTGTGATGATATCTTACTCTGCACTTTATTTACTTTTCAATCTGGCCAGTTGAATTATTAAAATATATTGTAAAACATACAATCCAAAAGGACTATGCTTTCTACTGCAAAAGTGTAGATTACATTCAATGTCTACGAGTGAGTGATTAGTTCATGAGTTATGTACTTTTGCCGAGTTCGAGTGAAAGTTCAAGTTATTGGATAAGAAGTTGCTATTGAGGTTACTTATTATTGATTATTTCTAGTTTTTATAAGATAATAAGGGTTTTCATGACTAGATGGTTGAGATAAGTGTTTAACAGTCATGAATTAACATGAAGTTTAGTTTTCTTTGTGTATGGCATTAGTATTGTTAATTGAAAGATTAGGTGACTTCTAGAGTTTGGTGGTATTTGTACCAATATGCCGCCTAACTAATTTGCTTGATGGTAAACAATGATCAACACTATCACTTGGTGAATTTGGAGTATCACCATTTTCATAAGATATCTTGTTAAATAGGGTCCTCTTTATTAAGTTTGAAATTCCCTTCATCATGGTTCATGCTCTTTCACAATTTACACATTGTAAAAGTTTTTAATGCTTGGGGCTTTGCCTTTCTAGGCAAATTTTACCAATGAATTCCTTTCATTTTTGAAAAATTCACCTTTCATTTTTGAATACTTATTAAATGTATTTACTAAAAAATTTCCTTACTAAGGCCTTATTGATGGGTGACCTGTTTATAGCTTTCTTTATTCATATTTTCATATAATATTATGTATAGTTCTATATAGCATAATATTATGCCATGAAATAAAATAATATAATGTGACATTGACTAACATGCTTTGCTCACTTCAAGTGCACATGCACCTAAAATAAATTAATAGATCTTTAATTCTTCAAATAAAAAAGAAAATTAATATTGGCTGTCTTCAAAAGATTTGTGATGTCCTCCTTCCCATGGCTACTATTATTTTCTTAAATTATCTTCTTTACAAGGAAGAATAATTCTAGTTAAATTTCATTTTTTTTATAATGTGGAAGCTACTCTATCTAGCATTATTGAGGCAATCAATGTTATATTTGCCTAAAAATTTTATATCCAATGAGATTTTATTTAAAAGGAATTACTAAATAAAGACCAAAATTATACAAGGAGTTTTTAAACTTTCACATTCATTAATGCGCACCAATAAGAGTGGTGCCCTTAGTTCTCCGAAGAATTGATTTGATATTTTAACGTGTGACTCGTACTTCGTACTTCCAAAACAAATTGACACCGTCCTGAAAGCTACTTATAACATAATTTTATCATTTTAAATATATTCATGATTTCAATTTTTGGTATGATAAGTGGGAAAGAAAATGCCACGTTAATAGGGAGTATGAATGACTTAAATGCTGACTTTAGGGACTAGTTTAAAAAATTGACGTATTGGAGATTGTAATGTGGAATAAAAAGAATGAAGTTGGTTATTAAAAATAATTTTGGATTTTATATATATATATATATATATATATATATATATACGACGCCAATTCAAAATTTCAGATCGGGTTTTTTTTTTTTTTTTTAAGAAGGATTGCAAGGATGATCGGTACTAGTTTCAAATACTCAAAACACAGGAAAAATGGAGGATTGCCATCACCAAGGGACACTAAAAGGAAGACGGATAACCTTTGGCTGCAATCAACTAGGACGGCGGTGACATGTGACGATGAAGGAGGCGACATGCGAAGAGGGACGAGGGAAGTGTATCCCTTCGATATTCTCTTCTCCTCTGCGATGAGCCGATGACCTTCAAATTAAAAAAAAAATGATCTACGTGGAATAGGCTACCAAATGCCACCTTATGTTCTTGGAATGGCGCGTTGTCTATTTTGTCTCCTTCTTCGGTTTAGTTTTTGCCTCTCTCATTTTCCTCTTCTAGTAGAAAATGTTCGGAGGGCTTCTCATTTTCTGGTGGGATCGTTAATTTAGGGGATTTTGTCCATATTTTCCATAGATTTAAGTTCGTTTCCCCCTCTTCCCTCTTCTTCTCGCTCTGTTCAAGGACATTCTCAATCCTTTTGAACTTGAAAAGCTTAATCTCTTCACATATCTGTAACTCTTCTTCTTTTACATTCGCTTTTTGGAAGAAAAGAGAACCTTCTCTGGACAAAAAATTGATGATGGATCAAGGCAATGGGATATGGCTCTAGTTCGTTACTCTCTAGAGAAGCAACCATTTTATGAAAATCTTTTGCAAGCTCTTAGTAAGATTTGGTGGTTGAAAGGTTCTTTATAGCTTTTATCTTTTAGTGAGGGTTTCTTCGTTTTAAAATTTAATTGTATGGAATATCTTGATATGGTGTTATCAGGTGCTCTTTGTTTTACTTATGTCAAGCCTTTTTTTTAAACATTGGACACTGATTTTAAGTCTATTATTAGAGAAGAACTTAAAGATATTCAATATATATATATATATATATATATATATATATATATATATATATATATATATATATATATATATATATATATTTCTATTACAAGCTAAATATTTTCTTAATATAGAAATGACTTTTTATTTTTAGTTGTGAATATTTTATAGACATAGATACATGTATTTTTTGTTTTATTTTTGCTATGCAATTTGTGCTTTTTTTGGGAGAAAGAAATGTCCAGGTTTTTTATCTAGGTGTACATAGATTTTGAAGAAAAACACATATTTTTTATGAAATGTATACTTGATTTTTGGACATTATTAAAGTCTTTCTAGACAAATAAGGCCGCTTTATCCAAAGCTAACATCTGCTTGAAGAAGAAACGTGTAGAGTTTTATATGGTGCACATATTATGGTGGATTTCTCGGCTTCTCTAGTTAATGTGTAAGTGGGTATATGTTAATATGAGAAGAGCTCAAAGATTTAAAGATGCTCAATACAAAGGTGCTTTCCAAAAATTGAAAGGGAATTTTAACTGAGGCAATGTTTAAGCAATGTAAAATTCAAAATTAATCAGCAAATATCGATATGGATCCATGTTTAATAGTTAAAGAAAAAGTGTCTTCTTTTCTTTCGACGAAAAAAATTGATATTGATGTGGCAATTCTTGTAAACGAATTTCTATTTAAAAAAATTTTAAATAATGTGTTTTATGCATTATGTTTGTTTTGTTGCATGCATTACCAAGTATCCTTTTTTTAATATTCTAAAGTAAAATTATAATCTGCTCAAGAAGGTTTGTGATGATGGACATGCAACCATTAAATGGGCAATGATTGTGAATTCTCAAAATCTATTTGATACCAAATAAATCAAATTAAATGATAATGAGACCTATAATATAATAGAGATTAGCAGAAATAAATCCAAGCAAACCAATTTGGTTAACCACGATCTTACCTATTATTTTATGGGTACAATAATATTATAGATGTCATTGTTGACCTCACTTTTGTTGAGGTATATTCGTTCTTTAGGCAGTTAAACCCTACTTTTACGAGTATCTGTATTTGCAAGAATTTATGAATTTATATTTAAATATTTATAATAATTTCGTAAAGTCTCGATTTCAAACGCAAATATATATATCCTTTCAAGTAATACAAGACTCTATTGGAGTCCTGGTTATCGATCCCACAGGGAAGATTAATAGAAAATGAATTGAAGAAATTTATTAGATTTTCAAATTAAAAGTAATTATAATTTTTAATTCTTTTCAAAATTCAGATTTTAAGTTTTATAAAATTTCTTCTAAATATAAGTAAGCAACAATAAAGTAAAGGTTAAGGCTAGTATAAATAATATAGCTTTCTCCTTTTCAACAAATCCAAGATTTTTCAGAATAATTATCATTCATGGAGAACTTAGATTATGGTATTGCGCCAAACAGAAGCATTCATATTCTTTACCTTCGCTCGATAGTATAAAGAACATTGGCTAATCTATAGATCGATTCAGGATGTATTATTAGTAGAATGGGTTAATCTAAGCTCACACTTCTAGATGTCCAAAGGTGGCTATGGTCGGCCCTACTAGTGACTCGTTCCCTTTCTATTAACCAAATTATTAGGATTTAGTCTGTCACTCTAAAAATTAATCAATTATATGCCCAATAAACAATATCTCCCTTATTTATTTGCACTTCACCTTAAATAACCCGCTCAAGGTTTTCGATTACCCAAGGATTCATATGATATCTACTAGCTAAGAACTCATCTCCGGATAGGTCTCAGAATTCTTCGACTTAAAAATTCAAATGGCCAGTTTAAAAAGTAAATTAAGATCAGGTATTAATATCATCGCAATAATTCTAAATATTTTAAGTTAAGTTCTCCAACAAATTAAACTATCTTATTATCTTTTCATAGTTGAAAGTAGAAAGAAAAGTAACTACTCAGAACACATTGAATTCACACAACAACATATATTTATAAAACTTTAAACCAAGTTACAAAAACTTATCTGGAATGTTCCTTCAAGTGATCCTTTGACTCCTACTGACTCCAATGCAAGGTACATGACTTCAACAGCAACAACACTTATAAACTCACACTTACTACTCAAGGAATTGAGTAGATAAACTTGCTAAATACTCAAGAAGAAAATATGGTGGCTCTCTAAATCTATCTCCGGATGTTTGAAATCTAAGGGGGGGCTAGATGGATGGCGAGAGAGGACTCTTTTTCTGTAGAAATGTCTCATATTTATAGAGCTCTGAAAATGGCCAGGGGTTGCTTAAGACACCTCTTCAAAATTCATCCAAATTCAATTAATCTTCTAGAAAGTAACTGTGGCGCCTAGGAGCTGGGATCTGGCGCCTAGGCGCCGGAGTCCGTGACCAAGTCTTTGCACCTCTTCACTTTGGATATTTATGTGGCAATTATTGTAAACGAATTTCTACTAAAAAATATTTAAATAAGGTGTTTTATGCATTATGTTTGTTTTGTTGCATGCATTACCAAGTATCCTTTTTTTAATATTCTAAAGTAAAATTATAATGTGCTCAAGAAGGTTTGTGATGATGGACATGCAACCATTAAATGGCAATGATTGCGAATTCTCAAAATCTATTTGATACCTAATAAATCAACTTAAATGATGAGAAGACCTATAATATAATAGAGACTAGCGAAACTAAATCCAAGCAAACCAATTTGGTTGACCACGATCTTACATATTATTATATGGGTACAATAATATTATAGATGTCATTGTTGACCTCATTTTTGTTGAGGTATAGTCGTTCTTTAGGCAACCTAGGATTTAACCATAGGACTTTCCTGATCACTATCTTAGAAGACTAGCAATGGAACCCTTAAACCATATAAATTCAAAACACTTCCTTGCTTCACTTGGAGTTTCAGATGCTTAAAGTATAACCTCTAAGCACATATGAGGATAATACCAAGCATAAGGAAGCTCAAGGGGAGTTCCCTATAAGATGGTCAAGCCTTAAGACTCATCCTGGGTGGTCTGGTCTGGGTCAGGCTCACACACACACACACACCTAACTTTACACTTACATTCACTATCTGTAGCCCTAAACCAAACATGTCTACCTTTGATCACCTACTCTTTGGAAACTCATGTCAGTGGTTCTCGAATCTCTTAGCCCTAGGTTAGGGTTTGGCTTGAACCAGCATATGGTGGTTCAAAAAGGGGAATTTATTTGGTCCATGGCTCAAGAAGGTTGGCATCCTTCAATTAACCCAAAATTTAACAAAAACCCAATTTTGATCATTTGACCCTAAACTTCCCCCAAAATACCAAATTTCCCCTACAACCCTAATTTTGACCAAACTACCAAAATTGCCCAAATTACTAAATTTTCTCCAAATATTATTTTAAAATGTATCCCACCACTCAAATACCTCAAAATAACCAAATTGACAAAAATTCTTAAAACACCCCCAAAATTGGCAAAATGACCTAAAAACCCTAATGACCCAAAATTTCCGAAAATCCAAAAGTTTCTAAAATTCCCAAAATCATTCCAAATCTCACCAAAACCAATTTGAACCACTCTCATGAGCCTAATTTGACCAAATTGACCCAAATTAACCAATAGCCCCAAACCTAAATCACCTCCAATGTTCACGCAATTGACCCCAATCATCCCAAGATTCAATCTTAAACTCAAATTCGCCATGCCTAATCTCAATTCAAACCATATCCAAGTCCAACTGAACCAATTTCAAACCCAATTTTAACCCAAATCAAAAAGCCCCAATATTCCATATGACCAACATCCCCCAAATTGAATCGCCTAGCCATATCAATTCCCCCAAATTAACATCTAAAAGTTTTCATAACCTTCCCCAAAACCAAATTGAGCCAACAATTGATCCTAATTTGAACCCAAGCCTCACCCAAATGTAACCCATGTCAAAATACTCAAATTTGCCCTAAATGTGCCATATGCCCAAATGTCACCAAATTGAATGCCCTAACCCCAAAATTTCCACCCAATTCCTATTCAAAAAACTTCATGACAATCACCCACATAAAATTCAACCATTAATTGAACCCCAATCAAACTCTAGCATAACCGAAATCAAAGTCTAACCCAACATGCCCAAAATTAACCAAATGTCCAAATTACACCAAATTGACCCTCCAAACCGATTCAAAAACACTCAAATTCTTTTTGAAATTGTGACAATCATATAGACCAATTTGAAAAATTAATTGGATCCAATCCAAGCTCAAACCTAACCTATCCCAACTTGAACATAAAGTCCCCAAAATTGAACCAAGACCCAATTGTCACCCATGCCTAGCCAAAATGAGCAATCCAAGTCTCCCACAACCATCAAGTGGACTCTAGGAACCTCCCCAGATTGACTTAGCCCAACCTACATGCTCCATGTACCAAGCGTTCCCTAAATTAGGGGATCTCTTCCCATTTTTAGCTTAATGAAAGGAGATCCTTTCCCTCAGCCATCAAGCTTTAATTTTAATCACCATTAACTCCTCTGAGCCCCCTGAGCCAGCTAACCACCAACTGCACCCTGGCCAATTGCCTAGTCATAGGAAAAAGCCAAATTCGGGAAGACCACTTCCCCATCTTTACCCAAATTAAACCCATCCTCTGTGACAAGCACCCTTTGGATGTGTGCACTGAATTGAATTCACCCAGAGCTTACAGAGACTAACCAATGGTAACCTGAGCTCCACCCCTTGGCCATGGCAATAAATTGAGCTCCTCACAGCCAAGAGGGGACAATGCACTGAACCTTGGCGAAGCCCAACCAAAATTCTTCTAGAGCTTCTCTAAACCCCCCTAAGTGTAATCCCTCTGCTCTCAGCCACCCACAACTACCAACTGAGGCCAATTTCTTTATTGAAATTTGCCCTAAAACCAAGACACTCTCTGTCACTCCACCACAATGCACCAAACTTCAAATTGATTTGCTCCTCACCATCACACAACCAAACAAGGAAGATACCCCACAAAAGCCCCATTATAGAGCCTCTCTAACCTAGACTTCCCTCAGTCCTGAAATCTCCCCCTGATAGAGTTCTAGAGCAGACCTAATGAGAGCCCAAATTGGTTCTTTCAGGAGCTTTGCGAGGTCACACTAAACATGTAGAACCAATCTGGGTGAGGCCTAACCTTTCAGGCAAAGGTATTGAGCTCTCACCTTAGCCTGAGCTTTTTTTTATTCTTCGTTCGTGTATAATGTATTCAATACCGTATAAGTCATTTACATAGGTTCGTCTAGGTCAGATGAGTCTATAGAAACAAACTCGAGACGATTTGGTTGAGTCTAGATCGAGATCTTAGGGTTAGAAGGTGGACGATCTGCGGGTTGAACAAGTTAGGGACAATACATGAATGACGTCTGGTCGCGCGTGTGTTTAGTGGAAGGCTCTAATTGCGTCGAAGAGAGAAAAATTCATAAAGCATGTGATGATTCAGATGGCGGCGCCCAATCAGAAGGAGTCGTGTAGCCCTTCAGAGTTGTTAAGAATGGTGTAGCGTTGAGTCAGATGAATAGTAAATTAAAATAATTTTTCTAATTTTCTAAGTGAAGATATTAAATTTTAAAGGCTTATATAATTTTCAAAGGCTAAAAAAAAATTTCCCTTAACTTTCCACTAAAATAATTCTAATAATTAAAATATAAATCGCTATGCTCTTAGGTACGTAAGGAACATAACTAGGATAGGTAGGAAATATCACTCCAGAGTCTCCCCTCATGAATCTGACCTGAGCATCATGGTAAGCAAAATCATATTCAACTCTCCTCATGTAATCTTCATTCACATCACTCCTAGCCTCAAAGTCATCCATCCTTCTATGGAGTCTATCTATACTGGCACTCTGAAACCTCAATTGCTCCATAACATCAGATAATGTAGGTGGTTCAAAAGTAGATGGAATATACTGATTGGTAGTACGTATATCAGTACTCCTACTTTCTCCTCTCCCTACCTCATACTCTTGGTAATATGCCTTAGTGGATGGACTAACTCCTCAGAACTATCAAACTCAACCCCAGACTGTGCACATAATGCATGAATCAGAGCAGAATGTCCTAATTCACCATTGGTTTTTCCTCTAGCAATAGTCTAGATATTCTTGAAAATAATCGATCCAATATTAATCTATTTGATACCCAATAAATCAAAATTAAATGATAATGAGACCTATAATATAATAGAGATTAGCATAAATAAATCCAAGCAAACCAATTTGGTTAACCACGATCTTACCTATTATTTTATGGCTACAATAATATTATAGATGTCATTGTTGACCTCACTTTTGCTGAGGTATAGTCGTTCTTTAGGTTGCTGAACCCTACTTTTACGAGTATCTGTATTTGCAAGAATTTATGAATTTATTTTTAAATATTTATAATAATTTTGTAAAGTCTCAATTTCAAACACAAGTATACGTATCGTTTCAAGTAATACAAGGCTATATTGGAGTCCTGGTTATCGATCCCACAGGGAAGATTAATAGAAAATGAATTGAAGAAATTTATTATATTTTCAAATTAAAAGTAATTAAATTTTTAATTCTTTTCAAAATTCAGATTTTAAGTTTTATAAAATTTCTACTAAATGTAAGTAAGCAACAATAAAGTAAAGGTTAAGGCTAGTATAAATAAAACAACTTTCTCCTTTTCAACTAATCTAAGATTTTTCAGAATAATTATCATTCGTGGAGAACTTAGATTATGGTATTGCGCCAAACAGAAGCATTCATATTTTGTACCTTCGCTCGATAGTATAAAGAACATTGGATAATCTATAGATCGGTTCAGGATGTATTATTAGTAGAATGGGTTAATCTAGGCTCACACTTCTAGATATCCAAAGGTGCTATGGTTGGCCCTACTAGTGACCCGTTCCCTTTCTATAAACCAAATTATTAGGATTTAGTCTTTCACTCTAAAAATTAATCAATTATATGCCCAATAAACAATATCTCCCTATTTATTTGCACTTCACCTTGAATAACATGCTCAAGATTTTCGATTACCCAAGGATTCATATGATATCTACTAGCTAAGAACTCATCTCCGGATAGGTCTCAGAATTCTTCAACAGGTTTTAACAATTCAAATGGCCAGTTTAAAAAGTAAATTAAGATCAGGTATTAATATCATCGCAATAATTCTAAATATTTTAAGTTAAGTTCTCCAACAAATTAAACTATCTTATTATCTTTTCATAGTTGGAAGGAGAAAGAAAAGTAACTACTCAGAACACATCGAATTCACACAACAACACATATTTATAAAACTTTAAACCAAGTTACAAATACTTATCCGGAATGTTCCTTCAAGTGATCCTTTGACTCCTACTGACTCCAATGCAAGGTACAAGACTTCAACAACAACAACACTTATAAACTCACACTTACTACTCAAGGAATTGAGTAGATAAACTCACTAAATACTCAAGAAGAAAATATGGTGGCTCTCTAAATCTATCTCCGGATGTTGGAGATCTAAGGGGGGCTAGATGGATGGTGAAAGATGACTCTTTTTCTGTAGAAATGTCTCCTATTTATAGAGCTCTGAAAATGGTCAGGGATTGCTTAAGACACCTCTTCAAATTTCATCCAAATTCAATTAATCTTCTTGAAAGTAACTGTAGCGCCTAGGCGCTAGGATCTGGCGCCTAGACGCCAGAGTCCGTGACTAAGTCTTCGCACCTCTTCACTTTGGATCACACCTCTTCGCGATTAAAACTGTTTTCATGTGTCCATATGCATTGTATCACATGTCCTATGTATTAGGAGTAACTTCCAGTCTTCTAGAAGGTCAGATAAACGCTTAACACTGTCAAAATAACTTCCTAAAGTTGTCAGAAATCTTATCTGCTTCAGTATCGAACTGATGCTTAGGCGCCGGATTGTGGCGCCTAGGCGTCGGACCTATAATTTTGGCAACTTTGCTTTTTAGCTATATTTTTGCTCCTTTTTCCTTCTTGAACTCTTTTTTTATCACCTATATCCAAAAACAAAAAAATATCTTTCATTAAAGCATAATATCCTTAAGAATTAAATCATAAATAAGGCATAAAAATAGGTACTTTTTAAGGGGATCAAATTCCCCCAAACTTAAACGTTACTTGTCCTCAAGTAACCATTTTTATTACATAAAATGTATAACATCTTGAATGAAGTTTAAATATTTAAGATTCTTTGTAATTTTTGGTTTTATAAGTGCTTTAGCGAATCATTAAATAAATTTCACTAAGTAAGTTTAATTTTAAGAATTTAAAGAATATTTAACTACCAAATCATAAGACTTTCAATTTTTCATTTATTTCAAGAATAATTGTAATTTATCATATTAAGGTCATATAGAAAATTTACAAGAAAAAGACTTTCATGAAAATTTTTCTAGTAAAAATATTTGTATAAAAAAATTAAGTTAAAAATATAATTAATTTTCTTTCTATAAGATAATTCAAGTGAAATCAATTTTTTATTAGGCTTTCCTCAAGCTTCTCCTAACATTTTTTTTTCTTTTTTTTCTTTTCTTTTCTTTTCTTTTTCTATTTTTTTTTAAGGATATCTTTCAATCCTCCATTTTTTTTCTTCTTTTTAAGGATATTTTTTAATCCTCCATTTTTTTTTAATTTGTGATGATTACTATATCTGGATAGCCTGTTAATGATTTTGAACTTCACTATTCTTAACTTATATTTAAAAACTTATACATCTTTACTTAATAAATATGACATTCTTAATAAGTATTTTTCAAAAATTATTTCAATCTTTTCTTTTTCAAGTAATAATCTTGATTCCTTAGTACTTCAAAAAAAAATTCTCTTTACTATAAATAGAATAATTTTTAATCTTATTATTCTTTAAGTTAAATAATTATATTCTTAAAATCAATCAAATTTATTGAAGTTTTAGTTAAGTTTACTAAATTATTTATAAATTCAAAAATTTAAGTAATCTTAAATAAATTTTTCATTCTTTATGTTAATATTTTTAAAGAAAATATTAGTATATTAAGGACAAATAATATTTAAATTTTAACGAATTTTCTCTTCCCCCAAACTTCAAATTTGGCATAAACATGAATTATGAAAATTTCTAAAGTATGACAGAAAGAATAACATATATATATATATATATATATATATATATATATATATATATATATATATATATATATATATATATATATATATATTACCGGAATTTTTCTAGGTATATGAAAAATAATCAAGAAAGGAAAATTTTATTTCTACACATGCTTTTTATGAATATAAAGTAATGTTTTAAGCATTTATAGAAAAAAATTTTCATAAACGGGATCAATTTCTACAAAAATCATATTATTTTATTTATTTTTATTTATTTTTTTATATATAATAATTTTAAACAAAAATAACTAAACTAAACAGGTGTTCTGATCACTATACAAACACAAAAATAAACTTCAGCAATCCAACAATCATTAGTACATCAATAAGTGTCTCAGAATAGTGCATCAAACATAAAATCAAACAAATCATCACATACATGCAAAACTAACACAAAACAACACATAAACAACACAAATACACAATCCTAAAAATCTGATCATCACTAGCAGTCTCCTCATCCTCGTCATCATCAAAGGAAAAGTCTACATTCTTGTTCTGGATATCAAATGGTGAGAATCTAGGGCAGGTCGGGAACTGAACTGAATGGTCACCCTTCAGGAATCTAATAAGCGACTCAGAATACTCAGCATCATAATCACTCTTCCTCTGGGTGTACTCAGAAAGATAATCCAATTTCAAATCTATAGTATCAACTCTACACCGGGTCAAAAGTAACATATTTTGCTGCTCAATAAATTTCTCATGCATATTCTCCCAAAAACTAGATGGTGGCTCAGTAGCAGAAGTAGAAGGTCTACCAGAGGTAGGTAATGAACTAGAAGGTGCGGTAGAACTCTTACGTCAGAGTTGATCAAAAATACTGACACTTTCTCATCTAATGGGCTTTGTAGACTTGAGCTTTTCCTCTGAAATCTCAGCAACAACTCCAGCATTCTCGCACAGAGAATAAATTAAAGATGGGAATCCCAATCCCACAGAAGTGCTAGAACGAGCAGTGGCCACTACAAAATCATAAATAATACTCCCAACATCAATCAGCTTCCTCTCCTGTATGCAGTAGTTGAGGATAGATCTGTCCTTGGTAACCTTACTCAAATGATTGGATGGAAGGAGGCGAGCATAAATAAAGTAATGTCATGCCTTAGAAGATGAAAAACTTACCCGTTTTTTGATCCAGGTCTTCCAAGCTCCAGTACCATTTGTCAAGCAATAATCATCTCTAAATCTCCCTCTGATGGAGATAATCTAGAATAATAGCACTCGATGTTCGGTGGCAGACCGTAAAAAAATGTTGATTCTCTCTGGAGTAAATCCTACTCCAACTCCTTTCACGAAGATCTTAAAATCTTCAGCATCCAAGAAATTTACATAAAACTCCCCGACGACGGTGATAACAACAACAGCAGTGAAGTAACAGAATCGTTGCAAGTTCAGTGCACCGATCGTAACTTCAATCCTTCCACCAAGATTGTAAAAACTCCTCTCTGAGATAAACTTTCTTGTCATAGCAAAATCATTGTAACGAAAATGTGTTGCAGCAGTGGCAAAAACTCCTCTTCTAAATTTTCTCGTTCCTTCCTCGTTTAGATTTAGGAGCCATCTAAATGTAAGAGAAAGAAAATGCAAAATAAATTAAAGGATCAAAAGAATAAGCTTATTAAAACTTAAATAAAGCTTCAAATCCATGGATTAAACTCCAAAAATCAAAAATTTTTGGTTTTTCTAAAAAATTGAAAAATCCATGGTGAAAATAAAAAATAAATGGATTAGAAGGTAGATCTGACCTCGAGATGAAGAAATCGAGTGATTTCAAGCTCAAAAACTAGAAAATTCGGCCTAAATATGGATCTCTAAAGTTGGTTTTCATGACAATGGGAAGAATAAGGGAGCTTAAGCGTTGTTAATGGCTTCGAATGGTTTAAAAACCTGATTTTCGGGTGTAGGCCGAACCGGCGCTTAGGCGCCGAGTTCTGGCTCCTAGGCGCCAAACTCGCCTCCAAAAATTCAATTTAAATATTATAATTTCCACCAAAACTTAACAAATTCAACTTCTAATTACTCACATGAGAGTATTACTCCAATTTCTAACTTCCAAACATTTTCACAATCAATTAAAATGATAAATTAGATCTGCATTTTAAACACAAGATATAATCAAACTCTTCAATTTCATTTCATATTTTTCATTCCAAGCTCAATAAATTCCAGAAAAAGACTATAACAAAGTTCATCATTCTATAAATAACACAAACAACACATATTCAAAGCAAATTCTCAATCCAACAACACACTTTGAACAAATAAAGCAAACACACAAACTAGATATTTGACACACAAGAACATGACTTAATCACACTTAAAACACATCAAAGATCTATTCATCATCAAACTTTTAATTTCCATCCCTCTCACAATGAAGTTTGTTAGGCCCACATGGATAGAAAACCAACGACCTTGGAAATTCCAAAGCCGTCTTCTCATCAATCCATTTGTTCTTCACATACATCGCTACTTGAGCATCTTGATAGGCTGCCATGTGATCGAATTGAAGTATCGTCTTCCATTCCAAATGCTTAATTTTATGATAAATCTCATGTAGACGATTCTCAATGCTTAGCGATTCCGCCTCAATCTTATCTAAATGACTAAACAATTTTTCCAAACATACAGCAATAAATCCATTGAAATAAGGTTGAGGATCTTTAGAAAACTTATCTCTTATTGCATTACCTTGATCTCCTCTCTCCATTGTTTTGAAACTCTTTTTTCTCCTCCAAAATGAAGTGTTCTGGTCGAAAATAGGTTTGCTTATGGATTGGGGACAGAGATAAGGCAATTTATAAGAAAAAATTTGTGTGAAAAACTAAATATTTTTGTTTTTTGCACGAATAGTAACTGGGATGCTTAGGCGCCGAAATCTGGCGCCTTGGCGCCGGACAATCGATATACATGGTTGTGCTAGCGCTTAGGCGCCAATTTTGGGCGCCTAGGTGCCGGAATCACGTTCGACTTCATTTCGCCTATCGTCAAATTAACAAAGTTTCGGTCTTAAAATAGGTCTATTAAAATGGTATGATCAACACACAAACATCGATTAAGATAAATTCAAATCACACACAATCACAATGATAATATATGGGTTGCCTCCCACAAAATGCTTGGTTTAACGTCGTCAGTCTGACCTAATTAGTTATATTAATCGGGTAGACTCAGTTCGTATGCCTCCTTGTAAATCGGTTTCATTTCTCCTCTATAAGGCTACAGTCTTAATCTGTTAACTTTAAATATTTTTCCAGTCTTTGGATCTTTAATATCCACAGCTCCATAAGGGTATACTTTCTCAATAATAAATGGTCCCATCCATTTAGATCTTAATTTTTCAGGAAAAGATCTTAAACGAGTATTAAATAATAATACTTCTTGTCCAGGCTCAAATATTTTTCTTGAAATCTTTTTATCATGCAATTTCTTCATTCTTTCCTTATAAATTTTTGCATTTTCATAGGATTCATTTCTTATCTCTTCCATTTCATTCAGTTGTAACAATCATTTCTCTCCTGCAGCATTCAAATCATAATTGAACTCCTTTATCGCCCATCAATCTTTATGTTCTAGTTCAAAGGTAAGTGACAATGTTTACCATAAACTAACTAACAAGGTGACTTTCCGATTGGTGTCTTATAAGTTGTTCTATAAGCCCATAATGCATAATCAAGACTATCAACCCAATCAGTTCTTTTAGGATTAACAGACTTTTCTATTATTCTTTTAATTTCTCTGTTTAATACTTCAGTCATTCCACTTGTTTTTGGGTGATAAGCAGTTGTAATTCTATGTTTAATTCTGAATTTATTCAATAATGATTGAATTCTTATATTTCTGAAATGACTTCCCCCATTTGTGATAATTACTCTTAGCATTCCAAATCTTATAAAAATCATCTTCTTTAAAAATTTTGAAACACTTTTAGAATCACAGTTAGGTAAAGCTACAGCTTCAATCCACTTTGAAGCATAATCAACTGCTAATAAAATATAAATCTTTCCAGATGATGGCATAAAAGGTCCCATAAAGTCTAAACCCCATACATTAAAAATTTCAATTTCTAATATATAGCTTAGATGCATTTCATCTTTTCTGGATATATTCCCCATTCTTTGACATCGATCACAAGTTTGCACATAATATCCAACATCTTTGAATAATGTAGGCCAATAAAATCTAGAATTTAGAATTTTAAACGCAGTTTTATCCACTCCAAAGTGTCCTCCAAATTCAAAATCGTGACATTTTTGAATAATTGCAAAAGTTTCTTCATAAGGTACACATCTTCGAATCACGTAATCTCTCGCCTATTTTAAATAAATGAGGATCTTCTCAGATATATGATTTAGAATCATTCTTGAATTTCTTAATATATTTGCTATTCAATCCATACGGTAAAATATTGCTAACCAAATAGTTAATTATATCCGCATACCAAGGCGTTTGTAATCTTTAAATAACATATAACTGTTCATCAAGGAATTTCTCATTTATGTTTTCTTCAATAATCTTCTCATTATTATTTTTAATTCTTGATAAATGATCAGCAATTTGATTGTCAGCTCCTTTTTTGTCCACTATTTGAAAATCAAATTCTTGTAAAAGTAAAACCCATCTTATCAATCTGGGTTTAGCATCATTTTTAGACATTAAATACTTAATAGCGGAATGATCAGTATGTACAATACATTTGGTTCCAAGAAGATAAGGTCTAAATTTATCAAAAGCATATACTATTGCTAAGAACTCTTTCTCAGTAGTAGCATAATTTATTTAAGTTTCATTAAGATTATTGCTAGCATAATATATAACTTTTAAAATTTTCTCATATTTTTGTCCCAATACAGCTCCAATTGCATAATCACTTGCATCACACATTAATTCAAAAGGTTTATTTCAATCAGGTGCAGTGATTAATTTTTCTTTTAAAATATTGAAAGCATTCAGACAATCTTCATTAAATTCAAACATAGCTTCTTTTTCTAATAAATGACAAAGAGGTTTAGCAATCTTAGAAAAATCCTTTAT
This sequence comes from Papilionanthe hookeriana x Papilionanthe teres, assembly GCA_022702705.1. Taxonomy (NCBI): domain Eukaryota; kingdom Viridiplantae; phylum Streptophyta; class Magnoliopsida; order Asparagales; family Orchidaceae; genus Papilionanthe; species Papilionanthe hookeriana x Papilionanthe teres. The sequence goes on along the minus strand of CM040424.1, from coordinate 24,767,371 downwards.
ATATCTTCTATAAAATCCAGCATTACCTAGAAAACTTCTCACATCAGTAACAGTTGTAGGTGGTTGAAGTTCAGAAATAATTTTCACTTTTGCCTCATCAACTTCTATCCCTTTTTGTGAAATTTTATGTCCAAGTACAATTTCTTCTGTGACCATAAATTGACATTTTTCCCAGTTTAGAACCAAATTTGTTTCTTCACATCTTTTCAGAATTTTTGTTATATTTTCCAAGCAAGACTCAAAACAAGTTCCAAATACTGAAAAATCATCCATAAATACTTCAATTCCTTTATCAATTATATCATAGAACATTGACATCATACATATCTAAAAAGTTGCAGTTGCATTACAAAAACTAAAAGGCATTCTTCTAAAAGTAAATGTTCCATAAGGACTTGTAAATATTGTTTTCTCTTGGTCCTCAGGAGCAATAGGTAATTGATGATAACCAGAATATCCATCCAAAAAATTAAAATATAAGTGTCCAGCTAATTTATCTAGCATCTTATCCAAGAAAGGTAAAGTAAAATGATCCTTTCTAGTGTCGTCGTTTAATTTTTGATGATCAATGCAAATTCGCCAGCCAGTAACTTGCCTTGTAGGGATTAATTCATTTTTATCATTAACAATGACAGTTACTCCTCCTTTCTTCAGAACACAATGAATAGGATTTACCCATTGACTATCCTAAAAAGGATAAATAATTTCAGCATCTAACCATTTTATAATATCTTTTTTAACAATGTCTTTCATAATTGGGTTCAATCTTCTTTGAGATTCAATAATAGGTTTACATTTTTCTTCCATTAAAATTCTATGCATATAGATCGAAGGGCTTATTCCTCTTATATCTGCAATAGTTCAACCAAAAGCTTTCTTATAATTTTTCAGAACTCCTATTAATTCTTCTTCTTGATCTTTGCTTAGTTCTGAAGACATAATCACAGGTAAAGTTAATGAATTTCCAAGAAATGCATACTTTAAATGTGCAGGTAACATTTTTAATTCTAATTCAGCAGCTTTTTCAATTGAGGGTAAAAGTATATCATTTTTAGTTGTGTCTAAAATTTCCCAATTATCATGAATATAATGAGTTTCTTCAAATAAATTTTCTTCATTTACTTTTTTTATTTCTTCAGTTAATGACTCATTATATATTACAGATTCATCATTTTTTTCTTCAGAAATGACTTTATATTTTTCTTGATAATACTTTTCAATTATATAATCAAAAATATCCATTTGATAGCATTTTTCTTTGTCAGGATACCTCATTGATTTCAAAACATAAAAATAATATCTCTTGATCATTAACTCTCATTGTTAATTCTCCTTTTTGCACATCAATCATAGCACGTCTGGTAGCTAGAAAAGGTCTCCCTAAAATAATAGGTATTTCTTTATCTTCTTCCATATCCAGTACAATGAAATCTACAGGAAAGATAAATTTATCCACCTTAACAAGAACAACCTCAATAACTCCTCTAGGATAAGTAATAGATCGATCAGTTAACTGAAGGGTTACAGTGGTGAGAGAAATCTCTCCTAAATCTAACCTTCGAAAGATAGAAAATGGCATGAGATTAATACTTGCTCCTAAATCACATAAGGCTTTTCCATAAAATTTTTCTCCAATAGCACATGGTATAGTGAAACTTCCAGGATCTTTAAGTTTCTGAGGTAGTTTCTTTTAAATTATTGCACTACATTCTTAACTTAATGCAACTGTTTCATAAGCTTCAAATTTCCTTTTCTTACTTAAAATATCCTTCATAAATTTTGCATAACTCGGCATTTATTCCAAAGCTTCAGCAAAACGAATGTTGATGGTAAGTTCCTTAAAAATCTCACAGAATTTAGAAAATTGATGGTCAAGCTTCTGTTGTTCTAGTCTTTGAGGAAAAGGTGGTGATGGTCTTTCAACTTCCACTTCAATGGGAATTACAGTATGATCTTTACTTGGAGAAAGAGTTTCATTAGGTTTTTCAATCTCTTCAACCTCTCTCTCTTTTTCAATTTCATTCTGAATTTTCTCTTTTAATTCCTTTCCACTTCTAAGTTGTACAACTTTTGCTTGTTCATGGTCTTTTCCTTTTTCTTTTGGATTAATTTTGACGTTGCTAGGCAGTGTTCCTTGAGGTCTGTAATTAATTAAATTAGCAATTTGTCCCATCTGACTGTCGATATTTCGAATAACAGTGTTTTGGCTTTGTAACTGATTACCTAGTTGCAAGATCAATTCTTCTAAAGATAACTTTTTCTCTGATTGCTAAAAGCAGGAGGATAAGTTGGTCTAAAGTTTGAATTTCCTTGATTGTTCTAATTTCCGGTTGGATTAACTTGATTATTACTCAATTGTTGATGTCCATTATTCCAATTATAATTAGGGTGATTTTTCCAACCTAGATTATAATAATTTGAATAAGGGTTATTAGTTTTACTAGTAATAGCTTGCAAAATCTCCATTGTTTGAGAATCGTCGATATTTGCAGAATTATCATTACTTACATGTGATACGTTAATAGCAAAATTATCCATTTTCTTAGACATCGCAGCCCCTTGTGAAGCTAAAATAAAAAAGGCTTCATTATCTTGAATACTTGCCACTGTTTTAGAATTAACCCTTTCAGAAGGCCATTGAAAATCATTGTTAGCCATTTCTTCAATTAAGGTATAATCTTCATCAAATGTCTTAGCCATTAAAGAACCATCAGTAACAGCATCTATGATAGATCTAAGTGATCCAATAAGTCCGTTATAAAATTTTTGAATAATTAACCAATCTGGTAAAGCATGATGAGGACATTTTCTTAATAGTTCTTTAAATCTTTCCCATGCTTCATAAATTGTCTCTCCATCAAATTGCATAAATGAATTAATATCATTTCTTAATTTAGCAGTTTTAGAAGAAGGAAAATATTTAACAAGGAATTTTTGTGTCATATATGCCCAAGTTTTAATAGAACCAGTTGCAAATGAGTTAAGCCACATCTTGGCTTTATCTTTTAAGGAAAAAGGAAAGAGTCTAAGCCTAATAGCATCATGAGAAACATTATTACATTCTAATGTAGCACAAAGTTCTAAGAAACTAGCAAGGTGTAAGTTTGGATCCTCGTTTGATGTTCCTCCAAATTGATTATTTTGAACTATTTGAATAATAGAAGGTTTAAGCTCAAAAGAATTAGCATTTACAACACGCATTTGAATACTAATATGAAGTTCATCAAATGTAGGGTTTGCATAATCCCTTAATGGTTTATAAACATTTTGTTCATTAATTTCTATTGGATTTTGATTATTGTTATGTAAATTAGCCATTTCCTGATATTTTTGAATTTTTTTTCATTTTCTAACTGTTTTAACAGTTCCTTCTAATTCATAACCAAAAGGTAATAATCCTTCAGATCCAGAACTACGCATAAAAAAAACTTGAATAAAATAAAATCTTTTTTGGTATATTTTTTTGTTTTTGTAAATATTTTTATATATTTTTATTATTTTTTTTTAAGAACTAAAAGTGTAAAATATTTTTAATTTGAAAAATCTAAAAATTTTCTTTCTTAATTTCTTTTATGTTCTTTTCTATCTCTTTTCTATCTTCCCAGGCAACGGCGCCAAAAACTTGAACTCGACTTTTACGAGTATTTGTATATGCAAGAATTTATGAATTTATATTTAAATATTTATAATAATTTCGTAAAGTCTCAATTTCAAACACAAGTATACGTATCGTTTCAAGTAATACAGGGCTCTATTGGAGTACTGGTTATCGATCCCACAGGGAAGATTAATAGAAAATGAATTGAAGAAATTTATTAGATTTTCAAATTAAAAGTAATTATAATTTTTATTTCTTTTCAAAATTCAGATTTTAAGTTTAATAAAATTTATACTAAATGTAAGTAAGTAACAATAAAGTAAAGGTTAATGCAAGTATAAATAAAACAACTTTATCCTTTTCAACTAATCCAAGATTTTTCAGAATAATTATCATTCGTTGAGAACTTAGATTATCGGATTGCGCCAAATAGAAGCATTCCTACTCTTTACCTTCGCTCGATAGTATAAAGAACATTGGCTAATCTATAGATCAGTTTAGGATGTATTATTAGTAGAATGGGTTAATCTAAGCTCACACTTCTAAATGTCGAAGGGTGGCTATGGTCGGCCCTACTTGTGACCCGTTCCCTTTTTATAAACCAAAAAATTAGGATTTAGTCTGTCACTCTAAAAACTAATCAATTGTACGCCCAATAAACAATATCTCCCTATTTATTTGCACTTCACCTTGAATAACCCGCTCAAGGCCTTCGATTACCCAAGGATTCATGTGATATCTACTAGTTAAGAACTCATCTCCGGATAGGTCTCATAATTCTTGAACAGGTTTTAATAATTCAAATGGCCAGTTTAAAAAGTAAATTAAGATCAGGTTTTAATATCATCGCAATAATTCTAAATATTTTAAGTTAAGTTCTCCAACAAAATTAAACTATCTTATTATCTTTTCATAGTTGCAAGGAGAAAGAAAAGTAACTACTTAAAACACATTGAATTCACACAACAAAACATATTTATAAAACTTTGAACCAAGTTACAAATATTTATCTGGATTGTTCCTTCAAGTGATCCTTTGACTCCTACTGGCTCCAATGTAAGCTACAAGACTTCAACAGCAACAACACTTATAAACTAACACTTACTACTCAAGGAATTGAGAAGATAAACTCACTAAATACTCAAGAATAAAATATGGTGGCTCTCTAAATCTATCTCTAGATGTTGGAGATCAAAGTGGGGGCTATATGAATGGCAAAAGAGGGCCCTATTTCTGTAGAAATGTCTCGTATTTATAGAGCTCTGAAAATGGACAGGGGTTGCTTAAGACACCTCTTCAAAATTCATCCAAATTCAATGAATCTTCTAGAAAGTAACTGTGGCGCCTAGGCGCGGGAGTCCGTGACCAAGTCTTCGCACCTCTTCACTTTGGATCACACCTCTTCGTGATTAAAACCATTTTCCCGTGTCCAGATGCATTGTATCACATGTCCTATGTATTAGGAGTAACTTCCAGTTTTCTATAAGGTCTGATAACCGCTTAACACTGTCAGAATAAATGCCCAAAGTTGTCAAAATCTTATCTGCTTCAGTATCAAACTGGCGCTTAGGCGCCGGATTCTGGCGCCTAGGCGCCAGACCTATAATTTCAGCAACTTTGCTTTTTAGCTCTATTTTTGTTCCTTTTTTCTCTTTTTTCTTTCTTGAACTCTTTTTTTATCACCTATATCCAAAAACATAAAAATACCTTTCATTAAAGCATATTACTCTTAAGAATTAAATCATAAATAAGGCATAAAATAGGTACTTTTTAAGTGGATCAGCAACCTAGGATTTAATTATAGAACTTTCCTGATGACTATCTTAGAAGACTATCAATGGACCCTTAAACCATAGAAATTCAAAACACTTCCTTGCTTTACTTGGAGTTTTAAATGCTTAAAGTCTAACCTCTAAGCACTTAGGAGGATAAGATCAAGCATAGGGAAGCTCAAGGGGAGTTCCCTATAAGATGGTCAAGCCTTAGGACTCATCCTGGATGGTCTGGTCTAGGTCAGGCTCACACACACCCGCACCTAACTCTACATTTACATTCACTATTTCTAGCCCTAAACCAAACATGTCTACCTTCGATCCCCTACTCTTTGGAAATTCATGTCGGTGGTTCTCCAGTTGGGGACGATGAATGGATGTCATCTGATCGTGAGTGTGTTTAGTGGAGGTCTATAATTGCGCCGAAGGGAGGAGCGGTTCATAAAACACGTGATGAGTCAGATGGCGGCGCCCAATCAGAAGGAGACGCGTAGTGCTTTAGAGCTATTAAGAATGGCATAGTGTTGAGTCAAATGAATAGTAAATTAAAATAATCTTTCTAATTTTCTAAGTGAATACATTAAATTTTAAAGGCTTATAATAATTTTCAAAGGCTAAAAATGACTTTCCCTCAACTTTCCACTAAAATAATTCTAATATGTAAAATATAAATCACAAAAATGTGAGATTTGTTTCTATGGGTCCCCTGGACTCAGAGAGATTTAAGAAAAAAATAAAACTTAATTTTCCACTTAAATAATATTTTGTATTTTATTAATACTAAAAATAAACTAATACTTCTAATAATTAGATTAAAATTTAAAAAATCATGAAAATAGATCAAAGTGGTCCTCTAACCTAGATGAATCTCTAATAATTTTTTTAAAGACAGATTCTTTACTTTGGCTAAGTTAAGGATTTACTTTGAAAATCCCTATTATGCATTAAAAAATTATTAAAATTAAATTAAAATCAGAAAATTCACTTTTTCTCCTCTGATGTTTTAATTAACCCATGAGTTGGGTAATATAAAAATTTCAAAGTTATTTGAGTTAAATTTAATGAGTTATGGAGTGATAGGCCTTAAAGGGGCAAAATTGTAACTTTGAAATTTAAGCCTTAATTAATATTTAGGCCTAATCAAAGAGAAATGGGTAATTAATGATCATAATTGACTACAAGGGACTTAATGGTAGAAACCATTCTCACATTTCTCCACGTTAAGGATAAATTTGCAATTCCTTAAATTAAGAAATTTTGGAAGATGATTAAAATTAAATGATTTTAAGTTGATGGGTTTAACTTCAAAATATAATAATTCACCAATTTAGAACCCTTAATCAATGATGAAATGATAATTCAATGCTTTGATAAGGATTAAATGCATCAAATAACTCAACATTTCCTAAAATTATAAATCTACCCATTAAGTCTTAAGAGCTTAGTAGTAAATTAGGCTTAATCAAGGTTTGATTTAATGAGGTTTAAAAAATGAAATATGATCAGCATTAAACAACTTGGAACACTATAAGCCTGACTCTAAAATTAAATTAGCTAAGGGTCTGTTTGGGGCAGCTGCAGCTTATTGAATAATCTGCTGATAAGCTGATTAAAAATAATCTGTTGATAAACTAGGTGCAGTGGTAATTGCAAAATTTTATTTTTTTGGAAAAACCAAACCGTAGCCAGAAAGCCGCCACCACACCTGGATAGGTGCGGTGTGAAAAAGTTGTTTTCTGCGTTTTAAAAATGCATAAGCTGTCAAAATGCAGTTTATCCAAACAGGCCAGGTGTGTTTTCAAAATGCCACCGCACCAAATAAGCTGCCCCAAACGAACCCTAAATCTCATAATCAAATCAATTTTCCCCTAAGAGTCTTCCCCACAAAATTTATAAATGAAATATCAAGTGATGGTTACCCCACTCATCGGGATGATTGAAACATCAAGATTCATTGAACATAAGAGTATAATTTTAATGAATCATTTAGCAACCTGTTAAGTTCAAATGAACTCTAGACAATTCAAAAGGTTATGAAATGTCTAGTGTATTGCCCATACCCCTTCATAATCTTTTGGATATCTTGGAGGACGACTAATCCTATTATGCTTTGCTTAAGAAAAATCATTCTCGCAAATGAACAAATAGGAGCCCACCAAGTTATGACATAGGATTTCGTAAGTACATTACTGTTGTGAAATTTTGGGCAAAGTAAAGCACAAGAATCAACACAAAACCAGAAGAACACAGAGAGATTTAACGAGGTTACGCAAAGATGCATACGTCCTCAGGAGCAGAGTGATGAATTTCACTATTTCAGAGGAGTTACAAAGTTCGGTCAATACCCATAGGGTTACACATCTATTTATAGATAAAACTCACAAATAAATTTACAAACACGCCCTCGCTCCCCCCAACCCACTTAATTCACCAAAAGACACACCTCTTTACCAAGAGACTCCAAATTTCTGGTATATGAGCCATACTTAACAAATCTCCACCTTGACGAATATCTAGCCCCTTTGGAGAAATACATTATGGAGTTTCTTACACCAAAGTGGGTTGGACAACCATGCCATCTAACAATTGCAAACATTCAACAAGTTTAAGCAATGCAAGAACTTGTTGATAATACCTGGCTTGGTCAACATACCTGCTGCATTTCCATCATATAAACCAACAGAGTGAACTCCACCTATAATTGTACTCCCCAACAGTTTATAGATATTATCAGGTTTCGTAACTCGCAATGCTTTTAAAATTCCTTGTTGTGCCAACAAATCTTTTACCCTTATTTTCCACAATCTGAAGTTTATGATTCCATCGAACTTTACTATCTTGAATTTTGCACCAGACGTTGCATTTGAAATTAATCTTGCAGTGAATTTTTCTTGCCTTTTGTTGAAACAAAAAACACACCGTAAATAAATTCAATTAAACCTGAAACATTCTCTGTTAATTACAACAAATTTTCCCTTGATTGTACTGTGATTCGTGAATCAAATTCTCCATAAGAAGTACTTTTCCTGTTTGCACCGACACCTTGGACAAAACTTTGTGCTGCGAACCCGAAATCCTTCTCCAATCACAAATCATTGCGTAGAAAACCCTTGGCACATGTTTACAAAATACCTCCGCATAACCCTTCGCCAAATGGACTCTTACTCCACCTATCGCAACTTCTGCAACAAACTTGCGAACTTTACCGGCTGAAGTCCTCTGTTCACAAAATGAGGATCCAATTCGCAGAATCAAACTCCACCTGATGAAAGGCTCTACGTGAGCCTCTTAATTTGTTGTGAAGAAGACCCACAGTCTATTCGCACCTGTTTGCGCTATCTGCTCACGATATCTGCCTTGCGAACTCATCTTCCGCAAACTTCTTGTCTAGGTCCCAAGCCCTTGAGTCTTCTATAGCTGATCTCTTCTCATGCCAACATGAATAAGAGAATATTCCTCTTAGTCTCTTGTTACTCCTGTAACAAGGTGAGAATAATGACCAAATTCCAATTAATCGACGACAACTGATCAGATCAAGGGTTCAAGGTAACCAATGAACTCTACCTCGTGAGAACTCTCAGGCAACTTCTGAACTACTTCCCCGGTAACTGTGAACTACCAAAACCTAGCCTACCGCACGAATAGTCACTCCAGTTTGCCTGTCGCAACCTGTTGTGCGAACCAAAATCCTGTTGTGATTCTCTCCTCTGCCTGTAGAATCCCTTATCGCGAACCCCTCTGTACCTTCTCAACTGGTCGTGCGAACTTCACCTCACTAAACACCACCTGGTGTACGCAAACTTTCTTTCTCTATTCTGTGCCGAAAAAATTGTCCGCCCCCCTATCACAAAATGCCGCAATCCAAAAGAAAGCCTGTTCAGACCTCTATAAATTTCAACTGGACGGAACAACCGAACTCCCCCGCCTCTACTGCGTCCGGTTCAAGAGTGAAGAAATATTCTTCCTAGTAGAACTCGACCTGCGCGCTGAGCTGTTCTCGAATTAACTGTCTCGTCTGCGAGAACGTGTTTGTGCCTGTTCGCGCTGCCATCCACACAAACCGTGAATAACCCTCACGAACTCCCTCGCCTGTTAGCGATAACTACATAGGATCGCGAAGCACCTGTTGCATGAAGCTTCAAACACTATTGCGCGAACTGTCGGAGCCGAACTGCTTCTACGGTAACGCTCCACTGAGACTCCTTCGCGAAATCTAACTCGTCGAACTGCTGTGATAACCTGTTCTCTATTGCGCCTGTTGCACAATTCCATGACCGCCAATCTCCACAGCCGAAGAAACAAATCCATGGAATATTCATATTCTGGATTCCCTAGCCTCTGCGTGATCTCGTGAACTACCCTCTACCACGAACACCTGGAACAACCCCCACAAAATCTTATCCGGGCCTCAGCCGCCTATCGCACGAACTCCCGAAGCCGTTGTGTGCCTCTGTTTCTCGCTTTAGGAACTCCTTCAAGCGAATCCTCGATCTTCTCGAGCTTCACAGCCTTGGAGCCGAACTCCCCTCTGCGTGAGGGAATATTCTTCCTAAACTACTGTCATCGAACCGCTGAGGTCGCTCCCTCGCGAGTTGCCTAGTTCGTGATATCTCTCTCCTCCCCGAAGGCTACTCGCAGAAGCCCCTATCGCATGCCTGCGCGACACACCCGCCAATAGGAATTAAGAAGGACCTCATGTGGTAACTTGTGAACTTCTGCTCTGAATTTCCTAAACTACAGCAATTCCACAAACTCCGAAGCCTCGGAAGCCAAATCTTTTTTTCTTCTTCATTCTTCCTACAATGATCTACTTTGCCCTAGACCCACGCTTTGATACCAATTTTTGTGAAATTTAAAGAAAAGTAAAAAAACAAGAATCGCCATAAAATTAGAAGAACATAGAGAGATTTAACGAGGTTTGACAAATATGCCTACATCCATAGGAGCAGAGTGAAGAATTTCACTATTTCAAGGAAGTTACAAAGTTTGGTCACATACCACCAATAGGGTTACACATTTATTTATAGATATAACCCATAAATAAATTTACAGACATGCCCTCGCTTACCCACAACCCACTTAATTCACCAAGAGACACCTTTTTTACCAAGAGACCAAATTTCTAAAAATATGAGTCATACCTAACACATTTTAAACTTATTTTTTTCTTATTTTCTAACATGTTGTTGACCTCATTTTGGATGAGGTCTTTTCTCTTCTCTCTCCTTAGTACTTAGGATCTAGCCTTAGGCTTTCCCTTTAACTATCTTAGAGGACTAGAAATTGAACCAACCACTTAGAAGTTCAAACACCTCTTAACTCCCTGCAAATCCCATAAGTTTGATTGTAAACCCCTAAGTCACTTGGAGGGTTAAGATCAAATGTGGAGGTTTAAAGGATGAGTTCCCTATATGACTCTTTGGCCTTAGGGCTACCCTGGGTGGCCTGGTCTGGTGAGGGTTGACCTGCACACAATACACTTTCACACACATTCCAAATCCTAAAACCATTCATACCTAGCTTGACTTCCTGACTCATATAGGTAATTCATATGGATGAACCTTAACCCCTGTGCCCTCGCTAAGAGGGTTAGGAACAACATAGTGAATGCCTCAAATGAGTCCTCTCATGGCTCTTATGGGCTTGATATGGCTTCATGGCTCAACCAAAACAATTTCATTTCACTCACACTTAATCAATCTTCATTTTCCCAAAATTTCAATTTTTGACCCCCCGGGGCCCGAAACCCACCAAACCTACCAAATGCCCTTGAAATTGCCCAAAAATTTGCAAAATTGCCTAAATTACCCAAAATTCCTAAATACTAATCCTAAACATTTCCTCCCACTCAAATTGATCATCCATGACCAAATACACCAAGAATTTCCAAAAATACCCCCCAATACCCTCCAAATATCCAAAATACCCTTTTAACCCAAAAATTCCAAAAATTCAGAAAATTCCCAAAACATTCCAGAAAATCTCAAATATTCTGAATTTCATTTTATTCAACTACACCGCAAGCCATTTTTGTCAATTTAGCCCACTTTTACCAAAACCCCTAATTTGGCTCATTTTTAACCAAAGTAAGCCCAATGTCAAACCAAATCAACCCAATTGACCTCAATGTTGATCCAATCCAATTCTAAATTTCAATTCAACATCCCCAATATCAATTTATACCAAATCCAAGCCCAATTTGATTAACATTTGGATCCAATTTCAATTTGAAGCTTAAAGCCCAATTTTGGCCCATGACCTAAACTTAGCCCAAACTAACCCAACTCAACTCCAATTAACCCTAAATCTTTTCCTAAACCTTCCTAATATCCCCACAAACAAAACACTAACAAGATTTTCCCCAAATTTAAACCTAAACTCCACCTAAAACCAAAATCCCCAATTTTGGCCTAAACACACCATGAACCCAAATGGGCCCAAATCCCAAAATCAAAGCCCAACCAAAGTTGAAAACTCTTTGTTATACTCCCATAAACATTTCTCAACATTAATTTTACATCAAATCTAACATTAGCCCAACTTTAGCCCAAGTTAGCCTAATCTGATCCACTCTGGCCCGTTTACCAAAAAGTCCCAAATCAAACCCAATTCAACTACAAATCACCTCAAATTTATTTCAACTCATGACACATCCTTAAACTAAACCCAACATTTATTTGGCATGGTCCTTCACAAAATTTCCATCCACCAATTTGTTTTCAAACCTAAAGGCCCACATTCTTAAACCATTCTAAAAGCCCATCCAAATGATTTCAAAAAGCCCAAATTTGGCTCTAAAGCCCACATGACAAATTCTCCCCACCATACCTTTAATTGAAATCATCCTTAAGTCCTAAACCAATGATCAAATAATTCTAAATAAAGCTTCATCCAAATTTCCACCAAAATGCCAAAAATCCCTAAAACCTAATTCCATGAAATTGACTAAGCTTGGCCCCAAGCCAAATGGAGCCATTGAGCCATGCATAAGCCATATGCAAGCCATAAGGAGCCCTTTCCACCTCACCATGCCATTAATGGCAAGAAGGGGGGGATCTTTCTTAAACCTTCATTAAGAATTTTAACCTCATTTATGCAACACTCTAAACCAATCCTAGCCACCTCACCATGGATGGAGACCACACCACCTTCTCTTGGCTGACTCACCTGACCTCCCTCAGCCCAAAATCAGAGCTTTGGATGGTGCACCAAGCCCTAAACGATGGCTAAACCAAAATGAGCCTAAAATGACCCTTCCCCTTACCACTTAAATCAAACCTCTTTACACTTAGCATTGGCCAATTGAACCCACAAACTTCAATGCTCCAGGCCGTCGGAAAATGCCATGGCCGAGGAGCTTGGAATGAGCCAAATTTCAAATTCTCACCTGCTGAGCTGCCCCACTCCAATTGGCCACCACAGCTCTTCATCTCCTCCTTTAGGCAGCTGATCCCAGCCATCAATTGCCCCTGAGAAGCCCTAGCCATGGCTATTTAAACAAGCCACCCCCTCTCGGCCAAAAGGTTGGCTGAAATCGACCTTCATAGAATCCCTCCAAACTCCTCATAGAGCTTCCCTTAGCCAAGAGCAATTTATCCCCACTGTTCTCCTACCCTAAACCATTGATTGAGCTCAATTTCGGAGCTCAATTCTCAGCCCATAATAGGACTTCCCAGGAACCTTCATAAAAATCAAATTAAACTCACCCACACCTGCACTGGACCAAGAGAAGGAGTTCCCCAGTGAAAGCTCCCTCACCAAGCCGACCATCCTCTCTATCGGCCAAGCTTTGAAATCACCTTGGTCACTTTCATACCTAGGCAATTCCTCGCAGCCGAGACGTCATCCGGAGCTTCCTTGGGTGCAATCGAAGGTGCCACAACTCTCCGATCGAAGCTTCACTTCTCGTAGCTAAGGTATGGACCCCTTCTTCCTCCCGAGCTTCCAGACGATTCTCTATTTTTCTCGCTTAACTTCATAAAGCACATAAACCATATGGATGTGTTCGTCTCCTCAAGACGAATCTATAGAGCATGAGAACATGAAAATCCATTGAGAAACGAGAGAGATCTTAGGGTTTGAGTGTGGACGGCTCTCGGAACTCACCAGGCGGAGACGATGCGGTCGCCGTTGGATCGAGCGTGTATCGAATGGATGGTGCAGATCGCGTCGGACGAGTAAACGGGACATGAACCGCGGGCCCCCGGAGCATTGAGTCGGATGGTGGCGTCGAATAAGGAGGTGACGTGTGGGCTTTCGGAGCTGCCGAGGATGAGTCGGCACCGCGTGGATAAGTAGATAATTAGGGGTATTTTTGATTTATTTAAATACCCAGAACTTAGAAAATCCATATCTTCGTGTATAAAAATCACAAAAATAAAATAAAAATACCCTCTTGCTCAGTGAACAGAGGAGAATAATGTGGAAAAAGAATTGAGTTAATTTGATGAGTATTTTATTTTTAATTAATTATTTACTCATTTCAGTATTTTAATTCTCCATTTCCATAGACAATTCACCATGGCATGAGACCATAGGGCTTTTGAAGCCTCTAATCTTGGGAACATTCCCTGAATTTTTCAAGGTCAGAGGCTATCTCTATGGCAAGTTATGTATTTTTCAATTTTATGTCACTGTTTTTGGTATTTTAATTCCATTAATTAGCATATTGCTTAGAAAATTCTAGGAAAATTTGGGGAAGTTTCTTAGGACCAGAGGACCCTACGATAATTATATTTTGAGTCAATTCATTAAGAATAACCCTAATTGGCCTAATTTCTTAAAACTGAACTTTAATTAATTAGGGTTAATCACATATCAAAAGAACTTGAAAACTATTCTCCACTGATCTTTAAGATCAGAGGGACCTCATATAAAAATTTGGAATCAATTGGAAATGTTTGACCCCACTAAATGGATTAATTAGGTCACATGAGTAAAATTAAACTTAAATAATTCATAACTCCAAAAATACATTTTAAAAATTCACAAAATTGGTTTTGTGGGCTCTCTGATATCAGAGGAGTCTAAGAAAATTAAAATTGTAATTTTTCAAAAATCTTCACTTTTCACCATATTTTAATATTTTAAATAATTAAAAATAATAATAAAAATCACAAAATTATCATATTTTGACTCCTAATCACTTAGGAACAAACCAAATATTTTTCCCAAGTCTCTTGATTAAGATATTGAATTTTAAATGTTTAAGACAATTTTTTATATTAAAAAATGGATTTTCTAATCTTTTCACTAAATTAATTCTAATAAATCAAAGAAAAATCATAAAAATATAAATTTTTTTTTCTGAACTCCTTGAGGTCAGAGAGACTTAAGAAAAATATAAAATTTATTTTTTAACTTTAATTTTATTTTATAATTAATTAACACTCCCAAATTCAAAATAATTATAATAAATAAAATATAATTCAAAAAATCAACAAAATTAGTCTAAGTGGTCCCCTGGTTAGTAGGAACATCTCATAATTTTCTTAAGGATAGAAACCTTAGCTTGGTCATGTTGTTGAATTTTTATTGAAAACCCTTATTTTTTCACAAAAATAATTATATAAATTAAATTAAATTCAGAAAAATCACATTTTCCCCTCTAATGTCTTAATTAACATATGAGTGAAGTGACATAAAAATTTCAAGTTCATTTGATTTTAATTTGATGAGTTATGAATTAAATAAGCCTAAAGGGGCATAAAGGTAATTAAAGGATTTTAACCCTAATTAACATTTAGGTCTAATCAAAATGGGGGGTGAAATATCTTATTTTAAAATTTTCCTTAGAAGAATGAAACCTAGAGAATTAAGGGGTAGAAACCCATTAATCTTCTTGAAAACATTTAAAGTAAATTTTAATTAATTAAACAATTTGAATTTTTGAAGAATAAGTTAAAATTTGGATTATTAAAATGAAGATATAATTTAGAGAGACTATAATAACTTAAACTAAAATCCCTAAATAAATCACTTTAATAATATTTAATTTTTTTATTAAATTTAAAGTGATAATTGAAATTAATAATTAAATAATTAAAAGAAAAGTAAACCTTAATTAAATTAAAACTTAAAACATTAAATAACTTGATAATTAAATTGAATCAAAAAGAAAATATAATTTCAAAAATCACTTGAAAGCAAATTTAAAGCAAACTTGAAACATCAAAATCAATTTCAAAAAAAAATGATTCTTAATTAAAAAATCAAACCAATTAAAAGTTAATCTAGAATATTGCAATTAAATTAAAATTAAATCATTGAAGTCTAAATT
Source organism: Papilionanthe hookeriana x Papilionanthe teres (assembly GCA_022702705.1). Taxonomy (NCBI): domain Eukaryota; kingdom Viridiplantae; phylum Streptophyta; class Magnoliopsida; order Asparagales; family Orchidaceae; genus Papilionanthe; species Papilionanthe hookeriana x Papilionanthe teres. Next base: position 24,751,722 of record CM040424.1, on the reverse strand, counting down.
AAAAAAATTTTAAACTCCTCTTTCAATTCAAATAGTTTAAAACATTTAAGAATGAAACAACTTGAATAATATTCCAAACTTAAAATTATTAACTAAATTAAATCAATTTAAATCACCAATTCCAATTTTAAATCATTAAATTCTTTAACAAACTCATTTACCCCCTAAAGGTTTTCATTATTATAACTCTTAAGTAAAACATTAAGTGAAATGTCACTTCACTCATAGGATAATCAAACATCCTAATTCACTAAGCAAGAAACAAAACTTAACTAAATTCTTGGATGATTAATTCACCTAAACAAAGAAATTCATTTGGACTCGAAACAATCCCAGAAGTATTGAAAATATGTTTAGGATTTGTCCTAAGCACTTCCTCAATATGATGGGATGTTTTAGAAGAAAAATTGAATTTAATTGTTCTTTGATGAAGAAAATCATCCTTAACAAAATACAAGAACCTAGACGTCATAGAAGATGACTAGCAATAGGATTAGGGATTTGGTAGACAACCAGAACCTTCCCTTAACATTACCTATGTACTTGTTATAAATATTTAAATGCCTTAACATGTGTTTTAAGTGCATCTTGGAATGATGAGAAGACCCTCCAGGTACGCTTTTATTTTATTGCAATCTACTTTATTGCAATTCATTTATATGAGCTACACTTTACTCTTTTTGCATGTTAAACAAGATTATTGCATGAAAACTGAAAATTTTAGGATAGCCACAAAACTGAAACCCAAAACTAAATTAAAATCAACACAAGATAAAATTCACCGCCACAACATTCAAAAGATAAAACAACTCAAAATTTAATCATAAATAGAAGAACAAAACTACAAAAACAACTAAACTAAAACGTCTCGTTGGATGATCGAGAATACCTCGGATGATGTAACCCACGTGTTGCTAACGGGATTTCCCACGGTCTAAATGAAAGTGTGGAACTCATTCAGTTGAGTTTAGCAAATTCATCTCGACTAAGTGAATTCGATAAAAATAACGGTGCCGGAATGATGGAACCGTGGGATCTTAATCGGTGTTGTTATAATCAACTTTAAGATTTCCCTAATAAAACATAAAAGACATTTGAACTTTAAAACTCTTCTAAACCAAAACACTTCTCTCATCTCCTGATTTTCACCTTCTAAACTAAATCTCTACAACAACAAGGAGCTTGGAGCATAGTGGGCAGCGCGGCCATCGTCATCAGCAAAACCTGTATCTACATCAGCTAAACATTTCTTAGTTTTAAATAACCACGCCATAGGATTTCGAGGTAGTTTGCTTAGTGCAACATAAATCCTCAACTTTTTGTTAGGCATTTGTATAATCATGTTATGCAAATTAAGCCCTAACCGATCTTAGGACTCCGAAGTAGTCGTTCGGTACGACATAAACCCTCACATCTCCAAGGCTGTTTGTATGATTATGTCATATAAATAATGTCCTAATTAACTAAAATTGGCAGGATTTCAACATTAAATAAACCCTTAAATTGAAGCCAAACAATAGGATTATTTGGGAAGTTGCCAAGATTCTTCTTGGATCCTCAACTTCTCCCACTTCTCTTCCTTTGGACTCCTAAAATAAATTGTTCCAAATTTGATTCATTCCCTATTAAAATTTTCAAAATCTAATTGTTTGAAAAACTTAAACTTTGAAATTCTTGAGAGCAAAACCACTAATCATTATCGAGAGTTTTCTTAAGTATCTTCAGACATTTAAGATGTAATTAACTATAGGGGCTTGCCCTTATAGGGAACTTTAAGAAACCAGGTAATATAAACCCTGCTTAATTCATTTATATTAAGCAGGGAAACTTGTCGGCTTATAAAATTGGTTCGCAGACCAAACAGATGTCTCAAATCTTCTAGTTTATTTAATCGAGCCCCATCATTAAGCAGTGTGTATATTCTTCGGGATAGATTCACGGTTTGTGATGCGGTGCTCGTTTATATAAACTATTTGGGATGTGAGATCTGTTTGATTTCATATCTTAAAATTTTTAAACTTAAAGTTATTTTTAAAATCAAATGCTACTTTCTAAATTATATATATATATATATATATATATATATAAATTAAATTTAAAATCTAAAATTCGCCGACAATTTCTGTAGGCGACCCCTTTTCAAAATACAACACTCAACCTAAAAATATGCCGACACATGCAATTTTAAATTCCCAGTAAAATTATCTTTGTTGCAAAAGGCTAGTCTTTCAACTAGAGTGTGAGAAGAGGACTAGTACGCTTTTACACTTTATAGTACGTTCTTTTCATGCATTTACTTTACTGGATTTTCCTGCTTATAAAAATTACATGTCAAAACTGAAAATTTTAGGATAGCCACAAAACCAAGACAAAATAAAACAAAAATCAAATTCACCTCCACAACAAAGAAAAACATAAGACAACTCAAAATTGAATCATAAACAAAACAAAACCATAATTGCAACTAAATTAAGATGTTTCTTTAGATGATCGAGAATACCTCAGAGGAGGAAATCTTCGGCTGCTGATGCACCAAAAATAAGTTGGATTTTTCATATATATATATATATATACATAGTACTCATTTTTTGTGATATATTACACTTCAAAGGAAGGTATTGTTTATGTTTTACTGTGGGTATGATAATTTTAGGCCAATTGAGCAAAAAGAAGCTAAAAAAGAATAAATTTGGAGTGAAAAAGGGCGAAAACTAGAAAGCTAAGTTCTTGCGCAGAAGGCGCTAGAATGGGTGCCAACGACGCCATTTTTTAAAGAAGAGATTATTTACGTGTGATAGGGTGCCGATGGCACCCAAAGTCAATGGAGGCCAGATTCAATGTATTTAGATGACTTTTGGAGGGATTATTGAGGCAACTAGGCTATTTTAACATGAATTTGGCGCCATAATTAGAGGAGAAGAAGTCATGTGAGTGTAGTAAATTAGTGTGTGAGTAGAGAGGAAGTTTTTATAGAGAGTTTAGAGTCTAGGGTTTGGTGTAAAAGCGTTTGTTTTTTGTGGGATTCTTCTCAAAAGAGTTATAAGAGGAGAGGAAAAGTGGGAACCCTGCTAATCTAAGAAAGAATTGTGTGTTGTTGTGAAGAGATAAGGAGATTCAAAGGAACTTCAAAGGATTTGCTTGGGGAAGAAATTGAGATAAGTTGTGTTTACTTCTTATTTTTCTATGACTTTGCTTTTATGTATAAAATATTTATTTTATCGTATCTTCCTCATGAATTATGATTAGATTTTTTCATATTTCTCCTTGCAATGATAAATAGTGAAGTGATGATTTAGATTGGATGTGATATATGCATGTTAAGAAATTGTGATGATTTTTCCCTCCGTACTTCATTTACTTATAGATCTGGCCAGTTGAATTGTTAAAATATGCTTTGAAATATATGATCCAAAAGAACTATGCTTTCTAAAACAAAAGTGAAGATTACATTCAATGTCCATGAATGATTGATGTAGTTCATGGGGGTTGGGTGCAAATAAATAAGGAAATATGGTTTATTGGGCTTAGAATTGGAGATTTTATGGTGACAGACTAAAATCCCTAATTTGGTCCTGGTGTTTGGAAACTAAAGTGAGAGTTAGCCTTTAGGCAAAAGGAAGTGGGAGCTCTGGAGTGAGAGCCATTATCCTCCCAGCCTAGCCACAGATTTAGGAACTAAAACTATGATTATCCAATTTTCTTTATTGCACTCGGAAGAGAATAAAGAATAGGTATGCTACTATTTGGCACAATACAAGAATTTCACTAATCTTTATCATTTACTCACCATAACATCATTACAAGGGGGAGGACACTTTCTCAAAATTTGAACTATTCAATTCAAAACCTAATGTAGTAGTAGTTAACTTTAATTTGAAGTTTGGAAAGTACTTTTGGCATCGTTAATCTTTAGTAACTTTAGTATTTTCTTTACGTGCATTGCAATTTGCATATTGGATTTTTGTGCTACGCTTTAAGGTTTGCTTCCTCCTTGTGGGATCGATAACCAGGACTCCACTAGAGCTCTGTCTTACTTGAGCGATATGTATACTTGCATATTGATTAGCTGCATTCTTATTATACTGATTATAATTTGTGACTGAACTGAAAAAACTTATAAATATCTGCGATTAAGGTTTTGGCGTAGTTGCTGGGGAGGCAATAGTAAATTTAGTAGTAAATGAAACCTTTGTTTCATAATCTGCAGTTGTGTGTGTTTACTTACTTTTGTGTGCCTACTGTAATTGTGTACAAATAGTATTGAATTTGAAGATTTAGTACCTTACGAGTCAGAGTTAGAACGTACCGTTAGAAAAATTCAAAAACAATAAAAAGAATCTAAAAATTTGAACAAAATAATGAATAATCTAGATAATCAAAGAAATGAAAATGAACATCAACCTAGACCTTTAAGAGATTATGTTAACCCTTCAACAAATGAAATTCACTTAACTATTCACAATATCGATGTAGCTGCTAATTAATTTGAGCGTAAACCTACTATTATCCAAATGATACAATATAATCAATTTGGTGGAACACCGAATGAAGATCCTAACTTACATCTTGCTAGTTTTCTAGAATTGTTTGCTACATTCAAATATGTTTGAATGTTGAATGACGCTGTCAGGCTTAAACCTTTTCTTTTTTCATTAAGGGATAAAGCTAAGGCATGGTTAAATTTTTTAACACCTGGATCTATGAGAACTTGGGGAGAACTATCACAAAACATTTTATCAAAGTATTTCCCTCCATCATAAACTGCTAAGCTTAGAAATGATATTACATGTTCCTATCAGTTTGAAGGGGAATCAATATATGAACCTTAGGAAATATTTAATAATCTCTTTAGAAAGTGTCTACATCATGCTTTACCAAATTTTTTAATAATTCAAACATATTATAATGGATTATTGGGATCTTTTAGATCGGTTATTGAAGTTGTTGTTGGTGGATCATTAATGTCAAAGCCATTTAATGAGGCATATTCTTTAATAGAAGAGATGGTTGCTAATAATTTTTAATGGCCCTTTAAACGGGTAAGTCCAAAAAGAGTAGCTATTATTCATGATTCTGATGCAATACCTATGTTGGCTTCTCAAATTCCATATATTTCATTGAAAATAGATCAATTTGGAATGAACTATTCTCAAGCGCCTGAGGTGTTAGAGGAAAATTTATTGGGACAAATAGTAGATTCTTAATCATCTTATGAGACTTTGAATGCTATAAATAATAGACCCAACAATCCTTATTCTAATTATTTTAAGCTTGGTTGGAAAAACCATCCAAACTTAAATGGAATAATAAGACAGCTACTATTAATCCATAGTGTGAGAACAATTATGTGAACTCCTTGGGAAAAATTCGAACAACTAGGGAAACACAAACTACAGACCTTTTTATCCCTTAGGTTTCAATAGTAACCCAAAATTTAAGGAAAATGAGTTGTCTATGGAAAAATTGATATTAAACATGGCTAATTAATTACAAAGTCAAGGGAATCAATTACAAAGTCATGTTAACCAATTAAAAAGTCACGGAGCTGCTATTAAAAATATTGAAAATCAATTAAGGTAAATTTTTACTGCACTTAGTAATAGACCTTCAAGAATTTTCCCTATAATTTTAAGATTAAACCAAAGGATCAAAGTAGAGAACAATTTAAGGCTATACAGTTAAGAAGTAGAAAAGAATTTGAATCAAGAGTGCAAAAAGATTTTGAAGTTGAAAAAGGGAAGGTGGAAACTGAAAATGATAATGATAATATATATATCTAGATTTAGAATATCCGCTTAAACCAATGAAAATTACTGTAGAAATACCACCACCTCTATTTCCTAAAAGATTAAAATGACAAAAGATAGATAAACATTTCTTAAAATTCATAGAAATCCTAAAAAAATTAACACTAAACATTCCCTTCGTTGAAGCTTTAGAACAAATGCCTAACCATGTGAAGTCTATGAAGAATATATATAATAAGAAAAGAAAGTTTATAGATAATGAGACTGTTGCACTCAGTGAAGAGTGTAGCATAATTATTCAGAAAAAGCTTTCTGAGAAACTCAAAGATCCTGATAGCTTCACTATGCCGTGTTCTATTGGAGAAAAATTTTTCGGAAGAGCCTTACGTGATATGGGAGCCAGTATTAATCTTATGCCTCTATCAACTTTTAAAAGGTTTGGAATAAGTGAAATTTCCCCTACTTTAGCAACTCTTCGGTTAGCTGATCATTCTATTACTTATCCTAAAGGAGTTGTAGAAGTCGTTTTAATAAAGGTTGATAAATTTATCTTTCTTGTGGATTTTATTGTTTTATATATGGAGGACAATAAATAAATTCATATCATTTTGGGAAGACCATTCCTTGCAACTGGAAGAGCTATGATAGATGTTAAAAAAGGGAAATTAACTATTAGAATTAATGATCAAGATGTGACATTCAATATATCAAAAGCTATGAAATACCCCACAACTGAAAAGGATGATGAATGCTTTCAAATGAAAATTTGTGACTATTTACAAGATGAGCATTTTAAGGAACATTTTGAAGAAAAAAGGGGCAAGAAGAACTAAAATGTGAGGATGAAAATGAAATGAAAGATAAATATGATGAGATGGATAATGAAGAACAGGATTATGTTCAGGAAAGATTTGAAATGTTGGATATTACAAAAAATGATAATAAAAGTCTAACTTCATCTATCATAAAACCTCATTAACTTTAGATGAAAACACTTTCTAACCATTTAAAATATATGTTCTTAGGAGAATTATCTACATTATTAGCTATTATATCCTCAGATTTAAAATATTTACAAGAGCAGAAATTATTAGATACATTCAAAAGATACAGAGAAACTTTTGGTTGGACTTTAGCTGATATTAAAGGAACCAGTCCTTTAATCTGTATGCATAAAATTCTATTGGATGAACAACATAACCTAAAGCTGATCCGCAAAGGAGATTAAATCCATTGATGAAAGAAGTATTAAAAAAAGAAATTTTAAAATGGTTGGATACTGGAATTATATATCCTATTTAAGATAGTGTGTGTGTAAGTCCAATTCATTGTGTTCCTAAGAAAGGAGGAGTGATAGTTGAGACAAATGAAAGAAATGAATTAATAACCATGAGACAAGTCACTGATGAGTGCATTTGTATTGATTACAGAAAATTAAATGCCGCAACTAGGAATGACCACTTTTCGTTACCTTTTCTAAACCAAATGTTAGATAGGCTTGCTGAGCAAAAATATTTTGCTTTTTAGATAGGTATACCAGCTATCATCAAATACAAATTGCTTATGATGATCAAGAAAAGACCACATTTACTGGTCTTTATGGAACATTTTCTTTTCGATGAATGCCCTTGGATTATGTAACCCACCTGGCCCAAGTCAAATTTGCATATTTTAGCCCTTTTTGCTCCAAATTCGCTCCTTTTTTCATATTTTTGCTCCTTTGTCCTTAAATCTTCATACCTGTAGAAAAACACCAAAAATACCCTTCTTTAAAGTGCAATATCATCAAAATCAGTGTAAAATAGGCATGAAAATCTTAATCTTTCTTCCTTGGGTCAATTGACTTGATCTTTATGTGTCATTATTGATTGGTAAGTTTGATTATTGTTGGTAAATGTTTGAATCGTTAGTAGTTTGATCTTTGTGTGTCATGAGGGAGGTGATTCCTTAACTTCTTATTATGGTTAGACATGTATGTTCTCTTATAGTAGTTGGATTGATGAGTCCACTATAACTTGGTTCTTACCCGAACTTGAGTTTTATAGGAGTATCATGAATCTGAACAGTGTTAGATTCATCTTAATTTTGTTACTTCCTTTATCTAACTTTGTTTTCATTTGGTAGGAGTCGTGAACCTATTTGATGAATAACATTAGGATGATCTTACACTATGATTTATAACAGTTAAAGGTGCTTAATTATAGAGATTAGATGATGCATGAGATTGGTGCCTAGGAACCAATTTATCAGGGATAATCTTATCTTCGGGATTATAATCTATAAAATCACTTAAAAGTACCTAATTTACTAGTGTAGTGATTCCGTTAGAAATTGGAGGTAAGGTAGTGAGATTGGATGAGTTAAAGGATGAATTAACCTCATTTATCATATGTGTGTTTATGTTTGTGTTACAACTTTATTTAGGTCTTGAAGAACATTTTTATATTCCCTTGCTGATACCTGCTATGCTAGTTAAACTTTTATTTAGTGAATTTCATTCTGGCATGATTAGTTTAGATTTACTTTCTGCTGCATATTGTTTTGTCCTAATGAATACTTGTAAATGGTTTTGATATACATTTGTGGTAGATATAATTTCTGTACTATTTTTCTTCCTGCTTATATTTTTTGTAATAAATGATATATATGATAAAAATTAAGTTTGGGGGTAGGAAGAAAAATAAAATTTTAATGTGAAAATACTTCCTTTTAATGTAATTTTATTACAAGCATATTTTAGTTAGATTTACTTTCACCTACAGTCATTCTATCATGATTATGCATGTATATGAATTTGATAGGATGTTGTAGTACTAAGTAGATTCAACCTTTACTTTCTCTTCCTGTAAAATTTTATGAAATTAATTACAAAATAGTTTAAAATTTAAGTTTGGAGGGGAAGAAAAAATTTTAAAATGTAACTTTATTTGTCCTCAGTAGCCTTTATTTAATTTGATATCACTTTTAAAATGACTTGTGGTATGTGGTGTTACCTTTAGGTTACTATAATTTCAATTTTAGGAATGTTAGAAAAAAATTTTAGTTGAATTCCTATGTGATGTAACTGTTCTAGAGTTAAGATATTTTGTAGGAAACATTGGAAAAATGATTTTTTTATTTATGGTAGAAAGGAGTTCAATATTTGAAAAGCTAAAATTCTTAGATTTATACTTAATGAGAATTGAGCCTTTATTGAAAATATTTTTCGAACTAATACTTACACTTATAAAAAGTGAGGGAAAGTTTTGAGTTTTGGATTTTAGAGAGAGGATAGTGAAATTCAAAATTATTAAAGGCCTATCCAGATATACTAATCCTCACATAAAAGAAGTAAAAAAAGGATTAAAAATGATCCTGAAAGAAAGAAGAAAAGGTGAAAAAAGAAGGGATTGAAAATGATCTCGAAAGAAAAGAAAAAAAATATAAAATAAGTGAGGAGAAGCTTGAGGAGAAGCCTAATCAAAAATTAGTTTCACTTGAATTTTTTAAAATGAAAAGACTTAAAAACAATCCTAAGCTTATTCTTATTTCAAAAGGTATTGGTTAAATTGGTATAGATAAGGTGCTTAAATTTTGTTTTTTGCTTTCTATGAATCTTTAGTTTGACAATTTTCAATAACTTTTGAAGTAAATAAAAAAATAGGATTCCTAAGTTGAATATGAGATATTCTTACTCTCTAGTCCTCGGTTGATTTGATAGAATTTCTCCTATGTTATACTATAATATTTTTGAGATGAAATTATAGGAAACTCTATTGAAACCCACAACCACAAGTCAACATATGTTATTTTTAAAATTATAGTGTTACTTGAAGCCAAGTAACAGTTAAGTTTGGGGGATTTTGATGCACCAAAAATATATACGATTTTTGCTATATGATTTTACTCATTTTTAGTGATATTACACTTTAAAAGGAAGGTAGTTTGTATGTATTTTGGTTTTATGTATAAGAAATGGTGATTAGGGAAAAAAGAAGCAAAAATGGTGCAATTTGGAGCAAAAATGAGCAAGAAATCAAATTTTAGCCTGACACATTTCGATAAGTATTTCCATGTTTAATCTCTTTTACACTTCTTGAATATTTTTTAATGAGATTAAATTTTAAATAAATGTTGTTTTTATGCTTATTTTGTAGGGTTATCTGTTAGGAATGCAACGCAACTGAAATGGGGCGAATCGGAGCTTAAACGGAGCCAAACGGAGCAAAATGGTGGAGCTGAACTTAGGATATGTCAATGTTCTTTAGATGCTTGGAAGAGGGGGTACTCTTTTGAGGGTAAAGAAATATTTATGCTCCTATTTGGCACATAAAATATTTAATGCATCTTATTCCTTTACATTATCCAATTCATTACATGAGAATAGTAGTTTTTATTATCTCAAAATTCACCAAACCAATTTCCCCAAAAAGGGTTATCTTTAGTATTAATATTTGCATTAGGGAGTAGTTATTATCCTTACATATAATCATCTGAATTTAGGAGTAGTTGTTAGAAAAACCACTTATATCATCCTTCCAAACAAAGGCTGTTAGTAGTAGACTAGAATTTGACTAAGAACCTCTTACTTCGCTTCCCTGTGGGATCAATAAACGGGACTCCATTAGAGCCCTGATTACTTGATACAATATGTATACTTGCATTTGAAATTGTGACTTTACAAATTCATTATAAATATATAAATCTGAGGTCATAAATTCTTACATATAAAAAAGTCACATCACTGGTGACAACGCCGTTTAGCGCTAGTTCAATAAAATGCACTTTTGCTCCTTTTTGCTTCAAATTTGTTCCTTTTCACTTCCTTTTTCTCCAAAGGCCTAAAATCATTGTACCTACATGAAATCATGAAAAATACCTTTCTTTAAACTGCAATATCATCAAAAACAGGTATGAAATGGATAGCAAAAAGCTATAAAATTTTTAGTGGATCTGTAGCTCCTACACCATTTAATATGCACTATAGAAGTCCATTCATGTTGCAATTATTATTTTATCAAACTAGCAACAGTGGATATTGGGTTTGTTCTACTCCTTTTAAAAACGCTTATTTTTTTTAATAACATATAAGCAGATTCAAGTGTTTCCAACTATGATACTCGTTTTTTTATATCGAAGATATATGTTCCACTTTCATGGTTATTCTTTACTCTTAAGGATGTCATATGTTTTATCAAAATGCTTAACTTAATCTTTTGGTGGCATAGAGGTAATATATTTACCCAGGACCAGTTATATGAGATCATCATGTAGAATATCTATGCGCACTAGAAAAATGTTAAATCTTGATCTATCGTGCATTATGCCACCTAAGGAATAACTTTCAAAAAGAGGAGCTTTCAAAAGAAGAACCAGTGAAGAGATGGACAGAGGAGAACAAAATGGGAAAATAACTCATGATTTTTTATGCTCTTAATGGAATGATTATAGAAATTTTAGCTCTTTTAATGGAAGTCATTTTTGGAAGAATTCTCAGTCTCTTAGCCACCCCTATTTTTAAGTTGAGCTGAGCTGATATGTGCTACATATAATGCTATTTAAGAAATATAAAGTTAAAATGTATAATGTATAAAATAAAGTTAAAATGTATAATGCAGATCACCACCTATATAGAGAGGTGCAACAAATGCTCCAATGATGAAAATCCTTAAGCGTGTACCCTAGAGATGGAGGAGCCTGAATTTATTTGGCATTGCTGAACTCGCCCATCCAACCAATCGAAAGGGAGAGCAATCATCATCTCTACAAAGGGGTTCAACCAATTGTCTGAAGTATAAATCCTAAGTCTAGGTTATACAGTGGACCAAACTAAAAATAATCTGGCAAAATTTCAAAAATGAGTAGATAGTCATATGACTAATGGTCATGACACTACAATGAAAGTGCTAAATTAGCTACACATCATAAATTAATAAACACTCTTCGATAAGGCCATAACACCATGACACTAAATACTAGTGTTGCAATGCTATGCACAACACATGGCACTGCGACTCTAAAATAGATTCACAAAACCAATCAAAGTAAGCTCAAGGCCTTAACATTATAAAGTTTGCAACAACTTCACATATCTTGGTTGGTAGGACGTAATGCAGTTGGTTCACTCAAAAATGAAAAGGGGGTGAAGGAGAGCTGCTATCCTAGAGATTTCTTAAACAACAGCCTAAACTATAGCTCTATAACATAAAAACATAGAGTTCTGTGAAGGGAAAATGTGAGGAAATTAGATTTTCACCAATGTGATGGTTAAATGTGATCCATCTTATTATAATGCTCCAAAGCTCCATGAAAATTTTTTTCTCACAAACAGCTCTACCTCCAACCATGAACACTTTGTCATAATAAGACAAGCTAAAAAATGTGGTTTTAAGGGAAGCTCACACACCAAAAATTAAGGAAAGTGGAGGCTCTCTCTCCAATGGACCCTTAAATTTTATTCTGAAGTAGCAAGGGGGGCTATTGAGATCAAAAAATTTTAATCATAGGGGTAGCCTAAGGCTACCCCATTTAAAGGGAAAATTTTGGGTTTTGGCTCTATGACTCTAGATCATGGCATAACGACACCAATTTATGGAATCGTAGTGCTACTAACATGTAAAGTGCCATGTTAGTTGACATTTGATTATTCCATTCATGTCCCGATAGGTATGGAAATTTATCTTTCAGTGTGGCACCTATGCACTTCTTAATAGTGTTAATGATGTGGTAAACAAATGTCAACTAAGAGGACATTAATCATGTCATGATCTTTTGATACTTAGCAAATGGAATAGAGTGGAGTCTAAGCAACAGTGTAGGGAGCCTCCCTGTCAGTGATGTGGTAGATGCCATGTTAGTCGATAGGATAAATTTCTTTTAATAAAGACCTAACACATGTCAGTTTGGCACCACGAAACTAACAGTTGACACTATGACGCTATCGAAATGGTTCTAACATTGTTTTTCAATCAAGCAGTACCCTTAGTAATTGAATGTTAACTTAGGGATATTACATGAAAAGGAGTAGTGTGGCACTGACATGGACGCTATGTACATTCCATGTGGCAATGGTAGATAGTGCTACAATGTCATAACTTGGAGCTGTTATGCTATCAAACAAACTTGATGAGTCAATAAAAAAAATGATGACCCCAGTGCCTAGGTGCTGGGCTTAGGTGCTTAGGTACCGACAGAGGGCGTTGTGGTACCATAAGATGGTGCCACTGTCCTAGTATGTGAAGCTTAAATCTTGAGTGGGTAACTGATTTATTACAAGTTATGGCATAATATGTTGATTTGAATATAAGAAGCGCTTGAGACCTTAAGGAGCGTGTTTATGATGGTGTTGCATAAAATTTAAAAGAAAGATTTGGAATTAATGTTGCTAAGGAGCAGTATAAAAATTAGGTTCGATATCAAAAAAAAAATAATAATAATATGGAGTCATATTTAAAAGCTGAAATAAAAATATGATGTCTTTAGATAAAGTAAGAAAATATTATTGGGCCTGAGGAGTACATATCTCATATTAAGATACTATTTTTTTACTAAATTTTTTAATAAATAAAAAATGAAATTAATTTAAAGCATTTTATTTACTGTGCTACATACTTTTACTAATGATGCAATTTTCTTTAATTTTCCCATGAAAAATTGCATGGAGCTAGAAAAGGTTTGCATTAAAAGACATGTAATTGGAAATTGGGGCATCTCAGTAAATAATCATACTCTGGTAAGCACAAAAAATTTATTTGAATGATATGAAAAGCAAAGAGTTTAGAGAGATTGGAGTAGTGCAACACATCCTATATAATGGCTTAAAGTTGATATTAAGGAAGGTAGTCCATCATTGATAAAGCATGTTATGCCCTTTTTTTAAGGGGTGTGGCTTAAAAAAATGTTCTGATGTTGATTTAAACATTCATGACTACTTGCTATAATGGCTAATAGTATATTTGAAGCCGCTAATGTTATAAAAAGTAAAATAAGAGCTTCAAAAGAGAGAAAATGTTCATTTAGCCAATGGCATAGTTGTCCAATACTCAAAGATTTTCTATAACAGAGGTAGTAGTTACGACATCTTATCCAAGAACAAAATTGTGATTTAATTATTTCTCTCAAAACCAAAAGAATCAAAGGAAGATGAAGGCTGAAAGAGCATAACAATTGATTTTGTATGGTAGAGTTCTCTGATGGTTTCGTCTAGTTAACATGATATTTTGGATATATGATTGAATAACAAATTTGAATGTATCATTTGCTACATCTTAGACCTATAATGCATTTTAAAATTTCATTAATTTTATTGTAATATGCTTAGTTATGATAATTTGTATTAACATTTAATGAATTTCAAATTTGGAATGAGGTAATTATCCAAAAAATTATTTTAATTAATTGGATTATGAATAGTTATCATTGTTAATGCAAATAACGAGAAGGACTTCTATATTCAATATTATGGATGCTACATATACAATATATAGTTTCAATTACTAAGGATAATGCTTTTTTGAAAGATGTTAAATATATAGCACCAAACCAAGATTCTCATACATCTAAAATCTCTCTCTAAATTTAAAGTTCTAGCTAAACTAACACTATATTATTCCAATCCACATCTTGTCAGTTTCAAACAAAATGTTTACTTTTTTAATTTCATTCTATGTGCACTGAGATGTGGCATTGGTTGTATTAATATGTTGTCAGATAGCAGCACCAACTCTTATAGATCTGGTTGAAATTGCCAATATTTGTGATCTAACTAAGCCTTGGTGTATACATTATTGAAGCAATTCAAGAAATTATGCAATCATGTTAGTTCATAAGCAGACATGTAAAAGTACGACTGAAAAATTTGTTACGTCTAGGCAAATATTAAATTGGGAGAAGAATATTTCTTTGGAGTAATTTGATATAATATAGGAAGAAACCTTTATCTTCAAGCTTGAAAAAAGTTGTAGCTAATTAACGAGAATAGGTAGGCTATTTCAGAGCTCATATGAATTTATTAAATATTTTTATAAACTATAGAATACTATTATGAGTAATATAAAAGTCACAGTAGCATTTATAAGCTTTCTAACAACACTAAAGTTAACTAATTCTATCAAGAAATGAGCTTGCTATGGCTAACATAGTAAGATTGGGCAGGTTGTTTTGGGACAGATTATAGATTTTTAATTTTTTTTTTTTATAAACTATAGCATATTTAGCAGAATTTAGAAAAAATTGATGACATAAAAGTCATATATATTTATATTTGTATTTCAACAACACCATAATCATCCAATTTCATCAAGAAATGAGTTAGTTATGGCTAAAACAAATAGATGAAGTGGGTAGTTTTGGGTATAATTCAAAACTTCCAAATATTTTTATAAATTTGTATTTTGCATGAATTAGGCAAAATGGATAGCATAAAAATTATAAAATTTTTTTAAGCATTTTAGTGACATCAAAACCACCCAATTTCATTAAGAATGAGCTATTTAGGCTGAGTTATTTTGTGACAAATTTTCGTTATCAAGTATTTGTAAAAATTGTAAAATATGTAGTAGTAATTGGATAGAATTGATAACTTATAAGTCATAAAAATTTTGTTAGCTCTCTAACAACACTAAGAACACCCAATTTGTGAAGAAGTGAGCTAATTATGAATGAAGTTAAGATATGAGGTGGCCTGTTTCGAGACAAATCTTAAATTATTAAATATTTTTATAAAATGTAGCATGTGCAGTAGAAATAAGATAAAATAGACAACATTAAAATTGTAGAAAATTTTTTTAGCATTCTAATGACATTAAAATCTCCAAATTCAATCAAGAAATAAGTTATTTATTATTGAAATAGTTAGACAAGATGGGCTATTTTGAAAAAATTAAAATTTTCAAATAGTTTTTATATACTATAATGCATGTTGTTAGAACCACATTAAATAAATAACATAAAAATCATAATTTTTTTAGCTCCAATGACACTACAATCATCCAATTCAATCAAGAAAAGGGATAGTGATGATTGAAATTGTGAGATAAGTTGGGCTAAATTGGGTAAGATTTCAATTGTTTGATCTTCCCCTAAGTAGAAAGTGAGCATTCTTCCATCTTATGCTTAGATTTTCAAGTTAATTGAAATTTTAGATTGATTTAATGACTTACTACATTATTTGCTTTATTTTTTATGTTGTTAGAAGTTATTTTATGAAAACTAAACTAATTATTTTCCTCAAGGTCACAGAAAGAATTTTTTTTTTATAAAATGAGCAGCACAAATAAAAATACCTTGCTAACTTTTCAATGCATTAGTTTCTGATATCTTTATATCTTGTTTGATTGTAGTTGATTTCCTAAATGAGGAAGAAATATAAAAAATTTATAAAAGCAAACAAGTGATATTACTTGAAGCACATTTTCATATCATCTAGTTTGAATTTTGGAGAGTTTGCTATAGAAAATATAATGTCACTATATTTACTATGTTATAACCAAACAATTATAAAATATTTTGATTATATTATTTTTATTTTACATGTATCTACTCAAAATTATATATATATATATATATATATATATATATATATATATATATATATATATATATATATCATGCATTTTTGAAACAAATAGTCCTTGAGTGAAAATTTTAAAATGAGTGTACCCCGCAATTTTTGAAACAAAGCATCACCTATTCCATAGGAGCTTATCCTTTATTGGAAGAAAGTACACCTTTATCCTATCCTTTTCTGATGGATGCTAGCTCGAGAGCTTCTTTGTATCGCTCATGTTGTGTGACTAACTGGGATTGAGAATAACTCACATGTTATTGCTGGCCCTCATCTATTTCCTAGGTTATCTGTGGGCTCATGTGACTTAGAATAAGATGCCCTATTGGGGTTGATTGCCAGTGTAGGTTTTGAATTTTTTACAGGGTGGTTGTTATGTTGAGTGACTAGTCAAACCACAATCAATTCCATAGGCATCGAAACGACTCCCATTTGGACTGACTTGAACTTCAAACAAAATGCTTGGGTTTTGCATCTAATTCAAAATAAAGTTCAACCTATGTTAACGTTATTCAAATTAGTATGTCTGTAATCTTTTCTTTATGAAATAAATCACGGCAGCCCATTTTGATTTGGCAAGACTATCTTTATCCCTATTATGGATAAGTGCTCCCAAATTGCTTGTCATTTTATGCATGCACTGCATGGTTGGTGTTGCATTAGACTATGTCACACTTTTAAAATCATGTTGCTCTTTTGTTTCTCAGTTTTTGTGCTTTATGTTTAGGATGTCTCCAGTGTGACCTAAAGGTAAGGGATTCATGTCTTGAAGCAATTTTTGTAGTTCATGTTAGAGTGAAGCCATCGTAAATGCCATATTAGCGGGAACCTCGTGCATCTGCTATGTATTTTATTACCTCTTAATGAGGTTTCATATTATCTGAGTGAATTTATTAGATATATTTGTGTTTAATGATGGAACATCAAGAATATTGGCAAAACTGAATGCAAAAAAGTTACTGCTCAAAAGGAACATCATCCTGAAAAGTTAGTTATGAAACACTAGCTGAGATGTATTTGGATCATTCACATTCCAAAGTTTATTCACTTATTGATTTTTTTTTTTTTAAATTATGTGAAGGTCTCCCTGCTACAATAGACTCTTTGTTTTGGCTTTTCATTGTCTAGAAACTATGTCTAGCTTTATGGCTATTTTTCACCAGCTGTGTATCACAATGATTTCAAAACTTTTTTATGTCATGGCTATTTTTCAAAACTTATTTATGTCATGTGCTATGTGAATGAATATTGTTCAGTTGTAATAGATACTGATTTCTATCACCATATTGTCAGCTGTTCATCATTTTTTATGTTTGCGCCTAAATGCATATCTTTTTTTCAAAAAAGCCATTCCTTTGATCAGTTGATCAGGATGGTTCCCATAACCATTAAATTTTGATCAGGATGGTTCCCATAACCATTAAATTTGCTTTGAGAATAGTGTAATATTTGAGTAATCAATCAAAATTAATATTGCGCTCCTTTAGAAAGAAACCCAACTATTTTAAGACCTATCTTCGATAATTTGGCCTATAGATGAGTTTAAAGTGGCATTTTGTCTGAACTGAAGCAGGTGCCAATTCAAGCAAACAGACAGCTCGCATATACTGATGGCGTGAGGGTTGTTGAACCATCCAAAGCAATCCAGGCATCCATCGCTGATGGGCTACTGTTCACAGAGCTTGATAGGTAGAATGCTTTACATATTTACTACTACCTGACACATCATTGTCTCAGACAGTTATTTCCAACTATTGAGCTGTTTTGTATTTGTTTCCCATTATTTTCTGTGCTTTATCAGAGAGAAAGTTTGATCTGTGGCAGGCAGCTGGATTATAGATTTTGTAGAAAAAATAAAGGGAGAAGAAAGATAAAGATAACAACAATGAGTCCCTGTGCTTTCTATTTTTTGATTTGTCAATTCATTTGAACTGTTGAATTCTAATTTATGTTGATTCTTAAAAGCATCTAAGAATGATAAAAACTATGGAGCCAATATTTAGTAAACTGAAATTTCTCTGTAAACTAATCATAATTAAGTTTTTTACATAGCGCAAGAGCCGTGCTATTTTGTAAAAATAGCAAGATAATGTCTAAATTTCTCCTTAAAGCTTCTTACCTAATAACCCTCGAGCAAATAAGAACATTAAAAATAATTAATTCCTAATATATCTAAATTCCAAATGCATAAACAAAAGAGAAATAATAATATTGAGCATCAGCTATCGGATTACATTGTAGTGGAGAGCAGAAAACCTCAAAGAGATTTATTTCTGTGGATAGAGAGATGGTGGTGGGGGGCTGCATTCTAGCAGGTGCATGTCTTTCTTTGCAGCTTCGAGTAAAAGGTTGATTGTGCATGTCCACTTGCTGCTCCGAAAGGCTGACTTTTCTGGGAAAACTCCCCTCTGAAAACCGAAACAACCTAAATATGTAATGCACAACCATTCTTAATTGATTTGGTTTTGTATTTTACTTTTCATGCATGAAGAAAGGAATGGGTTGTCAAACAAAGTATTTCTGACCAATTTGTACTACAACAAGCCAGATGGTTGATGCGGACTTTTTATATGCAAGAACTTATGAACCCAAATTTATATATTTATAATGATTTTGTAAAGTCTAAAATTCAACGCAAGTATACGTATCGTATCAAGTAATACAAGGCTCTAATGGAGTCCTGGTTATCGATCCCACAGGGAAGGCACGTTCCTTACAATAGATAGCGTAATACTGAAATCCAATACTCAAATCACAATTAAAGTTTAAGTTTACTTCTACTAACAAGATGCAAAAAACAGTAACAGTTAAGCAAACCATAATTACTTTTAATATCTTTAAACTGAATTAACAAACATACACACACACTAAGCTTTGTATTTGAAAGGTTTTGAAATATATGAAAAGTGTCTTTCCTCTTGCAATGAGTATATGATGTGTGAATGATATAAAATGATTATTTATTGTATTGTGTCAAATAGGAGCATAAATGTTTCTTTATCCTCAAAAGAGTACCCCATCTTTCAAGCATGTAAAGAACATGGACATATCCTAAGTTCAGTCACTGAATCTAAGGCTAGGCTGGGAGGATACTGGTTGTCACTATGGAGCTCCCACTCACCCTTCACCTGAAGGCTAACCTTCGACTTTAGTTACCAATCTTATGACCAAATTGGGGATCTCAGCCTGTCACCCTGAAACCTCCAATTTGAAGCTCATCAAAACACATTTCTCTATTTGTTTACACTCAATTCCCATGAACTGCGCAATTCATTTATGGACATTGAATGAATTCTTCATTATTGTTGTAGGAAACTCAATCCTCTCGGAGTTAATGTACAACAACAGATTTTAAGTTTGAAATGAAAAACTATTACAATTTCTTCAATACTTTAAAAGCACTTCAAATTCACATCATCACATCTCTATGCAAGAAAAAAGACAAAGGAGACTACTCAGTATTCATAGAGAAGACACAATAAAACATGGATTTTATATATAAAAAAAAATCATACAAACCACAATAGCAAATACAACTTATCTATTTCTCTTCCCCAAGCAAATCCCTTGAAGTTCCTTTGAATCATTTTCTCTCTTCTTTGCAACACTCAGTTCCCTCTTCAGAATGCAAAGGAAGAAGCAATCTCTCACTTTACTCCTTCTCCTTCACTCCTTAAAAATGAAACCCTCTCAAATCTTCACTTCTACACTCACTCTTCCAAACCCTAACTCTAAACTCACACGCTCTCTACTTCTACACTCTTCTCCCCCTCTCAAATTTCGTCCAAAAACAGTTACATATATGTTAGAAATGAATTCCCAAGAATTTCCTTAAGCATCCCTTCAAAAAGTAGCTAAAACTCTTCATTTTTTTAATTGCACCGGCGCTCTATCGTCCATTTAATTCTGGAGTCTCTGGAAGTTGGTGCCGCTGGCACCCATTCTGGCGCCGGCGGCGCCATAAGCTATTTTCTCCCATTTTGCTCCTTTTCGCTTCGAATTCATTCCTTTTTGCTTCTTTTTCCTCCAATCACCTAAAATCATCATACATACAACAAATCATAAAAAATGCTTTTCTTTAAAGTGCAATATCACCAAAAATGGGTAAAATTATATAGCAAAAACAGTATATTTTTGGTGCATCAAAATCCCTAAAATTTAATTGTTACTTGTCTTCAAGTAATCCTTTTACTACATAAATATATAACTGAAGGCAATGCACTTATCACCTGTAGGACACTAAAATTTTTCATTCAAAGGAATATATTAGTAAGAATTTTAGAAAGAAATTCAGTAACTCAGGTCAACACTACAGGTATAAGAATATTCAGCAATCAAGTCTAAGGCTTCTAGTCTTCTATTTATTTCAAGATAAACCATAATTTATCATATTAAGAGTGCCTTGAATGGCTATATGAAAAAAGAGTTCATGCAAACTTCATCAGAATGTAGGTCAATACTTTAAATATAAATTCAGAAATGAAATCAAGTTCTTTCTTTAGGGTGACTCAAGCGAAGCCAATTTTTGATTAGGCATCTCCTCAAGCTTCTCCTCATAAATATTTTTCTTTTCTTTTCTTTTCTTTTCTTTTTCTTCTTTCTTTTTTTCTTTTGGGATTGTTTTTCAATCCTTCTTTTCTTATCTTTCCTTTTTCTTTTTTCTATTTATGAGGATATTATATCTAGATAGCCTTTAATGATTTTGAACTTCACTCTTCTCTTTCTAAAGTTCAAACTTGAAACACCTCCTTACTTTATAATTAGGTTAGAGCTTTATTATTCATCATAAAGCCATAATCTCTTCTTAACACATAATACTTTAAGTCTCTTAACATTTCAAAAATATAGTTTTCTTTACTTTAAATAGTTAACTATAGTCAAATCCTTTCATACCTAATATCTTACCCCTATAAAATTAACCTTTATTACTAAAAACTTTCATCCAATCTTTCCATAATATTCAACTGAAATAAAAAGTTTGAAGTTCAACTGCCAGAAGTTTTGCTAATAATTTTTGAAAATATAATAATTGAGAACAAATAAGAGTTAATATTTTTCTACCCATCCAAACTTAAATTTTTCAATGAATTTGAAACAGCAGAGAGTAAAAGAAACTAACCTTTTTGTGTCGGGATCTTGAAATCTTCAAAAACTATCTGGTATTAGTCAAAATTTACAGCTAGCAGGTATGAAACAGTTAGTAACAGTGATATAAAATTTTTAAATTTTTGCAGGGTAAAGAGATATCAACTTTAAATATCTAAACATCCAACAAAACACCAAAACTACTAAACTAACTATCACAGCACTACACATTTCGTTTAACAATTTCAACTTTTCATTACAACACTAAAATACATCAACAGGCTCACAAATCACATAGAAAGTAAATAACTACTGCATCACAAAAACACAACACATAAAAAGAAAAACAGAAACAGAAACAGACAAACTACCACTCTTCATCACCAGCTTCATCAATAGGGTCAGCAAGACCAGGTCTATAAGGTGTATAGCTGAGGCAAGTACAGCTTCATCAATAGGGTCAGCAGGACCAGGTCTATACCGTGTATAGCTGAGGCAAGTAGGGAATATCACATCAGTCTCCCCCCCCCATGAATCTGACCTGGGCGTCATGATAGGCAATATCATACTCAACTCTTCTTCTCATATAATCCTCATTCCCATCACTTCTAGCCTCAAACAAATCCATCCTACCATGGAGTCTATCCACACTATCACTATGTAATCTCAACTGCTCCAAAATATCGGACGCTCAGACGTAGAATATCAATAGTCCTACTCTTATCTCGTGCTTCCACATGAGACTCATAAGTACGAATGATAGTCTTGGTAATCAGTCTCAGTGGTATAGCTACCTCTTCAGAACTACTAAATTCTACTCCAGACTGTACACACAGGGCATGAATCAGGGTAGGATGTTCTAATCCTCCACTGGTCTCTCCACTAGCAATAGACTGAATGTTCTTGAAGACAATATCTCCAATATCAATCTTCTTCATAGTCTGAATACAATAATTCAAAATTGTTATATCCCTTGTAACTTCACTATGGTGATAAGAAGGTAACAGTCTTGCAGAGATGAAATAGTGTCAGACTTTATATGCAACATTTAACTTGGAAGTAGGGAAGTTAATCCTCTATTTTTGACTCACTTTCCATTCTCCTTTTCCGTCTGTCAGAAAAGCAATCACTTCCTTCAAATTTGCTTCTCGGGTATCAAAATTTTCATATTCACATACAAATGGTTCCCAAGTCTGATAAAATGCATTGATACGCTGAGGGGTGAATTCAACCATTTTTCCTCGAACTAGCACATATTCTTCCTCAATCCAGGGCAAGTTTGCATAGAATTCTCTTACAACACCCAATACAGCATTTGCAGTAAAATAACAAAATCTTTCCCATTTCTGCTCGGTAATTAACTGTTCAAATGATCCACCAGGATTGTCAAAAGCTCGATCCTGAATACACTTCTTATTGTAAAGGTGAGAATTAAAACGAAATTGCGCCTTGACATTGACAAATTTTTCTTCATCATAATCAAATTTTCTCTTCCCCTTACTCATTCTTGGAGCCATGTGAATTTTTAAAAATTGCAAAAAAATTCTAATAAATTCCAAATCCACAATGTAGCAAACTCCAAATACTATTCTAAACAAGTAAGAGATTATTTCATCATAGTAAATCCCAAAATTTCTTTAAAAATCCCAAAATTCCAATCTAAGCAATGTGAGAGATTCCTATGGTGAAAATCAAAAAAAAATTTACTCAAAGTGAAGCTGTTACTAAGAGAAGTGTAGATTCGGTCTCGAAAAACCTTGAAATTGCATCAAATCCAAGATCTAGCAAGCCCTAGTCCTTCAAAGTCGCAAAAATGGAGGAAGATGAAAGTAAGGGAGAAATTCACGGGTCCCAGGTCAAAATCACGAAATATAAGGGTTTTGGCCTTTTTTCTGTATTTGGGCGCCGGCAGCGCTCTATTTATTCCAATCAGCCAAAGTATCTATATTTTGGGTGCAGGCAGCGCCCATTCCAGCACCGACGGCGGTAGTGCAAAATTTTTTTGGGTCCGAAATTTTTTTTGTAATTTCAATCATTTCATCCTCCATAATTTCATTTAACACTTCATTAAGCATATATTTCATCACACAAGCAATAACTAACACAATTCTTTCACAAACAACACAAAACACCACATATATATAAAATCCACATTATAACATAAACACTAACATGTTCATCAAATCAAATCAACGACCCTTAGATTTTTAGTGTTGCAAATACACTATGATAAGCAAACACTAAAATCTAAGCACACACAATGAAATTAAGCATAGTAAATCCAAATGCAAACTACAAAGCAAAGCAAAGCAAATACTAAACACACCAAAAAAACTAAGCAAAGCAAAGAAAATACACATCAAGCACAAGCAGAATCCAGTAGTCACTCCTCATCAGTCTCTGAACTATCTTCCTCTCTGATATCTCCAATAGATTGACGATGCACGAATAAATTGTAGAAGGGACGAAATGGGAATTCATCAGATGAATCCTCAGCAATTACAACATTCTTCTTCAACAAATTAATCAGGCCCCTTTCAATCCAACCAGTGTGATCAAATTATTCCTTCATCCTCCAGTCTATGTGATCAAATAAATCAGAAATATTATTAATGGCATTCAAAAAATTTTGTACCTCTTTTTCCAACTACTTGATTTTTTTCAGTATCACTCTAGAACTTTCAGGAAAGTAAGGCTGAATGGGTTGTGAAGTTTGAGTTAGTTGATCAGCAAGCAGGTCCATATCACCTTCATCTCCTACTGTTTGGTAGTCATAACGATTAGTTGGATCAATAGGCCTCCAAGGAAGAAGAACTTTTTCCCAACTCTCATACAGAACTTGTGATTGACTACATAGCAGAAATATGGTAGACGGGTGTCCAAGCCCATATTTAGATCCATAAACTATCAATCCCAAAACAGATTTCACAATGATATTTCCAATATTAATCGGCCTTCTAGTTTGAATACAGATTTAAAATAACACTTTCCTTGGTTACTTTACTAATCTTCAAAGTTGGAAATAATTTCGTCGAAATAAAATATTGCCACTGCTTTGACACCAGATTTAAAGATGCAGAAGGGAAACTAATATATCCATTGTCTCTTACTTCCCAATCTTCATTTTCATCCATCAAATAACGATAAACTTCATTCATATCATTGTTTGTCGCATTAAAATTAGAATAGTGGCAGATAGGTACATTCTCAATCATAAAAGATCATTAATTCTCCTAGGAGTGAATTACTCAAACCTGCCTCTCACATAGACGAATCCTTGGTTAATCCCGTGAAGATTTGCATAGAATTCTTTCACAACCGGAACGACTATGGCAGCGGTAGTGTAACATAGCACTTTCCAACGTCTTTTCTTTATTATCTCTTCAACTTTTGTAGTAGGATTTTCCAAACCTCGATTAATAAAGCCTCTATCCTTGATAATCCTCCTCTTCATCATCACCTTGGTGAATAATCGTTGTGCCTTGAAACTGATAAACTTCCTTCGGTTGAAAATGCGAGATCGAGGGGGTTCTATGGAGTAGGAATCCATGGGATGCGAATTGGAAAAGGATGTTTTCGTTTTTCTGGTGGTTAGAGGTTTAAAATGGAGTTTTGGGTGTTATAAGGAAGAAAATCTCGCTCAAAATCGCCAAAAATTGAATTTTTAAAGTCCAAAAACCGCCACCAGGATTTGGGCGCCAGCGGCGCTCGATAGGGCCCCGGCATCACTCGATAGGGTGCCTGCGACGCTCAAATCATGAAATTCAGCATACAGTCTGTACTTGGGCGTCGGTGGCGCCAGTGGTTGATGCGACTTTTTTATATGTAAGAATTTATGACCTCAGATTTATAAGAGTACCCCCTCTTCCAAGCATGTAAAGAACATTGACATATCCTAAGTTCAGTCACTAAATCTAAGGCTAGGCTGGGAGGATGCCGACTGTCATTACGGAGCTCCCACTCACCCTTCACTTGAAGGCTAACCTTCGACTTTAGTTACCAATCTTAGGACCAAATTGGGGATCTCAGCCTGTCACCCTGAAACCTCCAACTCGACACCCAGTAAACCATATTTCCCTATTTATTTGCACTCAATCCCCATGAACTATGCAATTCATTCACGGACATTGAATGTGGTTCCACTTTGTTAAGAATTACACTGCCATTTTGGGATAATGCAATTACAACGAATTTTAACAATACAACAGGCCCTTTTTGTAATGTAAACGAAGTGTAAGTAAAAACCATCACATTTATAATCAAAACATCTTTTAGCAAGCATCCCAATATCCTAAACATGATTCCTACTCATTGCGAAAGAAAAGTAGAGTGAAAACAATGGCATAAACTTCTTAGACCACTATTTCCGAACAAGAAGAAAGAGTAAGAGAAAGACATCACAAAGCACGAAGAAAACACAACGGAAAAATTCATTTCAAAGAAAATCCACAAAATAAGTGTTTACAAAATCATAAGATATTGAAGAACATGATACTTAGCTTTTTCCCCTTGAAAGAAAGATGAAAATCTCTCTCACAAAGTCTCCCGCCGATCCATGTAATGCTAGAACATCTCCTTACAAATTCTCTCAAAATCCCCTCACCATTCTCTTCAAAAAGATAGAAATCTACATTTCTACTCCTAATCTAAGATCTCTAAGCATTCTCCAAGTTTTCCCTAACATCTCCTCCATTTCTTTGGCTTCAAATTCTGTTTAAAATAGTGTAGGGACGAATTTCCCAAGAGGTCATGAAGAAACCCTCCAAAAAGCGTCCAAATTCGATGTATATGGCCAAGAACTGCTCAATTTTGCATCCAGGCCGTCTTGGGCACCACCAGCGTTAAATAAGGCGCTGTCGGGTTTCTAGCGCTACCGGCACCAGATTGGTCGCCCCCAGTACCCATCCTGCGCAGCTCCACCATTTTGCTCCGTTTGGCTCTGTTTCAGCTCCGATTCACCCCATTTCAGTTGTGTTAAGCTTCTAACAGATAGCCCTACAAAATAAGCATAAAACAACCTTTTTTTAAAGTTTAATATCATTCAAAAATATGTAAGAAGTGTAAAAGAGATTAAACATAGAAAGACTTATCGAAAGGTGTCACGCCAAAATTTGTTTTCTTGCTCGTTTTTTCTCCAAATTGCACCGTTTTTTCTTCTTTTTGCTTCAATCACATTTCTTGTACCTAAAACCAAAAAACATACAAAATACTTTCCTTATCACCAAAAATGCATAAAATCATATAGCAAAAACTGTATATATTTTTGGTGCATCAAAATCCCCCAAATTAACTGTTACTTGTCCTCAAGTAACACTATAACTTTAAAAACCAAATATATTGACTTGTAGTTGTGGGTTTCAATAGAGTTTCCTATAATTTAATCCAGAAATGTTATAGCATAACATAGGAGAAATTCTAGCAAATAAACCTAAGACTAGAGTATAAGAATATCTCAATTCAACTTAGGAATCCTGATTTTTTTTTACTTCAAAAGTTATTGAAAATTGTCAAACTAAAGATTCATAGAAAGTATCAAAACAAAATTTAAGCATCTTATCTATACCAATTTAACCAATACCTTTTGAAATAAGAATAAGCTTAGGATATTTTTAAATCTTTTCATTTAAAAAGATTCAAGTGAAACCATTTTTTAATTAGGCTTCTTCTCAAGCTTCTCCTCACTTATTTTCTCTTTTTTTTCTTCTCTTTTGGAATCATTTTCAATCTCTTTTTTTCACCTTTTTCTTTTATTTCTTTCGAGATCATTTTTAATCCCTTTTTTTCACTTTCTTTATATGAGGATTACTATATCTGGATAGACATTTAATAATTTTGAATTTCACTATCCTCTCTCAAAAATCCAAAACTCAAAACTTTCCCTCACTTTTTATAAGTGTAAGTATTAGTTCAAAAAAGTTTTTCAATAAAGGCTCAATTCTTATTAAGTAAAAATCTAAGAATTTTAGCTTTTCAAATATTTAACTTCTTTCTACCATAAATAAAAAAATCATTTTTCCAATGTTTCCTACAAAATATTTTAACTCTAAAACAGTTTCTTTACATAGGATTTCAACTAAGTTATTTTTCTAACATTCCTAAAATCGAAATTATAGTAACCTAAAGGTAACACCACATACCACAAGTCATTTTAAAAGTGATATCAAATTAAATACAGGCTACTGAGGACAAATAAAGTTACATTTTAAAAATTTTTCTTCCCCTCAAACTTAAATTTTAAAATATTTTGCAATTAATTCCATAAAAATGTAGCAGGAAGAAAAAGTAAAGGTTGAATCTACTTACTACTACAACATCCTATCAAATTCATGTACATGCATAATTAGGATAGAATGACAGTAGGAGAAAGTAAATCTAGCCTAAAACATGATTGCAATAATATTAAACTTAAAGGAAGTATTTTCACTTTAAAATTTTATTTTTCTTCCTACCCCCAAACTTGATTTTTAACATGTATAGCATTTAGTACAGAAAATATGAGCAGGAAGAAAACAGTTCAGAAATTCTCTCTACCACACATGTCTATCAAAACCATTTACAAGTATTCATTAGGACAAAACAATATGCAACATAAAGTAAATCTAAACGAATCAAGCCAGAATGAAATTCACTAAATAAAAGTTTAACTAGCATGGCGGGTATTAGCAAGAGAATATAAAAATGTTCTTCAATTATTATATAAAATTGTAACACAAACATAAACACACATAAGATAAATGAGGTCAATTCTTCCATTAACTCATCACATCACACTGATTTACTTCTAATTTCTAACGGAATCACTACACTAATAAATTAAGTACATTTTAAAATGATTTTATAGATTATAATCCCAAAGATAAGATTATCCCTGATAAATTGGTTCCTAGGCACCAATCTCAAGCATCATCTAATCCCTATAATTAAGCACCTTTAATAGTTACATATTGTAGTGTAAGATCATCCTAATGTTATTCATCAAATAGGTTCGCGACACCTACCAAATGAAAACAAAGTTAGAGAAATGAAGTAACAAAATTAAGATGGATCTAACACTGTTCAAAATCATGATACTCCTGTAAAACTTAAGTCCGGGTAAGACATGAGTCATAATGGACTCATCAATCCAATTACCACAAGAGAACATACAAGTCTAACCATAATAAGAAGTTAAGGAATCACCTCCCTCATGTGACACAAAGATCAAATCCAACCACTAACAATCCAAACATCTACCAATAACAATCAAACTAATCAATCCATAATAATACATAAAGATCAAGTCAATCCACTTATCAAACATGAATTAAGCTGATCAATCCACACTAAAGCAAACACAATACAACACTAACAATCATGACTCTCAAGAATACTAAATCAAAGCACACTGATAACTATGGGTTACCTCTCATAAAGCGTTTGGTTTAACGTCACCAGCCCAACAAATGATTCCTCCTAGATCAAAATTTCAATTAAGTAATCCTCGATCAATCTCCCAATCTTTTTCCTATCTAGGGATTCCTACAAAATCCTTAAATTATAATTTTTCTTTCAGCTCTTCTTTTTCAGATTGATTTATATCACTGTTCCTCATATTTCTTTCTAGATCCAATATTCTTCTATTGATTTTCTCAATCCACATATTAATATCATCCTTGAAAGTCATAAAAAATGGATCTATATATGATAATTCAAGATCACCCAAATTTTGGATCGGCTTCTCTCTAGATAATTCAAATTTTGGATCAAATTCTTCTATGTTACTCTTATGATTCAAGTTATCTTCTAATTCTTCCCCTTGGTACTGAGTAAAGAGTTGAGGTGGTCTTTCTATATATCTTTCTAATTCCTTTGGAATTTTTGCCATTGGTCTTTTAATCTCCTTATCCTCATCTTTTAACTCAAAGTTCTTTTGAAATATATCATCAAATTCTCTTCCAAGTCTTAGTTCGATATTTTTATTTTGTTTATCATTCATCTGCTCAAGTTTTATCTCAGGGTCACTAGGTAAAATCTCTTGGGGGTAACTGTTAATTGCATTCATAATCTGCCCCAGCTAGTTTTCTATATTTCTTATAGCGGCCCCTTGACTTTCTAGCTCACATGCCAATTGAATCACATCCTTTTCTAATAGTAATTTCTTTTCCTCATCTTGTGGGTTAGAGTGAAATCTATAAGGAAAAGAAATTCCATCGCTAAAATTGTCCTGATTATTCCAATCACATATTAAAATGATTATCTTCCCAAAATTGGTTTTCTCCTCCAAAATTAGTATTCCAGTTAAATTTTGAATAATCATTCCAACCTGGATTGTAATAATCGGAATAAGGATTGTGCATCTCAAGGTGAATTTCAAAATAGTTAAGCTCAATCAATTGTCCAAATGAATTTTTCTTAATAACTAGGGGACCTTGAGGATAACTCTTAATGTATTAATCTAACTTCCTCTCAATATTAGCAACCTAAGAACTTAACAAATTAAGCATATCATCTTGAAAATTCATTACTCTCTCGGGGTTTACTCTTTTAAAGCTACTAGAATTATAATCCAAATCTGAATATTCATTATATTGTTGATCTGTCATTTCTTCATTAAATTTGCGGAGTCTTTTTCAATTCATCATCCTCCGAAAAGTTCTCTCAAAATCTGAGTCATAAGATTCAAGGTCTGCAGCTCCTGAACTACGCATACAAATTTAAAGACTTAACTAATAGGACAGATATCAAAAATATTTTTGGTATTTTGGATTTTTTCTTAAAAATAAACACACAATAATTAAACACACTATATGGTACTATAAATTCCAAATCTATGTCTTATAGGTTTAACTAAAATTCTCTTAAAGTTCTCACCGAAGCTTCCCTAGCAACGACGCCAAAAACTTGATGTGACTTTTTTATATGAAAGAATTTATGACTTCAGATTTATATATTTATAATGATTTTGTAAAGTCACAATTTAATTGCAACTATACTTATCATATCAAGTAATACAGGGCTCTAATGGAGTCCTGTCTATTGATCCCATTATCAGCATATTTATAGGTTATGTGTTTTGAAAAGGGGGCCGCCTACAGAACTTGTCGGTGAATTTTAGATTTTAAGTTTAATTTTAATTTATATATATATATATATATATATATAATTTGGAAAGTAACATTTGATTTTGAAAATAATTTTAGGTTTAGTAGAAAATTGTATAGCTTTTCAAAAATGATAGTTGAAAATATAACTTTAAATTTTAAAATATGAAATCAAACCGATCTCACATCCCAAATGGTTTATATAAACGAGCACCGCATCACAAATCGTGTATCTGTCCCGAGGAATAGACACATTGCTTGATAATGGGGCACGATTAAATAAACTAAAAGATTTGTGACATCTGTTTAGTCTACGAACCATTTTTATAAGCCGACAAGTTCCCATACTTAATTAGAGGAATTAAGCAGGGTTTATATTATCTAGGTTCTTAAAGTTCCCTATAAAGGCAAACCCTTATAGTTAATTACATCCTAAATATCCGAAGACACTTAAGAAAACTCTCGATAAAGATCAGTGGTTTAATTTCAAGAATTTTAAAGTTTAAGCATTCAAAGGATTTGATTTTGGAATTTCAAAAGGGATTGGATCAAATTTGGAACATCTTATTTTGGAAATCCAATGGAAGAAAGGTAGGGGATGTCACGGATCCGAGGAAAACCTCGGCGACTTCCCAACTATCCTATTTATTTGGCTTTGATTTAGAGGGATGTTATTTAATGTTTCAATCCTGCCAATTTTAATTAATTAGGACTTAGACTTGTATGATATAATCGTAAAAATAGCCTCGAAGATTATGAGGGTTTATGTTTTACCAAACGACTACCTCAGAGTCCTAAGACCAGTTAGGGCTTAGATTGCACCATGTGCAAAATCCTAAAGAGAAAGTGAGGGCTTATGTTGTGCTAGGCAAACTACTTCGAAGTCCTATGGCTTGATTTTTTATTTCTAAGGAAATGATTAAGTTGACAAAGATGGTCGTGTTGAACACCCCACTTACTCCGAGCTCCTTGTTGCTACAGAGGGTTTAGTTTAAAGAAGGGGCAATCAAGGGATGAGAGAAGTGTCATGGTTTAGAGGTTGAGTTTTAAATTCAATGTCTTAAGTTTTATTAAGGGAAATCTTAAAGTTGGTTAAGCAGAACCGGTTAAGATTCCACGGTTCCATCATCCTGGCACCACTACTTTCATCGGATTTATTTAGTTCAAATGAATTTGCTAAACTCAACTGAATGAGTTCCACACTTTCATTTAGACCGTGGGAAATCTCGTTAGCAACACGTGGGTTACATCATCCGAGGGATTCTCGATCATCCAAAAAGACTTTTTAATTTAGTTGCAATTATAGTTTTATTGTTTTGTTTTTATTGGTAATTAAATTTTTAGTTGTTTAAACATGCTGGGTTCGATCATTTTCATGAGTTTATAGAATGCAGGAAGATAAAACATTTAATAAATGTAAATTGCAATAAACTTAAATGTATACCTGAAGAGTCTTCTTGCTTCCACTAACTGCAACTCAAAATGCATGTTTGAGCATATATATATTTGCAACAAGTACCTAAGTAAAGCTAAGGGAAGGTTCTGATTATCTACCAATCCTATGATGTCTAGGTTCAGATCCTAGTTGTCTATCAAGTCCTATGATGTCTAGGTTGAAATCCTAGTGGTTTTTAAGGATGATTTTCTTCATCAAAGAATAATGAAGTCCAATTGTTCTTCTGAAACAACCCATCAGATTGAGGAAGTGCTCGGGGTAGGGCCCCGAACATCTTTTCAAAACTTCTGGATTTATCTTGAGTCCAAATGATTTCATTGTTCGGATGAATTGATCATCTGGGGTTTAGTTGAGTCTTGACTCTTGTTCAGTGAATTTAGATGTTTTAATTGTCTTATGAGAGAGGTGACATGTCACTTGACATTTCATTTAGAAGTTATGAAATGAAAGTCTTTAGGACTAAGTTGGTCCATTAAAGAACCTAACTAATTTAATTAAAGTTGGATTAATAGTTTCTTTAAAGTGATTTAATTTAATTCTTTAAGTCTTTAAATCAATTACAGTAATGTTCTTAAAGGGTTTTAAATTGATTGTTGCATTTTAAGATGTTTCAAAGTTATAATTAATTGATTATCTAACTTAATTGATTATTTAACTGATTAATTATTTAATTTAGTTGATTATCTAATTAATTGATTATTTAACTTAAGATATTTTAATTCATTTTTGTTTAATTGAAAATGTTATTTAAATGTTTTAAATTAGAGAAATTATTTTAATGTTTTAAATTATTATATATTTTTTTATTAAAGAAATTACTTAAATATCTTAAATTATTTTTAATTGATTAAAGAAATTATTTTTAAATTAATTTTAATATTTCAAATTATTTTTAATTTACTTATTTTAAAATTATTTCAATTAATTTTAAGTTAACTCTTTATGTTTCAAGATTACTAATTATTATTACTTTATCGTTATTTCTCTTTAATTACTTCTGATTAATTAGGTTATTTCATTTTAAGCCTTGTTAAGAGTTAAATAGATTTAACTAAGTCATTGGTTAGAGGTTTAGATTAAGGAATGGACATCCCCCTATATCATACCCCTAACCCTACCACTAATACTTAATTAACTTCCAAATCTTAAGGATTTTAAGTAATTAGTATTTCCTCTTGATATTGACGGTGATTAGTAAGTTCCTACCACTTTATTCCCTAAGTTTCAATCATCCAAGTAAACAATTAAGATCAAATGTTTCCCACTTACCGTTAGTTAAGCCTAAATGTTAATTAGGGTTAAGGTTCCTTAATTACCCTTATGCCCTATTAAACTTAATCACCCCATAACTTAGTAAATTAAATCCCAATGACTTTGAAATTTTTATGTCACCTCTCTCATATGTCAATTAAGACATCAGAGGAGAAAATGTAATTTTCTGGTTTTTATTTTATTTTTAGAATTATTTAAAATGGAAAATTAGGGTTTTCAAAGGAAATTCAATAACTTCATAAATACTAACTATCTATCCTTAGAAAAATTATGGGAGGTTTCCACTAATCAGAGGATCACTTGGACCAATTTGGTGATTTTTTGAATTTTAATTTAATTATAATAATTATTTTAAATTTTAGAGTGTTAATTAAATATAAAATATTTTAAAAGTATAAAATTAAGTTTTATATGTTTCAAAAATCTGTCTGAGGTCGGGGAACCCATAGAAGCAAATTTTACATTTTTCTGATTTTTATTTGATTTATTAGAATTATTTTAGTGAAAGGTTAAGAAAATTCATTTTTCTAAAATGTTAAAAATTATCCTAGGCCTTTAAAAATTAATATCTTAACTTAGAGACTTAGGAAAAATTATTTAATGATTTCTAAGTGATTAAGAGACCAAATGTGACATTTTGGTGAATTTTTATATTTTTATGATTTTTATAATTTTTAATTATTTAAATATTTAAAAGATGATTAAAAAATTAACTTTTTATGAAAAATACAATTTTATTTTTCTTGGACTCCTCTGATCACAGAGAACTCCCAAAATTTATTTGGTTAATTTTTTAAATGTATTTTGGGTTTTATGAATTTTTTAATATTCAAAATGGCTATGTTACTTAAGAAATTCATTTAGTGGGTTAAATCAATTCCAATTGACTTTAAAATTTTTATGAGGGTTCCTCTTATCCTAAAGAACAGTGGAGAATTGATTTTGAGTTATTTCCATTTTTAGTTTGTTTAATTAATTCAAAATTAGTTTTAGGTCAAGTGAGCAATTAGAGTTATATTTAATTTTTTAGTTCATGAAATAATTTTCCTAAGTTCCTCTGACCATACGGAACCTACCTTAATTTTCCTATGGAACCTACCTTAATTTTCCTAGATTTTGTCAACCACTATACTAATTATTAGACATAAATTATCAAAATAGGCACATAAACTTAGAAAATATGGTTCTCTGCCAAGGGATCTCCTCTAGCCTTGAAAATTTCAGGGAATGTTCCCAAAGACAGAGAGAATAAAAGCTCCATAGTCCCAAGCCATGGTGAATTGTGTGTGTGAGTGGAGAATAGATTTAAGGTTTACTGTATTTAATTAATTTAAAAATAAACACTAAGCAAATAATTTTGATTTTAATTCCACATTATTCTCCTCTGTTCACTGACCAAGAGCGTATTTTTCTTTTAATTTTTGGATTTTTCTATGTAAAGTTATGCATTTTATAAAGTTCTGAGTATTTAATTAATTCAGAAAATGGGGGATTTTCCCACTTATCCAGCACGGCGCCCCGTCAGCCTACGGCGTGTCGAAGGTCTACACGGGGTCTTGCAATTCGGCGCCGCCATCCACATCAGCCACCATACGTCACCGCGGTTCTGCCCCAAGTCTCCATCTGGCTCGATCAGGACCGTCAATCTGATACACGCACCATCGGACGGTCCACGGTCTTCTTCCTCTTCTGGTTCGAAACCGCAGCCACACATGTTTAAACCCTAATTTTTCGCTTAATTCTCAATAGATTTACATGAAATTTATTTCTACACCTTCATCTAACCTAATAGATCATATCTATATGGTTGATCGAGATTAAATTTCAAGTTTTCTTCATAAAGTCCCAAACTGAACTCGGTTTGGGTGTTTTTGATTCATCACCTCTATCCAAGAGGGGTAGCCTCGATTAGATGCTTGTGATGCGTTCCGTGGGTTTGGCGAAGCTCCTGTAAGTAGCACTCGAGATCCCTTTGAGGTTGGTTTAGAACTCCTGCTACAGGTGGACGACTTGAGTTGTCCAGACAAGTAGAGAGCTTCACTTGGGGGGGGAGGGGGGCCTTCGATAGTGGATCCTCTCCTTAGGTTCTGGGGAAGGTGTGTGCAAGAGGAATTGAAGTTTGGTGGAGTTTCAAAGGTTGTCCTATTTTGGGCTTAAAATTGGGTGGAGAAATTGAGCTCGAGCAGGAGGAGTTAGGACTGGAATGCAGTGGAGCCATTCTTCTCTAGGCTCAGAGAAGAGTTTGGGTTCAAATGCGAGGAGTTTTTGCAAGGTTAGTTTCAGCAACCTTCTTGACCGTGGGGAAGGTGAGATTAAATAGCCATGACCATGGCTGATTTGAGGGGAGCTTGGAGGTTGGGATTTGCTGCTTGGGTGAAGAGAAGAAGAGCCACAATGACTATTGGGGTTGGGACAACTCAGCAAGGGCAAAATTTTAATTTTTGGCTCACATGGAGTTTTTCGGCGAGCCAGGTGGCCGGCTGGCAGGCATGGGTCACCATCTGACCCATTGGGGTCAGGGCTTGGAGTTGGTGAGTTCAATTGGGTATTGTCATGTGTAAAGGGTTTGATTTAAGTGGAATGGGGAAAGTGGCTCTTTTGGGCTTACTTTGGTCAAGTCATGTTTTAGGGGTTGGTTCACCCTCCAAGGTGGCTTTAGGCTGATGGAAAATCAGTTGGGTCAGCCAAGGGAAGGATGGTGAAGTCCCTATCAAAATTGTTTTGATTAAATTTAGGTTAGGGTAAAGCATGGATAAGGTTAATGACGTTTTAAGGGGTGTTTAAAGGCTCTCCTCCTTTCTCCATTTATGGAGTGATGATAAGTCCAAAGTTCTCATGGCTTCATGTGGCTTAAACATGGCTCCATAGCTTGCTCATGGCTTGGGAAAAAGTTGGCTCATTTGCATGAGAAAGGATTTTAGGATTTTTTGATATCTTGATGACAATCTGCATGAAGCTTGATTTGGAATGGTTTGATGATGACTTTGAAACTTAGGGATGATTTTAATTGAATGCATGATGAAGAGGAATGTCATATGGGCCTTGGGTTGAAAACTTGGGCTTTTAAATTTCCAAGGAATGGACTTTTAAAAATGTATGAGGTAATGGGCCTTTATTATGCATGTGATGATTTGAATATTTGAAATTGAGTATGGGATGATTGAATTGGTTTGAAATTGATTTAAATTGGACTAGGACATGTTGAAATTTGATTTAGAAGTGAATTTTGTGAAATTATTGACCATAAGGTTCAATTTGGAGGAATTTGGGCTTATGGGCCAAAATTGGGCTTTTTGGGTCAAAGTTGGGCTAGTGCTAGATTTGATGTAAAATTAATGTTGCAAAATGTTTATGGGGGTGTGATAAAGATTTTTCAACTTTGGTTGGGTTTTGATTTTGGAATTTGGGCTTGTTTGGGTTTATGGTTAGTTTAGGCCAAATTGGAGAATTTTGGTTTGAGTTGAGCTTGGGTTGAGTTTTAGTTCAAATTGTGGGCAAATTAATGTTGCATGTTGTTTGTGGGGATGTTAGGAAGATATTGGAATTTACTTTGGAGAAAATTGAGGGGTTTTGGGTTTGATTTGGGTAGTTTGAGTTATGAGGGTTAATTGGGGAAATTTGGATTTTTGGGGTTTGGATAATTTTATAAAAAGCTTGAAATCAAATTGGGGTTAACTTAATAAAATTTTTGGTTTGTGGGACTGTTATGAAGGTTTGCAATTTTACTTAGACAAAATTGGAATTAATTTGGTTGACATTGGGCCCAATTGGGTTAAGTTTGGGTTAAAAATAAATCAACTTAGGATTCCTGGCAAAATGTGATTAATTTGACAAAATTGGGGTATGGTGTAGTTGAAGAAAATGAAATTGGGAATTTTTGGAACATTTTGGGATTTTTTGAAATTTTTGAAATTTTTTGCCATGAAGGGCATTTTGGTAATTTTGGGGGTATTTTGGGAATTTTGAAAATTTTGTCAGGTTTGGGTAATTTTGGTCAAATTGGATAGTAGGTAATAACTTGGAATGATTTTGAAGGGATTTTGGGAAATTTGGGTAATTTTGAGAATTTGGGCCCTTTCCTAGGGTAATTGGGTAATTTGGTAGGTTTAGGGCCCCGAGGGTCAAAAATGAAAATTTTAGAAAAATGAAGATTGGTTCAAGGTGAGTAACATGTAATCATTCTGGTTGAGCCATGAAGCCATCTCAAGCTCACAAGAGCCATGAGAGGACTCATTTTAGGCACTCAATATATTGTTCCTAACCCTCTTAGCCAGAGACTAGGGATTGAGGTCCATCCATATGAGTCTCTTAAAAGAGTCAGGAGATTAGGTTAGGCGTGAGTGATGTTAGGGTTTAGGGATGTGCAACAATGTGGTGGGTTCAAGCTCGACCTCACCAAGACCAGGCCACCCTGGGTTATCCTAAGGCTTGACCATCCTATAGGAACTCATCCTTATCTATCTACACATTAGTCCTAACCTTCCAAGTAATTTGGAGGTTGATGACCATCCTTGTAGGATTCTAAAGAGAGTTCAGATTTTGTTGAATTTCTAAATGGTGGGTTCCATTTCTAGTCTTCTAGGATAGTCAAACGGAAAATCCTATGGCTAGATCCTAAGCACTAAAAGGAAGGAAGGACCTCACCAAAAATGAGGTCAATACCCACAAGGAAGCGAGGTAAAAGTTCCTTAGTTAAATTCTAGTCTACTACTAACAGTCTTTGTTTGGAATGGTGATATAAGTGGTGTTTCTAAAAACAACTCCTAAATGCAGATAATTATATGTAAGGTTAATAACTACTCCTAAATGCAAATATTACTTCTAAAGATAATCCTTTTTGGAGGAATTGGTTTGGTGAATTTTGAGATAATAAAAACTACTATTCTCATGTAACGAATTGGATAACGTATAGAAATGAGATATATTAAATATTGTATGTGCCAAATAAAAGCATAAATGTTTCTTTACCCTCAAAAGAGTACCCCCTCATCTACGCATGTAAAGAACATTGACATATCCTAAGTTCAGTCACTAAATCTAAGGCTAGGCTGCGAGGATACCGGCTGTCATTACGGAGCTCCCACTCACCCTTCACCTGAAGGCTAACATTCGACTTTAGTTACCAATCTTAGGACCAAATTGGGGATCTCATCCTGTCACCCTGAAACCTCTAATTCGATGCACAAGAAACCATATTTCCCTATTTATTCGAACTCAATCCCCATGAACTACGCAATTCATTCACGGACATTGAATGTGGTTCCACTTTGTTGAGATTTACACCACCCTTTTGGGACAATGCAATTACAACAAATTTTAACAATACAACGAGCCCTTTTTGTAATGTTAATGAAGTGCAAGTAAAAACCATCACATTTATAATTAAAACATCTTTTATCAAGCATCCCAATATCCTATACATGATTCCTACTCATTGCAAAATAAAAGTAGAGTGAAAACAATGGCATAAACTTCTTATGCCACTATTTCCAAACAAGAAGAAAGAGGAAGAGAAAGACATCACAAAGCATGAAGAAAACACAACAGAAAACTTCATTTCAAAGCAAATCCATAAAATAAGTGTTTACAAAATCATAAGATAATGAAGAACACAATACTTAGTTTTTTCCCCTTGAAAGAAAGATGAAAATCTCTCACACAAAGTCTCCCGCTGATCCATGCAATGCTAGAACATCTCATTACAAATTCTCTCAAAATCCCCTCACCAATCTCTCCAAAAAGGTACAAATCTACATTTCTACTCCTATTCTAAGATCTCTAAGCATTCTCCAAGTTTTCCCTAACATCTCCTCCATTTCTTTGGCTTCAAATTTGGTTTAAAATAGTGTAGGGACAAATTTTCCAATAGGTGCATGAAGAAACCCTCCAAAAAGTATCCAGATTCGATGTATATGGCTAATAACCGCTCAATTTCACATCCAGGCCGTCTTGGATGCCACCGGCACTGAATAGCACTGCCGGCGCCCTATTTTCTGTGTTCTCGGGTTTCTGCAGCCGCCGGTGCCAGTTTTGGCGCCCCGGCGCCCATCCTGCGCAGCTCCACCATTTTGCTCAGTTTGGCTCCGTTTCAGCTCCGATTCTCCCCATTTCAGTTGCGTTGCGTTCCTAACAGATAGCCCTACAAAATAAGCATAAAAAACATTTCTTTAAAGTGTAATCTCATTCAAAAATATGCAAGAAGTTTAAAAGAGATTAAACATAGAAAGACTTATCGAAAGGTGTCAAGTCAAAATTTGTTTTCTTGCTCGTTTTTGCTCCAAACTGCACCGGTTTTGCTTTTTTTTGTTCCAACCACATTTATTGTACCTAAAACCAAAAAACATACAAGATACCTTCCTTTTAAAGTGTAATATCACCAAAAATGAGTAAAATAATATAGCAAAAACTGTATATATTTTTGGTGCATCAGTGGTCAAAAATTTCACTGAACTTCATTTGGCACGAAATATTCCAATATCTCAATTCGATCCAATATTTATAAATTTTTAAAACTATTTAGGAGTGATTAGGATTCCAAAATAACTATCTAAAAGCACAACTACAACAAACAAGCAAACACACCACAAAGATACATATGGGTTGCCTTCCATAAAGCGGTTGGTTTAATGTCGTCAGCCCGATAAACCATTCAGTTAATCCAGATGACTCGGCATTAAAACCTCTTTGAAATCAGGTTGAAACCCGTCAAAGTAAGGCTTTAATTGATGCCCATTAACTTTGAATATCTTTTCAGTATCAGGAACCTCAATATCAACTGCTCCAAAAGAATGAACTTTTACAACTGTAAAATGTCCCAACCATCTAGACTTAAGCTTTCCAGGAAATAATTTCAGCTCTGTGTTGTATAACAAAACTTTCTGCCCATGTTTAAATTTCTTTTTCAATATCTTTTGATCATGCCACAATTTCATTCTCTCTTTATAGATCCTGTCATTGTGATAAGATGTATTTCTAATTTCTTTCAATTCATTCAATTGCATAAATCTCTTCTCTCCAGCATTTTTCAATTTAAAATTCAACTCTTTTATCGCCCAATATGCTTTATGCTCCAATTCAACTGGTAAATGAAAAGTCTTACCAAACACTAGTCTATAAGGAGACATTCCAATAGTGGTCTTAAAAGCAGCCATATAAGCCCATAATGTAGTATCTAATCTAGCAGACCAATCTAATTTGTGATTATCCACAGTTTTCTCCAAAATTCTTTTAATTTCACGATTAGACACTTCTGCTAAACCACTATTCTGGGGATGAAAAGCAGTGGAGATTCTACAAATAATATTATATTTCTCAATCAATCTCTTAATTTGATTATTCCTGAAATGGGATCCACCATCAGTTATAATCACTCTCAGCATTCGATATCTCGTAAATATATTTTTCTTTAAAAATTTTTGAAACACTCCGAGCATCACATCTAGGTAAAGCAATAGCTTCAATCCATTTTGAGACATAATCAACTGTAACTAGTATATATAAATTCCCAAATGAAGGAGTAAATGGTCCCATAAAATTGAATTCCCATACATCAAAAATTTGAACTTCCAAATTATAGTTTAGAGGCATTTCATTTCTTCTAGGGATATTAACTACTCTCTGACATCGATCACATGATTTAATATATTTGTATACATCCTTAAAAAGAGTAGGCCAATAAAATCAGAATTATAAAAACTTAAAAACAGTTTTATTAACACCGAAATGACCTCCAAATTCAGAATCATGACATCGTTGAATAATAAATTAGTTTCTTTCTGTGGCACACATCTCCTAATAATCAGATCCTTACACTGTTTATATAGATAGGGCTCATCCCAAAAATAAAATCATGCATCATATTTAAACTTCTTTTGTTGTTACCATGTTAAATCA
Organism: Papilionanthe hookeriana x Papilionanthe teres; assembly: GCA_022702705.1. Classification (NCBI taxonomy): domain Eukaryota; kingdom Viridiplantae; phylum Streptophyta; class Magnoliopsida; order Asparagales; family Orchidaceae; genus Papilionanthe; species Papilionanthe hookeriana x Papilionanthe teres. Next base: position 24,710,646 of record CM040424.1, on the reverse strand, counting down.
GGTGGTACAATATTACTCACAATATAATTCACAATATCAGCATACCAATGTAAATTTCTTCCCATAATAGTATAAAGTTGTTCATCAAGGAAAGTTTCTGTAACTTCCTTCTCAAATTCAGATAATTTATCATATTCTAATCTCAACAAATGATCAGCTATTTGGTTATCAGATCTCTTCCAATCAACTATCATAAAATCAAATTCTTGCAAAAGAAGTATTCATCTAATCAATCTAGGTTTGGCATCCTTCTTTTGCATTAAATATTTGATAGCTAAATGGTCTGTATGAACAATACCTTTAGCTCCAATTAAATAAGGTCTAAACTTTTCAAAAGCAAAAACTACAGCTAATAACTCTCTTTCAGTAGTAGTATAATTAATCTGAGCTTCATTAAGAGTTTTACTAGCATAGTAAATGACTTTAAAAACTTTATCATGCCTCTGCCCCAATGCTACTCCAATCGCATAATCACTAGCATCACACATAAGTTCAAATGGTTTCTCCCAATCAGGTGAAACAATTATAAGTGCAGTGATTAATTTCTCTTTCAATAATTCAAAAGCACACAAACATTGATCATTAAAATCAAATTTTCTATCATTTTCTATAAGTCGGCACAAATTTTGGTAATTTTAGAAAAATCTTTAATATATCGCATGTAAAATCTAGCGTGTCCTAAGAAACTCCTCACCTCTCTCACGGTAGTAGGTGGTGGCAATCTCTCAATCACTCGAATTTTAGCAGGGTTGACCTCCATACCAAATTCAAAAATTTTATGCCCAAGCACAATTCCTCCTGCAACCATAAATTGACATTTTTCCCAATTCAGAACTAAATTTATTTTCTCGCAAAGCTCCAAAACTTTTGCTAATTTTTCCAAACTGATTTCAAATGAAGTTCTGAATACCGAGAAATAATCCATGAAAACTTATATTACATTATCTATCATACTACTGAAGATAGACATTATACATCTCTGAAACGTTGCAGGTGCATTACACAGTCCAAAAGGCATTCTTCGAAAAGCAAAGGTTCAGTAAGGCCTAGTAAATGTTGTCTTTTCTTGATCCTCAGTAGCAATATGTATTTGATGATAACCAGTATATCCATCCAGAAAGAAGTAGTACTTGTATCCAGCAAGTATATCCAGCATTTGATCGAGAAAAGGAAGAGGAAAGTGATCTTTTTGGGTAGCGGTATTTAATTTCTTATAGTCAATACAAATTCGCCATCCATTAATTTGTCTTGTACGTATAATTTCATTCTATTCATTCACATTAATAGTCACTCCTCACTTTTTGGTACACAATGTATTGGACTCACCCAAGCACTATCCGAAATAGGATAAATAATTCCAGCATCCAGACATTTTAAAATCTCCTTCTTAACTACTTCTTTCATTATTGGATTCAATCTCCTTTACGGATCAACTCTCGATTTATGTTCTTCATCTAATAAAATCCTGTGCATACAAATCGAAGGACTGATTCCTTCCAAAAACCTTTTTGTATCTTTTTAAAATTTCGAACAATTTTTGTTCTTAATATTCGTTTAACTCCGAAGATACAATAACTGGTAGGGTAAATGATTCTCCTAAAGACATATACTTCAAATGATTAGGGAGAATTTTCACCTCAAGTTCAGGAGGTTTTATTATAGATGGAATTAAGCTTTTGTCTCCACCTTCCATAGTGTCTAATACTTCAAATCTCTCCTGAACATCCAAATCTTCATTCTTCTTACTATCTGAATTTTCTTCATTTTCAATTCCTTCTTCAAACATATTTTTATACTCCACTTCTTTTTCAAATATATTTTCAAAATGATCATTTCTCAAATATTCACAGACCTCCATCCTAAAACATTCATCATCTTTTGCCATTGAGGGATACTTCATAGATTTCAAAATATTAAAGGTCACCTCTTGATCATTAACCCTCATAGTTAATTTTCCTTTTTGAACATCAATCACTTCTCTCCCAGTAGCAAGGAATGGTTTTCCCAATATGATTGAAATTTCTTTAACTTCCTCCATATCAAGTACAATAAAATCCACAGGAAAGATAAATTTATCCACTTTAACTAACACATCTTCCACCACTCCTTTAGGGTAAGTAATGGAACAATCGGTCAACTGAAGAGTCACAGATGTAGGAGAAATTTCTCATATTTCCAAACTTGTGAAAGTTGATAAAGGCATAAGATTAATACTATCTCCCAGATCACATAAGGCTCTTCCAAAAAAATTTTCACCTATAGCACACGGGATAGTGAAACTACCAGGATCTTTAAGTTTTTCCGGAAGCTTCTTCTGAATAATTGCACTACACTCTCCGCTAAGTGCAACAGTTTCATGATCTGTGAACTTTCTTTTCTTTTTAAGAATATCCTTCATAAACTTGGCATAGTCAGACATCTTTTCTAATTCTTCAACAAAAGGAATATTTATTGTTAATTTCTTAAGGCACTCCAAAAAATTTTCAAATCTGTTATCCCTATTTTGTTGCTTCAATCTTTGAGGAAATAGATGTGGTGGTTTTTCAACAGTAATCTTCATTGGTTCAAGAGGATATTCCATGTCTGGATAAATCTTTTTTGAACCTTATTCAATATCCACCTTCTCTTTCTCTATTTCAACTTCTTTTTATAATCTCGTCTCCAATTTCTTTCCACTCCTTAATTGAATAGCCTTAACTTGTTCCTTGTTTTGATGTTTTGGATTGATCTCAATATTACTTGGAAGCATTCCAGAAGGTCTATAATTAAGTGCAGTAAAAATATGCCACAATTGATTTTTAATATTTTTCATCACAACACCTTGAGCTTGTAGTTGATTTCCCATATTCAGAATCATTTCTTCAGTAGACAACTTCTTATCCTTAAATTGTAGGTTACTATTGAATCCAAGAGGAAAAGAAGGTCTAAAATTGGTATTTCCTTGATTGTTTGAATTTTCAACTGGATTTATAGAACTGTTCCCCCATTGTCGGTTAACATTGGCATTGCTATTATTCTATTTGAAATTTGGGTGATTCTTCCAACCATGATTATAATAATTCGAATAAGGATTATTAGGTCTATTAATAGCATTCAAAGTCTAATAAGGTGTTTGAGATTCTGTTATCTGTCCAAATGAATTTTCCTCTAACACTTGGGGTGGTTGAGAATAATTCATTCTATACTGATCTATTTATTTAGAAAGGCCTGCAATTTGCGAAACTATTATAGTCATCATATCTGAATCATGAACACTTGCTACTCTCTTAGGATTTACCCGTTCAGAGGTCCATTGAAAATTATTATTAGCCATTTTTTCTATTAACAAGTATGCTTTATCAAAAGGTTTTGACATTAACGATCCATCTGCAACAACATCTATAATCGATCTCAATGATCCCACTAATCCATTGTAAAAATGATTGAATTATTAACCAGTCTAGTAAAGCATGATGTGGGCACTTCCTAAGAAGATCTTTAAATCTTTCTCAAGCTTCATATATTGATTCCCCTTCAAACTTACCAAAAGATGTGATATCATTTCTTAGCTTAGCAGTCTTTGATGTAGGGAAATATTTTGATAGAAACTTTTGAGAAAGTTCTCCCCAAGTTCTAATAGATTCAGGTGCCAATGAATTTAACCATGCCTTAGCTTTATCCCTTAATGAAAAAGGAAAAAGTCTAAGTCTGACATCATCACTCGACACTCCGTCATATTTAAAAGTAGCACACAGTTCTAGAAAACTAGTGAGATGTAAATTTGGATCCTCATTAGGTGTTCCTCCAAATTGATTATTTTGTACCATTTGGATAATAGCAGGTTTAAGCTCAAATGAATTAGCAACAACATCAGGATTTTGAATAGTCACATGAATTTCATCTGCTGTTGGATTCGCATAATCTCTTAAAGGTCTTGGTAAATTTCCAATATTATTTCTCTAATTAGCTTGGTAATTCGCCATTTCGTAAGGTTTCTCGGTATGTTTTTTTTGTTTCCTAATTTTTCTAACAGTACACTCTAACTCTGAAACGTATGGTACTAAACCTATAGATCCAATACTACGCATATAAAATCACACATATACTCTAAAAAGTAAACAAACACGCAATTACACACTACAAAGCAAAGGTTTTCAGTTACTATATTATCAATAGATACCGTTTATACCTTCTCCAGCAACGGCGCCAAAAACTTGATGCGGACTTTTTATATGCATAAACTTATGAACCCAAATTTATATATTTATAATGATTTTGTAAAGTACAAACTTCAACACAAGTATATGTATCGTATCAAGTAACACAGGGCTCTAATGGACTCCTGATTATCGATCCCACAGGGAAGTCACATTCCTTACAATAGATAGCGTAATATTGAAATCCAATACTCAAATCACAATTAAAGTTTAAGTTTACTTCTACTAATAAGATGCAGAAAATAGTGACAGTTAAGCAGACCACAATTACTTCTAATATCTTTAAACAGAATTAACTAACACACACAAACACTAAGCTTTGTATTTGAAAGATTTTGATATATATGAAAAGTTTCTTTCCTATTGCAATGAGTACATGATGTATGAATGATATAGAATGATTATTTATTGTATTGTGCCAAATAGGAGCATAAATTTTTCTTTACCCTCAAAAGAGTACCCCCTCTTCCAAGCATGTAAAGAGCATTGACATATCCTAAGTTCAGTCACTAAATCTAAGACTAGGCTGGGAGGATACTGACTGTCACTATGGAGCTCCCACTCACCCTTCACCTGAAAGTTAACCTTCAACTTTAGTTACTAATCTTAGGACCAAATTGGGGATCTCAGCCTGTCACCCTGAAACCTCCAATTTGAGGCCCATCAAAACACATTTCCCTATTTATTTGCACTCAATTCCCACAAACTACGCAATTCATTCATGGACATCGAATGGATTCTTCATTATTGTTGTAGGACACTCAATCCTTTCGGAGTTAATGTAGAACAATAGATGTTAACAATTCAATTTGCCAGATCGAAAAGTAAATTAAGTTTGAAATGAAAAACCATCACAAAATCTTCAATACTTTAAAATCAATTCAAATCCACATCATCACATCATCACATCTCTATGCAAGAAAAAAGACAAAGGAGACTACTTAGAATTCATAGAGAAGACACAATAAAACATGGATTTTATATATAAAAGGAAAGTCATACAAACCACAATAGCAAATACAAATTATCTCTTTCTCTTCCCCAAGGAAATCCCTTTAAGATCATTTGAATCCTTTTTCTCTTCTTTACAACACTCAATTCCCTCTTTAGAATGGAAAGGAATAAGTCTCTCACTTTACTCCTTCTCCTTCACTCCTTAAAGAAAAATCCCTCTCAAATCTTCACTTCTACACTCACACTTCCAAACCCTAACTCTAAACTCACACTCTCTCTACTTCTATACTCTTCTCCCCCTCTCAGATTTCGTCCAAAAACAGTTACATATATGTTAGAAACGAATTCCCAAGAATTTTCTTTAAGCATCCCTTCAAAAAGTCGCCAAAACTTTTCATTTTTGAATTGCACTAACATAGGGCACCAGCGGCACTCTATCATCCATTTAATTATGGAGTCTCTGGAAGTTGGCGCTGGTGGCACCCATTCTGGCGCCGGCGGCGCCAGAAGCTGTTTTCTCCCATTTTGCTTCTTTTCGCTCCGAATTCGTTCAATTTTGCATCTTTTTGCTCCAATCACCTAAAATCATCATACCTGCAACAAATCATGAAAAATACATTTCTTTAAAGTGTAATATCACCAAAAATGGGTAAAATTATATAGCAAAAATAGTATATATTTTTGGTGCATCAATGGTCAACCTTGCATGGAGAGTCGAGAGTTCAATTTGGTTCATAATATGTTGATTGCAGCTTTTGAAGAACGTTACAGTGTTGCAGGTAATGTATAATTACTAAATTTTTTCATCAATTGCTTAGTGTAATTGTCTTTGAAATTTGAAAATTATTACTATTTGTAATTACTGTAGTGCCTAAGTTTAGATGATGCACAAAATCTATTAGTGAAATATTTTATTCATTAGCTATATGATATTTGGGTGAAGGTGCCTTTAAATTTGTGACAATGTAAATTTTTTATTTTGTGCTCATACCAATCCTCTAGATATCCTTCTCGTGGATAAGACTAGAGAAAGCGTTTAGGAAAACTTGAATTATTGAGGTCTACATTGGAGTCTAAAGACCTTTGTTTGAGTATATCTAAAATTCAATACATTTAATGTAATTTTAGTAGTAGTAACTCTAGTGGCAGAGTTGTAAAGATGGGTGATCAAATCATTAAAAGATGTGATCGGTTTAGATATCTCGATCTATTGTTTAAAATGATGGTGATATTTATGGGATGTTATTAGTAGAATTCAAGTTGGTTAGTTGAGAAGTAGAGGAATGCATCGGGCTTATTGTGTGATAGAAAAGTACTGCTTAGACTCGGAGGAAAATTTTATAAGATGGTGGTGAGACCTGCAATGCTCTATGGCATTGAATGTTGGCTTTTAAATGAGAACCATAAAACAAAGTTAAGTGTTGCTGTTGACCTCATTTTTGATGAGATCTTCTCTTCCCTCTTTAGTACTTAGGATCTAGCCTTAGGCTTTTCCTTTGACTATCTTAGAGGACTAGAATTGGGACCCATCCTTTAGAAATTTAAACCACTTCTTGTCTCCCTACAAACCCCACAAGCTTGATTGTAGACCCCTAATCATCTAGAGGGTTGAGATCAAAAGTGGAGGTTTAAAGGATGAGTTCCCTATAGGACTCTTTGGCCTTAGGATCACCCCAGGTGGCTTAGTGCAGTGAGGGTTGACTTACACACTCACTACACTCATACTCTACACTCACACACACACAATCCAAATCCTAAAACCACACCCATACCCAACTTGACTCCTTGACTCATGTAGGTAATTCATATGGATGGACCTTAACCCCTAAGCCCCTGGTTAAGAGGGTTAGGAACAACATAGTGAATGCCTCAAATGAGTCCTCTCATGGCTCATATAGGCTTAATATGACTTCATGGCTCAACCAAAGTGATTCCATCTCACTCATATTTGATCAATCTTCATTCTTCCAAAATTTCAATTTTTGACCCCAGGGACCCTACACCCATCAAACCTACCAAAAGCCCTTGAAATTGCCCAAGTCCTCCAAAATCTCCAAACAACCCAAAAGTCCTCAGAATCAGTCCTAAACATTTTCCCCCACTTAAACTGACCATCTATAGCCCAAAATACCAAAAATTCCAAAAATACCCCCCAATACCCTCCAAATACCCAAAATGCCCCTCTTAGCCAAAAAATCCAAAAATTCAAACAATTCCCAGAAAATTTCAAAAAATCCCAAATATTCTCAATTTCATTTTGTCCAACTACACCATGGGCCAATTTTGTCAATTTACCCCACTTTTACCAAAACCCCCAATTTAGCCCATTCTTAACCCGTGAACCCAATGTCAAACCAAATCTACCCAATTGACCCCCATTTTTTGTCCAATTCAATTCTAAACTTCCATTTAGTATCCACAATATCAATCTAGACCAAATCTAAGTCCAATTTGAGTGACATTTGAATCCAATTTCACTTTTGACCTTAAAGCCCAATTTGGACCCATGACCCAAAATTAGCCCAAACAAAACCAATTCAACTCCAATTAACCCTAAACCTTTTCTAAACCATCCCTAACATCCCCAAAAACAAAACACTAACATTATTTGCCCAAAATTGGGACCCAAACCCCACTCAAATTCAACCCAAAACCAAAAAGCCCAATTTTGACCTAAACCCAAACCTAACCCAAATAAGCCAAAGTCCCAAAACCAAAACCCAACCAAAGTTGAAACCTCTTTGAAACACTCCCATAAACATTTCCCAACATTAATTTTACATCAATGTCAACCCTAGCCCAACATTGGCCCAAATAAGCCCAATTTGACCTACATTGGCCCATGTACCAAATGAACCCAAATCCAACCCAATTCAAGCCTAAACCACTTCAAATTTATTTCAAATCACTCATGACACATCCCTAAACCAAACCCAACAATTATTTGGCCCAACCTTTTACAAAATTCCCATCCATAAACTTACTTTAAAAACATAAAGGCCCACTCCTTTAAACCTTCCTAAAAGCCCACTTCCACCAAATTCAAAACCCCAAATCAATCTAAAGCCCACATGATACTTTCCCTCATCACACATTCAATTTAAAATCATTCTTAAAGTCCTAATTTATCATTAAACAATTTCAAATCAAGCCTCATAACAATTCCCATCTAATCACCCCTAAATTACCAAAATTTCTAAAACCCTTTTTCATGAAATTGACCAAACTTTTTCCCAAGCCAATGGTGAGCCATGAAGCCATTCTTGAGCCACATGCAAGCCATGTGAGTAGTTGACATGTGACCATACCACATTGGTCAAAAGAGGGAGGCTCTTTTCATAACTCCTTAAAGTCATTAACCGCTCCCATGATTCCCCTTAAACATGCTTAGGCCTAATTATGCTTGGATGGTGACCCTTCCCCACTAATCAAGCTGACCTAAACCACTTTCTCTTCAGCCCAAACTAGCCATGGGGAGGTGCACCTAGCCCAATCCATGCATTTGACCAAACTTAGCCAAAAATACACCCTTACCCCATTCCACTTTGATTCAAACCCTTTACACATGGCAGCAACCAATTGACTTCACAAACATCGAGCCACGACCCACTGAACACTGAGGGTGACCCATGCTCGCCGGCCAGCCGCACTGGATCACCGGAAAACACCACACCCGAGAGCCCCCATGTGAGCCAACATTGAAATTCCTCCTTGCCTGAGCTGCCCCAAGTCCAGGTGGCCACCATGGATGTTCTTCTCTTGCATAGAGCAGCTGATCCCAAGCCCTAACTCCCCCTGGGAGGCCCTCCAGCCATGCCTATTTAAACACCACCTCCTCTCGGCCAAGAGAGGTGCTCAACAAAACCTTACTGAAACCCTGCCAAAATCATCCCAGACCACTCTCTACACATAGAGAACTTGATCCCCATTGAAATCCCCCTGTCATTTTCTCTCTGTGAGCTCAATTTCAGAGTTAAAATCCAAGCCCAAAACCAGGACACTTCACCACAGTGAGCCAATCCCCAAATTAATTGGCTCTACACCTTCACCGAACCAGAGAAGAAGTTTACCAGCAAAAGCCCCCTCTCCGAGCCGGCCATTGCTTCTAGCCTCCAAGCTTTGTGATCGGTCGTGGGCACTTTCATACCTAGACAATTCACCGGGCCGAGGGACTTCATGCTGGAGCTTGCTTGGACTCAATCGAACGTGACACAACTCTCGGATCGAAGCTTCACTTCTCTAAGCAAAGGTATGGACTCACTCTTCCTCCCGAGCTTACAGAGATTCTCCAATTAGTTTGAGTTAATTTCAGTGCATGTTTACCATACGGATGTGTTCGTCTCTACAAGACGAATCCATAGAGCATAAGAACACAAAAATCCGTTGAGAATCGAGTGAGAAATTAGGGTTAGAAGGTCTTCGATCACGGGTTCGCACCAGTCGTAGACGATGACTGGGAGCCGTTGGATCGCGCGTGTATCGGATGGACGGCTCAGATCGCATCGGACCAGAACATGTTACGTGAAAGGCGGGTTCCGGGATGGCTGACTCAGATGGCGGCGCCCAATCACAGCACGACACGCACCCCCTTCAGAGCTGCCAAGGTTGACGCGGCGCCGCGTGGATAAGTAGAAAAATAGGTTATTTTTCTATTTATTTAATTACCAAAACTTCAAAAATTCATAACTTTGTGTAGAAAATCCTAAAAATTAAATAAAAATACCCTCTTGCTCAGTGAACAGAGGAGAATAATGTGGAAAAGAAATCAAGTAATTTCATTAAGCATTTTATTTTTAATGATTTATTTACTCTGCATTGTTTTAATTCTCCATGCATATAGGAAATTCACCATGGCATGAGACCATAGGGCTTTTGAAGCCTGCGAACTTAGGAACATTCCCTGAATTTTCCAAGGTCAGAGGCCATTCCTATGAGAATTTATTGATTTTTCAAGTTCATGTTACTGTTTTGAGTATTTTAATTCCAATAATTAGCATGTCTAGAAATAAATTCTAGGAAAATTTGGTGATGTTTCTTGTGACCAGAGGGACTTAGGAAACATAAGTTTTGAGTTAATTCACTTTGAACAACCCTAATTGGCCTAAATACCCAAAATTGAACTTTAATTAGTTAGGGTTAACCATCCATCAAATTAACTTAAAAACAATTCTCCACTATTCTCTAGGGATAGGAGAACACCACATAAAAATTTGAGATCAATTGGACTTGGTTAGCCCCACCAAATGGGTTGATTAAGCCTCTTAAGTAATAAAAGGTAAAATTAAACTTTAAAAATTCATAACTCACAAAATACTTTTAAAAAATTCACAAAAATGGTTTTGGAGCTTCTCTGATATCAGAGGAACTTAAGAAAATTAAAATTGTAATTTTCTAAAAAAGTTGATTTTTATCATTATTTTAATATTTTTAATAATTAAAAAATAATAAAAATCATAAAAATATTAAAAATCACCAAAATGTCACATTTTGAATTCTAATCATTTAGGAACAAACCAAATATTTTTCTTAAGTTCCTAGGGTAAGATATTGAATATTAAAGGCTTAATGTAATTTTTAATATTAAAAATGTATTTTCCAACCTTTTCACTAAAATAATTCTAATAAATCAAAGAAAAATTAGAAAAATATAACATTTGTTTCTCTGAACTCCTTGAGGTTAGAGAGATTTAAGAAAAATATAAAATCCATTTTTTAACTTTAATTTTATTTTAAAATTAATTAATTCTCCAAAAATCAAAATAATTCTAATAAATAAACTATAATTCAAAAACTCACCAAAATTGGTCCAAATGGTTCTCTAGTCATTGGGAGTGCCACATAAGTTTCTTAAGGACAGAAAAATTCCCTTGGTAATCTTATTGAATTTTCCTTGAAAATCCCTATTTTCCATCAAAAATAATTACATAAATAAATTAAATAAAAAAAATCACATTTTCTCCTCTAATGTCTTAATTGACATGTAAGTGAGGTCACATAAAAATTTCAAGTCCATTTGAGCCTAATTTAGTGAGTTATAGAATTATTAAGCTTGAAGGGCAAAATGGTAATTAAAATTTTCAAACTTTAATTAAAATTTTAGGATTAATCAAAAAAAGGTGGGGTAAAATATTTGATATAAACTGATTTTGGATGATTGAAATTTAAATAATTAAAGGGTAGAGACCCATCAATTTTTTTTTAAGATTAATTAAAGTAAACCTTAATCAATTAATTAATTAAATTTAGAAGATTAATGGAAAATTGAAATTATTAAAGTGGGGATATTATTTAAGAAGATATTTTTTCTTTAATTTAAAAATCCCTAAATAAATCATTTCAATAATACTTAAAAAGAAAATTAAAAGAATAATCTAAATTAAATTAAAATTGAAATTAAATTAAAATTTAATTAAAATTTAATTAAAATTAAATTAAATTAAATTAAATTAAAATTAAATTAAATTAAATTGAAATTAAAATTAAATTGAATTAAACTGAGATTAAATTAAATTAAATTAAATTAAATTAAATTAAAATTAAATTGAATTAAATTAAATTAAATTAAAATGAAGTTAAATTGAATTAAATTAAAACTAAATTGAAATTAAATTAAATTAAATCAAAAATTGAAATTAAATTGAATTAAATTAAATTAAAATCATTTAATAACAAACCTAAATCGTTAAGAGTTAAACCTAAAATAACTTGAACACTATTCCAAACTTAAACTAATTTTTTAAAATTAAGTCAAAATTGAAATTAAATCATTAAGTTTAAATCATCGAAATATTTAATAATTTGATTTGCCCTTTTTAAGCTCTTATTATTATAACTCTTAAATGAGGTATCAAGTGAAGTGTTATCTCACTTATGGGATATTCAAACATCCTAGTTCACTGAGCAAAAGAACAAAACTTAAACTCCCGGATGATTAATTCACTTGTATAATTAAATTCTCTTGGACTTGAAACAATCCTAGAAATATTGAAAAGATGTTTAAGACTCATCTTAAGCACTTCCTCAATATGATAGGATGTTTATAAGAACAATTGAACTTAATTGTTCTTTGATGAAGAAAATCGTCCTTAAACTAAAATACAAGAACCGAGACGTCATAGGAGATGACTAGCTATAAGATTAGGACATTGATAGACAACCAAAACCTTTCCCTTAGCTTTATCTAGGTACTTGTTGAAATATTTAAATGCCTTAACATGTGTTTTAAGTGCAGCTTGGGATGACGGGAAGACCCTCCAGGTACGCTTTTATTTTATTGCAGTTTACTTTATTGCAAATGCACTTTACTTTTCTTGCATGATAAACAACTGTTGCATGAAAACCAAAACCTTTAGGATAGTCCCTGAACTGAAACCAAAACTAAATTAAAATTCATTACAAGATAAAAATCACCGCCACAACATTTCAAAATATAAAAAAACTCAAAATTTGATCACAAACAGAACACAAAACTACAATTACAACTAAATTAAAACGTCTCGTTGAATGATCGGGAATACCTCGGATGATGTAACCCACGTGTTGCTAACGGGATTTCCCATGGTCTAAATGAAGGTGTGGAACTCATTTAGTTGAGTTTAGCAAATTCATCTGGACTAAGTGAATTCGATGAAAATAACGGTGTCGGGATGACGGAACCGTGGGATCTTAATACGTTACTTGTTTAAACAACTTTAAGATTTGTTTTAATTAAAACATTAAAAACACTTGTATTTTAAGATTTTCTCTAAACCGAAACACTTCTCTCATCTCCTGATTTATGACTTCTAAAACTAAACCTCTACAACAACAAAGAGCTCGGAGCATGGTGGGCAGCACGGCCATCGTCATTAGCAAAACTCGGGTCTACTCCAGCAAAACATTTCCTAGTTTTAAACAACAAAGCCATAGGATTTCGAGGTAGTTTGCCTAGTGCAACATAAATCCTCAACTATTCGTTAGGCGTTTGCATGATCATGTCATGTAAATTAAGCCTTAACAGGTCTTAGAACTCTGAGGTAGTCGTTTGGTACGACACAAACCCTCACATCTTTGAGGCTATTTGTATGATTTTATCATACAAATATAAGTCCAAATTAATTAAAATTGGAAAGATTGAAATATCAAATAATATTAGGATTTTCTTAAATTCGAGCCAAACAATAGGATAGTTTGGGAAGTTGCCAAGATTCTTCTTAGATCCTCAGCTTCTCCTACTTATCTTTCTTTGGACTCCTGAAAATAAATGTTCCAAATTTGAGCTAATCCCTTTTGAAATTTCAAAAATCCAATCCTTTGAAAACCTTAAACTTTGAAATTCTTGAGAGCAAAACCACTGATCATTATCGAGAGTTTTCTTAGATGATTCTGTTGACCTCATTTTTGATGAGGTCTTCTCTTCTTCTTTTTAGTACTTAGGATCTAGCCTTAGGCTTTTCCTTTGACTATCTTAGAGGATTAGAATTGGGACCCACCACTTAGAAATTCAAACCACTTCTTAACTCCCTGCAAACTCCACAAACTTAACTATAGACCCCTAATCACCTAGAGGGTTGAAACCAAATGTGGAAGTTTAAAGGATGAGTTCCTATAGGACTCTTTGGCCTTAGGATCGCCCTACAGGTGGCCTCGGTCCAGTGAGGGCTGACCTACACACACACTACACCTATACACTACACTTTCACACACATCCTAAAAACACACCCATGCCTAACTTGACCTCCTGACTCATAAAGGTGATTCACATGGATGGCCCTTAACCCCTAAGCCCTTGGCTAGCAGGGTTAGGAACAACATAGTGGATGCCTCAAATGAGTCCCTTCATGGCTCATGTGGGCTTGATATGGCTTCATGGCTCAACCAAAATGATTTTATTCCACTTACATTCACCTAATCTTCAATTTTCCAAATTTTCGATTTTGACCCCGGGACCCTACACCCGCTTACCTACCCAAAGCCCTCGAAATCACCCAAATTTTTCAAAATTTCCAAATCACCAAAAAATTCCCTAAAATTAACCTTGAACATTTCCTCACCAATCAAGTTGATCATCCATAGCCAAAAATATCAAAAATTCCAAAAATACCTCCCAATACCCTCCAAATACCCAAAATACCCCTCTTGACCCAAAAATCCAAAAATTTAGAAAATTCCCAGAAAATTCTAGAAAATCCCAAATATTCCCAATTTTATTTTGTTCAACTACACCATGGGCCAATTTTATCAATTTACCCCACTTTTGTCAAAACCCCCAATTTGACCCATTTTAACCCTAAGTGAACTCAATGTCAAGCCAAACCTACCCAATGGACCCAAATTCTGGTCCAATCCAATTCTAAAACTTCCTTAACATCCCTACAAACAAAACACTAACATGATTTACCCAAAATTTAGACCCAAACCCCACTCAAATTCAACCCAAAGCTAAAAGGCCCAATTTTGACCTAAACCCAAACCTAACCCAAATAAGCCCAAACCCCAAAATCAAAACCTCTTTGAAACACTCCCATAAACATTTCCCAACATTAATTTTACATCAATTTCAACCCTAGCCCAACATTGGCCCAAGTTAGCCCAATTTGACCTACATTGGCCCATTCACCAAAGAGGTCCAAATCCAACCCAAACCTAGCCCAAACACTTCAAATTTATTCCAAATCATTCATGAAACATTCCTAAACTAAATTCAACACTTATTAGATACAATCCTTTGCAAAATTCTCATCCTAAAATTTGTTTTGAAATCCAAAAGCCCACTTCTCTAAACCATTTTAAAAGCTCATCTTCACTAAATTTCAAAGGCCCAAAATTCATCCAAAGTCCATATGACACTCTTCTTCATCATACATTCAATTAAAATCATCCCTTAAGTCCTAAATCAATCATCAAATGATTCCAAATCAAGTCATATGCCAAATCCCATCAAATCATCCCTAAATTACCAAAATTTCTAAAATCCATTTTCATGAAATTGACCAAGCTTTTCCCCAAGCCAAAGACAAGCCATGAAGCCACTCTTAAGCCACATGCAAGCCATGTGAGTTGCTCACATGTGACCTTACCACATTGGGCAAAAGAAGGAGGTCCTTTCCACATTCCCATAAGGTGATTAACCACTCCCATGATTCCCCTTAACCATGCTTATGCCTAATTGTGCTTGGATGGTGACTTGACCCTACCGATTATGCTCGAACCAAATCACTTTCCCTTCGGCCTAAACCAAACATTGGTTGGTGCACCTAGCCCAAAGGGATGGGTTGACCAATTTGAGCCAAAATGAGCCTTCTCCCATACCATTCTAAACCAAGCTTTTGACACATGGCATTTGCCAATTGCACTACACTAAACCCCGAGCCACGACCCACCCGAACAAGATGGTGACCGGTGCACAGCGGAGCCGACCACCGAGCCGCTGGAAAACACCATGGCCGAGACATGGGGAGAAGCCAAACTTTGGAATTCCACCTTGCTGAGCTGCCTCATGCCCAGTGGCCACCATGGCTGTTCTTCTCCTCACCAGAGCAGCTGATCCCAAGCCCTAACTCCCCCTGGGAGGCCCTCCACCCTCTCCTATTTAAACACCCCCTCTCTCGGCCATGGAGGAGGTGCTTAACCAACCTTAAGGAAACTCTGCCAAAATCATTCCAGACCACTCCCTACACATAGAGCACTTGATTCCCAGCTGGATTCCAGCCCAATTCCTACTAGCCGAGCTCGATTTTGAGTTCGAATTTCAACACAAAAACCAGGACACTTCTCCACAGTGGACCAATCCCCAAATTGATTGGTCCTACACCTTCACCAGACCAAGGGAGGAAGTCCACTAGCAAAAGCCCCCTCTCCAGGCCACCCATCTGTTCCAGACTCCAAGCTTTGTGATCAGGCTTGGTTGAAATCATACCTAGACAATTCACCAGGCCAAGGGACTTCATCTGGAGCTTGCCTGGACCCAATCGAAGGTGACAAAACCCTCAGATTGAAGCCACACTTCTCTGAGCAAAGGTAAGAGCTAACTCTTTATCCCGAGTTTCTAGAGATTCTCCATTTCAAATGCCTTAATTTCAATGCATGATCACCGTATAGATGTATTCGTCTCTTCAAGATGAATCCATAGAGCACAAGAACACGAAAATCCGTTAAGTATTGAGTGAGATATTAAGGATTTAGTGTGGACTGTTCTCGGGCTAGGAGGCTTGGGGACGATGAACGGATGCCGTTCATTTAATACACGCGCGGACGGACGGCCAGGATCGCGCCGGATGAGGAGACGGAACGATACAGCGGGCCCCCGGAGTGCTGAGTTGGATGGCGGCGCCGAATCAGAAGACGACACGCGGCGCTTCGGAGATGCCTAGGTTGAGTTGGTGCCGCATGGATAAGTAGAAAAATAGGTTATTTTTCTATTTATTTAATTCACTAAACTTCAAAAATGCATAACTTTGTGTAGAAAAATCAGAAAAATAAAATAAAAATACCCTCTTCCTCAGTGAACAGAGGAGAATAATGTGGAAAAGAAATCATTTAATTTCATCAAGTATTTTATTTTTAATTATTTATTTACCCTCTGCATTGTTTTAATTCTCCATGCATATAGGAAATTCACCATGGCATGAGACCATAGGGCTTTTGAAGCCTCTGAATTTGGGAACATTCCTTGAATTTTCCAAAGTCAGAGGCCATCCCTATGAGAAGTTATTGATTTTTCAAATTCATGTTTCTGTTTTGAGTATTTTAATTCCAATAATTAGCATGTTGTGAAATAAATTCTAGGAAAATTTGGTGATGTTTATTATGACCAGAGGGACTTAGGAAAAATAGGTTTTGAATTAATCCACTTGGAATAACCCTAAATGGCTTAAACACCCAAAATAGGTCCTTAATTAATTAGAGCTAATCATACATCAAATTGACTTGAAATCAATTCTCCACAAACCTTTAGCATCAGAGGAACCCACCATAAAAATTTGAAGTCAATTGGACTTGGTTAACCCTACTAAATGGGTTAATTAAGTCATTTAGCCATTTTAAAGTTTAAAAATTCATAACTTTCAAAATAATTTTCAAAAATTCACTAAATTGGTTTTGGAGCCTCTCTGATATTAGGAGAATTTAAGAAAAATAAAATTGCAATTTTCTAAAAAAGTTGATTTTTTGCATTATTTTAATATTTTTAATAATTAAAAAATAATAAAAATCACAAAAATAATAAAATTCACCAAAATGTCACATTTTGATTTTTAATCACTTAGGAACAAACCCCATATTTTTCTTAAGTCTCTATAATGAGATATTAAATTTTAAAGCCCTAAGATAATTTTAAAATTAAAAAAATGTATATTTTTCGTATTTCCACTAAAATAATTCTAATAAATCAAAGAGAAATTATAAAATTATTAAAATTAATTCTCTGATTTTCTTGATATCAAAGAGATTTTTGAAAAATATAAAATTCATTTTTCAACCTTTATTTTATTTTTAAATTAATTAATACTCCAAAACTCAAAATAATTATAATAAAAAGAATATAATTCAAAAAATCACCAAAATTGGTCCAAGTGGTCCTCTAGTCATTAGGAATGTCCCATAATTTTCTTAAGGATAGAAAATTTTCCTTGGTCATTTTATTAAATTTTCCTTTGAAATCCCTATTTTCCACCAAAAATAATTATATAAATAAATTAAATACAAAAAATCACATTTTCTCCTCTCATGTCTTTATTGACATATGAGTGAAGTCACATAAAAATTTCAAGTTCATTTAAGCTCAATTTAGTGAGTTATGAAATTATTAAGCTTGAAGGGCAAAATGGTAATTAAAATTTTAACCCTTAATTAAAACTTTAGGCTTAATAAAATGAAAAAGTAAAATATTTGATCTTAATCTGATTTGGATGATTGAAATTTGAATAATAAGGGTAGAAACCTATTAAACAATTTAAAAATAATTGAAATAAACCTTAATTAAATAATTGATTAAATTTGGAAGAATAGTAAAATTGGAATTATTAAAATAGGGATATTATTAGGAAGAGATTTGTTCTTTAATTTAAGAATCCCTAAATTAATCATCTCAATAATATTTAATTCCTAATTAAAATGATAATTTAAATTTAAGATTTAAAATGCTAAAAGACTTAATCATTAAATTAAATTAAAGTTAAATTATTTAAATTAAATCCTTTTAAAATTTCAATTAAATTAATACTTTAATAATTAAAATTAAATCATCTTTAAAAAAAATAATAAAATATTAAATTAAAATTAAAAATAAAATTAAATCAAAGTTAAAGTAAATTAAATTAAATTAAATTAAATTAAATTAAATTAAAACATATTAAATTAAATTAAATTAAATTAAATTAAATTAAATTAAATTAAATTAAATCAAATTAAATTAAATTAAATCAAATTAAATTAAATTAAATTAAATCATGTCAAATCAAATTAAATTAAATTAAATTAAATTAAATTAAATAATAGAATCAAGTTAAAATTAAAATTAGATTAGATTAAATTAAAATTAAAACTAAACCAAATTAAATTAAATTAAAATTAAATTAAATTGAATTAAAAATAACATCACCTAAGACATAAAGAAATTCAAAATAAAACAACTTGAACACTATTCCAAATTTAAACCCACTAATTAAAATTAAATCACAAACCATTTGATCAATTTGCCCTCGAAAGCTTTTGTTGTCATAACTCCTAAACAGAACGTTAAATGAAATGTTACTTCCCTCATAGGATATTCAAATGTCCTAGTTCACTGAGTAAGATAACAACAAAACTTGAATTCCAGGAAGATTAATTCATTTGTATAATTAAATTCATTTGGACTTAAAACAATTCTAGTAATATTGAAAAGATGTTTAAGATTCTTCTTAAACACTTTCTCAATTTGATAGGATGTTTATAAGAACAACTGAGCTTAATTGTTCTTTGATGAAGAAAATCATCCTCAAACCAAAACACAAGAACCTAGACGTCATAGGAGATGACTAGCTATAGGATGAGGAACTTGGTAGAAAATCATAACCCTTCCCTTAGTTTTACCTAGGAACTTGTTCTAAATGCTTAAATATTCTAATTGTGTTTTAAGTGCAGCTTGGGATAACGGGAAGACCCTCCAGGTATGCTTTTATTTTATTGCAATTTACTTAATCGCATCGCACTTACTTTTCTTGCATGATAAACAAGCTCGTTGCATGAAAACCCACACTTTTAGGATAGTCCCTAAAGCCGAAACCAAAACTAAATTAAAAGTCATTACAAGATAAAATTCACCGCCACAACATTTCAAAATATAAAACAACTCAAAATTTAATCACAAACAGAATACAAAACTACAACTACAATTAAATTAAAACGTCTTATTGGATGATCGGGAATACCTCGGATGATGTAACCTACGTGTTGCTAACGGGATTTCCACGGTCTAAATGAAAGTGTGGAACTCATTCAGTTGAGTTTAGCAAATTCATCTGGACTAAGTGAATCCGATAAAAATAACGATGTCGGAAGGATGGAACCGTGGGATCTTAACCGATGTTGTTATAATCAACTTTAAGATTTGTTTTAATTAAAACATAAAAACACTTGGGAATTAAGAATTTCTCTAAACCAAAACACTTTTCTCATCTCCTAATTTATGACTTCTAAAACTAAACCTCTGCAACAACAAGGAGCTCGGAGCATGGTGGGCAGCACGGCCATCCTCGTCAGCAAAACCTGAGTCTACTTCAGCAAAACTTTCTTAGAATTAAATAACTAAGCCATAGGACTTCGAGGTAATTTGCCTAGTGCAACATAAATCCTCAACCTTTTGTTAGGAATTTGCATTGCAAATTAAGCCCTAACCGGTCTTAGGATTCTGAGGTAGTCATCCGATATGACATAAACCCTCACATCTTCGAGGCTATTTGTATGATCATGTCATACGAACATAAGTCCTAATTAATTAAAATTGGCAAATCAAAACATTAAATAAACATTAGGACTTTCCTAAATTTAATCCAAATAATAGGATAGTCGGGAAATTACCGAAGTTCGCTTCGAATCTATAATTTCTCCTACCTTTCTTCCTTCGAATTCCCAAAACAAAATGTTCCAAATTTGATCTATTCCCTATTGAAATTCTAAAATTCAATCCCTTGAAAACTTAAACTTTGAGATTCTTGAGAGCAGAACTACTGATTATTATCGAGAGTTTTCTTAAGTGATTCCTGTCACTTAAGATGTAATTAACTATAGGGGCTTGCCCTTATAGGGAATTTTAAGAACCTGTGTAATATAAACCCTACTTAATTCATTTATATTAAGCAGGGGAACTTGTCGGCTTATAAAATTGGTTCGCAGACCAAACGGATGTCACAAACCTTTCTAGTTTATTTAATCGAGCCCCATTACCAAGCAGTGGTCTATTCTTCGGGGTAGATACACGGTTTGTGGTGCGGTGCTCGCTTATATAAACTATTTGAGATGTGTAATCAGTTTGATTTCATATCTTAAAATTTTCAAATTTAAAATTATTTTCAAAACCAAATACTACTTTTCAAATTATTTATTTAAATTAAATTAAAAATTCGCCGACAATTTCTGTAGGAGACCTCTTTTCAAAAATACAACACACTCAACCTAAAAATAAGCCGTACAGATTCCCGTCATTTAAGATGTAATTAACTTTTGGGGCTTGCCCTTATAGGGAACTTTAAGAACCTAGGTAATATAAACCCTGCTTAATTCATTTATATTAAGCAGGGGAATTTGTCGGCTTATAAAATTGGTTCGCAGACCAAACGGATGTCACAAATCTCCTAGTTTATTTAACGGAGCCCCATCATTAAGCAGTGTGTCTATTCTTCGGGATAGATACATGGTTTGCGATGCGGTGCTCGTTTATATAAACTATCTGGGATGTGAGATCGGTTTGATTTCATATCTTAAAATTATTTTCAAAATCAAATACTACTTTCTAAACCATATATTCATATTTAAATTAAATTTGAAATGTAAAATTCGCCGACAATTTCTGTTAGGCGACCCCTTTTCAAAATAAAACACATAACCTAAAAATATGCCGACAACTTCTGGCGACTCCGCTGGGGAATAGTTCCTCTCTCCATTTTGATCAGATGGCTTTTCTTTAATAAATCGGTAGTGAGCCCATGCCCCTAGTGGACCAAACTACCATTCTTCCGTTAGAATACCCCGTTCATTTCTGTCTTGAACGAGTATAGCCAACTCCTCTCGGATTTAGGAGCCACTCGTTTAGACACCCCTAAACGGAGAGGTTCCGAGATCCTTTTACCTCTTTTCCGAGGTGGGTGGACCCCCAATAGGTGTTAGTTTAGGAGCGGTCCTCGAGTCGAGAAGTCTTGCATAAGACTTTCTCTTCCTTTCCAATTCTGAATCGGATTCCTTACCTTCTCTACACCTTTGAACATTCCGTTCCTAATAAATAAACCCTCTAATGAATGACTCTTTTAACAAATAACTCATTTTTATAAATACATTAACAAAAATGTGTTCGGACTCTTTTCGATTCTTTTCTTTTCGTCCTGATGAGAAGAAGCATAACTCGGGACCGACAATCAGAATCTACCTTGCAGAAAATGTCTGCCCCAAAGCTGATTTTCTCCTTCACCAATGGACTGGACTTCGTTGTTTACAAGGATGAGCTGCCCGACAATGGGATCATCCGTTTCGGGCAAGGATTCGAGAACAAAAATGTCAAGTTCACTGACATTACCCTTTTCACACTTACAGATAAAGTGTCTGAAACTGAAAGACCTTTTATCGAGTTCAACCTTAAGTCAACTCAAGAGTTCCCTCCCCTGCAAAGGGTTCCAGCTGAGAAGAATACTACTGTCCATAGGAGGACTGTTATCTCTACCCCCACCGGTCTAGTCGTCTCTCGCACCTACCCCGGCTTCGCCAAACCGAAGGGGAAGGAAGTTCAAATTTGTAACGAGCATGTTACCGTGGAGGGTACAGATTTCGTGCAAGACCTTCCGTTTTCAAAATTGGGTCCAGCTCAAGGGTTCCACCCCTAACACGGACTCGCAGAAGAAACGAGAGGTAGGAAGATCGCCGTAAAGGCCGTGGCTGCTGAAGTCGCTTTCTTAGAAGTAATCGATGAGTACACACCACTACCTGAGTACATACCATTGCCTGAGTATAGACCGCTTTTGGAAGGAAGTAGATTCCATCCCCTCTCCGCCGCAGCTGACGAGGAAAATGTCTGCAGGATTGCTTCTGCATTACCTCAACCCGCATACTATAGCGACAGCCGAAAGAAAAGGGCTAGGATTACACCATTTGCCCGACTGCAGACTGTGATAGAGAAGTTAGCAAAGAAAGAGAAATGTCCTGTATCAGAGATTTTAAGAAGAATAGGGCGAGTGCCAACCAAGTCCCGTCTTGGGCCGCGAGTAGAACCCGTTATCGCCACAGAAAAGCCGAATAAGAAGATGAAGGTTAGTCCACCTGTTGTTGTTTCAGTGTTTGCGCATCGGTGAGGATACCACCGTTGACCTCATTTTTGATGAGGTCTTCTCTTCTTCTCTTTAGTACTTAGGATCTAGCCTTAGGCTTTTCCTTCGACTATCTTAGAGAACTAGAATCGGGACCCACCTTTTAGAAATTCAAACCACTTCTTAACTCCCCGCAAACTCCACAAACTCGACCGTAGACCCCTAATCACCTAGAGGGTTGAAATCAAATGTGGAAGTTTAAAGGATGAGTTCCTATAGGACTCTTTCGGCCTTAGGACCGCCCCAGGCGGCCCGGTCCAGTGAAGGGGCCGACTTACACACACCACACTTATACACTACACCTACACACTACACTTCCACATACCTCATAAAACCACACCCATACCTAACTCGACCTCCCGACTCAAGTAGGTGATCCACATGGATGATCCTTAACCCCTAAGCCCTCGCAAGAGGGTTAGGAACAACATAGTGAATGCCTCAAGTGAGTCCCTTCATGGCTCATGTGGGCTTGATATGGCTTCATGGCTCAACCAAAATGACTTCTTTCCACTCAAATTCACCCAATCTTCAATTTCCCAAATTTTCAATTTCCCAAATTTTCAATTTTTGACCCCCGGGACCTTACACCTACTAAACCTACCCAAAACCCTTAAAATTACCCAAATTTCTCAAAAATTTCCAAATTACCCAAAATTCTCCAAAATCATTCCCAAACATTTCCACATCACTTAAACTGATCATCCATACCCAAAAATACCAAAAATTCCAAAAATACCTCCCAATACCCTCCAAATACCCAAAATACCCCTCTTTGCCTAAAAATCCAAAAATTCAGAAAATTCCCAGAAAATTCCAGAAAATCCCAAATATTCCCAATTTCATTTTGTCCAACTACACCATGGGCCAATTTTGTCAATTTACCCTACTTTTGTCAAAACCCCCAATTTGACCCATTTTAACCCTAAGTGAACCCAATGTCAAACCAAACCTACCCAATTGACCCCAATTTTGGTCCAATTCAATTCTAAACTTCAATTCAACATTCCCAACACCAATCTAGACCAAATACAAGCCCAATTTGATTGACATTTGGATCCAATCTCACTTTTGGCCTTAAAGCCCAATTTGGACCCATGACCTAAACCTAACCCAAACTCACCCAACTCAATTCCAATTAACCGCAAATCTTTTCTAAATCTTCCTTAACATTCCCACAAACAAAATACTAACATGATTTGCCCAAAATTTAGACCCAAACCCCACTCAAACTCAACCCAAGGTTAAAAGGCCCATTTTCGACCTAAACCCAAACCTAACCCAAATGAGCCCAAACCCCAAAATCAAAGCCCAACCAAAGCCAAAACCTCTTTGAAACACCCCCATAAACATTTCTCAACATTGATTTTACATCAATTTCAACTCTAGCCCAACATTAGCCCAACTTGGCCCACTTGGACCTACATAGGCCCACTTACCAAATAAACCCAAATTCAAACCAATTCAACTCCAAATCACATCAAATTAATTCCAAGCCCTTCATAGAACATCCCTAAACCAATTATGACATTTATTTGATAAATTTCTTCACAAAATTTTTATCCAAATACCCATCCTAAAATCAAAAGCCCATTTCCCTTAAACTTTCCTAAAAGCCCACTTCACCACATCCAAAGGCCCAAAATCTACCCTAAAGCCCACATGAAATCTCCATTTGTCATCCACTTAATTAAATTCATTAGCTAAGTCCTAAATTCACCATCAAATTATTCCAAATCAAGCTTCATCCAAATTTCCACCAAATTATCCAAAATCCTTAAAATCCTTTTTTATGAAATTGACCAAACTTTTTGCCAAGCCAAAGGTGAGCCATGAAGCCATGCATGAGCCACATGTGAGCCATGAGAGCTTTGGACACTCCACCATGCCATATTGGGTAAGAAGAGGGGGCTTTCCTTAATCCCTAAAGCTCATTAGCCTTAATCATGTTTCACCTAAACTTAAATTTAATCCAAATATATTTGGATGGAGATTTCTCCATGCCAAACCAGCTCGATCCCTTTGATCCCCCACAGCATCCAAAGCCACCTCGAAGGGTGCACCAAGCCCAAATGGATGGATTGACCCATTTAGACTCAAAACTAGCCATGCCCCATTCTACTTTGAATCAAAGCCTTTACACATGGCAATGGCCAATTGCTTGCACCAAGCCCTGCCCCCGACCCACCCGACCTCGAGGGTGACCCATGCTCGGCCGGCCGGCCACTGTGCCGCCGGAAAACACCATGGCCGAAAGCTCACATGTGAGCCAACTTCGAAATTCTCACCCGCCGAGCCGCCCCATCCCCAGTGGCCATTGTAGCTGTTCTTCTCTTGCCAAGAGCAGCTGATCCCAAGCCCTAACTCTCCCTGGGAGGCCCTCCACCCTCTCCTATTTAAACTCCACCTCTCTCGGCCATGAGAGGAGCTAAGCACAAACCTTGCCAAAACTCTACCAAAATTGTTCCAAACTCCTCCCCATACACAGAGCACTTGATTCCCAGTGAGATCCCCCCGCCATTTCTCCTCTCGCGAGCTCAATTTCGTAGTCGAAATTCCACCCAAAACCAGGACACTTCTCCACAGTGAGCCAATTCCCAAATTGATTGGTTCTACACCTTCACGGACCAAGGGAAGGTGTCCACCGAAAAAGCCCCATCTCCAGAGCCACCCAGGCTGCTCCAGCCTCCAAGCTTTGTGATCGGGCTTGGTCGAAATCACATCCGTACAATTCACTGCACTCAGAGACTTCATCCGGAGCTTGCTAGATCCAATCGAAGGTGCAACAACTCTCGGATTGAAGCCACACTTCTCCGAGCAAAGGTATGAGCTAATTCTTCATCCCGAGCTTCGGAGATTCTCCATTTCAAATGCCTTATTTTCAATGCATGTTAACCGTATAGATGTGTTCTTCTCTTCAAGACGAATCCATAGAGCATAAGAACATAAAAATCCATCGAGTATCGAGTGAGATCTTAGAGATTTAGTGTGGACGGCTCTCGGGTGAGGACGCTCGGGGACGATGAACGGATGCCGTCCATTCAATAAACGCGCGGACGAACGGCTCGGATGGCGTCGGACCGGAGACGCGTACGAGAACCGCGGGGCCCGGGCCGCCGACTCAGTGGCGGCGTCGAATGGGAGCGCGACGCGTGTGCGTTCGGAGCCGCCGAGGTTGACGCGGCGCCGCGTGGATAAATAGAAAATTAGGATATTTTTCTATTTATTTAATTCCCTAAACTTCAAAAATTCATATCTCTCGTGTAGAAAAATCGGAAAAATAAAATAAAAATACCCTCTTGCTCAGTGAACAGAGGAGAATAATGTGGAAAAGAAATCATTTAATTTCATCAAGTATTTTATTTTTTATAATTTATTTACTCTCTGCATTATTTTAATTCTCCATGCATGCATACAATTCACCATGGCATGAGACCATAGGGCTTTTAAAGCTCCGAATTTGGGAACATTCCCCGAATTTTCCAAAGTCGAGGCCATCCCTATGAAAAGTTATTGATTTTTCAAATTCAGAGTTACTCGTTTTGAGTATTTTAATTCCAATAAATAGCATGTTGTGAAATAAATTCTAGGAAAATTTGATGATGTTCCTTATGACCAGAGAACCCTAGGAAAAATAGGTTTTGAATTAGTTCATTTAAAACAACCCTAATCTGGCTTAAACACCCAAAATAGATCTCTAATTAATTAGAGCTAACCATGCATCAAATTGACTTGAAATCAATTCTCCACTCGACCTTTAGGATCAGAGGAACCCATCATAAAAATTTGAGGTCAATCGGACTTGGTTAGCCCCACTAATTGGGTTGATTAAGCCACTTAGTCATTTTAAACTTTAAAAATTCATAACTTTTAAAATACTTTTTAAAAATTCACCAAATTGGTTTTGGAGCCTCTCTAATATTAGGGGAATTTAAGAAATTAAAATTTCAATTTTCTAAAAAAGTTGATTTTTAATATTATTTTAATATTTTAATAATTAAAAATTAATAAAAATCACAAAAATAATAAAATTCACCAAAATGTCACATTTTGAATTTTAATCACATAGAAACAAATCCAACATTTTTCTTAGGTCTATTTAGTGAGATATTAAATTTTAAAGCTTTAAGGTAATTTTAAAATTAAAAAATATGTTTTCTAGCTTTTTTCACTAAAATAATTATAATAAATCATAGAAAAATCATAAAATTGCAAAATTTACTTCTCTGGTTTCCTTGATATGAGAGAGATTTTTGAAAAATACAAAATCCATTTTTCAACATTTATTTTATTTTTAAATTAATTAACACTCCAAAACTTAAAATAATTATAATAAAAATAATATAATTCAAAAAATCACCAAAATTGGTCTAAGTGGTCCTCTGGTCATTAGAAATGTCCCCTAATTTTCTTAAGGACAAAAACTTTCCCTTGGTCATGTTATTAAATTTTCCTTGGAAATCTCTATTTTCTACCAAAAATAATTATATAAATAAATTAAATACAGAAAAATCACATTTTCTCCTCTCATTTCTTTATTGACATATGAGTGAAGTCACATAAAGATTTTAAGTTTATTTGAGTTCAATTTAGTGAGTTATGAAATTATTAAGCTTAAAGGGTAAAGTGGTAATTAAAATTTTAATTCTTAATTAAAACTTTAGGTTTAAAAAAAATTAATAAGTAAAATATTTGATCCTAATCTGATTTGGATGATTGAAATTTAAATAATTAAAGGGTAGAAACCCATTAAACAATTTTAAAATAATTAAACCTTAATTAAATAATTGATTAAATTTGGAAGAATAATAAAATTGGAATTATTAAAATAGGGATATTATTAGGAAGAAATTTATTCTTTAATTTAAAAATCCCTAAATTAATCATCTCAATAATATTCAATTCTTAATTAAAATGATAACTCAAAATTCAAAATATTAAAAGACTTAATCATTAAACTAAAATTAAATTATTAAACTCTTTTAAAAAAAATTCAATTAAAATTAAAAAAAATTAAATTAAATTAAAATTAAATTAAATTAAATAAATTAAATTAAATTAAATAATTAAATTAAATTAAATCAAATTAAATTAAATTAAATAATTAAATTAAATTAAATTAAATTAAACAATTAAATTAAACTAAATTAAATTAAATTAAATAAATTAAATTAAATTAAACAATCAAATTAAATTAAATTAAATTAAATCAAATTAAATTAAATTAAATAATTAAATTAAATTAAATAAATTAAATTAAATTGAATAATTAAATTAAATTAAATTAAATTAAGTAAATTAAATCAAATTAAATTAAATTAAATAATTAAATTAAATTAAATTAAATTAAATCAAATTAAATTAAAATTAAATCAAATCAAATTAATTAAACATCAAATCAAATTAAATTAACTATATCGAATTAAATTAAATTAAAACTCAATTAAATTAAATTAAATTAAATTAAATTAAATTAAATATAACATCACCTAAGACATAAAGAATTCAAAATAAATCTAAAATAACTCGAACACTATTCCAAATTTAAACTCATTAATGGAAATTAAACTAAATCACAAACCATTTGAACACCAATTCACCCTCGAAAGCTTTAGTTATCATAACTCCTAAATAGGACATTAAATAAAATGTTACTTCACTTATAGGATATTCAAATGTCCTAGTTCATCGAGCAAGATAACAATAAAACTTCGAAATTCTTGGACGATTAATTCATTTGTATAATTAAATTCATTTGGACTTAAAACAATCCTAGAAATATCGAAAAGATGTTTAAGATTCCTCTTAAGCACTTCCTCAATATGATAGGACATTTATAAGAACAAATTGGACTTAATCGTTCTTCGATGAAGAAAATCGTCCTCAAACCAAAATACAAAGAACCTAGACGTCATAGGAGATGACTAGCCATAGGATTAGGAATTTGGTAGAAAACCATAACCCTTCCCTTAGCTTTACCTAGGAACTTGCTTAAATATTCTAATTGTGTTTTAAGTGTAGCTTGGGATGACGGGAAGACCCTCCGAGTACGCTTTTATTTTATCGCAATTTACTTTCCTGCAATTTACTTTCCCGCAATTTACTTTCTTGCAAATGTACTTTATTTTTCTCGCATGATAAAACAACAGTTGCATGAAAACCCACACCTTTAGGATAGACCCTAAAACTGAAACCAAATTAAGTTAAAAGTCATTGCAAGATAAAATTCACCGCCACAACATTTCAAAATATAAAACAACTCAAAATTTAATCACAAACATAACACAAAACTACAATTGCAACTAAATTAAAATGTCCTCGTTGGATGATCGGGAATACCTCGGATGATGTAACCTACGTGTTGCTAACGGGATTTCCCACGGTCTAAATGAAAGTGTGGAACTCATTCAATTGAGTTTAGCAAATTCATCTGGACTAAGTGAATCCGATAAAAATAATGATGCCGGAAGGATGGAACCGTGGGATCTTAACCGGTGTCGTTATAATCAACTTTAAGATTTGTTTTAATCAAAATACAAAAAACACTTGGAAAATTAAGACTTCTCTAAACCAAAACACTTTTCTCATCTCCCGATTTATGATTTCTAAAACTAAACCTCCGCAACAATAAGGAGCTCGGAGCATGGTGGGCAAGCACGGCCATCGTCATCAAGAAACCTGAGTCTACTTCAGCAAAACTTTCCTAGAATTAAATAACAAAGCCATAGGACTTCGAGGTAGTTTGCCTAGTGCAACATAAATCCTCAATTCTTCGTTAGGCGCTTGCATTGCAAATTAAGCCCTAACCGGTCTTAGGATTCCGAGGTAGTCGTCCGTACGACAATAAACCCTCACATCTTCGAGGCTATTTGTATGATTCTATCATATAAATATAAGTCCTAATTAATTAAAATCGACAAAATCAAAACTTTTAAATAAACATTAGGATTTTCCTAAATCTAAGCCAAACAATAGGATAGTCGGAAATTACCGAAGTTCACTTCGAATCCGTGATTTCTCCTACTTTTCTTCCTTTCGGATTCACAAAACAAAATGTTCTAAACTCGATCCATTCCCTATTGAAATTCAAAACTTCAATCCTCGAAAACTTAAACTTTGAAATTCTCGAGAGCGAATTATTGATTATTATCGAGAGTTTTCTTAGGTGATTCCCGTCACTTAAGATGTAATTAACTATAGTGGGCTTGCCCTTATAGGGAATTTCGAAGAACCTGTGTAATATAAACCCCGTTTAATGTTTTCATATTAAACAGGGAATTTTGATCGGCTTATAAAATTGGTTCGCGTACCAAACGGGTGTCACAAATCTTCTAGTTTATTTAATCGAGCCCCACCGTCAAGTGCTGTGTCTATCCTTAGGGATAGATACACTGGCTCATGGTGCGGTGCTCGTTTATATAAACTATTTGGGACGCGAGATCGGTTTAATCTCATATCTTAAAACCTTCAAATTTAAAATTATTTTCAAAATCAAATACTACTTTCCGAATTATTTATTTTAATTAAATTAAAAATTCGCCAACAGATTTCTGTTAGGCGACCCTTCTTCAAAATAAAACACAACCTAAAAATATGCCGACAACCACCTTCCAGCATTCAGCCGACAGACCATTCGGTCCTAGGCCTTCTGCTGCTAGAAGGATGGTATGGCGTTCTACTACTGGCCAATTAAGACCGAAACAACGACCTGAAAAGGAAAGTCTCTTCAGGAGACTCGAGTCCGAAGAGAGCGCCACCGCAATGAAGGGACTGCGAAGAAGGAAATCCAACTGCCCATCGCATGATAACTCGCGAAACCGCACGAAAAAGACCATTGGAGGGCTCTATGGAAAAGCTAAGAACCGACATTCAACGATTAGCAAGAGAAAGAGAAGAAAAGTTTGGAGATGAAGTTGACTCGTCGGAGTTCATGGATGACGAATATGTGGAGACCAACATGGTTGAGACACAAGCATCGTCAGCTTCGCAAGGTGCCCCGGCAGCTGCGGAGAGAGATGAACCGGAAGAATTAAGAGCACAAATTCGAGAAAAAGATGATACAATCTCTCAAATGGCAAAAAGGATGGAAGAGATGGCTGCAGCCCTAGCCACTCTTCAGAGTCAGGCTCAACCCCCAAGAGAAACGCCTCCAGAAGTTATTCATATTATAGATGGAGGAAAAGAGATTACATCCGTTAACGGAGACGATCAGCCGAAGAAAGACTCTACTCAGAATATGATTCCAGAGAAGGACATCAAGAACATGGTAGAACATCAGGTGCGAGAAGCCTTAGCACACTCTAAGAGCGGAGCATCTATTCAGACGGGTAGACCTTACCCCGAAGAATTTGATGCAGTACAATACCCAAAAGGCTTCGTACCACCTCTGTTCAAGACTTTTGATGGTACCGGAAATCCTCGACAACATGTTGCACATTTTCGCGCTAGTTGTTGCAACGCCGGTGGAAGTGACACCTTACTCTTCCAACAATTCGTCGCCGACTCGTCGTGGATCGCCTTCGATCGGTATGCGCAGTTACCGAACGGTTCGGTAAAGACATTTTCGTAATTAGAAAACCTCTTCGTGAAATGTTTTGCCGTAGCTCAAGCACCATATCACCATCGGTGACTTAGTGGTGGAGAAACATAAACCGAACGAAACTTTAGTGGACTACATACTTCGATGGAGAAATCTAAGTATGAAGTGTAAGCCACGCCTACAAGAGCAAAGATGCGCTCGGTATCTTGCTTAAAAGCATTCACGTGCCCGATAAAGACTTCTCCTTAAGGGATTTACAATTAAGACTTTCGAGAAGTTGTTAAGCAAGTCCGGGAGCTTGCAAGAGGAAGCGAATCAACAAAGTTTCGTCGACAAAACAGACAAACAGAAGCCTGTGAAGACATTTGAAAAGAAATCTGGGATCGTCGCGGCAGTCGATAAGGGCAACATACAAACTGAGCAGACGCGAACTTCGACTATCAACAACCTCAACAGAACTACCAACAACCTCAACCCTGTTATTAGCCAACTCAACAATATGAGCAACCGCCTCACCCACAGCCGCACGTTAAAGGAGCTTATAAATAGAGAATATCCATTCAAGAATGAGGCAAAGGCCAAAGATGTTCCGCAGCTGATGAAGACTTCGAATTTTCGATCGCCGTAACCCAAGAAGCCGAAGAAGTTAATAAGAAAGACCATCCCAACTATCGCCTCTTACCACCGTATGCTCGGACATAAGATAGTAGGATTGCATCACCTTCAAAAGTTGGCTTGACAACAATCTCCGAAAAGGGAACATAATGATCCCAAAGGAATACATGAAAGAACCCCAGAAAGGAGGTTCTGTCAATGTTATTTCAACGGATCTCATTGTTTCGATAGACCCTTACACGACCGATGATGGATGGAGTACCGCTTGGACAAAGTCATCGAAGAAAATTTTGGATCACATCCAAACCGCTTCGGCGCGTGTTTCAATTCAAAGTTTGAAACCTGTGAAGCCGGCGCTATCGCTTGCAATTGAAGAACTGCCCCAGGAAGAAAATATCATAGAAAAGAAGGAGATCGAAGAATAAGAAAAGACTGAGGCTCCCAAGGCTAGGCTAGGGGCTGCTTATCCTAGGATGGTTGTTTCCGATTCGAGAGAAAATTTCCTCGAACCTCTGACTCTGTATGATTATTTGCTCACTCCGGCGGGATCTTATAATGATAAGAGTTATGGTGTTGGCTACGTTTTGACTGTTTCTAACGATTACATAACTAACGACAACCAATTTAATCCGGATCCCGATTTCGATACCAATAACAATTCTCAAATCATACACAACCTCGATAATCACGATGACAAAGAAGACATTCACCAAGAAGGCTACGAAAGTTCAATAAGCAATGAATCTATTTGTGAATTTCAAGGAACTCCAATCACAATAGAGTTAGAGCTTTCAGATTCTGAAGCAACTCCAGAAGAACCTGTCATGCCGATTCAAAAGGAGACACCTGTAAACTCAGTACCAGATTCAAAAGAAATCACAGAAGTCAATTTAAGGAGCGGAAGGGTTCTACCTCCAAGAACGGGTCCAAAAGATAAAGGAAAGCAGGTGGTTGTTCAGGAAGAATCAACCCCAGCAGAAGAATTGCCCATTCGGGAAGAAACTGAGACACATGGTAACAAAGTGGACTATAACGTGATAGCCCGTCTTAGGAAACTACCAGCCAAACTGAGCATCTACAACCCTCTCATCTTATCAAAAGACATGAGGGAAGCTCTAATCAAGGCCTTACTTGATCCAGAGATTTGTTTAGCTCAGATGGCCGGAGATTCCTTAGACGAGGTTTGCTCGTTAAAGGAACAACGAGGTGTTACCTTCACAGACAGTGATCTAATACTTGGGACGGCCAATCACAACCGACCATTGTACATTTCAGTTACAATCGGAAAATTTATGCTCTCCAGAGTATTGGTGGATCCAGGAGCATCGATCAACATAATGAATCTTCGGACGCTAGCATACTTGGAAATTGATGCTCGCGAGCTTGAAGAGGACAAGATGTTACTAAGAGGATTCAACCAGAAAGGAGAAAGAGCCCTTGGATCAATAACACTGTTAATGAAGACAGGTGACTTAGCTAAGACAACCGCAAATTTCCATATAATTGATTCTGAAACATCGTTCAACGCGCTACTGGGCCGACCGTGGATCCATGAAAACCGAATGGTACCATCGTCTCTGCATCAGAGCATAAAATACTACGATGAAGGAGAACAGTGCATCAAAGGTGACTTGCAACCGTTCTCCGTACATGAAATTGGAATTCATGAAGATGCAGCCTACTACGCGCCTCCAAAGAAAACAATCTTCTCCAGAAATACCATGCCCAACGAAGCAAAAGAAGTTCAAGATGATGAAGAGCCTGAAGTTCTAGTCCAACAGTCACTCACCACTCCCTTACGGCGAGATGGTGAAGGTTTCTCCAGAACTTGCATCCGAGGTCGAGGCCGAGGACGAGGTCGTGGAAGAAACTTTGGGACGATTGGACAGAAGAAACCCATCATCGACGTCAATTGGGAGAACAGCTCTGAGGAAGAAGAGGAAATAAAAAAAGAAGCAGCTATAATAAGCCAGAAGAAACCACAATTCAAGATTTCTCTCGAAGATGAGAAGAACGAAGAATACAAATCGATGTACGAGAAGATTAACCACTATGTACACACTATGACCCTGACCCCGATCCAGTCTAATAAGATCGAGGGTATGGTGGTCAAGGAAGTACATAGCAGCGGTGCAAAGCCAATCAAATTTTACCGTGGCACTTCTTCTTCCAATACTGAAAACGATGTACAATTTGAAGATGTCACTTCTTCCGAATTAATGGAATTACCTTTTGAGTGGTACTATCCCTGTGTTCAAAATCTAATTCAGCGTGGTGTCTTACCTCGACAATGGACAAAAGGTCAATCACAACACTTCGAAAAATTATGGAATAACGCCGGTCGGCATCCCAATTCAAAGCATGGTCTCGGATTCGGTATAGTAGGATCAGTTGACGATACGGAATTTTGCTTGGTTGTCACTTGTGAATCTGATGAAGACTGCTTGAAAACTACAGAGGAGCTTGAAGATATGCAAATTGGAGACGCTCCACCAGAATTCAAAGAAGAAATCAAATCCACAATAGATGAGTTAATGGAAGTTAACTTAGGTACTAGCGAAAAGCCTAGACCAACCTTTGTTAGCTCCTTACTCAATAAAGAAGATTCCGAGGAAATGATCAAGCTATTAATGGAATTCAAGGACTATTTTGCTTGGAGTTACGACGAAATGCCAGGATTAGCTCCAGAAGTCGCAGTTCACAGGCTAGGAGTGGATCCTACTTCCGTTTCAGTCAGACAAGCTTCCAAGAGGATGCGTTTGGAAATTGAACAACAAGTAATAGCTGAAGTTAAGAAGCTAATCGACGCTAAATTTGTCTGTGAAGAACAATACCCTAGTTAGCTAGCCAATGTGGTACCAACATGGAAGAAGAATGGTCGATCGGAATCGTGTGGATTTCGAGACTTGAACAAAGCATGTCCAAAGGATGAATTTCCACTGCCAATCCCAGAATTAATGATCGACATCGCCTCGACACATGAAATATTCTCTTTCATGGATGGATCTTCAGGATACAACCAGATAAAGATGGCACCGGAGGAAGAAAAGCTCACGGCATTCATAACACCAATCGGAGTATATTGCTACACAGTAATGTCATTCGGACTAAAGAACGCAGGAGAAAAATACCAAAGAGCAATGACAAAGATTTTTGATGAGCTCATTCACAACCAAGTTGAGTGCTATGTGGATGATGTGGTCATCAAAAGCAAACTGAAGGAAGATCACTTGAATGATTTGAGAATTGTCTTCGAGCGACTAAGGCAATACAACCTTAAGATGAATCCCTTAAAATGCGCCTTCGGCGTTACCTCCGGAAAATTCTTAGGATTTGTTGTCCGACATCGCGGGATTGAAATTGATTCGGAAAAGATTAAAGCTATCTTAGAGATGCCGCCTCCCAAAACCTTAAAACAGCTGCGATCCTTTCAAGGGAAGCTGGCATATCTTCGACGCTTTATCTCGAACTTGTCAGGTAGGTGTCACCCTTCTCGCATTAGTTAAAAAGGATGCCAAATTCGTTTGGGAAGAGAAATGCCAACGGGCCTTCGAGGACATTAAACAATACTTAATGACACCTCCCGTCTTAGCAGCCCCGGCCTCGTGTAGACCGTCGATACTTTATACCACGCGCTCTAGACGACTCCCTTGGAGCCCCGCTCGCCTGTGTCAATGATAAGGGAAAAGAAAATGCTCTTTACTACTTAAGCCGTCATTCGATTCCGATGGAAGTAAAGTATCCTCCAATCGAGAAGCATTGTTTGGCCCCGATCTTCACCGCACGTAAACTCAGCATTACATGCTCTCTCATAAGGTCAACCTTATCTCGAAAATTAATCCGTTGCAATATTTGATGACTCGTCCAACACTTTCTGGCAGACTTGCCAGGTGGTTGATGATACTATTGCAATTCTACATAACTTTCGTGCCTCTCGTGCCGTAAAGGGACAAGTGCTAGCCGACTTCCTTGCAGCACACCCTTTACCGGCAGATTCGCCTCTCGACGACGATTTGCCAGATGAGCAGATAATGAGCCTAGAAGACGCTGATAATCAACGTTGGGAACTATACTTCGACGGAGCGTCCTCAGCACAGAAAGATAAAGAATTGCAAACGATAGTGCCCGGTAAGGCAGGAATCAGACTAATCTTTATAACACCGGAACGAGGGATGTTAAGATACTCCTACCATTTAACAGAGCCGTGCACAAACAACGAGGTAGAATACGAAGCCCTCATAACAGGACTAGAACTGACCATTCAAATGTGAATAACAGATATCAATATCTACGGAGATTCTCAGTTAATCATTCAATAGTTCGCCGGACAATACAGAATTTTAAAGCCAAGACTCGAGCAATACTTTCAGTATGCCATGAAACTGTTGGAACAAATTCTGAATGTAACGATCTACAAGATCTCCAGAAGAGAAAATGCTCTCGCGGATGCGCTAGCTCGCCTTGCAAAAGAATTTGCCTGCTTACAAGATGAGTCAGTTGAAGTGTTAGTTCAAGGACGACAGGTCCTATCACAACTCGACATGGATATGATACAGAAATCAGAAAAAGCAGAGGAATCAGTTGCAGTAGTGACGGAAAA
Source organism: Papilionanthe hookeriana x Papilionanthe teres (assembly GCA_022702705.1). Lineage (NCBI taxonomy): Eukaryota > Viridiplantae > Streptophyta > Magnoliopsida > Asparagales > Orchidaceae > Papilionanthe > Papilionanthe hookeriana x Papilionanthe teres. The sequence goes on along the minus strand of CM040424.1, from coordinate 24,674,211 downwards.
CACAGAAGATTGGCATCAGCCGCTAATAGACTACCTGCAAACAGGGAAATTACCAGACAATAATTCATTAGCCCATCAAATCAAGAAAAGAACTCTGTCTTACGCATTAATAAACAATACATTATACAGAAAGTCTTTTGACCAGATGTGGCTAAGGTGCATGAGCGAGTCCGAAGCTCGTGAAATTGTCAAAGAAGTACATTCAGGACTTTGTGGCGCTCATCAGTCAGGTCCGAAAATGAAAATAAAAATTAAAAGACTAGGGTACTACTGGCCCTCAATGATGACCGATTGCATGAAGATTGCCAAAAGTTGTCACCAGTGCCAAGTGCACGGAGTGGTTCTACACCAACCTCCAAATGTGCTACATCCGACAATTGCATCATGGCCATTTGAGTGTTGGGGCACAGATATAGTGGGTCCGATAGAACCGCCTTCTTCAAGAGGACATCGCTTCATCCTTGCAGCTACAGACTACTTTTCTAAATGGGCGTAGCAGCTCCACTCGGAGAAGTAAAGGCACACCACGTGCTGCGCTTTTCAAAAATCAAGTCGTCTACCGTTTCGGAGTACCACGCAGAATCATTTCGGATAATGGGTCCGCATTCGAAGTACAAAGATCAACAATTTTGTCGAAGACATGGAATCGATCGGCGATACTCAACAATCTACTACCCAAGAGCGAACGGCTCGGCGAGGCTTTTAATAAAACTCTCGTTCAAATTTTAAAGAAAAATTTGGACGACAACAAGAGAAATTGGCACGAGAAGTTGTTAGAAGCCTTATGGGCCTACAGGACAACTTTCAGGACTCCTACTCAGTCTACGCCTTACACTTTAGTGTACGGGTCCGAGGCAGTTTTACCTTTGGAGGTTCAGCTTCCATCACTCAGGATCGCAGTTGCAAATAAAATTACTACAGAAGAAAATGCCAGATTACGACTAAAAGAACTGGAAAACTTGGAAGGAAAAAGACTTGCAGCTCAACAAAATTTGGGACTATACCAAGCTAAGATGATCCAGGCCCATGATAAACTGGTCCGCCCGAGGACTTTCAAAGTTGGTGACTTAGTTCTTGTTCTCAGAAGACCTATTCTTGCACAAAGCAAGATATGAGGCAAATTTGAACCGACTTGGGAAGGGCCGTTTGTGGTCGGGGCAGTCTACTCAGGAGGCTCCTACCAACTTGTGAATTACCAAGGAGAACGATAAATGCTTCCAATCAATGGACGATATTTGAAGAAGTATTACGCAACCTGATGTTTCGAAGGGTGGCCTCTAAAATAGAGTCTTATCCCTAGAAACACGGGTGAAGCAATCACTTTGTGACTGGGTCCGACCCCAAAAACATAAAAAATGGATAAAAAAATATATGTGCTAAAAATAAAATATGTGAAATCATAATAATAAAGTTTTACCTTTCCTTTCAAATCAAATCTTTTTCCTGATCTTTGTTTATCTTTTCCTGCTTTCCTTAAAAATTAAAATTGGAATGAGTGAATAAGAATCTTCGGATAAGTATTTCTTAATGTTCTTGTTCTTAGTACGACCCCTGATCCTTTCCTTGTTTTCTTCGCAGGGAAATGTCGAACGGGCGGTTAGTCCTAAACTTTAAAAATGGCGTGAGTCTCGCACTCGATGAAAAGAGGGTGAAGGATGGAGCAGTGATAGAAATTGATTCTGACTTCACACCAGCCAACCTACAGTATGAAGAAAATGACTGGGTCCCAGTGGACCGAGAGGAGCTTCATAGCTAGACTGTGATGAAGATGGGTGGCCCAAGCCGCCAATCCAGCAACAAGAAAAGAAAGACAAACACCGAAGAAAGAAAGAAAATCAAGTCAGTAATTGCCATGGTAGAGGGTAGACTCGTCAGGGCCGTGCCCGCAAAAATTCAAGAAGTAAGGAGAGCTACGCTCACTGCTACTCAAAGAAGGAATAAGAATCACTGTATCCGCAAGATGCTGACTAAACTAGCAGCAGATCAACACGAGGAAATAGCCACCTTCGCAGACACACGCATTTCAAAGATACCGGTTCATCAGGAACCTGAAAAGAGAGAACAAGCTCCAAGAACAATAGAAAGGATAAAGGAAACTCTGAGAAGATCAGAGGCAGAGAGATTGCCTCGACGCTGGATAGAGATACCATATCTGAAGAACCTTGTTGCGGAATCAACCCCGGAGGATGTCCCGACAGAGACAATCCCCGAGGAGCCAAGGTATGCAGGAGAACGTGACGGGATTGAGCCATACATCCCGCAAGTACGTTACTAGGCCTCGTCACTTGCGGATCATCCTGAATATGAACTAGAAAGAATGCAAAATGTTGAGAAGGAGACTTTCGAATATTTTGAAAGGATTAGAGGCAAAAGAATCAACATTTTGGAAGGCCTCGAGTTACACACGAGTGTATTCTCGCAGTACGAGCAACAAGCAGATCGTGGATTGCATTTTAGAACTTCGGAAGATGGGTCGAGCAGTGCCGTCCGAGAGAAAAGACTTATTCGGAGCCCCGGAAATGGATGTCGTGGAAAGGAAGAGTCACAATACAATGCGGATGTTGCTATAACTTCGCAGAGGACGAAAAGAAAATCCACCGTGGATACTCCGTCACGGTGAGGTGGACCCGATGTCGAGGATAATTAAAAGAATGGTGAAAAGAATGATAACGTGGAGGGTACCGCAGCAGACCGCATACCCAACAGCTTGCATCATCAACATTTATCGAAGGGCTACCGCATACCTCCACACATAGACCACCACGACTTTGTCGACCTTTCCGCACAGCTTTGTTCGTCAACCAATGCAATATCATGTTCGGATCCGACCTCCGGATAGCAAGCCCGGGTAAGTTCCGAGGGCCGGTGGAGATACCACTTCCGGTAGGTTCCGTCATGATATTACAAGGAAATGGAGCAGACGTCGCAAAGCATTGTATACCGGGAGTACCAGTGGAGCGGATCTCCGTCACTTTTAGAAGGATGGACGATAGAAAGGCACCATACCACTTCCAGCCAGATCCAGAATTGGAGAATCTCCAGCCCTACGAGCTGTGAGTTACATGGGAAATAGCACACCTCCAATGCACATCCATGCGGCATTCCTGCCAAGGATGGCTTGGAAGGTGATGTTATTGACCGTGTATCTCATTATTCAGACATGGATTTAACAGACATTTTTTTGGATGGATCAACAAGAATCATACATAGTCCGTTTTGAGTCATGGTTTGTATGATAAATATTTCAGATCGAGTTGTATGATGTATCGTCAACAAGATTGGAGTGAAAGTGACCATGTCACATTTTGCCTTCACCTCATTTTTGTGTACATTGATTGGGAAATGTCATTAAAGTTAAATGAATTTCAAACAAGGAACAGAAAAGAAAAGGAAAATAAATAAGAACTCTCTTCCATAAAAATCCAAACATTAAAAAGAATTTCAAATCTACATGAACACCAAATAAACAAAAAAAATGGGATTATTAAAGGACAAACAAAATAAATCTAAAGCTTAAATTGAATTCTAGTTTAAGTCCATCTTTTCAAATCCTCCAATCCTTCTTCAAATCAAGATCTATTTTGGACCTCCTTTGAAACCCTCTCTCGGGATAATTTCAGAATCACGAAGAATTTTCAATTTGATTCGGATGGCATGGGTTCGTACCCTTCTCCAAGTAATCAGACTTTGATTGATTCCAATAGGATATGGAACACTTTCATATCTCATTGCAATCTCAGCATTCGAGATAGGCTTCCGCCCTACTCCCATCTCAGCAATCTCAGCATTCGGGATAGGCTTCCGCCCTACTCCCATCTCAGTAATCTCAGTATTCGGGATAGGCTTCCGCCCTACTCCCATCTCAGCAAATCTCAGCATTCGGGATAGGCTTCCGCCCTACTCCCTTCTCAGCAATTCTCAGCACTCAGGATAGGCACAGTCCTACTCCTTTCTCAGTAATCTCAGTATTCGGGATAAGCTTCCGCCATACTCCCATCTCAGCAAATCTCAGCATTCGGGATAGGCTTCCGCCCTACTCCCATCTCAGCAAATCTCGGCCTTCGGGATAAGCTCCGCCCTACTCCCATCTCGAGAATCTCGACATTCAGGATAAGCTCCGCCCTACTCCCATCTCGGGAAATATCGACATTCGGGATAGGCTTCCGCCCTACTCCCATCTCGGCAAATCTCGGGCTTCGGGATAGGCTTCCGCCCTACTCCCATCTCGGCAGATCTCAACATTCGGGATAGGCTTCCGCCCTACTCCCATCTCGAGAATCTCGACAGTCGGGATAGGCTTCCGCCCTACTCCCATCTCAAGGAATCTCAGCATTCGGGATAGGCTTCCGCCCTACTCCCTTCTCAACAATTCTCAGCACTCGGGATAGGCACAGTCCTACTCCTTTCTCAGCAATCTCAAAATTTGATCCTCTCAGCAAGAAATTGAAATTAAAGCACTCTGCATTTCGGATAGTCTTTGTCCTATTCTTCCTCAGCATATGGAATAGGTTTAGTCCTGCTTCCTTCTCAGCATACAAATGCATTCGGTAGGCCTCCACCCTACTCTTTTCTCCGCATAAAATCAAAATTGAAACTCAAATCGAAATTCAAACTCAAAATTAAAACTTGAGATAAAAAATGAAACGAATCTAAGATCCCACCTCTTGAAATCTTGTGATCTGAACTTCACCTCCTTTTTCCCCAACGAGAGTTCTGGAATCTTCAGTCTTGGAGATTTACCTGATACTCCCCAGTGGAAATTTCTTACACTTCGTCCTAAGTTTGTCACTTGGACATCTGTTTTGGCTCTGTTGATCTCTTCGGTCAACGCCAATATGTGTGGTGTGCTTGGTTAGCCCACCACACCTATTGGGGGTCCATTTGTTGACCTCATTTTTTATGAGATCTTCTCTTCCCTCTTTAGTGCTTAGGATCTAGCCTTAGGCTTTTCCTTTGACTATCTTAAAGGACTAGAATTGGGACCCATCCTTTAGAAATTTAAACCACTTCTTGTCTCCCTGCAAACCCCACAAGCTTGATTGTAGACCCCTAATCACCTAGAGGGTTGAGATCAAAAGTGGAGGTTTAAAGGATGGGTTCCCTATAGGACTCTTTGGCCTTAGGACCACCCTGGGTGGCTTGGTCTGGTGAGGGTTGACTTACACACTCACTACACTCATACTCTACACTCACACACACACAATCCAAATCCTAAAACCACACCCATACCCAACTTGACTCCTTGACTCATGTAGGTAATTCATATGGATGGACCATAACCCCTAAGCCCCTGGTTAAGAGGGTTAGGAACAACATAGTGAATGCCTCAAATAAGTCCTCTAATGGCTCATATAGGCTTAATATGACTTCATGGCTCAACCAAAGGGATTCCATCTCACTCATATTCGATCAATCTTCATTCTTCCAAAATTTCAATTTTTGACCCCGGGGACCCTACACCCATCAAACCTATCAAAAGCCCTTGAAATTGCCCAAGTCCTCCAAAATCTCCAAATCACCCAAAAGTCCTCAGAATCAGTCCTAAACATTTCCCCCCACTTAAATTGACCATCCATAGCCCAAAATACTAAAAATTCCAAAAATACCCCTCAATACCCTCCAAATACCCAAAATGCCCTTCTTAGCCAAAAAATCCAAAAATTCAGAAAATTCCAAAAAAATTCCCGAAAATCCCAAATATTCCCAATTTCATTTTGTCCAACTACACCATGGGCCAATTTTGTCAATTTACCCCACTTTTACCAAAACCCCCAATTTAGCCCATTCTTAACCCAAGTGAACCCAATGTCAAACCAAATCTACCCAATTGACCCCCATTTTTGGTCCAATTCAATTCTAAACTTCAATTTAGTATCCACAATATCAATCTAGACCAAATACAAGTCCAATTTGATTGACATTTGAATCTAATTTCACTTTTGACCTTAAAGCCCAATTTGGACCCATGACCCAAACTTAGCCCAAACCAAACCAATTCAACTCCAATTGACCCTAAACCTTTTCTAAACCTTCCCTAACATCCCCACAAACAAAACACTAACATGATTTGCCCAAAATTTGGACCCAAACCCTACTCAAATTCAACCCAAAACCAAAAAGCTCAATTTTGACCTAAACCCAAACCTAACCCAAATAAGCCCAAGTCCCAAAACCAAAACCCAACCAAAGTTGAAACCTCTTTGAAACACTCCCATAAACATTTCCCAACATTAATTTTACATCAATTTCAACCCTAGCCCAACATTGGCCCAAATAAGCCCAATTTGACCTACATTGGCCCATGAACCAAATGAACCCAAATCCAACCCAATTCAAGCCCAAACCACTTCAAATTTATTTCAAATCACTCATGACACATCCCTAAACAAAACCCAACAATTATTTGGCCCAACCTTTTACAAAATTCCCATCCATAAACTTACTTTAAAAACATAAAGGCCCACTCCTTTAAACCTTCCTAAAAGCCCACTTCCACCAAATTCAAAAGCCCAAATCAATCTAAAGCCCACATGATACTTTCCCTCATCACACATTCAATTTAAAATCATTCCTAAAGTCCTAATTTATCATTAAACAATTCCAAATCAAGCCTCATAACAATTCCCATCAAATCACCCCTAAATTACCAAAATTTCTAAAACCCTTTTTCATGAAATTGACCAAACTTTTTCCCAAGCCAAAGGTGAGCCATGAAGCCATTCTTAAGCCACATGCAAGCCATGTGAGCTGTTGACATGTGACCATACCACATTGGGCAAAAGAGGGAGGCTCTTTCCATAACTCCCAAAAGTCATTAACCACTCCCATGATTCCCCTTAACCATGATTAGGCCTAATTATGCTTGGATGGTGATCCTTCCCCACTAATCAAGCTGACATAAACCACTTTCTCTTCAGCCCAAACTAGCCATGGGGAGGTGCACCTAGCCCAATCCATGCATTTGACCAAACTTAGCCAAAATACACCCTTACCCTATTCCACTTTGATTCAAACCCTTTACACATGGCAGCAACTAATTGACTTCACAAACATCAAGCCCTGACCCACCTGAACCTGAGGGTGACCCATGTCTGCCGGCTAGCGGCCTGGATCGCCGAAAAACACCACACCCGAGAGCCCCCATGTGAGCCAACATTGAAATTCCTCCTTGCTGAGCTGCCGCAAGTCCAGTGGCCACCATGGCTGTTCTTCTCTTGCATAGAGCAGCTGATACCAAGCCCTAACTCCCCCTGGGAGGCCCTCCAGCCATGCCTATTTAAACACCACCTCCTCTCGGCCAAGAGAGGTGCTGAACAAAACCTTACTGAAACCCTGCCAAAATCATCCCAGACCACTCTCTACACATAGAGAACTTGATCCCCATTGAAATCCCCCTGCCATTTCCTCTCTGTGAGCTCAATTTCAGAGTTGAAATCCAAGCCCAAAACCAGGACGTTTCACCACAGTGAGCCAATCCCCAAATTGATTGGCTCTACACCTTCACCAGACCAAGAGAAGAAGTTTACCCGCAAAAGCCCCCTCTCCAGGCTAGCCTTTGCTTCTAGCCTCCAAGCTTTGTGATCGGCTGTGGGCACTTTCATACCTAGACAATTCACCAGGCCAAGGGACTTCATCTGGAGCTTGCTTGGACTCAATCGAATGTGACACAACTCTCAGATCGAAGCTTTACTTCTCTGAGCAAAGGTTTGGACTCACTCTTCCTCCCGAGCTTACAGAGATTCTCCATTTAGTTTGAGTTAATTTCAATTCATGTTTACCGTATGGATGTGTTCGTCTCTTCAAGACGAATCCATAGAGCATAAGAACACAAAAATTCGTTGAGAATCGAGTGAGAAATTAGGGTTAGAAGGTCTACGGTCACAGGTTCGCACTAGTCGTAGATGATGACTGGGAGCCGTTGGATCGCGCGTGTCTCGGATGGATGGCTCGGATCGCGTCGGACCATAACATGTTACGTGAAAGGCAGGTCCCGGGACGGCTGACTCAGATGGCGGCGCCCAATCACAGCGCGACACGCACCCCTTCGGAGCTGCCGAGGTTGACGCGGCGCCGCGTGGATAAGTAGAAAAAATAGGTTATTTTTCTATTTATTTAATTACCAGAACTTCAAAAATTCATAACTTTGTGTAGAAAATCCTAAAAATAAAATAAAAATACCCTCTTGCTCAGTGAACAGAGGAGAATAATGTGGAAAAGAAATCAAGTAATTTCATTAAGTATTTTATTTTTAATGATTTATTTACTCTGCATTGTTTTAATTCTCCATGCATATAGGAAATTCACCATGGCATGAGACCATAGGGCTTTTGAAGCCTCTGAACTTAGGAACATTCCCTAAATTTTCCAAGGTCAGAGGCCATCCCTATGAGAATTTATTAATTTTTCAAGTTCATGTTACTGTTTTGAGTATTTTAATTCCAATAATTAGCATGTCGAGAAATAAATTCTAATTCCATCAAAAATAATTACATAAATAAATTAAATACAGAAAAATCAAATTTTCTCCTCTAATGTCTTAATTGACATGTAAGTGAGGTCACATAAAAATTTCAAGTCCATTTGAGCCTAAATTAGTGAGTTATAGAATTATTAAGCTTGAAGGGCAAAATGGTAATTAAAATTTTCAACCTTTAATTAAAATTTTAGGATTAATAAAAAAGGGGGGGTAAAATATTTGATTTAAACTGATTTTGGATGATTGAAATTTAAATAATTAAAGGGTAGAGACCCATCAATTTTTTTTTAAGATTAATTAAAGTAAACCTTAATCAATTAATTAATTAAATTTGGAAGATTAATGGAAAATTGAAATTATTAAAGTAGGGATATTATTTAAGAAGATATTTATTCTTTAATTTATAAATCCCTAAATAAATCATTTGAATAATACTTAAAAAGAAAATTAAAAGAATAATCTAAATTAAATCAAAATTGAAATTAAATTAAAATTAAATTAAAATTAAATTAAATTAAATTAAAATAAAATTAAATTGAATTAAATTAAAATTAAATTGAAATTAAAATTAAATTGAATTAAATTGAGATTAAATTAAATTAAATTAAATTAAATTAAAATAAAATTAAATTGAATTAAATTAAATTAAATTAAAATGAAGTTAAATTGAATTAAATTAAATTAAATCAAAAATTGAATTAAATTGAATTAAATTAAATTAAAATCATTTAATAACAAACCTAAATCGTTAAGAGTTAAACCAAAAATAACTTGAACACTATTCCAAACTTAAACTAATTTTTTATAATTAAGTCAAAATTGAAATTAAATCATTAAGTTTAAATCATCGAAATATTTAATAATTTGATTTGCCCTGTTTAAGCTCTTATTATTATAACTCTTAAATGAGGTACCAAGTGAAGTGTTATCTCACTTATAGGATATTCAAACATTCTAGTTGACTGAGCAAAAGAACAAAACTTAAACTCTCGAATGATTAATTCACTTGTATAATTAAATTCTCTTGGACTTGAAACAATCCTAGAAATATTGAAAAGATGTTTAAGACTCGTCTTAAGCACTTCCTCAATATGATAGGATGTTTAAAAGAACAATTGAACTTAATTGTTCTTTGATGAAGAAAATCGTCCTTAAACCAAAATTCAAGAACCTAGACGTCATCGGAGATGACTAGCTATAAGATTAGGACTTTGATAGACAACCAAAACCTTTCCCTTAGCTTTATCTAGGTACTCGTTGAAATATTTAAATGCCTTAACATGTGTTTTAAGTGCAGCTTGGGATGACGGGAAGACCCTCCAGGTACGCTTTTATTTTATTGCAGTTTACTTTATTGCAAATGCACTTTACTTTTCTTGCATGAAAAACAACTGTTGCAGGAAAACCAAAACCTTTAGGATAGTCCCTGAACTGAAACCAAAACTAAATTAAAAGTCATTAAAAGATAAAAATCACCGCCACAACTTTTCAAAATATAAAACAACTCAAAATTTGATCACAAACAGAACACAAAACTACAATTACAACTAAATTAAAACGTCTAGTTGAATGATCGGGAATACCTCGGATGATGTAACCCACGTGTTGCTAACGGGATTTCCCATGGTCTAAATGAAGGTGTGGAACTCATTTAGTTGAGTTTAGCAAATTCATCTGGACTAATTGAATTCGATGAAAATAACGGTGCGGGATGACGTGAATCGTGGGATCTTAATCGGTTCGTTTAAACAACTTTAAGATTTGTTTTAATTAAAACATTAAAAACACTTGGATTTTAAGATTTTCTCTAAACCGAAACACTTCTCTCATCTCCTGATTTATGACTTCTAAAACTAAACCTCTACAACAACAAAGAGCTCGGAGCATGGTGGGCAGCACGGCCATCGTCATCAGCAAAACTCGGGTCTACTCCAACAAAACCTTTCCTAGTTTTAAACAATAAAGCCATAGGATTTCGAGGTAGTTTGCCTAGTGCAACATAAATCCTCAACTCTTCATTAGGCATTTGCATGAACATGTCATGTAAATTAAGCCCTAACCTGGTCTCGGGACTCCGAGGTAATCGTTTGGTACGACACAAACCCTCACATCTTCGAGGCTATTTGTATGATTTTATCATACAAATATAAGTCCAAATTAATTAAAATTGACAAGATTGAAATATCAAATAATATTAGGATTTTCTTAAATCCGAGCCAAACAATAGGATAGTTTGGGAAGTTGTCAAGATTCTTCTTGGATACTCAGCTTCTCCTACTTATCTTTCTTTGGACTCCTGAAAATAAATGTTCCAAATTTGAGCTAATCCCTTTTGAAATTTCAAAATCCAATCCTTTCGAAAACCTTAAACTTTGAAATTCTTGAGAGCAAAACCACTCGATCATTATTGAGAGTTTTCTTAGATGATTCCCGTCATTTAAGATATAATTAACTATAGGGGCTCGCCCTTATAGGGAACTTTAAGAACCGTGTAATATAAATCTCGCTTAATTCATTTATATTAAGCGAGAGGAATTTGTCGGCTTATAAAATTGGTTCGCAGACCAAACGGATGTCACAAATCTCCTAGTTTATTTAACCGAGCCCCATCATCGAGCAAAGGTGTCTATTCTTCGGGATAGATACACGGTCATGATGCGGTGCTCATTTATATAAACTATCTGGGATGTGAGATCGGTTTGATTTCATATCTTAAAATTATTTTCAAAATCAAATACTACTTTCTAAACCATATATACATATTTAAATTAAATTTGAAATCTAAAATTCGCCGATAATTTCTATTAGGCGACCCCTTTTCAAAATAAAACACATAACCTAAAAATATGCCGACAGTTGTTAAGATGAGAATGTTTGAGTGGATAAGTGGCTTAACTCTAAGGGACAATGTGAAATGCATATTGCCGTGATAGGGTTAGTGTGGCTCTAGTGGTGAACAAGATTAGAAAGAATCATCTTTGATGGTTTGGTCACATTAAATGCCCAACTTATTAGGAGAGTAAATGTTCTAGATTCGACTTATGTTAAGAAAGTAAAAAGTTGACCTAAAAATACTTGAGCATATTGTATAATAAATGATCTTAGATATGATAATTAATAGAACACTGATCCCCGATAAATTATAATAACTAATAACACTGTATGTAAAACACTATTAATTAGAATATCTTTTTCTTTTCTTTTATGAAGTAGTAATAATTATTAAAGTATTGTTGTGGAAGTATTTAAATTTGTTATGACAGATAGAAGCAAATATGTTATTTACCCTTACTTGGTTCTATAAAGAACATAGATTAATTTGAAATTTTTATCATTTTGAACATGGTTAGGCAGGGAAGATACCAGTCTCTCTCTCTAGAGTTCCCTCAATTCCCACCAACTGGGGGCTAACTTCTCATAACAAAACTCAAAACTTCAAACCAAATTAGGGGATTTTATCCTGTCACTTTAAAATCCTCTAATTTTACTCCCTTCCATAAAAATATCTTCTAATATTACATTCAATTATATGGACTACAATTCTCACCCATATAATTGCATGTGATTCTTACTAACTTTTATGAGAGAATACCGCATTGGATCTTACATAATCTCAAGAAATTATACAACTTAACAGGCCAAATTAAGAAGTAAACAAAATTTTCAGAATCAATCTTCACAACTTCTTCCAACTTTAAACACTTATACTTTCCACAATAATTCTCCATAAACTAATTACTTCTCCATTTAAGGAAGAAAAATATAAAATAAACTACTCAGAATGCATTGAGAAAATACGAAAACACTTTGATTTGAAATTAAAAACCATAAGAAAAACAACAAACAAAAACAAATATTAATTAAAAAACTAAATGTAAGAACAAAAGTAAACACTTATCTGAAAATTCTCTCCACAAGACTCGTGAAGTTCCTCTAAAACTTTAACTCTTCACTAAACTACTCCTCAGAGCGGATCTCCCAACTCCGATGACTCAGAATAAACTTCAGACTTCAATAGAAACTAAACTAAAAGAAAGAAAAGAAGGGGAAGAAGAAGACTTTACTCTGACCCTTTTCTCCTTTTTACTCTCTACTCCTACTCTTAATAAAAACTCTCACAAAATAAAAGTAAAATACTGTAAAAAATCTCTTCAAAATGCAAGTGGAAGAGCACTTAGTCATTCCTAAGACTCTCTTTAAAAATTAAACCAAAAGGTGCCTTGGTGTCTCTTCAAATGTGTCCAGATTCAATGTATCCACCAAAGAATGCACCCCTTCATTCAAATTAGCCGCCCAAAGGAAGTTATGGAAGTTACCACCAAGAGTTGCATCACATCCCCTTTGAAATTGGTGCCAAATTCCTTTAGACTTCCATTTTTAACTGTGGCGGCTAAGCGTCGGCCCAGCGGCTCTTAGCCGAGTGCCCAAATTTTCATTTTTCATTTTTTTTGCTCCAAATTTGATCCAATTTTGCTCCTTTCATCATGACCATCCATTTTCATCATACCTACAAGAAAAACACAAAATACCTTCCATTAAAGTGCAATATCATTAAAAATAGGTATAAAAATGTGCATAAGAATACTATATATTTTAGGTGTATAAAAATCCCCCAAACTTAAAATGTTACTTGTCCTCAAGTGACAGTTAATCTCATAGAACATTTTAGCATGCAAATTATGTAATGAGTTTCTTAGAAAGATAACGAAATTTTGTTCTAGAAATGGAATAGTCCAATTTAGAAAAAATTTCAGTAATTAAAACCAACTCAAAGTTTAGAAAGTTCTTAAGTAAAGGAAAATGCCAAATATAAGTTTCTATCTAATTCAAAAATATTTGTAGATTCTTCAAAATATAGGACTCAAACACTTATTTTTCTCACTTAAAAATTTTTATTTGAAAATAATTTTACTTACTATATTATAACTTTAAGCTTTAGATTTTCTCTGAACTTATATCTTAAACTTTAGGTATGAAACCAATTTTTGATTAGGCCCTTAAATCCTCAAGCTTCTCCTCCCTTTTCATATACTATTTTTCACTTTTTCTTTTCTTTTTTCTTTATGTTTTTTTTTTTAATTTTTTTATTTTATAAGGTAAGGATTACTATAACTGGATAGGCCTTTAATGATTTTGAATTCCACCCTTCCATTTAAAATAAAGGTCAGATATACATCTTTCAATTAAAAATCATAATAATAATATTTGAAAATTACTCATCAATAAAAGAAATTTAAGCTTTGAAGAATAAAAGTCAAATCTTCTATTTATCAAAAAATACAAAACTTCTTACTAAAGATAGTTTAACTTTATTTAACACCTCTTCATTAAGAAAATTTTAACTTTAAGTTTTTCATGATTACTATAAATTTTAATTAAATTCTTTTATTCATTTCTATATTCAAAATTTTTTTTCCCCTAATATAACTTCATGTACATAATTATTCTCAAAAAAAATAAGATTTATTTTAAGTATTCTTGAGAATCAAATAAAATTTTAGGTTTTTGAAAATCTTTGTTTTTAAAATCCTCCCCCCCCCCAAAACTTTAATTTTTAGTTAAGATAAAACATTTAAGCATAAGAAATGATATGTGGGTGAGAAATAAAAACTGACATATCATGCTTGTAGAAAATTTTAATATCCTAATATGCAAGTATAACAATTTAAATAACAAGAGTAAAATGAAATCAAATTTAGTTTTTCAAAACAATTTTTATACAAAGAAAAGTAAAAATTTCAAAAATACTTCTACAGTAGTGGAGATTTTCAAAGCAATTACACACCAACTAAAATAACACACTGACACAGATAGCAGATGATAGTGGAATTTGAAAAATTTTAAACATGTAGTTTCCTAAGTAGAAGTTCCCAATAGTGGTTTATAATCTTCTAACAGTTTTTGAATTAAAGTACACACTACTAAAAACTCTGACATAACATACAAATAAAAACATTTACTATTACACACACTACCACAAAGCAACATATAAAACATCAATACAACAACAACAATACATCTGAATATGCATAACAGAAAAATAATACAAACTACAGTCTGCATACTATCAAGGTTCACATCACAACACAATGATCAAACTAAATACTAAACAAAACACACATCAGTACATCAACAACAACACCACAATGAAAACAAATAACACAAATCTACTCATCATCCTCATCATCATCATCATCCTGCTCGTTCCAATCCCTAGATGGCACATAAGGTATGTAGAATGGATGAGGGGGCATCTCAGCACTCTGATCACCTCTAATCACCTATCCAAATATTGTCGATAACTCTCCTCATACTCATCATATTTCACAATATATCTTTCCACATTATCCACTTTACCATCAATATCTCTAACATGCTCATGAGTAAAACTCACTTTCTTCAAAATCTTTCTTAACAAACTAGTCTGCGAATCTGTAGATGATGAAGCACGTGAAGTAGTAGCACGAGAAGTAGATGCAGCAGGCGAAGCGATAGAAGCCCTACCAAATCCTCCTCTCCAACCAAACTCTGAATGTACAGTGTAAGCACCAACGTTGACACTGGTAATTGGTCTCAATGGCTGAAGTACCTCTTCCCAGGTTTCAAACTTCAATCTAGATCGTTCACATATTGAATGAATCAAGGAAGAAATCCCATACCTGCAGTAGTGGTTGATCTAGCACAGTTCAAAACATAATCATAAATATACCTCCAATGTCAATAGGTTTCCCTTGATGAATGCAATGGTTCAACACAGCTCTTTCTCTTGTTACTTCACTAGTATGACTCGAAGGTAACAATTTAGATGAGATAAAATAATGCCACGCCTTAGAAGTCGCATTCAATTTAGAAGCAGGAAAGTTCACTCTTCTATCATTTGTTATTTTCCATAATTCTCTTCCATCAGTCAGAAATTCCATGATCTCATCTAATTCTCCTTCTGTAGGATGATAGTTAGAATAAAATCAGAACATGTCAGGAGGTAGTCCATAAAAAGTGTTGATTGCCCTAGAAGAAAAGTTGACCTCACGCCTCCTAACCATCACTTGATTCTCTTCTGCAGCAGGCAAATTTGCATAAAATTCTCTGACCACCGAAACAACAACAACAGCGAAGAAGCAACAGTAATTCCCCTAGTTCCTTCTAGCAATCATATCTTCAATTACTTCTCCTAGCTTACTAAATACACGCTCAGGAATCTACTTATGTGACTGAGGTGCGTCAACGTATCGTTCCTCAGTCCTCGTGCTAACAAATTTGTCAGAATCAAATCTGGCCTTCTCTCTCACATGCTTTGACTTTGGAGCCATCTCTAAAAATTCATAAAAAATTCACCATAAATTCCAAAATCAAACTAAACTTGATAAATTATCTTCCAAAAGATATTTTCACTAAATCCAAGAAATTTCTCAAGATTTTCCTCAAATTTTCACCATGAATAGTGATTTTAAGATTTTCCAAAATGTACTCAAAATACATGGTGAAAATCAAAAAAACATTTACTTAGGAGTAGTGCTCTTACCTCAAGGAATCCAAATCTAACAATTTTTGTTGAGATTGGCTCTTAAATGATCCACAATATGATGCCCTAAGCTCCTCTTTTGTGATAAACCGAAGGTTGAAGATGATGGGGTGGTTTAAAAATGGCAATTTTTGGGTTTTTAACTGCTGGGAACCAATTTTCGTGAACTAGCACCTAAGCACGAACCCCTCGGCGCTTAGCCACGAAATTTGGTGCTTAAGCACCGACACTCTGACGCTTAGCTGCCAATACCCAGATTTTCACAATTAAGGTATATGCTTTAAACCACTTCGTTAATCACCCTTAATCTCTTCAAAATAATTATCTCTTCCCCATAAATCTTCCAATATTCCAATTCAAATGTTAAATATTCATCGATTCCAAACAAATTTCATACATACACAAACTTATATTCATTAAAACATAAAACTTAATACAATCCTAAAATTTTTATCCACATATATAAGATAAAATTCTCTAGATACAAGAGACTTAATCTCAAACTGATAAGTTTACATCTCTAGGATATAACTATCACATCATAAGGCGTAATTAAAAACTTAAACATAAACACTAAACACACCAAACAAAACACATAAGAACACGAAACATATTAAACAAAGCACATAAGAACACTAAACATATAAGAACAAAGCACTCTTAATTCCATTCTCCATTAGGCAGATTATATCCTGAACCATTATGATTCTCATTTGACCCTTCTGGAATATAAATCTGACAAAATGGGCGATAATTGTTCATCCTTAAATCATCTTCTTCAATCCATGTGTTCTTCAGAAACATCGCCTTATCGGCTTCTTCCACGTACCTTGAATGACTGAATAACATCTTGAGTTGCCATCCCATGTGCTCCAAATGTTGGTTACTTTCATGGATTTTTGCTTCCATTGAAGTCATTCGGGCTTCAATTTTTGCAATTATTTCAGCAATCCCTTGAATACTAACAGCGAGATATCCATTGAATAACTCTTTAGCACTGTCACTAACGAACTTACTCTTGTCAGAATCTTACTTCTTCTTAATCTCATTCTCCCAGGAAGACATGACGCACTCAAAACTGTCTTCTTAAGATCAAAAATGAAAATAGGACTTGGGGCAAGTGTTTCTCTTAAATCGGGTCCTTTTTATAGACATAGGAAGTGCTAAAACTGCCCCAAGACGTTTTAAAACTCCAAAATAACTTCCAAAACCACTCTCCCACGATCTAGGCTTCTAGAACCTCATTTTTCATGTTTTTTATAATTGCGGTGCCTTAGCGCCAACCAGTCGGCGCTTAGTCGCTAGTGCTCAATTTAGCTCAGGTTTTCTAAGTGTCTAAATTTTCATTCTGACTTCTCTAAATCATCAATTAAGGTCAAATAAACTCTACTATAGTTTAAAAACTCCAAATTACTACCAATAAAAACATAAAAACAAACCAAACAAAGCAAACAAAGCACACAAAACAAATATAAAGCAAAGCACACCGATAATGATGGGTTGCCTCCCACAAAGCGCTTGATTTAACGTCTTCAGCCTGACATACCCAGAACTCATTCTAAGTGGCCCAACATCAAATTACTATCAGATTTAGATTTATTGATTGAAAAATATGGTTTAAGTCTATGTCTGTTAACTTTAAATATTTTTCCAGTCTTAGGATCTTTAATATCTACAGCTCCATAAGAATAAACTTTTATCACAATAAATGGACTCATCCACCTGGACTTATGTTTTCCAGAAAATATTCTCAATCTAGCATTATACAGTAAAACTTTTTGTCCTGGTACAATATTTTTAGTAAGAATCTTCTGATCATGTCATAACTTCATCTTGTCCTTATAAATCTTAGAATTTTCATAAGATTCATTCCTTATTTCTTCAAGCTCATTCAATTGCAATAATCTTTTTTCAGCAGCATCTTTCAAATTATAATTGAACTCTTTAATAACCCAATATGCTTTATGCTCAAGTCCAAAAGGTAAATGACAAGTTTTTCCAAAAATCAGTCTATATGGGGACATTGCTATAGGTGTTCTGTAAGCAGTCCTTTAGGTCCACATAGCATAATCCAGTTTGATTGACCAATCCTTTCTATTTGGATTAACAGTTTTTTCCAATATTCTTTTAATTTCACGATTAGATAATTCAACCAAACCACTTGTCTGGGGATGATAAACAGTAGCAATGTGATGATTAATATGATATTTTTTTGCTAACTTCCTAATAATCGCATTTCTAAAATGACTTCCCCCATCAGTTATGATTACTCTTAGTATTCCAAATCTACAAAATATATTCTATTCTAAAACTTTGCAACACTTTAAGCATCACATCGAGGTAAAGCAATAGCTTCAATCCATTTAGAAACATAGTCTACTTCTATCAAAATATAAACATTTCTGAAAGATGGTGTAAATGGTCCCATAAAATCTAGTCTCCAAACATCAAATATTTCAACTTCCAACATATAATTGAATGGCATCTCATTTCTTCTAGAAATATTGCCTACACACTGACATCTATCATAATTTTTAATATAAACATTCACATCCTTAAAAATTGTAGGCCAATAAAATCCTCATTGTAATATTCTATATGTAGTTTTTATCACTTCCAAAATGTCCCCCATAATCAGAATCATGACATTTTTGAATAATTTCATAAGTCTCTTCCAAAGGTACACATCTTTGAACTATAAGATCCTTTCCTTGTATATATAAAAATGGGTCATCCCAAAAATAAGTCTTAGCATCAAACATAAATCTCTTCTTTTCTTGGCATGTCAAACCATAGGGTATAATATTACTAACAATAAAGTTTACTATGTCTGCATACCACGGAACACGCCATTCTTTAACAGTGAACAGTTTTTCTTCAGGAAAATGTTCATTAATTTCTTCAATATCACAGAGAGATTTTTCAATTTCAAGCCTGGACAAATGATCAGCAATTTGATTATCGAACCCTTCCTATCTACTATCTCAAAATCAAATTCTTGCAAAAGAAGAATCCATCTTATCGATCTCGGTTTTGCATCATTTTTCTTCATTAAGTATTTAATAGCAGAATGATCGATATGCACCACACATTTAGTTCCAATTAAATATGATCGAAATTTATCAAAGGCAAATACTATAGCTAATAACTCTTTCTCAGTAGTGGTATAATTAATTTGAGCTTCATTAAGAGTTTTACTGGCATAATAAATTACTTTGAAAATTTCATCATATTTCTGACCTAAAACAGCATCAATAGCATAATCACTAGCATCACACATTAATTTAAAAGGTTTTTCCCAATTTAGTGAAATTATTACAGGTGCAGTGATTAATTTTTCTTTTAATGTTTCAAAGGCTTTATGGCAGTCATCATAAAAATTAAAAATTGCATCATTTTCCAGTAAACGACATAAAGGTTTTGTAATCTTTGAAAAGTCTTTGATGTAACGCCTGTAGAATTCAGCATGTCTTAAAAAGCTTCTAATTCCCTTACATTGGTTGGGCAAGGTAAATTAAATATAACTTGATTTTTTGCAGGATATAGCTCCAAACCTTTTTCTGAAATCCGATGTCCCAAAACAATTCCTCCTGCTACCATAAATTGGTATTTTTCCCAATTAAGGACCAAATTAGTTTCTTCACAGCATTTTAGAACTTTAGATAGATGTTCTGAACATGATTCAAACAAAATTCCAAACACTGAAAAGTCATCCATAAAAACTTCAATTCCCTTTTCAATCAAATCACAAAAAATAGCATCATACATCTCTTAAATGTGGCAGGGGCATTCTTCTAAAAGCAAACGTACCATAAGGACTGGTAAACGTAGTTTTCTCTTGATCCTCGAGAGCAATTTGAATTTGGTGGTAACCAGTATATCCATCCAAAAAACAAAAGTATTTATGCCCAACATTACTATCCAACATTTGATCTAGAAAAGGGAGTGGAAAATGATCTTTCCTTGTGGCAAGATTTATTTTCTATAATCAATGCATATTCTCCACCCTGTAACTTGTCTTGTTGGTATCATTTCATTCTTTTCATTAACAGTCACAGTTACTCCTCCTTTCTTAGGAATACAGTGAATAGGACTAACTCATGCACTATCTGAAATAGGGTAGATAATTCCAGCATCCAACCATTTTAAAATTTCTTTCTTAACAATGTCTTTCATGATAGGATTTAATCTCCTTTGGGGATCAGCCCGCTGTTTGCAATTATCTTCCAAAATAATTCTGTGCATACAAATTGAAGGATTGATTCCTTTAACATCAGCAATTGTCCATCCAAAGGCTTTCTTGTGCTTCTTCAAAATTTCAAGCAAACTCTCTTCTTCTTTTTCAGTTAATTGAGAGGAAATTATAACAGGCAAGGTTGAGGATTCACCTAGAAAAACATACTTCAAATGATCAAGAAGCATTTTTAGCTCATGTTTAGGAGGTTTTTCATTTGATGGACCATAAGATTCATCTTTTTCAGTCATATCCAACAATTCAAAACTTTCATGAACAAACTTTAAATCTTCCTCTTAAAAATCTTCAGAATCAAGTAACTCCTCTTCTTGCTTATGTTCCAATTCTTCTCTTTTAGCTTTCTCTTCATAAGTTGATTTGAAATGACATTCACTTAAATATTCAAAAACATCCATCCTATAACACTCATCTTCTTTACCTCTAGCAGGATATTTCATCGATTTTGAAATATTAAATGTAACGAATCGATCATTAACCCTCATCGTTAATTCCCCTTTTTGCACATCTATCATGGCTCTGCCTGTAGCTAGAAAAGGTCTCCCAAAAATTATGGGTATCTCTTTATCTTCCTCCATATCTAACACAATGAAATCCAACGAAAAATAAATTAATCTACTTTTACCAAAACATCTTCTATAACTCCTTTAGGATATGTGATCGAACGATCTGCTAATTACAGAGTTACAGTAGTTGGGGTTATTTCTCCTAGTCCCGGTCTTTTGAATATTGATAGAGGCATAAGGTTAATGCTTCCACCCAAATCACATAAAGCTTTTCCACAAAATCTTTCTCCGATTACACATGGAATTGAGAAACTACCAGGACCTTTAAGTTTTTCAGGAAGCTTTTTCTGAATTATTGCACTGCACTCCTCACTAAGTGCAACAGTCTCATTTTCTTTAAACTTCCTCATTTTATTAAGAATATCCTTCATAAATTTTGCATAGCTTAGCATTTGTTCTCGGGCTTCAGCAAATGGAATATTAATGGTAAGCTGCTTTAATATCTCCAAGAATTTTGAAAATTTTTTATCCAACTTTTATTGACGAAGTCTCTGAGGAAATGGAGGTGGTGGTTTTTCTAAATCAACCTTAGGTGCAGAAATAGGTCTTTCAAAACCTTTTGGAGCGTCCTCTTTTGGTCTTTCAATCTCTTCTTTCTCTACTTCAGTTTCTTTTTGAACTCTACCTTCCAATTCTTTTCCACTTCTCGCTTGAATCGCTTTTACTTGTTCATTATTCTTTTCTCTTGGATTCACTTCAGTATTACTTGGAAGCATTCCTTGGGATCTATTACTTAAGGCATTTGCAATTTTTCCCAATTGATTTTCTATATCTCTGATGGTTGCTCCTTGAATTTGTAATTGATTTCCCATATGTGATACTACTTCTTCCATAGACAACTTCTTCTCTTTATATTGTAAAGCATTGTTATAACCTGAAGGATAAGTTAATCTATTATTATTATTACCTTGGTTGTTCCAATTCCCCAATGGGTTTACTTGGTGGTTCCCCCATTATTGATTAACACCACCCTGATTATTAGGGTTTAGGGTGGTGTTAATCAATAAACACTTTATCATAATAAGGCAAGCTCAAAAATGTAGTTCTAACGGAAGCTCACACACCAAAAATTAAGGAATGGGGAGGCTCTCTCTCCAATGGCCCCTTAATTTTTATTCTGAAGTAGCAAGAGGGGCTATTGGGATCAAGAAATTTCAATCCTAGGGGTAGCCCAAGGCTACCCCATTTAAAGAGAAAATTTTGGGTTTTGGCTCTACGACAGTAGATCATGGCACAACGACACCAATTTATGGAACCGTAGTGCTACTAGCGTATAAAGTACCATGTTAGTTGACATTTGATTATTCCTTTCATGTCCCGATAGGTATGGAAATGTATCTTTTAGTGTGGCACCTATGCACTTCTTAATAGTGTTAATGATGTGGTAAACAAATGTCAACTAAGAGGACATTAATCATGTCATGATCTTTTAATACTTATCAGACGGAATAGAGTGGAGTCTAAGCAACAGTGTAGGGAGCCTCAATTTCAGTGATGTCGTAGATGCTAGGTTAGTCGATAGGATAAATTTCATTTAATAAGGACCTAACACATGTAAGTTTGGCACCACGACACTGATAGTTCACACTATGGCGCTATCGAAATGGTTCTAAGATTGTTTTTCAATCAAGCAGTACCCTTAGAAATTTAATGTTAACTTAGGGATATCACATGAAAAGGAGTAGTGTGGTACTGATATGGACGCTATGGCCATTCCATGTGGCAATGTTAAATAGTGCTATAATGTCATAACTTGGAGTTGTTATGCTATCAAACAAACTTGATGAGTCAATAAAAAAATATTGACACCAGTGTATAGGTGCTGGGCTTAGGTGCTTAGGTGCTTAGGTGCTTAGGTACCGAGAGAGGGCAATGGTGCCACGACCCTAGTATGTGAAGCTTAAATCTTGAGTGTGTAACTGATTTTTTACAAGTTATGACATAATATGTTGATTGAATATAAGAAGTGCTTGAGACCTTAAGGAGCGTGTTTATGATGGTTTTACATAAAATTTAAAAGAAAAATTTGGAATTAATGTTGTCGAGCAGCAGTATAAAAATTAGGTTTGATATAAAAAAAAAACAATATGGGGTCATATTTAAAAGCTGAAATAAAAATTTGATGCCTTTAGATAAATTAAGAAAATATTATTGGGCCTGAGGAGTACATATCTCATATTAAGATACTACTTTTTACTAAATTTTTTAATAAAAAAATGAAATTAATTTAAAGCATTTTATTTACTGTGTTACATATTTTTACTAATGATTCAACTTTCTTTAATTTCCCCTTGAAAAAGTGCATGGAGCTAGAAAAGGTTTGCATTAAAAGACATGTCATTGAAAATTGGGGCATCTCAGTAAATAAGCATACTCTAGTAAGCACAAAAAATTTATTTGAATGATATTAAAAGCAAAGAGTTTAGAGAGACGAGTAGATGCAACACATCTTATGCAATGGCTTAAAGTTGATATTAAGGAAGATAGTCCATCATTGATAAAGCATGTTATGCCCTTTTTTTCTGGGGTATGGCTTAAAAAAAATGTTCTGATGTTGATTTAAACATTCATGACTACTTTCTATAATGGCTAATAGTATAATTGAAGCTGCTAATGCTATAAAAAGTAAAATAAGAGCTTCAAAAGAGAGAAAATATTCATTGAGCTAATGGCATAGTTGTCCAATTCTCAAAGATATTCTATAACAGAGGTAGTAGTTACGACATCTTATCCAAGAGCAAAATTGTGATTCAATTATTTCTCTCAAAACCAAAAGAATCAAAGGAAGATGAAGGCTCAAAGAGCATAACAACTGATTTTGTATGGTAGAGTTCTCTGATGGTTTAGTCTTTTTGGGTTGCGATGAGTTAACATGATATTTTGGATATATGAATGAATAACAAATTTGAATGTATCATTTACTACATCTTAGACCTATAATGCATTTTAAAATTTCTGTAATTTTATTGTAATATGCTTAGTTATGATAATTTGTATTAACATTTGATGAATTTCAAAGTTGGAATGAGGTCATTATCCAAAAAATTATTTTAATTATTTGAATTATGATTAGTTATCATTGTTAAAGCAAATCAATAGGAGGACTTGTATATTCAATATTACAGATGCTACATATACAATTTATAGTATCAATTACTAAGGATAATGCTTTTTTGAAATCTGTTAAATGTATAGCACCAAACCTAGATTCTCATACATCTAAAATCTATCTCTAAAGTTAAAGTTCTAGCTAAACTAACACTATATTATTCTAATCCACATCTTGTCAGTTTCAAACCAAATGTTTACTTTTTTAATTTCATTCTATGTGCACTGAGATGTGGCATTGGTTGTATTAATATGTTGTTGGATAGCAACACCATCTCTTATAGATCTTGTTGAAATTGCCAATCTTTGTGATCTAAGTAAGCCTTGGTGTATACATTATTAAAGCAATTCAAGAAATTATGCAAACATGTTAGTTCATAAGCAGACATGGTACAACTGAAAAATTTGTTATCTCCAGGCAAATATTAAATTGGAGAAGAATATTTCTTTGGAGTGCTTTGATATAATATAGGAAGAAACCTTTATCTTCAAGCTAGAAAGAAATGTAGCTAATTAACGAGAACAGGTAGGCTATTTCAGAGCTGATTTGAATTTATTAAATATTTTTATAAATTATAGAATAGTATTATGAATAATATAAAATTCATAGATGCATTTATCAGCTTTCGAACAACACTAAAGTTAACTAATTCTATCAAGAAATAAGCTAGCTATGGCTAACATAGTAAGATTGGGCAGGTTGTTTTGGGACAAATTATAGATTTTTTATTTTTTTTTATAAACTATAGCATATTTTGTAGGATTTAGAACAAATTGATGACATTAAAGTCATATTTATTTATATTTGTATTTCAACAACACCATAATCATTCAATCTCATCAAGAAATGAGTTAGTTATGGCTAAAACAACGAGATGAATCGGGTAGTTTTGGGTATATTTCAAAACTTCCAAATATTTTTATAAATTTGTAGTTTGCATGAATTAGACAAAATGGATAGCATAAAAATTATAAAATTTTTTTAAGCATTTTAGTGACATCAAAACCACCTAGTTTCATTAAGAAATGAGCTAGTTAGGGTTGAAATAATGAGATAAGGTGAGTTATTTTGTGACAAATTTTCATTATCAAATATTTGTAAAAATTGTAAAATATGTAGTAGTAATTGGATAGAATTGATAACTTATAAGTCATAAAAATTTTGTTCGCTCTCTAACAACACTAAGAGCACCCAATTTCTGAAGAAGTGAGCTAATTATGAATGAAGTTAAGATATGAAGTGGCCTGTTTCAAGACAAATATTAAATTATTAAATATTTTTATAAAATGTAGCATGTGTAGTAGAAATAAGATAAAATAGACAACATAAAAACAGTAGAAAATTTTTTTAGCATTCTAATGACATCAAAATCACCAAATTCAATCAAGAAACAAGTTAGTTATTATTGAAATAGTTAGAAAAGATGAGCTATTTTGAAAAAAATTAAAATTTCCAGATAGTTATTATATACTATAATGCATGCAGTTAGAACCGAATAGAATAAATAACATAAAAATCATAACTTTTTTAGCTTCAACGACACTACAATCATCCAATTCAATCAAGAAAAGGGCTAGTGATGATTGAAATTGCGAGATAAGTTGGGCTAATTTGGGTAAGATTTCAATTGTTTGATCTTCCCCTAAGTAGAAAGTGAGCACTCTTCCATCTTATTCTTAGATTTTCAAGTTATTTGAAATTTTAGATTGATTTAATGACTTACTACACTATATGCTTTATTTTTCATGTTGTTAGAAGTTATTTTATGAAAACTAAACTAATTATTTTCCTCAAGGTCAAAAAAAGAATTTTTTTTTTATAAAATGAGCAGCACAAATAAAAATACCTTGCAAACTTTTCCATGCATTAGTTTTTGATATCTTTATATCTTGTTTGATTGTAGTTGATTTCCTAAATGAGGAAGAAATATAAAAAATTTATAAAAGCAAACAAGTGATATTACTTGAAACACATATTCATATCATCTAGTTTGAATTTTGGAGAGTTTGCTATAGAAAATATAATGTCACTATATTTACTATGTTATAACCAAACAATTATAAAATATTTTGATTATATTATTTTTATTTTACATGTATCTACTCAAAATAAAAAAATATATATAAATCATGCTTTTTTGAAACAAATAGCGTTTGAGTGAAAATTTTAAAATTAGTGTACCCTGCAATTTTTGAAACAAAGTGTCACCTATTCCATAGGAGCTTATCCTTTATTGAAAGAAAGTACACCTTTTATCCTCTCCTTTTCTGATGGATGCTAGCTCGAGAGCTTCTTTGTATCGCTCATGTTGTGTGACTAACTGGGATTGAGAATAACTCACATGTTATTGCTGGCCCTCATCTATTTCCTAGGTTATCTGTGGGCTCATATGACTTAGAATAAGATGCCCTTTTGGGGTTGATTGCCAGTGTTGGTTTTGGATTTTTTACAGGGTGGTTGTTATGTTGAGTGACTTGTCAAACCACAATCAATTCCATAGGCATCGATACGACTCCCATTTGGATTTGTTGACTGATTGAAGTGACTTGAACTTCAAACAAAATGCTTGGGTTTTGCATCTAATTCAAAATAAAGTTCAACTTATGTTAACATTATTCAAATTAGTATGTCTGTAATCTTTTCATTATGAAATAAATCATGGCAGCCCATTTTGATTTGGCAAGACTATCTTTATCCCTATTATGGATAAGTGCTCCCAAATTGCTTGTCATTTTATGCGTGCACTGCATGGTTGGTATTGCATTAGACTATGTCACATTTTTAAAATCATGTTGCTCTTTTGTTTCTCAGTTTTTAAGCTTTATGTTTAGGATGTCTCCAGTGTGACCTAAAGGAAAGAGATTCATGTCTTGAAGCAATTTCTGTAGTTCATGTTAGAGTGAAGCCATCGTAAATGCCATATTAGCGGGAACCTCGTGCATCTGCTATGTATTTTATTACCTCTTAATGAGGTTTCATATTATCCGAGTGAATTTATTAGATATATTTGTGTTTAATGATGGAACATCAAGAATATTGGCAAAACTGAATGCAACAAAGTTACTGCTCAAAAGGAACATCATCCTGAAAAGTTAGTTATGAAACACTAGCTGAGATGTCTTTGGATCATTTACATTCCAAAGTTTATTCACTTACTGATTTGTTTTTTTTGCTTATGTGAAGGTCTCCCTGCTGCGATAGACTCTTTGTTTTGACTTTTCATTGTCTAGAAACTATGTCTAGCTTTATGGCTATTTTTCACCAGCTGTTATCACAATGATTTCAAAACTTATTTATGTCATGTGCAATGTGAATGAATATTGTTCAGTTGTAATAGATGATGATTTCCATCACCATATTGTCAGCTGTTCATCTTTTTTTATGTTTGCGCCTAAAATGCGTATCTTTTTTAAAAAAAAACCGTTCCTTAATACTTTTAAAGAAAAAAAACTAATTTTGCTAATTTCAATTATCAGTGCTGAGTGAGCTATATTTTTTTGGATGCAGTTATTGTAAAAATTCTCCCAAAGTTCTACTTTTGAAGAAGTAAACAAAAGCCCATTTTTTTTCTTTTAAATAACAGTTGTAGAACTCAATTTGAGAAACATAAAAGATTTGTGCTAATGACCGTTAGCTGACACTCTGCAGTCGAAGTTAAAAGTAGTTCAGATGGCTTCTTGATTAAAATGCGTGATGGTCGGAATTTGAGATGTGTTCACAACAATCCCCAAGGAGGAAACTTGTCAGATTATGCTCCCCAGCCTGCTATTGTGCTGAAAATCGAAGATGGAAGTGATCTTTTATTTCCAATTATAGTCTGTATGTTATTTTGTTTATTTTACTTTTTTAACCAATTTTTAGGCTATCCATTTTCAGTAGTGATCTCCAGTATTCTTTTTTGCAGTGGAGATGCCAAGCATTCTGCTAATGGCTGCCATCCGAAACGTTCAAATTGTAATGATACACTCTTCTACTTGTTTGCTTCAAAGAAGCTATGTTTTGAATGACAGTTTAACTAGCTTTCCCCTGAAGACTGATGAATCTCACTGATGTCTATAGGCTAGACCAACAATATATCAGGTGGTCGGGGAGATGATTGAGAAAATGGGCTATCAGGTGAGTTATTTATCACAATGTATATTTTACTCCTTTGTTGATGTATTCTTGATCATTTTTGTAGTGCGACATTCATGTAAAGCAATCTGATGCGGTTGTTTCATGTTTGGGCATTAGACATAGTGTTCTTACCTCTATAGTAATGGTTCATCTCTTATTTGTATGATCTGACTCCATAATCCATAATGCTTCTAATTGTTCAGGTTCAACTTGTTCGTGTTACTAAAAGAGTTCATGAAGCATATTTTGCACAGCTTTAACTTAAAAAGGTTAGCCGAGGTCCTGCAAATGCTTTAGTTGACTCATTTCTTACGTTGATAATTGAATAATTAATTGATAGGTGGGGAATGAAAAAGAATGCATCTGCTTTGACCTTCGTCCTTCCGATGCCATTAATATGGCTGTGCGATGCAAGGTATAATCTTTTCTCTTTTCTATTTTTAGAAAAAATATGGTCGGATAACTTGACCAAATTTTGCTCAGGATGGTTCCTCTAACCATCAAATTTGCTTTGAGAATAGTGTAATATTTGAGTAATCAATCAAAATTATTATTGCGCTCATCTAGAAAGAAACCCAACTATTTTAAGACCTATCTTGATCAAATTTTTTTTAGGATATCTCGATTCTTCGAGTAATTTGGCCTATAGATGAGTTTAAAGTGGCATCTTGTCTGATGAACTGAAGCAGGTGCCAATTCAAGTAAACAGACAGCTCGCATATACTGATGGTGTGAGGGTTGTTGAACCATCCAAAGCAGTCCAGGCATCCATCGCCGATGGGCTGCTGTTCACAGAGCTTGATAGGTAGAATGCTTTGCATATTTACTACTACCTGTCACATCATTGTCTCGGACAGTTATTTCCAACTGTTGAGTTGTTTTGTATTTGTTTCCCATTATTTTCCGTACTTTATCAGAGAGAAAGTTTGATCTGTGGCAGGCAACTGGATTATAGATTTTGTAGTAAATTGAAAAAATAAAGGGAGAAGAAAGATAAAGATAACAACAATGAGTCCCAGTGCTTTCAATTTTTTTATTTGTCAATTCATTTCAACTGTTGAATTCTAATTTATGTTGATTCCTAAAAGCATCTAAGAATGATAAAAACTATGGAGCCAATATTTAGTAAACTGAAATTTCTCTGTAAATTAATCATAATTAAGTTTTTTACATAGCGCAAGAGCAGTGCTATTTTGTAAAATAGCAAGATAATATCTAAATTTCTCCTTACAGTTTCTTACCTAATAACCCTCGAGCAAATAAGAACATTAAAAATAATATATCTAAATTCCAAATGCATAAACAAAAGAAAAATAATAATATTGAGCATCAGCTATCGGATTACATTGGAGTGGAGTGCATAAAACTTCAAAGAGATCTATTTCCATGGATAGAGAGATGGTGGTGGGGGGCTGCATTCTAGCAGGTGCATGTCTTTCTTTGCAGCTTCGAGTAAAAGGTTAATTGTGCATGTCCACTTGCTGCTTCGAAAGGCTGACTTTTCTGGGAAAACTTTCCTCTGAAAAGCGAAACAACCCAAATATGTAATGCACAACCATTCTTAATTGATTTGGTTTTGGATTTTACTGTTCATGCATGAAGAAAGGAATGGGTTGTCATACAAAGTATTTCTGACCCAATTTGTACTACAACAGGCCAGATGGTCAACCTTGCATGGAAAGTCTGGAGTTCAATTTGGTTCGTAATATGTTGATTGCAGCTGTTGAAGAACGTTATAGTGATGCAGTTACTGTATAATTACTACATTTTTTCATCAATTGCTTAGTGTAATTTTCTTTGAAATTTGAAAATTATTACTAATTGTAATTACTGTAGGGCCTATGTTTAGATGATGCACAAAATCTATTATTGAAATATCTTATTCATTGGCTATATGATATTTGGGTGGAGGTGCCTTTAAATTTGTGACAATGTAAATTTTTTATTTTTTCCTCATGCTAATCATCTAGATATCCTTCTCGTGGATAAGACTAGAGAAAGAGTTTAGGAAAACTTGAATTATGGAGGTCTACATTGGAGTCTAAAGACCATTGTTTGAGTATATCTAAAATTCAATACATGGAATGTAATTTTAGTAGTAGTAACTCTAGTGGCAGAGTTATAAATATGGGTGATCAAATCATTCAAAGGTGTGATCAGTTTAGATATCTCGGTCTATTGTTCGAAGTGACGGTGATATTTATGGGATATTATTAGTAGAAATCAAGTTGGTTGGTTGAGAAGTAGAGGAATGCATCAGGCCAATTG
Organism: Papilionanthe hookeriana x Papilionanthe teres; assembly: GCA_022702705.1. Taxonomy (NCBI): domain Eukaryota; kingdom Viridiplantae; phylum Streptophyta; class Magnoliopsida; order Asparagales; family Orchidaceae; genus Papilionanthe; species Papilionanthe hookeriana x Papilionanthe teres. The sequence continues at coordinate 24,643,902 of CM040424.1, read as the reverse complement.
TGTGATAGAAAAGTACTGCTTAGACTCGAAGGAAAATTTTATAAGATGGTGGTGAGACCTGCAATGCTCTATGGTGTTGAATGTTGTCTTTCAAATGAGAACCATAAAACAAAGTTAAGTGTTGCTGAGATGAGAATGCTTGAGTGGATGAGTGGCTTGACTCTAAGAGACAATGTGAACGTGATAGGGTTAGTGTGGCTCTAGTGGCGAACAAGATTAGAAAGAATCATCTTAGATGGTTTGGTCACATTAAACGCCCATCTTATTAGGAGAGTAAATATTCTAAATTCGACTTATGTTAAGAAAGGAAAAAGTTGACCTAAAAAGACTTGAGCATATTGTATAAAAAATGATCTTAGATATGATACTTAATAGAACACAATGGAAAAAAAAAAGATTCACGTAGCTAATTCCTCTTAGTGGTATAAAGGCTTGTTGTTGTTAATGTTCATGTGCATCTATGGGTTTTACAATTCTTCTTTGCCTTAGTTGACATATTTTGAACTTTTTATTCTTTAGCTGACGAATGTCTTTTCTGTAGCTCCTACACCATTTGATATTCACTATAGAAGTCCATTCATGTTGCAATTATTATTTTATCAAACTAGCAACAATGGATATTGGGTGTTCTACTCCTTTTAAAAACTCTTTTTTTTTTTGATAACTTATAAGCAAATTCAAGTTTTTCCAACTATGATATACTCGTTTTTTTACATCGATGTTATATATTCCACTTTCATGGTTATTCTTTACTCTTAAGAATGCCATATGTTTTATCAGAATGCCTAACTTAATCTTTTGGTGGCATAGAGGTAATAGATTTACCCAAGACCAGTTATATGAGAACATCGTGTAGAATATCTATGTCGCACTAGAAAAATGTTAAATCTTGATCTATCGTGCGTTATGCCACCTAAGGAATAACTTTCGAAAAGAGGAGCTTTCAAAAGAAGAACCAGTGAAGAGATGGACACTGGAGAACAAAAAGGGAAAATTACTCGTGATTTTTTATGCTCTTAACGAAATGATTATATAAATTTTAGCTCTTCCGGTGGAAGTCATTTTTGGAAGAATTCTCAATGTCTCTTAGCCACCTCTATTTTTAAGTTGAGCTGAGCTGATATATGTTGCATATAATGTTATTTAAGAAATATAAAGTTAAAACGTATAATGTATAAAATAAAGTTAAAACGTATAATGCAGATCACCACCTATATAGAGAGGTGCAACAAATGCTCCAATGATGAAAATCCTTAAGCGTGTAGCCTAGAGATGGAGGAGCTTGAATTTATTTGGCATTGCTGAACTTGCCCATTCAACTAATCGAAAGGAAGAGCAATGGTCATCTCTACAAAGGGGTGCAACCAATTGTCTGAAGTATAAATCTTGAGTCTAGGTTCTACAGTGGACCAAACTAAAAATAATCTGGCAAAATGTCCAAAATGACTAGATAGTCATATGACTAATGGTCATTGCACTACAATGAAAGTGCTAAATTAGCTACACATTAGAAGTGAATAAACACTCTTCGATAAGGCCATAACACCATGAAACTAAATACTAGTGTTGCAATGTTAGGAACAACACATGCCACTGCGACTCTATAAATATAGTCACAAAACCAATCAAAGTAAGCTCAAGGCCTTAACATTATAAAGTTGGAAACAACTTCACATATCTTGGTTGGTAGGTCCTAATGCACTTGGTTCACTCAAAAATGAAAAGGGGCCGAAGGAGAGCTGCTATCCTAGAGATTTCTTAAACAACAGCCTAAACTTTATCTCTATAACATAAAAACTAAGAGCTCTGTGAAGGGGAAATGTGAGGAAATTAGATTTTCACCTATGTGATGGTTAAATGTGATCCATCTTATTATAATGCTCCAAAGCTCCATTAAAGTTTTTTCTCACAAACAGCTCTACCTCCGACCATGAACACTTTATCATAATAAGGCAAGCTCAAAAATGTAGTTCTAACGGAAGCTCACACACAAAAAATTAAGGAATGGGGAGGCTCTCTCTCCAATGGACCCTTAATTTTTATTCTAAAGTAGCAAGGGGGGCTATTGGGATCAAGAAATTTCAATCCTAGGGATATCCCAAGGCTACCCCATTTAAAGAGAAAATTTTAGGTTTTGGCTCTACGACACTAGATCATGGCACAACGACACCAATTTATGGACCGTAGTGCTACTAACATGTAAAGTTCCATGTTAGTTGACATTTGATTATTCCTTTCATGTTTCAATAGGTATGGAAATTTATCTTTTAGTGTGTCACCTATGCACTTCTTAATAGTGTTAATGATGTGGTAAACAATTGTCAACTAAGAGGACAATAATCATGTCATGATCTTTTGATACTTATCAGATGAAATAAAGTGGAGCCTAAGCAACAGTGTAGGGAGCCTCATTGTCAGAGATGTGGTAGAAGCCATGTTAGTCAATAGGATAAATTACATTCAATAAGGACCTAACACAAGTAAGTTTGGCACCACGACATTGACAGTTGACACTATGGCGCTATCGAAATGGTTCTAACATTGTTTTTCAATCAAGCAGTACCCTTAGGAATTGAATGTTAACTTAGGGATATCACATGAAAAGAAGTAGTGTGGCACTGACATGGACACTATGGCCATTCCATGTGGCAATGGTAGATAGTGCTACAATGTCATAACTTGGAGCTGTTATGTGATGTGACTTTTTTTATATACAAAGATTTATGAACAAGAGATTTATAATAATTTTTATAAAGTCACAATGATCAAACGCAAGTATATGTATCATATCAAGTAATACAGGACTCTAATGGAGTCATGTTTATCGATCCCACAGGGAAGCGAGGTAAGAGGTTCTTAGTCAAATTCTAGTCTACAATTATCAGACTTTAGATTGGAAGTTTGATATAAGTGGGTTTCCTAACAAGTACTGTTAAAGGTAGATGATTATATGTAAGAATAATAACTACTCCTAAATGCAAATATTACTTCTAAAGATAAACCTTTTTGGATAAATTGGTGATACACCTAAAATATATAGTATTTTTATGCACATTTTTATACCTATTTTTATTGATATTGCACTTTAATGGAAGGTATTTTGTGTTTTTCTTGCAGGTATGATGAAAATAGATGGTCATGATGAAAGGAGCAAAATTGGATCAAATTTGGAGGAAAAAAATGAAAAATAAAAAATTTGGCACTCGCGGCTAAGCTCTGTCGGGCCGACGTTTAGCCGCCACAGTTATAAATCAAACTTTAATTAGATTTGGCACCAAATTCAAAAGAGAATGGATGCAACTCTTGGTGGTAACGTCCATAACTTCCTTTGGGCCGCAAATTTGAATGAAGGGGTGCGTTCCTTGGTAGATACATCGAATCTGGACACATTTTGAAGAGACACCAAGGCACATTTTGGTTCACTATTTAAAGAGAGTCTTAGAAGTGAAGAAGTGAAGAATTGAAGATTCTCTTCACTGTATTTCGAAGAGAGGAATTTTGGAGATTCTTCCACTGCATTTTAAGTTTTTATTTAGAGTAGGAGTAGAGAGTAGAAAGGAGAAAAGGGTCGGAGTTAAGAGTTCTTCTCCCACTTCTTTTCTTTCTTTTGGTTTAGTTTTTATTGAAGTCTGAAGTCCGTATTATGAGTCATCGTAGTTCGGAGACTTGCTCGAGGAGTAGTTTAGTGAAGAGTCAAAGTTTCGTAGGAACTTCCTTAGTCTTGTGGAAAGGATTTTCAGATAAGTGTTCACTTTTATTTTGTTTATCAATACTTGCTTTCGTTTATTATTTTTCTTATCGTTTTTAATTTCAAATCAATGTGTTTTTATATTTTCCCAATGCATTCTGAGTAGTTTACGTTATCTTTTTCTTTCTTAAAATGGAGAAGTAATTAATTTAAAGAGAATTGTTGTGGAAAGTATCAGTGTTTAAAAGTTAGAAGAAGTTGTGAAGATTGATTCTGAGAACTTTGTTTACTTCTTAATTTGGTTTGTTAAGTTGTAAAATTTTTTGAGATTATGTAAGATCCAATGCGGTATTATCTCATTAAAGTTAGTAGGAATCACATGCAATTATATGGGTTAGAACTGTAGTCCATATAAGTGAATGTAATATTAGAAGATATTTTTATAGTATGGAGTAAAATTAGAGGATTTTAGAGTGACGAGCTAAAACCCCTTAATTTGGTTTGAAGTTTTGAGTTTTGTTATGAGAAGTTAGCCCTGAGTAGGTGGGAATCGAGGGAAATCTAGAGTGAGAAACTGATATCTTCCCTGCCTAACCATGTTCAAAATAATATAAATTTGAAATTAACATATGTTCTTTATAGAACCAAGTAAGGGTAAAGAACACATTTGCTTCTATCTGTCACAACAAAATTTAAATATTTCCACAACAATACTTTAAGAATTATGACTACTTCATGAAAGGAAAGAAAAAGATATTTTAGTTATTAGTATTTTTACATCCAGTCCTATTAGTTATTGAAACCTTTACTTTCATTGCTTAGCATTTTATTAAGAAAATTTCAAAAGACAAATCAACTTTCTAAAACTTTTCAAAATCAAGACATACTATTTCAAAAAATAATTAAAGAAAGTAAAAAGATAATTTTCTAAATTCCTTTAAAGATTTTCAACTTTTCCCTATGGGTTCAATATCTCAGGGCTTAATCAGAAACTCCTATATTACTTGATAAACGATGCGTATACTTGCGTAGTATCCCATATTATAAAATCATAATTTTCATATCTTAAATCATCAACACACTTATTTCCAGCGGAGTCAAGTTTTTGGCAACCGTTGCGCTTATATCTATCGGGGACCGAGGAAAAATTAATTAAATTGCATTTTAAAGAGAATTAAGAAATTATAAAATTTTTACTTTTCTTTGTTTTTGTTAGTGTGTTGTGTTTTGTTTTGTTTTATTGTTGTTGACCTCATTTTTGATGAGGTCTTCTCTTCTTCTTTTAGTACTTAGGATCTAGCCTTAGGCTTTTCCTTTGACTATCTTAGAGGACTAGAATTGGGATCCACCACCTTTTAGAAATTCAAACCACTTCTTAACTCCCTACAAACTCCACAAACTTGACTGTAGACCCCTAATCACCTAGAGGGTTGAAATCAAATGTGAAAGTTTAAAGGATGAGTTCCTATAGGACTCTTTGGCCTCAGGACTACCCCTGGTGGCTCGGTCCGGTGAAGGGGCCGACTTACACACACACTACACCTATACACTACACTTTCACACACCTCCTAAAAACACACCCATACCTAACTTGACCTCCCGACTCATAAAGGTGACTCACATGGATGGTCCTTAACCCCTAAGCCCTCGCTAAGAGGGTTAGAACAACATAAGTGGATGCCTCAAATGAGTCCCTTCATGGCTCATGTGGGCTTGATATGGCTTCAAGGCTCAACCAAAATGATTTTATTCCACTTATATTCACCCAATCTTCAATTTTCCAAATTTTCAATTTTTGACCCCCGGACTCTATACTCGCTAACTTACCCAAAACCCTCGAAACTACCCAAATTTTTCAAAAATTTCCAAATCACCCAAAATTCTCCAAAATCATTCCTAAAAATTTCTCTCCACTCAAATTGATCATCCATAGCCAAAAATATCAAAAATTCCAAGAATACCTCCCAATACCCTCCAAATACCCAAAATACCCCTCTTGACCCAAAAATCCAAAAATTTAGAAAATTCCCAGAAAATTCCAGAAAATCCCAAATATTCCCAATTTCATTTTGTCCAACTACACCATGGGCCAATTTCGTCAATTTACCCCACTTTTATCAAAACCCCCAATTTGACCCATTTTAAACCCAAAGTGAACCCAATGTCAAACCAAACCTACCCAATTGACCCAAATACTGGTCCAATTCAATTCTAAACTTCGATTCAACATTCCCAACACCAATCTAGACCAAATCAAAGTCCAATTTTATTGACATTTAGATCCAATTTCACTTTTGGCCTTAAAGCCCAATTTGGACCCATGACCCAAACCTAACCCAAACTCACCCAATTCAACTCCAATTAACCCCAAATCTTTTCTAAATCTTCCTTAGAATCCCCACAAACAAAACACTAACATGATTTGCCCAACATTTAAGCCCAAACCCCACTTAAATTCAACCCAAAACCAAAAAGCCCAATTTTGACCTAAACCCAAACCTAACCCAAATAAGCCCAAACCCCAAAATCAAAGCCCAACCAAAGTCAAAACCTCTTTGAAACACTCCCATAAACATTTCCCAACATTAATTTTACATCAATTTCAACCCTAGCCCAACATTGGCCCAAGTTAGCCCAATTTGACCTATATTGGCCCATTCACCAAAGGAGCCCAAATTCAACCCAATTCAAACCCAAATCACTCCCAATTTGCTCCAAGTCACTCATGACACATCTATGAGCTAAACCCAACAATTATTTGGCCCAAGCCTTTGCCAAAATTTCATCCTAAAATCCATTTTAAAATTCAAAAGCCCACTTCCCTAAACCTTCCTAGAAGCCCACTTCCTTCAAATTCAAAAGCCCAAATTCATCCAAAGCCCACATGACACTTCCCCTCATCATCCATTTAATCAAAATCACCCCTAAGTTTCAAAATCATCATTTAAACCATTCCAAATCAAGCTTCATATAAATTTCCATCAAATTACCAAAAATTTCTAAAATCCATTTTCATGAAATTGACCAAGCTTTTCCCCAAGCCAAAGACAAGCCATGCAAGCCATGGACAAGCCACATGAAGCCATGGAAGGTTTGACATGTGATCAAGCCATTAATGGCAAAAGGGGGAACCCCTTTCCTAACCCTCCCTTAAGCAATTTTAACCCTTTTTTATGCAACACCTAAACCCAAAATTTACTTAAACCAAGTTGATAGGGACTTCACCACTCCATCTCGGCTAGCCTATCCGATTCCCCACAAGCACCCAAAGCCCTCGGAGGGTGCACCATGCCCAAAACCATGGGTTGACCCAAATTAAGCTAAAATGATCCCTTCCCCCTTCTACTTTGATTCAACACCTTTACACACCGCCAACCGCAATCGATCGCACTAAACCCCGCCCCCGACCCACTCGGACTCGAGGGTGACCCATGCTCGCCGGCCGCCCGCCCGGGTCGCCGGAAAACTCCATGGCCGAGACATGGGGAGGAGCCAAACTTTGGAATTCCACTTTGCCGAACCGCCCCATGCCCAATGGCCACCATGGCCGTTCCGCCTCGACCTAACCAGATCGATCCCAACCCTCGGCCATCCCCGCGAGGCTCTCCAGCCCACCTCTATTTAAACACCACCCCCTCTCGGCCATGAGAGTTACCGAAACAAACCTTAAGGAAACTCTACCAAAATTGTTCCGTACTACTCCCCACACATGTAGCATTTGATCCCCACCGAATTCCAGCCCCAATTCCTCCAACTGAGCTCAATTTCGAGCTCAAACTTCAGCCCAAAAACTAGGACACTTCTTCACAGTGGATCAATCTTCAAATTGATTGGTCCTACACCTTCACTCGTACCAAGAGGAGAAGTTTCCCACCGAAAGCCCCATCTCCGAGCCACCCGGTTGCTCCAGCCCTCCAAGCTTTGTGATCGGCCGTGGTCGAAATCATACCTGAGCAATTCACCGGACCGTGAGACTTCATCCGGAGCTTGCCGGGATCCAATCGAAGGTGACACAACCCTCGGATTGACGCCACACTTCTCCGAGCAAAGGTATGAGCTAATTCTTCATCCCGAGCTTCGGAGATTCTCCATTTCAAATGCTTTAATTTCAATGCATGATCACCGTATAGATGTGTTCGTCTCTTCAAGACGAATCCATAGAGCATAAGAACACGAAAATTCGTTAAGTATTGAGTGAGATATTAGGGATTTAGTGTGGACGGCTCTCGGGTGAGAACGCTTGGGGACGATGAACGGATGTCGTTCATTTAATACACGCGCGGACGGACAGCCAGGATCGCGTCGGATCAGGAGATGGAACGACACAGCGGGGCCCCGGAGCGCTGAGTCGGATGGCGGCGTCGAACCAGAAAGCGCCTCGTGGCCTTTCGGAGCTGCTGAGGTTGATACGGCACCGCGCGGATAAATAGAAAATTAGGGTATTTTTGATTTATTTAATTCCCCTAAACTTCAAAAATGCATAACTTTGTGTAGGAAAATCAGAAAAATAAAATAAAAATACCCTCTTGCTCAGTGAACAGAGGAGAATAATGTGGAAAAGAAATCATTTAATTTCATCAAGTATTTTATTTTTAATGATTTATTTACTCTCTGTATTGTTTTAATTCTCCATGCATATAGGAAATTCACCATGACATGAGACCATAGTGGCTTTTGAAGCCTCGAATTTGGGAACATTCCCCGAATTTTCCAAAGTCGAGACCATCCCTATGAAAAGTTATTGATTTTTCAAATTCATGTTACTCGTTTTGAGTATTTTAATTCCAATAATTAGCATGTTGTGAAATAAATTCTAGGAAAATTTGGTGATGTCTCTTATAACCAGAGGACCCTAGGAAAAATAGGTTTTGAGTTAACTCATTTAAAATAACCTTAATTGGCTTAAACACCCAAAATAGATCCCTAATTAATTAGAGCCAACATACATCAAATTGACTTGAAATCAATTCTCCACTGACCTTTAGGATCAGAGGAACCCACCATAAAAATTTGAAGTCAATTGGACATGGTTAGCCCAACTAAATGGGTTGATTAAGCCATTTAGACAATTTGAACTTTAAAAATTCATAACTTTCAAAATACTTTTTAAAAATTCACCAAATTGGTTTTGGAGCCTCTCTGATATCAGGGGAATTTAAAAAAATTAAAATTTCAATTTTCTAAAAAAGTTGATTTTTAATATTATTTTAATATTTTAATAATTAAAAATAATAAAAATCATAAAAATAATAAAATTCACCAAAATGTCACATTTTGAATTTTAATCACTTAGGAACAAATCCCATATTTTTCTTAGGTCTATTTAATGAGATATTAAATTTAAAGCCCTAGGGTAATTTTAAAAATAAAAAAATGTATTTTCGAGCATTTTCACTAAAATAATTATAATAAATCAAAAAAAAATCAAAAAATTGCAAATATTGATTCTCTGATTTCCTTGATATTAAAGAGATTTTTAAAAAATATAAATTTCATTTTTCAACCTTTATTTTATTTTTAAATTAATTAATACTCCAAAACGTAAAATAATTATAATAAAAATAATATAATTCAAAAAATCACCAAAATTGGTCCAAGTGGTCCTCTGGTCATTAGGAATGTCCCATAATTTTCTTAAGGACAGAAACTTTCCCTTGGTCATATTGTTAAATTTTCCTTGGAAATACCTATTTTCCACTAAAAATAATTACATAAATAAATTAAATATTGAAAAATCACATTTTCTCCTCTTATGTCTTTATTGGCATATGAGTGAAGTCACATAAAAATTTCAAGTTCATTTAAGCTCAATTTAGTGAGTTATGAAATTATTAAGCTTGAAGGGCAAAATGGTAATTAAAATTTTAACCCTTAATTAAAACTTTAGGTTTAATAAAATTAACAAATAAAATATTTGATCTTAATCTAATTTGGATGATTGAAATTTAAATAATTAAAGGGTAGATACCCATTAAACAATTTAAAATAATTAAAATAAACCTTAATTTAATAATTGATTAAATTTGGAAGAATAATAAAATTGGAATTATTAAATAGGGATATTATTATTAGGAAGAGATTTATTCTTTAATTTAAAAATCCCTAAATTAATCATTTCAATAATGTTTAATTCCTAATTAAAAATGATAACTCAAACTTAAGTTTTAAAATGTTAAAGGACTTAATCATTAAATTAAATTTAAAAAAAGAGAGTTAAATTATTAAACTTTTTTTAAAATTTAAAAATAAAATTAAATTAAAGATTAAATTAAATTAAATAAATAAATTAAATTAAATTAAATAAAATAAATAAATTAAATTAAATTAAATTAAATTAAATTAAATTAAATTAAATTAAATTAAATTAAAATGTTAAATTAAATTAAATTAAATTAAAAAAAATGTTAAATTAAATTAAATTAAATTAAATTAAATTAAATTAAATTAAAATTAAATCAAATTAAATTAAATTAAAGGAAATTAAATCAAATTAAACTAAATTAATTTAACATCAAATCAAACTAAATTGAATTAAATTAAATTAAATTAAAATTAAAATTAAATTAAATTAAATTAAAGTTAAATGAAATTGAATTAAATAACATTACCTAAGACATAAAGAAATTAAATATAAAGCAACTTGAACACTATTCCAAATTTAAACCCTTTAACCGAAGTTAAACTAAATCATAAGCCATTTGAACACCAATTTGCCCTCGAGAGCTTTGGTTATCATAACTCCTAAACGTAACGTTAAATGAAATGCTACTTCACTTATAGGATATTCAAATGTCCTAGTTCATCGAGCAAGATAACAAAACTTGAATTCCCGGACGATTAATTCATTTGTATAATTAAATTCATTTGGACTTAAAACAATCCTAGAAATATTGAAAAGATGTTTAAGATTTGTCTTAAGCACTTCCTAAGAACAATTAAACTTAATTATTCTTTGATGAAGAAAATCATCCTCAAACCAAAACACAAAGACCTAGACGTCATAGGAAATGACTAGCTATAGGATTAGGAATTTGGTAGAAAACCATAACCCTTCCCTTAGCTTTACCTAGGAACTTGTTTAAATATTCTAATTGTGTTTTAAGTGCAGCTTGGGATGACGGGAAGACCCTCCGTGTATGCTTTTATTTTATCGCAATTTACATTATTGTAATTTCTTTAATCGCATCGCACTTACTTTTCTTGCATGATAAACAACTCGTTGCATGAAAACCCACACCTTTAGGATAGTCCCTAAAACCGAAACCAAAACTAAATTAAAAGTCATTACAAGATAAAATTCACCGCCACAACATTTCAAAATATAAAACAACTCAAAATTTAATCACAAACAGAACACAAAACTACAATTACAACTAAATTAAAACGTCCCGTTGGATGATCGGGAATACCTCGGATGATGTAACCTACGTGTTGCTAACGGGATTTCCCACGGTCTAAATGAAAGTGTGGAACTCATTCAGTTGAGTTTAGCAAATTCATCTGGACTAAGTGAATTCGATAAAAATAACGATGCCGGAAGGATGGAACCGTGGGATCTTAACCGGTGTCGTTATAATCAACTTTAAGATTTGTTTTAAATAAAATATAAAAAAAGACACTTGGAAATTAAGATTTTCTCTAAACCAAAACACTTCTCTCATCTCCTGATTTATGACTTCTAAAACTAAACCTCTGCAAAAACAAGGAGCTTGGAGCACGGTGGGCAGCACGTCCATCTTCGTCAGCAAAACAACTCTACATCAGCTAAACATTCCTAGAATTAAACAACAAAGCCATAGGATTTCGAGGTAGTTTGCTTAGCGCAACATAAATCCTCAACTTTTCATTAGGCATTTGCATAATCATGTCATGTAAATTAAGCCCTAACCGGTCTTAGGATTTCCGAGGTAGTCGTCCGATACGACATAAACCCTCACATCTTCCGAGCCATTTGTATGATCATGTCATACGGATATAAGTCCTAATTAACTAAAACCGGCAAGATCAAAACATTAAATAAACATTAGGACTTTCCTAAATCCAAGCCAAACAATAGATAGTCGGGAAATTACCGAAGTTCGCTTCGAATCCGTAATTTCTCCTACTTTTCTTCCTTTGAATTCCCAAAACAAAATGTTCCAAACTTGATCCATTCCCTGTTGAAATTCCAAAATTCAATCCTTTGAAAACTTAAACTTTAAAATTCTTAAGAGCAGAACTACTGATTATTATCGAGAGTTTTCTTTGGTGATTCCCGTTACTTAAGATGTAATTAACTATAGGGGCTTGCCCTTATAGGGAATTTTAAAGAACCCAGGTAATATAAACCCTGTTTAATTTTTTCATATTAAGCGGGGAATTTGTCAGCACATAAAATTGGTTCGCGGTACCAAACGGATGTCACAAATCTTTTAGTTTATTTAATCGAGCCCCACCATCAAGCATCGTGTCTATCCTTAGTGGATAGATACACGGTTTAGTAAGTGCGGTGCTTGTTTATATAAACTATTTGGGATGTGAGATCAGTTTGATTTCATATCTTAAAATTTTCAAATTTAAAATTATCTTTAAAATCAAATACTACTTTTCAAATTATATATATTTAAACTAAATTTAAAATCTTAAAATTTGTTGACAATTTTTGTTAGGCGACCCCTTTTCTAAATACAACGCACCCTAAAAATAATGCCAACAATTGTTGTATGCATAGTTCAAGTTCTGAAGGACTTGTGCCTTATGATTCTGAATTAGAAAGAACTAACAGAAAAATCAAAAAAATTAAAAATACAGAAAAAAAAATATTCAAGAAATGGCAAATCATCAAGATCAAAATGTTGACATCCATCAAGAATTAGGAACTTTAAGAGATTATATTAACCCTACAGTAGATGAACTTTGTGCTAGTATTCAAAACCCTGTTGTAGCTGCTAATTTTTTTGAGCTTAAACATGTTATTATCCAAATGGTGTCTAATAATCAGTTTGGGGGAGCAACAATTGAAGATCCTAATTTGCATCTTGCTAATTTTCTAGAGTTGTGTGCTACTTTTAAATATGGTGTTTCGAATGATGCTATTAGACTTAGACTTTTTCCTTTCTCACTAAGGGATAAAGCTAAAATGTGGTTACATTTGTTAAGCACTCGGATCAATTAGAACTTGAGTGAACTGTCACAAAAATTCCTTGTTAAATATTTTCCACCATCTAAGATCGCTAAGTCGAGAAATAATATAACATCTTTTTGTCAGTTTGAAGAGGAATCAATATATGAAGCATGGGAAAGATTTAAAGATCTCCTCAGGAAATGTCCACATCATGCGATAGCAGATTGGTTAATAATTCAAACTTTTTATAATGGATTAGTTGGATCTCTTAGATCAATCATCGATGTCGTCGTCGGTGGATCATTAATGTCTAAACCATTTTCTGATGCTTATGCTTTAATTGAAGAAATGGCTATTAATAATTTTCAATGGCCTTCTGAAAGGTTAAATCCTAAGAAGGTAGCCAGTGTTTATGAAAATGATGCTTTTACAATGTTAGCAAATCAAGTTGCTGTTATATCAAGGAAGATAGACCAATTTGGGAAGAATTTTTTTTAGCCAAATCTCATGATTGAAGAAAATTCATTAGGCCAAATGGTTCATTGTTATTCTTCACCTGAAACTGTGAATGTTATAATCAAACCTAACAACCCATATTCCAATTATTATAACACAGGTTGGAAGAACCATCCAAATTTTAACTGGAATAACAATAATCAGGGTGGTGTTAATCAACAATGGGGAAACACCCAAGTAAACCCATTAGGGAATTGGAACAACCAAGGTAATAATAATAGATTAACTTATCCTTCAGGTTATAACAATGCTTTACAATTTAAGGAGAAGAAGTTGTTTATGGAAGAAGTAGTATCACATATAGGAAATCAATTACAAATTCAAGGAGCAACCATCAGAAATATTGAAAATCAATTTAGACAAATTGCAAATGCCTTATGTAATAGATCCCAAGGAATGCTTCCAAGTAATACTGAAGTGAATCCAAGAGAAAAGAATAAAGAACAAGTGAAAGCAATTCAACTGAGAAGTGGAAAAGAATTGGAAGGTAGAGTTCAAAAAGAGACTGAAGTAGAGAAAGAAGAGATTGAAAGACCTAAAGAGAACGCTCCAAAAGGTTTTGAAAGACATATTTCTACACCTAAGCTTGATTTAGAAAAACCACCACTCCCATTTCCTCAGAAACTTCGTCAACAAAAGTTGGATAAGCAATTTTCAAAATTCTTGGAGATATTAAAGAAGCTTACCATTAATATTCCATTTGCTGAAGCCCTAGAATAAATGCCAAGCTATGCAAAATTTATGAAGGATATTCTTAATAAGAAGAGGAAGTTTGAAGAAAAAGAGACTGTAGCACTTAGTGAGGAGTGCAGTGTGATAAGCTTCCTGAAAAACTTAAAGATCCTGGTAGTTTCACAATTCCATGTGCAATCAGAGAAAGATTCTGTGGAAAAGCTTTATGTGATTTGGGTGCAAGCATTAACCTTATGCCTCTATTAATATTCAAAAGACTGGGACTAGGAGAAATAACCCCAACTACTGTAACTCTGCAATTAGTAGATCGTTCGATCAGATATCCTAAAGGATTTATAACAGATGTTTTGGTAAAAGTGGAAAAATTTATTTTTCCTGTGGATTTCATTGTATTAGATATGGGGGAAGATAAAGAGATACCCATAATTTTGGGGAGACATTTTCTAGCTACAGACAGAGCCATGATAGATGTGCAAAAAGGGGAATTAACGATGACGGTTAATGATCAGACTGTTACATTTAATATTTCAAAATCGATGAAATATCCTGCAAGAGGTAAAGAAGATGAGTGTTATAGGATGGATGTTATTGATTATTTAAGTGAATTTCATTTCAAATCAACTTATGAAGAGAATGTTGAAAGAGAAGAATTTGAATATAAGCAAGAAGAGGAGTTATTTAATTCTGAAGATTTTCAAGAGGAAGATTTAAAGTATGTTCATGAAAATTTTGAATTATTGGATATGACTGAAAAAGATAAATCTTATGGTTCATCAATTGAAAAACCTCCTGAACTTGAGTTAAAAATGCTTCCTGATCATTTAAAGTATGTTTTTTTAGGTGACTCCTCAACCTTGCTTGTTATAATTTCCTCTCAATTAACTAAAAAAGAAGAAGAGAGTTTACTTGAAATTTTGAAGAAGTAATAGAAAGCTTTTGGATGGACAATTGCTGATATTAAAGGAATCAGTCCTTCAATTTGTATGCACAGAATTCTTATGGAAGATAATTACAAACCGCGGGTTGATCCCCAAAGGAGACTAAATCCTATTATGAACTAAGTTGTTAAGAAAGAAATTTTAAAGTGGTTGGATGCTGGAATTATCTACCCTATTGCAGATAGTGCATGGGTTAGTAATATTCACTATGTTCCTAAGAAAGGAGGAGTGACTATGACTGTTAATGAAAATAATGAAATGATACCAACAAGACAAGTTACAGGGTCGTGAATATGCATTGATTATAGAAAATTAAACCTTGCCACAAGGAAAGATCATTTTCCTCTCCCTTTTCTAGATCAAATGTTGGATAGACTGGCTGGGCATAAATACTTTTATTTTCTGGATGGATATAATGGTTACCACCAAATTCAAATTACTCCTGAGGATCAAGAGAAAACTACATTTACCAGTCCTTATGGTACGTTTGCTTTTAGAAGAATGCCCTTTGGTTTATGTAATGCCCCTGCTACGTTTCAGAGATGTATAATGGTTATTTTTGTGATTTAATTAAAAAAAGGGATTGAAATTTTTATGGATGACTTTTCAGTGTTTGAAATTCCATTTGAATCATGTTTAAAACATCTATCTAAAGTTCTAAAACACTATGAAGAAACTAATTTAGTCCTTAATTGGGAAAAATGTCATTTTATGGTAATAGGAGGAATTGTTTTGGGACATCGGATTTCAGAAAAAGGTTTGAAGGTAGATCCTGCAAAAATTCAAGTTATATCTAATTTACCTTGCCCAACCAATGTTAGAGGAATTAGAAGTTTTTTAGGACATGTTGGATTCTACAGGCATTACATTAAAGACTTTTCAAAAATTACAAAACCTTTATGCCGTTTACTGGAAAAGGATGCAATTTTTAATTTTGATGATAACTGTCGTAAAGCCTTTGAAACATTAAAAGAAAAATTAATCATTGCACCTGTAATAATTTCAACAAATTGGGAAAAACCTTTTGAATTAATGTGTGATGCTAGTGATTATGCTATTGATGTTGTTTTAGGTCAGAAATATGATAAAATTTTTAAAGTAATTTATTATGCTAGTAAAACTCTTAATGAAGCTCAAATTAATTATACCACTACTGAGAAAGAATTATTAGCTATAGTATTTGTCTTTGATAAATTTCGATCATATTTAATTGGAACAAAATGTGTTGTGCATACTGATCATTCTGCTATCAAATACTTAATGAAGAAAAATGATGCAAAACCGAGACTTATAAGATGGAATCAACTTTTGCAAGAATTTGATTTTGAAATAGTAGATAGGAAGGGTTCTGATAATCAAATTGCTGGTCATTTGTCCAGGCTTGAAATTGAAAAATCTTTCTGTGATATTGAAGAAATTAATAAACATTTTCCTGATGAAAAACTGTTCACCGTTAAAGAAAGGAATGTTCCGTGGTATGCAGACATAGTAAACTTTATTATTAGTAATATTATACCCTATGGTTTTACATATCATGAAAAGAAGAAATTTATGTCTGATGCTAAGACTTATTTTTGGGATGACCCATTTTTATATAAACAAGGAAAGGATCTTATAATTCGAAGATGTGTACTTTTGGAAGAGACTTATGAAATTATTCAAAAATGTCATGATTCTGATTATGGGGGATATTTTGGAAGTGATAAAACTGCATATAAAATATTACAATCATGATTTTATTAGCCTACAATTTTTAAGGATGTGAATGATTATATTAAAAATTTTGATAGATGTCAGCGTGTAGGAAATATTTCTAGAAGAAATGAGATGCCCCTCAATTATATGTTGGAAGTTGAAATATTTGATGTTTGGGGATTAGATTTTATGGGACCATTTACACCATCTTTCAGAAATGTGTATATTTTGATAGCAGTAGATTATGTTTCCCAATGGATTGAAGCTATTATTTTACCTCGATGTGATGCTCAAAGTGTTGCAAAGATTTTAGAAAAGAATATATTCTACAAAATTGGTATACCAAGAGTAATCATAACTGATGGGGGAAGTCATTTTGGAAATGTGATTATTGGGAAGTTAGCAAAGAAATATCATATTAATCATAGCATTGCTACTGCTTATCATCCGCAGACAAGTGGTTTGGTTGAATTATCCAATCATGAAATTAAAAGAATATTGAAAAAAAACTGTTAATCCAAATAGAAAGGATTGGTCAATTAAACTGAATTATGCTTTGTGGGCCTATAGGACTGCTTACAGAACATCTATAGGAATGTCCCCATATAGGCTGATTTTTGGAAAAGCTTGTCATTCACCTTTTGAACTTGAGCATAAGGAATATTGTGCTATTAAAGATTTCAACTATAATTTGAAAGATGCTGCTGAAAAGAGATTATTGCAATTGAATGAGCTTGAAGAAATAAGGAATAAATCTTAAGAAAATGCTAAGATTTATAAGGAAAAGATAAAGTTATGGCATGATCGGAAGATTCTTACCAAAAATCTTATACCAGGACAATAAGTTTTGTTGTATAATGCTAGATTGAGAATATTTTCTGGAAAACCTAGGTCCAGGTGGATGGGTCCATTCATTGTGATAAAAGTTTATTCTTATGAGCTGTAGATATTCAAGATCCTAAGACTGGAAAAATATTTAAAGTTAACGGACATAGACTTAAACCATATTTTTCAGTCAATAAATCTAAATCTGATGATAATTTAATGTTGGCTCACTCAGAATGAGTTCTGGTTATGTCAGGATGAAGACGTTAACACAAGTGCTTTGTGGGAGGTAACCCATATTTATCGGTGTGCTTTTCTTTATGTTTGTTTTGTGTGTTTTATTTGCTTTGTTTGGTTTGTTTTTATGTTTTTAATGGTAGTAATTTGGAGTTTTTAAACTTAAGTATAGTTTATTCGACCTTAATTGATGATTTAGTGAAGTCAGAATGAAAATTTGGACACTTAGCGGACCTGTGCTAAAATGTGCACTGGCGGCTAAGCGCCGACTAGTTGGCGCTTAGGCGCCACAGTTATAAAAAACGTGAAAAATGTGGATCTAGAAGCCTATATCGTGGGGGAGAAGTTATGGGAGTTATTTAGAAGATTCTAAACGTCTAGGGGAATATTCTAGCATCTCCCAAGTCTATAAAAAGGACTAGACTTGATAGAAACACTTACCCTAAGTCCAAATTTCATTTTTGAAGTCTAAGAAGAAAATTTAAAGAGCACCATGTTTTCCTGGGAGAACGAGATGAAGAAGAAGCAAGATTCCAATAAAAGTAAGTTCATTAGTGTTAGTGCTAAGGAGTTATTTAATGGATATCTGGCTGTTAGTATTCAAGGTATAGCAGAGATGATTGCAAAAATTGAAGCCCGAGTAACTTCAATGGAAGCAAAAATCAATGATATTTCCTTACATCTGGATCACATGGGATGGCAACTCAAGATGCAATTCAATCATTAGAGGTGGGTGGAAGAAGTAGATAAAGCGATGTTTGTGAAAAATAAATGGATTGAAGAAGATGATATAAGAATGAACAATGGTCGCTCGTTCTATCAAATCTACATTCCTGAAGGGTCAAATGAGAATAATAGTGGTCCTAGATATATTCCGCTTAATGGAGAGTGGAATTAAATGTGTTTTGTTTGTATCTGTTTAGTGTCATAATGTGTTATGTTAGTGTTCTTGTGAGTTCATGTTTGATGTGTTTAGTGTTTTTACATATGCCTGATGATGCGATAGGTATATCTTAGAGATGTATACTTATCAGTTTAATATTATAGAGTCTTGTATTTTGAGAATTTTATCCTTTATGTTTGGATAGAAATTCTAGTGTTGTATTAAATGTTACGTTTATTTGAATAAAAGTTTGTGTTTTGTGAAATTTGTGTGGAATCAATAGTTATTAAACTTTTATTTGGAGTATTAGAAGGCTTATGTGGGAGAATTAATTATTGTGGACTAATTAAGGGTAATTAACAAATTGATTTAGTGCTTATACCTTAATTATAAAAATTTGGGTACTGGCAGTTAAGCGCCAGATTTTGCGGCCAAGCGCCGATAGTTTGCGCTTAGGCGCGAGTTAGCAAAATTGATTTCCGAAAGTTAAAAACCTGAAAATTGTCATTTTCAACTGCCCCATCGTCTTCAACCTTTGCTTTGCCACGAAAGAGGAGCCTAGGGTATCATATTGTTGATCATTTAAGAGCCGATCTCAACAAAAATTGTTAGATTTGGATTCCTTGAGATAAGAGCACAACTTCTAAGTAAAAAATTTTTTATTTTCACCATTTATTTTGAGCACATTATAGAAAATCTTAAAATCCTTATTCATGGTGAAAATTTGAGGAAAAGCTTGATAAATTGCTTGGATTTAGTGAAAATATCTTTTGGAAGATAATTTAGCAAGTTTAGTTTGATTTTGGAATTTAGGGTGAATTTTTCGTGAATTTTTAGAGATGGCTCCAAAGTCAAAGCGCGCTCGAGATAAGACAAAGTTTGATTCTAACAAATTTGTTAGTTTGAGGGCTGATGAACGATACGTCGTAGCATTGCAATCACATAAATTGATTCCTGAGTGAGTGTTTAGTAAGCCGAGAGAAGTGATAGAAGATATGATTGCAAGAAGAAATTGGCAGACTTATTGTTGCTTCTCCGCTGTTGCTATTGTTTCTGTAGTAAGAGAATTTTATG
Source organism: Papilionanthe hookeriana x Papilionanthe teres (assembly GCA_022702705.1). NCBI lineage: Eukaryota > Viridiplantae > Streptophyta > Magnoliopsida > Asparagales > Orchidaceae > Papilionanthe > Papilionanthe hookeriana x Papilionanthe teres. The sequence continues at coordinate 24,624,250 of CM040424.1, read as the reverse complement.
CAAATTTACCTGTTGCAGAGGAAAATCAGATGATGGTTAGGAGGCATGAAGTAAACTTTTCTTCAGGTGCAATCAATACCTTTTATGAACTACCTCCTGATATGTTTTGTTTTTATTCTAGCTATCATCCTTCGGAAGGAGAATTAGATGAGATTATGGAATATCTGACTGATGGAAGATGATTATGGAAAATTACAAATGATAGAAGAGTGAACTTTCCTGCTTCCAAATTAAATGTCATTTCAAAGGCATGTCATTATTTTATGTCATCTAAGTTGTTACCTTCAAGTCACACTAGTGAAGTGACGAGAGAAAGAGCGGTGTTGAACCATTGTATTCAGCATGGGAAGCCTATTGATATTGGAGGGATAATTTATGATTATGTTTTGAACTGTGCTAGATCCACCACGACTGCAGGTATGTGATTTTCTTCCTTGATTCATTCACTATGTGAAAGATTTGGACTGAAATTTGAAACCTGGGAAGAGGTATTTCAGCCATTGAGACCAATTACTAGTGTAAACGTTGGTGCTTACACTGTACATTCAGAGTTTGGTTGGAGAGGAGGATTTGGTAGGGCGTCTACTGCTTCTGCTTCTGCTGCTTCTACTTCTCGTGCTTCTACTTCACGTGCTTCGTCATCTACTGATTCACAGACTGGTTTATTAAGAAAGATTTTGAAAAAAGTGAGTCTTACTCGAGAGCATGTGAGAGATATGGATGGTAAGCTAGATAATGTTAAAAGATATATTGTAAAACATGATGAATATGAGGAGAATTATCAGCAATATTTGGATAGATCGATTAGAGGAGATCAGAGTGCTGAGATGCCACCTCATCCATTCTATATACCTTATGTGCCATCAAGAGATTGGAACGAGCAAGATGATGACGATGATGAGGATGAAGAGTAGTTGTATATTTGTTTGTTTTAGTTATTGTGTTGTTGTGTTGTGTTTTTGTATGCTTCATCTAGTATTTTGTTTGATGATTGTATTGTGATATAAACCTTGATAGTATGCAGATTGTAGTTGCACTATTTATCTGTTATGCATATTCAAGTATTGTTGTTGTTTTAATATGGATTTATATATTGTTGTGTGGTACTGTGTAATTGTAAATGTTTTTTGTGTATATTATGTCAGAGTTTTTAATAGTGTGTACTTTAATTCAAAAACTGTTAGGAGATTATAAACCACTATTAGGAACTTCTACTTAGGAAAACTACATGTTTAAAATTCTTCAAATTCCACTATTATCTATTATCTGTATCAGTGTTTTATTTTAGTTGGTGTGTATTTTCTTTGAAAACCTCCACTATTGTAGAAGTCTTCTGAAATTTTTTACTTTTCTTATTAAAAAAAAGGAAAAAGTTTTGAAAAACTAAATTTGATTTCATGTTACTCCTGTTATTTAAATTGTTATACTTGCATATTAGGATATTAAAAATTCCTGCAAGCATGTTATCTCAGTTTTTTATTTTTCACCCATGCATCATTTCTTATGCTTAAATGTTTTATCTTAATTAAAAATTTAAAGTTTGGGGGGGATTTTAAAAACAAAGATTTTCAAAAACCTAAAATATTATTTGATTCTCAAGAATACTTAAAATAAATCTTTTTTTTGATTGAGAACAATTATGTACATGAAGTTATATTAGAGGAATAAAATTTTGAATATAGAAACGAATAAAAGAATTTAGTTAAAATTTATAGTAATCATGAAAAACTTAAAGTTAAAATTTTCTTAATGAAGAGGTGTTAAATAAAGTTAAACTATCTTTAGTAAGAAGTTTTGTGTTTTTGGATAAATAGAAGACTTGACTTTTATTCTTCAATTCTTAAATTTATTTTATTGAAGAGTAATTTTCAAATACTATTATTATGATTTTTAAGTGAAAGGTGTATATCTGACCTTTATTTTAAATGGAAGGGTGGAATTCAAAATCATTAAAGGTCTATCCAGATATAGTAATCCTTACCTTATAAAAAAAATAAAAAAGTGAGAAGAGAAAAAGTGAAAAAAAGTATATGAAAAGGGAGGAGAAGCTTGAGAATTTAAGGGCCTAATCAAAAATTGGTTTCATACCTAAAGTTTAAGATATAAGATCAGAGAAAATCTAAAGCTCAAAGTTGTAATTTAGTAAGTAAAATTATTTTTCAAATAGAGATTTTTAAGTGAGAAAAATAAATGTTTGAATCCTATATTTTTAAAAATCTACAAATATTTCTGAAATAGATAGAGACTTATATTTATCATTTTCTTTTACTTAAGAACTTTCTAAACTTTAAGTTAGTTTTAATTACTGAAATTTTTTTTAAATTGGACTATTCTATTTCTAGAACAAAATTTTGTTATCTTCCTAAGAAACTCATTACCTAATTTTCATGCTAAAATATTTTATGAGATTAACTGTCACTCGATGACAAGTAACATTTTAAGTTTGTGGATTTTGATACACCTAAAATAAATAGTATTTTTATGCACATTTTTATACCTATTTTTAATGATATTGCACTTTAATGGAAGGTATTTTGTGTTTTTTCTTGTAGGTATGATGAAAATAGATGGTCATGATGAAAGGAGCAAAATTGGATCAAATTTGGAGTAAAAAAAATGAAAAATAAAAAATATGGCACTCACGGCTAAGCGCCGCTGGGCCGGCGCTTAGCCGCCACAGTTATAAATCGAACTTTAATATGATTTGGCACAAAATTCAAAAGGGAATGGATGCAACTCTTGGTGGTAACATCCATAACTTCCTTTGGGCGGTAAATTTGAATGAAGGGATGCGTTTTTGGTAGATACATCGAATCTGGACACATTTTGAAGAGACACCAAGGTACCTTTTGGTTCAATATTTAAAGAGAGTCTTAGAAGTGAAGAAGTGAAGAATTGAAGAGGCTCTTCACTGGATTTCAAAGAGAGGAATTTAGGAGATTTTTCCACTTCATTTTAAGTTTTTATTTAGAGTAGGAGTAGAGAGTAGAAAGGAGAAAGGGTCGGAGTTAAGAGTTCATCTCCCACTTCTATTCTTTCTTTTAGTTTAGTTTTTATTGAAGTCTAAAGTCTGTATTATGAGTCATTGGAGTTTGGAGACTTGCTCTGAGGAGTATTTTAGTGAAGCGTCAAAGTTTCAGAGGAAAGTTCATAGTCTTGTGAAAAGGATTTTCAAATAAGTGTTTACTTTTATTTTGTTTATCAATACTTACTTTCGTTTATTATTTTTCTTATCATTTTTAATTTCAAAACAATGTGTTTTTATATTTTCTCAATGCATTCTGAGTAGTTTACTTTATCTTTTTCTTTCTTAAAATGGAGAAGTAATTAATTTAAAAGAGAATTGTTGTGGAAAGTATCAGTGTTTAAAAGTTAGAAGAAGTTGTGTAGATTGATTCTGAGAACTTTTTTTACTTCTTAATTTGGCCTGTTAAGTTGTAAAATTTCTTGAGATCATGTAAGATCCAATGCGGTATTATCTCATTAAAGTTATTAGGAATCACATGCAATTATATGGGTGAGAACTGTAGTCCATATAAGTGAATGTAATATTAGAAGATATTTTTATAGAAGGGGGTAAAATTAGAGGATTTTAGAGTGATAGGCTAAAACCCCTTAATTTGGTTTGAAGTTTTAAGTTTTGTTATGAGAAGTTAGCCCCAGATGGTGGGAATCGAGGGAACTCTAGAGTGAGAGACTGGTATCTTCCCTGCCTAACCATGTTCGAAATAATATAAATTTCAAATAAACATATGTTCTTTATAGAACCAAGTAAGGGTAAAGAACACATTTGCTTCTATCTGTCACAACAAAATTTAAATACTTCCACAACAATACTTTAAAAATTATTACTACATTATAAAAGGAAAGAAAAAGATATTTTAGTTAATAGTATTTTTACACCCAGTGTTATTAGTTATTGAAACTTTTACTTTCATTGCTTAGCATTTTATTAAGAAAATTTCAAAAGACAAATCAACTTTCTAAAACTTTTCAAAATCAAGACATACTATTTCAAAAATAATTAAAGAAAGTAAAAAGATAATTTTCTAAATTCCTTTAAAGATTTTCAACTTTTCCTTGTGGGTTCGATATCTCGGGGCTTAATCAGAAAGTCCTATATTACTTGATAAACGATACGTATACTTGCGTAGTATCCCATATTATAAAATCATAATTTTCATATATTAAATCATCAACGCACTTATATCCAGTGGAGTCACGTTTTTGGCAACCGTTGCGCTTATATCTATCGGGGATCAATTGGTTTGGTGAATTTTGAGATAATGAAATCTAATATTCTTATGTAATGAATTAGATAAAGTTTAGGAATAAATATTGTATGTGTCAAATAGAAGCAATTTTATTCTTTAACCTCTTCCAAGTACCCCCTCTTCAAAGTGCTATAAAGATCGTTAGCAAATCCTAGACTTAGCCCCTAAATCTATGGTTAGGTTCAGGAGGATACTTGTCAAGCATATTTTTAGGTTGTGTGTTTTATTTTGAAAAGTGGTCGCCTAACGAAGTTGTCGGCAAATTTTTAATTTAGTTTAAATAAATAAATTGAAAAGTAGTATTTGATTTTGAAAATAATTTTAAGTTTGAAAAATTTTAAGATATGAAATCAAACTGATCTCACATCCCAAATAGTTTATATAAACGAATACCACACCACAAACCGTGTATCTATCCCTAAGGATAGTACACACTCGCTTGATAGGTGGGGCTCGATTAAATAAACTAGAAGATTTGTGACATCCGTTTGGTCCGCGAACCAATTTTATAAGTCGACAAGTTTCCCCGCTTAATATGAAAACATTAAACGAGGTTTATATTACTCGGGTTCTTTAAAATTCCCTATAAGGGCAAGCCCTATAGTTAATTACATCTTAAGTGACGGGAATCACCTAAGAAAACTCTCGATAATAATCAATGATTCTCGCTCTCAAGAATTTCAAAGTTTAAGGTTTTCAAAGATTGAATTTTGAAGTTTCAATAGGGAATGGATCAAATTTTTGGAACATTTTGTTTTGTGAATCCAAAGGAAGAAAGGTAGGAGAAATCACTGATTCGAAGTGAACTTCGATAATTTCCCGACTATCCTATCATTTCGCTTCGAATTTAGGAAAGTCCTAATGTTTATTTAGTATTTCAATCTTGTCAATCTTAATTAATTAGGGCTTATATTTGTATGATAAAATCAAACAAATAGCTCTAGAAAATGTGAGGGTTTATATCGTATCGGACGACTACCTCGGAATCCTAAGACCTAGGCTAGGGCTTAATTTGCAATGCAAATGCCTAACGAAGAGTTGAGGATTTATGTTGCACTAGTGCAAGCTACCTCGAAATCCTATGGTTTAGTTATTTAATTCTAAGAAATGTTTAGCCGATGTAGACTCGAGTTTTGCCGATGACGATGGTCATGCCGCCCACCATGCTCCGAGCTCCTTGTTATTGCGAGAGGTTTAGTTTTAGAAATCATAAATCGTGGGATGAGAGAAGTGTTTTGGTTTAGAGAAAATCTTAATTTCCAAGTGTTTTTTGTGTTTTAATTAAAACAAATCTTAAAGTTGATTATAACGACACCTGTTAAGATCCCACTGGTTCCATCCTTCCGCATCGTTATTTTTATCGGATTCACTTAGTCCGTATGAATTTGCTAAACTCAACCGAATGAGTTCCACACTTTCATTTAGACCGTGGAAATCCCGTTAGCAACACGTAGGTTACATCATCCGAGGTATTCCCGATCATCCAACAGGACGTTTTAATTTAGTTGCAATCGTAGTTTTGTGTTCTGTTTGTGATTAAATTTCGAGTTGTTTTATATTTTGAAATGTCGTGGCGGTGAATTTTATCTCGCAATGACTTTTAACTTAATTTTGGTTTCGAGCTTTAGGGGGTTCTATCCCGTTGTTTTATCATGCAAGAAAAGTAAAGTGCATTTGTAATAAAGTAAATTGCAAGAAAGTAAATTGCAAGAAAGTAAATTGCAAGAAAGTAAATTGCAATAAAATAAAAGCGTTCCTGGAGGGTCTTCCCGTCATTCCAAGCTGCACTTAAAACACAATTAGAATATTTAAGCAAGTTCCTAGGTAAAGCTAAGGGAAAGGTTATGGTTTTCTACCAAATTCCTAATCCTATAGCCTAGTCATTTCCTATGACGTCTAGGTTCTTTGTGTTTTGGTTTAAGGACGATTTTCTTCATCAAAGAATAATCAAATTCAATTGTTCTTATAAATATCCTATCATATCGAGAAAGTGCTTAAGAAGGATCTTAAACATCTTTTCAATATTTCTAGGATTGTTTTAAGTCCAAATGAATTTAATTATATAAATGAATCGATCGTCCGAGGTTTTCAAGTCTTGTTAACTTCGCTCAATGAACTAGGACATTCGAATATCCTACGAGTAAAGTAACACTCCATTTAATGTTTCATTTAGGAGTTACAATAATCAAAGCTTTCAGGCAAGTTAGTATTCAAATGATTTGGTTTAAGTTAAAGAGTTTAAATTTGGAATAGTGTTCAAGTTGTTTTATATTTAATTTCTTTTATGTCTTAGGTGATGTTATATTTAATTTAACTTAATTTAATCGAGTTTTAATTTAGTTTAACATAATTCAATTTAATTTGACTTGGTGTTTAATTAATTTGATTTGATTTAACTTTAATTTAATTATTTAATTTAATTTAATTTAATTTTAATTATTTAATTTAATTTAATTTAATTGTTTAATTTAATTTAATTTAATTTTAATTTAATTTAATTTAATTGTTTGATTTAATTTAATTTAATTTTAATTAATTTAATTTAATTGTTTAATTATTTAATTTAATTTAATTATTTAATTTAATTTAATTTTAATTAACTTAATTTAATTGTTTAATTTAATTTAATTTAATTATTAAATTTAATTTAATTTAATTTTTAAATTTAATCTTAATTTAATTTATCTTTAATTTACTTTATTTTTAATTTTAATTGAAATTAAGTCTTTTAATATTTTAAATTTGAGTTATCATTTTAATTAAAAATTGAGTATTAGTTGATATAATTAATTTAGGGATTTTTTAAATTAAAGAAAAAAATCTCTTCCTAATAAAGATCCCTTATTTTAATAATTCCAATTTTATTATTCTTCCAAATTTAATCTATTATTTAATTAAAGTTTAATCATTTTAAAATTATTTAATGGGTTTCTACCCTTTAATTATTTAAATTTCAATCATCCAAATCAGATTAGGATCAAATATTTTACTTGTTGATTTTTTATTGAACCTAAAGTTTTAATTAAGGATTAAAGATTTTAATTACCATTTTACCCTTTAAGCTTAATAATTTCATAACTCACTAAATTGAACTCAAATGAACTTGAAATTTTTATGTGACTTTACTCATATGTCAATAAAGACATGAGAGGAGAAAATGTGATTTTTCTGTATTTAATTTATTTATATAATTATTTTTGGTGAAAAATAGAGATTTTCAAGGAAAATTTGATAACATGACCAAGGGAAAAGTTTCTGTCCTTAAGAAAATTAGGGGACATTCCTAATGACCAGAGAAGCACTTGGACCAATTTTGGTGATTTTTTGAATTATATTATTATTTATTATAATTATTTTGAGTTTTGGAGTGTTAATTAATTTAAAAATAAGATAAATGTTGAAAAATGGATTTTATATTTTTCAAAAATCTCTCTGATATTAAGGAAACCAGAGAAACAAATTTTGCAATTTTCTGATTTTTCTATGATTTATAATAATTATTTTAGTGAAAATGCTAGAAAATACATTTTTTTAATTTTAAAATTACCCTAGGGCTTTAAAATTTAATATCTCACTAAATAGACTTAGGAAAAATGTGGGATTTGTTCCTAAGTGATTAAAATTCAAAATGTGACATTTTGGTGAATTTTATTATTTTTGTGATTTTTATTATTTTTTAATTATTAAAAATATTAAAATATTATTAAAAATCAACTTTTTAGAAAATTGAAATTTTAATTTTCTTGGGTTCCCCTGATATCAGAGAGGCTCCAAAACCAATTTGGTGAATTTTAAAAAAATATTTTAAAAGTTATGAATTTTTAAAGTTTAAAATGGCTAAGTGGCTTAATCAACCCAATTAGTGGGGCTAACCAAGTCCAATTGACTTCAAATTTTTATGGTGGATTCCTCTGATCCTAAAGGTCAGTGGAGAATTGATTTCAAGTCAATTTGATGCCTGGTTAACTCTAATTAATTAAAGACCTATTTTAGGTGTTTAAGCCAATTAGGGTTAATCCGAGTGAATTAACTCAAGTCCTATTTTTCCTAGAGTTCTCCGGTCATAAAGAACATCACCAAATATTTCTAGAATTTATTTCACAACATGCTAATTTTTGGAATTAAAATACTCAAAACAAGCAACATGCATTTGAAAAATAAATAACTTTTCACAGAGATGGCCTCGACCTTGGAAAATTCGGGGAATGTTCCCAAGTTCGGAGGCTTCAAAAGCCCTATGGTCTCATGCCATGGTGAATTGTATACATGCATGGAGAATTAAATGTATGCAGAGAGTAAATAAATCATAAAAAATAAAATACTTAATTAAATTAAATGATTTCTTTTCCACATTATTCTCCTCCGTTCACCGAGCAAGAGGGTATTTTTATTTTATTTTTGTGATTTTTCTACACAGAGATATGAATTTTTGAAGTTTAGGGAATTAAATAAATAGAAAAATACCCTAATTTTCTATTTATCCACGCGGCGCCGCGTCAACCTCGGCAACTCCGAAACGCCGCGTGTCGCGCTCCCATTCGACGCCGCCATCTGAGTCGGCAGCCCGGGCCCCGCGGTTCTCGTACCGTCTCCCGGTCCGACGCAATCCTCGGCCGTCCGTGCGCGCGTGTATCGAATGGACGGCATCCGTTCATCGTCCCCAAGTGTTCTCACCCGAGAGCCGTCCACACTAAATCCCTAAGATCTCACTCGATTCTCAATGGATTTTCATGTTCTTATGCTCTATGGATTCGTCTTCAAGAGACGAACACATCTATACGGCTAACATGCATTGAAACTAAGGCATTTGAAATGGAGAATCTCCGAAGCTCGGGATGAATAGTTAACTCATACCTTAGCTCGCAGAAGTGTGGCTTCAATCCGAGAGTTGTTGCACCTTCGATCGGGTCCCGCAAGCTCCGCATGAAGTCTCCCGGTCCGGTGAATCGCCTAGCTATGAAAGTGACCACAGCTCGATCACAAAGCTTGGAGGCCGGAGCAACCGGGTGGCTCCGGAGATGGGGCTTTCGAGTGGGAAACTTCTCCTCTTGGTCCAGTGAAGGTGTAGGACCAGCCAATTTGAGGATTGGCTCACTGTGGCAAAGTGTCCTGGTTTTGGGTGGAATTTCGGCTGAGAAATCGGGCTCGTTGGTGGGGATTAGTGGCAAATTGACACCTGGGATCAACTCGCTCTCGGGATGGTGAAGGGTTTGAAACAATTTTGGCGAAGTTTCGGCAAGGTTTGTGCTTGGCTCTCCTTTGGCCGAGAGGGTGAGGGGTTTAAGTCAGGAGAGGGTGGAAGGCCTCCCGGGGGAGTTAGGGCTCGGGATCGACCGCTCCGGTGAGGAGAAGATCAGCCATGGTGACCACTGGGATGGGGCGGCCTCAGCAAGTGAGAATTTCAATGTTGGCTCACATGCGAGCTCTCGGCCATGGTGTTTTCCGGCGGCCTGGTGGCCGCCGGCCAGGCATGGGTCACCCTCAAGGTCGGGTGGGTCGGGCTGGAGGTTTGTGCAATCAATCGGCCATGGACATGTGTAAAGGCTTTGATCCAAAGTGGAATGGGGCATGGCTAGATTTGGACCTAAATGGGTCAACCCACCCATTCGGGCTAGGTGCACCACCCAAGGCCTGGTTTAGGCCGAGGAGAAAGTGATTTGGATCAGCTTGATTAGTGGGGTCAAGTCACAATCCAAGTACAACTAAGGCTTAAGCATGGTTTAGTGGAATCATGTAAGTGGTTAACCACCTTTAGGAGTTAAGGAAAGAGCCTCCTCCTTTTGCCCAAAATGGCATGGTGACATGTAAAGAGGCTCTCATGGCTTGCATATGGCTTATGCATGGCTCCATGGCTCCATTTGGCTTGGGAAAAGTAAAGTCAATTTCATGGAAATGGATTTAAGGAAAATTTTGGTATTTAGGGGTGATTTGGCATGAGGCTTGATTTGGAATTATTTGATGATGAATTTAGGACTTAGGGATGATTTTAATTGAAAGTATGATGAGGGGAAATGTCATATGGGCCTTGGAAGAATTTTGGGCTTTTTTGAAAAGGTTTTAGATGGGCTTTTAAGATGGATTAGGAAAGTGGGCTCTTGAATTTTAAAATGGATTTTGGGATGAAATTTTGTAAAGAGGTTGGGCCAAATAATTATTGGGTTTAGCTCATGGATGTGTCATGAGTGACTTGAAGCAAATTTGGGGTAGTTTGGACTTGAATTGGGTTGGATTTGAATTCTTTTGGTGAATGGGCCAATGTAGGTCAAATTGGGCTAACTTGGGCCAATGTTGGGCTAGGGTTGAAATTGATGTAAAATAAATATTAAGAAATGTTTATGGGAGTGTTTCAAAGAGGTTTTGGCTTTGGTTGGGTTTTAATTTTGGGGTTTGGGCCTATTTGGGTTAGATTTGGGTTTAGGTCAAAATTGGGCTTTTTGATTTTGGGTTGAATTTGAGTGGGGTTTGGGTCAAAATCTTGGGCAAATCATGTTAGTGTTTTGTTTATGAGGATGTTAAGGAAGGTTTAGAAAAGATTTGGGGTTAATTGGAGTTGAATTGGGTTAGTTTGGGCTGAGTTTGGGTCATGGGTCCAAATTTGGGCTTTAAGGCCCAAAGTGAAATTGGATCCAAATGTCAATCAAATTGGACTTGGATTTGGTCTAAATTGGTATTGGGAATGTTGAATTGAAGTTTAGAATTGAATTGGACCAAAATTGGGGTCAATTGGGTATGTTTGGTTTGACATCGGGTCCACTTTGGGTTAAAATGGGTCAATTTGGGGGTTTTGACAAAAGTAGGGTAAATTGACAAAATTGGCCCATGGTGTAGTTGGACAAAATGAAATTGGGAATATTTGGGATTTTCTGGAATTTTCTGGGAATTTTCTGAATTTTTGGATTTTTAGGCCAAGAAGGGTATTTTGGGTATTTGGAGGGTATTGGGGGGTTTTCTTGGAATTTTTGGTATTTTTGGGTATGGATGATCAATTTGAGTGATGTGGAGGTGTTTGGGATTGATTTTGGAAGATTTTAGGTAATTTGGAGATTTTGCAAAAATTTGGGTAATTTCATGGTTTTGGGTAGGTTTAGTAGGTGTAGGGTCCTGGGGTCAAAAATTGAAAATTTGGGAAATTGAAGATTGGGTGAATTTGGGTGGGGTGAAATCATTTTGGTTGAGCCATGAAGCCATTTCAAGCCCATATGAGCCATGAAAGGACTCATTTGAGGCATTCATTATGTTGTTCCTAACCCTCTTAGCCAAGGGCTTAGGGGTTAAGGACCATCCATGTGAATCACCTACATGAGTCGGAGGTCAAGTTGGGTATGGGTGTGGTTTTAGGAAGTGTGTGGAAATGTAGTGTGTAAGTGTAGTGTATAAGTGTAATGTGTGTGTAAGTCAGCCCCTTCACTGCGACTGGGCCACCTAGTGGCGGTCCTAAGGCCAAAGAGTCCTATAGAACTCATCCTTTAAACTTCCATATTTGATTTCAACCCTCTAGGTGATTAGGGGTCTATAGTCAAGTTTGTGGAGTTTGCGGGGAGTTTAGAAGTGGTTTGAATTTCTAAAAGGCGGGTCCCAATTCTAGTCCTCTAAGATAGTCAAAGGAAAAGCCTAAGGCTAGATCCTAAGCACTAAAAAGAAGAAGCGGAAGACCTCATCAAAAATGAGGTCAACAAATGGACTCCCAATAGGTGTGGTGAGCTGACGGAGCACACCGCGCGTATTGGTGTTGACCGAAGCGATCAACAAAACCAACACATATGTCCAAGTGACGAACTTAGGACGAAGTAGAAGAGTTTCTGCTGGGGAGTGTCAAGTATATCTCTGGAACCGGAGATTCTTGAACTCTCGCTGAGGAAAGGAAAAGGAGGTAAATCCCAAATCACATGATCTGAGGGAATTTCGATTTAGATTTTATTTTGTTTCAATTTATGTTTTGATGTGTGAGTTTAAATTTTAGTTTGGAGTTTCAATTTAGATTGAAGTTTGTCAAAATTAATTTGAGGGATTCGATTTGAAATGAAAATTAGGATTTTGAGGTTTTAGATGTAACATCTCCAACCTCGAAAGAAAATTGAATTGATTAGATTGAATCGTTGCAATGAGAAGATATCTCGTAGCAAAGTGGTGTTGGATGTAAAATCCTTAACCTCAAGAGTTTGATTTTGATGTGATGTATTTCATTGCGATAGGAAAAGATCCTAAAGCAATGCGATCTCGAATGTAAAATCCTCGACCCAAAAGTTGAATTTTGATGTATTTCAGAGTGCAATAGGAAGAGAATCCTAAAGCAAAGGCAATCTTGGATGTAAAATCCTCGACTCAAAAATTTGAATTTTGATGTATTTCGAGTGCAATAGGAAGAGAATCCTAAAGCAAGTGCAGTCTTGGATGTAAAATCCTCGACCCAAAAGTTTTGAATTTTGATGTATTTCAAAGTGCAATAGGAAGAGAATCCTAAAGCGATACGGTCTTGGATGTAAAATCCTCGACCCAAAAGTTTGAATTTTGATGTATTTCAAGTGCAATAGGAAGAGAATCCTAAAGCGAATGCAGTCTTGGATGTAAAATCCTCGACCCAAAAGTTTGAATTTTGATGTATTTCAAGTGCAATAGAAGAGAATCCTAAAGCGGTGCAGTCTTGGATGTAAAATCCTCGACCCAAAAGTTTTGAATTTTGATGTATTTCAAGTGCGATAGGAAGAGAATCCTAAAGCAAGTGCAGTCTTGGATGTAAAATCCTCGACCCAAAAGTTTTGAATTTTGATGTATTTCAGTGCAATAGGAAGAGAATCCTAAAGCAGTGCAGTCTTGGATGTAAAATCCTCGACCCAAAAGTTTGAATTTTGATGTATTTCAGTGCAATAGGAAGAGAATCCTAAAGCGAGGCGATCTTGGATGTAAAATCCTCGACCCAAAAGAGTTGAATTTGAATTTGATGTATTTCAAGGTGCAATAGGAAAAGGATCCTAAAGCAAGGTGCGAGTCTTGGATGTAAAATCCTCGACCCAAAAGTTTTGAGTTTGAATTTGAAAGGATGAGTTTGAACTCGATTGAAATTTGATTTAAGATTTGATTTGAAATTTGAAAGATCAAGTTTGAAACTCGATCGAGATTGGATTTAGATTTTGATTGAGAATTTGATTTGGAATTTGTAAAGATGAAATTTGATTTGGAATTTGGAAGGATGGAATTTGATTTTGAAGTTTGGAAGGATGGAATTTGATTCAGAATTTGGAAAGATTGAATTTGAAATTTGATTGAGAATTTGCTTTGTGATTTGATTTATCATTCATGTTGATTTCGTTTGTCTTTTAATGGTTCAAATTTTATTTTATTGTTTATTTAATGTTCATGTGAACTTAGTGTTTGTCATTTTTAGATTTTTTTTTAGAAAGTTTTCTTTTATTCTCTTTTTTTATTTCTTTCTCGTTCTTTGTTCGAAGTTCATTTAACTTTAATGGCGTTTCCCAATCAATTTGCACAAAAGAGGTGAAGGCCAAAAACGTGACATGGTCACTTTCATTCCAATCATGTTGAAAATATATCATACAACTCGATCCGGAATATATTTCATACAATCCATGTAGACTCAAAACTGATCGTGTATGATCTTTGTTGATCCATAGAAAGAATCATCTGTCAAAAATCCATGTCTGAATAGTGAGGTACATGGTCAATAACATCACCTTCCAAGCCATCCTTGGCAAGGATGCCGGCTGGATGTACATTGGAGGTGTGATATTTCCCATGTAACTCACAGCTCGTAAGGCCGGAGGTTCTCTAGCTCTGATCCGGTTGGAAATGGTAAGGTATTTTGTCGTCGTCCATCCTCCCGAAAGTAACCGAGATTCGCTCCACCGGCACCCCGGTATGCAATGCTTTGCGATATCCGCTCCGTTACCTTGCGGTATCATGACGGAACCCACCGGTAAAGGTATCTTTACCGGCCCTCGGAACTCACCCGGGCTCGCTATCCGGAGGTCGATCCGAACATGATGTTGCACTCATTCAAGAAAGAGATCGTGCGAAAGGTCCGACGAAGTCGCGGTGATCAATATGTGGGGGTATGCAGTCACCCTGTTTGTAGATGTTGATAATGCGAGCTATTGGGTATGCAATCCGTCGGCAGCACCCTCCATGTTATCAATCTTTTCACCATTCTCTTGATAACTAATGGCATCGGATCTACTTGCCCATGACGAAGTATCCCCAGTGGGTTTCCCTTCCCGTCTTCAAAGAAAGTCGTAGCAAGCATCCGCATTGTATTGTGATTCTTCCTTTCCCCGGCATCCATCTCCGGGGTTCCGAGTATGTGTTTTCCCTCAGCGGCTCGCTCGGCCCATTCTTTTCGCATCCCGGATACGATCCACGATTTGTCGTTGTTCATACTCCGAGAATACGTCGGTGTGTAGCTCGAGGCCTTCTAGTATGTTGATTCTTCTTCCTTTAATTCTCTCGAAGTATTCGAAAGTTTTCTTTTCAACATTCCGCATCCTCTCCAGCTCGTATTCCGGAATGATCCGCAGATGGCGAGGCCTTGTGACGTATTGTGGGATATATGGTTCAATCCCTTCACGTTCCCCCGCATACCTCGGCTCCTCGGGGATGATGTCCGTCGGGACATCCCCCGGGTTGCTTCGCAACAAGGTCATGCACCGCTCGGTGGTTCTATCCCGTGGCGTGGTAGCCTTCTTCCTTCCGATCTTCCGGAGATTTCTCTAGTTCTTTCGTTATTCTAGGAGCCGGCCTCCTTTCTTCGAGTTCCCGGTGAACCGGTGTCCTCGAAATGTGAGTGCTCGGCATTAGCAATGCTCTCGTCGCGCTGGTCCGCAGCTAGTTTTGTTAACATTTTACGGATGCGGCGATTCTTATTTCTTCGTTGCGTGGTCGTGAGAGTAGCCCTCCGAACTTCTGAATCTTCGCGGGCGCGGCGCCGACAAGCCCGCCCTCCGCCGTAGTGACTACGGACTTCATTTTCTTGTCTTCTTCGGTGTTTGCTTTTCTTTTCTTGTTGTTGGATTGGTGGCTTGGGCCACCCACTTTCATCACCGTCTCGCCCGGGTAGTTCTTCTCGGTTAATCGGGACCCGACTCACTTTCTTCGTACTCGTAGGCTCCGCTGGTGCGAAATCCGAGTTAATCTCGATTATCGCTCCATCTTTCACCCTCTTTTCATCGAGTGCAAGGCTTACGCCATTCTTAAAGTTCAAGACCAACCGCCCGTTCGACATTTCCCCGCGAAAAGACAAGGAAAAGGATCGTGGGCCGTACTAAGAACAAGAACATTAAGAAAATGTTTATTAAAGATACATTTTTTCGTTATTCTTATATTTTGAAATTTAACGAGAATGAAGTAGGATAAGATCCGGAAAGAGATCTTGATTTGAAAAAGGAAACAAGGAAAACTTAATTATCATGATTTTATTTATCTTAGCACATTTTATTATTTTTTGGGTTCGGACCCAATCACAAGTAATTACTTCACCCGTGTTTCTTAGGGATGAAGAATTCATTCCTTCGAAACATCGAGTAGCGTAATATTTTTTCAAGTATCGTCCGTTGATTGGAAGCATATGTCGTTCTCCCCGGCAATTCACTAGCCGGTAGGAACCTCCCGAGTATACCGCTTCAACCACAAACGGTCCTTCCCAAGTGGGTTCAAATTTTCCTCCTATCTTGCGGTGTGCAAGAATAGGTCTCTTGAGAACGAGAACTAAGTCACCAACTTTCAAGGTTCTCGGCGGACCCGCCTTGTCAGCAGCTTCGAACCATCTTAGCTTGGTATAGTTCTAAATTCTCGTTGCGCCGCAAGTCTTTTCCCTTCCAAGCTTTCTAATTCTTCGAGTCGTAGTCCGGCGTTTTCTTCGTCGTGATCTTATTTGCAATCGCAATTCCGAGTGAAGGAAGCCGAACCTCTAAAGGTAACACTCGCTCGGACCCATACACCGGAGCGTAAGGTGTAGCTTCGAGTAGGGGTTCCGAAGGTTGTCCGGTAGGCCCATAAGGCTTCTAACAATTTCTCGTGCCAATTTCTCTTATTATCGTCCAAGGTTTTCTTTAAGATTTGAACGAGAGTTTTATTAAAAGCCTCGCCGAGGCCGTTTGCTCTCGGGTAGTAAATTGTCGAGTATCGCCGCCGATTCCGTGTCTCCCGACAAAATTGTTGATTTGTGTGCTTCCGAATGCCGACCCATTATCCGAGATGATCCTCGCGCGGCACTCCGAAACGGTAGACAACTTGGTTCTTGAAAACC
This sequence comes from Papilionanthe hookeriana x Papilionanthe teres, assembly GCA_022702705.1. NCBI lineage: Eukaryota > Viridiplantae > Streptophyta > Magnoliopsida > Asparagales > Orchidaceae > Papilionanthe > Papilionanthe hookeriana x Papilionanthe teres. Next base: position 24,607,720 of record CM040424.1, on the reverse strand, counting down.
GTGAAGCACGTGGTGTGCTTTCACTTCTCTAAGTGGAACCGGCTTCGCCCACTTGGAAAAGTAATCCGTAGCCGCAAGAATGAAACGATGTCCTTTTGAAGATGGTGGTTCTATCGGACCCACTATATCCGTGCCCCAACATTCAAATGGCCACGACGCAATTGTCGGGTGTAGCACATTTGGAGGTTGATGTAGAACCACTCCGTGCACTTGGCATCGGTGACGCCTCTCGGCGATTTTCATGCGATCGGCCATCATCGAGGGCCGTAGTACTCTAGTCTTTTAATTTTCATTTTCATCTTTGGACCCGATCGGTGAGCGCCACGCAGTCCCGAATGCACCTCTTTAACAATTTCACGGGCCTCAAACCCGCTTAGGCACCTTAGCCACATTTGATCAAAAGACCTTCCGTATAATGTGTTGTTTATTAATGCGTAGGACGAGTTCTTTTCTTGATCCGATGGGCCAGCCGACCTATCGTCCGGTAGCTTTCCTGTTGCGGGTAGTCCATCAATGGTCGTCGCCAATCTTCTCGTGTTTTCTCATCACCGCCGTAACTCGATTCTTTTCCTTCTTCCGATTTATGTATCATGTCTATGTCAAGCCGTGATAGGACCCGACGTCCGTGAACTCGACACTTCCACCGATTCATCTTGCAAACGAGCAAATTCTTTTGCGAGACGGGCTAAAGCATCCGCTAAAGCATTCTCTTTTCTAGGAATTTTGTAGATTGTCACATTTGGAATCTGTTCCAACAAATCGTATGGCATACCGGAAGTATTGTTCGAGTCTTGGTTTAAAAATTCCGTATTGTCCGGCGATCCGTTGAATGATTAACTCGTGAATCCCCGTAGATGTCGATGTCCGTTATCCCCATTTGAATGGTTAATTCCAATCCCGTTATGAGGGCTTCGTATTCCGCTTCGTTGTTTGTACACGGTTCCGTCAAGTGGTAGGAGTATCTTAACATCCCCCGCTCCGGTGTTATAAAGATTAGCCCGATTCCCGCCTTACCGGCACTATCACTTGCGATTCTTCGTCTTTGTGTGTCGAAGATGCTCCGTCGAAATATAATTCCCAACGTCGATCGTCGAGGTCTTCTAGGTTCATTATTTGTTCATCCGGCGGATCGTCATCGAGAGGAGATTCGGCCGTAAAGGGTGTGCCGCGAGGAAGTCCGCTAAGACTTGTCCCTTTACGGCACGCGCAGGCACGAAAGTTATATCGAATTGCAATAATATCATCGACCATCCGGCAAGTCTGCACGGAAAGTGTTGGACGAGTCATCAAGTATTGCAATGGATTAAACTTCGAAATCAAGTTGACCTTATGAGAAAGCATGTAGTGCCCGAGCTTTCGAGCGGCGAAGATCGTGGCCAAACAATGCTTTTCAATTGCGGGATACCTTACCTCCGTCGGAAGTAAACGACGGCTTAAGTAAGTAAAGAGCATTTTCTTTACCCTCATCATCGACCCAGGCTAACAGGGCTCCGAGGAGTCGTCTAGAGCCGCGGTGTAAAGTATCGCCGGTCTACTCCGAGATCGGGGCCGCTAAGACAGGAGGTGTCATTAAATATTGTTTAATGTCTTCGAAGGCCTTCTCGGCATTTCTCTTCCCAAATAAATTTGGCGTCCTTTTTAACTAGTGCCGAGAAAGGCCGACACCTACCCGACAGTGTTCGAGATAAAGCGTCGAAGATATGCCAGCCTTCCTTGAAAAGATCGTAGTTGTTTTAAGGTTTTGGGAGGCGGCATTTCTAAGATGGCTTTAATCTTCTCCGGGTCGATTTCAATTCCACGATGTCGGACAACGAATCCTAAGAATTTCCCGGAGGTGACGCCGAAGGCGCATTTTAAGGGATTCATCTTAAGGTTAAATTGTCTTAATCGTTCGAAAACAATTCTCAAATCATACAGGTGGTTTTCCTTTACTTTGCTTTCGATGACGACATCGTCCACGTAGCACTCGACTTGATTGTGGATGAGATCATCAAAAATTCTTGTCATTGCTCTTTGGTAAGTTGCTCCTGCGTTCTTCAGTCCGAATGGCATCACCGTGTAACAAAATACTCCGATCGGCGTTCTGAATGCTGTAAGCTTTTCATCTTCTGGAGCCATTTTTATCTGGTTGTATCCCGAAGATCCATCCATGAATGAGAATATTTCATGTGTCGAAGCAATATCGATCATCGGCTCCGGAATCGGTAGAGGGAATTCATCTTTTGGACATGCCTTGTTTAAATCTCTCGAAGTCCACACAAATTCCGATCCGACCATTCTTCTTTCGACCGGCACTACGTCGGCTAGCTGAGTCGGGTATTGTTCTTCACGGACAAATTTAGCGTCTATTAGCTTTTTAACTTCGGCTATAACTTGTTGTTCGATTTCTAAACGCATTCTTCGGGACCTTGTCCGACCGGAACGTAGTAGGATCCACTCCTAGCTTATGGACCGCAACCTCCGGAGCTAATCCCGGCATTTCATCGTAGCTCCAAGCAAAACGAGTCTTTAAATTCCATTAATAACTTGATTATTTCTTCGGAGTCTTCTTTATCGAGTAAGGAGCTAACAAAGGTAGGTCTAGGCTCTTCGCTAGTACCCAAGTTAACTTCCGTTAACTCATCTATCGTAGATTCGATTTCTTCTTCGAATCTCGGTGGAGCGTCTCCACTTAGTAAATCTTCGAGTTCGTCCGTAGTTTCCATGCGCTTTCATTGACTTGCAAGTGACAACCAAGCAAAATTCAGCATCGTCAATCGACCCTACCGTGCCGAATCCGAGTCCATACTTTGAATCGGGAGGACGACCGGAGTTATTCCATAACTTTTCAAAATGTTGTGATCGGCCTCTTGTCCATTGTCGAGGTAAGAAACCACGTTGAATTAAATTTTGAACACAGGGAGAGTACCACTCAAAAGGTAATTCCATTAATTCCGATGAAGTGACATCTTCGAATTGTACATTATTTTCGCTTTGGAGGAAGAAGCACCACGGTAGAATTTGATCGGCTTTGCACCGTCACTACGTACCTCTTCGACCTCCATACCCTCGATCTTATTAGGATGGATCGGAGTTAGGGTCATAGTATGTACGTAGTGGTTAATCTTCTCGTACATTGATTTGTATTCTTCGTTCTTTTCATCTTCGAGGAGATCTTGTATTGCGGCTTCTTTCGACTTATTGTTGTCGCTTCTTGCTTCGATTTCTTTTTCCTCTTCGTAACTATCTTCCCAATCAACATTGATGGCCGGTTTCTTCGTCCAATCGTCCTAGTGTCTCTACCACGGCCTCGTCCCCGGCCTCGACCTCGGATGCGAGTTGTGGAGAAACCTTCACCATCTCGCCGGAAGGGAGTGGTGAGTGATCGTTGGACTAGAACTTCGGGTTCTTCGTTGTCCCGAACTTTCTTTGCTTTATTTGTTACGGTGTCTCCGGAGAAGATTGTTTTCTTTGGCGGTGCATAATAAGCCGCATCTTCATGGATTCCAATTTCATGTACGGAGAATGGTTGTAAGTCTCCTTTGATGCACTCGTTCCCCTCCATCGTAATATTTGATGCACTCGATGCGAGAGATGATGGTACCATCCCGTTTTCATGTATCCATGGTCGGCCCAAGTAGAGCGTTGAACGACGTTTCGAATCGATTATATGAAATTTTGCGGTTGTCTTTGCTAAATCACCGGTTTTCATCGGTAGCGTTATTGACCCGAGGGCTCTTTCTCCTTTCCGGTTGAATCCTCTTAATAACATTTTGTCGGCCTCGAGCTCACGAGCATCAATTTCCAAGTATGCTAGTGTTCGAAGACTCATTATATCGATTGATGCTCCCGGATCCACCAATACTCCGGAGAGCGTAAACTTCCCAATTGTAACTCGAAATGTACAACGGTCGGTCGTGATCTCGTCGTCCCAAGTAGTAGGTCATCGTCCGCGAAGGTAACACCTCGTCGTTCCTTTAACGAGCAAACCTCATCCAAGGAATCTCCGCCATTCGAGCTAAGCAAATTTCCGGATCAAGTAAGGCCTCGATCGAGCTTCTCTCATCTCCTTTGATAAGATGAGAGCATCGTAGATGCTCGCTTAGCCGGTAGTTTCCTAAGATGGGCTAGCACGTTGTAGTCCACTTTGTTCTCCCGTGTCTCGGCTTCTTCTCGAATGGGTATGTCTTCCGCCGGGGTTGGTTCTTCTGAACAACCACCGCTTTCCTTTGTCTTTTGGACCCATTCTCGGAGGTAGAACTTTTCCACTTCTTAGGCCGACTTCGTAATTTCTTCGAATCTAGTGTTGAGTTTGTCGGTGTTTCCTCCTGAATCGGAATGACTGGCTCTTCTGGATTATCTTCCAAATCCGAAGGCTCTAACTCTATCGTAACTGGAGCTCCTCGAAACTCACAGATAGAGCCGTTGCTTGTTGAGCTCTCGTAGCCTCCTTGATGGATGCCTTCTTCGTCATTGTGATCGTCGAGATCATGTATGATTCGAGAATTGTTGTTGGTATCGAAATCGACGCCCGGATTGTCGCTAGTTACGTAATCGTTAGAAACAACTAAAACGTAGCCAACGCCATCACCCTTATCATTATATGATCCCACCGAAGTGAGCAGATAATCATACAAAATCGAGGTTCGAGGGATTTCTCCCCCGAATCGAAACAACTATCCTAGGATAAGCAGCCCCTAGTCTAGCCTTAGGAATCTCGGTCCCCTCTTCTTCGTCAATTTTCTTCTTCTCTTCGATTGTCTCCCGTCGAGGTGGTTCTTCTATCGCAAGTGATAGTGACCGGCTTAACAGTGTCTCGAACTCGAATTGAAGCTCGCACCGAAGCGGTTCGGATGTTGTCTAAAATCTTCTTCGAAGATCTCGTCCGAGCGGTAGTCCATCCATCGTCGCTGCATAGGGATCTATCGGGATGACGGGATCGGCTGAGATAACATCGACGGAACCTCCTTTCCGGGGTTCCTTCATGTACTCCTTCGGGATTGTTATATTTCCTTTCCGAAGGTTGTCGTTGAGCCAACTTTTGAAGGTAATGCGGTCTTCATCTTGTGCCCAAGCATCCGATGGTAGGGGCAAAAGTTGGGATCACCTTTCTTGTTGACTTCCTCCGGTCTTTTGGGCTCGGCAACTCGGAAATCCGGAGTTTTCATTAAGCTACGGAACATCTTTGGCATCGCTTCATTTTTGAACGGATATTCTCTCGCTCGAAGCTCCCTCAATGTACGTTGCGGACGAGACGGTTGTTCATACCGCGGAGACGACCGATAGCCGGACCGGGGTTGCCGGTAATTTTGTTGTGGTTGTTCGCGGCCGTTCCGTGGTATTTGCATCGGTTGTTTGCCTTCGTCAACCGCCGCAACGACCCCGCATTTCTTTTCGAAAGTCTTCACCGGCTTCGCTTGTCCGTCTTGTCGGCAAAACTTAATTGCTTCGCCTCTTCTTGCAAGCTTCCGCCTTGCTTAACAACTTCTCAAAAGTCTTAATAGTGAATCCCTCGAGGAGAAGTGCTATCGGGCCGTGAATGCTTTTAAGCAAGATGCCGATCGCATGTTGTTCTTGCAGTTGTGGTTCACACTTCATACTTAAATTTCTCCATCGAAGTATGTAATCCACTAGAGTTTCATTCGGCCTTTGTTTCTTTACCACTAAATCACCTATAGTGATGTGGTGCCGAGCTCCGCAAATCGCTTAATGAAGAGGCTCTCTAGCTCCGAGAATGTCTTTACTGCATCCGTCGGGTACTCCCGCATACCAGCCGAAGGCGATTCCCGACGGATCGCTAACGAACCGTCGGAAGAGTAGCGCATCGCTCCCGCCGGCATTGCAACAACTGGCACGAAAGTGTGCAACATGCTGTCGGGGGTTCCCGGTTCCGTCGAAGGTCTTAAACAGAGGTGGTACGAAGCCCTTTGGGTATTGGACAGCGTCGAATTCTTCCGGGTAAGGCCTACCCGTCCGAATAGATGTCCCGTTCTTCGATTGTGCTAGGGCTTCTCGCACCTGCCGTTCTACCAAGTTCTTGATATCCTTTTCGGTGGATCATACTTTGTGTTGTATCCTTTTTCACTCGGTCATCCCCATCGACGGATGTAATTTCCTTTCCTCCGTCTACGATGTGAATGACTTCCGGGGGTGTCTCTCTATGTGGTTGTACTTGACTTTGGAGAGTGGCTAGAGCTACGGCCATCTCTTCCATCCTCTTCGCCATTCGAGCGATCGTGTCGTCCTTTTCCCGAAGCCGTCTCTTCATCGCCTCGGCTCCTCTCTTCTGCGCCGCAGGAGCACCTCGAGAAGATGATGAAGCTCGTGTCTCAACCATGTTGATTTCTCGCATATTCGTTGTCCATGAATTCCGATGAGTCGATCTCATCTCCGAACTTTTCTTCTCTTTCTTTTGCCAACCGTCTGGATGTCGGTTCTCAACTTTTCCATGGCATCTTCTAGCGGAGCTTTCGTGTATCTTTGTGGTTGTCATGCGATGGTCGCGGGTCCTTTTTCATGAGTCCCCTTCATCGCAAGGAGCACTTTCTTCGCATTCCAGCCTCCCGGCGAGACTTTCTTTCTTGGGCCGCTCGTTTCGGCCTCAACCGCCCCGTAGTGGGACGCCACACCATCCTTCTAGCAGCAGAAGGTCTAGTGACCGGATGGTCTATCGGCCAAATGCTCTGGAAGGTGGTATCCTCCCTAATCCGTAACCCCGATACTACGACAGGCGGGCTAGCCTTCATTCTCTTGCTTGGCTTTTCTATCATGACGGCGGGTTCTACTCGGGGCCCAAGACGGGATTCGACTCGGCACCCGCCCTATCCTTCGTAGAATTTCCGACACGGGACGCTTTTCCTTCTTCGCTAGCTTTTCTACCAAAGTTTGCAGTCGAGCAAACGGCGTAGTCCCGATTCTTTTCTTGCGGCTATCGTTGTAGTATGCGGGCCGTGGTAATGTGGCAAGCAATCTTTCGAACATTCTCTTCATCCTCTCGCGGCGGAGAGGGGATGGAACCCGCTTCCTCCCAAAAGTGGTATGTAGTCGAGCAAGTGGTGTATATTCCGGTAACGGTGTATATTCCGGCAACTCCGGAATTTCCTCCGAGAAGGCAACCTCGGCAGCTCGGCTTCCCCGGCGATCCTTCTATTTCTATTTCTTCTTCGGGTCTTTGTCGCCGAAGGAATCTTCGAACCGGACCCGATTTCGAAGACGAAGGTCTTACGAGAAGATCCGTACCCTCCACGCGTAACGAGTTTATCATAGTCTCGTATTCCTTTCCCCTTTGATTTGCGAAGTCGGGGTAGGTGCGAAACAACTAGACCAGTGGGGGTAGTGAGAATGATCCTCTCGTGGACGAGCAGATTCTCCTAGTCGGGACCCTTCGCGAGGGAGGAAACTCTCGGGTCGACCTAAGGTTGAACTCAAGCAGTGGTTCCTCAGCTTCAGATACCTTGTTCGTCGCTGCAAAGAGGGAGACGTCGGTGACCTCGACGTTCGTAGTTTCAAATCCTCGTCCAAATCGGATGACCCCATTGTCGGGCAGCTCATCCTTATAGCAAGTCGAAGTCCAATCCGTTGGTGAAGGAGAAAATCAATTTCGGGGCTTCCATTTCGCAAGGTAGATTCTCGTTGTCGGTCCCAAGTTATGCTTCTTTTCTTTAGGACGAAAAGAAAGGAATCGAAAAGAGTCCGAACTCATTCTTTGTTCATGTATTTATCATTTGTTAAAAGAATCACTTATTAGAGGGTTTCGTTTATTTAGAACGGAATGTTCAAAGGTGTAGAGAAGGTAAGGAATCCGATTCGAGTTGGAAAGGGAAAGAAAATCTTAAGCAAGACTTCCCGACTCGAAGGATCACTCCTAAACTAACACCTATCGGGGTCCACCCCACCTCGTAAATGAGGTAAAAGGATCTCGGAACCTCTCCGTTTAGGGGTATCTAAACAGATGGCTCCTAAATCCGAGAGAATGTTGGCTATGCTTGTTCAAGATAGAAATGAACATAGTATTCCAACGGAAAGAAGGGTAGTTTGATCCATTAGGGACATGGATATACTACCGATTTTTGAAAGCGTAATTATTTCGATTATAATGGAGAGAGGAATTCTCCTCAAGTGAGTCGCCTGTAAATCCCGTCGGCATATTTTTAGGTTGTGTGTTTTATTTTGAAAAGTGGTCGCCTAACGTAGTTGTCGGCAAATTTTTAATTTAGTTTAAATAAATAAATTGAAAAGTAGTATTTGATTTTGAAAATAATTTTAAGTTCGAAAAATTTTAAGATATGAAATCAAACCGATCTCACATCCCAAATAGTTTATATAAACGAATACCACACCACAAACCGTGTATCTATCCCTAAGGATAGACACATCGCTTGATGGTGGGGCTCGATTAAATAAACTAGAAGATTTGTGACATCCGTTTGGTCCGCGAACCAATTTTATAAGCCGACAAGTTTCCCTCGCTTAATATGAAAACATTAAACAAGGTTTATATTACTCGGGTTCTTTAAAATTCCCTATAAGGGCAAGCCCCTATAGTTAATTACATCTTAAGTGACGGGAATCACCTAAGAAAACTCTCGATAATAATCAATGATTCTCGCTCTCAAGAATTTCAAAGTTTAAGGTTTTCAAAGATCGAATTTTGAAGTTTCAATAGTGGAATGGATCAAATTTTTGGAACATTTTGTTTTGTGAATCCAAAGGAAGAAAGGTAGGAGAAATCACTGATTCGAAGTGAACTTCGATAATTTCCCGACTATCCTATCATTTGGCTTGAATTTAGGAAAGTCCTAATGTTTATTTAGTATTTCAATCTTGTCAATCTTAATTAATTAGTGGCTTATATTTGTATGATAAAATCAAACAAATAAACTTAGAAAATGTGAGGGTTTATATCGTATCGGACGACTACCTCTGAATCCTAAGACCTAAGTTAGGGCTTAATTTGCAATGCAAATGCCTAACGAAGAGTCGAGGATTTATGTCGCACTAGGCAAGCTACCTCGAAATCCTATGGTTTAGTTATTTAATTCTAAGAAATGTTTAGCCGATGTAGACTCGTGTTTTGCTCGATGACGATGGTCATGCCGCCCACCATGCTCCGAGCTCCTTGTTGTTGCAGAGGTTTAGTTTTAGAAATCATAAATCGTGGGATGAGAGAAGTGTTTTGGTTTAGAGAAAATCTTAATTTCCAAGTGTTTTTTGTGTTTTAATTAAAACAAATCTTAAAGTTGATTATAACGACACCGGTTAAGATCCCACGGTTCCATCCTTCCGCATCGTTATTTTTATCGGATTCACTTAGTCCGGATGAATTTGCTAAACTCAACCGAATGAGTTCCACACTTTCATTTAGCACCGTGGGAAATCCCGTTAGCAACACGTAGGTTACATCATCCGAGGTATTCCCGATCATCCAACAGACGTTTTAATTTAGTTGCAATCGTAGTTTTGTGTTCCGTTTGTGATTAAATTTTGAGTTGTTTTATATTTTGAAATGTCGTGGCGGTGAATTTTATCTTGCAATGACTTTTAACTTAATTTTGGTTTCGAGCTTTTAGTGGGCTCATCACCGTTGTTTTATCATGCAAGAAAAGTAAAATGCATTTGCAATAAAGTAAATCGCAAGAAAGTAAATTGCAAGAAAGTAAATTGCAAGAAAGTAAATTGCAATAAAATAAAAGCGTACCCTGAGGGTCTTCCCGTCATCCCAAGCCGCACTTAAAACACAATTAGAATATTTAAGCAAGTTCCTAGGTAAAGCTAAGGGAAAGGTTATGGTTTTCTACCAAATTCCTAATCCTATAGCTAGTCATTTCCTATGACGTCTAGTGTTCTTCGTTTTTGTTTAAGGACGATTTTCTTCATCAAAGAATAATCAAATTCAATTGTTCTTATAAATATCCTATCATATTGAGAAAGTGCTTAAGAAGGATCTTAAACATCTTTTCAATATTTCTAGGATTGTTTTAAGTCCAAATGAATTTAATTATATAAATGAATCGATCGTCCGAGGTTTTCAAGTCTTGTTAACTCGCTTCAGTGAACTAGGACATTTGAATATCCTATGAGTAAAGTAACACTCCATTTAATGTTTCATTTAGAGTTACAATAATCAAAGCTTTCAAGGCAAGTTAGTATTCAAATGATTTGGTTTAAGTTAAAGAGTTTAAATTTGGAATAGTTGTTCAAGTTGTTTTATATTTAATTTCTTTTATGTCTTAGGTGATGTTATATTTAATTTAACTTAATTTAATTGAGTTTTAATTTAGTTTAACATAATTCAATTTAATTTGATTTGGTGTTTAATTAATTTGATTTGATTTAACTTTAATTTAATTATTTAATTTAATTTAATTTAATTTTAATTATTTAATTTAATTTAATTTAATTGTTTAATTTAATTTAATTTAATTTTAATTTAATTTAATTTAATTGTTTGATTTAATTTAATTTAATTTTAATTAATTTAATTTAATTGTTTAATTATTTAATTTAATTTAATTATTTAATTTAATTTAATTTTAATTAACTTAATTTAATTGTTTAATTTAATTTAATTTAATTATTAAATTTAATTTAATTTAATTTTTAAATTTAATCTTAATTTAATTTATCTTTAATTTACTTTATTTTTAATTTTAATTGAAATTAAGTCTTTTAATATTTTAAATTTGAGTTATCATTTTAATTAAAAATTGAGTATTAGTTGATATAATTAATTTAGGGATTTTTTAAATTAAAGAAAAAAATCTCTTCCTAATAAAGATCCCTTATTTTAATAATTCCAATTTTATTATTCTTCCAAATTTAATCTATTATTTAATTAAAGTTTAATCATTTTAAAATTATTTAATGGGTTTCTACCCTTTAATTATTTAAATTTCAATCATCCAAATCAGATTAGGATCAAATATTTTACTTGTTGATTTTTTATTGAACCTAAAGTTTTAATTAAGGATTAAAGATTTTAATTACCATTTTACCCTTTAAGCTTAATAATTTCATAACTCACTAAATTGAACTCAAATGAACTTGAAATTTTTATGTGACTTTACTCATATGTCAATAAAGACATGAGAGGAGAAAATGTGATTTTTCTGTATTTAATTTATTTATATAATTATTTTTGGTGAAAAATAGAGATTTTCAAGGAAAATTTGATAACATGACCAAGGGAAAAGTTTCTGTCCTTAAGAAAATTAGGGGACATTCCTAATGACCAGAGAAGCACTTGGACCAATTTTGGTGATTTTTTGAATTATATTATTATTTATTATAATTATTTTGAGTTTTGGAGTGTTAATTAATTTAAAAATAAGATAAATGTTGAAAAATGGATTTTATATTTTTCAAAAATCTCTCTGATATTAAGGAAACCAGAGAAACAAATTTTGCAATTTTCTGATTTTTCTATGATTTATAATAATTATTTTAGTGAAAATGCTAGAAAATACATTTTTTTAATTTTAAAATTACCCTAGGGCTTTAAAATTTAATATCTCACTAAATAGACTTAGGAAAAATGTGGGATTTGTTCCTAAGTGATTAAAATTCAAAATGTGACATTTTGGTGAATTTTATTATTTTTGTGATTTTTATTATTTTTTAATTATTAAAAATATTAAAATATTATTAAAAATCAACTTTTTTAGAAAATTGAAATTTTAATTTTCTTGGTTCCCCTGATATCAGAGAGGCTCCAAAACCAATTTGGTGAATTTTAAAAAAATATTTTAAAAGTTATGAATTTTTAAAGTTTAAAATGGCTAAGTGGCTTAATCAACCCAATTAGTGGGGCTAACCAAGTCCAATCGACTTCAAATTTTTATGGTGGATTCCTCTGATCCTAAAGGTCAGTGGAGAATTGATTTCAAGTCAATTTGATGCCTGGTTAACTCTAATTAATTAAAGACCTATTTTAGGTGTTTAAGCCAATTAGGGTTAATCTGAGTGAATTAACTCAAGTCCTATTTTTCCTAGAGTTCTCTGGTCATAAAGAACATCACCAAATATTTCTAGAATTTATTTCACAACATGCTAATTTTTGGAATTAAAATACTCAAAACAAGCAACATGCATTTGAAAAATAAATAACTTTTCACAGAGATGGCCTCCGACCTTGGAAAATTCGTGGAATGTTCCCAAGTTCGGAGGCTTCAAAAGCCCTATGGTCTCATGCCATGGTGAATTGTATACATGCATGGAGAATTAAATGTATGCAGAGAGTAAATAAATCATAAAAAATAAAATACTTAATTAAATTAAATGATTTCTTTTCCACATTATTCTCCTCTCGTTCACCGAGCAAGAGGGTATTTTTATTTTATTTTTGTGATTTTTCTACACAGAGATATGAATTTTTGAAGTTTAGGGAATTAAATAAATAGAAAAATACCCTAATTTTCTATTTATCCACGCGGCGCCGCGTCAACCTCGGCAACTCCGAAACGCCGCGTGTCGCGCTCCCATTCGACGCCGCCATCTGAGTCGGCAGCCCGGGCCCCGCGGTTCTCGTACCGTCTCCCGGTCCGACGCAATCCCGGCCGTCCGTGCGCGCGTGTATCGAATGGACGCGCATCCGTTCATCGTCCCCAAGTGTTCTCACCCGAGAGCCGTCCACACTAAATCCCTAAGATCTCACTCGATTCTCAATGGATTTTCATGTTCTTATGCTCTATGGATTCGTCTTCAAGAGACGAACACATCTATACGGCTAACATGCATTGAAACTAAGGCATTTGAAATGGAGAATCTCCGAAGCTCGGGATGAATAGTTAACTCATACCTTAGCTCGGAGAAGTGTGGCTTCAATCCGAGAGTTGTTGCACCTTCGATCGGGTCCCGCAAGCTCCGCATGAAGTCTCCCGGTCCGGTGAATCGCTCTAGCTATGAAAGTGACCACGCCCGATCACAAAGCTTGGAGGCCGGAGCAACTCGGGTGGCCTCGGAGATGGGGCTTTCGCTGGGAAACTTCTCCTCTTGGTCCAGTTGAAGGTGTAGGACCAGTCAATTTGAGGATTGGCTCACCGTGGCAAAGTGTCCTGGTTTTCGGTGGAATTTCGCCTGAGAAATCGGGCTCCGTTGGTGGGGATTAGGGCAAATCGACACTCTGGGATCAACTCGCTCTCGGGATGGTGAAGGGTTCGAAACAATTTTGGCGCAGTTTCGGCAAGGTTTGTGCTTGGCTCTCCTTTGGCCGAGAGGGTGAGGGGTTTAAATAGGAGAGGGTGGAAGGCCTCCCGTGGGGAGTTAGGGCTTGGGATCGACCGCTCCGGTGAGGAGAAGATCAGCCATGGTGACCACTAGGGATGGGAGCGACCTCGGCAAGTGAGAATTTCAATGTTGGCTCACATGTGAGCTCTCGGCCATGGTGTTTTCCGGCGGCCCGGTGGCCGGCCGGCCAGTGCATGGGTCACCCTCAAGGTCGGGTGGGTCGTGGCTGGAGGTTTGTGCAATCAATCGGCCATGGACATGTGTAAAGGCTTTGATCCAAAGTGGAATGGGGCATGGCTAGATTTGGACCTAAATGGGTCAACCCACCCATTTGGGCTAGGTGCACCACCCAAGGCCTGGTTTAGGCTGAGGAGAAAGTGATTTGGATCAGCTTGATTAGTGGGGTCAAGTCACAATCCAAGTACAACTAGGCTTAAGCATGGTTTAGTGGAATCATGTAAGTGGTTAACCACCTTTAGGAGTTAAGGAAAGAGCCTCCTCCTTTTGCCCAAAATGGCATGGTGACATGTAAAGAGGCTCTCATGGCTTGCATATGGCTTATGCATGGCTCCATGGCTCCATTTGGCTTGGGAAAAGTAAAGTCAATTTCATGGAAATGGATTTAAGGAAAATTTTGGTATTTAGGGGTGATTTGGCATGAGGCTTGATTTGGAATTATTTGATGATGAATTTAGGACTTAGGGATGATTTTAATTGAAAGTATGATGAGGGGAAATGTCATATGGGCCTTGGAAGAATTTTTGGGCTTTTTTGAAAAGGTTTTAGATGGGCTTTTAAGATGGATTAGGAAAGTGGGCTCTTGAATTTTAAAATGGATTTTGGGATGAAATTTTGTAAAGAGGTTGGGCCAAATAATTATTGGGTTTAGCTCATGGATGTGTCATGAGTGACTTGAAGCAAATTTGGGGTAGTTTGGACTTGAATTGGGTTGGATTTGAATTCTTTTGGTGAATGGGCCAATGTAGGTCAAATTGGGCTAACTTGGGCCAATGTTGGGCTAGGGTTGAAATTGATGTAAAATAAATATTAAGAAATGTTTATGGGAGTGTTTCAAAGAGGTTTTGGCTTTGGTTGGGTTTTAATTTTGGGGTTTGGGCCTATTTAGGTTAGATTTGGGTTTAGGTCAAAATTGGGCTTTTTGATTTTGGGTTGAATTTGAGTGGGGTTTGGGTCAAAATCTTGGGCAAATCATGTTAGTGTTTTGTTTATGAGGATGTTAAGGAAGGTTTAGAAAAGATTTGGGGTTAATTGGAGTTGAATTGGGTTAGTTTGGGCTGAGTTTGGGTCATGGGTCCAAATTTGGGCTTTAAGGCCCAAAGTGAAATTGGATCCAAATGTCAATCAAATTGGACTTGGATTTGGTCTAAATTGGTATTGGGAATGTTGAAATGAAGTTTAGAATTGAATTGGACCAAAATTGGGGTCAATTGGGTATGTTTGGTTTGACATTGGGTCCACTTTGGGTTAAAATGGGTCAATTTGGGGGTTTTGACAAAAGTAGGGTAAATTGACAAAATTGGCCCATGGTGTAGTTGGACAAAATGAAATTGGGAATATTTGGGATTTTCTGGAATTTTCTGGGAATTTTCTGAATTTTTGGATTTTTAGGCCAAGAAGGGTATTTTGGGTATTTGGAGGGTATTGGGGGGTTTTCTTGGAATTTTTGGTATTTTTGGGTATGGATGATCAATTTGAGTGATGTGGAGGTGTTTGGGATTGATTTTGGAAGATTTTAGGTAATTTGGAGATTTTGCAAAAATTTGGGTAATTTCGAGGTTTTGGGTAGGTTTAGTAGGTGTAGGGTCCCGGGGTCAAAAATTGAAAATTTGGGAAATTGAAGATTGGGTGAATTTGGGTGGGGTGAAATCATTTTGGTTGAGCCATGAAGCCATTTCAAGCCCATATGAGCCATGAAAGGACTCATTTGAGGCATTCATTATGTTGTTCCTAACCCTCTTAGCCAAGGGCTTAGGGGTTAAGGACCATCCATGTGAATCACCTACATGAGTCGGGAGGTCAAGTTGGGTATGGGTGTGGTTTTAGGAAGTGTGTGGAAATGTAGTGTGTAAGTGTAGTGTATAAGTGTAATGTGTGTGTAAGTCGGCCCCTTCACTGCACCAGGGCCACCTGTGAGGCGCTCTAAGGCCAAAGAGTCCTATAGGAACTCATCCTTTAAACTTCCATATTTGATTTCAACCCTCTAGGTGATTAGGGGTCTATAGTCAAGTTTGTGGAGTTTGCGGGGAGTTTAGAAGTGGTTTGAATTTCTAAAAGGCGGGTCCCAATTCTAGTCCTCTAAGATAGTCAAAGGAAAAGCCTAAGGCTAGATCCTAAGCACTAAAAAGAAGAAGGGAAGACCTCATCAAAAATGAGGTCAACAGATACTGGCTCTCACTTTAGAGCTCCCACTGCCCTTCACCTGAAGGTTAACCCTAGCTTTAGTTACCAAACTTTAGGACAAAATTGGGGATCTCAGCCTGTCACCCTGAAACCCCCAATTTGACGCCTATGAAACCATATTTCCTTATTTATTTGCACTCAATCCCCATGAACTATGCAATTCATTCACGGACATTGAATGTGATTCCACATTGTTAAGAATTACACCACCCTTTCAAGACAATGCAATTACAATGAATTTTAACAATACAACGGGCCCTTTTTGTAATGTAAATGAAGTGCAAGAAAAAACCATCACATTTATAATTAAAACATCATTTAGCAAGTATCCCAATTTCCTAAACATGAATCCTACTCATTGCAAAAGAAAAGTAGAATGAAAACAATGACATAATCTTCTCATGTCACTATTTCTAAATAAGAAAAAAGAGTTAGAGAAAGACATCGCAAAGCATGAAGAAAACACAACGGAAAACTTCATTTCAAAGCAAATCCATAAAATAAGTGTTTACAAAATCATAAGATAATGAAGAACACAATACTTAGGTTTTTCCCCTTGAAAGAAAGATGAAAATTTCTCCCACAAAATCTCCCGTTGATCCATGCAATGCTAGAACATTCCCATACAAATTCTCTTAAAATCCCCTCACCAATTTCTTCAAAAAGGTAGAAATCTACATTTCTACTCCTATTCTAAGATCTCTAAGCATTCTCCACATTTTTCCTAACATCTCCCTCTCATTTTTGGCTTCAAATTCACTTTAAAATAGTGTAGGGACGAATTTCCTAAGAGGTGCATGAAGAAACCTTCCAAAAGGCGTCCAAATTCGATGTATATGGCCAAAAACCGCCCAATATCGCATCTCAACCGTCCGGAGCACCGCCGACGCTGAATAGAGCGCTGCCGGTGCCCTATTTTGGTGGTCTCGGGTCTCTAGTGCCACCGGCGCCGGTTTGGGCGCCCCCGCGCCCATCCTGCGCAACTCCACCATTTTGCTCCTTTTGGCTCTGTTTCAGCTCTGATTCGCACCGTTTCAGTTGCGTTGCGTGCCTAACAGATAGCACTACAAAATAAACATAAAAACAAACTTTCTTTAAAGTATAATCTCATTCAAAAATATGCAAGAAATGTAAAATAGATTAACCATAGAAAGACTTATCGAAATGTGTCAAGCCAAAATTTGTTTTCTTGCTCGTTTTTGCTCTAAATTGCACCATTTTTGCTTCTTTTCGCTCCAATCACCTAAAATCATCATACCTACAACAAATCATGAAAAATACCTTCCTTTAAAGTGCAATATCGCAAAAAATGAGTAAAATCATATAACAAAAACCATATATATATTTGGGGCATCTACTAAGTTATTTTTCTAACATTCCTACAATCAAAATTATAGTAACCTAAAGGTAACAGCACATACCACAAGTCATTTTAAAAATGATATCAAATTAAATGTAGGCTACTGAGGATAAATAAAGTTACATTTTTAAAATTTTTCTTCCCCCCAAACATAAATTTTAAAATATTTTGCAATTAATTCTATAAACTGTTGCAAGAAGAAAAAGTAAAGTTTGAATCTACTTACTACTACAACATCCTATCAAATTCATATACATGCATAATTAGGATAGAATGACTGCAGGAAAAAGTAAATCTAACCTAAAACATGCTTGTAATAAAAGTACACTAAAAGGAAGTATTTTCACATCAAAATTTTATTTTTTTTCCTTCCTACCCCCTGATCCAAGAAAAAAATACCTATTTTTATGTCTTAATTTTTATTAAATTTTAAGGATATAATGCTTTAATGAAAGGTATTTTGTGTTTTTGGATGTAGGTGATGCAAAAATATTCAAGAAGGAGAAAAATATGAAAAAGGAGCAAAAAGGAGCAAAAAGGAGCAAGAATAGAGCAAAAAAACAAAATTGTCGAAATTACTGGCCTGGCGCTTCGGCGTCGGAACTGTTAAGTTTTTTACGACTTTTGGGCAGTTATTTTGACGGTGTGAGCGGCTATTAGACCTTCTAGAAGACTGACAGTTGTTCCTGGTTTATAGGACATGTGATACAATGTATTTGGACACTTCAAAATAGTTTTAATCGTGAAGAGGTGCGATCTAAAGTGAAGAGGTGCGAAGAACTGGATGTGGTGTCTGGCGCCTAGTATCCAGATTCCGGCGCCTAGGCGCCAGACACACCTTCTAGAAGATTCGTTGAATTTTGAAACATTTTGAAGAGGTGCCTTGAGGCAACCCTTGAAAACTATAAATAGGAGGGCACTCCTTCAGAGAAAAACACCCAACCTAGAGAGAGAATTAGAGAGATAATATTAGGGCCACCTTTTTACTTTCCTTCATAAATTAGTGAGTTTATTTTAGAGTTTGTATTTAGAGTTTGAAAGAGTTGGTGCATCTGGAGTTCATTACGTTGTGGAGTCAGTAGGAATCAGAAGTTCAGTAGGAGAAACATCTAAGATAAGTATTTTTATTTTGATTTAAAGTTTATTTATTATGTTTTGTTATTTAATTTCAATGTGTTCTGAGTAGTTACTTTATTTTCTCCTTTCAATTATGAAAAGATAAATAAGATAATACAAAATTCATCGAAGAATTAAAAATCTTATATTTTCAAAACATTGTGATGATATTAATACAGGTTCTTAATTTACTATTTAAATTGACTATTTAAATTATTAAAACCTGTTGAAGAGTTTTGAGGCCTAGAAGGAGATGAATTATTAACTTGTAGATATCACATGAATCCTTGGGTAGTTCAAGGCCTTGTGCGGGTTATTCAAGGTGAAGTGCAAATAAATAGGAAGATATTATATATTGGGCGTAGAATTAATAAGTTTTTAGAGTGACAGACTAAATTCTTATGATTTGGTTTATAGAAAAGGAAAGGATCACTAGTAGGGCCGACCATAGCCACCCTTGGTCATCTAGCAGTGTGAGCCTAGATTAACTTATTCTACTAACAATACATGGACCTGATCTATAGGCTAGCCAATGTTCTTTATACTATCGAGCGAAGATAAAGAATAGAAATGCTTCTATTTGGCACAATACCATAAATTTATATTCTCCACAAATATTATTATTATCTTAGAAAATCTTGGATTAATTGAAAGGGAGAAAGTTGCTTTCTTATTGCTATTTACATCAATCATTTTATTTCTACTTTATTATTGCATCTAGTAACTTAAAGATATTTTATTTTTGACTATAAAAGAAATACATTAAAATAAAAATATTTAAAGATCTATAACTCTCTCCTCGTGGGAACAATACTGGGGTCTTTGTTTCAAAGCCCTATATTACTTGATATGATACGTATACTTGCGTAGTACCCCTAGTGTGTAAAATATTTTCCATAAAATTATATTTATATACACTAGTCGTTATTATTATTTATAACATATATTTTTGAAAGCATTAACTAGTACGTTCATCTTCAGAGGACTTCAGGTCAAGTTTTTGGTGCCGTTGCCAGGGAAGAAGATTTTAGTGCACATATATTTATATCGGGTCAAGTTTTTGGCTTCGTTGCCAGGGAAAAAGATTTTAGTACGCATATATTTATATCGGGTCAAGTTTTTGCCTCCGTTGCCGGGAAAGAAGATTTTAGTACACATATTTATATCTGGTCAAGTTTTTGGCGCCGTTGCTGGGGAGAGCAGAGGCAAATTTTTAGATTTTAAGTATTATTTTTTTTTATTCATTTTTTTATTGTAAAAATAATAATAATAAAATAAATATATAATATAAAAAAACATATATATAATAAAAATAAAAATAATATTTATTTTAATTCTTGCTAATTTACTTTTATGTGTAGTTCTGGACCTGAAGGATTATTACCTTTAGATTTTGAATTAGAAAGAACTGTTAGAAGAATTAAAAAAGGAAAAAAAATTCAAAAATTTCAAGAAATGGCTAATTTACATAACAATTTACAAAATCCAATTGAAATTAATGATCAAAATGTTTATAAACCATTAAGGGATTATGCTAACCCTACAGTTGATGAACTTCATAGTAGTATTCAAATACCCACTGTAGATACTAATTCTTTTGAGCTTAAACCGTCTATTATTTAAATGGTTGTTCAAAACAATCAATTTGGTGGAACACCAAATGAGGATCCAAATTTACTCCTTGCTAGTTTTTTAGAACTTTGTGCAACCTTTAAATATAACAATGTTTCTGATGATGCTATTAGGCTTAGACTCTTTCCTTTTTCTTTAAGAGATAAAGCGAAGATGTGGCTGAACTCATTAGCAACAGGTTCTATTAAAACATGGGCTGAGATGGCACAAAAATTCCTTGCTAAATATTTTCCTCCTTCTAAAATTGCTAAATTAAGAAATGATATTACTTCATTTAGTTAATTTGAAGGGGAGGCCATTTATGAGACAATTTAAGAACTATTAAGAAAATGTCCTCATCATGCTTTACCTGATTGGTTAATTATTCAAATATTTTATAATGGATTAATTGGATCTTTAAAATCAATTATTGATGCTGCTGTTGGAGGTTCTTTAATGTCTAAATCATTTGAAGAAGCATACACTTTAATTGAAGAAATGACTAAAAATAATTTTCAATGGCCTTCTGAAAGGATTAATCCTAAAAGAATGGGAAGTATTCATTATAATGAAGCTTTTTATATTTTAGCTTCATAAGTTGCGACAATGTCTAAGAAATTAGATAGTTTTGTTATTAATATATCACATAATAACTCTGCTAATATTGAAGATTCTCAAACTATTAAAACTTTACAAGCTATTGCTAGTAAAAATAATCCTTATTCAAATTATTATAATCCTGGATGGAAAAATTATCCTAATTTTAACTGGAATAATTCACAACAATGGGGTAATAATCAATCTCATCCCACTAGAAATTGGAATAATCAAGTTAATTCAAACTATAAACCACCTAGATTTAACAATCAATAGAAAAAGTTATCAATAAAAGAATTAATTTTACAACTAAGTAATCAATTACAAAATCAAAACACTGCTATTCATAATATTGAGAATCAAATGGGAAAAATCACTAATTTAATTAGATATAGACCCCCAACAACACTTACTAGTAATGTTGAAATCAATCCAAAAGAAAGTGGAAAAGAACATGAACATGTTAAATGTGTACAACTTAGAAGTGGAAAGGAATTAAAAGAAAGAATACAGAATGAAATTGAAAAAGAGATTGAGATTAAAGAGATTGAAAAATCTAAAGAAACTCCTTCTCCTAAGAAAGATCAAACTGATATTTCTATTAAGATGGAAGTTGAAAAACCACCACCTTTTCCTCAAAGACTTGAACAGCAGAAGCTTGATCATCAATTTTCTAAGTTCTTTGAAATTTTTAAGAAACTTACTATAAACATACCTTTTGCTGAAGCTTTGGAACAGAAGCCAACTTATGCAAAATTTATGAAGGATATTTTAAGTAAGAAATGAAGATTTGAAGGTTTTGAAACTGTTGCATTAAGTGAAAAATGTAGTGCACTAATTCAAAAGAAATTACCTCAAAAACTTAAAGATCCTGGAAGTTTTACTATACCTTGTGCTATTGGAGAAAAGTTTTGTGGAAAAGTTTTATGTGATTTAGGAACAAGTATTAATCTCATGCCATTTTCTATTTTTCGAAGGTTGAATTTAGGAGAGATTACTCCCACCACTGTAACCCTTCGATTAGGCGATAGATCTATCACTTACCCTAAAGGAGTTATAGAGGATGTTCTTGTTAAAGTAGATAAATTTATCTTCCCCGTAGATTTCATCGTACTTGATATGGAAGAAGATAAAGAAATACATATTATTTTAGGGAGACCTTTTCTAGCGACCGGACGAGCTATGATTGATGTGCAAAAAGGAGAATTAACCATGAGAGTTAAAGATCAAGAGATTAAATTTAATGTCCTTAAATTAATGAAGTGCCCTGACAAAGAAAAATGTTATCGAATGGATATAATTGATTATTTAATTGAGAAACATTATCAAAAAAAATGTAAAGTCATTTCTGAAGAAAAACTTGAATTATTAACCGATGAAGATGAAGAACTAAAAGAAGAAGAAACTCATTATATTAAAGATAATTGAAAAACTTTGGACATAACTCAAAATGATATACTTTTACCCTTAATTAAAAAAGCCCTCGAACTTGGAATTAAAAATGTTACCTTCACATTTAAAGTATGCGATTCTGGAAATTCATTAACTTTACTCGTTATTATTTCTTCGAAGCTAAGTAAAGATCAAGAAGAAAAATTGATAGGAGTGATAAATAATTATAAGAAAGCATTTGGTTGGACAATTCGTCGACATAAGAGGAATAAGCCTGTCCATTTATATGCATAGAATTTTAATGGAAGAAAATTTTAAACCTACTATTGAACCGTAAAGAAGATTAAATCCTATCATGAAAGAGGTTGTTAAAAAAGAAATTGTTAAATGGTTAGATGCTGGTATTATTTATCATATTTCGGATAGACAATGGGTAAGTCCTATTCATTGTGTTCCAAATAAAGGAGGAGTAACTGTCATTTTCAATGATAAAAATGAACTAATTTCTACAAAACAAGTTACTGGATGGCGAATTTGCATTAATTATAGGAAATTAAATGACGCCACTAGAAAGGATCATTTTCCTTTAACTTTCTTGGATCAAATGCTTGATAAATTAGCTGGACACTCATATTTCTGTTTTCTGGATGGATATTCCAGTTATCATCAATTACTTATTGCTCCTAAGGACCAAGAGAAAACAACATTTACAAGTCCTTATGGAACATTTGCCTTTAGAAGAATGTCTTTTAGTTTATGTAATGCACCTGCAACTTTTCAAAGATGTATGATGTCAATATTTTGTGATTTGATTGACAAAGGAATTGAAATATTCATGGATAATTTTTCAGTTTTTGGAACTTCTTTTGAATCTTGTTTGGAAAATATTTCCAAAATTTTGAAAAGATGTGAAGAAATAAACTTAGTTCTTAACTAGAAAAAATGTCAATTCATGGTCACAAAAGGCATTGTATTGGTCACAAGATTTCACAAAAAGGGATGGAAGTAGATCAAGCAAAAGTGAAAATTATTGCTGAATTACAACCACCTACTACTGTTACTGATGTGAGAAGTTTTCTAGGTCATGCTGGATTTTATAGAAGATATATGAAGGATATTTCTAAAATTGATAAACATCTTTGTCATTTATTGGAAAAAAATGCTAAATTTGAATTTAACAAAGACTATGTTAATGATTTTAATATTTTAAAAGAAAAATTAATAACTGCACCTATCATTGTTGTACCCAATTGGAATAAATCTTTTGAATTAATGTGCGATGCAAGTGATTTTGCAATTGGAGCTGTATTGGGACAAAAATATGAGGGACAAAAATATGAGAAAATTTTCAAAGTTATATATTATGCTAGTAAAACTCTCACTAAAACACAAAGAAATTACACTACTACTGAGAAAGAGCTTCTAGCTATATTATATGCCTTTAATAAATTTAGACCTTATATTCTTGGTACTAAATGCATAGTTCATACTGATCATTCTGCTATTAAATATCTAATGTCAAAAAGGATGCTAAACCTAGACTAATAAGATGGGTTTTACTTCTACAAGAATTTGATTTTCAAATAGTGGATAGAAAAGGAACTGACAACCAAATTGCTGATCATTTGTCTTGAATTAAGAATGATGTTATCACTGAAGAAAACATAAATGAGAAATTTCCTGATGAACATTTATATGTTATTCAAGGATGCCAAACACCTTGGTATGCAGATATAGTTAACTATTTAGTTAGCAATATTCTACCTTATGGATTGGATGAAAATTTTATTAAGAAACTTAAAAATGATGCTAAATATTATATTTGGGAAGATCCTCATTTATTTAAATTAGGAAGAGATTCTATAATTCGAAGATGCGTACCTTATGAAGAAACTTTTGCTATTATTAAAAAATGTCATGATTCCGATTTTGGAGGACACTTTGGAGTAGATAAAACTACATTTAAAATTTTAAATTCAAGATTTTATTGGCCTACCTTATTCAGAGATGTGAGACATTATGTTAAAACATGTGATCGATGTCAAAGGATGGGAAATATATCCAAGAAAGGTGAAATGCCTTTAAACTATATATTGGAAGTTGAAATTTTTGATATATAGGGTTTAGACTTTATGGGACCATTTGTACCATCATCTGGAAAAATTTATATTTTATTAGCAGTTAATTATGTTTTAAAGTGGATTGAAGCTGTAGCTTTACCTAACTGTGACTCCAAAAGTGTATCTAAATTTTTAAAGAAGATGATTTTTTCAAGATTTGGAATGCTTAAGGTAATTATCACGGATGGTGGAAGTCATTTTAGAAATATAAGAATTCAATCATTACTGCAAATAATTTGGAATCAAACATAAAATTGCAACTGCTTATCACCCACAAACAAGTGGAATGGCTGAAGTATCAAATAGAGAAATTAAAAGAATTTCAGAGAAGACTGTTAATCTTAAAAGAACTCATTGGGTTGATAGACTTGATTCTGCATTATGGGCTTATAGAACAGCTTATAAGACACCAATCGGAATGTCACCTTACCGGTTAGTTTTTGGTAAACACTGTCACTTACCTGTTGAACTTGAACATAAAGCTTATTGGGCGATAAAGGAGTTTAATTCTAATTTGAATACTGCAAGAGAAAAATGATTATTGCAATTAAATGAGATGGATGAAATAAGAAATGAATCATATGATAATGCAAAAATTTATAAAGAGAAAATGAAGGTATTACATGATAAAAAGATTTCAGGAAAAATATTTGAGCCTGGATAAGAAGTATTACTATTTAATACTCGTTTAAGACTTTTTCCTCGAAAATTGAGATCAAAATGAATGAACTATATATAATTGAAAAAGTATACCAATATGGAGCTGTGGATATTAAAGACCCCAAAACAGGAAAAAGTTTTAAAGTTAATGGATTAAGATTGAAGCCTTATTTTGGAGACATTAAAAAGATTTATAAAGAGGCTTATGAATTGAGTCAACCTGATTAAAGAATTACTTAGGTCGGGCTGACGACGTTAAACCAAGCGCTTTATGGGAGGTAACCCATAGATTTTATTTTTAGTGTGTGTTTACATTTTTAATGTAAGGTTATGCCTCGGTCTTGACTAATTTTATATAACTTCAGAAAATTAAAAATTATCTTGAAGTATATAAAGTTTGGACTTTGGATCACTCCATTTCATATGTGAGTAAAAAGGAGATCAAGTTAACCTTCATTGAAATTATGTATAATTGTGTTATTAAGTTTGTTCTGATCTTACCATTATAATTTATTGATTTTTGGAGAACGAAACTTTGAAATTTGACGTTAGGCTAAACGGAGTCGAACATGGTTCCGGCGCCTAGGCGCTAGAATTCGGCGCCTAAGCGCCAGAATAAGTTGTGTGTCGATGGGTCCGGCGCCTAAGCGCCACTTTTATTGGGTCGTGTAAAAACTGAAAAATTTTCAGTTTTTCACATGATTTTCATCTTTAAATTAACCCATCTTTGTCCCCAATCCCTAAGCAATCAATATTTCGACCCTTACACTTCATTCTTGAGAGATTAGAGAGGATTTTTGAAGAAATGGAGAGGAGAAATCTTGGAGAAGAGGCTAGAGACAAAGGTCCAAAAGATCCTCAACCTTAATTCAATGGTTTCATCGCTGTAAGTTTGGAGAAAATTTCTAGTCGTCTTGATAAATTTGAAGCAGAATTCAAGAGTATTCGATATCTCCTTCATGAGATGTATCATCAGATTGAACATTTGGAATGGCAAGCGAAACTCCAATTTGATCATCTAGAGGCTTATCAAGATGCTCAAGTTGAAATGTATGTGAAGAACAAATGGATTGACGAGAAGACGACTACTAATTTTCCAAGAGCATTAGTGTTCTTCCCAAGTGGGCTGAATAGTTTTCCTTGCCAAGATAATGGAAATTAGATAATGATTTG
Source organism: Papilionanthe hookeriana x Papilionanthe teres (assembly GCA_022702705.1). NCBI lineage: Eukaryota > Viridiplantae > Streptophyta > Magnoliopsida > Asparagales > Orchidaceae > Papilionanthe > Papilionanthe hookeriana x Papilionanthe teres. Next base: position 24,582,067 of record CM040424.1, on the reverse strand, counting down.
GTGAGATTGTGATTTATCTAGTGAGTCGTTCTATTGATTTAGTGAATCGATTGTGTTTGTTTGTGTATTTGCTTTCATGTTCAATGTGTGTTGTATTTGTTTTCAAATTGTGTTGTTTGATTGTGTGTTAGGACTTGAATCATTATATTATACTTATCTGAAGTGTATTAAGCCAATATTGAAGATTATAAATGGAAATTAGAGGAGTTTGATTTAAACCTTGTGTTTGATTGGTGGATTTAATATTTAATTTTTAAAATTTTTGGAAAATATTTTGGAAGTTAGAAACTGAAGCCCTACTCTAATATGAGTAATTGAAAGTTAGATTTATGAATTTTAATGGAAAATAAAATTTTTTGAGTGATTTTTGTGAAAGGCGAGTCTGGCGCCTAGGCGCCCGAATTAGGCGCCTAAGCGCCGGTTCGGCCTGCTTAAACAAAAATTAGCATATAAACCCCATTAGCCATGGATGACGCCCAAGCTTCATCTCCTTCCCCATTTTCACAAAAATACACCTCTTAAATCTATTTTGAGGTCAAAACATCAAGTATTTGGGCGCGAAATCACTTGATTTCTTCATCTCGAGGTCAAATCTACACTCTAATCCATTTATTTTTGATTTTCACCATAGTTTTTCCTATGTTTTGCTAAAAACTAAAATTTTGAGAAAAATTTTGATTTTTAGGTATTCTATTTGGATTTTTAAACTTATTTTAAGTTTCTTAAACTTATAAAGAGTTTAAATATTTGATTCCTAAATTTGTTCTTGTTTTCTTTCACGTTTAGATGGCACCAAAATCTAAGCGAGGGAAGGGACGAGAAAATTTTAACAGTAGCAAGTTCGCGACTACGGCAGCTCATTTTCGATATCATGAATTTGCGACGTCGAGAAAGTTTATCTCGGAACGAAGCTTTTACAATCCGGGTGAAATGATGGAGAACATAATTGTTGGGCACAACTGGCAACGATTCTGTTATTTCACTGTTGTTGCTGTTATTCCAGTCGTTCGCGAATTTTATGCTAACTTTTTAGATGCGGAAGACTACGAAGTCTTCGTTAGAGGTGTCGGAGTTGGATTTACTCCGGAGAGGATCAATGTGTTTTATGGACTGCCACCTACCATCGAGTGCCACTATTCCGGATTATCTCCATCTGAGGGAGATCTTGAGATGATCATTGCTTATTTGACTGACGACACTGGAGCCTGGAAGATCCGGAATGACAAACTGATAAATTTCAAATCTTCTAAGTTAAATGATATTTCCAAGGCATGGCATTACTTTATTTCTGCTTGTCGGCATATTTTTTAGGTTGTGTTTTATTTTGAAAAAGGGGGGTCGCCTAACAGAAGCTGTCGGCGAATTTTTAATTTAATTAAAATGAATAATTTGAAAAGTAGTATTTGATTTTGAAAATAATTTTAAATTTGAAGGTTTTAAGATATGAGATTAAACCGATCTCACGTCCCAAATAGTTTATATAAACGAGCACCGCACCACAAGCCGTGTATCTATCCCTAAGGATAGACACATCGCTTGACGAGTGGGGCTCGATTAAATAAACTAGAAGATTTGTGACACCCGTTTGGTCCGCGAACCAATTTTATAAGCCGACAAAATTCCCTCGTTTAATATGAAAACATTAGACGGGGTTTATATTACTCAGGTTCTTCAAAATTCCCTATAAGGGCAAGCCCCTATAGTTAATTACATCTTAAGTGACGGGAATCACCTAAGAAAACTCTCGATAATAATCAATAATTCCGCTCTCGAGGATTTCAAAGTTTAAGTTTTCGAGGGATTGAATTTTGGAATTTCAATAGGGAATGGATCAAGTTTGGAACATTTTGTTTTGTGAATCCAAAGGAAGAGAAGTAGGAGAAATCACAGATTCGAAATGAACTTCGGTAATTTCCCGATTATCCTATTGTTTGGCTTAAATTTAGGAAAATCCTAATGTTTATTTAAATGTTTTGATTTTGTCAATTTTAATTAATTAGGACTTATACTTATATGATAGAATCATACAAATAGCCTTGAAGATGTGAGGGTTTTATGTCGTATCGGACGACTACCTCGGAATCCTAAAAGCGGTCGGGGCTTAATTTGCGGTGCAAATGCCTAACAAAAGGTTGAGGATTTATGTTGCACCGAGCAAACTACCTCGAAGTCCTATGGTTTGATTATTTAATTCTAGGAAAGTTTCTTTGAAGTAGGTTCAAGTTTTCGCCGACGACGATGGCCGTGCTTGCCCACCATGCTCCGAGCTCCTTATTGTTGCAGAGGTTTAGTTTTAGAAATCATAAATCAGGGAGATGAGAAAAGTGTTTTGGTTTAGAGAAGTATTAATTTTCCAAGTGTTTTTTGTGTTTTGATTACAACAAATCTTAAAGTTGATTATAACGACACCGGTTAAGATCCCACGGTTCCATCCTTCGGCATCATTATTTTTATCGGATTCACTTAGTCCGGATGAATTTGCTAAACTCAACTGAATGAGTTCCACACTTTCATTTAGACCGTGGGAAATCCCGTTAGCAACACGTAGGTTACATCATCCGAGGTATTCCCGATCATCCAACGGGACGTTTTAATTTAGTTGTAATTGCGGTTTTGTGTTACGTTTGTGATTAAATTTTGAGTTGTTTTATATTTTGAAATGTTGTGGCGGTGAATTTTATCTTGCAATGACTTTTAACTTAGTTTCGGTTTCGGTTTTAGGGACTATCCTAAAGGTGTGGGTTTTCATGCGACGGTTGTTTTATCATACAAGAAAAATAAAGTACATTTGCGAAAGTAAATTGCGGGAAAGTAAATTGCAAGAAAGTAAATTGCAATAAAATAAAAGCGTACACGGAGGGTCTTCCCGTCATCCCAAGCTGCACTTAAAACACAATTAGAATATTTAAGCAAGTTCTAGGTAAAGCTAAGGGAATGGTTAGGGTTTTCTACCAAATTCCTAATCCTATAGCTAGTCATTTCCTATGACGTCTAGGTCTTTGTGTTTTGGTTTGAGGACGATTTTCTTCATCAAAGAATAATTAAGTTCAATTGTTCTTATGAACATCCTATCATATCGAGGAAGTGCTTAATACAAATCTTAAACATCCTTTCAATATTTCTAGGATTGTTTTAAGTCCAAATGAATTTAATTATACAAATGAATTAATCGTTCGGGAATTCAAGCTTTGTTGTTATCTTGCTCAATGAATTAGGACATTTGAATATCCTACAAGTGAAGTAACATTTCATTTAATGTTCTATTTAGGAGTTATGATAACTAAAGCTTTTGAGGGTAAATTGGTGTTCAAATGATTTGGTTTAAGTTAAAGAGTTTAAATTTGGAATAGTGTTCGAGTTGCTTTATATTTATTTTGAATTCTTTATGTCTTTGGTGATGTTATATTTAATTCAATTTAATTTAATTTAATAGAGTTTTAATTTAATTTAATTCAATTGAGTTTGATTTGATGTTAAATTAATTTAATTTGATTTAATTTTAATTTAATTTGATTTAATTTAATTTAATTATTTAATTTAATTTGATTTAATTTGATTTAATTTAATTTAATTTAATTTAATTTAATTTAATTATTTAATTTAATTTAATTTTAATTTAATTTTATTTAATTTTAATTTAATTTAATTTACTTTAATTTAATTTAATTTATTTAATTTAATTTAATTTAATTTAATTTTAATTTAATTTATTTAATTTAATTCAATTATTTAATTTATTTAATTTAATTTAATTTTAATTTAATTTAATACAATTTAATTAATTTAATTTAATTTTTAATTTTAATTGAAATTTTTAAAAGGGTTTAATAATTAAGTTTTTTAATATTTTAAATTTGAGTTATCATTTTAATTAAGAATTGAATATTAATGAGATAATTAATTTAGGGATTTTTTTAAATTAAAGAATAAATCTCTTCCTAATAATATCCCTATTTTAATAATTCCAATTTTATTATTCTTCCAAATTTAATCAATTATTTAATTAAAGTTTAATCATTTTAAAATTGTTTAATGGGTTTCTACCCTTTAATTATTTAAATTTCAATCATCCAAATCAGATCAGGATCAAATATTTTACTTATTAATTTTTATTAAACCTAAAGTTTTAATTAAGGATTAAAAATTTTAATTACCACTTTACCCTTTAAGCTTAATAATTTCATAACTCACTAAATTGAACTCAAATAAACTTGAAATTTTTATGTGACTTCACTCATGTGTCAATAAAGACATGAGAGGAGAAAATATGATTTTTTTGTATTTAATTTATTTATATAATTATTTTTGGTGAAAAATAGAGATTTCCAAGGAAAATTTAATAACATGATCAAGGGAGAGTTTCTGTCCTTAAGAAAATTAAGGGACATTCCTAATGACCAGAGAACCACTTGGACCAATTTTGGTGATTTTTTGAATTATATTATTTTTATTATAATTATTTTAAGTTTTGGAGTGTTAATTAATTTAAAAATAAAATAAATGTTGAAAAATGAATTTTATATTTTTCAAAAATCTCTCTGATATTAAGGAAACCAGAGAAGTAAATTTTGTAATTTTATGATTTTTCTATAATTTATTATAATTATTTTAGTGAAAATGCTAGAAAATACATTTTTTTAATTTTAAAATTACCTTAAAGCTTTAAAATTTAATATCTCACCAAATAGACCTAAGAAAAATGTGGGATTTGTTCCTATGTGATTAAAATTCAAAATGTGACATTTTGGTGAATTTTATTATTTTTGTGATTTTATTATTTTTTAATTATTAAAAATATTAAAATATGATTAAAAATCAACTTTTTTAGAAAATTGAAATTTTAATTTTCTTAGGTTCCCCTGATATCAGAGAGGCTCCAAAACCAATTTGGTGAATTTTTGAAAGGTATTTTGAAAGTTATGAATTTTTTAAGTTTAAAATGACTAAGTGGCTTAATCAACCCAATTAATGGGGCTAACCAAGTCCAATTGACCTCAAATTTTTATGGTGGGTTCCTCTGATCCTAAAGGTCAGTGGAGAATTGATTTCAAGTCAATTTGATGCATGGTTAACTTTAATTAATTAAAGACCTATTTTGGGTTTTTAAGCCAATTAGGGTTGTTTTAAATGAACTAAGTCAAAACCTATTTTTCCTAAGATTCTCCGGTCATAAGAAACATCACCAAATTTTCCTAGAATTTATTTCACAACATGCTATTTATTGGAATTAAAATACTCAAAACAGTAACACTGAATTTGAAAAATCGATAACTTTCCATAGGGATGGCCTCGACTTTGGAAAATTCGGGGAATGTTCCCAAATTCAGAGGCTTCAAAAGCCACTATGGTCTCATGCCATGGTGAATTGTATGCATGCAAGGAGAATTAAAATAATGCAGAGAGTAAATAAATTATAAAAAATAAAATACTTGATGAAATTAAATGATTTCTTTTCCACATTATTCTCCTCTGTTCACTGAGCAAGAGGGTATTTTTATTTTATTTTTCTGTTCACTGTGCGTTCGGAGCTGCCGAGGTTGACGCGGCGCCGCGTGGATAAATAGAAAATTAGGATAATAATTCCTGGTCCGACGCCATCTGAGCCGTTCGTCCGCGCGTGTATTGAATGGACGGCATCCGTTCATCGTCCCCGAGCGTCCTCACCCGAGAGCCGTCCACACTAAATCTCTAAGATCTCACTCGATACTCAATGGATTTTTATGTTCTTATGCTCTATGGATTCGTCTTGAAGAGACGAACACATCTATACGGTTAACATGCATTGAAAATAAGGCATTTGAAATGGAGAATCTCCGAAGCTCGGGATGAAGAATTAGCTCATACCTTTGCTCGGAGAAGTGTGGCTTCAATCGAGTGTTGTTGCACCTTCGATTGGATCCCGAGCAAGCTCCGGATGAAGTCTCCTGGTCCGGTGAATTGTACGGATGTGATTTCGACCAAGCTCAGATCACAAAGCTTGGAGGCTGGAGCAACCTGGGTGGCTCGGAGATGGGGCTTTTATTGGTGGACACCTTCCCTCGGTCCGGTGAAGGTGTAGAACCAATCGATTTGGGAATTGGCTCACTTGTGGAGAAGTGTCCTGGTTTTGGGTGGAATTTCAACTCCGAAATTGAGCTCACAGAGGAGAAATGGTAGGGGGATCTCACTGGGGATCAAGTGCTCTGTGTATGGGGAGGAGTTTGGAACAATTTTGGCAGAGTTTTGGCAAGGTTTGTGCTTCGCTCCCTTCATGGCCGAGAGGGGTGGAGTTTAAATAGGAGAGGGTGGAGGGCCTCCCAGGGGGAGTTGAGGCATGGGATCGAGCTGCTACGGTGAGGAGAAGAACAGCCATGGTGACCACTGGGCATGGGGCAGCTCAGCAAGTGAGAATTTCAATGTTGGCTCACATGTGAGCTTTCGGCCATGGTGTTTTCCGGCGGCTCAGTGGCCGGCCGGCCGGGCATCGGTCACCATCTTGGTCGGGGAGGTCGTGGTCGGGGCTTAGTGCAATCAATTAGCATTGGCCATGTGTAAAGGGTTTGATTTAGATGGAATGGGGGCATGGCTAAATTTGAACCTAAATGGGTCAACCCACCCATTTGGGCTAGGTGCACCACCCAAGGCCTGGTTTTGGTCGAGGGAAAAGTGATTTGGCTCGGCATAATCGGTAGGGTCGAGTCACCATCCAAGCACGATTAGGCATAAGCATGGTTAAGGGGAATCATGGGAGTGGTTAATCACCTTTAGGAATTAAGGAAAGAGTCTCCTCCTTTTGCCCAAAATGGCATGGTGACATGTAAAGAGGCTCTCATGGCTTGCATATGGCTTGTGCATGTCTCCATGGCTCCATTGGCTTGGGAAAAGGTTGGGTCAATTTCATAAAAATGGGTTTTAAGAATTTTGGATATTTTGGGGTGATTTGGCATGTGTCTTGATTTGGAATTATTTGATTGATGATTTTGGAACTTAGGGACAATTTTGATTAAATGGATGATGAAAGGAAGTGTCATGTGGGCTTTGGATGAATTTGGGCTTTTGAATTTGAAGGGAGTGGGCTTTTAGGAAAGTTTAAGGGAAATGGGCTTTTGATTTTTGGATGGGCATTTGGATAAAAAATTTTGTGAAGAACTTTGTCAAATAAATGTCATAATTGGTTTAGGGATGTTCTATGAAGGGCTTGGAATCAATTTTATGTGATTTGGAGTTGAATTGGTTTGAATTTGGATTTATTTGGTAAGTGGGCCTATGTAGGTCCAAGTGGGCCAAGTTGGGCTAATGTTGGGCTATGGTTGAAATTGATGTAAAATCAATGTTTAGAAATGTTTATGGGGGTGTTTTAAAGAGGTTTTGGCTTTGGTTGGGCTTTGATTTTGGGGTTTGGGCTCATTTGGGTTAGGTTTGGGTTTAGGTCAAAAATGGGCCTTTTAACCTTGGGTTGAGTTTGAGTGGGGTTTGGGTCTAAATTTTGGGCAAATCATGTTAGTATTTTGTTTGTGGGAATGTTAAGGAAGATTTAGAAAAGATTTGGGGTTAATTGGAGTTGAATTGAGTGAGTTTGGGTTAAGTTTAGGTCATTGGTCCAAATTGGGCTTTAAGGCCAAAAGTGAGATTGGATCCAAATGTCAATCAAATTGGGCTTGGATTTGGTCTAGATTGGTATTGGGGATGTTGAATTGAAGTTTAGAATTGAATTGGACCAGAATTTGGGTCAATTGGGTGGGTTTGGTTTGACATTGGGTTCACTTTGGGTTAAAATGGGTCAAATTGGGGGTTTTGACAAAAGTAGGCTAAATTGACAAAATTGGCCCATGGTGTAGTTGGACAAAATGAAATTGGGAATATTTGGGATTTTCTGGAATTTTCTGGGAATTTTCTGAATTTTTGGATTTTTTGGCCAAGAGGGGTATTTTGGGTATTTGGAGGGTATTGGGAGGTATTTTTGGAATTTTTGGTATTTTTGGGTATAGATGATCAGTTTAAGTGATGTGGAAATGTTTGGGATTGATTTTGGAGAATTTTGGGTAATTTGAAAATTTTTTAGAAATTTGGGTAATTTTAAGGGTTTTGGGTAAGTTTAGCGGGTGTAGGGTCCGGGGTCAAAAATTGAAAATTTGGGAAATTGAATATTGGGTGAATGTAAGTGGAAAGAAGTCATTTTGGTTGAGCCATGAAGCCATGTCAAGCCCATATGAGCCATGAAGGGACCCATTTGAGGCATTCACTATGTTGTTCCTAACCCTCTTAGCGAGGGCTTAGGGGTTAAGGACCATCCATGTGAATCACCTACATGAGTCAGGAGGTCAAGTTAGGTATGGGTGTGGTTTTAGGAGGTATGTGGAAGTGTAGTGTGTAGGTGTAGTGTATAAGTGTAGTGTGTGTAAGTCAGCCCTTTCACCAGACCAGGCCACCTGTGGCGATCCTAAGGCCAAAGAGTCCTATAGGAACTCATCCTTTAAACTTCCACATTTGATTTCAACCCTCTAGGTGATTAGGGGTCTACAGTCAAGTTTGTGGAGTTTGAAGGGAGTTAAGAAGTGGTTTGAATTTCTAAAAGGTGGGCCCCAATTCTAGTCCTCTAAGATAGTCAAAGGAAAAGCCTAAGGCTAGATCCTAAGTACTAAAGAGAAGAAGAGAAGACCTCATCAAAAATGAGGTCAACACTGCTAGACTTCTACCTTCCCACCACCTGAGCGAAGTCACTATAGATCATGCTATCTTAAACTATTGCATTCAGGAGAGGAAGTTGATAGATGTTGACAGTATCATTTATGATTCTGTGGAGTCTACTGCTATATCCAGCACTTCTGTGGGACTAGGATTCCCATCTTTGATCTATTCTTTATGTGTTAGCAATGGAGTTAATGTTGATATTTCTAAGGAGAAGCTGAAAACTACCAAACCAATTGGGTAGGAGAGTTGTAGCATATATGATCGTCTTCGAGGGAAGAGATCAACCGCTCCTTCTACTTCTGCACCCACTTCAGGTAGACCTTCTACTTCTACTGCTGAGCCACCATCTAGTTTTTGGGAATCGATGCATGATCAGTTTATAGAGCAGCAGCATGAGTTATTTCAAACTCACCGCGGAGTTGATTCTATTGATAAGAAAATTGATCATTTATCTGAGTATACCTAGAGGAAGAGTAGTTACGATGCTGAGTATGATGAACCTCTCGTTAGATTCCTGAAGGGAGAGCATGATGTTCAGTTTCCTACGTTTCCTAGATTCTCACCATATGTTGATCCTAAGGATGTTGAGTTTTCTTTTGGTGATGATGACGATGATGAGGCTACAGACAATGATTAGTAACCTGATTTACCTCTGAGATGTGCTAAGTCTATTGTCAGTTTAGTTTGTTTGCTAGTATTGATTGTTGTTTGTTGTTTGCTAGTTTAGATTTGTTTATGTACTTTGTGTGGATTGTTTGGTGTTGAGACTGTTGTTAGAGTATTTTTGATGTATTGTGTTTAAGATTGAAATTTGGATGAATTTATGTTTATTTCTATTTCAGCCTACTGTTTAGTAGTTAGTGTTGTTGTTCTATTTCTATTATTATAAGTGGTATAGTCTTTTAATTTAATTACTAATGAGCCTGCTTACTTTTATACCTGCTTCATTATTTCAGTATTATTAATAAAAACATGTGTAGAAGTAAATTTTTCTTTCTAGAATTTTTTTTTACATACTTATAAAAATTCCTTTTTAAAATTATGTTTTTCTTTCTCTCATACTTTAAAAAATTTTCACGATAGACCAAAACTTAAGTTTGGGGGAAAGGGAAAATACATTCAAATTTAAATTTTATTTGTCCTTAAAGAACTAATATTTTCTTAAAATAAAAATTTTAACATAACATGAGGAATGGAGAATCTATTTAAGATCACTTAAATTTTTGAAATTATAAATAATGTAGTGGACTTAACCAAAAATTTTAATAACCTTGATTGATTTTAAGAATAGAATTATTCAACTTAAAGAAGAATAAGATTAAGAAATTTTTCTATTCATAGTAGAGATAATTGAATTTTAGAAGTATTAAGAAATAAAAAATTATAACTTGAAAAAGAATAGATTGAAATTCCTTTTGAAATCTATTTATGTTATAATAATTAAGTAAAAATGTATAAGTTTGAAAATATAAGTTAAGGATAGTGAAGTTAAAAACCATTAACAGACTATCCAGATACAGTAATCCTCTCTCTTTAAAAAAAAAAGATAGAAAAAAGAAAAAGAGAGGAGAAGCTTGAGGAAATGCCTAATCAAAAATTGTCTTCACTTGAATTAACTTATAAAAAGAAAACTGATTACATATATTACTTAATTTTTATGCATGTATTTTTATTAGAAAAGAATTTCATGAAGATCTTTTTCTTGTGAATAATTTATGTGATCTTAATATAATAAACTACAATTATTTTCGAAGTGAATGAAAATTTTTTGAAATCTTATGATTTGATAGTTAGAATATTCTTTAAATTCTTAAAATTAAACTTAGTTAGTGAAATTTAGTTAATGATTTACTAAAGCCTTTATAAAATCAAAAATCATAAGGAATCTTAAATATTTACCTCTTATTCTAATGTTATACATTTTATATAGTAAAAAGGGTTACTTGAGGACAAGTAACGTTTAAGTTTGGGGGATTTTGATCCAAGAAAAAAATACCTATTTTTATGTCTTGATTTTTATTTAATTTTAAGGATATTATGCTTTAATGAAAGATATTTTTGTGTTTTTGGATGTAGGTGATGCAAAAATGTTCAAGAAGGAGAAAAATATGAAAAAGAACCTTCTAGAAGACTGATAATTGTTCCTGGTTTATAGGACATGTGATACAATGTATTTGGACGCTTCAAAACGGTTTTAATAGCGAAGAGGTGCGATCCAAAGTAAAGAGGTGCGAAGAACTAGACGGGGTGTCCTGCGTCTAGGCGCCAGATTCCAGCGCCTAGGCGCCAGACACACCTTCTAGAAAATTCATTGAATTTGGACACATTTTGAAGAGGTGCCTTGAGGCAACCCTTGAAAACTATAAATAGGAGGGTACTCCTTCAGAGAAAAACACCCAACTTAGAGAGAGAATTAGAGAGATAATATTAGGGCCACCTTTTTACTTTCCTTCATAAATTAGTGAGTTTATTTTAGAGTTTGTATTTAGAGTTTGAAAGAGTTGGTGCATCTGGAGTTCATTACGCTGTGGAATCAGTAGGAATCAAAAGTTCAGTAGGAGAAACATCTAAGATAAGTATTTTTATTTTGATTCAAAGTTTATTTATTATGTTTTGTTATTTAATTTCAATGTGTTCTGAGTAGTTACTTTACTTTCTCCTTTCAATTATGAAAAGATAAATAAGATAATACAAAATTCGTCGGAGAATTAAAAATCATATATTTTCAAAACATTGTGATGATATTAATACTGGTTCTTAATTTACTATTTAAATTACTCATTTAAATTGTTAAAACCTGTTGAAGAGTTTTGAGACCTAGAAGGAGATGAATTCTTAACTTGTAGATATCACATGAATCATTGGGTAGTCGAAGGCCTTGTGCGGGTTATTCAAGGTGAAGTGCAAATAAATAGGAAGATATTATATATTGGGTGAAGAATTGATAAGTTTTTAGAGTGACAGACTAAATTCTTATGATTTAGTTTATAGGAAAGGAAAGGGTCACTAGTAGGGCCGACCATAGCCACCCTTGGACATCTAGTAGTGTGAGCCTAGATTAACCCATTCTACTAACAATACATCCGGACCTGATCTATAGGCTAGCCAATGTTCTTTGTATTATCGAGCGAAGATAAAGAATAGGAATACTTCTATTTGGCACAATACCATAAATTTATATTCTCCACGAATATTATTATTATCTTAGAAAATATTGGATTAACTGAAAGGGAGAAAGTTGATTTCTTATTGCTATTTACATCAATCATTTTATTTCTACTTTATTATTGCATCTAGTAAATTAAAGATATTTTATTTTTGACTATAAAAGAAATACATTAAAATTAAAATATTTAAAGATCTATAACTCTCTCCTCATGGGAACGAGACTGGGTTCTTTGTTTCAAAGCCCTATATTACTTGATACGTATACTTGGGTAGTACCCCTAGTGTGTAAAATATTTTCCATAAAATTATATGTATATACACTAGCTGCTATTATTATTTATAACATATATTTTTGAAAGCATTAACTAGTACGTTGATCTTCAGAGGACTTCGGGTCACGTTTTTGGCGTCGTTGCCAGGGAAGAAGATTTTAGTACGCATATATTTATATCGGGTCAAGTTTTTGTCATCGTTGCCAGGGAAGAAGATTTTAGTACGCATATATTTATACCGGGTCACCCCCAAACTTAATATTTAACATATAGCATTCAGTACAGAAAATATAAGAAGGAAGAAAAATAGTTCAGAAATTCTATCTACCACAAATGTCTATCAAAATCATCTATAAGTATTCATCAAGAAAGAACAATATGCAGCAGAAAGTAAATCTAAACTAAGCATGTCATAATAAAATTCACTAATAAAATTTTAACTAGCATAACAGGTATCAGCAAGGGAATATAAAAATGTTCTTCAAGTCTTATATAAAGTTGTAACACAAACATAAACACACATATGACAAATGAAGTTAATTCATCCTTTAGCTCATCACATCACACTGATTTACTTTCAATTTTTAACGGAATCACTACACTAATAAATTAGGTACATTTTAAAATGATTTTATAAATTATAATCCCAAAGATAAGATTATCTATGATAAATTGGTTTCCGGACACCAATCTTAGGCATCATCTAATCCCTTTAATTAAGCACCTTTGACAGTTACATATTGTAGTGTAAGATCATCCTAATGTTATTCATCAAATAGGTTCGCGACTCCTACCAAATGAAAACAAAGTTAGAAAAAGGAAGTACAAAATTAAGATGGATCTAACACTATTCAAATTCATGATACTCTTGTAAAACTCAAGTTTGGGTAAGACCCAAGTCATAGTGGACTCATCGGTCCAACTACTACAAGTGAACATACAAGTCTAACCATAATAAAAAGTTAAAGAATCACCTCCCTCATGACACACAAAGATAAAATCCAACCACTAACAATCCAAACATCTACCAATCAACAATCAAACTGATCAATCCACACTAAAGCAAACACAATACAACACTAACAATCATGATTCTCAAGCACACTAAATCAAAGCACACTGATAACTATGAGTTGCCTCCCATAAAGCCCTTGGTTTAACGTTGCTAGCCCGACAAATGATTTCTCCTGGATTAAAATTCTAATTAAGTAATCCTCGATCAATCACCCAATCTTTTTTAGATCCAGGAATTCCTACAAAGTCATCAAGTTGTAATTTTTCATTCATCTCTTCCTTTTCAGATGGATTTATATCATTGTTCCTCATATTTCTTTCTAGATCCAAAATTTTTCTATTAATTTTCTCAATCTGCATATTAATATCATCCTTAAAATTTATAAGAAATGGATCTGTACAGGATACTTCAAGCTCTCCCAAATTTTGAATCAGATTCTCCCTAGATAATTCAGATTCTAGATCAAAATCTTTTATGTTACTCTTCTGTTTCAAGTTATCTTCCAATTCTTCCCCTTGGTACCAATTCAATAATGGAGGTGGTCTTTCTACATCTATCTTAGTTGAGGAAATCCGTTTTTCTAATTCCTTAGGAATTTCTTTCAATGGTCTTCTAATATGCTTATCCTTTTTTTCTCAACTCAAAGTTCTTTTGAAATTTATCCTCAAATTCTCTTCCAAGTCTTAGTTCAATAATTTTATCTTGTTCATCATTCAATTCAAGTTTTTTCTTGTAATTGAGTAAAATCTAAAGATATAAAGACTGGTGGTGTTGATGAATTCCCTAAATATGTAGGCTTTAAAATTGTACGGGATACATCCATCTTAAGTTCATGAGATTATTCAACAGATGGAATTAAAAGTTCACTATTTTTGGCAGCTTCCATCATTTCGCACCTCTCCTGAACATACATACCAGTCTTCTTTAAATAACATTTTCAACTCATCGTGAAAGTCCATTTCGATCTCATCTGTTAACTTACTCTCAAAACTATCTTGGAATTGATATTTACTTACATAATCAATTTCATCCATCCAAAAACAATCATCATATTTTCTTTTAGCTGGATATTTCTCAGTCTTTAACACATCTAAAGTGACTTCCTGGTCATTAATGTTCATAATTAACTCTCCTTTTTGCACATCTATCATAGTTTGTCTAGTAACAAGGAATAGTTGTTCATTATCATTCTCTTTAGGTTTGAGTGTTGTTAGGAAGTGTTCCTTGGGGTCTATTGCTAAGTGAATTAACAATTTCTCCCACTTGATTCTCTATATTTCTAATCGCAGCATTTTGACTTTGCAACTGGTTTCCCATTTGCAATACCTCTTCGTCTATAGACATCTTCTTATCCTCAAATTGTTGATCATTGTTATAATCTAGTGGATATGAAGGTCTATAGCTTGTGTTTGCCTGATTATTCCAACTTCCATTAGGATTTGCATGATTATTTTCTCATTGTTGGTTTCCACCCTCGAAAGTATGATTCCAGTTAAAATTAGGATGTTTCTTCCAACCTGGGTTGTAAAAGTTAGAATACAAGTTTTTATGGTATTTAAAGTCTCATAAAATAATTTAGAATCAATCATATGCCCAATGAACTTTCCTCACTTACAGGAGTAAATAGAGGCTGATTAATTCCAAATTGATCCAACTTCCTTGATATTGCAGCAAACCTGAGATGCATGAATTGTAATCGCATCAGTATCATGAACACTGGCTACATATTTATGATTTACCCTTTCCATTGAAATTCATTTGTAGTCATTTCTTCAATTAATGTATACGCTTTATCAAATGATTTTGACATTAATAAACCACCAGCAACAGCATCAATAATGGACCTAAGGGATCATACTAACCCATTGAAAAAAGTTTGAATGATTAACCAATATGATAGAGCATGATGTGGACACTTTCTTAGGAGTTTCTTAAATCTTTCCTAGGCTTTGTATATTGATTCCCCTTTATACTGACAAAATAAGATATTGTTTCTAAGTTGAGTAGTCCTTGAAGGTGAAAATTACTTAACTAGGAATTTTTGAGTTAACTCTTCCCAAGTTTTAATAGAATCAGGTGCTAATGAGTATAACCACATTTTAGCTTGATCCTTTAGTGAGAAAGGAAAAAGCCTTAGCCTAACAGCATCGTCTGACATGCCATTATAACAAATTATAGCACAAAGTTCTAGAAAACTAGATAAGTGTAAATAGGGATTCTCCTAAGGAGTTCCCCCTAACTTGTTGTTCTGCACTAGTTGGATAATCGCTGGATTTAGTTCAAATGAGTCAGCTTCTATGACAGGGTTTTGTATACTTAAGTGAATTCCATTTATCGTAGGATTTACATAATCCCTCAATGATTTATGATGATTTTCCAAGTTAGTATTTTGAATGTTTTCCATTTACATTTCTAGTTTTTCGAGTCCTTTCTGTTTCTTAATTTTTTTTCCATTTTTCTAACTCGGGACCATAAAACACAAGTCCTACAGATCCTTTATTTTCCATGCGTAACACAACAAACAATACATTAACAACAAAACAAATAA
This sequence comes from Papilionanthe hookeriana x Papilionanthe teres, assembly GCA_022702705.1. NCBI lineage: Eukaryota > Viridiplantae > Streptophyta > Magnoliopsida > Asparagales > Orchidaceae > Papilionanthe > Papilionanthe hookeriana x Papilionanthe teres. The sequence continues at coordinate 24,566,394 of CM040424.1, read as the reverse complement.
AACAAAAAACATATTCAACACAACAAAACATTTTCACAAACACCTTATTTTTCACACAAACAGTTTTTTCACAACACTTTTTCACACAAAAATAATTTTAAGATACTAAAATTTTCTAATTCTAAGCCTAATTACTTCAATTAAAATTCTCCTAAAATTATTACCGAAGCTTCCCCGGCAACAGCGCTTAAAACTTGATGCGACTTTTTTTATATGCAAGGATTTATGAACAAGAGATTTATAATAATTTTTACAAAGCCACAATGATTTAATGCAAGTATACATATTGTATTAAGTAATACTGGGCTCTAATGGAGTCCCATTTATCGATCCCATAAGGAAGCGAGGTAAGAGGTTTTTAGTTAAATTCTAGTCTACAGTTATCAGACTTTAGATTGGAAGGTCGATATAAGTGATTTTTTTAACAAGTACTCCTAAAGGTAGATGATTATATGTAAGAATAATAACTACTCTTAAATGCAAATATTACTTCTAAAGATAACTCTTTTTGGATAAATTGGTTTGGTGAATTTTGAGATAATGAAATTTATTATTCTTATGTAATGAATTGGATAAAGTTTAGGAATGAGATGCATTAAATATTGTATGTGCCAAATAGGAGCAATCCTATTCTTTACCCTCTTTCGAGTACCCCCTCTTCATAGTGCTATAAAGAACATTGGAAAATCCTAGGCTTAGTCCCTAAATCCATGGTTAGACTGGGAGGATACTGGCTCTCACTTCAGAGCTCCCACTGCCCTTTACCTGAAGGCTAACCCTAGCTTTAGTTACCAAATTTTAGGACCAAATTGTGGATCTCAGCCTATCACCCTTAAACCTCCAATTCGACACCCATGAAACCATATTTCCCTATTTATTTGCACTCAATCTCCATGAACTACACAATTCATTCACGGACATTGAATGTGGTTCCACTTTGTTGAGAATTACACCGCCCTTTCGGGACAATGCAATTACAATGAATTTTAACAATACAACGGGCCCTTTTTGTAATGTAAATGAAGTGCAAGTAAAAACCATCACATTTATAATTAAAACATCTTTTAGCAAGCATCCCAATATCTTAAACATAAATCCTACTCATTGCAAAAGAAAAGTAGAATGAAAACAATGGCATGATCTTCTTATGCTAATATTTCCAAATAAGAAGAAAGAGTAAGAGAAAGACATCACAAAACACAAAGAAAACACAACGAAAAACTTTATTTCAAAGAAAATCTACAAAATAAGTGTTTACAAAATTATAAGATAATGGAGAACACAATACTTAGCTTTTTCCCTTTGAAAGAAAGATGAAAATCTCTCCCACAAAATCTCCCACTGATCTATGCAATGCTAGAACATTCCCTTACAGATTCTCTCAAAATTCCCTCACCAAACTCTCCAAAAAGGTAGAAATCTACATTTTAACTCCTATTCTAAGATCTTTAAGCATTCTCCACGTTTTTCCTAACATCTTCCTCCCATTTTTTGCTTCAAATTTGCTTTAAAATAGTGTAGGGACGAATTTCTCAAGAGGTGCATGAAGATCTTAGAATAGGGCACTGACGACGCCTTATTTTGGTGGTCTCGGGTCTCTGGCACCGCCGACACCGGTTTGTGCGCCCCCGGCGCCCATCCTGCCCAGCTCCACCATTTTGCTCCATTTGACTCCGTTTTAGCTCTAATTCACCTCGTTTCAGTTGTGTTGCGTTCCTAACAGATAGCTCTAAAAAATAATCATAAAATAAACATTTCTTTAAAGTGTAATCTCATTCAAAAATATGCAAGAAGTTTAAATGAGATTAAACATAGAAAGACTTATTGAAAGGTGTCAAGCCAAAATTTGTTTTCTTGCTCGTTTTTGCTCCAAATTGCACCGTTTTTATTTCTTTTTGCTTCAATCACCTAAAATCATCATACCTGCAATAAATCATGAAAAATATATTCCTTTAAAGTGCAATATCACCAAAAATGAGTAAAATCACATAGCAAAAACCGTATATATTTTTAGTGCTTCATTATGCTATCAAACAAACTTGACTAGTAAATAAAAAATGATGACCCCACTGGGCTTAGGTGCTTAGGTACCGACAGAGGGCGTTGTGGCACCATAAGATGGTGCCACGGGCCTAGTATGTGAAGCTTAAATCTTGAGTCGGTAACTATTTTTTTACAAGTTATGACATAATATGTTGATTTGAATATAAGAAATGCTTGAGACCTTAAGGAGCGTGTTTATGATGGTGTTGCATAAAATTTAAAAGAAAGATTTTGAATTAATGTTGCTGAGGAGCAGTATAAAAATCAGGTTTGATATCAAAAAAAAAAAAACATTATGGAGTCATATTTAAAAGCTGAAATAAAATCTAATGCCTTTAGATAAAGTAAGAAAATATTATTGGGCCTGAGGAGTACATATCCCATATTAAGATACTACTTTTTACTAATTTTTTTAATAAAAAAATAAAATTAATTTAAAGCATTTTATTTACTGTGTTACATACTTTTACTAATGATGCATCTTTCTTTAATTTCCCCATGAAAAATTGCATGGAGCTAGAAAAGGTTTGCATTAAAAGACATGTAATTGGAAATTGGGGCATCTTAGTAAATAATCATACTCTAGTAAGCACAAAAAATTTATTTGAATGATATGAAAAGCAAAGAGTTTAGAGAGACTCGAGTAGATGCAACACATTCTATACAATGGCTTAAAGTTGACATTAAGGAAGATAATCCATCATTGATAAAGCATGTTATGCCCTTTTTTAAGGGGCGTGGCTTAAAAAAAATGTTCTGATGTTGATTTAAACATTCATGACTACTTGCTATAATGGCTAATAGTATATTTGAAGCTGCTAATGTTATAAAAAGTAAAATAAGAGCTTCAATAGAGAGAAAATGTTCATTAAGCTAATGGCATAGTTGTCCAATACTCAAAGATTTTCTATAATAGAGGTAGTAGTTACGACATCTTATCCAAGAACAAAATTTTGATTCAATTATTTCTCTCAAAACCAAAAGAATCAAAGGAAGTTGAAGGCTGAAAGAGCATAACAAGTGATTTTGTATGACATAGTTCTTTGATTGTTTAGTCTTGTTGGGTTGCGATGGTTAACATGATATTTTGGATATATGAATGAATAACAAATTTGAATGTATCATTTACTACATCTTAGACCTATAATGCATTTTAAATTTTCTTTAATTTTTTTGTAATATGCTTAGTTATGATAATTTGTATTAACATTTGATGAATTTCAAAGATGGAATGAGGTCATTATCCAAAAAATTATTTTAATTAATTGGATTATGATTAGTTATCATTGTTAATGCAAATCAATAGAAGGACTTCTATATTCAATATTACGGATGCTACATATACAATTTATAGTATCAATTACTAAAGATAATGCTTTTTTGAAATCTGTTAAATATATAGCACCAAACCAAGATTCTCATACATCTAAAATCTTTCTCTCTAAAGTTAAAGTTCTAGCTAAACTAACACTATATTATTCCAATCCACATCTTGTCAGTTTCAAACCAAATGTTTACTTTTTTAATTTCATTCTATGTGCACTGAGATGTGGCATTGGTTGTATTAATATGTTATTGGATAACAACACCATCTCTTATAGATCTTGTTGAAATTGCCAATCTTTGTGATCTAACTAAGCCTTGGTGTATACATTATTGAAGCAATTCAAGAAATTATGGAAACATGTTAGTTCATAAGTAGAAATGGTACGACTGAAAAATTTGTTATCTCCAGGCAAATTAAATTGGAGAAGAATATTTCTTTGGAGTACTTTGATATAATATAGGAAGAAACCTTTATCTTCAAGCTAGAAAAAAATTGTAGTTAATTAACGAGAATAGGTAGGCTATTTTAGAGCTAACTTGAATTTATTAAATATTTTTATAAACTATAGAATACTATTATGAATAATATAAAAGTCATAGAAGCATTTATCAGCGAAGCATTTATCAGCTTTCCAACAACTGTAAAGTTAACTAATTATATCAAGAAATGAGCTAGCTATGGCTAACATAGTAAGATTGGGCAGGTTGTTTTGGGACATATTATAGATTTTTAAATTTTTTCTTATAAAATATAGCATATTTAGCAGAATTTAGAACAAATTGATGACAAAAAAGTCATATATATATTTTTATTTGTATTTCAACAACACCATAATCATCCAATTTCGTCAAGAAATGAGTTAGTTAAGGCTAAAACAAATAGATGAAGTGGGTAGTTTTGGTTATATTTCAAAACTTCCAAATATTTTTATAAATTTGAATTTTGCATGAATTAGGCAAAATGAATAGCATAAAAAATTATAAATGTTTTTTTAAGCATTTTAGTGACATCAAAACCACCAAATTTCATTAAGAATGAGCTAGTTATTTTGTGACAAATTTTCATTATCAAATATTTGTAAAAATTGTAAAACATCTAGTAGCAATTGGATAGAATTGATAACTTATAAGTCATAAAAATTTCATTAGCTCTCTAACAACACTAAGAACACCAAATTTGTGAATGTTTTGAGAAAAAACTTAAATTATTAAACATTTTTATAAAATGTAGCATGTGTAGTCGAAATAAGATAAAATAGACAACATAAAAATTATAGAAACTTTTTTTAGCATTCTAATGACATCAAAATCACCAAATTCAATCAAGAAACAAGTTAGTTATTGTTGAAATAATTAGAAAAGATGGGTAAAAAATTAAAATTTTCAAACCACATAAAATAAATAACATACAAAATCATAATTTTTTTAGCTCCAACGACATTACAATCATCCAATTCAATCAAAAAAAGGGCTAGTGGTGATTGAAATTGCGAGATAAGTTGGGTTAAATTGGGTAAGATTTCAATTGTTTGATCTTCCCCTAAGTAGAAAGTGATCATTCTTCCATCTTATGCTTAGATTTTCAAGTTATTTGAAATTTTAGATTGATTTAATAATGACTTACTACATTATTTGCTTTATTTTTCATGTTGTTAGAAGTTATTTTATGAAAACTAAACTAATTATTTTCCTCAAGGTCACAATAAGATTTTTTTTATATAAAATGAGGAGCACAAATAAAAATACCTTGCTAACTTGTTCAATGCATTAGTTTCTGATATCTTAATATCTTGTTTGATTGTAGGTCATTTCCTAAATGAGGGAGGAATATAATAAATTTATAAAAATAAATAAGTGATATTACTTGAAGCACATATTCATATCATCTAGTTTGAATTTTGGAGAGTTTGCTATAGAAAATATAATGTCACTATATTTATTATGTTATAACCAAACAATTATAAAATATTTTGATTACATTATTTTTATTTTATATGTATCTACTTAAAATAAAAAAGAAATATAAATCATGCATTTATTTTACAAAACAACTAAAGAATCACGAGTAACACAATAATCAAAATTTATAAGATTTCATTTTATTTTATATTTATTTTATAGGGGCACTCAACCCAAAACCAAAAAAGCCAAAATTAATTCAGTGGCATTTCGGTAAAATTAACGCTTCGAAGAAACTCGGAAGTCCAACCTCATCCACATCGCTGCCTTCCATTCTGGACGTTTAAAACCGGCTTACGTTTGTCTCCTCCAAGTTCCCCATAGCTCACACTCTCTCTCTTTCGTTCCATCCTTCTGTGCCCCATTCTTATCGTGGAATTAGGCGTAGATTATATTATCTTCTCTACTTATCCAACTCGGCTCGTCTCTTCTAGGTTGGATTAGATCGCTACTCTTTCTTGAGAGCGGATCCTCTCTCTTACAGCGCTGATTCTTATTCTGATAAACTAATCGCTACGATTGGCTTATTTTTCTTCGCATCTGTACTTTTTATCCCCTCCGACCGATTCTTTGGCGACCACTTGCCAGGAAGTTTTAGGTATTGCTAATTCTTACTTAAATCGGTTTCCTTCTGATCTCTTATCAATTTTATGCTGTTTATGCAGCTCCAAATGATCTGTTCCTTTTTTTTATGTGCTGTATCAACTTTTGTCTTAGCCTTTCACTTTTGGTAGTAGAAATACGGAATGGCAATTTGTGAGAACTTTTTTACTTCTTTTACAAAATTTGTGTTTGCACCGCGCAAACTTGCTTCTAATAATTGATCGCCGTGAAATGGCTTTTGATTATAGAGTAGCGTTCAAGCATTGGTTGCTCCTTTTTGTTTTTTGTTCTGAATGGCTTTTTAAATTATCCACTATAATTCAACTTTTGGCCGACTGCATAATAGTAAAGCTCAAATGATTTGCGGTACTACGAGGACTGGTATCTTTTTGCACACTGAATTCAGCTGTTTTCTGCATTTTTCTTCTTCATATAAGTCAGGGTTCTCTTCGTTCTCTTTCTGAACACGTAGCTGCCCACAGTCCCTGTAACCTAAAGTTCATCTTTTTATCCTCTGCAGATGTAGGTCATTCCTCTTACTTTGGGTTTCTTGTGCAATTTGGTTAATATACATCTACTTCTCATTTTCATCGTTTAGCTGACTGAATGTAATTAATTTGGATTTCCCTACAATTATTATCATCACGTCAAAACGCTGGATGATGCTAGCAGAAATTGTCTGCTGTATAATTCTTTTTTGAGTGATATCAGAAGAAGGTGTTACTTCTACTTTGGGTTTCTTGTGCAATTTGTTTGATATATATCTACTTCTCATTAATCCAAGGAAATAAATTATTTCCTTGGATTAAGAAGATATTTTATTTTTTATTTTATATTTATTTCTTTGGATTAGGAATTATTTATTTTCCTATTTTATGTTATTTCATATATCTCATAATAATTAATGTGAATTGATTATTGGAGATATTAAGAGATATATTTTTCCTTTCATATCCTTTCCTTTTTATTATTTTTCCTATTATAGGATTCTTGTTAGTGTTATTTATACTCCCGTTCATATTAATGAAAACATAATGAATTCCGCATTAATCTAAATTTTAATATGGTATCAGAGCCTATTTTCTTATTCTAGCCACCGGTCTTCCTTTGAGATTGCCGGACTCCCGACACTCATCTTGTATTTGAAACAACAAATTTTCTTCTCTCCCTGCAAGCTTTTTCCTGTTGTCGGACCTTCCTGAAATGGGAGCTTTAACTCTGCCGGCCTCAAGAAAATCTATAGCCTTCCTGTCATTTCCTATTGTTCCTCCACAAAAATCCAGCATTGTGTCTTGCAGCTGAATCCATCACCGGCACTTTCTTCTGCAATAGTTTTTCTTCCCTGCGCAAGCGTCAGAGGGAAGCTCCGTTTCTAGCCACCCGTTCTCCTGCCGCTTTCTCTGTCAGTAGAATTTGTTGGGTGTGATTTATTCTTTATCTCTCATGTGAAATTCCCAATTGGAGAGCCGCCACCGATCACCGCCGATGTTCGAAGCGGGACTTTCTCTCTCAAGTGACACTCACAACCGTAGAGGAGAAGTTCATCATTGGTGAGGTAAGATTGGATTTATCCTTGAATGGAATCCCGACATCCAACCTGCATTCCCTTCTTCGTCGGTTTCATCCGTGCTGCCCAAACCCCCATCTATCTTTTCTCTAGGCCGAAACACATGACACACAAAACGCAAAATTCAGCCAAGCCTGAATCTAGTAAAACTCAAAATTCAGCTAAGCCTGAATCCAGGAAAACTCAAAATTCAGCCAAACCTGAATTTAATAAAACTCAAAATTCAGTTAAGCCTGAATCCAACAAAACTCAAAATTCAGCCAAGCTTGAATCTAACAAAACTCAAAATTCAGCCAAGCCTGAATCTAGCAAGTTCGATAATCCGAACGAACCCCATTTATCCTCTAGGCTGAAACATATGACAGACAAAACTCAAAATTCAGGCTTAAAATTCAGCCAAACCTGAATTTTGAGTCTCATATAGGCAATGCAAAAAAATTGCAGTCAAAAGACAACCACAGTTGTCTACTTCCATGCAAAATTCAGCCAAACCTGAATCTAAAACAAAGAAGGTTTCGTCAATGACACCGTCAAAGAACCAACAAAGACGACCACTGCAGAACTTTAACAATGGAGGCGCTGCAACAATTTTGTCAAGGCGTGGTTGCATTCAGCGACCAACCAAACTCTTCTTAATTCTCGATACTATTAAGCAAGTTATGAATTATTAACATAAATTCGAAACTTGAGGGAGTGTTAGGAATTATACTTGTGAAATAATTTATTCTCGAGGAAGTTACTGAGAATAAATTATTTCTTGGATTAAGAAAATATTTTATTTTCTATTTTATATTTATTTTCTTGGATTAGGAATTATTTATTTTCCTATTTTATGTTATTTCCTTTATCTCCTAATAATTAATATGAATTGATTATTGGAGATATTAATAGATATATTTTTCCTTTCATATCATTTCTTTTTTATTATTTTTCTTATTATAAGATTCTTGTAAGGATTATTTATACCCTCGTTCATATTAATGAAAGTATCATGTATTCCGCATTATTCTAAATTTCAACATATCTACTTCTCATTTTCATCATTTAGCTGGCTGAATGTAATTAATTCGGATTTCCCTACAATTATTATCATCACTTCAAAACGCTGGATGATGCTAGCAGAAATTGTGTGCTGTAAAATTCTTTTTTGAGTGATATCAGAAGAAGGTGTTACTTCTTTGTTGTCTTGTTTCAATAGAAAATACTGATATTGAATTGTAATATATCCTTTTTTTGCTGGTATATATCATCCATTTTTATGAAAACTGAAACTTTTGCTATAGTTTTTTATTTCTCTTAATATTCTTTACACGTGACTTTATAATAACATGTTAAATGGATATCAGCCTTGATGATTTATTTTACTTATTAAATGTTACATTATTACCTTTCAACAATCTAGATTTCTAGATTTTAATTCACAAGGCGGAGGCATACTTGAAACCTTAATATAATTCTTCAATTTTTCTGTTCTTGTCAATCTCCTATATCTTCAATTTAAACGATGCTTATTTTTTAAAATTTGGGAAACAAATATTCTTTCTCATTTGTCAGTCCTTCAAACATTTTTTTTTTTGGCAAGCATATGTTTCTTTTGTGGATTTCCGTTCAACCTAGCGATGTTTGCCATGACGCTCTTAAATTTCAATTGTGAAAGGCTTAAACTCAGATCTTGTCCAATTTTGGGTCTCTGACTATATGCTTTTATATGGCATGATAACCGCATTTAAACTTCCTATTTTGTTTTTTTAATTAATTTGATGCCATACATTATTATTTGACATTGTAAAGGATTTCGTTGTCCACAGAATCAAATCTTGACTTGGTAGTTTCAAACGCATGAAGATTTCATTGAGGCTGGTTTGTAACTCTAAATTAACTTGGTGGTCTAATTCTTTTTAATTTTACATATTTTTGACAATTGATCAATGTTTATATAAAAAATGGATGGCCTATGCCCCATTTTAAAGTACTATTTCATTATTATATTTATTAAATATCAAAACCATTGAAAATATTTGAAATTTCATGTTATGCTTGTTCAAGAAATCATTTGGCTCGAGCACTCATAGATTGTAAATTTAATGGATCAATTTTGTTATTATTTAGGATATGCATTAAAATGTTGCATTGAAAGCTTGATGCCTGATCAAATTATTTTAGAATTCCTTAAAATTTGGCAACTTGGTACCTTTTATACCTTGTAAATGATAGACCAAGAGGAGCTATCTTGATTTTCCAATGATTTATCTATATATATCTATATCCTTCAAATGCAGGTAATCCATCAGTTCCCTTTGATTAAATTATAGTGCCTGCATCATTGAGTTTTTTTTTTTTTTTTTTTAAGAAGAATTATCAGGAGTACTTATTGGATGACCTCAATTGCATCATAATATTTGTATTACTTCAAAGTTGGAGTGGGTGGAAAGGGTTTGTATTTTGGCATCGGCTATGGAGGTATTTTATAATATTAATTATTTTTATAAACTAATGGTTTATATTAATATTAAATAATTTTATGAATTACTAATTAATTCATAACTAACGTAATTAATTATTTTTTAACATATTAACTTATTTTATTTTATAGAAATTTAAAGATTCTTAATCGAATTTTTTAACTTGCTATGCATGACTTTTAAACGATATTGTTAATGATCATAAACGAATAGAGCATCATATTATTCAAAGTTGTTTATATACCATTAAATTAGTTATAAAAATGTTCAGGCATTTTGATTGAGTAGCTTATTTAGCGTGTTGGTTAATTTGCTTCCTTAGCAATACGAATGAGTACTTGAATTAATATCATTTAATTAGTGATTGTCTAGATTTTATTTATGTATTTGAATTCAATTTTTTAATGAATTAACAAGAATATTAATATTACATCTTATTTTCATGAAGATTATCTCTAATATATATTTGGGGGTGTTGTTAAGTGATTTTATGGGATTTTAGAGTGGTGATGGAATGTTTAGAATTGGTGGAAGTCCAGGGAAAATGTTGACTAGTTTATGATTTTTGATAGATTTCTTATAAACTATATGACAATAGAAGGTTTTTTTTTGTTGAAAATGGATGAAGTTAGATTATTGTTTTGGATTGTTAACTAATTAAATGATGCAGTTTAGGTTAGTTGGATGCGTGGCTTGGAAAAAATGCATTTTTTTTTACTTTGACTGCCCACAAGTGGGTAACAAGATTTAGGATTGTGTGGAAGGGGTATGATGAGGCTTGAAACACTTCAAGGCTTTAGTAAGATGGTAAGGATGTAGAGGAGCAAGAAATAAGAGAGAAAAAATTAAAATGCTATCGCTTGCAAATGGTAATAATATTTGATTTGGGAAGCAGCGACTCCTTATAGATAATTGCTTTTGGAAGTGATCAAATTTACTTCCAATAAATCAGTGAGGGAATAAATGGTATATGAAATGCTATAGAAAATGAGGTAATTTTTTATTAAAATATACCAAAATTTTTGAATATTCATACATATATAATTGAAAGTAAATAATATCACTCCAATTTAAACGATTGTATTAAATATTTGACTAGTATTTTTGGATTTTTAATGTATTAGATTTATATGATTTCAAAATAGATCTTAATATTTAAAATATTTCCCCCAAATAATATATGGTGCGTCCTTTATTTTTTAACTTGAAAATAATTAAAAAGAACAAAAGACATTGTGAATTTTTTAAGCTTCTTGGTGATGGATTTGGCGTTGTGTCTCTTAGTTTGTCTTGTATCAATAAAACTTGTGGTTAGCCTGGCCTTTAGTGTTTAGGCTATTTCTACAAATACCCTTTTATTCATTCCAAAAATCACAATGAGGAATTCTGAAAATTTTTAAGCCTTTTTTGGCTTTTTTATTTTTATTTTTTTATGTTTGAGGATTTGATGAACTGTTGTTTTTGAAAGCCAACGTCAACAATCTGTACATTCGTAGTGTATTTTTCTTTTTCATTTTTTTTTTTACTTTTAAGAATTTCTATATTTTCACAATTTATTTTTTTGTACAGTAATTTGCTATCAAAGATATTATTCCTGCATTTTCTTCTTTTAGTGAATCACTATTTCTTCTGTTCTTTTTGCACTCCTATTTTTATTGTTGTTTTTCTTTTTTTCTTTTTTTTTTTTACATTTTTCACAAATTATTGTTTACTATATGTTTTGTATTTATAATGCAATATCACAAAATTTTTTGCATCTTTCCAATCACTATCTATTGTTAACTGCTCATTTGACTGCCAAAAAATCTCTCAATATGCATGTACAATTCACCGAAAACAATCCTGTTATTTTTCACATGAACAGTAATTCGCACCTATCTATTAATAAAAACAAAAACAATAACAACAACAACAACAACAACAAACCTTTATCCCACTAAGAGGGGTTGGCTACATGAATCATTTTCTCCATTTGACAACTAACTATTAAATAAAACATAAAACTCCATCTTAGTTCGCATTCTCGTTTGCCTCCATAATTTTCTTGACCACTCAACCTTAACTTTCCAGCAGACCCATTCAAAATTTGTATTCATTTTCAATTTTTAAATTTGAATTCAAACTAATTTATCATCCTCCACATTTCCTAAATATCATCTACTATGTCCTGAAAGCATCTCAACTAGTCTTTCCATACTTCAAATTCCAATTTAATTCAAATCCTTAATAGATACCTAAAACCCCTCAACCAAATTAGCTACGTATTCAATTTCAAGTCCCTCATAAGTCTTATTCTATCTGAATCTGAGTCATCCCTTAAACACAAATTCAGTAAAATTTCTTACAAATTTCTTGTTATTCAATTTCAAACCAAAAATTTTTTTTAGCCAATCAATTATGTAGTTCTATGGACATTGTTCGTACCCTCGTGCATTATGCTCAAGCTTGCTTTGATACCAAGGAGATGTGCTACATTGTGAGAACCACCATCTCACTCACATATTAAGGCAAATTATCTAACTAAGGTTTAAATTATATTGAGTTTGGATTTTACATAATGGGATTAGCTATGACTAAACTTTATTATGATAGTTTTTTATATATTAAATATGTTTATTTTTTATTGTTGTCATGTTTTTGACATGTCTTTATTTTCTGTGTAAGCAACAACAAGAAAAAAGATTAAAATTAAAACTAACATAAATAAAAGAGATATTACTGAGGCTTTCAAAAATTTCCTGTCATTTTTTTCTACAGAAGCCCATTGAAATGATGGAAAGGTAGGTAGGATTATTATTATTGCTTGGATTCAAACCTTTTCATTTAGTGATCAAATGCAGTGCCACTAATGTGAACAAGATTAGTTACTTGTTTGAATTATATAATTTGTTAATTAAAGTTGGCAGATGTTCAAGCCCGCTTCTATAGAGGTCTAGTGCGCATGGTTACGTTATGGAGGTATAGTTATTGTTGAAATGAAAATAACAAAGTCAGTAGATTAAGGGATTACAAATTTTTCTTATTGTTCATGATTTGCATGCATCTTATGACAATTATGATTGAGTCCATTTTTATTTTGTAATTTTTACGTCTAGTACAAGATAGAAGATGGGCACTCTCCATGGACCAATCATCTGCCGTTACACTGTATGCTCAAAGAAAACTGAGGCTTCGAAGTTGTTCGCTAATCATCCGCAAATAAAAGAAAGTTTGCTCGGATGTGGGATTTTGGGTCAGAGATCAAAATCCAGAGGCATTAGCAGATTCACTTCTATTTTCCCACAACCAGTTCAGCGAAGAGTTGGACCAATTCATTGCACTTTCAGCTCATCTTCTGGCAATGGCAGTATGGAAGGCAACTCCAGTGAAAATGAAGAAGATTTTGTTAACTCGAGTGTGATTGAAGCAGGTATTATGTTTAATTTTTTTTTTTTCTGCTTTCCTTCTTTTTGCTACTGTTATTCAAGTTGTTTCGACTTCAAGATCAAGTTGTACATGCTGCAATGCACGGGTAACTATAAAAATAAGTAATCATTCAGCATTGTTATCCTAACAAGGAGAATTATGATATGAATTTCAATGACAAAGTCATAATTACTTTGAGTTTAAAAAACAGTAGTGAATTTTAGTTATAAGAAAATAACCATACTATGAAAGCAAGAGCACAAATGATGTGTACATTTTCCCTATGTGGACCTTATGGTGAGTTGTTGGCAATAAACTAGTTACTTGGCTTCGAATTCTGGACATCATCTGGGAAATCTTCTCTGAGTGAAATTAGTGGAGGATAAAGCACTGCCTATAACGTTATCTTCTGAGAGCTTCATATTCTTAATTTGAAACTTCTCTTGAATGCAACCTTATGATTTATTCTACTTGATCATGAAAGAACATTTTTTTTAACGCTAGTTTGCAAGCTCTACAATGGTTCACTGTGATGGCATCTTATGCAATTTAACTTGCAGTGATGTTTATGGAGAAAAAGTGCACTATTGGCTCTGTGGAATAGATGACGTAACATCAATTCAACGCCGAAATACGATGTTTGAGTTAGTTGATATTCATCGATACTGCATTAGACTTCCTCTCAAGAAGCTATGAAGATTACTCAATTTAGCAGTGTAAGTCTAGAGAAGTCAAACTTAATGATAAGCTATCAAGAAATTATATTAAATTATGCAAGATTCTAGCCTTAAAATTATAAATAAAATGGCAAAAAGCTTAGAAAGAGATCTAATTGTAGTGGGGTTAATATGATTTGTGATGCTCTTGGTATAACTTGAAGTTGATCTCCATGGAAACTCCTTCATTGCGAAGCTTCTCTCTCTTCATTTGAAGTCATCAATGGCATGCACACTCACTCGAGTTTTCTTTTACTTAAGAGGAATATATTACTAAGAGATACCACAATATGGCAATGAAGTTTAAATGAAACAATGCCCGCCATATATAGACTTTGTAAGGGGAGACTAAGAGACATGTGAAATGGAGTGGATTAATTGGTTTGTCAAGGTTTTGAAAGATTATATGGGATATCAAGAGTAAGAATTAATTTTGAAGGTGTTTTATGTTTGCCCAAGGTACCGATTTGGATTCAAAATTAGCCAGATGGCGTTCAAAGTGAAGGAATTGTGGTAGTTAGGTCAAGGTGCAGTTGAAGTTAGTAAATTTATTTAAAATTGGCATAAACATAGGAGTGGGCATGTGACGTCCTGTTTTTATTACCCGAGGAGAAGAAACAAAAAATTGAAGAAGATGAAGTGAGAAGTCGCGAAACCGAACAGGGAATTAGAGTAAGTGAGAGGAAACGAGGGGAGATCAGGAAGTCGAAGAGGTGAAGTTTGCCTATAAATCATGGCAGACGACTTACCTCTAGAGTCATGAGAAGAGGACGCCATGGGAGGAGACGTCAAGCTTCGAGCGGGCATTCAGTGCGAAGGAAGAAGATGTGCCGAGCCCTGAGGAAGAAGGAGGCCGACCAAACCCAAGGCATTTGGTGCACGTGATCGCGGGAAGAGGGGCACAAGCTTGCTATACGAAGAAGAGAGGAAGAGTCGAGCAAAGGAGGAAAAGTGGACGACAGTTTCGACCTGCGATTGAAGGAGAAACTCTTGGACGATCAAGGCGTCGTGCGGATTCCGTAGGGGTTCGTGTTTGAAGTTAAGGCCTTGACTGATTATAAAAGTGAGTAACTCACGTATGTAAATAATTAGGATTACATAAAGTATAATAATGAAAGTTTAGTACTTAAATAACATAAAGTTAATAGTTTATCGAAATAATAAATTAGTAAATTTTATACTATATTTATGTTAGGTTTCTAATTTCGAAGAGTCAAGAAAAATCAAATAACAATTTAATTGACACCGAGATGAGTATCCCTACTATCAAATTATAGTATCATTTTTGTATCTCTTCTAAACCAGTTGTATAGGTTGTTATTTATGCTTGATTAATACAATTATTTTTTCTATTATAAAATTTTATCGGTTATTTTGATGCAAATGCTTATAATCTCGTATTATGAAATATTTAATGTATTATAGTATTACATGTTGAATGATATAAAATTGTGAATGATATAATCTGCATAGATTGATTGATGTGCATGCTTGACTATAATAGAGTTACTTCTTCTTGGTACTAGTGGAGGAACGCTATGGTACATGTGCACGTATATGACAAAAGATATTGATATTAAAATATCTTAACTGGTATAAATTTTTAGACGATGCTCCTATGACAGTTGTACCGATATGAAATGATATCGATATGGTAAATTTCTTATTTGAATGTCATCAAATGTTTATATTGATTTATCAAAAACTTAATTGGTATGCATTTTATTTTCTTTTCCCTTGTATTACTATAAGTATTCACTGGCTTGTTTAGCTTGCTGTTATTTTAGTTTTTCAGGTTAATTAAGTGATTAAAAGATGAGCAATAGAAATATAATGTTATAGAAGACGTGAATGACCAAAAAATGAGGTAAATTTAAATATACTACTTTAATTTATTTTTTATTAATGACTCTTTTATTTGTTAAATTGTAAAAGAATATAGACAATTTTATTCCCGCTGTCTGACCGTTTATACCCGTCTTGGTTAACTCCAAGCCACGAGTCGGTCATGACCAATGTGGTAACAGAGTCAAGGTTTAAAATTAATTAAAGTAATATAATTGAAAGAGCAAATAGGATAATTATATGAAAATTTTAGAAAATTTTGATAGTAATAAAAATTAAAAAGTTTAAGTTAAGTTAATAATTATATTCACTAAGGCATGGTGATACACCGGATATTATAGAAGAAGGGAGTTCGATAGAAAATTTTTGAATAACTAATACTGACTTGCTTAATGAGATGTGACATGGGGTCCGGTTTTAAATTTTGCGTACATAATTTTTGTAAGTGGGGAAGATTATAACGTTCTGTTTTTATTATTCAGAGGAAAGAAATGAAGAACTGAAGAAGATGAAGGTAGTCGTTGGGAAACCAAACAGAGAGGGAGAGGAAGCGAGAGGAAACGAGGGGAGATATGGAAGCCGAAGAAGTGCAATTCGCCTATAAACCATGGCAGTCAAAATTACCTGTATAGTCGAGAGAAGAGGACGCCGCGAGAGAACATGTCGAGCAGCTGTCGTGACTTCGTCGAGCTTCGAGCGGGCATTTAATGTGAAGGAAGAAGATGAGCCGAGTGTAGAGGGTGAAGGAGGACGACCAAACCCAAGGCATCCGGTGCAGGTGATCGCGGGAAGAGGGGTGCAAGCATCCTATACGATGAAGAGAGGAAGAATCGAGTAGAGGAGGAGAAGTAGGCGATGGTGTCGAGCCGCAATTGAAGTAGGTCGCGTGTTGAAGGCGTCATGTGGATTTCGTAGGGGTTCACGTTGCAAGTTAGGGCTCGATTGATTATAAGGGTAACTTTAATTAAATTATTTAATAAGAACTTTATACTTTGGATAATGTGTATGTATGTATGTATGTATGTATGTATGTATGTACTAATTAGGATTATATAAAATATAGTAATGGAAATTTAATACTTAAATAATGTAAAATTAATAGTTTATCAAAATAGTACATTAATTAATTTTATACCATATTTGTTTTAGGTTTCTGATTTAAGGAGTCAAGACAAATCAAATAACAAATTAATCGACATCAAGTTGAGTACTTATACTTTTAACTTATAGTATCATTTTAGTATCTCTTTTAAACCAATTGTATGAGTTATTATTTATGATTGATTAATGCAATTGATTTTTGTATTATTAAATTTATGGGTCAGTTCGATATAAATGCTTTTAATCTCATATTATGAATTATTTAATGCATTATAGTATTACATGTTTAATGATATGAAATTTTGAATGATATAATCTGCATAGGTTGATTGTATGTGTATGTTTGGTTATGATGGAGTCACCTGTGTATGGTATTAGCGAGAGAATGCTAAGGTACCCCTATATTTTAATTGATATAAATTTTTAGACAGTGCGCTTGTGATTGTTGTACAAATATATAATGTTATAGATATAGTAAGATTTTTTATTAATACTATCAACTATATATATTGATTTATCAAAGGCTTAATTAACATGTATATTACTTTCTTTTTCCTTATATTATTGTAGTTTAAGAATATAAGTGTTCACTAGCTTGTTTAGTTCATTGCTATTTTACTAACTTTTCAGATTAATTAAGTGATTAAATGATGATTGATAAAAAAGAAAATATTTATAGAAGACGTGGGCAACCAATAACGAGGTAAATTTAAATATATTGTTTTAATTTAATTTGATTAATAGCTCTTTTATTTGTTAAATTGTAAAAAAATATAGAAAACTTAGTTTCTACTGTTTGACCGTTTGTACTTGTCTTAGTTAATTCTAAGTCCTAAGTAGGGTCGTGACACGACATATCTAACACAAAATATTTTTACAACTAATACACACTAGTAGCTCCTAATCTGACGTCCAAAATGCATATGGAAAACTGAAAATTATTTAATAAGGTCAGTTACATATAATATGAGACTTCTGACTCATATTAAACTAACCCTCAAAATGTATGCTTCATCAATCGCACTAGCTTTTTGTCTCAATTGAATGAAACTACATAACATAAGAAGTAAAGGATGACAAGGCTTTAGTTACCTTGTGTCATCCATAACCCTCAGGAGGTAGGAACTCATGAACTTCCCACTCACATTTGATTGAAGTCGTTCAATTGATAGCAGCTTTGGGATTGTGGAAGAGGAAATGTCCATTGTGTTAACGTGCAAACCAATGAAGAAGTTATAAACAAATTTATTTAGTTTGTTGGCATAACTGTCCTCCTACAGCCGGAAAACTTACGAACAAGCTACAACTGTATTAAGTTTTTTCCAACATATAAAGTTAAATCTAACACATTGATTATTGAAGAGATTGGAACATTTATAGGTAGATCTACTTCATAGGCAGTGCTTTTTTTTTTTTTTCCTTCACGTTATATAAAGTTCATATTTCCTGTTTGTTAACTAAATTCCAGTAACCATCATGTCTCTTGTTGAATTCTACAAATTGCCTATGTTAATCATTGTGTTTATACTTTTCATAATTTAAGAGTAAGTTTTAATAAGTTTCTCGGCATAAATCATGTAGACTCCGAGCAAGTGAAGATGCAAAGGCGTTAGTACTATATTATTTAAAAGTCAATACAGTTAATCTCTTGAAATTACAGTAAGAAATTACTTATTCAGTATGTTCTTATTAGTTTTAATTTCATTTTGACCTTCATGGTCATACATATGCATGCAATTAGAATGGAAGACATGCAAGATTTAATTAATTATGCAAGTTATGCTGTTGGATTTATTACCATGAAAACAAATCTATCCTTTAACATGAATTGTCTAAGTTTATGATCTAATTTTAATGAACTTGACATTTAATCAATGGAAATCTTTAATGTAAACAATTTCATGAATGCTTTTGTGGTTCATAGATCTCTAAAAATCTCTGAAAATATGGTCTTATACCGTTAAGGTATGATTTTACCGGAAATTCTATAGAGACCATTCATGATGCATTAACTATTGTGGTGGTTAAATCATGATGTATGATGGCTTTCACCACGTTATTGTTGTCCTTGTATTTGTCTTTAACTCTTATCTTAAATAACCTTAACTAGATATCAATTTAAATTGTTAATTGGAGTAATATCATTGAAGTTAATTTGTGATTGGGACCTTCCTCATCTTTCTTTTTTTGATGGACTTGGATTAGGATAATTTTGTAATTGGTTAGAGATATTCTTTTTTCAAGGTATAGATGCTAGCAAAATGATTGTTAATTTTTTTCTTATTGTGGAGCATTTGTTCCTTAAGATATTTAAGGTACAGGTGATTTTTTTCCTTGTTGTGGAGCATTTGTTCTTTAGGATATTTAAGGCTTTTGTTACTTTGGGTATTTTCTAGAGATATAAACACATATCATTGTATGAAATTAAAAATCTTTTGGCTTTCTTCAGAAGGCTTAGGGTAAGGAGAATTGGGATGGCGACGAAGAGTCATTATATTGACTAATGGTTCTTTTAAATGATCTAATATCTAACATTGATGGGAAAACTCTGATAATGATCATAGGAACTCTTTTGTTTGTATGATCAAATTAGAGACTATTATCCTTGAGCTCTAATGTAGGTTTAGAATCGCATCCTATTATTTTAGTTCCTAAGATCATGTCAACGCTCTTTGGATTTGAGTCTTATAGGCCCATCAACATTTTCTTGGTTTTTTCTCAAACCGCACATCGTATTAGAGGAAGCCAAGGTCTAATAACAACAACCACCACCACAACAACAACAACAACAACAATAACAACAACAACAAAGCCTTAATCCCACTACGTGGAGTCGGCTACATGAATCTTTTTTCTCCATTGCACCTATTTAGTGTCATATTCTCATTTATTTCCAATAAATTAAGATCATTTTTTATACAATTAGCCCAAGGTCTAATACCAATGTTTAAAAAAAATCTATAGGAATTGAGACAATTTCCTTAATTAGGTTTCAGAATAAAAAGCTTAAAACCCATAATTATGAAAGTTAAGAAAATACAAAGTTCATAGAAAATCAAATCTTAATTCATAAACAACACATTACAAGAAAGCATACGAACTTCCAAAAATCAAATAGAAGTTTCAAGTTCATAAAACATAAAAATTAGTAACATATGACTAAATTAGGTTCCAAAATAAAAATTAGTAACATATATCCCGTAAAATCAATTTCTTTATTTACCATTTTTACTAGGATTATTTATCTAATAGCTGTCCTCATCTCTCTGATTTGAGCTTATTCATCTTCTCTCTCATCCAACACTATCACTTCTTTTATGCATCAAACATACCATAATCAGTGTACTTGTACTAAGGAAAAATAAATAAAAATTTACTTTATTTCATAATGAATACCAAATTTTTGGGGCATTTGACCTTTTGATTTTGTTTGCATTTGGTGGACCTTTGCAAACTTCCACTAATTTATATTATATTAACCGTATAAATATCAATATCTTCTTTGTTATAGACTGATGGTAAGTTTTGAAGAATCAAAGAATCATCTTTGCACGAAGTTAATCCAAGGCGTGTTTTTTTTTTAATTTCTTATGGTAAAGGGCAAAAATCAATTTGTTTATCTTAATTACAATCAACAAATTTTTTTCTTTAGATGCGCTTAGTTGACTTTGCTCCAATTTTAATCATATGCAAAAGTTGCATAAATTTGACCTGAGACTAATTGCAAATGGTTTTAATTAGTATTTCTTCTCGAATTTGCATATGAGAATGCTCTAAATCACGAATTAGAAAAAAAATTGAAGGTAATATTAATTACATATTTAACAATCTTAATCATATGTTTATTATTAAGTTGATAGGCATCTTACTAGTGAATATGTTTTGCATGATAATTGAGTAGCTGTTATGAATGGTTTTTTTGTTTTTTTGGTTCAACTTTTCAAGTTGTATATCAACCTTCTCAAAATAGTCTTATGAACTTCTTATTCTCTTCATATATATACACAAACCAATTATCTTTCTGTGCATTCAACGAAGCTACCATGAAAATAGAATAGAGTTGGAAAATATCTAGCAGAACGCAAATCGTGATGTAATTGTTTGTTTCATTTCTTATCGATAATTTCTGGTATCCCTTTCTAAGTTGATTTTTCTGCACCTATTCTTTGCTATTCGTTCTTTTGTGTAGTATATATCACCATAGGTAATGTCCATTGTAGAACGCTTTTCACCTTCAACTAATTTTAGTACTTCAACTGAAGGTTTTATGGTTTTAAGAGTGCATGTCACATTTCAAAAACTAGTATTCTTTGAGATATTTTTTCACTTATTTCCCTTAAAAATATTTGGCCCTGCACCATCATTTCTTTCCTAGAAATTAAACAATGCCTCTAATTGATTCTTCTCTCTATGAATATCGTGTAAAGTCAAATTATCAGAGCATTTCTTGTGATGTCAAATATAACAAGATTTTTAAACCCAACCTTCTATCATAGTTGTAGATAAAATTGCTATTTTTTTTTGCTTTAATCAAAGCATTTTTATAATGTGGCGATTCTTCAAAATTTTCTAGCATCAAATCAAGATAGTTGTCTATGCATGTTGTCTAATATTGATGTTTTCATTTCTCTATTGACATCCTCTTGTTGCCTTTATCTACACGTACATTATCTGTTATCACTTGAATAGCTACATATTCTCCAATTTTCTCAATGAAATTAAGTATTGTGAATAATAATGGCACATGCTTAATAAAATTGGTAACATCAACATATTTCAAAGAACTATTCCATTTGAATTTGCTGAGGATAAAGTTGATGAAGCTTTGTCCTCTCACATCTTTGATTTCTACTTGTGCCTAGGTATTCTTCAATTTTTTAACTTTCTTTTCAATAATATTCACTTTTATTCAATAACCATGTTGAAAGCTCATGCATGCCTGAAATTTTAGTCATGCACCATAGATGCCATTGTAGCTTATTATATTGAAAAAAATGGAATACTTGTAAAAGGAATCCCATTTCATAAAAAAAAAGAAATTCTAATATTGATGCCAATGTGATTATGTTGTTTTTTAGATGAGACTACTGATATAATTTGACTTTGATATTTAATTTTAAGGCATAAATATTCAATAATTGGTCCATAGTGTCTCTAATATAAAATTGAGGTATTATTAGTATCCCAAGTAAGCCAACCAATATTGGAAAATGATGGACTACTTGTAAAATTCTCATTTCATAAAAAAAAAAAGGTTTCTAATATCCATACAAATTTAATTATGATGTTTTTTAGATGAGACTACTGGCATAATATGACATTGATATTTACTTTTATTGCATAATATTCAATAATCGGTCCATAGGATCTCTAGATTCTCTAATAAAAAATAGAGGTATTATTAGTTCCCCACGGAAACCTACCAATAGGACTAATAGTAGTACCATAACATCTAAAGCCTACATAACCTAAGTATGATCTATTCTCAAAATTTTCATTCATATTTTGTTAATGCTGATTTTTGTTGTTATAAATGCATTAAAATAGTTTAAAATATCTCGTTTAATTTCTTCTAGAATTGTTTAACATGGTCCTATCTTCTTATGAATTTATGCAAGATGATATTTTTGCTGCACATTTTCAGATAATTTTTCTATAAAACTTATATGTGATGTACAACAACCTTTCATTATCTTATCCACACCTAATTCAACTTCAATCCCATACTTGGAAGCAATGTATTTTATCTTGATATCAACTTTAACCATTGTAGTCAAAGGGGGACAAATAATGAGAGAAGAAGAGGAGACATGAAGGATACCAACCAACTTGAATTCTACTAATAACATTCTCACCTATATCACTATCACTTTTGAACAAAAGACCCGTGAGACTTAAAACATTCACAATTTTTAATAATTTTATTGCCTTTAGTTACAACTCTGCCACTAGATCTACTACTGCTTAAATTATATTACGTGTCTAGTTTTTGATCTACTCAATCAAAGACCTTTAGGCTCTAATGTAGAGTTCCATAATTCAAGTTTTTCTTGAGCTGATTCTTTTGTCTTATCCACATGAAGGATATCAATCAGTGAAAAACATGCATCAAGATAACATTCTCTTGTGAATGTCCGGTAAGAGCATCCATAACTAAAGCAAAAAGATATGGGCTTAAAGACGATCCCGGGTGTAATTTAACTAAAATTGGAAAACAGTTGGTTAATCCTTCATAAATATTGACATAAAGTAATATTGAAAAAAAAACAAAATTATAATGAATTTATAAATAAAGAAAAAAATTTTAATGCTTTACTATTTAAAGTTATAGGATTAATAATTTGATTATACACTTAGAATTGGAAGATTATAATTTTAAATTAGAATGATGTAAATGAAAATAATAATGATAAAATTGAAATAATAATTTATAATTAAATTTAGACTAAAAAATTGTTAAGTAATGTGATAAAAAAATATTATTATTTTCTATATTGTATATGCACATTTGTAAAAGTTGTGACCTAAGTAGTAAAAAGCTCGAAGCAGTGAGATGACTAATTTCACTTTAAATTATGATAATAATATTATTGTTTTTTGAGATCACTTGTAATTGAATGACATTTATGCAGATCTTTTGATAGTGCAAGTATGGTAACGTTATCATATTTTACTAGTCAAATTGGTTATATAGGCATGAATGCCACCGATTCACGTAGTTATACTTATTTATATTGATTATAATGATATGTATAATGCAAATAAAGTAATATATATGATATATTTGTATGTGCATGTTGAATATGATGATGTTAATTCTCTTATAATACTAATTGAGGATATTAAGGTATTTGTGCTTGTAAGCTGACAATATATTTTTATTAATATATGTTAATTAGTATAATTACGATGATGCTTCTGTGATGTGTTTAAATAATATAGATAAAGATAAGTTATTACACTGTGCTATTAAATATTATAAAGTATATTGAATATGTATAATTGAATAATATGATGCCATTTGTTTCAACACTGATTGGATTTAACAAGTATGTGCAACGTTTCTCTTTCGTTATATCATTATGATTTAGAAATTTTAATATTAAGTGGCTGTTAATAGCTTACTGTCATGTTAAATGAATTTTTTCATGTTTAACTGTAGAGAGCAGTAGAAAATATATTATTTTTAGATGGCATAATCAAGCTAGAGAAATTTAATTTTACTATCTGATCATTTATTCTCGTCTTAAAAATTTCAAAGTCTCTTGGTCGGGTTGTGACATTACAAATGTTTGAACTATTTTTAATGCTCATTATGTCAATCATCTTGCATTTAAGTTTCTAAGAATTACACAAAATAAACTAATAAATTTGTCTAAAAATTATGACAAATCAAATGCCCATTGAATCGTTGCTATGCTCAATTTAAAATTTATTAAAAATTAAATCAAGGTGGTTTACATTTATGAAACATCCAAGCAATGTTTATCCAAAAACAAATTACAAAACACACTAATCCTCTCGAAGAAGTAAAAAAAGATTAATTAAATTCAATGTATGTAACAAAGCAACTTTATCATTCTTGAATATTAGATAAGAAATATGAATAATTTACTTGTCAGGGTTATTGGATTTAATCATTAGATAATTTTGATTAAATAGGTAAATGAAATTTACCTTTTTTATTATTTTCTTTGCTCAAAACTAGATAGTGTTAATGAGTGAGGTGTGCTTGATGTGTGTGATTGATAACTTATGCATGGGAAAGATTGGAGAAGTAGAGAGAAATTGGGCGTGATTGAAGGAGATATGGTATGACCAGAGAGCAATGAGAGATTGTAAGGTAGAAAGTGTGGAGAGGGAGGAGGAAAGGGAGATAGGCTGATCTGGAGAAGGATTACAAGGGCGTGACAGGAACAGCTGGGAGACTGTGAGAGACAATCAAGAATTGGGAGAGGAAGAGAGGCAGTATTAGTTTACTTAAACAATCCAAAAATAGGGGTTTTAGCTTTTTATTTGTTCTTAGAATTGAATTAAGGCTAGGAAAATTGTAGCAACTTGAAAAATACAATTTTTTAATAAAAGAATAAAAAAAGATTTTTAAACAATTTGGAACGTACGCCTTTGTAGGGTTTGAAACCCTATGATTTAAAACTTAAGTCTTAATTAATTGAACTAGGTTTTGAATTATGGGGGAAAATCATAGGTTTTAAATCTTTAAACCAGTGCCTTAGAATGAGACCAACTTTTAGGTATAGATTTTGAAAGTTTATTTATTTATTTTTTTCCAATTATAATGAGTTGGGCCATACTATGCAAAGTATTACCCACTTTGTCCGGGTCTATCCCATGCCAAGATGCATTTCGAGGTTTTATTTATTTATTTGTTTTTTTGTGTAACTCTCTATTAGGTCACCCATTCTTGGGGTGTTCCATTGTGATTAGGTAAAATTATTAAGTTCTTAAGGAAAATACACTCACTACCCCAAAAGAAAACTTGCACTTTATTTCTAACTCTTATATAACCTATTTTTTGTTCACAATAGATTTTGACTAAGCCCATAATTAAAATATTGAAGTCATTGAAATTCTTTTATTTTTTCGGCGAATCATTGAGTTGATTTAAGAGACATTTAATTTTTCTATTTGAATGGTGACACATTGCTTTGTGGCAAGTTGAAATTTTAGAATTCCTGGAGCATTGGAGATATTCATCATTTAAAATGTTAATTTGTATTTGTAGGTTTATATTCCTTGGATCGGGAGACATTAGATGATAAGATGATGCTGATGAAGGGCCCTAGAGTTTTTGTTTGACTTTTGTGATTTCATTCATGTTGGTGGACTTCAATATAGTTATAATTTTTTTTGTAAACATATCCATCATTGAGATGAGGGTCTCCACTATCTGTTTCAAGGGTTCTTGTTGCTATTAGATTTCATTGTGTAATGGCATAAATGGTGTTAACATTAGATAACATCAAGAGTTGTTGCAAGACTTGCACTCGATAGATTCATTGGCTCAGCCTGAAAAGCTGGCCTTGCTATCTTGGCCTACAGGATAGAAGCCCATGGTTTTGCTATAATTGGCTCCACTATTTGTTTCAAGGTCTCTTGTTGCTATTAGATTTCATTGTGTAATGGCATAAACGCTGTTAACAAAAGATAACATGAAGAGTTGGTGCAAGACTCACACTCGATAGATTCATTGGCTCAGCTTGAAATGCTGATCTTGCTATCTTGGCCTACAGGATAGAAGCCCATGGTCTTTGGTCTTTGCTTTCCCTTATTATAAGACTTTGGCACATTAGCTTGCAAATTAACAAGTGTTGTTTTTCTTATGTCAGTGGCTTTTAGTCTTCATCCTGTCGTTAAAGACAACTTGAGAGGCCTAACATATATCACTCAATCATGTTTCACTTTCTATCAATGCGGTGGAACAAAAACTGCTTAAAAGCAGGCAAAAAAAGAAAAGTCTTCGGTATATTGTAGTTGATCTTTCAATGCCCTGCTTGACTCAATGCGCATGATGCATTGTCAGCTGGATGTGTGCTAGTTAATCTATCAACATCCAGCTAACAGGGTAAAGATATACCAAAAGAATGACCCACATGCTTCTTGAGACAAAATGAGTGCGGGACAAATTGGAAACATGTGGTTGTCTTAATATAGAATCACATCATATGAATTGAGTTGTTTAGTGCTTGTACGGTCACACATATATTTGTGCTTTGAGCATCTATCTTGACTAGAGCACATGTTCCAATGCGTGAGCTTGCGTGTTTCCAAATTGAGACAGGGTTCCTATGGAGGAGATAAAGAGAGTACCATACATGTAAGTTTAAATTGCTACGGTTCCTATCATCCATTTTGGCATTCTTTTGTGATATTTTTTACATTGTCTTTGTATGCATTTATGTGCGTTTGTTACTTGCTTATTCATCATGTTGCTTAATTTTTTTCCATGTCTTGTTATGGTTGTCTTGGCAGCAGTGCTTGAGGCATATATGATGCATGGTGGCAATATATTCAAGCGTGGAAGTAGAGTTTTGATGCACCTTTATGTAGGTTTTAGTGAGGAGTATACTACACACTTAAAGTAGGTGTTGCATTAGGCATCACAAACAAATGTGAATATTTCATCATGCCATTAAAGGTATTTATAGATGTTGCATAGAGCATCAGATTGAAATAAAACCTTCCCGTCGTATCAAGTATCCATGTAGAGCTTTGCCAAGAAAAAGAAATAATAACAAAATAACTTATAACGGAACCTCCCCAATTGCTCCAAGATTGATATGTAGTGACCTTCAGACCCCACCCAAAAAAAAGAAAAGAAAAAAAGACATGGGACGTAAATATCAGCCTTAACTTTGCAAAGGTTCAATATGCATAGTGTTGCAAGCTGTGCTCTATAGAACCCAGCAAAGTGGGATGGACAATGCAAATTTCCATTAAAGGGCTATTTTTTTACATGTACTAAGGATGCCTCCATATTTTAAATGTAGTGTAAATTAGATGCATTGTATTTTTAATTTTTGCTTTATTTATGGATGGTCTTACCGGGCATTTACAAGTGGATGTACCTTGGTGTATGCTTTTTGCTGATGATATCCTCCTTGCGGATAAGACAAGAGAAAAAGTCCAGGAAAAGCTTGAATTATGGAGGTGTACATTGGAGTCTAAAGGTCTTCGTTTGAGTAGAACTAAAACTGAATACATGGAATGTAATTTTAGTAATAGTAGGTCTAGTGACAGAAGTGTAACTTTGGGTGATCAAATTATTAAAAGGTGTGAACGATTTAGATATCTCGGGTCCATTGTTCAAAGCGATGGTGATATAGATGGGGATGTTAATAGTAGAATTCAGGTTGGTTGGTTGAAGTGGAGGAATGCGTCCGGCCTATTGTGTGATAGAAAAGTACCGCTTAGACTGAAAGGAAAATTTTATAAGATGGTGGTAAGACCTTCAATGCTCTATGGTGCTGAATGTTGGCCTTTAAAAGAGAAGCATAATGTTAAGTTAAGTGTTGCCGAGATGAGAATGATTAGGTGGATGAGTGGCTTTACACTTAGAGACAAAATGCGAAATGAATATATCCGTAATAGGGTTGGAGTTGCACCAATGACGGATAAAATTAGAGAGAGTCGCCTTAGATGGTTTGGTCACATTAAACGTCGACCACTTGATGATCCGATTAGGAGAGTAGATGTTTTAAATACAACTTATGTTAAGAAAGACAGAGGCAGACCTAGGAAAACTTGGGCTTATTGCATAAAAAATGATCTTAATTTATTAGAATTAAACGAAAATTTGACACTAAATAGGACGCAATGGAGAAAAAGGATTCATGTAGCCGACCCCACTTAGTGGGATTAAGGCTTTGTTGTTGTTGTTGTTGTATTTTTAATTTTTAAAAATTTTTCTGATGATGTGAAAAAGAAACAGTTGAAATTATCATTTTTATTTTGTTGAAAGTAAATCTAAAGCAATTAGAGGACATGGACATGTCAGGGACATGGGTTGCAAGGTCATCAATGTGAAGGTCGATATGCCATAGCTAGGACAAGCGTCACAGTGATTTGTAGGTCACGTGCGTGGAGGTTGCGAGGTTATTGAATTTTGCTTCAAGTCATGGGCTAGTTGGGGTCTCACCATGACAATATGTTAGGGTCATGCAATGAGATAGTGAGGGCCAAGCTGCATAGTCTCTGCGGGTAGCATTTGTTGTATTTTGAATTCATTCGAGTTGAGCAAATTCATATTGTTTTGAAAATGAAATAATGAGAGTATTCCAAATTTGTCAATAATTATTTTGTATTTGTATTTTCTTCAATCAAAATCCTGAAATTGTAGAACACCTATATATTGTTTACCTTCACTTTGAAGCATCTAGCCAAATAGCCCTTGAGTGAAAATTTTAAAATGCGTGTACCCTGCAATTTTTGAAACAAGGCATCACCTATTCCATAGGAGCTTATCCTTTATTGAAAGAAAGTACACCTTTTATCCTCTCCTCTTCTGATGGATGCTAGCTCGAGAGCTTCTTTGTATCGCTCATGTTGTGTGACTAACTGGGATTGAGAATAACTCACATGTTATTGCTGGTCCTCGTCTATTTCCTAGGTTATCTGTGGGCTCGTGTGACTTAGAATAAGATGCCCTTTTGGGGTTGATTTTCAGTGTTGGTTTTGAATTTTTTACAGGGTGGTTATTATGTTGAGCGACTTGTCAAACCACAATCAATTCCAGGGGCATCGATACGACTACCATTTGAATTTGTTGACTGATTGAACTGACTTGAACTTCAAACAAAATGCTTGGGTTTTGCATCAAATTCAAAATAAAGTTCAACTTATGTTAGCGTTATTCAATATAGTATGTCTATAATCTTTTCATTATGAAATAAATCACGGCAGTCCCGTTTGATTTGGCAATACTATCTATATCCCTATTATGGATAAGTGCTCCCAAAATTGCTTGTCATTTTATGCATGCACTGCATGGTTGGTATTGCATTAGTCTATGTGACACTTTTGAATTCATGTTGGTCTTTTTTTTCTCAGTTTTTGTGCTTTATGTTTAGGATCTCCATTGTGCCCTCAAGGTAAGGGATTCATGTCTTGAAGCAATTTTTGTAGTTCATGTTAGACTTTGTACACGCAGCCGTCTAAAATGCCATATTGGCGGGAACCTCGTGCATCTGCTATGTATTTTATTACTTCTTAATGAGGTTTCATATTATCTGAGTGAATTTATTAGATATATTTGTGTTTAATGATGGAACATCAAGAATATTGGCAAAACTGAATGCAACGAAGTTACTGCTCAAAAGGAACATCATCCAGAAAAGTTAGTTATGAAACACTAGCTGAGATGTCTTCGGATCATTTACATTCCAAAGTTTATTCACTTATTTATTTTTTATTTTTATTTTTATTTTTGTTTTTTTTCCTTATGTGAAGGTCTCCCTGCTGCGATAGACTCTTTGTTTTGGCTTTTCATTGTCTAGCAACTATGTCTAGCTTTATGGCTATTTTTCATCAGCTGTGTATCACAATGATTTCAAAACTTATTTATGTCATGTGCAATGTGATTGAATATTGTTCAGTTGTAATAGATGATTTCCATCACGATATTGTCAGCTGCTCATAATTTTTTATGTTTGCGCCTGAAATGCATATCTTTTTTTTTAAAAAAACCGTTCCTTGATACTTTTAAAGAAAAAAACTAATTTTGCTAATTTCATTTATTAGTGCTGTGTGAGCTATATTTTTTTTGGATGCAGTTATTGTAAAAATTTTCCCAAAGTTCTACTTATGAAGAAGTAAACAAAAGCCCTTTTTTTCCTTTTAAATAACAGTTGTAGAACTCAATTTGAGAAACATAAAAGATTTGTGCTAATGACCGTTAGCTGCACTCTGCAGTCGAAGTTAAAAGTAGTTCAGATGGCTTCTTGATTAAAATGCGTGATGGTCGGAATTTGAGATGTGTTCACAACAATCCCCAAGGAGGAAACTTGCCAGATTATGCTCCCCATCCTGCTATTGTGCTGAAAATCGAAGATGGAAGTGATCTTTTATTTCCAATTATAGTCTGTATGTTATTTTGTTTATTTTACTTTTTTAACCAATTTTTAGGCTATCCATTTTCAGTAGTGATCTCCAGTATTCTTTTTTGCAGTGGAGATGCCAAGCATTCTGCTGATGGCTGCCATCCGAAACGTTCAAATTGTAATGATACACTCTTCTACTTGTTTGCTTCAAAGAAGCTATGTTTTGAATGACAGTTTAACTAGCTTTCCCCTGAAGACTGATGAATCTCACTGATGTCTATAGGCTAGACCAACAATATATCAGGTGGTCGGGGAGATGATTGAGAAAATGGGCTATCAGGTGAGTTATTTATCACAATGTATATTTTACTCCTTTGTTGATGTATTCTTGGTCATTTTTGTAGTGCGACATTCATGTATAGCAATCTGATGCGGTTGTCATGTTTGAGCATTAGACATAGTGTTCTTGCCTCTATAGTAATGGTTCATCTCTTATTTGTATGATCTGACTCCATAATCCATCATGCGTCTAATTGTTCAGGTTCAACTTGTTCGTGTTACTAAAAGAGTTCATGAAGCATATTTTGCACAGCTTTACCTTAAAAAGGTTAGCTGAGGTCCGGAAAATGCTTTAGTTGACTCATTTCTTACGTTGATAATTGAATAATTAATTGATAGGTGGGGAATGAAAAAGAATGCATCAGCTTTGACCTTCGTCCTTCCGATGCCATTAATATGGCTGTGCGATGCAAGGTATAATCTTTTCTCTTTTCTATTTTAAGAAAAAATATGGTGACTAAATTTTGCTCAGGATGGTTCCCGTAACCATTAAATTTGCTTTGAGAATAGTGTAATATTTGAGTAATCTATCAAAATTAATATTGCGCTCATCTAGAAAGAAACCCAACTATTTTAAGACCTATCTTGATCAAAATTTTCTTAGGATATCTTGATTCTTCGAGTAATTTGGCCTATAGATGAGTTTAAAGTGGCATCTTGTCTGAACCGAAGCAGGTGCCAATTCAAGTAAACAGGCAGCTCGCATATACTGATGGTGTGAGGGTTGTTGAACCATCCAAAGCAGTCCAGGCATCCATCGCTGATGGGCTACTGTTCACAGAGCTTGATAGGTAGAATGCTTTACATATTTACTACTACCTGTCACATCATTGTCTCAGACAGTTGTTTCCAACTATTGAGTTTTGTATTTGGTTCCCATTATTTTCTGTACTTTATCAGAGAGAGATTGATCTTTGGCAGGCAGCTGGATTATAGATTTTGTAGCAAATTGAAAAAATAAAGAGAGAAGAAAGATAAAGATAACAACGATGAGTCCCTGTGCTTTCTTTTTTTTGATCTGTCAATTCATTTCAACTGTTGAATTCTAAATTATGTTGATCCTAAAAGCATCTAAGAATGATAAAAACTATGGAGCCAATATTTAGTAAACTGAAATTTCTCTGTAAATTATTCATAATTATGTTTTTTACATAGCGCAAGAGCAGTGCTATTTTGTAAAAATAGCAAGATAATGTCTAAATTTCTACTTACAGCTTCTTACCTAATAACCCTCGAGCAAATAAGAACATTAAAAATAATTAATTCCTGATATATCTAAAATCTAAATGCATAAACAAAAGAAAAATAACAATATTGAGCATCAGCTATCGGATTACATTGGAGTGGAGTGCAGAAAACTTCAAAGAGATCTATTTCAGTGGATAGAGAGATGGTGTTGGGGGGCTGCATTCTAGCAGGTGCATGTCTTTCTTTGCAGCTTCGAGTAAAAGGTTAATTGTGCATGTCTACTTGCTGCTTCGAAAGGCTGACTTTTCTGGGAAAACACCCCTCTGAAAAGCGAAACAACCCAAATATGTAATGCACAACCATTCTTAATTGATTTGGTTTTGGATTTTACTTTTCATGCATGAAGAAAGGAATGGGTTGTCATACAAAGTATTTCTGACCCAATTTGTACTACAACAGGCCAGATGGTCAACCTTGCATGGAGAGCCTGGAGTTCAATTTGGTTCGTAATATGTTGATTGCAGCTGTTGAAGAACGCTATAGTGATGCAGGTACAGTATAATTACTACTTTTTTTCATCAATTGCTTAGTGTAATTGTCTTTGAAAATTATTATTTGTAATTACTGTAGGGCCTATGTTTAGATGATGCACAAAATCTATTAGTGAAATATTTTATTCATTGGTTATATGATATTTGGGTGGAGGTGCCTTTAACTTTGTGACAATGTAAATTTTTTATTTTGTGTTCATGCCAATCATCTAGATATCCTTCTGGCGGATAAGACTAGAGAAAGAGTTTAGGAAAACTTGAATTAAGGAGGTCTACATTGGAGTTTAAAGACCTTTGTTTGAGTATATCTAAAATTCAATTCATGGAATGTAATTTTAGTAGTAGTAACTCTAGTGGCAGAGTTGTAAATATGGGTGATCAAATCATTAAATGGTGTGATCGGTTTAGATATCTCAGTCTATTTTTCGAATTGATGGTGATATTGATGGGATGTTATTAGTAGAATTCAAGTTGGTTGGTTGAGAAGTAGAGGAATGCATCAGGCCTATTGTGTGATAGAAAAGTACTGCTTAGAGTCGGAGGAAAATTTTATAAGATGGTGGTGAGACCTGCAATGCTTTATGGCGTTGAATGTTGGCCTTTAAATGAGAACCATAAAACAAAGTTATGCATCAGGCCTATTGTGTGATAGAAAAGTACTGCTTAGAGTCGGAGGAAAATTTTATAAGATGGTGGTGAGACCTGCAATGCTCTATGGCGTTGAATGTTGGCCTTTAAATGAGAACCATAAAACAAAGTTAAGTGTTGCTGAGATGAGAATGCTTGAGTGGATGAGTGGCTTGACTCTAAGAGACAATGTGAAATGCATATGGCCGTGATAGGGTTAGTGTGGCTCTAGTGGCGAACAAGATTAGAAAGAATCATCTTAGATGGTTTGGTCACATTAAACGCTCATCTAATTAGGAGAGTAAATGTTCTAGATTCAACTTATGTTAAGAAAGGCAAAGGTTGACCTAAAAAGACTTGGGCGTATTGTATAAAAAATGATCTTAATCTATTAGAATTAAATGAAAATATGATACTTAATATAACACATCGAAAAAAAAGATTCATGTAGCTGATTCCACTTAGTGGTATAAAGGCTTGTTGTTCTTGTTGTGCGTGTGAATCATCAAGATTGCAAAGCTTTCTTTGCCTTCGTTGACATATTTTGAACTTTTTATTCTTAAACTGAAGAATGCCTCTTCTGTAGCCCCTACACCATTTGATATGCACTATAGAAGTCCATTCATGTTGCAATTATTATTTTATCAAACTAGCAACAATAGATATTGGGTTTGTTCTACTCCTTTTAAAAACTTTCATTTTTTTTTAATAACTTATAAGCAAATTCAAGTGTTTCCAACTAAGTTATACTTGT
Organism: Papilionanthe hookeriana x Papilionanthe teres; assembly: GCA_022702705.1. Taxonomy (NCBI): domain Eukaryota; kingdom Viridiplantae; phylum Streptophyta; class Magnoliopsida; order Asparagales; family Orchidaceae; genus Papilionanthe; species Papilionanthe hookeriana x Papilionanthe teres. The sequence continues at coordinate 24,532,352 of CM040424.1, read as the reverse complement.
TTTTTTACATCGATGTTAGATGTTCCACTTTCATGGCTATTCTTTACTCTTAAGGATGCCATATGTTTTATCAGAATGCCTAAGAATTTCTATGCCGCACTAGAAAAATGTTAAATCTTGATCTATCGTGGGTTATGCCACCTTGGAATAATTTTTGAAAAGAGGAGCTTTCAAAAGAAGAATCAGTGAAGAGATGGACACTGGAGATCAAAAAAGGATTATTACTCGTGATTTTTTATGCTCTTAATGGAATGATTATAGAAATTTTAGCTCTTCCAGTGGAAGTCATTTTTGGAAGAATTCTCACTGTCTCTTAGCCACCTCTATTTTTAAGTTGAGCTGAGCTGATATGTGCTACATATAATGCTATTTAAGAAGTATAAAGTTAAGACGCATGTATAAAATAAAGTACAAAAAAAAGGTAGCCAAAAGTGTGGCCTGTTCTTGCTGGCTTATTCAGTCATTGGGCGCATTGATGAAGTCAAATCTAATTTGTCGGAGAGACCTCGTCCCTTGAAAATTCTATGGATGACCGGCCGAATTGCTTGATGATCTGCCTAACCGGGCTTTCTGGCTGAATTTGAGTGGCTCGTCTATCTGGTGGTGCAGTCATGCTGAACTTGCTGGTCAATCTGGTTGGTCGACCTAAACCTGATGTAGTAAGAGATTTTCGCTGTACACTAACCCATAGCCTACTCAACATCAGTACGTCTACATCTTTGCTCTCATCGTATCACCTCTATCTCCAAACTTGGAGCACTACAAAAATAATCAGTGGCTGCTAATACTTCTCGGTCTCTCCCGTACTCTCTTCTTCTTTGGCATTGATTTTTATATGGCAGTGATAGCTCTAACTTGCAGCCGGACTAGTACTCTTTCTGCCTGGATTTTTTTCTTCCTTCTTTCCGCCACCTGACCACTGCTTACGAGGATTTTAGTTTATGGATTCATAAAAATTAGGCTAGTGGGGACAGGACCATCACTGTAGATCTGCTCGTGTCTATTATCCTTGTAGGTCTTGTTTAATGCAAGTTCTTGAATTTAATTTGCTTGCTGGCACCCATCTAGGCAGTTCAATTCTCAATTAAACCTTAAGAAATAAAAGGGGCAGCTTGCTGTCTTTCACTTGTAGTCGAATGTTATTTATTGGCACTTGGTGATGCAGATTACAGATTGCAGTCAATTCTTATATGATCACAAGATAAGATTTAACTATAGCATACTTTTTTGAACCAGCTTGCTTAAATAATGTCCGGCAACTGTGGGATATCAGATTAACTATTGTACCTTTTTTGGTCCAGCTCAATGGAGAAACAAGCTCACAGAGCTGCGAGCAAAGAGAAATTGGGCATGACGAAGAGCTACGCTGTGGACCGGATACACTGCATTTCAAGGACAGTCTCTGCGTTTACGTTTGGAAGCCGCTGATTAAAGCAGTGACGACCAGTATAGATGTAGTTATATGATATGTAAAACATTGTTGAAGTTTCTTTCATAGCTGCCTGTTTGTGAATATTATTGCCTTTGTATATAGACTCGTATGTTTATATATTCAATGTAAATTGACTGTAAACGATACTTGAAATATAAAAAAAAAATGTAAACATAACTACGCATTTTAAATTTTGTTATAAAGCTGGGTATTGATGATGTCTGTAACTTGGATAATTATTTTTGGGTGGTAGCGAGTGAGCTAAATCTCATCAGCAATTTTATTTGCATCCCTAATTCTAAGAGGGATTATTCATAGCAAACAAGGAGACTTAATTAACTCAATAACCTATTTAATATTCATTCAATCATTCATTGTGTTTTTTCCTAACAAAATTTTGAAGTTTCAATTTTCTATTCTTTTGTGGGGATAAACTGACATTTCAAAATTGATTATGCGAAAATGATTGAATATATGAGTAGAGAGAGAGCTCTAGGTGATGTTGATTGTTTGGCATGATTCTCTTTGTTCTATTTTCGTTAGACTGTGTCCTCTTGCACTCTTAGTATTTCCATTTTGGAAGATTTACGTACAAATGAATTTTTATGTTTTTATATATCTAATATCTAAATTTTAATTTTTACATAAATGGTATCTATTTATGCGTGAAAAAGTGCATTTCACTTTTGAAAGGTAGAATGATGATATTTTTGATATGATATGATTATTTGTGGTAGAAATATAAAAAAGTAAAATTTAGGTGTCATGTTTAAATACATAAAAATTGGTGGGATACGTAAATGTACCTACATATAGTGTGAACTCTCTCTCAAATCATATATATTTGTGGAGTATGTGAATATATTTCACCATTATGCCCACATAGATGCCACATGAACACAGTATTAAAATGGAAAATAAAAAATGCTAAAATTTATCATAGAAAACATTCACCTTTCCCTTTCCTGACACTAATAACTAATTTTGTATTGGAACATGCCTTCACATTAAGGCTGAGAAAGGCATGTGGTATTTGGATAGTAGATTATTTTGACATATGGCTAGTTCCAAAAGTAAATCTTAGCACTAGAATCTAAAATAACTAAAAAGAGACGCTTGTTGATAATAATACATGAAAAATAACTAGCTTAGATTATATTGGCAAGAAAGATTTCTTTATTATCAAGAAGGCCCTGTTAGTTGATGGATTAAAATATAACTTGCTAGGTATTAGTCAACTATGTGATAAAAAATTTCTAAATAAATCTAGTTAAATTTAAGTTACACACACACACACACACACACACACACACACACACACACACACACACACACACACACACACACACACACACACACACACACACACACACACACACAAAAGCTAATTTGATTTTGTTATTGAAAGGCCTATAGTTGAGTTTACCAATGACCACATATGTGATGCTTGTCAACTACAAAAATAGGTTAGATCATCTTTTCATTCCACTATGGAGTTGGCTACCTCTAGACCCAAAAAAAATTTGCATTATGGATCTATTTAGACATGTTAGCACCACTAATTTTGGAGGACATCTTATGGATTTGTAGTTGGAGATGATTATACATAATTTATGTTTAAAATTCATAAATTTTAAAAGTGAATTTCTTACTGAATTAAAAATATTTGAGCAAAAATATTACAACTATTCATAGTGATCATAGTGGTGAATGTAAAAATAAGTTCAAATATTGTTTAATGAGACTAGCATAAAACATAATGTTTCAGCCCTTCGAACGCCAAAATAGAATGGGATAACTGACATGCTTAAGAATTGACTACCTTTTAAATGCATCTATTGTTTACTTTATATGATATTGCACTTTAATGAAAGGTATTTTGCATGTTTTCGATTTCAGGTACATGAAATGAAGCTTTAGAGAAAATGGAGCGAAATGAGGTCTAAATGGAGCAAAAATGACACCACATAATCTGGCGCTAGCGCGCCAGATTTTGACGACATAACACTAGTTCTCGAGGTAAACATGTACCATAGCGCCCCAGTTTGTTGTCTTAGCACTAGAAGTGGTTTTGACCTTGGTTCAATGAATTTGGACGAATTTGAAGAGATGTTTGAAATGAATCTTGGTTATTTGCATAGCTTTATAAAAAAGGGCCATTGGCTAGTCGAAAAGAGGGATCTCAAGGGTACGAGGGTTAGTTGGGGTGAGATTGTGTGTAAAAGAGGAGAGTCCTTGATTGTGTAACAAGAGTTTGGAGATATCTTGAAAGGAACTTCAGGAATTGCTTGGGGAGGAGTCTAAAATAAGTACTTGTTTTTGTTTTTTAGTTTTTATTGATAAGACTTAGCTTTTAATAAAAATCATATTTTGTTGTGTTAACCCATGAGCTCTTAGTAGTTTTATTTGCTTTCTCCTTGCAAAAAGAAGTAATCATGTGGGGGCTTTAATTTTTTTAAAACTTCTTTTATTCTATAAGTTGTGATGGTATTTTCACCGCATTTACCTTGCAGACTAGCTATTTATGATGTTAAAATTCATTGCAAAACATAATGACCCGGGAGGACTATGATTTCACTCAACTACTGAGTACCACACTAACCTTACGAGGAGGGGTACCACAATCTATGAAGAGTGCAAATAGATAATGAGATAAGTTTTGATGGGCCTAGAATTGGTGTTTCTATGGTGACAGGATAGATCCTTTACCAATTTGGTTTCAAGTTGGAACTAAAAGTCTTTGGTAGGTCCTATAGAGAGGGTACAGTTGGTAACCAAGAAATGGTAGACTAGAATCTACTCAGCACTACTACACAAGCTGAAACTTACTTTAGATTAGTTAATGTTCTTGATGCACTCGGGAGAGGGTAAGGAATAAGAATGCTCATATTTGTCACAATATAAGATTTAAACCTTTAAACTTTTTGATTCCAACACTAATTATAAATTAATTGCTAGGGGAAAGATTTTTTACATAAATTGAACTTTTCTACATTTAATTAGTTTATAATATTTGCATTTTAATTGTGCATAGAATTAAATCTTGCATACATTTAATTTTAATATTTTCTAATTACTTCGACATTCTTCTCCTATAAGTTGTGTTTGCAGTTTCAATAGAGGTCTTTTTAAGTCATTATAGGAGTTACAGCTTTCCCCGTGGGATCAATACTTGGGTTTTTGAAGAAAACTATATATTACTTGAAATGATGCGTATACCTACGTAGAACCCCTAGTATGTGAAATATAAATTAAATTCTAAACTCTATATCATATCCATTTTGTACACTAGCCGTTAAATATAAATTGGGTTAAATTTTTTGCCATCTTTTGGGAACTTAAATAACTGCGCAATTGTAGGTCAGGTCAATAACTGAGACAAAAAATAAGACTTGTAAAAGCTGATGGATCATTGTTAAATGAATACAAGCTTCATAAATACTTTTGAGCCAAAGCAATAAACACTTCTTATTATGTGCTTAATTAAGTAAGTATAAGACTTAAGATGAATAAAAATTTGTATGAACTATTAAGAAGAACAAGTCTAAATCTCTCTCATTTACATGTATTTGGTTGCAAATGCTTTGTATTAAATAATAAAAAAACTACCTTATGAAAAGTAGATGTTTATTCTCTTGGGATACTCCTTTGAAGGAAAAATGAATAAGGTTTTTAACAAGAGAACCATAGTAGTATATGAGCCTTATCATGTCACCTTTGATCAATCAAATCCTTTCATTCCACCTGTAATTTTCGAAGAAGATGAAGAATACCACTAGAATTAGAAAATTCATTACCTTAAGAACAATATAAATTGAATCAAACTTTACCTAAAGGATAGAGATAATTCTTAAGTCATCATAGAAATCCTATCATAGGAAAAACATTAGTAATTGTTAGGATTACAAATAATCTAATATAATAAGTGAGTAACATTGCATTCCTATCATTGTGTGAACCTATCAATATAAATGAGGCTCTAGCTATTTAGTTTTGGATTAATGCTATGCAGAAAGAGTTTAATAATTCATAACAAAATGTGCTCTAGTAGCTAGTGCTTAGGCCAAATGATCAGAATATTATTATAACTAAATGGATATTAAAAAAAAATATTAAAATTTAAGAATGAAGACTATATTAGTACCGAAAAGATATAATCAGGTTGAACGAATATATTTTGAGGAATCCTTTGCCCTTGTTGCTTGCCTATTAGATTTTTCACATTTTAAAGGCTCTAAGTTGTTTCAAATATGTATAAAGACTACCTTTTTTAATTATATAATTGAGGAGGTGATGCTCAACTATGAAGCAATTTGATCAATCACGCAAGTATACATGTCGGTCAAAGTAATTTATAGAAATGCGTCCACACATCGATCTCACGAAGATAATGTCAAAATATTTCAAAGAGCCGAAGTTCTAATTTATTTTATTGCTAAGTATAGTTTGAAATGATCAAATTCAAGAAAGGAATATAATATTCAAAAAATGCATCAAACATAATGGCTGGAAAAAGTACAATTTTTAGATATCCAAAATTCATACTCCAGTCATACCGCTTAGGTGGTTTCTTGGAGTTTTTCTATGTAACCCATGCTATTGTTGACAACCAGGGACAAAATTTTTATTCTTAAGTAGATGCCATGGTCAGAAGAAGAATAAAGAAACCATAAAATTAAGCTTCACTTAACCTCGTTTCTCAAGGTTCTTCTGATCCCCTATCTTGGTTGCAAAATCCTAACTAGACTATTTCTATTCTACCAGGATTTTTTGGCTAACCTACTCGTTCCACTATGCAACAGACATAAGTCATAATGCACGAGGGATTTTAGCATTCTTATTGTGTCCATAAAAGTTAAATTATGGTCGAATGGTTAACACATCAACATTAAAAATATTATGCATTAAAAAAGGCGTATAAGGAAAAAAATCCATAGTATGAAAACCACAAGAAAATCATAAACCTTACATCACAGGAGTACAAAAAAAGATTAGCTACAATGCATGAGGGGAGTAAACATGAACTTTGTTATTGCGAGAATAAAAAGGAGACCGCACAAAGCACAAAAAACTAATTTCAGAGCCAATCGGTCCTTATAATATATTGTGGTTCTCTCTGTTCAATGTAAATATCCGTGGATCTTCCTTATATATATCCACTCAATCTCATTTTACAACTTCATCGAACTCCTTAAATAAACCTGAAAAAGAAAATGAAACAAGAAAAAATAACATAACTCTTCTGAGCGAACCCAAAGAAGAAACTCGAAGAGCTTAAAAAACTTCCCTAAATCCTGGACGCTTAACCTCTAAGGCCAAAAGTGCTATCATAATGATAAAAATCAGTTTGAATACGTAGATATTACATTAGAGGTTCAAAATGGAATCCAAACTCTCAAAATCAGCCAAATTAAAAAATTTAGGTATTTAGGCTCGATGGTACGCATGTGAGCGTGTGAGTGTGCGCATATGCACTTTTGGAGGCAGGCGCAATTGCACTGCGAGCGTGTGTAGGCAGAAGCGTGGGCACGCAAAAGGGGTTAGTTGCAGGAGCATCTTAGAGAATAGATAGTTACGACAGTGTGCTGACTGTAGGTTCGTGATTGTACCCACACACAGACAAGTGTGTAGGCGAAAACAGTGTTGGTTGCTGGCTTGTGTAATCAGCAGGAGTGCGAATGCACTTATGGGAACGATTGTTCACAAATGCTGGGTCACATGCGTGAAATCCTAATTTTTTAAATTTACTTCTACTCCCCATTTCACATGTTTTTCTTTCCCAAATGGCTTATATCTTGTATCCTACACATCAAAATAATAAGAACTTTATCAAGCATACTAGCATGATAAATATAGAATTAACATGGTATTTAATGTAATGAAATCATGTAAATTTACCTCGTATCAACCCTCAAACTTACTTATTACTTTCTCTCAAGTGATCTCATATCTCAACAAGGACAAAAAAGATGTTTGAAATTCTCATGTGGGCTCGTTTTTTTTAAATAGATTATATAAGAGTAATAAAGGGTATTAAAATCTCATTTCAAGGTAGGATTTTTTTTTATTTCAAATAGCCTAGCCTTTCCTTTAATTTCCTTCTTCTCAAACTTAAGTAATTATCAAAATGCTTAATCTAGTATAATAGAAATATTTTCATTTCTCAAGGATATTTTTAAATCGATTAAGACTCAACTAACCAACCTAACATCCCTTAATGTCTTTCATGAATATATTATCTTAAGAATTTCTTTAAGAAGTTTTTAAGTCTTATTCCAGACCCAACCGGCAATTACGTAGTTATTTAGTTTTCTGGCTGAAAACCAGACCCAATTTCTTTAAGTGGCTAGTGTGCAAAATGGATATGTTTTAGAGTTTAGAATTTCATTTATATTTTACATATTAGGGATTCTACGCAAATATATGTATCATTCAAGTAATATAATGTTTTCTTTAAAGCCTGGAGTATCGATCTTAAGCAAGGTAAGAAATCCCTTAGGCTAAGTTCTAGTCTACTACTATCAGTTCTTATTTTGGAATGTCGATTAAGGGGGTTTTCTAACAACAAATCCTAAATAAAAACATAAACTAATGATAAAATTAACTAGATAAATTGGTTTGGTGAATTTTGAGGTGTAATAATTACCTTTATCTTATGGTGATTTAGATAATAAGTAGGAATAAGATGCTTAGAATCTAGTATAGATAGTGAAAATATGAGCAAAAGTCTAAGTTACCCTCTTCTGAGTGTGTAACATAGCTTAGACAACCTAGATTTGATTCCTTAAAATAACTAGATTGTCACGGAAGAACTTCTAGTCTATCACCCTTGAGTCTCCTTCTCCTAATAGCCCTCTAATTGTCTCAATCTTAGATTGAAGATACAAAAACCTAGATCAAATTGGTAGGAATCTAGCCTATCACCCTAGCAACACTAATTTTCACCTATCAACAAATATCTCTTTACATTGAATCTTTAGACTACTTTTCCTTCACCCATAAGTTCAATGTGGTTCTTTCTAATTGTTCATGCTATAGCTCTCCCGAGTCTTTATGGTGAACATAAAATTTTAACAATTTGTATGGCTAGTACAAAAAGTAAATGAAGCACAAAAAGAAAACCATCACATTAAAATTTAAAAATCAATTCTAAAAGCATTATGAAATTCTACTCATTCAACATATGCATCACAAGAGAATGGTAAAGGAATTCTTCTTACAAAGCATGTTTAAAAAAATAGAAAACTTTATTAAAATAAAGCAAATATACTAGATGTATGTTTACAAACAAGTACAAAATATTCAAGAACACAATACTTAACTTTTCCCCTCTGAAAGAAAGATGAAAATCCCTCCACAAAGTCTCATACTAATCCATGCAATGATAATACCATCCTTTATAGATATCTCTCAAAACCCCATCTCCAATCTCTCCGGAAAAGATAAAAATCTACATTTCCTACTCTTATCTATGACCTCTCGGCCTTCCTGAAGAATTCTAGCTTAGAAATGTTGAAAATCCCCCCTTTTGCCAAGAGAGAGAGAGAGAGTCAAAGTCAAAGAGACACTCTTAAAATAACCCTCAAAATCCCCAAGAGTCACTTCAGATGCCCCTTCAAAATAATTCCAAATACATTGCATTTTTTTTTAAAAAAAAATCCAATTATGGCGCATAGGTGCCCAACTGTGGCGCTTAGGTGCCCGCCTTCTAGAAACATGAAATAACTGACTGTCGCTTAGGTGCAAAGCCAATTTTTCTCCTATGCTCCATGTACCCCAATTTGCTTCTTTATTGCTCTATTTTCTCCAAAAATCCATCTCTTATACCTGAAACTAAAAAAATGCAAAAAAAAAAAAAATCTTACTTTAAAGTGCAATATCATAAAAAATGAGCATAAAATGTATATAAAAAGCACATTTTTAGACTTCTCAATTACACAGGCGATATTTAAGGCAATTCAATTTTTTTTTTTACTTTTATACTCACCTCAAGCTTGTTTTCAGGGTAATTGATTATGTATTTTGATTTTGAAAGTGGGTCTTTCACAGTCTTTTAACTTTTTATTTTTTTAACTCCACTGAAAAATTAGTAAATATGGTGCAACACTTTTCTTTTAAGAATTTTGAATGTTTAATTACATCTAAACATAAATTCTCAATTCTTATTAATTTGAACTCCAAAATATTATAATCCATTTAAAAAGTCAAGAATCAATTATATTGATTTAATTTAAAATTAAAGACTTAAAGTATGTTTGGATGACTACTAATATTTTAGTTACAAAATTTTAATTATTTTGAGACTTTAAGATTCAGGTGAAATTTATTAACGTGTAATTGTTCATAATTAGGACATTAATTTTAATCATGCTCTTTAATGAGTTTTCACCTTTTAATTGAATTTATTATAAAATTCAATTTAGTTATTAGGATTCCTGACATGAGTCCCCACTTTGAAGTGTAATCATTAGTTCAGTTATGAGAATTACTTCAAGGCAAGTACACATGCATCACTTTATCCCTCAAACTTATTTTATATCCTATGCATGCACAAGAGAATGTAATAATAATGAATTGAAGCTAGATAATTCAACATAATAAAGCATCATCACTAGAGGATCACTAATGTTAACAAATAAACTCGAGGTAAGAATGTAAGAATGCCACGAAAAACTCATGAAACTCTTACATAAATAAAGAAACAAGAAATACTCACAACAAATTCAAATGAAAATTTGAAGCAAATTTCAAAAAAAAAAAATCAAAACAAATGAAAAATTAAAAACATGCCCAAAATATCAGATATTGCTTGACTTGCCTCCCAAAAAAATGCTTGGTTTAACATCCTCAGCCTAACCAACAAATCCTCCTCTATGATGAAAATTCTAATTTAGTAATCCTTGATTTATTGCCCGATCTTATTTTGGTTTTATTTTTTTTTTAAATTCTTAATTCTCAATATTTCTTATAACATTTTCTTCTTAGTTCGATATCAGTCTTCTAAAGGGTATGTAAAGTTTTTATTCAAATTATCATTCTTAAGGGTATTTTTTAACCAAGAATTCTCCCAATTAAATCTTCTATTTGCAAATTAGTTTTTGTCATCACAAGTTGTAATAAGTGTTTCCCTAGAATTTAAGTCAGGGCTTTCTAAATCTTTGATTGGATTCTCCCTAGGTTCTTCAAGTTCAAGTTTTAACTCCACTAGGTTACTCTCCTTCCTAGGGTTATCTTTTAACTCCTTCCCTAGGGGTACTTCTATGAGTGGTCCTACTGGTTCAACTATCTCCCTAAAACACAAAGGTTTGCCTCAAAAAAGATGATCAAATTCTTCCTCAGTCATTATCCAATAAAAGTTATCCAACTCATTTTGCTTCGGGGTTTAATTCCTTAGATTCTAATACTTGGTGTTCAACTACCCTTGATATCCTTTGCGGTTCATTGCTTAATATTTTAGCTAATTGTCTAATTTGATTTTCTATATTTTTAATGGTTGCACCCTGGCTTTGTAACCACACAGTTATCAACAATTCTTCTAAATACTCATTTTCTTCAGTGTAGTCACTATTTCCAATATTCTACAAGATTGGCTTCACCATTGTTGGTTTTCTACACTTGGGTTATTATTATTCCAATTGAATTTTGGTTGTGAAACAGCTTCGGCTGTAGGTGTTGGAAGATAGGTCATCAAACTTAGTTCCTATGGCAAAGTGTTCAAAATTTATGTGAAAATTAACCATAAATGGGTTGATATACTCCTGAGAAAGTATAAACTAATTTTCTTGAGGGGTTGCCTTACGAAGTGTTAAAAGATTTTTATATTTTGATATTTTATTTTTTTTCAATTTTTTCTATTTTGAGAATTTCAAAAATAAACGCAAGAACAAAATAAACAAAAAATAAAATAAAAAGAAAAATAACAAATTTTCAAACTTAGACTCTAAGTATTTCAACTAAAATTTTCCTAAAGTTAGAAAATTTTAACAATTATCCACGAAAACATCACCAATGATTTGATATATGAAATTAATGTGAAACAAGTCATTCAATCAAATAAGTATACATGTTGATCAAGTAATATACATAAATGAGTCTGTGTATCGATTCCATAAGGATGGTGTCAAAATATTTCTAAAAGATGAAATTCTGGTTTACTAATATGCTAAGTCTAGTTTGAAGTGATTAAATTAAAGAAAGGAATCTAATAGTCCTAAAATACAGTAAACAAAAAAGACAATAAAAAATATTGAGTTTTTCAGATATGTAAAATTCATACTCCTGTGATACCAGTTAGGTGGTTTCTTGAAGTTTTCCTATGAAGCCTGTGCTAATGTTGACAACCAATGGCAAAAGTTTTCTTCTTAAACCTATGCCTAATTTAGAAGAAGAATTAGAAATCTATAAAGTTAAGTTTTGTTTAACCAATGGAGTTTCCTAGGATTCTTTCGATTCCCTATCTAGGTTGCAAAATCCTAACTAGAATATGCTTATTCTGCCTAGTTTTTATGGTTAACCTACTAATTCCACTACACAACAGAAAAAAGTCGTAGCTCATGATGGATTTTAACATCCTTAGAGCATCCAATAAAAATATAAATCATCGAAAGGTTAGCACATCAACATCAAGAAATTCATCAAAAAAGAATTCAAGGGAACAAGAAATTCATCGATTGAAGACCACAAGAAATCTACATCCTTACAACATAGTAGTACATAACAAAATTAATTGCAATGCATGAGGAAAGAAAACATGGATTTTGTTATTACGGAAATAAAAATGATACAATGCAAGAAGTATATAAAACTCACTACAGAGCCAATCAGTCCTTGCAATACATCTTGGTCCACTATATTCAATACACACATCCATGGATTTGTTTCATTCATATGCACTAAATCTCTACTTATAACATCATAAATCCCTCAAAGCAAATGTGAAAAGATGAATAAAAAAAAACTCTTAAGAGTGAACCCGAAGAAGAAACTCTTAGAGCTCCAAAGAATTGTCTAAACCTTAGAGGCTCAGCTATAAAGGCCAAACGTGCTCATTTAATGATAAAATAAGTTTAAATACTTAGATATTACATTAGAGATATAAAATATGCATCAAAACTCTCCAAATCCATCAAATTGTAAAATTGGAGCATATAGTTGTGCTAGCAGGCACGGGTGTGCGTGCAGGTGCCCGCACATGCCCGTGTAGGTGCTCGCACATGCCCGTGTAGGTGCATAATTGCATCATAGGTCCACATAGGCGATACCATGGCATCCAAATGCATGCAAATAGAGACTGATTGAGGGCACATGTGTGAAGGAAAGACAGTTGCAGCGACATTGATTGCAGGTGTGTGCATATATCCGCACACAGACAAGCACATGGGTGGTAGCATCACTGTTTGTAGGCATGTGTAACTGAGTTGAGGGGCTGTGCATGCACACAAAAGCAAGCTGGTGTGTGTGAGAGTGCGTATGCATGCAGGTGCACACACTTGCACTCAAATGCTGACTCGAGGGTATAAAATACAAATTTTCATCATTTTTTCTCCCCACTTCACCTCTTTTCCTTCCCCAAGTGGCATAAATCTTGTATCCTACACATCATAACAATAATACCTTTCTTAAGCCTAATATCATAATAAATAGAGGAATTAACCTTGTATTTATCGTAAGGAAAGCTTGTAAATTTACCTCGTATTAGGAGCATGTGTATGTTGAACTACAACACAAATTTAAAGTTTAACGCATATAAAACATGTATACCAATTGAAAAAAAAGGAGCCATTTGGGCTTAAGAAAGAACCCCAAGATTGGTATGATAGACATAATAATTTTCTCAGGATATTTTCCTTTGTAAAAGGTTTTGTTGATAACACCCTAGCTATTCATAAAACAGTTTGAAAGGAATTTTGTAGGTAAAGTATGTGTGGATTATATTATCTTTAGGATCAACTAATTGATTAATGTTTGATGATTTTGCTTCCATTATGAGTTTGAAATTTGAAATGATGTCAAATAGGAGAGCTAAGCTATTTCTCGGGCTTTTGTTGGAAATAATGAGAAGTTGGAACATTTTCGAGTCAAACTAAGCATACAAAAGTATTGATTAAGTTTGACTTGGAATAATATATGAGTAAAACACAACTATGAGCCGTAAAATTCAATTGGATGATGATTCAAATGGGAAACTTGTACACTCTAAAAAATATTGAAGGAAAATTAGTTCGTTGTTATACGATTGCTAGTTGACTTGACATTATGTTTAATGTGCTTATGTGCACGCTTTAATTCAAATTCAAATAGTCACACTTAGTAGCAGTAAAAAGGTTCTTTATTTATCTTATATGAACTCCTAGATTAGAACATTGATATTTTATAAACAATGTATATTTTTATCTAGTTGGATGTAGACTAGATAAAAAAATTACATTAGAAACTTGCTATTTCATAGAACACTCCTTAGTTTTTTGGGTTCAGTAAAAAACACTATTTAATAGCCTTATCCACTTAAGAAATAAAGTAAATAACTGTAGAAAGTTGCATTGCCCAAGGCTTATGGTTGAAACAACAATTTTCTACTTTGGTCTACATTTGGATACTATACCTATATTGTGCGACAATACTAGCGCCATTTATATCTAAGCATTCCATACAACATTCATGAATAAAATATATTGATATTAATCATCACTTCATTATTGATCATATGTTAAAAGTGGATGCTGATATTGAATTCAATGACATAAAAAATCAATTAGTAGATATCCTTACAAATCCTTTTAGTCGTCACTGATTTTGATCACTTAGAAGTAATCTTGGAATAATTAACTTTAATGTGTAACTGCCCTAGGAGACCCAACTTAAAAGAAAAATTATTTTTGCTTTAACCCATTTTTTATTTTGTTAAAAGGAGGAAAAAGATGTTGGTCTTTATATTTTTACATGAACATATTTAGGGGTATTAACTATATTCTTCTATATGCATACATCTTATTTTGAGCATTAAGTTATAAATTTGTATGGTATAACCTTGTAATAAGTGTGATGAAGGGTCTTTTTATACCTTCATTTACAAAACTACCAACATAGGTTTGTCAATATAAAAGAGAGGAGATTATTAGCCCCATGAGTCATGTTACGATACGTTGGATTTTGATAAAAAAAATATGTGCAGATGGTACTAATATTTTTATTATTAATATTTCAGGAAAATTATCATGCATAGCTTGATAAACTAACTTTAAATCAAATTTTCGTTTGGTTTGGGTTCTATGCGAATTGTTAAAATTTTGTATGAATTAATAAAAAATGCTTTCAATAATTAAGAAATGAATTTTGAAATCAATTCATATTTTCTTCATATTTTATTTAACTTTTTAAATACTAAAAATATTTTCATTTCATTAAATTATTCCTTAAAAATGCCTTTGGATAATTTCTTATTTACTTGCATTATTTTAGGTTTTATTCATATAAACATTAAGTAAGTATTAATAATTATCTGCATTTTATATGAATTATCCATATCAAATTCATTTATGGATTAATTAATTTACAATCTATAAATTCATGAGAATTATCCTTTTATAAGAAGTGTCATTGGAACATTTCTCTCTCCGATAAAATTCTTTGATAATTAGATTCTCTCTTAAATAATTCTAGTATAATCCCCTAATAAATGACCACAAGTTATATGTTATTTTTTGTCTTGATTTTATTTAAATAATCTAATTAATTTCAAGCCATTTAGATTTCTAAATTATCCATCAAATTCAAATTTTAAATTTTGAGTTATAATTCATATAAGACCTACCAAATTTACTTCTACCTATTTATGGGATGTCTTCAAACTATTTTCAAATGCATATCATTTCTAAATTTCAAATGTTAAAATAATTCTTATCATAAAAATAAATTTTTCTCCTTGAATTTCCTCTTTAATTATTATATATGAATTGATTTAATCAATTCAATTAAACCACTATGAAAGTAGCATTGTCCCTTCCTTCTTCTCTTTTTTAACTAATTTAGCTACAATAATTAATTGAATTTAGTAAAACTCATTTTGAATGCCTTGGGTCATCCTACCTTCTTCTTCTTTTTATTAATCTAGCTCCTTTAAATTAAATAATATATATAAGGATTTTGATTAAATTATTACTCTTAAATTCAAATTAGTTATATTTTTATCTTCCTCATAAATTAAAAATTCAAATACTTCCCAAAAAATATTCCTCTACTTATTCAAATTTTATTTAAGTACTCATTATTTTCTAAATAAAATAATGACCAATTTAGATGTGTTAGGGCCAACCTCTTAAACAAATCTTTGGTTTAGCTATTTTAAATTAAAATTTGAGCTCCAAACTTAAGAAACATTCAAAATGAACACTCCTCAAAAGGTTTACTTCTTGAATAATTTTATCAAACCAAATAACTAATTCGGAAGTATGTTGGCCAAAATTTTAAAAGTACATAACATCACTAGGTATTTCTTCATCTCCTTACTCTCACACTTGCAAATTCTTTTCACTTTAGCAGAAACATAGAGATATATCATATCTTAATATCTTCTTTTGCTAAAGATAAGAAAGATTATAAAATTTATAAGACTTCATGGCAAACCCTTTAATCTCTTAGAAAATGCTCCTTGCTTTAGTGGAAGATGAAAGGTGTCATGTTTACTCAAATATTAGGGGCATGAGTTCAATCCTTAAAGTAAGAAAATAAAAAATTCTCTCCACCTAGTAGCAATACATAGTATTAAAAATATTAAACTTATTTATGATTTAATCATCGTTTGGGTTTCATATTCTTACATCATGTTTAAAATGGGTTTGGCATAAAAATTACAAGAAGTGATCTTATCATTCATTGTAGATATTAGAAAAAAAAGGAAAACTAAATTATGAAGAAGCTTCGTGTATGTTTATTGATTGATTGGGGATTGTGTGAGCAAAATGGTGTTATTCTTTTATGAGAGAATCATTTATTCTTTTTCCTTTTATTGAATATTGTTTATGAGGATTTTGTGCTCACCCATGAAGAGTGTTATTTGTGAGAGTTTTGTTCTCACCAAAGTGTGCTAATTGTGAGATTTTTGTGCTCACCTTAGATTATTGTAAGTTTAATGGAGAATCCTAGCAAGAGGTTGGCGAGGAATGGGCATAGGCCAAGAGGGTTAGCCGAACCACATAAAAATCTTGTGCCACTTGTCTCCTGCTTTTTTTGTGTACTTATGTTTGTTTATTCTAACAATGACTCATTCAAAATATAAATTTTATATAAAAATAATAAAGTTTTAAATTTAAGTTAATTTTTTTACATCAAATTCACACCCTTCCGCTCTTAGGTGCATGGTAGCTTCATTTTCTTGGATGAGTTGGAGAAAGTCTAGAGAAAAATAGTTTGAGCTGTAGAGAAAAAGTGAGTTTAAAAGAAAATTTTGTGAAGTCTAATTAGCTCATGGAAAAGAAATGAAGTGAAATATATATAGAGTAGGAGCTCAGCAAGATTTATTATTCATCTTCTTGGGCTTATGGGAGAGAGTTCAAGAGTTGTAGTTCTACTTCAGTGCTAGAATAATGGTTGAAGGAGTGAATTATCTACTTCCAATCAACTTCATATTATTCATCGTAGAGTTTGGAGAGTCAGAGACTGATCTTAATCTCATGATGGTGAGATTAATATCTTCTTCTTCCTCTTTAAGATCAATACAATTGGTGGCGATGGAAAGAAAGAAATATCATGGAATTTGATGATGATGTCATCGCCATCCAATATATCATATCAATGTCAAGGAGTCGCCGTCTAATATTAGCCTAGTTTTATTCGTATAAATCCTATGAAGGATTTAGAGAATTTTTAGGACTAATCGTAGAAAAAGGTGTTTATGATAATTCTTATATGAGGATATTCTAGAATAACGTATTCTAGAATTTTCATATTAAGAAAATCATGGTAAACCAGAGATTTCTGTTTTGGGTTCTTTCAGATCTCCTATAGAGGTAAGCCTCTATAGTTAATTACATCTTAAACAATTCTCGATTGTTTAAGAAAACTTATTAATGTTAATCATTTGTTTTCTAAAAGATTTATTTTAAGGAGAGATGTACCCACTATCACTCCCAAATGTCGTTATATCATGTTATTGAATACTTTAGGTATTATGTCTAACCTAAAGGTTCTGGTTTCATTGTCATGTCGTTGTTGTGGTGAAAAAATTCAGGTTATATGTCTAACCTAAAAGTTTTGTTTTGTTGTCAATGTTGTTGTCTTGTTGAAACGTTTCAGGTTATATGTCTAACCTAAAAGTTTTGTTTTATTATCAATGTTGTTGTCTTGTTGAAAAGTTTCAGGTAATATGCCTAACCTAAAAGTTTTGTTTTGTTTTGTTGCTAATATTCCGTTGTCGGCGTCCTGTAAAACAGAGTTAGCACACCCTATAACATGCACAGAAAATCTAAACGGAATTTCTTGTCTTCATCCTGCGAAGAAAATATCGTCAGAAATAATACCACATAATATTTTTTGAATGTCAAGTTATTTTGAAATGTCAACTTCATGCTAATCATGTTGTTTTTAAAATGTCAAATTTTCGTTGATTATGTCAACATCAAATTTATGTCGGTTATGTCAATTTCAATTTTAGAATGTCGGATTATGTCGGTCTTGATATGAAATGTTGAATTGATCTTGAGTTTGAACTTAAATTTTGGGTTCGTGTCTATTCTTGAATTCATGTCTGTCGAAAGATTTAAAGTTAAATTCAAAATTTATTGAACTAACTTGGGTTCATGTCTAGTTGAACCTAAGTTAAATTCAATGTTGATTGAATTTAATTAACTCGAGTTCATGTTTGTTTGATCTTAAGTTAAAGTTAAATTCAATATTGATTGAATTAACTTGGATTCATGTTTGATTGAATCTAAGTTAAATTCAATGTTGATTGAATTTGATTAACTCGAGTTCATGTCTGTTTGAACTTAAGTTAATAGGTTTGGTTTAGGATGGACTTAATTAAATTTTAAACCTTGTTTAAATAGGATTTAAAGGTTAATCAAGCCTAATAAATTAGACTTAATTAGAATTATAGACCATTCAAATCCATTTTAGGTAAGGTTTAAGTCTTGATCAAGTCTATTTTGTTGGACTTAGATTTAGGATTGTCTTAAGTTCATTAGGGGTTGAACTCAAGTTCAGTTTGATTTAAGTCTAATGTAGATTAGACTTAACTTTGGTTTAGGTTGAATTTAGGTTCAATGTGGATTGGACCTAAGATTTAGATTAACTTGAGTTCAAGTTGGATTGAATTCAAGTTAGGTCTTGTTTGAGTTTAAGTTAGGTTCAATATGGATTGGACCTAAGATTTGGGTTAACTTGAGTTCAAGTTGGATTGAATTCAAGTTAGGTTATGTTTGAGTTAGGTTCAATATGGATTGGACCTATGATTTGGGTTAACTTGAGTTCAAGTTGGATTGAACTCGAGTTAGGTTATGTTTGAGTTTAAGTTAGGTTCAATGTGGATTGAACCTAAGATTTGGGTTAACTTGAGTTTAAGTCGGGTTATGTTTGAGTTAGGTTCAATGTGGATTGAACCTAAAGTTTAGGTTAACTTGAGTTTAAGTTGGGTTGGGTTTAGGTTAGGTTCAATGTGGGTTGAACCTAAGGTTTAGGTTAACTTGAGTTCAAGTTATGTTGGACTCAAGTTAGTTTACGTTAGGTTCAATGTGCGTTGAACCTAAGGTTTTAGATTAACTTGGGTTCAAGTTAGTTTGGACTCAAGTTAGATTAGATTTAGGTTAGGTTCAATGTGGGTTGAACTTAAGGTTTAGGTTAACTTGGGTTCAAGTTAGGTTGGACTCAAGTTAGATTAGGTTTAGGTTAGGTTCGATGTGGGTTGAACCTAAGGTTTCAGGTTAACTTGGGTTCAAGTTAGGTTGAACTCAAGTTAGATTAGGTTTAGGTTAGGTTCAATGTGGGTTGAACCTAAGGTTTAGGTTAACTTGGGTTCAAGTTAGGTTGGACTCAAATTAGATTAGGTTTAGATTAGGCTCAACTTGAGTCTAATATGGGTTAGACTTAGGTTTGGTTTAATTTTGACTTAGGTTCAAGTCAGGTTGAACCTAAGTTTGGTTTGACTTAAGTCTAATGTAGATTCGACTTAAGTTAGATTTAGGTTTGATTTAGGTTCAAAGTGGGTTGAACCTAAATTTGGTTTGACTTAAGTCTAATGTAGATTAGACTTAAGTTAGGTTTAAATTTGATTTAGGTTCAATGTGGGTTGAACCTAAATTTAGTTTGACTTAAGTCTAATATAGGTTAGACTTAAGTTAGGTTTAGGTTTGATTTAGGTTCATGTCAGGTTGAACCTAAGGGTTTGGTTTGACTTAAGTCTAATGTAGATTAGGCTTAAGTTAGGTTTAAGTTTGATTTAGGTTCATGTCAGGTTGAACCTAAGTTTGACTTAGATCTCGCTAAGTTTGGTTTGACATAAGTCTAAATGGGTTAGACTTAAGTCAGGTTTGATTTTTGTTAAACCTTGGTTAATTAAGGCTTAATGGTTTAATTAGGTCTAAGGGTTAGACCTAATTAGGGTTTAAGTTTGATTAAACCTTAGTTAGTTAAGGCTTAATGGTTTAATTAGGTCTAAGGGTTAGACTCTAATTGGGGTTTGAGTTTGATTAAACCTTAGTTAGTTAAGGCTTAAAGTTTTAATTAGGTCTAAGGGTTAGACCTAATTAGTGGTTTAGGTATGATTAAACCTTGGTTAGTTAAGGCTTAATGGTTTAATTAGGTCTAAGGGTTAGACCTAATTAGGGTTTAAGTTTGATTAAACCTTAGTTAGTTAAGGCTTAATGGTTTAATTAGGTCTAAGGGTTAGACCTAATTAGGGTTTGAATTTAGTTAAGCCTTAGTTAGTTGAGGCTTAATGGTTTAATTAGATATAATGGTTAGATCTAATTAGGGTTTAGGTTTGATTAAACCTTAGTTAGTTAAGGTTTAATGGTTTAATTAGGTCTAATGGTTTAGACCTAATTAGGGTTTAGGTTTGATTAAACCTTATGTTTAAGGAAGTTAATTAAGTTTAGTATGTCTTTAAACCTAATTAAGGGAGTTTAGTTTTGTGTTAATTAAGTTTAATATGTCCTTAAACTTAATTAAAAAAGTTTAATTTTTATTAAACCTAATTTAGGTAAGGTTTAATGGGTTAATTAAGTTTAGTGTGTCTTTAAACTTAATTAAAGAAGTTTAATTTTTATTAAACCTATTTTAGGTAAGATTTAATGGGTTAATTAAGTTTAGTGTGTCTTTAAACTTAATTAAAGAAGTTTAATTTTTATTAAACCTAATTTAGGTAAGATTTAATGGGTTAATTAAGTTCAGTGTGTCATTAAACTTAATTAAAGAAGTTTAATTTTTGTTAAACCTAATTTAGGTAAGGTTTAATGGGTTAATTAAGTTTAGTGTGTCTTTAAACTTAATTAAAGAAGTTTAATTTTTATTAAACCTAATTTAGGTAAGGTTTAATGGGTTAATTAAGTTTAGTGTGTCTTTAAACTTAATTAAAGAAGTTTAATTTTTATTAAACCTAATTTAGGTAAGGTTTAATGAGTTAATTAAGTTTAATGTGTCTTTAAACTTAATTAAAGAAGTTTAATTTTTATTAAACCTATTTTAGGTAAGGTTTAATGGGTTAATTAAGTTTAGTGTGTCTTTAAACTTAATTAAAGAAGTTTAATTTTTATTAAACCTAATTTAGGTAAGGTTTAATGAGTTAATTAAGTTTAGTGTGTCATTAAACTTAATTAAAGAAGTTTAATTTTTATTAAACCTAATTTAGGTAAGGTTTAATGAGTTAATTAAGTTTATTATGTCTTTAAACTTAATTAAAGAAGTTTAATTTTTATTAAACCTAATTTACGTAAGGTTTAATGGGTTAATTAAGTTTAGTGTGTCTTTAAACTTAATTAAAGAAGTTTAGTTTTTATTAAACCTAATTTAGGTAAGGTTTAATGAGTTAATTAAGTTTAGTGTGTCCTTAAACTTAATTAAAAAGAGTTTAATTTTTATTAAACCTAATTTAGGTAAGGTTTAATTGGTTAACTAAGTTTAATGTGTCCTTAAACTTAATTAAAGGAGTTTGATTTTTATTAAACCTAATTTAGGTAAGGTTTAATTGGTTAATTAAGTTTATTATGTCTTTAAACTTAATTAAAGAAGTTTAATTTTTATTAAACCTAATTTAGGTAAGGTTTTTAATGGATTTAAATGTCATTTTAAGCCTTAATTGAATCTAATCTTGTCATTTTAGACTCAAGTGAGGTTTATTATTAGCCTATCATAGGCTAGAACCATTTCAAACTTAGATTGTTGATGAAAATAGTTCAATTTTACAAAGGGTTATTTTAGGATTCAAAATTATTTAATTAATAAATGATTTTAACCCTAAATTTTCAAATGTCATTCAAAATTGTTTCTATGACTTAGAAATATTTTTCCTAGGGTCATTGTTTGTTGCCTCTATCATTCCTAGTCATTTGTATTTTTATTTTCTTAATTTTCAAATTTTTATAATTATTATTTGAAATAATTACAAAGAAACTTGAAAATTCAAGAAAAGTATCCTAGGCATGTTTTATGTCCTTAGAAAAATTATGAAAGGTCCCTAAGAACATAAAGATAAATGCCTCAAAGTTTCATAATTTTTTGATTTGTAAATAATTTTTAATAATTAAAATACTCCATAGAGTATTTAATTAATTAAAAATTAAATACTGAGAATAAAATTATGATTTTAGTCTCATAATTTTTTCCTCTTCAAGAGCTTTCTAGACGTATTTTTATTTTATTTTTAGGACCTTTGGTTAAAAAGATATGAATTTTTGAAGTTTAAGGAGTTAAAAAGAAATTTTTCTTTTTTTTTTTATTTCTGCGCCGCCAAATCCCCCCGGGGACGACACGTGTCCTCGGACGCGTCGAACGGGTGGGAAGATCCGGTGCAACGGGTCGGACGGCGGACGGCGCGAAGCTGGATCTGGGCCGTCCATCTCAAACAGTGCACGATCGGAGTGCCGAGAATATTTGGAATTTATTTCAAAAATTCCGAAATCGTTAAACTTCAAATGTTAATATCTCACTCATTTCTTGACGAAATCGAGTGATTTTTTTTAAATGCTCATCTGGATGAGAAGTATCTATCCATATGGTGATGATACACTTTTGAGCTAGTATAGTACATGATTTATCAAAAACATTATTTATTTTGCCAAGATAAATTCCATACCTTGTCCACAAACAAATCAAGCTAGATCAAACTTTATGGTTGCCTTCTAGGACCCCAATGGAAGATAGTTGCTGCAGAAATTTGTTCCAAAAGTAGGGCTTAGAGAGGAATTTGGGAAAAATGCCTAATTTGGGCTGTTTTTGAAAATTGATCAAATTGGCTCAAATGGGCTGAAACTAAGGCTTGGAATTGATCCTAAAAGATTGTGGAAGCTCTTAGGAAGAAGTTTTATGTTGGGAGCAAGAGGGTTTGAGCAGCCTATGGACCTCCCTAAATATTTTTCTCCTCTTTGCTAGTTTCGGCCATGGGGTCTATTTATAGCAAGGGGATGGTGTTGGCTTGGCTTAGGTTGTTCTAGAGGATTACTTACCTCCTCTATTAGCTGATTGGGTGATTAATTGGCTGGAGATAGGCTTGGATGCTTCTCCCTAAGTTTGTCATGATGAATTTCATCTCCTTGTCTCTTGTCCATTGGCCATTGTGGGAGGTTACTTGTTAGCTGTTGTTTCACTTGCTAATGAGCTTACACCTCACTTCTTAGGCTTGGAAAATGGTGACACATATGCCTAGCCTTCATCATTACCATTAACCATGGTAAGGGGGGGTTTCATGTGTGGTTTTCCCTCCCATTGGGTGTCTTGGGAGGTGGAGAAAATGGCCTTGTGTTGGCCGGCCACCTTAAGGAGAGAATATGTTTAGAATGAAGGAGGTGGTGACACCTCATCCCATGCATAACCATGGATGTTAAGCCATGGGTAATGGGCCTTAAGATGGGCTTAATTAAGTGTTAAATAAGCCTTTAAGATGGTTTAGCCTAATTAAATATGAAGAGGCTAAAAATTATTTCATTTCTTCTTTAATTCCCATTTTAATTAATTATTTTATTAACTAAAATTGGTGGAAATTATTTTATTAATCAATTTTTTAATTGAAAATAATTTCAAATTAATTAATTGATAATTTATGTCATTTTTGTTATTTTATGATTTTAATTTTCATTTTAATTATGTCATTTAATTAAAATTTTGAAAATTAAATCATTAATCATTTTAATTAAACAAAATAATTTTGAAATTAATTATTTGATTAATTTTGTTATTTTTATTTCATTTTTATTTATTTTAATCAAAATAGATAAGTGTTGACAATTTTGACTCAGGTTGGCCAAAGTCGAGCCCAAATTGATCAAATTGACTTTAAGATGTCCAATTCTTGTGATTTTGTCATTGTGGTGTTTTAAATGTGTCAGTGGGTCATAGGGGTGACCTATGAGGTCAACAGTGTATGTCATTAGGTCTGGTTTGACCAGTTTGACCAAAGTTAACTTTTTAGGTCATAGGGTTGATCTATGGGGTCAACAGTGTAGGTCATTAGGTCTGGTTTGACCAATTTGACCAAAGTTGACTTTTTAGGTCAAAAGGTTGACCTATGGGGTTAACAATGTAGGTCAATAGGTCTGGTTTGACCAGTTTGACAAAAGTTGACTTTTTAGGTCAAAAGGTTGACCTATGGGGTCAACAGTGTAGGTCATTAGGTCTGGTTTGACCTGTTTGACCAAAGTTGACTTTTTAGGTTATAAGGGTGACCTATGGGGTCAACAGTGTATGTCATTAGGTCTGGTTTGACCATTTTGACCAAAGTTGACTTTTTAGGTCAAAAGGTTGACCTATGGGGTCAACGAGGTAGGTCATTAGGTCTGGTTTGACAAATTTGACCAAAGTTGAATTTTTAGGTTATAAGGGTGACCTATGGGGTCAACAGTGTAGGTCACTAGGTCTGGTTTGACTAATTTGACCAATGTTGACTTCTTAGGTCATAAGGGTGACCTATGGGGTCAACAATGTAGGTCATTAGGTCTGGTTTGACCAATTTGACCAAAATTGACTTTTTAGGTCATAAGGGTGAGCTATGGGGTCAACAGTGTAGGTCATTAGGTCTGGTTTGACCATTTTGACCAAAGTTGACTTTTTAGGTCAAAAAGTTGACTTATGGGGTCAACAGGGTAGGTCATTGGGTCTGGTTTGACCAATTTGACCAAAGTTGACTTTTAGGTCAAAAGGGTGACCTATGGGGTCAACAGGGTAGGTCATTAGGTCTGGTTTGACCAATTTGACCAAAGTTGACTTTTTAGGTCAAAAGGGTGACCTATGGGGTCAACAGTGTAGGTCATTAGGTCTGGTTTGACCAGTTTGACCAAAGTTGACTTTTTAGGTCATAAGGGTGACCTATGGGGTAACAGTGTAGGTCATAGGTCTGGTTTGACCAGTTTGACCAAAGTTGACTTTTTAGGTCATAAGGGTGACTATGGGGTTAACAGGTGTAGGTCATTAGGTCCGGTTTGACCATTTTCACCAAAGTTGACTTTTTAGGTCGAAAGGTTGATCTATGGGGTCAACAGGGTAGTCGATAGAGTCCGGTTTGACCAATTTGACCAAAGTCGACTTTTTAGGTCAAAAGGGTGACCTATGGGGTCAATGATCTAGGTCGTTAGGTCCGGTTTGACCAGTTTGACCAAAGTTGACTTTTTAGGTTATAAGAGTGACCTATGGGGTAACAGTGTAGGTCATTAGGTTTGGTTTGACCAGTTTGACCAAAGTTGACTTTTTAGGTCATAAGGGTGACCTATGGGGTCAACAGTGTAGGTCATTAGGTCTGGTTTGACCATTTTGACCAAAGTTGACTTTTTAGGTCAAAAGGTTGACCTATGGGGTCAACATGGTGGGTCATTAGGTCTGGTTTGACCAATTTGACCAAAGTTGACTTTTTAGGTCATAGGGTTGACCTATGGGGTCAACAGGGTTGGTCACTGGGTCTGGTTTGACCATTTTGACCAAAGTTGACTTTTTAGGTCAAAAGGTTGACCTATGGGGTCAAAAGGGTAGGTCATTAGGTCTGGTTTGACCATTTTGACCAATGTTGACTTTTTAGGTCATAAGGGTGACTTATGAGGTCAACGAGTGTAGAGTCATTAGGTCCGGTTTGACCATTTTGACCAAAGTTGACTTTTAGGTCAAAAGGTTGACCTATGGGGTCAACAGGGTAGGTCATTAGGTCTGGTTTGACCAATTTGACCAAAGTTGACTTTTTAGGTCAAAAGGTTGACCTATGGGATCAACAGGGTAGGTCATTAGGTCTGGTTTGACCAATTTGACCAAAGTTGACTTTTTAGGTCATAGGGTTGACCTATGGGGTCAACAGGGTTGGTCACTGGGTCTGGTTTGACCATTTTAACCAAAGTTGACTTTTTAGATCAAAAGGTTGACCTATGGGGTCAACGTGGTAGGTCATTAGGTCTGGTTTGACCATTTTGACCAATGTTGACTTTTAGGTCATAAGGGTGACCTATTGTAAAATGAGGTCAACAACAATGATCCAGCATATTTTGATGTTAGATTAAAACAATAGGGCATAAGATCTTTATCATACCCTTTTCTCAATAACCCGAAAGACTCAAAGCCTTATTCTTTTTTTGATTTTAGGTTAGGGATTTAGATTTATTTTTCGATACCATGCTTCTAACCCCTTTAATACTTATTTGGTCACTCAATTTTTCTGTTAGTTTGATGAAGTTTATATTTATAGAGGTATAGAATTAGGAATTTTTTTCCCTCAAACATGGAGTTCTCATTAAAGAAGTTGTTCCATGACTATGATGTGAGTAAGTTAAGAGCATAATACAAATGAGAAGGAACCTCTTTTCATTTTAGAAATAGGCACAAAAATGTAATTCTAAGCATATGCATTCATATTGGCTCTATTCCTTATCTTTAGGCCCTCACACATTACACAAAAAAGAGGTGATTCCCAACAAAGCTTTGAAAGACATCTATGAATCAATCACATGAAATTTTGTGTTAGTTACTAAATCACCTGTCTACAATAGAAAAGTTAATGTATCATGGTCTCTATCATGTTTTTCATTAAAACGTGGCAACAACATCTTGCCTAAAGTCAACTTGGAGGCATCGATACCTAAATTGGTGATTGTTCTCATGTTCATTATGATGATTGATGCACTTGGATTAATAAGCACTCTGGATAACAAAAACCAATCCATATTTATAGAAATATAAAGAGGACGGTTATAGTCAATCATCTCTAATTACAGTTTCTTAGAAAATATTATCTTTGGTGTTTCCTTTGCTTTCCATAACTCTTCTAACACACTTTTTTTTAGTTTACCTAAACAAATATGGAGATCTAATAAGGCCTTGATTAATTATTTTATCATTTTCCTAAATAGAATCTAGGTATCATACAAAATTATTGTCGGTGACTTTTATAGATGTGTGAGAACTATATAGTCTACTTTTAGTTGAGAACCCTCAGAGACAACCTGCGACAGAGAATTATGTGGGCGAGGAAGTGGCACTTTTGAAGCAATGATCAATCTATTTTTATCTTTGGGTGTCAATCTAAGCAGTATTATCGTGCCACTTTAGAGATTTCTCTCAGTAATCTCTTTCAAAAGAGGCATTGTAATGGCATTCACCGACTTCTTAAAGGCACCGAAAACTCTCTTAGGAGAATTGTTAATAGTGTTCTAACCCGATTGTGATAGGAGTTCTTAGAAAATTTAAAATAGGAGCGTTACCATGAGAAAATGATTTATTTTTTCTTAATTAACACTTTATAACTAAGTATTTTATAATTTGTTTGTGAATTGTTATTAAGATTGATCTCATTACTTCCAAAGTAGTTATTCTTATAATTATCTAAATTTTTTCCATCTGAAATGGACAAAATGTAACAAAAGTATGACTCAAATTATCTTTAGTTCTTAAAGGAACAAAGTAAAAATCATTCAATTTCAGTGGCCTAAGAGACTTATTTTCCCCTTGTTTGAGATAATCGTTCTTTTAATGATAGTGTTAGCAACTCCACTATTTTTCTATTCCGAGTCTTAAGTAAATCTTCAACCTTAACCTCTTCCTTTTGGCTTTCCTTTGGAACTATTGTGATGACTTGTTTAATAGGCTCTTTAGCTCCTTAGGATACCACTAGAGGAAGGCTTTAAAGTTTATTCAAGATTTTCTTGGATTGTTTGGACAATAATAAATCTCAACTATCCTTAGTCCTAACATAAATAAATGGAACATAATATAAAATTATGTTGAAAATTCCTTGACTGGTCTCTATTAAGTATTCCTTAGAGATTGTGATTGTTCCTTTCTTATATTTTGTTCTAGCCAATCACTAAAGTTGAAACAATCTTCAATGTTATGACCCTAGAAGAAGATGGTATGGGCAATACATTGGATGAGCTTTCATCTCTACTTCATTTGGCTTCTTTAGCTTAAGTAATTTAAACTCTTGTTTCATTCTCAAATTGTTGAACATCGTAGAAACTACCGCCGTATTAAATAATGTACTTGGTTTAATCTGTAATAACCAATTTTTGAGAAAATGGAGGTGACTTAAAATCGTAGTTCAATTATTGTACCCCTCTGATTTCAATAAAAACAATTTATAAAATTCTACATGAAAAATAGATTAGATCCATATAAAATAGCATAAGCTAATTATGAATAAATTGAGAGAAATAAAATTTTGAAGTTATAATTTTAATTAAATAAATTAACCATATTAAACATTAATTAACCCTCATTAATCTTGCATTACTGTTCCTCACTGACTTACCAGGCGTTAAATGAGTAAAGCTCTCAAAATTTCTTTCCCTGCTCTGAATTCCCTCCCCCTGCTTAGTCTCACTCCTTCACCCTCCCTTCCTGTTCGATCGAGCTTGGCATAAGCTCCTGTGAGGACCTACGATCGCACTCAGCCCGTAAAAAGAGTAGAGGAGATGAGCAGCCACCTGAGCATTGCACCGCTTCCACATCTCCCATGTCATTACCTTCACATAGTTCTCTGTGATTCTGCACTGTAGCAGAGTTGCAATCGGCAACTAGGAGGCCCACAGAGTGTCACCATTTGTATTTTATGGCTCTGCGGTATTTTTGGTGAGTACAGAACCTTATTTCATGCTATTTGAGAGTTTCATTTTCTTTATATTACTTCCATTTTACATTCCACCTCATTTTTCATGTTTTGTTTGTTTTTGATTGCCGTAGGAGGGGTCGGTTGTGTGTCAGAAGTGTCGAAAGACTTTTGCGAACTTCCATATCAACGTAAGGGAAGTGTGTTTGGAGGTGATAGAAAGTAAATTTGGTAGATTTGGAGAACATTTGGCCACATAAAAAGATGTTCAAGGTATTTTTAGAAAATCATTTTTTTTTGTTAAACTACTTATGAGTCAATATATCTTTAAATCTGAAGTTAATTGTGGATTTTAGGTTGTTTACCGGGGTGGCATGCTTGAGGCTAGAGTATGGAATTTCACTGTAAAGCGGCCTTATAAACTTCAGGTAAATTAATCCTAATTTAAAAAGAATAATTTTAATAATATAAATTGATTAAATCTTAAAAATTTAAATATTATGTCTTCTTGGTTATTAATCTTAACGTAAAATTCACTGCAACCTGCAATTAGCTGTCAATGATTAAGAGTATAGTTTGGCAACTTAGGTGAGTAATTACATTTCTAAATTTCAGTAATCTTTTTTTATTTCAGATTGTATGTTTGAATTCATGTACACCATAATTTAATCAGATACTTCATATTGATAAGATAGATATGCATGATAAGCATAATAAGAAAATATGTGCATGCATGAAAGATATGCATGATATGAATGTTATTTAGAGACATTTTATGTAAGATGGACATGTAAGATAGGAATATATGATAGATATGCATGATATAATTAAGAGATTTGTATGAGATAGATATATTTAAGAGATGTCCATGTGATAGATATATGAATGATATGAAAGATATGTTTAATGAATAGTTGTACAGAAGAATAAATATGCATATTAGTAGATTCATAAAGATATCTTAAAATAATATATGTATGAAGAATGAAATATCTTATATGTGAATGCTTGCATGTGCAAGTTCAGAATAGGATTTCACCCCCTAATGGTACAAGCAATGGATAATATTAGCCAGTGTACCCACAAGCGTAGATTATTTTTACCACCCCAAACAATTGTAATGATTAATTTACTAACTATAATGCTAAAGAGATAATATCAGTCAAGGGTGAGAGACCAAAGCTCACCTCTTTTAACTATTGTAATTTTTACATTACTGACAGTATCGTGCTGATGGGATTATATCGGCGAGGCAGGTAAGGGCCTTTCCACCCCAGACAATTATGATGTGTAGATCGCTAATTATTATGTTGGCAGGAGCCGACGGGAGCAAAAAAAGCCATGCTGTTAGGGGTGTGTTAGTTTGGTTGATGGTCGTCCTCACAGAGACAGATGTGTATGTAAATTATAAAGTAATGTTAAGATAAATACATATAGAATATTAGTGTTTGTTCATTTAGAAAATATCATTGATTCATGTATTAGCATATATCATATTGCTTATAAACTTTTATCAGATTTCTTATAAACATATGTTAAATTACTTTTCCATATATCAGATTGATTATAAATAAATATGAATGACCAGCAGACTATATGATTTCTTATAAACACGGACATATTGTACTCTTTTTCTTGGATTACAATTTTAGTATTATGATTACTCCTGGGTTATCGTTAGATAATTCATTATGTTGCTTTCATATTATTTCTAGGTTGTAAACATTTGAACAAGATGAATAGAGGATCAAATGTATATAAAAGATGAGAACAACATGAAAGGTATAATTTTTTATTTATTAATTTAATTGCTTTCTTTAGTAGCTCTCTCTCATATTATTTAAATATTAAATTATTAATAATAGAATTATAATAACATAGAAATTATTTTCACAGTCCAATAATCAGTTCCTATCATGGTTAACTCTAATCCTCAGGTCACGTAGTGGTATCGGGGAAGCTCTTTAGATTAAATAACATGAATCTTAATAAAGAAGTTAATAGGATAATTGGACAAAGTTATAAGTTACAAATAATATAAATTAAAAATTTTAATTGAGTCTAATTAAATTATATGATTGTTGTTTCAAAATTATGTATAATCTAAAGAAAGAGGTTAGAGATGAGAATGTAGATTCTGTTGTACTCTAGAATGTCACAGCCAGTGTTGGTGCTTTCTAATATGATAAATGTTGTGACTCAGTTGATTAAAAATTCTCAATCTCAAGCTAGCACTAATGGATAAATATTTGAAGATTTTCAAGATATTAGACCACCTTTGATTTCAAGAGCAGGAGAACTAGTGGAAGCAGAAAATTGGCTACTCTCTGTGGAGAAAATCATAGATGACATGTCATGTCTAGTAGAGAGGAGAGTTACCCTTGCCACTTTTACTTTCAAGGGAGAAGCTGAGAGATGGTGGCAAGGACTATGTTTGTTAAAATGATTGTTGTTTTATGAACAACTAGTGTTCGGCTCATTAAGTAGATCATGTTTGATTCATTCCTTATGTAGCCTAACACAAGCAATTTTCTTGCACTCGATATATAATTGAGCTGAACATGAATAAAGAATTGTTCATGCGTGTTTGGATTGTTTTGACTCAAAATATATGAATATTAATTTAACATTTAGTACTGACTCTAAGATAGGGGATGTTCATTTTACCCCCATACAAAATTAGAGAAAGGGGAGAGTTTAAAAATTGAATCACAATTACAATTTTAGTATAATTTCCCATTTTGGCTAGCCAATTGGCAGGTGTGTTGACCTCATTTTTGGTGAGGTCTTCCCTTCTTCTTTTTAGTGCTTAGGATCTAGCCTTAGGCTTTTCCTTTGACTATCTTAGAGGACTAGAATTGGGACCCGCCTTTTAGAAATTTAAACCACTTCTAAACTCCCTGCAAACTCCACAAACTTGACTATAGACCCCTAATCACCTAGAGGGTTGAAATCAAATGTGGAAGTTTAAAGGATGAGTTCCTATAGGATTCTTTGGCCTTAGGACCGCCTACAGGTGGCTCGGTGCAGTGAAGGGGCCGACTTACACACACATTACACTTATACACTACACTTACACACTACATTTCCACACACCTCCTAAAACCACACCCATACCCAACTTGACCTCCCGACTCATGTAGGTGATTCACATGGATGGTCCTTAACCCCTAAGCCCTCGGCTAAGAGGGTTAGGAACAACATAGTGAATGCCTCAAATGAGTCCTTTCATGGCTCATATGGGCTTGAAATGGCTTCATGGCTCAACCAAAATGATTTCTTTCCACCTAGATTCACCCAATCTTCAATTTCCCAAATTTTCAATTTTTGACCCCGAGACCCTACACCTACTAAACCTACCCAAAACCTCGAATTACCCAAATTTTTGCAAAATTTCCAAATTACCTAAAATTCTTCAAAATTATTCCCAAACATCTCCACATCACTCAAATTGATCATCCATACCCAAAAATACCAAAGATTCCAAAAATACCCCCCAATACCCTCCAAATACCCAAAATACCCTTCTTGGCCTAAAAATCCAAAAATTTAGAAAATTCCCAGAAAATTCCAGAAAATCCTAAATATTCCCAATTTCATTTTGTCCAACTACACCATGGGCCAATTTTGTCAATTTACCCTACTTTTGTCAAAACCCCCAAATTGACCCATTTTAACCCAAAGTGGACCCAATGTCAAACCAAACCTGCCCAATTGACCCCAATTTTGGTTCAATTCAATTCTAAACTTCAATTCAACATTCCTAATACCAATTTAGACCAAATCCAATTTGATTGACATTTGGATCCAATTCCACTTTTGACCTTAAGGCCCATTTTTTGACCTAAGCCCAAACCTAACCCAAATGAACCCAAACCCCAAAAATCAAAGCCCAACCAAAGTCAAAACCTCTTTGAAACACTCCCATAAACACTTCTCAACAATAATTCTACATCAATTTCAACCCTAGCCCAACATTGGCCCAACTTGGCCCATTTGGACCTATATTGGCCCATTCACCAAAAGAATCCAAATCCAACCCAATTCAAGCCCAAACTACCCCAAATTTGCTTCAAGTTACTCATGACACATCCATGAGCTAAACCCAACAATTATTTGGCCCAACCTTTTACAAAAATTTTCATCCATGAACACATTCATAAACTTAAAAGCCCACTTCCCTTAAACCCTTCTAAAAGCCCATTTCCTCCAAAATTCAAAAGCCCAAATCTACCCTAAAGCCCACATGACATCTCCATTTGTCATCCATTTAATTAAATCCATTACCTAAGTCCTAAAATCATCATTGAATTATTCCAAATGAAGCTTCATCCAAATTCCCATCAAATTACCAAAAATTTCTTAAAACCCATTTTTATGAAATTGACTCAACTTTCCCAAGCCAAAGACAAGCCATGCAAGCCATTGACAAGCCACATGAAGCCATGGGAGGCTTGACATGTGACCATGCCATTAATGGTAAAAGGAGGGGCTCCTTTCCTAATCTTTCATTAAGCCTTTTTACCTTAAGCATGTCGCACACTAAACCATGTTTAGCCACCTCATCATGGATAGAGACCACACCACTCTCTCTTGGGCGACCCAACTGATCCTCTCGGCCCAAAATCAGGCCATGGGGAGGTGAACCAAGCCCAAAAGGTGAGTTGACCCATTTGGACCCAAAATAGGCTCATCCCCCATTCCATTTCAATCCAACTCCTTTACACATGGCAATTGCCAATTGATTGCACAAGCCTCCGGCCACGACCACCCGAGCTTGAGGGTGACTGACACTGGCCGGCCGGCCACCGAGCCGCCGGAAAACACCATGGCCGAGAGCTCACATGTGATCCAACATTGAAATTCTCACTTGCTGAGCTGCCCCTTGCCCAGTGGTCACCATGGTCGTTCTTCTCCTCACCGAGAGCGGTGATCCCAAGCCCTAACTCCCCCTGGGAGGCCCCTCAGCCAGCTCTATTTAAACTCCACCCCTCTCGGCCATGAGAGGGGGAGAAGCACAAACCTTGCCAAAACTCTGCCAAAATTGTTCCAGACCCTTCTCCACCTTTAGAGCACTTGATCCCCAGGTGAAATCCCCCTGCCATTTCTCCTCCGTAAGCTCAATTTCGAGTTGAAATTCCACCCAAAACCGGGACACTTCTCCACGGTGAGCCAATCCCCAAATTGATTGTCTCTACACCTTCACCGGACAAGGGAAGGTGTCCACCATCAAAAGCCCTATCTCCGGGCCACCCGGTTGCTCCGAGCCTCCAAGCTTTGTGATCGGGCTTGGTCGAAATCATATCCGGACAATTCACCGGACCGGGAGACTTCATCCGGAGCTTGCTTCAGGACCCAATCGAAGGTGCAACAACTCTCGGATTGAAGCCACACTTCTCGAGCCAAGGTATGAGCTAACTCTTCATCCCGAGCTTCTGAAGATTCTCTATTTCAAATGCCTTAGTTTCAATGCATGTTAACCGTATAGATGTGTTCGTCTCTTCGAGACGAATCCATAGAGTATAAGAACATAAAAATCCATTGAGTATCGAGTGAGATCTTAGGGATTTAGTGTGGACGGCTCTCGGGTAAGGACGCTCGGGGACGATGAACGGATGCCGTCCATTCAATACACGCGCGGACGAACGGCTCAGATGACGTCGGACCAGGAAACGGTGCGAGAACCGCGGGGCCCGGGCTGCTGACTCAGATGGCGGCGCCCAATCACAGCGCGACACGTACCCCTTCGGAGTCGCCGATGTTTCGGCGGCGCCGCGTGGATAAATAGAAAAATAGGGTATTTTCTGATTTATTTAATTCCCTAAACTTCAAAAATCCATATCTTTGTGTAGAAAAATCACAAAAATAAAATAAAAATACCCTCTTGCTCGGTGAACGAGAGGAGAATAATGTGGAAAAGAAATCATTTAATTTCATCAAGTATTTTATTTTTTATAATTTATTTACTCTCTGCATTGTTTTAATTCTCCATGCATGCATACAATTCACCATGGCATGAGACCATAGGGCTTTTGAAGCCTACGAATTTGGGAACATTCACTGAATTTTCCAAAGTCGGAGGCCATCCTATGAGGAGTTCTTGATTTTTCAAGTTCAGGTCACTGTTTTGAGTATTTTAATTCCAGTAAATAGCATGTTTTGAAATAAATTCTAGGAAAATTTGGTGATGTTCCTTATGACCAGAGAACCCTAGGAAAAATAGATTTTGGCTTAGTTCATTCAAAACAACCCTAATTGACTTAAACACCCAAAATAGGTCTTTAATTAATTAGAGTTAACCAGGTATCAAATTGACTTGAAATCAATTCTCCACTGACTTTTAGGATCAGAGGAATCTACCATAAAAATTTGAGGTCAATTGGACTTGGTTAGCCCCACTAATTGGGTTGATTAAATCACTTAGCCATTTTAAACTTTAAAGATTCATAACTTTTAAAATACTTTTCAAAAATTCACCAAATTGGTTTTGGAGCCTCTCTGATATCAGGGGAATCTAAGAAAATTAAAATTTCAATTTTCTAAAAAAGTTGATTTTTAATAATATTTTAATATTTTTAATAATTAAAAAATAATAAAAATCACAAAAATAATAAAATTCACCAAAATGTCACATTTTGAATTTTAATCACTTAGGAACAAATCCCACATTTTTCCTAGGTCTATTTAGTGAGATATTGAATTTTAAAGCCCTAAGGTAATTTTAAAAATTAAAAAATGTATTTTCTAGCATTTTCACTAAAATAATTATAATAAATCATAGAAAAATCAGAAAATTGCAAAATTTGATTCTCTAGTTTCCTTGATATCAGAGAGATTTTTGAAAAATATAAAACCCATTTTTCAACATTTATTTTATTTTTAAATTAATTAACACTCCAAAACTCAAAATAATTATAATAAAAATAATATAATTCAAAAAATCACCAAAATTGGTCCAAGTGCTTCTCTGGTCATTAGGAATGTCCCCTAATTTTCTTAAGGACAGAAACTTTCCTTTGGTCATGTTATCAAATTTTCCTTGAAAATCTCTATTTTCCACCAAAAATAATTATATAAATAAATTAAATACAGAAAAATCACATTTTCTCCTCTCATGTCTTTATTGACATATGAGTGAAGTTACATAAAAATTTCAAATTCATTTAAGTTTAATTTAGTGAGTTATGAAATTATTAAGCTTAAAGGGTAAAATGGTAATTAAACTTTCAACCCTTAATTAAAACTTTAGGTTTAATAAAAATTAACAAGTAAAATATTTGATCCTAATCTGGTTTGGATGATTGAAATTTAAATAATTAAAGGGTAGAAACCCATTAAATAATTTTAAAAATGATTAAACTTTAATTAAATAATAGATTAAATTTGGAAGAATAATAAAATTGGAATTATTAAAATAAGGGATCTTTATTAGGAAGAGATTTATTCTTTAATTTAAAAATCCCTAAATTAATCATCTCATTAATATTCAACTCTTAATTAAAATGATAATTCAAATTCAAAATATTAAAAGACTTAATCGTTAAACTAAAGTCAAATTATTAAACTCTTTCAAAAATTTCAATTAAAATTAAAGATAAAACTAAATTAAAAATTAAATTAAATTAAGTAAATTAAATTGGATTAAATTAAATTAAATTAAAATTAAATTAAATCAATTAAATTAAATTAAATTAAATTAAATAAAATTTAAATTAAATTAAATTAAATAATTAAATTAAATTAAATCAAATCAAATTAATTAAACACCAAATCAAATTAAATTGAACTATATTAAACTAAATTAAAACTCAATTAAATTAAGTTAAATTAAAACTCAATTAAATTAAGTTGAATTAAATATAACATCACCTAAAACAGAAAGAATTCAAAATAAATGTAAAGCGATTTGAACACTATTCCAAATTTAAACCCTTTAACTTAAATCAAATCATTTGAATACTAATTTACCCTTGAAAGCTTTGATTATTATAACTCTTAAATGGAACATCAAATGAAGTGTTACCTCACTCATAGGATATTCAAATGTCCTAGTTCACTGGAGCGAGTTAACAAGACTTGAAATTCTTGGACGATTAATTCATTTGTATAATTAAATTCATTTGGACTTAAAACAATCCTAGAAATATTGAAAAGATGTTTAAGATTCTTCTTAAGCACTTCCTCGATATGATAGGATATTTATAAGAACAATTGGACTTAATTGTCCTTTGATGAAGAAAATCGTCCTCGAAACAAAAACACACAAAGAACCTAGACGTCATAAGAGTTGACTAGCTATAGGATTAGGAATTTGGTAGAAAACCATAACCCTTCCCTTAGCTTTACCTAGGAACTTGCTTAAGTATTCTAATTGTGTTTTAAGTGCAGCTTGGGATGACGGGAAGACCCTCCAGGTACGCTTTTATATTTTATTGCAATTTACTTTCTTGCGATTTACTTTCTGCAATTTACTTTCTTGCAAATGCACTTTATTTTTCTTGCATGATAAAACAACGGTTGCATGAAAACTCACACCTTTAGGATAGCCCCTAAAGCCGAAACTAAAACTAAGTTAAAAGTCATTGCGAGATAAAATTCACCGCCACGACATTTGAAAATATAAAACGACTCGAAAATTTAATCACAAACGGAACACAAAACTACAATTGCAACTAAACTAAAACGTCCCGTTGGATGATCGGGAATACCTCGGATGATGTAACCTACGTGTTGCTAACGGGATTTCCCGCGGTCTAAATGAAAGTGTGGAACTCATTCGAGTTGAGTTTAGCAAATTCATACGGACTAAGTGAATCCGATAATAATAATGATGCCGGAAGGATGGAACCGTGGGATCTTAACCGGTGTCGTTATAATCAACTTTAAGATTTGTTTTAATTAAAACGTAAAAAACACTTGGAAAATTAAGATTTTCTCTAAACCAAAATACTTTTCTCATCTCCTGATTTATGGTTTCTAAAACTAAACCTCTGCAACAACAAGGAACTTGGAGCATGGTGGGCAGCACGGCCATCGTCATCAACAAAACTTGAACCTACTTCGATAAAACCTTCTTAGAATTAAACAACAAAGCCATAGGACTTCGAGGTAGCTTGCACTAGTGCAACATAAATCCTCGACCTTTTCGTTAGGCACTTGCATAATCATTTTATGCAAATTAAGCCCTAACCGGTCTTAGGATTCCGAGGTAGTCGTCCGATACGACAATAAACCCTCACATCTTCTAGAGTTATTTGTTTGATTTTATCATACAAATACAAGCCCTAATTAATTAAAATTGGCGAGATCGAAACATTTAAATAAGTATTAGGACTTTCCTAAACTCGAAGCGAAACGATAGGATAGTCGGGAAATTACCGAAGTTCACTTCGAATCAGTGATTTCTCCTACCTTTCTTCCTTTGGATTCACAAAACAAAATGTTCCAAAATTTGATCCATTCCATATTGAAATTCCAAAATTCAATCTTTGAAAACCTTAAACTTTGAAATTCTTGAAAGCGAGTTATTGATTATTATCGAGAGTTTTCTTAGGTGATTCCGTCACTTAAGATGTAATTAACTATAGGGGCTTGCCCTTATAGGGAATTTTAAAGAACCCGAGTAATATAAACCTGTTTGATACTTTCATATTAAGCGGGGAATTTGTCGGCTTATAAAATTGGTTCGCGGACCAAACGGATGTCACAAAACTTACGGTTTATTTGATCGAGCCCCACCATCGAGCGGTGTGTACTATCCTTAGGGATAGATACACGGTTTGTGGTGCGGTGCTCGTTTATATAAACTATTTGGGATGTGAGATCGGTTTAATCTCATATCTTAAAACTTTCAAATTTAAAAATTATTTTCAAAGCCAAATACTACTTTCTAAATTATATATATATTTAAATCAAATTTAAAATTTAAATTCGCCGACAACTACTGTTAGGCGACCCCCCTTTTAAAATACAATACAACCTAAAATAAGCCGCACAAATTTCTGGCGACTCCGGTGGGGAATATTCCTCTCTCCATTATAATCAAATAATTCTGCTTTCAAAAATCGGTAGTGTATCCATGTCCCTAATGGATCAAACTACCCTTCTTTCCGTTGGAATACTATGTTCATTTCTATCTTGAACAAGTATAGCCGACATTCTCTCGGATTTAGGAGCCACTTGTTTAGACACCCCTAAACGGAGAGGTTCGAGATCCTTTTACCTCATTTACGAGGTGGGGTGGACCCGATAGGTGTTAGTTTAGGAGTGATCCTTCGAGTCGGGAAGTCTTGCTTAAGACTTTCTTTTCCTTTCTGAATCGGATTCCTTACCTTCTCTACACCTTTGAACATTCCGTTCTAAATAAACAAACCCTCTAATAAGTGACTCTTTTAACAAATAATTCCTTCTTATAAATACATGAACAAAAATGAGTTCGGACTCTTTTCGATTCCTTTCTTTTCGTCATAAAGAAAGAAGCATAACTTGGGACCGACAACCGGAATCTACCTTGCGAAATGGAAGCCCCGAGCCGATTTTCTCCTTCACCAACGGATTGGACTTCAGCTGTCATAAGGATGAAGTCTGCCCGACAATGGGGTCATCCGGTTCGGACGAGGATTTGAAAACTACGAACGTCGAGGTCACCGACGTCTCCCTCTTTGCAGCGACAAACAAGGTATCGAAGGCTGAGGAATCAGCGCGCGAGTTCGACCTTAGGTCGACCCGAGAGTTTCCTCCTGCAAAGGGTCCCGACTAGGAGAAGTCTTCTTGTCCGCGGGAGGACCATTCTCACTACCCCCACTTGGTCTAGTTGTTTCGCACCTACCCCGACTTACGCCGAATCAAAGGGGAAAGGAATCCGGAACTATGATAAACACGTTGCAAGTGGAGGGTACGGATCTTCTGTAAGACCTTCGTCTTCGAAATCGGGTCCGGTTCGAAGATTCCTTCGGCTGACAAAGACCCGAAGAAGAAATAGAAATAGAAGGATCGCCGGGAAGCCGGAGAGCTGCTGAGATTGCCTTCTGGAGGAAATTCCGAGTTGCCGAATATACACCGTTACCGGAATATACACCATTGCTCGACTACATACCACTTTTGGGAGGAAGCGGGTTCCATCCCCTTTCCGCCGCGGAGGATGAAGAGAATGTTCGAAAGATTCTTTGCCACATTACCACGACCCGCATACTACGGCGATAACCGCAAGAAAAGAACCAGAACTACGCCGTTTGCTCGATTGCGAACTTTGGTAGAAAAGGCTAGCAAAGAAGGAAAAGCGCCCGTGTCGGAAATTCTACGAAGGATAGGACGGGTGCCGGTCGAATCCGTCTTGGGCCCGAGTAGAACCCGCCGTCATGATAGAGAAGCCGAGCGAGAGAATGAAGGCTAGCCCGCTGTCGTAGTATCGGGATTACGGATTAGGGAGGATACCACCTTCCGGCATTTGGTCGACGGACCATGCGGTCCTAGACCTTCTGCTGCTAGAAGGATGGTGTGGCGTCCCACTACGGGGCGATTGAGGCCGAAACGACGGCCGAGAAGAAAGTCTCGCCGGGAGGGCTGGAATGCGAAGAAAGTGCTTCTTGCGATGAAGGGGACTCGTGAAAAAAGGACCGGCGACCATCGCGTGACAACCACGAAGATACACGAAAGCTCCACTAGAAGATGCCATGGAAAAGTTGAGAACCGAGCATCCGACGGTTGGCAAAAGAAAGAGAAGAAAAGTTCGGAGATGAGATCGACTCATCGGAATTCATGGACGATGAATATGCGGAAATCAACATGGTTGAGACACGAGCTTCATCGGCTTCTCGAGGTGCTCCTGCAGTCTGCAGAAGAGAGGAGCGGGCGATGAAGAGACGGCTTCGGGGAAAAGGACGACACGATCGCTCGAATGGCGAAGAGGATGGAAGAGATGGCCATAGCTCGGCCGCTCTCCGAAGTCGAAGCACGACCACATAGAGAGACACCCCGGAAGTCATTCACATCGTAGACGGAGGAAAGGAGATTACATCCGTCGATGGGGATGACCGGTGAAAAAGGATACGACACGAAAGTATGATCCACGAAAAGGATATCAAGAACTTGGTAGAGCGAGCGGAGTGCGAGAAGCCTTA
The DNA here is from genome assembly GCA_022702705.1 of Papilionanthe hookeriana x Papilionanthe teres. Taxonomy (NCBI): domain Eukaryota; kingdom Viridiplantae; phylum Streptophyta; class Magnoliopsida; order Asparagales; family Orchidaceae; genus Papilionanthe; species Papilionanthe hookeriana x Papilionanthe teres. The sequence goes on along the minus strand of CM040424.1, from coordinate 24,491,581 downwards.
GCACGATCGAAGAACGGGACATCTGTTCGGACGGGTAGACCTTACCGGAAGAGTTCGACGGCTGTCCGATACCGAAAGGCTTCGTACCACCTCCGTTTAAGACCTTCGACGGAGCAGGGAATCCCGACGGCATGTTGCACACTTTCGTGCCGGTTGTTGCAATGCGGCGGGAGCGATGCGCTACTCTTCCGACGGTTCGTTAGCGATCTGTCGGGAATCGCCTTCGGCCGGTATGCGGAGTACCTGACGGTTACGTGAAGACATTCTCGGAGCTAGAGAGTATTTTCATTAAGCGATTTGCGGAGCTCGGCACCACATCACTATAGGTGATTTAGTGGTAGAGAAACAAAGGCCGAATGAAACTTTGGTGGATTACATACTTCGATGGAGAAACTTAAGCATGAAGTGTGAACCACGAACTGCAAGAACAACATGCGATCGGCATCTTGCTTAAAAGCATTCACGGCCGATAGCACTTCTCCTCGAGGATTCATCTATTAAGACTTTTGAGAAGTTGTTAAGCAAGGCCGGAAGCTTGCAAGAAGAGGCGAAGCAATTAAGTTTCTGACGACAAGACGGACGAGCGAAGCCGGTGAAGACTTTCGAAAAGAAATGCGGGATCGTTGCGGCGGTTGACAAAGGCAAACAACCGATGCAAATACCACCAGAACGGCGCGACAACCACAACAAAATTACCGGCAACCCCGGTCCAGCTATCGATCGTCTCCGCGGTATGAACAACCGTCTCGTCCGCAACGTACATTGAGGGAGCTTCGAGCGAGAGAATATCCGTTCAAGAATGAAGCGATACTAAAGATGTTCCGTAGCTTAATGAAAACTCCAGATTTCCGAGTTGCAGAGCCCAAAAGACCGGAGGAAGTCAACAAGAAAGGTGGTCCCGACTTTTGCCCCTACCATCGGATGCTTGGGCATAAGATAGAAGGCTGCATTACCTTGAAAAGTTGGCTCGACGACAACCTTCGGAAAGGAAATATAACAATCCGAAGGAGTACATGAAGGAACCCCGAAAGGAGGTTCGCGTCGATGTTATCTCAGCCGATCCCGTCATCCCGATAGATCCTATGCTACAGCGACGATGGATGGACTACCGCTCGGACGAGATCTTCGAAGAAGATTTTAGACAACATCCGAACCGCTTCGGTGCGAGCTTCGATTCGAGTTCGAGACCTGTTAAGCCGATACTTATCACTTGCGATAGAAGAACCACCTCGACGGAGAAAATCGAAGAAGAAGAAAATTGACGAAGAAGAGAGGACCGAGATTCCTAAGGCTAGACTAGGGGCTGCTTATCTAGGATAGTTGTTTCCGATTCGAGGGAGAAATCCCTCGAACCTCTGATTTTGTATGATTATCTGCTCACTTCGGTGGGATCATATAATGATAAGGGTGATGGCGTTGGCTACGTTTTGACTGTTTCTAACAATTACGTAACTAACGACAATCCGGATATCGACTTCGATACCAACAACAATTCTCAAATCATACAAGATCTCGACGATCAAAATGACAAAGAAGACATCCATCGAGGAGGCTACGAGAGTTCAACAAGCAACGGATCTATCTGTGAGTTTCGAGGAGCTCCGATTACGATAGAGTTAGAGCCTTCGGACTGCGAAGCTAATCCGGAAGAGCCTGTCATTCGATTCGAGGAAGAAACACCGACAAACTCGACACTAGATTCGGAAGAAATTACGAAGTCGACTTAAGAAGTGGAAGAGTTTTACCTCCGAGAATGGGTCCGAAGGACGAAAGGAAAGCGAGTGGTTGTTCGAGAAGAATCAACCCGACGGAAGAAATACCCATTCGAGAAGAAGCGAGACGCGAGGAGAACAAAGTGGACTACGACGTGCTAGCCCATCTTAGGAAACTACCGGCCAGGCGAGCATCTACGATGCTCTCATCTTATCGAAAGGAGATGAGAGAAGCTCGATCGAGGCCTTACTTGATCCGGAAATTTGCTTAGCTCGAATGGCCGGAGATTCCTTAGATGAGGTTTGCTCGTTAAAGGAACGGCGAGGTGTTACCTTCACGGACAATGACCTACTACTTGGGACGACGAGATCACGACCGACCGTTGTACATTTCGAGTTACTGATTGGGAAGTTTACGCTCTCCGGAGTATTGGTGGATCCGGGAGCATCAATCAATATAATGAGTCTTCGAACACTAGCATACTTGGAAATTGATGCTCGTGAGCTCGAGGCCGACAAAATGTTATTAAGAGGATTCGACCGGAAAGGAGAAAGAGCCCTCGGGTCGATAACGCTAGCGATGAAGACCGGTGACTTAGCAAAGACAACCGCAAAATTTCACATAATCGATTCGAAACGTCGTTCAACGCTTTGCTTGGGCCGACCATGGATACATGAAAACGAGGATGGTACCATCATCTCTACACCGGTGCATCGAAATGCTTACGATGGAGGGAACGAGTGCATCGAAGGTGACTTGCGACCATTCTCCGTACATGAAATTGGAATCCATGAAGATGCGGCTTATTATGCACCGCCGAAGAAAACAATCTTCTCCGGAGATACTAGTAACAAATGAAGCAAAGAAAGTTCGAGACAACGAAGAACACGAAGTTCTAGTCCAACGATCGCTCACCGCTCCCTTCGGCGAGATGGTGAAGGTTTCTCCACGACTCGCATCCGAGGTCGAGGCCGGGGACGAGGCCGTGGTAGAGACGCTAGGACGATTGGACGGAGGAAACCAACCATCAATGTTGATTGGGATGATAGTTCGAAGAAGAAAAAGAAATCGAGCAAGAAGCGGCGACAATAAGTCGAAAGAAGCCGCAATACGAAGATCCCCTCGAAGATGAAAAGAACGAAGAATACAAATCAATGTACGAGAAGATTAACCACTACGTACATACTATGACCCTAACTCCGATCCATTCTAATAAGATCGAGGGTATGGAGGTCGAAGAGGTACGTAGTGACGGTGCTGAAGCCGATCGAATTCTACAGTGGTGCTTCTTCCTCCAAAGCGAAAATAATGTACAATTCGAAGATGTCACTTCATCGGAATTAATGGAATTACCTTTTGAGTGGTACTCTCCACTGTGTTCAAAATTTAATTCAACGTGGTTTCTTACCTCGACAATGGACAAAAGGCCCGATCACAACATTTTGAAAAGTTATGGAATAACTCCGGTCGTCCTCCCGATTCGAAGTATGGACTCGGATTCGGCACGGTAGGGTCGGTTGACGATGCTGAATTTTGCTTGGTTGTCACTTGCAAATCCAATGAAAGCGCATGGAAACTACGGACGAACTCGAAGATTTACGAATTGGAGACGCTCACGAGGTCGAAGAAGAAATCAAATCTATGATAGATGAGTTAACGGAAGTTAACTTGGGTACTAGCGAAGAGCTCAGACCTACCTTTGTTATCTCCTTACTCGATAAAGAAGACTCAGAAGAAATAATCGAGTTATTAATGGAATTTAAAGAGCTGTTTTGCTTGGAGCTATGATGAAATGCCGGGATTAGCCCGAGAGGTTGCGGTCCGTAAGCTAGGAGTGGATCCTACTACGTTCCGGTCGGACGAGGTCCCGGAAGAATGCGTCCAGAAATCGAACAACAAGTCATAGCCGAAGTTAAAAAGCTAATAGACGCTAAATTTGTCAGTGAAGAACAATACCGACTTGGCTAGCCGATGTAGTGCCGATCAGAAGAAGAATGGTCGGATCGGAATTTGTGTGGACTTCGAAGATTTAAACGAGGCATGTCCAAAAGATGAATTCCCTCTACCGATTCCGAGGCGATGATCGATATTGCTTCGACACATGAAATATTCTCATTCATGGATGGATCTTCGAGGATACAACCGAGATAAAAATGGCTCCGAGAAGATGAAAAGCTTACGGCATTCGGAACGCCGATCGGAGTATTTTGCTACACGGTGATGCCATTCGGACTGAAGAACGCGGGAGCGACTTACCGAAGAGCAATGACAAGAATTTTTGATGATCTCATCCACGATCAAGTCGAGTGCTTACGTGGACGATGTCGTCATCAAAAACAAAGTAAAGGAAAACCACTGTATGATTTGAGAATTGTTTTCGAACGATTAAGACAATTTAACCTTAAGATGAATCCCTTAAAATGCGCCTTCGGCGTCACCTCGGGAAATTCTTAGGATTCGTTGTCGGACATCGTGGAATTGAAATCGACCGGAGAAGATTAAAGCCATCTTAGAAATGCGCCTCCCAAAACCTTAAAACAACTACGATCTTTTCGAGGAAGGCGGCATATCTTCGACGCTTTATCTCAGAGCACATCGGGTAGATGTCGGCCTTTCTCGGCACTAGTTAAAAAGGACGCCAAATTTATTTGGGAAGAGAAATGCCGGAAGGCCTTCGAAGACATTAAACAATATTTAATGACACCTCCTGTCTTAGCGACCCCGAGTCTCGGGTAGACCGCGATACTTTACACCGCGGCTTTAGACGACTCTCTCGGAGCCACTGTTAGCCGAGGTCGATGATGAGGGTAAAGAAAATGCTCTTTACTTACTTAAGCGCGTCGTTTACTTCCGACGGAAGTAAGGTATCCCGCAATTGAAAAGCATTGTTTGGCCACGATCTTCGCCGCTCGAAAGCTCGGGCACTACATGCTTTCTCATAAGGTCGACTTGATTTCGAAGTTTAATCCATTGCAATACTTGATGACTCGTCCAACACTTTCAGGCGGACTTGCCGGATGGTCGATGATATTATTGCAATTCGATATAACTTTCGTGCCTGCGCGTGCGTAAAGGGACAAGTCTTAGCGGACTTCCTCGCGGCACACCCTTTGCCGAGTCGAATCTCCTCTCGATGACGATGCTGAGATGAACAAATAATGAACCTAGAAGACCACGATGATCGACGTTGGGAATTGTATTTCGACGGAGCATCTTCGGCACACGAAGACGAAGAATCGCAAGTGATAGTGCCGGTAAGGCGGGAATCGGGCTAATCTTTATAACACGGAGCGGGGGATGTTAAGATACTCCTACCACTTGACGAAGCCGGTGTACGAACAACGAAGCGAGAATACGAAGCCCTCATAACGGGATTGGAATTAACCATTCGAATGGGGATAACGGACATCGACATCTACGGGGATTCACGGTTAATCATTCGACGGATCGTCAGGACGATACGAATTCTAAAGCGAGACTCGAACAATACTTCCGATATGCCATACGAGTTTGTTGGAACAGATTCCAAATGTAACGATCTACAAAATTCCTAGAAAAGAGAATGCTTTAGCGGATGCTTTAGCCGTCTCGCAAAAGAATTTGCACGTTTGCAAGATGAATCGATGGAAGTGTCGGTTCGCGGACGTCGGGTCCTATCACGGCTTGACATAGACATAATACACAAATCGGCAAAAGAAAAAGAATCGGTTGCGGCGGTGACGGAAAACACGAGAAGATTGGCGACGGCCGTTGATGAAGCTACTACCGAACGGGAAAGCTACCGGACGATAGGTCGCTGCGCCATCGGATCGAAAAGAACTGCGTCCTACGCATTAATAAACAACACATTATACGGAAGGTCTTTTGGTCGAATGTGGCTAAGGTGTTTAAGCGGGTCCGAGGCCGTGAAATCGTTAAAGAGGTGCATTCGGGACTCTGTGGCGCTCACCGGTCGGGTCAAAAATGAAGATGAAAATTAAAAGACTAGAGGTACTACGGCGCTCGATGATGACCGAGCGCATGAAAATCGCCGAAGGCGTCACCGATGCCGAGTGCACGGAGTGGTTCTACACCGACCTCCGAATGTGCTTGCACCGACAATTGCGTCGTGGCCATTTGAATGTTGGGGCACGGATATAGTGGGTCCGATAGAACCACCATCTTCGAAAGGACATCGCTTCATTCTTGCGGCTACGGATTACTTTTCCGAGTGGGCGGAGCGAGTTCCGCTTAGAGAAGTGAAAGCACACCACGTCTTCACGGTTTTCGAGAACCGAGTTGTCTACTGTTTCGGAGTGCTTGCGCGGGATCATCTCGGATAATGGGTCGGCATTCGGAAGCACACAAATCAACAATTTTGTCGGGAGACACGGAATCGGCTGGCGATACTCGACAATTTACTACCCGAGAGCAAACGGCCTCAGCGAGGCTTTTAATAAAACTCTCGTTCGAATCTTAAAGAAAACCTTGGACGATAATAAGAGAAATTGGCACGAGAAATTGTTAGAAGCCTTATGGGCCTCGCGGACAACCTTCGAACTCCTACTCGAAGCTACACCTTACGCTCGGTGTATGGGTCGAGGCGATATTACCTTTAGAGGTTCGACTTCCTTCACTCGGAATTGCGGTTGCAAACAAGATCACGACGAAGAAAACGCCGGACTACGACTCGAAGAATTAGAAAGCTTGGAAGAGAAAAGACTTGCGGCGCAACGGAATTTAGAACTATACCGAAGCTAAAATGGTTCGGGCCATGACAAGGCGAGTCGCCCGAGAACCTTGAAAGTTGGTGACTTAGTTCTCGTTCTCGAGACCTATTCTTGCACACCGCGAGATAGGAGGAAAATTTGAACCCACTTGGGAAGGACCGTTTGTGGTTGGAGCGGTATACTCGGGAGGTTCCTACCGGCTAGTGAATTGCCGGGGAGAACGACATATGCTTCAGATCGACGGACGATACTTGAAAAAATATTACTGTTACACGATGTTTCGAAGGAATGAATTCTTCATCCCTAAGAAACACGGGTGAAGTAATTACTTGTGATTGGGTCCGAACTCAAAATAATAAAATGTGCTTAAAATAAATAAAATCATGATAATAAAGTTTTCCTTGTTTTCTTCTTCGAATCAAAATCTCTTCCACGATCTTATCCTACTTCATTCCTGTTAAATTTCAAAATATAAGAATAATAAAAAATGTATCTTTAATAAACATTTTCTTAATGTTCTTGTTCTTAGTACAACCCACGATCCTTTTCCTTGTCTTTTCGCGGGGAAATGTCGAACGGGCGGTTGGTCTTGAACTTTAGGAATGGCGTAAGCCTTGCACTTAGATGAAAAGAGGGTGAAAGATGGAGCGATAATCGAGATTGACTCGGATTTCGCACCGGCGGAGCCTACGATACGAGGAAAGTGAGCCGGGTCCCGGTTAACGAGAAGAACTACCGGACGGACGGTGATGAAAGTGGGTGGCCCAAGCTACCAATCCAACAACGAAAAGAAAAGCAAACACCGAAGAAGATAAGAAAATGAAGTCCGTAGTCACTACGGCGGAGGGCGAGGCTTGTCGGCGCCGCGCCGCAGAGATTCAAGAAGTTCGGAGGGCTACTCTCGCGGCCGCGCAACGAAGGAATAAGAATCGCCGTATCCGTAAGATGTTAACAAAACTAGGCGCGGACCGGCGCGACGAGACGATTACTACTGCCGGTACGTACACTTCGAGGACACCGAGTTCACCGGGAACTCGAAGAAAGGAGGCCGGCTCTATAATAACGAAAGAACCGGGGAAATCTCCGAGAAGATCGGAAGAAAGAAGACTACCACGCCACGGATAGAACCACCGGTAATGCATGACCTTGTTGCGAAGCAACCCCGGGGGATGTCCAGACGGACATCATCCACGAGGAGCCGAGGTATGCGGGGGAACGTGAAGGGATTGAACCATATATCCCACGATATGTCACAAGACCTCGCCATACACGGATCATTCGGAATACGAGGCTGGAGAGGATGCGGAATGTTGAAAAGAAAACTTTCGAATACTTCGAGAGAATTAAAGGAAGAAGAATCAACATACTAGAAGGCCTCGAGCTACACACGAGCGTATTCTCGGAGTATGAACAACGACAAATCGTGGATTGTATCCGGGATGCGAAAAGAATGGGCCGAGCGAGGCCGCTAAGGAAAACACATACTCGGAACCCGGAGATGGATGCCGGGGAAAGGAAGAATCACGATACGATGCGGATCTTGCTACTGACTTTCTTTGAAGACGAAAAGGAAACCCACGGGGATACTCGCGTCATGGGCGAGTAGATCCGATGCCATCGGTTATCGAGAGAATGGTAAAAAGATTGATAACATGGAGGATGCTTGCCCGGCGGATTGCATGCCCGATAGGTTGCATCATCGACACCTACAAACGGGGTAGTGCATACCCCCACATATTGATCACCACGACTTCGTCGGACCTTTACGCACGGTCTCTTTCTTGAATGAGTGCAACATCATGTTCGGATGCGACCTCCGGATAGCGAGGCCGGGTGAGTTCGAGGGCCGATAAAGATACCTCTGCCGGTGGGTTCCGTCATGATATTGCGAGGTAACGGAGCGAGATATCGCAAAGCATTGCATACCGGGAGTGCCGAGTGGAGCGAATCTCGGTTACTTTCGGGAGGATGGACGACGGCAAAATACCTTACCATTTCCGACGGATCCGGAGCTAGAGAACCTCCGGCCTTATGAGGCTGTGAGTTACATGGGAAATATCACACCTCCGATGTACATCCAGTAGGCATCCTTGCCGAGGATGGCTTGGAAGGTGATGTTATTAACCATGTATCTCCATTATTCGGACATGGATTTTTGACGGATGATTCTTTTGATGGACCAACGAGGATCATACATAGTCCGTTTTGAGTCTACATGGATTGTATGAGATATATTCCGGATCGAGTTGTATGATGTATTTTCAACATGATTGGAATGAAAGTGACCATGTCGCGTTTTTGGCCTTCACCTCTTTTGTGCAAATTGATTGGGAAACGCCATTAAAGTTAAATGAACTTCGAACGAAAGAACAGAGAAAAGAAATAAAAAGAAGAGAATAAAAGAAAACTTTCTAAAAAAAAATGCGAAAAATGACAAATACCAAGTTCACATGAACATTAAATAAACAACAAAATAAAATTTGAACCATTAAAAGATAAACAAAATCAACACAAATCTCGAATTCCATCCTTCCGAACTTCAAATCAAATTCCATCCTTACAAATTTCAAATCGAATCCTCGATCGAATTCGAATCCAATCTCGATCAAATTTCAAATTTGATCGTCCAAATTCAAATCGAATCTTAAATCGAATTTCGATCGAGTTCAAACTCATCCTTCCAAATTTCCAAATTCGAATTCGATCTTTCCGGGCTTGAGTCTCGATCAAATTCGAACCTTTTGGGTCGAGGATTTTACATCAAGCACTGCTTGCTTTAGGATTCTTTTCTGTTGCCTTGAAATACATCAAACTCGAACCTTTTGGGTCGAGGATTTTACATCCAAGACCTTGCTTGCTTTAGGATTCTTTTTCTATTACCTTTGAAATACATCAAATCGAACTTTTGGGTCGAGGATTTTACATCCAAGTACCTTGCTTTAGGATTCTTTCCTGTTGCCTTTGAAATACATCAAAATTCAACTTTTGGGTCGAGGATTTTACATCCAGACTTGCCTTGCTAGGATTCTTTCCCTATTGCTTTGAAATACATCAAATCGAACTTTTGGGTCGAGGATTTTACATCCAGTACCTTCTGCTAGGATTCTTTCCCTATTGCCTTTGAAATACATCAAATTGACCTTTTGGGTCGAGGATTTTACATCGAAGCTTGCCTTTGCTAGGATTCTTTTCTGTTGCATTGAAGTACATCGAATTCAAACTTTTGGGTCGAGGATTTTACATCCAAGCTCACCTTGCTTTAGGATTCTTTCCTGTTGCCTGTGAAATACATCAAATTGACCTTTTGGGTCGAGGATTTTACATCAAGTGCCTACTTGCTAGGATTCTTTTCTATTGCCTTTGAAGTACATCAAATTCAAACTTTTGGGTCGAGGATTTTACATCAGATGCCTTTGCTTTAGGATTCTTTCCTGTTGCCTTTGAAATACATTAAAATTCGACCTTTGGGTCGAGGATTTTACATCGAAGACTGCCTTGCTTTAGGATTCTTTTCTATTGCCTTTGAAATACATCGAATTCGAATTTTTGGGTCGAGGATTTTACATCCAAGTACCTTTGCTAGGATTCTTTCCCTGTTGCCTTTGAAATACATCAAATTCAAACTTTTGGGTCGAGGATTTTACATCAAGTACCTTGTTTTAGGATTCTTTTCTGTTGCCTATGACATACATCAAATTCAAACCTTTTGGGTCGAGGATTTTACATCAAGTACCTATGCTTTTAGGATTCTTTTCTGTGCCTCTGAAATACATCAAATTCAACCCTTTTGGGTCGAGGATTTTACATCCAAGACTGCCTTTGCTTAGGATTCTTTTCCCATTGCCTTTGAAATACATCGAATCGAACCTTTTGGGTCGAGGATTTTACATCAGATTGCCTTTGCTTTAGGATTCTTTCTGTTGCCTTTGAAATACATCGAATTCGAACTTTTGGGTCGAGGATTTTACATCCAAGTTGCCTTTGCTTTAGGATTCTTTTCCTGTTGCCTTCGAAATACATCGAAATTCGACCTTTGGGTCGAGGATTTTACATCGAGAGCTGCATTGCTTTAGGATCTTTTCCCTATCGCGATGAAATACATCGAAATCGAATTCGAACTCTTGAGGTTAAGGATTTTATATCCAACACCACTTTGCTCTGAGATCTCTTCTCATTGCAACGATTCAATCTAATCAATTCGATTTTCTTTCGAGGTTGGAGATGTTACATCTAAAACCTCAAAATCCCAATTTTCATTTCAAATCGAATCCCTCGAATTAATTTTGACAAAACTTGATCTAAATTGAAACTCCGAACTAAAATTTAAACTCGCACATCAAAACATAAATTGAAACAAAATAAAATCTAAATCGAAATTCCCCGAGATCATGTGATTTGGGATTCACCGCCTTTTCCTTTCCACGGCGAGAGTTCGAAGAATCTCCGGTTCCGGAGATATACTTGACACTCCCGGTGAAACTCTTCACTTCGTCTAAGTTCGTCTCTTGGACATCTGTGTTGGTTTTGTTGATCGCTTCGGTCGACACCGATACGCGCGGTGTGCTCCGTCGGCTCACCACACCTATTGGGGGTCCATTTGTTGACCTCATTTTTGGTGAGGTCTTCCCTTCTTCTTTTTAGTGCTTAGGATCTAGCCTTAGGCTTTTCCTTTGACTATCTTAGAGGACTAGAATTGGGACCCGCCTTTTAGAAATTTAAACCACTTCTAAACTCCTGCAAACTCCATGAAACTTGGCTATAGACCCCTAATCACCTAGAGGGTTGAAATCGAATGTGGAAGTTTAAAGGATGAGTTCTATAGGATTCTTTGGCCTTAGGGCCCTTGCAGGTGGCTCAGTACGAGTGAAGGGGCGACTTACACACACATTACACTTATACACTACACTTACACACTACATTTCCACACACCTCCTAAAACCACACCCATACCCAACTTGACCTCGACTCGTAGTAGGTGATTCACATGGATGGTCCTTAACCACTAAGCCGCTTAGGCCAAGAGGGTTAGGAACAACATAGTGAATGCCTCAAATGAGTCCTTTCATGGCTCATATGGGCTTGAAATGGCTTCATGGCTCAACCAAAATGATTTCTTTCCACCTAGATTCACCCGATCTTCAATTTCCCAAATTTTCGATTTTTGACCCAGAGACCCTACACTACTTAACCTACAAAACCGCAAAATTACCCAATTTTTGCAAAATTTCCAAATTACCTAAAATTCTTCAAAATTATTCCCAAACATCTCCACATCACTCAAATTGATCATCCATACCCAAAAATACCAAAGATTCCAAAAATACCCCCAATACCCTCCAAATACCCAAAATACCCTTCTTGGCCTAAAAATCCAAAAATTTAGAAAATTCCCAAAAAATTCCAGAAAATCCTAAATATTCCCAATTTCATTTTGTCCAACTACACCATGGGCTAATTTTGTCAATTTACCCTACTTTTGTCAAAACCCCCAAATTGACCCATTTTAACCCAAAGTGGACCCGATGTCGAACCAAACCTACCCGATTGACCCCAATTTTGGTTCAATTCAATTCTAAACTTCAATTCAACATTCCTAATACCAATTTAGACCAAATCCAAGTCCAATTTGATTGACATTTGGATCCAATTCCACTTTTGACCTTAAGGCCCATTTTTTGACCTAAGCCCGAACCTAACCCAAATGAACCCAAACCCCAAAAATCAAAGCCCAACCAAAGTCAAAACCTCTTTGAAACACTCCCATAAACACTTCTCGACAATAATTCTACATCAATTTCAACCCTAGCCCAACATTGGCCCAACTTGGCCCATTTGGACCTATATTGGCCCATTCACGAAAAGAATCCGAATCCGACCCGATTCAAGCCCAAACTACCCCAAATTTGCTTCAAGTTACTCATGACACATCCATGAGCTAAACCCAACAATTATTTGGCCCAACCTTTTACAAAAATTTTCATCCATGAACACATTCATAAACTTAAAAGCCCACTTCCCTTAAACCCTTCTAAAAGCTCATTTCCTCCAAAATTCAAAAGCCCAAATCTACCCTAAAGCCCACATGACATCTCCATTTGTCATCCATTTAATTAAATCCATTACCTAAGTCCTAAAATCATCATTGAATTATTCCAAATGAAGCTTCATCCAAATTCCCATCAAATTACCAAAAATTTCTTAAAACCGATTTTTATGAAATTGACTCGACTTTCCACAAGCAAAGACAAGCCATGCAAGCCATTGACAAGCCACATGAAGCCATGGGAGGCTTGACATGTGACCATGCCATTAATGGTAAAAGGAGGGGCTCCTTTCCTAATCTTTCATTAAGCCTTTTTACCTTAAGCATGTCGCACACTAAACCATGTTTAGCCACCTCATCATGGATAGAGACCACACCACTCTCTCTTGGGCGACCCAAGCGATCCTCTCGGCCCAAAATCGAGGCCATGGGGAGGTGAACCAAGCCCAAGGTGAGTTGACCCATTTGGACCCAAAATAGGCTCATCCCACATTCCATTTCAATCCGACTCCTTTACACATGGCAATTGCCGATTGATTGCACAAGCCTCGACCACGACCACTTGAGCTTGAGGGTGACCTCGACACTAGCCGGCCGGCCACCGAGCCGCCGGAAAACACCATGGCCGAGAGCTCGCATGTGATCCAACATTGAAATTCTCACTTGCTTGTTGCCCCTTGCCTAGTGGTCACCATCGGCTGTTCTTCTCCTCACAGAGCTGGTGATCCCAAGCCCTAACTCCCCACGGGAGGCCCTCGGCCGGCTCGATTTAAACTCCGCCCCTCTCGGCCATGAGAGGGGAGAAGCACAAACCTTGCCAAAACTGCGCCAAAATTGTTCCGAGACCCTTCTCCACCTTTAGAGCACTTGATCCCAGGTGAAATCCCCTGCCATTTCTCCTCTGTAAGCTCGATTTCGAGTTGAAATTCCACTGAAAACCGAGGACACTTCTCCGCGGTGAGCCAATCCCCAAATTGATTGTCTCTACACCTTCACCGGACCGAGGAAGGTGTCCACCATCAAAGCCCATCTCCGGGCCACCCGGTTGCTCCGGCCTCCGAGCTTTGTGATCGGGCTTGGTCGAAATCATATCCGAGACGATTCACCGAGACCGGGAGACTTCATGCGGAGCTTCTTAGGACCCGATCGAAGGTGCGACGACTCTCGGATTGAAGCCACACTTCTACGAGCCAAGGTATGAGCTAACTCTTCATCCCGAGCTTCGAAGATTCTCTATTTCAAATGCCTTAGTTTCGATGCATGTTAGCAGTATAGATGTGTTCGTCTCTTCGAGACGAATCCGTAGAGTATAAGAACATAAAAATCCATTGAGTATCGAGTGAGATCTTAGGGATTTAGTGTGGACGGCTCTCGGGTAAGGACGCTCGGGGACGATGAACGGATGCGCGTCCATTCGATACACGCGCGGACGAACGGCTCGGATGACGTCGGACCGGGGAAACGGTGCGAGAACCGCGGGGCCGGGCTGGCGGCTCGGATGGCGGCGCCCGATCACGGCGCGACACGTGCCCCTTCGGAGCTGCCGATGTTTCGGCGGCGCGCGTGGATAAATAGAAAAATAGGGTATTTTACGATTTATTTAATTCCTAAACTTCAAAAATCCATATCTTTGTGTAGAAAAATCACAAAAATAAAATAAAAATACCATCTTGCTCGGTGAACGAGAGGAGAATAATGTGGAAAAGAAATCATTTAATTTCATCGAGTATTTTATTTTTTATAATTTATTTACTCTCTGCATTGTTTTAATTCTCCATGCATGCATACAATTCACCATGGCATGAGACCATAGGAGCTTTTGAAGCCTACGAATTTGGGAACATTCACTGAATTTTCCAAAGTCGAGGCCATCCTATGAGGAGTTCTTGATTTTTCGAGTTCGAGTCAGCTGTTTTGAGTATTTTAATTCCGGTAAATAGCATCTTTGTGAAATAAATTCTAAGAAAATTTGGTGATGTTCCTTATGACCGAGAGAACCACTAGGAAAAATAGATTTTGGCTTAGTTCATTCAAAACAACCCTAATTGACTTAAACACCCAAAATAGGTCTTTAATTAATTAGAGTTAACCGAGGTATCAAATTGACTTGAAATCAATTCTCCACTGACCTTTAGGATCGAGAGGAATCTACCATAAAAATTTGAGGTCGATTGGACTTGGTTAGCCTACTAATTGGGTTGATTAAGTCGACTTAGCCATTTTAAACTTTAAAGATTCATAACTTTTAAAATACTTTTCAAAAATTCACCAAATTGGTTTTGGAGCCTCTCTGATATCAGGGGAATCTAAGAAAATTAAAATTTCAATTTTCTAAAAAAGTTGATTTTTAATAATATTTTAATATTTTTAATAATTAAAAAATAATAAAAATCACAAAAATAATAAAATTCACCAAAATGTCACATTTTGAATTTTAATCACTTAGGAACAAATCCCACATTTTTCCTAGGTCTATTTAGTGAGATATTGAATTTTAAAGCCTTAAGGTAATTTTAAAAATTAAAAAATGTATTTTCTAGCATTTTCACTAAAATAATTATAATAAATCATAGAAAAATCAGAAAATTGCAAAATTTGATTCTCTAGTTTCCTTGATATCAGAGAGATTTTTGAAAAATATAAAACCCATTTTTCAACATTTATTTTATTTTTAAATTAATTAACACTCCAAAACTCAAAATAATTATAATAAAAATAATATAATTCAAAAAATCACCAAAATTGGTCCAAGTGCTTCTCTGGTCATTAGGAATGTCCCCTAATTTTCTTAAGGACAGAAACTTTCCTTTGGTCATGTTATCAAATTTTCCTTGAAAATCTCTATTTTCCACAAAAATAATTATATAAATAAATTAAATACAGAAAAATCACATTTTCTCCTCTCATGTCTTTATTGACATATGAGTGAAGTTACATAAAAATTTCAAATTCATTTAAGTTTAATTTAGTGAGTTATGAAATTATTAAGCTTAAAGGGTAAAATGGTAATTAAACTTTCAACCCTTAATTAAAACTTTAGGTTTAATAAAAATTAACAAGTAAAATATTTGATCCTAATCTGGTTTGGATGATTGAAATTTAAATAATTAAAGGGTAGAAACCCATTAAATAATTTTAAAAATGATTAAACTTTAATTAAATAATAGATTAAATTTGGAAGAATAATAAAATTGGAATTATTAAAATAAGGGATCTTTATTAGGAAGAGATTTATTCTTTAATTTAAAAATCCCTAAATTAATCATCTCATTAATATTCAACTCTTAATTAAAATGATAATTCAAATTCAAAATATTAAAAGACTTAATCATTAAACTAAAGTCAATTATTAAACTCTTTCGAAAATTTCGATTAAAATTAAAGATAAAACTAAATTAAAAATTAAATTAAATTAAGTAAATTAAATTGGATTAAATTAAATTAAATTAAAATTAAATTAAATCAATTAAATTAAATTAAATTAAATTAAATAAAATTTAAATTAAATTAAATTAAATAATTAAATTAAATTAAATTAAATCAAATTAATTAAACACCAAATCAAATTAAATTGAACTATATTAAACTAAATTAAAACTCAATTAAATTAAGTTAAATTAAAACTCAATTAAATTAAGTTGAATTAAATATAACATCACCTAAAACAGAAAGAATTCAAAATAAATGTAAAGCGATTTGAACAATTATTCAAATTTAAACCCTTTAACTTAAATCGAATCATTTGAATACTTAATTTACCCTTGAAAGCTTTGATTATTATAACTCTTAAATGGAACATCAAATGAAGTGTTACCTCACTCATAGGATATTCAAATGTCTAGTTCAGCTGAGCGAGTTAACAAGACTTGAAATTCTTGGACGATTAATTCATTTGTATAATTAAATTCATTTGGACTTAAAACAATCCTAGAAATATTGAAAAGATGTTTAAGATTCTTCTTAAGCACTTCCTCGATATGATAGGATATTTATAAGAACAATTGGACTTAATTGTCCTTTGATGAAGAAAATCGTCCTCAAACAAAAAAAACACACAAAGAACCTAGACGTCATAAGAGTTGACTAGCTATAGGATTAGGAATTTGGTAGAAAATCATAACCCTTCCCTTAGCTTTACCTAGGAACTTGCTTAAGTATTCTAATTGTGTTTTAAGTGCGGCTTGGGATGACGGGAAGACCCTCAGGGTACGCTTTTATATTTTATTGCAATTTACTTTCTTGCGATTTACTTTCTGCGATTTACTTTCTTGCGAATGCACTTTATTTTTCTTGCATGATAAAACAACGAGTTGCATGAAAACTCACACCTTTAGGATAGCCCCTAAAGCGAAACTAAAACTAAGTTAAAAGTCATTGCGAGATAAAATTCACCGCCACGACATTTCGAAATATAAAACGACTCGAAATTTAATCACAAACAGAACACAAAACTACGATTGCAACTAAACTAAAACGTCCTGTTGGATGATCGGGAATACCTCGGATGATGTAACCTACGTGTTGCTTAACGGGATTTCCCACGGTCTAAATGAAAGTGTGGAACTCATTCGGTTGAGTTTAGCAAATTCATACGGACTAAGTGAATCCGATAATAATAATGATGCGGAAGGATGGAGCCGTGGGATCTTAACTAGGTGTCGTTATAATCAACTTTAAGATTTGTTTTAATTAAAACGTAAAAAACACTTGGAAAATTAAGATTTTCTCTAAGCCAAAATACTTTTCTCATCTCACGATTTATGGTTTCTAAAACTAAACCTCTGCAACAACAAGGAACTTGGAGCATGGTGGGCGACACGGCCATCGTCATCAACAAAACTTGAACCTACTTCGACAAAACCTTCTTAGAATTAAACAACGAAAGCCATAGGACTTCGAGGTAGCTTGCACTAGTGCAACATAAATCCTCAGACCTTTTCGTTAGGCACTTGCATAATCATTTTATGCAAATTAAGCCCTAACTTAGGTCTTAGGATTCAGAGGTAGTCGTCAGATACGACAATAAACCCTCGCATCTTCAAATTTATTTGTTTGATTTTATCATACAAATACTAAGCCCTAATTAATTAAAATTGGCGAGATCAAAACATTTAAATAAGTATTAGGACTTTCCTAAACTCGAAGCGAAACGATAGGATAGTCGGGAAATTACCGAAGTTCACTTCGAATCGGTGATTTCTCCTACCTTTCTTCCTATGGATTCACGAAACAAAATGTTCCAAAATTTGATCCATTCCCTATTGAAATTCCAAAATTCAATCTTTGAAAACCTTAAACTTTGAAATTCTTGAAAGCGAGTTATTGATTATTATCGAGAGTTTTCTTAGGTGATTCCGTCACTTAAGATGTAATTAACTATAGGGGCTTGCCCTTATAGGGAATTTTAAAGAACCGAGGTAATATAAACCCTGTTTGATACTTTCATATTAAGCGGGGAATTTGTCGAGCTTATAAAATTGGTTCGCAGACCAAACGGATGTCACAAAACTTCGGTTTATTTGATCGAGCCCCACCATCGAGCGGTGTGTATCATCCTTAGGGATAGATACACGGTTTGTGGTGCGGTGCTCGTTTATATAAGCTATTTGGGATGTGAGATCGGTTTAATCTCATATCTTAAAACTTTCAAATTTAAAAATTATTTTCAAAGCCAAATACTACTTTCTAAATTATATATATATTTAAATCAAATTTAAAATTTAAATTCGCCGACAACTTACGTTAGGCGACCCCCCTTTTAAAATACAATACAACCTAAAATAAGCCGCACAAGGTGACAGGCCTAAAATATATATGCTTTTTGCTATATCATTTTATTCATTTTTGATGATATTACACTTTAAAGGAAGGTATTTTGTATATTTTTTGGTTTTAGGTACAAGAAATGGTGATTGGAGCAAAAGGAAGAAAAAACGGTGCAATTTGGAGCAAAAACGAGCAAGAAATGAAATTCTGCCCTGGCACCTTTCGATAAGTCTTTTGATGTTTAATCTCTTTTACACTTCTTGCAAATTTTTGAATGAGATTATACTTTAAATAAGGGTTGTTTTTATGCTTATTTTGTAGGGACATCTGTTACGAACGCAACACAACTGAAATGGGGTGAAACAGAGTTGAAACGGAGCCAAACGGAGCGAAACGGTGGAGCCGCGTAGCAGCCTGCTCGCCAAAGGAGAGATTGATCTCGCCGATGGCGAGATTTTCTCGAGACCACCAAAAACTGCCCAAAAAGGCCTCCGACAGAGGCCTCAAACCCTCTGACAGCGGCCCGGACGACCATGAACCGACTTTTGGTGGTTTTGGGCCAATTTTCGACGTATTTAGACGCTTTTTCGAAGGGGTGCTTAAGGAAACTCTTCGGAATTCGTCCATGCTCTTTAAAAATGGAAAATTTGTGTTAGAAATGTGTATATTAGAGAGGAGAAAAGTGGAGAATACTTGGAGGAATGTTTAGGATTCTTAGATTAAGAGTAGAAATGTAGATTTCTACCCTTTTGGAGAGATTGAAAAGGAGAATTTGAGAGAATTTGTAAGGGATTTCTCTAGCATTGCATGGATCGCCGGGAGACTTTATGGGAGAGATCTTCGTCTTTCTTTCAAAGGGAAAAAACTAAGTATTGTTCTTCATTATCTTATAATTTTGTAAACTTTTATTTAGTGGATTTACTTTGGTTACATGAAGTTTCCTTTGTGTTTTCTTCATGCTTTGTGACGTATCTCTCTTACTCTTTCTTCTTCATTGAAAGTAGTGACATAAGAAGATTATGCCATTGTTTTCCTTTTACTTTTCTTTTGCAATGAGTAGAAATCATGTTTAGGATTTTGTGATGCATGGTAGAAGTAAATTTAATTACAAATGTGATGGTTTTTACTTGAACTTCATTTACATTGCAATAAGGGCCCATTGTAGTGTTAAAATTCGTTGTAATTGCATCGACCCGAAAGGGCGGTGTAATTCTCAACAAAGTGAAACCACATTTAAATTCCATGGATGGTGAAGTTCATGGGGATTGAATGCAAATAAACAGGGAAATAATATTAATCGGGCGTAGAATTGGAGATTTTAGAGTGACGGGCTAAAATCCTCATTTCGGTCCTATCGTTTGGGTACTGAAGTGTAGATGTTAGCCCTCAGGCAAGGGGAAAGTGGGAGCTCCGAAGTGGCAGCCGGTATCCTCCCAGCTGAGTCGCGATTCGGTGACCGAGCATAGGATTAGTCGATGTTCTTTATGCTGGACCAAAGGGTAAAGAATAGGATTGCTCTATTTGGCACATACAATATTAAATACATCTCATTCATATACATTATCTATTTCATTACATAAGAATAATAGGTTTTAATATCTCGAAATTCTCAGAACCAACTCATCAAAAAGGGTTATCTTTAGAATTATTATTCTCATTTAGTTATAGTTACTATCTTGACATTTAACACTTGCATTTAGGATTAGTTGCTAGACAAAACACAATTTTAATCGACGTTCCAAACTAAGGACTATTAGTAGTAGACTAGAATTTGATTAAATACTTCTTACTTCACTTCCTCGTGGGATCGATACTGGGGTTTTTAAAGAAAACTCTATATTACTCGAAATGATACGTATACTTGCGTAGTACCCCTAGTGTGTAAAATATTTTTCAATTTTTATATCATTTAAGATTTTGCACACTAGCCGCTATTTATAAATCGGGTCAAGTTTTTGGCTATCTTTTGGAAGTTAAATTACTGCGTAATTGTGGGTCGGGTCAAGTTTTTGGCACCGTTGTCGAGGAAGCTTCGGTAAGAACTTTAGGAGAATTTTAGTTTAAGTAATTAGGCTTAGACTTGAAAAACTATAGTGTCATAAAAACTATTTTTGTGTGAAAAGTGTTTTTATATAAAAAAATATTGTGAAAAAACTGTTTGTGTGAAAAATAAGGTGTTCGTGAAAATGTTTTGTTGTGTTGAATATATTTCATCTATTACTTGTTTAATTGTTAATGTATTGTTTGTTATGTTGCATATGCGAAAAAAAGGATCTGCAGAACTTGTACCTTATGATCCCAAGTTTAAAAAAAATAAAAAAATAAAAATACAGAAAGGACTCGAAAAACTAGAAATAGAAATGGAAAACTTTCATGATAATAACTTGGAAAATCATCTTACTTCTTTGAGGGATTACATAAATCCTACGACAGATGAAATTCACTTAAGTATACAAAATCTTGTTGTAGAAGCTGATTCATTTGAAATAAAACCTGAGATTATCAAGCGGTGCGGAAACAATCGGTTGGGGGAACTCCTTCGAAGGATCCTATTTACACTTATTAAATTTTCTAGAACTTTGTGCTACATTTCGTTATAATGGCATGTCAGACGATGCTGTTAGACTATGGCTTTTTCCTTTCTCACTAAGGGATAATGCTAAAATGTGGTTATACTCATTAGCACCTGGCTCTATTAAAAATTGGGAGGAGTTAACTCAGAAATTCTTAGCTAAGTATTTTCCACCTTCAAGGACTACTTAACTTAGAAACGATATTATCTCATTTTGTCGATATGAAGTGGAATCGATATACGAAGCACGAGAAAGATTTAAGGAACTCCTAAGAAAGTGTCCACGACATGCTCTGCCCGATTGGTTAATAATTCGAACATTTTATAATGGGTTAGTAGGATCCCTTAGGTCCATAATTGATGCTACTTGTTGGTGGATCATTAATGTCAAAATCATTTGATGAAGCGTATGCATTAATTGAAAAAATGGCTACAAATGAATTTCGATGGCCCTCTGCGAGGGTAAATCATAAAAATGTAGCTAGTGTTCATGATACGGATACATTTATAATTCTTGCATCTCAGATTGTTGCAATATCAAGGAAGTTGGACCAATTTGGAATGAACCAACCTCAATTTACTCCTGTAAGTGAGGAAAGTTCATTAGAGCATATAATTGATTCTAACTTATCATATGATGCTTTAAATATCATAAACAACCCATATTCTAACTTTTACAACCCATGTTTGGAGAACCATCCTAAATTTAATTGGAATCATACTACTGACCTTCATATCCACCGGACTTTAACTATGATCAACAATTTGAGGGTAAGAAGATGTCTATGGAAGAAGTGGTATTGCAAATGGGAAACCAGTTGCAAAGTCAAAATGCTGCGATTAGAAACATAGAGAATCAACTGGGACAAATTGCTAAGTCACTTAGCAATAGACACCAAGGAACACTTCTTAGCAACAATGAGATCAACCCTAAAGAGAACACTAATGAACAAATAGATGCTGTCCAACTAAAAATTGGAAGAGATATAGAGGATGTGATTAACAAAGAGAAAGATTTTATGAGAGAAACAAAGGAAACTAAAAGACCTGAAGAACATGTTTCTAAAGATCTAGAAAAATTAATATCTCCAACTAAAATCAGTTTGGAAAGACCAACACCTCCATTTCCTCAAAGACTTAGACAGCATGAGTTGGATAAAAAATTTTCAAAGTTTATGAAAGTACTTAAGAAGTTAACGATAAATATTCCTTTCACTGAAGCTTTGGAACATATGCCAAGTTATGCAAAGTTTATAAAGGATATATTAAAAAAGAAAAGGAAATTTAGGGATTATGAAACAGTTGCACTAAGTGAGGAGTGTAGTGATATACTTCAGAAAAATTTTTCTCGGAAACTTAAAAATCCTTGTAGCTTTACAATTCCTTGTGCAATTAGAGAAAAATTATGTGGAAAAGCTTTATGTGATTTAGGAGTGAGCATTTATGTGATGCCTATATCTATATTTAGAAGATTAGGTTTAATCGATATTTCTCTCACTACTGTAACCCTTCTGTTAGCTGATCGATCTATCATTTATCCAAAAGGGGTTATAGAAGATTTGCTTGTTAAAGTGGATAAATTTATCTTTCCTTTGGACTTTATTGTATTAGATATGGAGGAAGATAAAGGAATTCCAATTATTTTAGGGAGACCTTTCCTTATTACTGGACAAGCTATGATAGATGTGCAAAAAGGAAAGTTGACTATGAATATTAATGACCAGGAAGTCACTTTTGATCTATTAAAGACTATGAAATATCCAACTGAGAGAAAAGATGATGAATGTTTTTGGATGAATGAAATTGATTATCTAAGTAAAGACTATTTCCAAGAAAGTTTTCAGAGTAAGTTAAAAGATGAGATTGAAATAGATTTTCATGATGATTTGAAAACTTTATTTAAAAAAGACTGTATGTATGTTCAGGAGAGGTGTGAAATGATGGACGCTACTAAAACTAGTAAACTTTTAATTCCATCTGTTGAAAAATCTCATGAACTTAAGATGGATGTACCCTATACAATTTTAAAGCCTATCAATTTAGGGAATTCATCTACACAACTAGTCTTTATATCTTCAGATGCGACTGAATCACATGAAAAACCTGAATTAAATGATAAACAAGATAAAATTATTGAACTAGGACTTAGAAGAGAATTTGAGGATAAATTTCAAAATAACTTTGAGTTAAGAAAAGAGGATAAGGATATTGGAAGACCATTGGAAGAAATTTCTAGGGAATTAGAAAAACCTATTTCCTCAACTAAGATAGATCCTCAATCATTTAATAATTATAAAGGGGAAGAATTGGAAGATAACTTGAAATAGAAGAGTAACATAGAAAATATGGATCCTGAATCTGAATTATCTAAAGAGAATTTGATCCAAAATTTGGGAGATATTGAAGTATCTTATAAAGATCCATTTCTTATAAATTTAAAGGATGATATTAATATGTGGATTGAAAAAATCAATAGAAGAATATTGTATCTAGAAAGAAATATAAGGAACAATGATATAAATCCATTTGAAAAGGAAGAGCTGAATGAAAAATTAAAATTTGAGAATTCCGTAGGAATTCCTGGATCTGAAAAATGATTGGGCGATTGATCAAGGATTACTTAATTGGAATTTTGATCCAGGAGGAATCATTTGTCGGGCCCGCGATGTTAAAACCAAGTGTTTTATGGGAGGCAGCCCATAGTTATCAGTGTGATTTGATTTAGTGTGCTTGAGAGTCATGATTGTTAGTGTTGTATGGTGTTTGGATTAGTGGATTGACTTGATCTTTATGTGTCATTATGGATTGATAAGTTTGATTGTTGATTGATAGATGTTTGGATTATTAGTAGTTTGATCTGATATATGTCTGTGTCTTGAGGGATATGATTCCTTAACTTCTTATTATGGCTAGACTTGATCTCTTGTAGTAGCTGAATTAATGAGTCCACTATAACTCGGGTCTCACTCAGACTTGAGTTTTACAAGAGAAATCATGAATTTCAAAACATTGATAATTCCATCTTAATTTGTTACTTCCTTTCTGCAACTTTACTTTCATTAGGTAGGGGTCACGAACCTATTTAATGAACACCATTAGGATGATCATACACTATCTTTATAACTGTTAGAGGTGCTTAATTATAGGGATTAGGTGATGCCTGAGATTGGTGTCCGGAAACCAATTTATTAGGGATTATCTTATCTTTGGGATTATAATCTATAAAATCTTTTGAAGTGCCTAATTTACTAGTGTAGTGATTCCGTTAGAAATTGGAATTAAATTAGTGAGATGCGATGAGTTAAAGGAAAAGTTGACCTCATTTATCATTTGTGATTGTATTTGAATTATGTGTTTATGTTTGTGTTACAACTTTATTTAGGTATTGAAGAACATTTTTATATTCCCATGTTGATACATGTTATGCTAGTTAGACTATGGTTTAGTTAATTTCATTCTGGCATGATTAGTTTAGATTTACTTTCTGCTGCATATTGTTTTGTCCTAATGAATACTTGCAAATGATTTTGATAGACATTTGTGGTAGATAGAATTTCTAAATTGTTTTCTTCCTGCTTATATTTTTTTGTACTGAATGCTTTATATGTTAAAAATTAAGTTTGGGAGTAGGAAGAAAAATAAAATTTTAATGTGAAAATACTTCCTTTTAGAGTAATTTTATTACAAGCATGTTTTAGGCTAAATTTACTTTCTCCTACAGTCATTTTATCCTGATTATGCATGATATGAATTTGATAGGATGTTGTAGTAGTAAGTATATTCAACCTTTACTTTTTCTTCTTGCTATATTTTATGGAATTAGTTGCAAAATATTTTAAAATTTAAGTTTGGGGGGAAGAAAAATATTAACTCTTATTTGTTCTCAATTATTATATTTTCAAAAATTATTAGCATAACTTCTGGCAATTGAACCTCACTTGAGATAACTAAAACTTTTTATTTTAGTTGAATATTATGGAAGGATTGGATGAAAGTTTTTAGTAATAAAGGTTGATTTTATAAGGGTAAGATATTTGGTATGAAAGAATTTGATTATAGTTAACTATTTAAAGTAAAGAAAACTATTATTTTGAAATGTTAAGAGACTTAAAGTATTGTGTGTTAAGAAGAGATTATGATTTTATGATGAATAATAAAGCTCATACCTAATTATAAAGTAAGGATGTGTTTCAAGTTTGAACTTTAGAAAGAGGAGAGTGAAGTTCAAAATCATTACAGGCTCTCCAGATATAGTAATCCTCATTTAAAATATATATATATATATATATATATAGAAAAAGAAAAGAGAGTAAAAAAAGGGGATTGAAAATAATCCCGAAAGAAAAGAAAAAAAAGGAAAGAAAAATATTTATGAGGAGAAGCTTGAGGAGATGCCTAATAAAAAATTGGCTTTACTTGAGTCACCCTAAAGGGAGAACTTGATTTCATTTCTGAATTTATATTTAAAATATTAGCCTACATTCTGATGAAGTTTAGATGAACTTCTTTTTCACATAATCTTTTAAGGAATTCTTAATGTAACAAATTATGGTTTATCTTGAAATAAATAGAAGACTAGAACCCTTAGACTTGATTGCTGAATATTCTTATACTTGTTGTGTTAACCTGAGTTACTGAATTTCTTTCTAAAAGTCTAACCAATATATTCTTTTGAATGAAAAATTTTAGTGTCTTACAGGTGAAAAGTACATTGCCTTGAGTTATATTTTTATGTAGTAAAAGTGTTACTTGAGGACAAGTAACAGTTAAGTTTGGGGGATTTTGACAGACCTAAAATATATACGCTTTTTGCTATATTATTTTATTCATTTTTGATGATATTACACTTTAAAAGAAGGTATTTTGTATATTTTTTGGTTTTAGGTACAAAAAATGGTGATTGGAGCAAAAGGAAGCAAAAATGGTGCAATTTGGAGCAAAAACGAGCAAGAAATGAAATTCTGCCCTGACACCTTTCGATAAGCCTTTTGATGCTTAATCTCTTTTACACTTCTTGTATATTTTTGAATGAGATTACACTTTAAAGAAAGGTTGTTTTTATGCTTATTTTATAGGGCTATCTGTTACGAATGCAACACAACTGAAATGGGGCGAAACGGAGTTGAAACGAAGCCAAACAGAGCGAAACGTTTGAGCTGCGCAACAGCCTGCTCGCCGACGGTGAGATTTTCCCGAGACCACCGAAAAGTGCCCAAAAAGGCCACTGACAGCGGCCTCGAACCCGCCGACAGCAGCCCGGACGACCATGAACCGACTTTTGGCAGTTTTGGGCCAATATTCGACGTATTTGGACGCTTTTTCGAAGGGGTGCTTAAGGAAACTCTTTGGAATTCGTCCATGCTCTTTAAAAATGGCAAATTTGTGTTAGAAATGTGTAGATTAGAGTGGAAAAAAGTGAAGAAAACTTGGAGGAATGTTTAGGATTCTTAGATTAAGAGTAGAAATGTAGATTTCTTCCCTTTTGGAGAGATTGGAGAGGAGAATTTGTAAGGGATTTCGCTAGCATTGCATGGATCGCCTGGAGACTTTATGGGAGAGATCTTCGTCTTTCTTTCAAAGGGAAAAAACTAAGTATTGTTCTTCATTATCTTATAATTTTGTAAACTTTTATTTAGTGGATTTGTTTTGGTTACATGAAGTTTCCTTTGTGTTTTCTTCATGCTTTGTGATGTATCTCTCTTACTCTTTCTTCTTCTTTGAAAATAGTGGCATAAGAAGATTATGCCATTGTTTTCCTTTTACTTTTCTTTTGCAATGAGTAGAAATCATGTTTAGGATTTTGTGATGCATGGTAAAAGTAATTTTAATTACAAATGTGATGGTTTTTACTTGAACTTCATTTACATTGCAATAAGGGCCCATTGGAGTGTTAAAATTCGTTGTAATTGCATCGACCCGAAGAGGCAGTGCAATTCTCAACAAAGTGAAACCACATTCAAATTCCATGGATGGTGAAGTTCATGGGGATTGAATGCAAATAAATAGGGAAATAATATTAATTGGGCGTAGAGTTGGAGATTTTAGAGTGACAGGCTAAAATCCTCATTTCGGTTCTATCGTTTAGGTGCTGAAGTGTAGATGTTAGCCCTCAGGCGAGGGGAACATGGGAGCTCCGAAGTGGCAGCCGGTATCCTCCCGACTAGCTGCGGATTCGGTAACCGAAGCATAGGATTAGTCAATGTTCTTTATGCCTTAACCAAAGGGTAAAGAATAGGATTGCTCCTATTTGACACATACAATATTAAATGCATCTCATTCCTATACATTATATATTTCATTACATAAGAATAATAGGTTTTAATATTTCAAAATTCTCCAAACCAACTCATCCAAAAAAGGGTTATCTTTAGAATTATTATTCACATTTAGTTATAGTTACTATCTTGACATTTAACACTTGCATTTAGGAGTAGTTGCTAGACAAAACACAATTTTAATCAACGTTCCAAACTAAGGACTATTAGTAGTAGACTAGAATTTGATTAAAGACTTCTTACTTCACTTCATCGTGGGATCTGTTGACCTCAATTTTGATGAGGTCTTCTCTTCTCTCTTTAGTACTTATGATCTAGCCTTAGGCTTTTCCTTTGACTATCCTAGAGGATTAGAATTGGGACCCACCACTTAGAAATTCAAACCACTTCTTAACTCCACTGCAAACTCCACAAACTTGATTGTAAACCCCTAATCACCTAGAGGGTTGAAATCGAATGTGGAAGTTTAAAGGATGAGTTCCTACGGGACTCTTTGGCCTTAGGACCCTACAGGTGGCCTAGTACGGTGAAGGGCTGACTTACACACACCTACACTCATACACTATACTTTTACACACCTCCACAAACCACACCCATACCCAACTTGACCTCCGACTCATGGAGGTGATTCACATGGATGGTCCTTAACCCCTAAGCCCTTGGCTAAGAGGGTTAGGAACAACATAGTGAATGCCTCAAATGAGTCTCTTCATGGCTCATGTGGGCTTGATATGGCTTCATGGCTCAACCAAAATAATTTCATTCCACTTACATTTACCCAATCTTCAATTTTCTAAATTTTCAATTTTTGACCCTCGGGACCCTACACCCGCCTAGCCTACCCAAAACCCTTGAAACTACCTAAAATTTGCAAAATCTCCAAATAACCCAAAATTCCTCAAAATCAATCTCAAACATTCCCACATTACTCAAATTGATCATTCATAGCAAAAAATACCCAAAATTCCAAAAATACCCCCCCAATACCCTCCAAATACCCAAAATGCCCCTCTTAGCCAAAAAATCCAAAAATTCAGAAAATTCCCACAAAATTCCAAAAAATCCCAAATATTCCCAATTTCATTTTGTCCAACTACACCATGGGCCAATTTTGTCAATTTACCCCACGTTTTTCAAAATCCCCAATTTGGCCCATTTTAACCCAAAATGAACCCAATGTCAAACCAAACCTACCCAATTGACCAAAATTATGGTCCAATTCAATTCTAAACTTCAATTAAACATCCCCAACACCAATCTAGACCAAATACAAGTCCAATTTGATTGGCATTTGAACCCAATTTCATTTTGGACCTTAAAGCCCAATTTGGACCCATGACCCAAACTTAGCCCAAACTAACCCAATTCAACTCCAATTAACCCCAAAACTTTTATAAACATTCCTTAACATCCCCAAAAACAAAACACTAACATGATTTACCTAGAATTTGGACCCAAACCCCACTCAAATTCAACCCAAAACCAAAAAGCCCAATTTTGATATAAACCCAAACCTAACCCAAATAAGCCCAAACCCCAAAATCAAAACCCAACCAAAGTCAAAACCTCTTTGAAACACTCCCATAAACATTTCCCAACATTAATTTTACATCAATTTGAACCCTATCCCAACATTGACCCAAATTAGCCCAATTTGACCTACATTGGCCCATGTACCAAATGAACCCAAATCCAACCCAATTCAAGCCCAAACCACCTCAAATTTATTCCAAATCACTCATGAAACATCCCTAAACCAAACCCAACAATCATTTGGTCCAAGCCTTTACCAAAATTTCATCCTAAAGTCCATTTTAAAATCCGAAAGCCCACTTCCCTAAACCATTTTAAAAGCCCATCTTCACTAAATTTTAAAGGCCCAAAATTCATACAAAGCCCATATGATACTCTTCTTCATCATGACTTCAATTACAACCATCCCTAAAGTTCCAATCAAATATAAATTTATTCTAAATCAAGCTTCATGTTAACCTCTCATATATTTATCAAAAATGTCAAAATCCATTTTCATACAAGTAAGCGAAGATATGTGCAAGCCATAGGCAATGCCATGAAGCCATGCATGAGCCACATGGAAGCCATGAAAGCCCCTTTACATGTCACCATGCTATCTTGGGCAAATGGAGGAGGTCCTTTCCATATTCCCTTAAGGTGATTAACCATTTCCATGTCTCCCCTAAACCATGTTTAATCATAATTGTACTTGGATTGTGACTTGACCCCACTAATCAAGTTGAGCCAAATCACTTTCTCTTCGACCTAAACCAAGTCTTGGGTGGTGCACCTAGCCCAAAAGGATGGGTTGACCCAAATCAAGCCAAAATGGCCTCTTCCCCATACCATTTTAATCCAAGCCCTTTACACATGTTCATGGCCGATTATTGCTTGCAAACCTCAGGCCACGACCCACTGGACCCGAGGGTGACCCATGCTGTCGGCCGGCCGCCCAGGTCACCGGAAAATTCCATGGCCGAGACATTGGAAGGAGCCAAGCATTGAAATTCTCCCTTGCTGAGTTGCCTCATGCCCGGTGGCCATTTCGGTCATTCTTCCCTTGCCAGAGCAGGTGATCCCGATCCTATTTAAACCCCACACAGGAGGCCCTCTGAGCCTCTCCTATTTAAACCCCACCTCTCTCGGCCATGGAGGAAGTGCTTGAACCCAACCTTAAGGAAACTGCGCCAAAATCATTCCAGACCACTCTCCACACATAGAGCATTTGATTCCCACTGGATTCCGGCCCGATTCCCTCCGGCCGAGCTCGATTTTGAGTTCGAATTTCGAGCATAAAAACCGGGACACTTCTTCACAGTGAGCTAATCCACAAATTGATTGGTCCTACACCTTCAACAGACCAAGAGAAGAAGTTTACCAGCAAAAGCCCCCTCACCAGGCCAGCCATTGCTTCCAACCTCCAAGCTTTGTGATCGGGCTTGGTCGAAATCATACCTAGATAATTCACCGAGCCGAGGACTTCATCGGAGCTTGCTTGGACCCGATCGAAGGTGACACAACTCTCGGATCGAAGCTTCACTTCTGCGAGAAAAGGTATGGAATCACTCTTCTTCCCGAGCTTACGGAGATTCTCTATTTAATTTGAGTCGATTTCGATTCATGTTTACCGTATGGATGTGTTCGTCTCCTCAAGACGAATCCATAGAGCATAAGAACATGAAAATCCTTTGAGAATCGAGTGAGAAATTAGGGTTAGAAGGTTGACGGTCACGGGTGCACACCAGTCGTAGACGATGACTGGGAGCCATCAGATCAAGCGTGTATCGAGCGGATGGTCTGGATTGAGCAGGACAGCGCGATGGTACATGAACTGCGGGGCCCTGGAGCGCTGAGTCGGATGGCGGCGCCGAATCAGAAGATGACACGCGGCGTTTCGGAGATGCCTAGGTTGAGCTGGCGCCGCGTGGATAAGTAGGAAATTAGGGTATTTTTATTTATTTATTTAATTCCCTAAACTTCAAAAATGCATAACTTTGTGTAGGAAAATCATAAAAATAAAATAAAAATATCCTCTTGCTCAGTGAACAGAGGAGAATAATGTGGAAAAGAAATCATTTAATTTCATTAAGTATTTGATTTTTAATAATTTATTTACTCTCTGTTCATTTTCATTCTCCATGCATGTATACAATTCACCATGACATGAGACCATAGGGCTTTTGAAGCCTCTGAATTTGGGAACATTCCCTGAATTTTCCAAAGTCAGAGGCCACCCCTATGAAGAGTTATTGATTTTTCAATTCTAGGTTGTTATTCTAAGTATTTTAATTCTAATAATTAGCATGTTGTGAAATAAATTCTAGGAAAATTTGGTGATGTTTCTTATGACCAGAGGACCCTAGGAAAAATGGTTTTGAGTTAACTCACTTGTAATAACCCTAATTGGCTTAAACACCCAAAATGGAGCTTTAATTAATTAGAGCTAATCATACATCAAATTGACTTGAAATCAATTCTCCACTGACCTTTAGGATTAGAGGAACCCACCATAAAAGTTTGAAGTCAATTGGACATGGTTAGCCCTATCAAATGGGTTGATTAAGCCATTTAGCCAAACTTAAACTTTAAAAATTCATAACTTTAAAAATCCTTTTCAAAAATTCACCAAATTGGTTTTGGAGCCTCTCTGATATAAGGGGAATTTAAGAAAATTAAAATTGCAATTTTCCAAAAAAGATGATTTTTTTGCATTATTTTAATATTTTTAATAATTGAAAAATAATAAAAATCACAAAAATAATAAAATTCACCAAAACGTCACATTTTGAATTTTAATCACTTAGGAATAAACCCCATATTATTATTAAGTCTCTATGACGAGATATTAAATTTTAAAGCCCTAAGGTAATTTTAAAATTAAAAAAATGTATTTTCTAGCATTTCCACTAAAATAATTCTAATAAATCAAAGAAAGATCAAAAAATTATAAAAATTGGTTCTCTGGTTTCCTTGATATCAGAGAGATTTTTGAAAAATATAAAATTCATTTTTCAGCCTTTATTTTATTTTTTAAATTAATTAATACTCCAAAATTAAAAATAATTATAATAAAAATAATATAATTCAAAAAATCACCAAAATTGGTCCAAGTGGTCCTCTGGTCATTAGGAATGTCCCATAATTTTCTTAAGAACAGAAACTTTCTCTTAGTCATGTTATTAAATTTTCCTTGAAAATCCCTATTTTCCACCAAAAATAATTATACAAATAAATTAAATACAGAAAAATTAGATTTTCTCGTCTAATGTCTTGATTGATATATGAGTGAAGTTACATAAAAATTTCAAATTTATTTAAGCTCAATTTAGTGAGTTATGGAATTAGTAAGCATAAAGGGCAAAATGGTAATTAAAATTTTAACCTATAATTAAAAAATTTAGGTTTAATTAAAAGGATGGGTAAAATATTTGATATTAAGTTGATTTTGGATGATTGAAACTTAGGTATTTAAAGGGTAGAAACCTACCAAGTAATTTGAAAGTAATCAAAATAAACCTTAATTAAATAATTAATTAAATTTGGAAGAATAATGAAAAATTAGAATTATTAAAATAGGGATATTATTAGGAAGAAATTTATTCCTTAATCTAAGAATCCCTAAATTAATCACCTGAATAATATTCAATTCCTAATTAAAATGATAATCCAAATTCAAAACTTAAAATGCTTAATCATTAAATTAAATTAAAATTAAAACATTTAAATTAAATCCTTTTAAAATTTCAATTAAATTAATACTATAACAATTAAAATTAAATCATCCCTAAAGCATAAAAAATAAAATATTAAATTAAAATTAAATGAAAAATAATAAACTTAAATTAAAATTTAAATTAAATTAAAATTAAAAAAAATAAAAAAATAAAACCAAATTAAAATTTAAATTAAAATTTAAATTAAATTAAATTAAATTAAATTAAATTAAATCTCATTAAATTGAATTAAATTAAAACATATTAAATTAAATTAAATTAAATAAAAAAAATAAAATCAAGTTAAAATTAAATTAAAATTAAATTAAATAAATAAAATTAAATTAAAATTAAAACTAAACCAAACCAAGTTAAATTAAAATAAATTGAATTAAATATAACATCACTTAAGACATAAATAATTCAAAAATAAATCTAAAACAACTTGAACACTATTCCAAACTTAAACCCATTAATTGAAATTAAATTAAATCGCAAATTACTTGGACATCAATTTGCCCTCAAAAGCTCTTGTTGTCATAACTCCTAAACGGAGTGTTAAGTGAAGTATTACTTCACTCATAGAATATTCAAATGTCTGGATTCACTGAGCAAGATAACAAAACTTGAACTCCTGGATAATTGATTCATTATATAATTAAATTCTCTTGGACTTAAAATAATTCTAAAAGTATTGAAAAGATGTTTAAGATTCGTCTTAAGCACTTCCTCGATACGATAGGATGTTTATAAGAACAAGCTGAACTTAATTGTTCTTTGATGAAGAAAATCGTCCTCAAACCAAAACACAAGAACCTAGACGTCATAGGAGATGACTAGCTATAGGATTAGGAACTTGGTAGAAAACCATGACCCTTCCCTTAGCTTTTCCTAGGAACTTGCTTTAAATGCTTAAATATTCTATATTGTGTTTAAGTGTAGCCTGGGATGACGGAAAGACCCTCCAGGTACGCTTTTATTTTATTGCAATTTACCTTCTTAAAATTTACTTTATTGCAAATGCACTTACTTTTCTTGCATGATAAACAACTGTTGCATGAAAACCCACACCTTTAGGATAGTCCCTAAAACTGAACCAAAACTAAATTAAAAGTCATTACAAGATAAAATTCACCGCCACAACATTTCAAAATATAAAACAACTCAAAATTTAATCACAAACAAAATACAAAACTACAATTACAACTAAATTAAAACATCTTGTTGGATGATCGGGAATACCTCGGATGATGTAACCTACGTGTTGCCAATGGGATTTCCCACAGTCTAAATGAAAGTGTGGAACTCATTTAGTTGAGTTTAGCAAATTCATCTAGACTAAGTGAATCCGATAAAAATAACGATGCCGGAAGGATGAAACCGTGGGATCTTAACCGATGTTGTTATAATCAACTTTAAGATTTGTTTTAATTAAAATATAAAAAAACACCTGGACTTTAAGATTTCTAAAACCAAACTCTTCTCTTCTCTTTTGATTACAATCTTCTAAAACTAACCCTCTGCAACAACAAGGAGCTCTGAGCATGGTGGGCAGCACGACCATTGTCATCAGCAAAATCTGAGTCTACTTTAGCAAAACTTTCTTAGAATTAAATAACCAAGCCATAGGATTTTGAGGTAGTTTGCCTAGTGCAACATAAATCCTCAACTCTTCGTTAAGCATTTGCATGATCATGCCATGTAAATTAAGCCCTAACCGGTCTTAGGACTCCGAGGTGATCGTTCGGTACGACATAAACCCCCACATCTTCGAGGCTATTTGTATGATCATGTCATATGAGCATAAGTCCTAATTAATTAAAATTGGCAAGATCAAAACATTAAAGAAACATTAGGACTTTCCTAAATTCAAGCCAAACAATAGGATAGTCGGGAAATTACCGAAGTTCGTTTCGAATATGTAATTTCTCCTACCTTTCTTCCTTTGAATTCCCAAAACAAAATGTTCCAAATTTGATCCATTCCCTATTGAAATTCTAAAATTCAATCCCTTGAAAACTTAAACTTTGAGATTCTTGAGAGCAGAACTACTGATTTTTATCGAGAGTTTTTTTAAAGTGATTCCCGTCACTTAAGATGTAATTAACTATAGGGGCTTGCCCTTATAGGGAATTTTAAGAACCCAGGTAATATAAACCCTGCTTAATTCATTTATATTAAGCAGGGGAATTTGTCGGCTTATGAAATTGGTTTGCAGACCAAACGGATGTCACAAATCTTCTAGTTTATTTAATTGAGCCCCATCACCAAACAGTGTGTCTATTCTTCGGGATAGATACACGGTTTGTGATGCGGTGCTCGTTTATATAAACTATCTGGGATGTGAGGTCGGTTTGATTTCATATCTTGAAATTATTTTCAAAATAAAATACTACTTTCTAAATCATATATATATATTTAAATTAAAATTAAAATCTAAAATTCGCCGACAACTTCTGTTAGGCGACCCCTTTTCAAAATAAAACACATAACTTAAAAAATATGCTGATAGGATCGATACTGGGTTTTTTAAAGAAAACTCTATATTACTCGAAACGATACGTATATTTGCGTAGTACCCCTAGTGTGTAAAATATTTTTCAATTTTTATATCATTTAAGATTTTGCACACTAGCCACTATTTATAAATTGGGTCAAGTTTTTGGTCATCTTTTGGAAGTTAAATTACTGCGTAATTGCGGGTCGGGTCAGCAGGTTGTTTCCTTCTCTAGGAATAAAAGAGCAAGTAGTATGAAGATGGATTTTAAGAAGGTGATTATGTTTACCTAGTGAGTGAGATGCCAAGGGTCTAATTCCTTGCCTTCAATAATTTGGAGAAGAATCAGAGAGTCTAGCTCAATGGGTAGGTAATTCATGCCTCTTATATTGGTCAGCTTAAGTGCCCAGTAAATAGCTATTTCTTCAGCAAGAGCATCTTGTGCATAGACTAGAGCTTCAAAGTAGAGGAGGCATTTTCCTTCATGGTCTCTAGATACACCACCAATCTCTGCATATTTGTGGTTGAAGCTTCCATCAGTGTTGACTTTGATTTAAGGTTCAGTTGGTTTCCTCCATTTTATCTTAGCAGTCACCAAGTCAGCTCCTTGATTAACTCTTGACACCTATGTTTTGAAAATGTTTGGGAATTTTCTAGACTTGATGATCTTCAATATATAAGCTAATTAGTTGTTGAGAACCTGCTATTTAATTAAACCAAATATTTGAATATGTTTCTGGCCAACCAAAGTGAACCGGGCCATAATAATTGTTTTACTTGTCCTTCCAACAAGTTTTGAAGTTTTGTCATCCCAAGGTTAGAGTATTAATGAATAATTTTCTAATCAGCATCTTCCAAACCAATTTCACAAATTTACAAGTGAAGAATAAATGATCGAGTGATTCTTCCTCTTGCTTGGAAAGAATATCGAAAAATGGGCATCTAAGTCCTTGTAGTGGAGTCAGTCTAAGAGTCAGTCCTTGAAGTTGGTTTGAATATTAAATAAAATGGAGTGTGCATTATTTGCTATCCATCTCCTAATAAGTTCACAAAATTCTAGTTGGAATCCTCTAGCCACGTGTAACTCCAAAATAAAGTCCCAATAGATGCTATCATAAGCTTTGCTTAGATCTAGTTTATAGATTAAATTGCCCCCCCCCCCACTAAAAGACTTGTTCAGGTCAATTGTCATCTTTTGAGCCAAGAAAACATTTCCAGCTATGTTTTTGCCTTTGAAAAAAGCAGACTAGTTAGAACAAATCAGGTGTGGTAAGTGGGATTTGAGCCTATTGACAATAACGTTTTTGATGATTTTGGACATTACATTGGTCAAGCTGATTGGTCTAAATAGATCCTAACTTCTTCTCTTGTTAGTATTAGGGATTAATGTGATAGTGGAAGTACAAATGTAATTGGTGAGGTCCTCCCCCTAAATGAAGCTCTATACAGCCCTGATCACCTTATTCTTAACTTTCCCCAATTCTTATGGTAGAAATATAAGGAAAAGCCATCATGACCTACTGTTTTATTACATTCAATAGATTTTAAAGTCAACCAGATTTCCTCTTCCTGAGGGATGGAGGTAATGTTGATGCCATTAGTTTAATCTCTTTCCCCTTTGAAAAGATCTTAGTTAATTTGTTTCCTCTTATGTGTGGGCTGAGTTATTAGGCTCTTGAAAAATTCCACTACATCAGTAGCAATAACATTATAATTGAAAATCTAGTTTCCATCCTTGCTCTAAATTTTATGTATTGCATTACATTTTCTTCTAATTTTGATAAAAGCATGGTAGTATTTATAGTTTTTATCTCCATCCACAAATTTAACTACTACAGCCTTTTGTTTAAGGAATGATTCTTTCCATGAGATGGTTGTGAGCAATGTTTCATTGGCTTCAAATAACACAGATTCTTCTATTTAGTCTTCTTCAAACTCCTTCTCCAGCCTCTTAACTTCATTTTCAACATGTTTCCCTTTAGTAAAGTCATTACCAAAACATGCTCAATTCCATTGAATTGATTGTATGCCTACTTTTTATGTAATAAACATAGCTTATGCCAATGATTGTGATGTTGAATTCCTTGCCAAGCATTAAATATCACATTCTGCAAGTTAGGGTGTGCTAATCGAGCATTTAAGTATCTAAAGGAGGTACTATTAGTTTTCTAAGAACTTGCGATGGTTAAGAGGATTTGTTTATGGTCTTAATCTACTGTAGAGAGGTGTCCGATAAAAGTATGAATGAAGTTCTGCATCCAGCTATTATTCATAAGATATCTATCCAGTCTTTCCCATAGCGTTCCACTTTTCCATGTGAAGGATGATCCTTCGTAATCCAAATCACAAACCCACCTCTTTAATGTTATCACAAAATGTGGTCATACTTAGGAGATCTGGAAGTATTTCCCCCCATTTTTCAGTGGGGGAGGAGATGTTATTAAAATCTCCACCAATCACCCAGCTAGTGATTATATTTTGACTCAGAGAAATGAGTCCCTCCAGAGCTCCTTATTAGCACTATTGGTTGAGCCAGCAAATACAAATGTGGCACATTCACACTTATTTTCAATTTGAAATCCAAATTTACAAATTGTGGATGGTCCACCAAAACAGTCCATTTAGTCTCCTTTCTACAAAATACCCATGTTTTATTTTTTATATTTGCACAGTTCTGAAAGCCAAAAAATTCTTGATAATTTTATTAGGGTATTTAGATATCATAGGTTCAAGAACAGTAAAGCACCATAGCTTATGCACCCTATTGATGTGTAGAAGCCTATTTAAGGGAATTGGAGTGTGCATTTCCTCGAATATTCAAATAGAGAAGGTTAATCATGGTGTATGGTTCCCCACCACCACCACCCTCCAAGTTATCCTAG
The DNA here is from genome assembly GCA_022702705.1 of Papilionanthe hookeriana x Papilionanthe teres. Taxonomy (NCBI): domain Eukaryota; kingdom Viridiplantae; phylum Streptophyta; class Magnoliopsida; order Asparagales; family Orchidaceae; genus Papilionanthe; species Papilionanthe hookeriana x Papilionanthe teres. The sequence goes on along the minus strand of CM040424.1, from coordinate 24,453,896 downwards.
AGAGGGAATCGACTTACAGATTAAATGAGTTACAACCAACTGTAAGGAAGTTATGTTCATGTAAGTTTCTAAGCTCAAGGAAACGTTTTTTCTCTATCTTTTTTAACATCTCATTCCTCTTCTAATTCTTGCACCATTGCCTCTAAATCAAGAGCTTCAATTGGACTAACCTCTTTCATGTTTTCATGTGTGGGGATTATCATTTAAATCATCCAAATCACCAAGAAGGTTAATATAAATTTCGTTTTTAGTTTTAATGACTTGGTTGAAACACTATATTCTCTCAATCATCTTGTTCTTGGGTTTCAACTACTTCTTGATTGCCACCTCCCAAATCTTTGGGATCTTTTCAACATTTTGAAGGACTTATTTCTCAAATGCAACATTCTGAATTTTTTGGTAATTGTCGGAAAGGACAAACGGTTCATTGTGACTTGCATTCCTTTCATTAATAACATCAATATGAATTGGTAAGTTTTTGCTTTCCAGAATTGGATTTATTCTATAGCATTTGTCCATTTTGTGCACACAAATCTTGCAATTGCCACAATACCAAGGTTTTTTTTCTATCACCACTTGTTTCCAATAGACATTATGTGTTTTACCCATCCAAAATTCTTCCACTCATGTAGAGTAATGTCTCTTTAAACTAGGATCCTTGTAGCTGAAGCTTTGGTTGAGTTGAATGTTGTGTTTTCCTGATTCATGGGTGTACCCAAAATGACACTGAATGAGAAGAGGAATTGATGATTAAATAGGTGTAACTTAAGGTCTGAAAATCTGAACCAAATTGGCACAATGGGGATTTGATACACGTAAAATATATAATATTTTTATACATATTTTTATACCTATTTTTTATAATATTTCACTTTAATGGAAGGTATTTTGTGTACTTTTTTGCAGGTATGATTAAATGGATGATTACATTGGAAGGAGTGAAAAAGGACCAAGTTTGGAGTAAAACTGAAGAAAGGTGCATAATTGATCTATGGTGGCTAAGCACTTGGACTTGCGCTTACGCACCAGAGCCCCGTGGCTATGTGCCTAGATTTGGGCTTACACGCCAGAAGACTTGCGACTAAGCGTCGAGATCTCACGCTTATGCACAACATTTACTCTAAAAGAGTTATTTAATTTTAGGTGCCATTTTGAAGGGGTGTTTGAGGCATCTCTTGTTACAAACGTGGGTAACTTCCTATTAGTGCCAAAATTAATTTATATTACCCTTGAATGGATGCATCTCTTGGAGGATTCATTGAATCTGGACACAATTTGAAGAGATACAAAGGAAACTATTAGAAAAATATAAAAAGAGGAGTTGAAGATCAGAAAAGTGGTTGTTGTTGGAGTATGTGTAGTTTATTTTTATTATGTACGAGAGTTTTTAGTAACACACCACTCCACTTCACTATTTCTACTTACTTAAAAATAGTTTGTCGATACACTTAAAATGTGCTTGATTTTTCATATATATTTTATGATTAATTTTAATGATATTGCACTTTAAAGGAAGTTATTTTGTATATTTTTGGTTTCAGGTATAAGAAATGGACTATTGGAGAAAAAGAAGCAAAACCGGTGCAATTTAGAGCAAAAATGAGCAAGAAAGCAAATTTTGGCTCGGTACATTTCGATATGTCTTTCTATGCTTAATCTACTTTGCACTTCATGTATATTTTGAATGAAATTGCTCTTTAAAGAAAGGTTATTTTCATGCTTATTTTGTAGATCTATCTGTTAGGCACGCAACACAACTTAAACGGGGCGAAATAGAGCAAAACTGAGCGAAATGGTGGAGCTGTTGCAGATCAGCGCCGTCGGTGCCCAAATCCAAAGAATGATGAAATCATGGCACCGACGACACCTGAGATAGTTTCGACGCAATTTTGGGTGGTTATGGCCGAGATTCAATGTATTTGGACGATTTTTGGAAGGGTGCTTGAGGCATCTCTTGGAAATTCATCCCCACACTTAAAAAGAGTGATTTGATGTTAGAAGAAAAGAAGAGGAATGTTAGGAAAAACAAGGAAAATGCTTAGAGATATTAGAATAGGAGTAGAAATATAGATTTGTACCTTTCTAGAGAGATTGGAGAGGAGATTTTGAGAGAATATGTAAGGGATTGTACTAGCATTGCATGAATGAGCGAGAGACTTTGTAGGAGAGATTTTCATCTTTTTTTCAAAGGGAAAAAGCTAAGTATTTTGTTCTTCATTATCTTATGATTTTGTAAACACTTATCTAGTGGATTTGCTTTGATGTAATAAAGTTTTCCATTGTGTTTTATTTGTGCTTTGAGATGTGTTTCTCTTACTCTTTCTTCTTGTTTGGAAATAATGGCATGAGAAGATTATGTCGTTACTTACCTTTTTCTTTTCTTTTGCAACTAGTAGGATTCATTTTTAGGATATTGGGATGCATGCTAAAAGAATTTTTAATTATAAATGTGATGGTTTTTACTTACACTTCATTTACATTACAATAAGGGCCCGTTGTAGTGTTTAAATTCATTGTAATTGCACTAAAACTTGAGAGGGCAATGTAATTCTCAACAAAGTGGAACAACATTCAATGTCCTTGAATGAGTGATCTAGGTCATAGGGTTTGGTGCAAATAAATAGGGAAATATGGTTTATTAGGCGTAGAATTAGAGATTTTAGGGTGACAGACTAAAATCCCCAATTCGGTCCTAGTGTTTGGAAACTAAAGCGAGAGTTAGCATTCAGGCGAAGAGAAGTGGGAGCTCTGGAGTGAGAGCCAGTATCCTCCCAGCCTAACCGCGGATTTAGGTACTAAACCTAGGATTAGCCGATGTTCTTTATGCACTCGGAAGAGGGTAATAGATAGGATTGCTCCTATTTAGCACATAAAATATTTAATGTATCTCATTCATAAATAATATCCAATTCATTACATAAGAACATTAGTTTTTAACATCTCAAAATTCTCCAAACCAATTCATCTAGAAAGGGGTTATCTTTAGAATTATTATTTTCGTTTAGGATTAGCTATTAATTTTTTTAAACTTAAGCTTACCTTTAGGAGTTCTTGTTAGAAAAACAACTTAAATTGACCTTCCAAAAATAAAGTCTGATAGTAGTATATTAGAATTTAACTAAGGACCTCTCACTTCACTTTCCAGTGGGATCGATAAACATAGAGCCTTGTGCTACTTGAACAATACGTAACTTGCGTAGAATCTCTAGTGTGTGCTAGTACATATGAACATAAAACATACTGAAAAATAGCACACGCTGGAGACACATCATTTGTATTAGGATTATAAGAGAGAATTAAAGTCCTTGGAGTTGGGCAACAACCTCTATGGAGTATTGTAAAGAAAAGCAAATTTTTTAAAGGAACTTCAAGAGTTTGGTGGAGAGAATTTTCAGATAAGTCTTTATCTTTGTTATTACATTTGGTTTTTAATTAAGACTTATTGTGTTTTCACAATGACTTTTACTTTTAAACCAAGTTCTAATGGTATTTTCTTCAAGAATTCTGAGTAGTTTTCTTTATCTTTTTCCTTAAAATGATAAAGTAATTAAGTTGTGAATGGATGTTGTGTGAAGTATAGGAAATCAATGTTGGAATAAGTTGTGAAGATTTAAAACCTTGCAGTTCATTTACTTGTTGATTTGGCAAATTAAGTTGTTAATATATGTTGTGAGAACATTTAAGAACCGGTATGGTATTGTATTAGTCAACAATTGGAAAGAATAACATTAGATTATATGGGTAAGAATGTAATTCATATGGTTGAGTGCAAATAAACAGGGAGATATACTTTGATAGGTGAAGAATTAGAGGACTTTAGAGTGATAGGCTAAATCCCTAATTCGATTTGTTGTTTTATGTCTTGATACGTGATGTTAGCCTCCAAGTGGAGGGAGAAGAGGAAACTCTAGAGTGACAGGTAGTATCTTTCATGCCTAGCCCATCTTCAAGATTACTAAAACACTAGATAAACCTACGTTCTCTATAGCATCTTTAGTAAGGGTGATACACCTAAAATATATAGTGTTTTTATACACATTTTTATATCTATTTTTGATGATATTGCACTTTAGTGGAAGGTATTTTGTATTTTTCTTGCAGGTATGATGAAAATGTGTGATAAAGATGAAAGGAGCAAAATTGGATCAAATTTGGAGTAAAAAAAATGAAAAATTGGACTTTGGCGGCTAAGCGCCGCCTAGTCGACGCTTAGGCGCCACAGTTAAAAATCAATTTTTCTTCATTGTTGGCACCAATTTCAAGGGGTGTTTGAAGAAACATTTGGTGGTGACTTTCTTAAATTCCCATGGGCGGTAAATTTGAATGAAAGGATGCATATTTTTGTGGATACGTTGAATCTGGACATGATTTGAAGAGACACCAAGACACTTTTGGAAAATTATATTATGAAGACTTGGAATTAGTGTGTGTGTGTGCATCGTCTTTTAGTTTAAGCGTCTTCTTCTAGTTTCAAAGAGTCCTTTTCTAGATTTACTTTTAGTCTTTTATTGTTTATAGTTTTTTTAAAGTCTTTTAGAGTTAGTTAGTTTAGTTTTAAAGGAGAAAGGGTTGGTGTGAAACCTTCTTTCCACCAATTTCTTTCATCAATTTATCTAGTTTTTATTGAAATCTGAAGTCAGTTTCCAAGTCAATATAGTTGGGCGCCAACCTCTGTAGTGTTGTCCTGTGGAAAGTCAAGTTTCAAAGGAACTTCTGGAGTCTTGTGGAGAGGGTTTTCAGACAAGTGTTTACTTGTGTTTTTATATTTAGTTTTTAGTTTTAACTTATTGTGTTTTCATTATGATTTCTATTTTCAAATCAATGCGTGCTTGTGTTTTCTCAATGAATTCTGAGTAGTTTTCTTTATCTTTTTCTTTCTTAAATGAAGAAGTAAATAAATTATGTAGGATTGTTGTGGAATGTATATGTGTTTAAAGTTGAAATAAGTTGTGAAGATTTAATTCCATAAACTTAATTTACTTCTTAATTTGGCCAGTTAAGATGTTAAAATTTGTTGTGAGATTATGTGAGATACAATGATGTATTGTCTCAAACAACAATTGGTAAAAATCACATGCAATTATATGGGTGAGAATTGTAGTCCATATAATTGAATGCAAATATATTTGGAGATATGTTTTTAATGGGGAGTAAAATTAGAGAACGTTAGAGTGACAGGCTAAAGCGTCCTAAATTGGTTTGATATTTTAAATTTTGTTATGAGAAGCTAGCCCCCAGGTGGAGAGAATCGAGGGAACTTTAGAGTGAGAGCTGGTATCTTCCCTGCCTAACGATTTTCAAAATTTTAAAATTTCAAATTAACCAATGTTCTTTATAGAACCAATTTAGGGTAAAAAATAAATTTTCTCATATTTGTCACAACACATTTAAATACTTTCACAACAATACTTTCATAATTATTATTGTTTTATAAGAGAAAGAAAAAGATATTTTATTTCCTAGTGTTTTATATCGTGTTTTAAAGTTCTGGTAATTTTAATTTCCTGCTTAGCTTTTTATCAAAAATACCAAAAAAAACTTTCAAACTTTACAAATCAAAACATATTTTCAAAAGTCATTTAAAAAGTAAAAATATAATTTTCTTATTTCTTTAAAAAGTTTTTACATTTTCCTGTGGGTTCGATATCTCGGGGCTTAATCAGAAAGTCTTATATTACTTGATAAACGATATGTATACTTATGTAGTATCCCATATTATAAAATCATAATTTTCATAGCTAAATCATTAGCAAATATATTTGTCGGGGATCAAAGGGTAAAAAATATAATTGCTCCTATTTGGCACAACACACTTTAGATACTTCCACAATAAAATTCCATGACTTGTTACTGATTCTTAATAAGGAAAAGATATTTTATTTGCATTTGCTTTTATCTTACAAAAATCTAGTTAAAGTAGTTGTTTAGTTTCATTTTAAAGTATAAAAATTAACAAAAATAATTGAACTTTCTTTCCTAGAATATTGTCTTTAGTTTGAGTAAGATCTTTCTTAAAGAGTAAAAAATAATAAATTTTCTATTTTCTTTGTTAAAACTATTTAAAATTTTCACTGTGGATTCAATATCTCAGAGCTTAATTAGAAATTCATATATTACTTGATAACGATACGCATACTTGCATAGTATCTCATTTCTTAATATCAATTAAAACTCTTATTTACATTGGTATCAAATTTTTGACGTCATTGTAAAGGAGAGATATCATTAAAGAGAAGTATCAATTCATATATAAAACGTAAGTATATATATGGGATCAAGTTTTTAGCGCTATTGCCAGAGACATAAGAGAAAAATAGTTAAAACAATATTTGATGAAAATTCTCAGAAAAACTTATTTTTTACTTTTTAAAGTTTATTTAAACTTGTTAGATTTATTTTAGGAAATTTTTGTGTAGTTTTTTGTTTGTGCTATTTTATTATGATTTATAATAGTGTATGAGTAGTTCAAGTTCTGAAGGACTTGTACCCTACGATTCTAAATTAGAATGAACTTTAAGAAAAATCAAAAAAATTAAAAATTTAGAAAAATATAAAAATATTCAAGAAATGACAAATCAAAATAATCAAAATGCTGAAATCCATCAAAAATTTAGACCTTCAAGAGATTATGCTAACCCTATAATAGATGAATTTCATGGTAGTATTCAAAATCCTGCTGTAGCGGCTAATTCATTTAAACTTATAACTGATATTATCTAAATGGTATCTAATAATCAATTTGGGGGAGCACCAACTGAGGATCCAAATTTACATCTTGCCAATTTTCTAAAACTGTGTACTACATTTAAATATGATGGTGTTTCAGATGATGGTATTAGACTTAGACTTTTTCCTTTCTCATTAAGAGATAAAGCTAAGATGTGGATAAATTTGTTAGCACCTAGATCTATCAGAATTTGGGGTGATTTATCAAAAAAATTTATTACTAAATATTTTCCACCATCAAAGACTACAAATCTTTGAAATGATATTATATTTTTTTGACAGTTTGAAGAGGAATTTATTTATGAAGCTTGGGAACATTTTAAAGTTCTCTTGAGAAAGTGTCAACATCATTCGATATTAGATTGGTTAATAATTCAAACTTTTTATAATGGATTAGTTGGATCTATTAGATCTATTATCGATGTTGCTGTTGGTGGTTCATTGATGTTTAGACAGTTTAATGATGCTTATGCTTTAATTGAAGAAATGCCTACAAATAATTTTTAATAGCCTTTTGAGAGGGTAAATCTTAAAAAGTAGCTAATATTCACGAATCTGATGATTTTGCAATGTTAGCAAATCAAGTTACCGCAATTTCAAGAAAGATAGACCAATTTGGAATGAATTTTTCTAAACCAATTTCAATGATTAAAGAAAATTTATTAGGCCGAATAGTAGATTATCAAACATCATTAGAACCTTTGAATGGCATAAACAAGCCTAAGAACCCATATTCTAATTATTATAACCCAGGTTGGAAGAACCATCCAAACTTTAACTGGAATGACAATAATCAGGGTGGTAGTAATCAACAATGGAGGAACAATAAAGTAAATCCATTGGGGAATTGGAACAACCAATGTAATAATAATTATAGACCTACTTATCCTCAAAGTTTTAACAGTACTTCACAATTTAAGGAGAAGTTGTCTATAGAAGAAGTGGTGTTACAAATGGGAAATCAATTGGAAAGTCAAGGAGCTACAATAAGAAATATTGAGAATCAATTGGGACAAATAACCAATTCATTAAGTAATAGATCCCAAGGAACACTTTCGAGTGATACAGAGATAAATCCAAGAGACAAAAATAAAGAGCAAGTAAAAGTTGTTCAACAGAGAAGAGGAAGAGAGTTGGAAGTTAGAGTTCAAAAAGAAATTAAAGTAGAGAAATAAGAGATTGAAGAACCAAAAGCGGAGGCTCAAAAAGGTTTGGAAAGACCTATTTTTCCATTAAAAATTAATTTATAAAAACCACTGTTGACCTCATTTTTGATGAGGTCTTCCCTTCTTCTTTTTAGTGCTTAGGATCTAGCCTTAGGCTTTTCCTTTGACTATCTTAGAGGACTAGAATTGGGACCCACATTTTAGAAATTTAAACCACTTCTAAACTCCCTGCAAACTCCACAAACTTGACTATAGACCCCTAATTACCTAGAGGGTTGAAATCAAATGTGGAAGTTTAAAGGATGAGTTCCTATAGGACTCTTTGGCCTTAGGACCGCCCACGCGGTCGCTGGTCGCAGTGAAGGGGCCGACTTACACATACACTTACATACACACTACACTTACACGCTACATTTCCACACACTTCCTAAAACCACACCCATACCCAACTTAACCTCCTCGACTCATGTAGGTGATTCACATGGATGGTCCTTAACCCCTAAGCCCTCGGCTAAGAGGGTTAGGAACAACATAGTGAATGCCTCAAATGAGTCCTTTCATGGCTCATATGGGCTTGAAATGGCTTCATGGCTCAACCAAAATGATTTCTTTCCACCTAGATTCACCCAATCTTCAATTTCCCAAATTTTCAATTTTTGACCCCCGGGACCCTACACCTACTAAACCTACCCAAAACCCTTGAAATTACCCAAATTTTTTGCAAAATTTCCAAATTACCCAAAATTTTCCAAAATCAATCCCAAACATCTCCACATCACTCAAATTGATCATCCATACCCAAAAATACCAAAGATTCCAAAAATACCTCCCAATACCCTCCAAATACCCAAAATACCCTTCTTGGCCTAAAAATCCAAAAATTCAGAAAATTCCCGAAAATTCCAGAAAATCCTAAATACTCCCAATTTCATTTTTTCCAACTACACCATGGGCCAATTTTGTCAATTTACCCTACTTTTGTCAAAACCCCCAAATTGACCCATTTTAACCCAAAGTGAACTCAATGTTAAACCAAACCTATCCAATTGACCCAAATTCTGGTCCAATTCAATTCAACATCCCCAATACCAATCTAGACCAAATCCAAGTCCAATTTGATTGACATTTGGATCCAATTCCACTTTTGGCCTTAAAGCCCAATTTGGACCCATGACCCAAACCTAACTCAAACTCACCCAATTCAACTCCAATTAACCCCAAACCTTTTCTAAATCCTCCTTAACATCCCCACAAACAAAACCCTAGCATGATTTTCCCAAAATTTAGACCCAAGTCCCACTCAAACTCAACCCAAGGTTAAAAGGCCCATTTTTGACCTAAACCCAAACCTAACCCAAATTCAACCCAATTCATGCCCAAACTACCCCAAATTTGCTTCAAGTCACTCATGACACATCCATGAGCTAAACCCAACAATTATTTGGCCCAACCTCTTTACAAAATTCCCATCCATAAATTCATTTTTAAACTTAAGGGCCCATTCCTTAAACCATTTTAAAAGCCCACTTCCACCAAATCCAAAACCCCAAAAAAATTCTTCCAAAGCCCATATGACATTTCCCCTCATCATACTTTCAATTAAAATCATCCCTAAGTCCTAAACCAATGATCAAATATTTCTAAATGAAGCTTCATCCAAATTTCCACCAAATTATCCAAAATCCTTAAAATCTTTTTTTATGAAATTGACCAAACTTTTTGCCAAGCCAAAGGTGAGCCATGAAGCCATGCATGAGCCACATGTGAGCCATGAGAGCTTTGGACACTCCACCATGCCATATTGGGTAAGAAGAGGGGGGCTTTCCTTAATCCCTAAAGCTCATTAGCCTTAATCATGTTTCACCTAAACTTAAATTTAATCCAAATATATTTGGATGGAGACTTCTCCATGCCAAACCAGCTGATCCCTTTGATCCCCCACAAGCATCCAAAGCCACCTCGAAGGGTGCACCAAGCCCAAATGGGTGGATTGACCCATTTAGACTCAAAACTAGCCATGCCCCATTCTACTTTGGATCAAAGCCTTTACACATGTCCATGGCCGATTGATTGCACAAACCTCCAGCCTCGACCCACCCGACCAAGATGGTGACCATTGCTCGGCCGGCGGCCACCGAGCCGCCGGAAAACACCATGGCCGAGAGCTCACATGTGAGCCAACATTGAAATTCTCACTTGCTGAGCCGCCCCATGCCTAGTGGTCACCATGGTCGTTCTTCTCCTCACCGAGCAGGTGATCCCAAGCCCTAACTCCCCACAGGAGGCCCCCGACCCAGCTCTATTTAAACTCCACCCCTCTCGGCCATGAAAGGAGAGAAGCAAAAACCTTGCCAAAACTGCGCCAAAATTGTTTCGGACCCTCCTCCACCCTTAGAGCACTTGATCCCCGAGTGAAATTCCCCCGCCATTTCTCCTCTGTAAGCTCAATTTCGAGTTGAAATTCCACCCAAAACCGGGACACTTCTCCACGGTGAGCCAATTCCCAAATTGATTGGCTCTACACCTTCACTGGACCAAGGGAAGGTGTCCACCATCAAAAGCCCCATCTCCAGGCCACCCAGGTTGCTCCGAGCCTCCAAGCTTTGTGATCGGGCTTGGTCGAAATCATATCCGGACAATTCACTGGACCAGGAGACTTCATCCGGAGCTTGCGGGACCCAATCGAAGGTGCAACGGCTCTCGGATTGAAGCCACACTTCTACGAGCCAAGGTATGAGCTAACTCTTCATCCCGAGCTTCGGAGATTCTCCATTTCAAATGCCTTAGTTTCAATGCATGTTAGCCGTATAGATGTGTTCGTCTCTTCAGAGACGAATCCATAGAAGTATAAGAACGTAAAAATCCATCGAGAATCGAGTGAGATCTTAGGGATTTAGTGTGGACTCGCTCTCGGGTGAGAACACTTGGGGACGATGAACGGATGCCGTCCATTCAATACACGCGCGCACGGACGGCCGGGATCGCGTCGGACCGGGAGACGGTACGAGAACCGCGGGGCCCGGCTGCCGACTCGAGTGGCGGCGTCGAATGGGAGCGCGCCGCGTGGCCTTTCGGAGGCTGCCGAGGATGCGCCGGCGCCGACTCGGATAAGTAGAAAATTAGGGATTTTCCGATTTATTTAATTCCCTAAAATTTAAAAATTCATATCTCCGTGTAGAAAAATCGGAAAAATAAAATAAAAATACCCTCTTGCTCGAGTGAAGAGAGGAGAAAAATGTGGAAAAGAAATCACTTAATTTCATCAAATATTTTATTTTTTATAATTTATTTACTCTCTCGCATTGTTTTAATTCTCCATGCATGCATACAATTCACCATGGCATGAGAACATAGGGCTTTTGAAGCCTCTGAATTTGGGAACATTCCCTGAATTTTCCAAAGTCGAGGCCATCCCTATGAAGAGTTCTTGATTTTTCAAGTTCAGGTCACTATTTTGAGTATTTTAATTCCAGTAAATAGCATGTTGTGAAATAAATTCTAAGAAAATTTGGTGATGTTCCTTATGACCAGAGAACCCTGGGAAAAATAGATTTTGGCTTAGTTTATTCAAAACAACCCTAATTGGCTTAAACACCCAAAATAGGTCTTTAATTAATTAGTGTTAACCAGGCATCAAATTGACTTGAAATCAATTCTCCACTGACCTTTAGGATCAGAGGAATCCACCATAAAAATTTGAGGTCAATTGGACTTGGTTAGCCCCACTAATTGGGTTGATTAAGTCACTTAGCCATTTTAAACTTTAAAAATTCATAACTTTTAAAATACCTTTAAAAAATTCACCAAATTGGTTTTGGAGCCTCTCTGATATCGGGGAATCTAAGAAAATTAAAATTTCAATTTTCTAAAAAAGTTGATTTTTAATAATATTTTAATATTTTTAATAATTAAAAAATAATAAAAATCACAAAAATAATAAAATTCACCAAAATGTCACATTTTGAATTTTAATCACTTAGGAACAAATCCCACATTTTTCTTAGGTCTATTTAGTGAGATATTGAATTTTAAAGTTTTAAGGTAATTTTAAAATTAAAAAATGTATTTTCTAGCATTTTCACTAAAATAATTATAATAAATCATAGAAAAATCAGAAAATTGCAAAATTTGCTTCTCTGGTTTCCTTGATATCAGAGAGATTTTTGAAAAATATAAAATCCATTTTTCAACATTTATTTTATTTTTAAATTAATTAACACTCCAAAACTCAAAATAATTATAATAAAAATAATATAATTCAAAAAATCACCAAAATTGGTCCAAGTGCTTCTCTAGTCATTAGGAATGTCCCCTAATTTTCTTAAGAACAGAAACTTTCCTTTGGTCATGTTATCAAATTTTCCTTGAAAATCTCTATTTTCCACTAAAAATAATTATATAAATAAATTAAATACAGAAAAATCACATTTTCTCCTCTCATGTCTTTATTGACATATGAGTGAAGTCACATAAAAATTTCAAGTTCATTTGAGTTTAATTTAGTGAGTTATGAAATTATTAAGCTTAAGGGGTAAAATGGTAATTAAAATTTTAACCCTTAATTAAAACTTTAGGTTTAATAAAAAATCAACAAGTAAAATATTTGATCTTAATCTGGTTTGGATGATTGAAATTTAAATAATTAAAGGGTAGAAACCCATTAAATAATTTTAAAATGATTAAACTTTAATTAAATAATAGATTAAATTTGGAGGAATAATAAATTGGAATTATTAAAATAAGGGATATTTAATAGGAAGAGATTTATTCTTTAATTTAAAAATCCCTAAACTAATTATATCATTAATACTCAATTCTTAATTAAAATGATAACTCAAATGTAAAACATTAAAAGACTTAATTGAATTATTAAACTCTTTTAAAATTTCAATTAAAATTAAAAATAAAGTAAATTAAAATTAAATTAAAATTAAATCAAATTAAATTAAATTAAATTAAATTAAATTAAACTAAATTAAAATTAAATTAAAATTAAATTAAATTAAATTAAATTAAATAATTAAATTAAATTAAATTAAACAATTAAATTAAATTAAATTAAATTAAATTAAATTAAATAATTAAATTAAATTAAATCAAATCAAATTAATTAAACATCAAATCAAATTAAATTAAATTAAATTAAATTAAAACTCAATTAAATTAAATTGAATTAAATATAACATCACCTAAGACATAAAAGAAATTAAATATAAAGCAACTTGAACACTATTCCAAATTTAAACCCTTTAACTTAAATCAAATCATTTGAATACTAATTTACCCTCGAAAGCTTTGATTATTATAACTCCTAAATGAAACATTAAATGAAGTGCTACTTCACTCATAAGATATTCAAATGTCTTAATTCACTTAGGCAAGTTAACAAAACTTGAAAACCTCGGACGATTGATTCATTTATATAATTAAATTCATTTGGACTTAAAACAATCCTAAAAATATTGAAAAGATGTTTAAGATTCTTCTTAAGCACTTCCTCGATATGATAGGATATTTATAAGAACAATTGGATTTAATTGTTCTTTGATGAAGAAAATCGTCCTCAAACAAAAACACAAAGAACTCAGACGTCATAGGAGATGATTAGCTATAGGATTAGAATTTGGTAGAAAACCATAACCTTTCCCTTAGCTTTACCTAGGAACTTGCTTAAATATTCTAATTGTGTTTTAAGTGTAGCTTGGGATGACGGGAAGACCCTCCAGGTACGCTTTTATTTTATTGCAATTTACTTTCTTGCAATTTACGTCCCTGCAATTTACTTTATTGCAGATGCACTTCACTTTTCTTGCATGATAAAACAACTATTGCATGAAAACCCACACCTTTAGGATAGTCCCTAAAGCGAAACCAAAACTAAGTTAAAAGTCATTGCAAGATAAAATTCACCGCCACAACATTTCAAAATATAAAACAACTCAAAATTTAATCACAAACGAACACAAAACTACAATTGCAACTAAATTAAAACGTCCTGTTGGATGATCGGGAATACCTCGGACGATGTAACCTACGTGTTGCTAACGAGATTTCCCACGGTCTAAATGAAAGTGTGGAACTCATTCAGTTGAGTTTAGCAAATTCATCTGGACTAAGTGAATCCGATAAAAATAACGATGCCGGAAGGATGGAACCGTGGGATCTTAACCGGTGTCGTTATAATCAACTTTAAGATTTGTTTTAATCAAAATACAAGAACACTTGGAAAATTAAGACTTCTCTAAACCAAAACACTTTTCTCATCCCCCGATTTATGATTTCTAAAACTAAACCTCTGCAACAACAAGGAGCTTGGAGCATGGTGGGCAGCACGGCCATCGTTATCAACAAAACTTGAACCTACTTCAGTAAAACCTTCTTAGAATTAAACAACAAAGCCATAGGACTTCGAGGTAGCTTGCCTAGTGCAACATAAATCCTCAACCTCTTTGTTAGGCATTTGCATTGCAAATTAAGCCCTAACCGGTCTTAGGATTTTGAGGTAGTCGTCCGATACGACAATAAACCCTCACATCTTCTATGCTATTTGTTTGATTTTATCATACAAATATAAGCCCTAATTAATTAAAATTGGCAAGATTGAAATACTAAATAAACATTAGGACTTTCCTAAATTCAAGCCAAACAATAGGATGGTCGGGAAATTACCGAAGTTCACTTCGAATCAGTGATTTCTCCTACCTTTCTTCCTTTGGATTCATAAAACAAAATGTTCCAAATTTGATCCATTCCCTATTGAAATTCCAAAATTCAATCTTTGAAAACCTTAAACTTTGAAATTCTTGAGAGCAGAATTATTGGTTATTATCGAGAGTTTTCTTAGGTGATTCCCGTCACTTAAGATGTAATTAACTATAGGGGCTTGCCCTTATAGGAATTTTAAAGAACCCGAGTAATATAAACCCTGTTTAATACTTTCATATTAAGCGGGGAATTTGTCGGCTTATAAAATTGGTTCGCGGACCAAACGGATGTCACAAAACTTCTAGTTTATTTGATCGAGCCCCACCCTCAAGCGGTAGTGTCTATCCTTAGGGATAGATACACGGCTTATGGTGCGGTGCTCGTTTATATAAACTATTTGGGATGTGAGATCGGTTTAATCTCATATTTAAAATTATTTTCAAAATCAAATACTACTTTCTAAATTATATATATATATTTAAATCAAATTTAAAATTTAAATTCGCCGACAACTTCTGTTAGGCGCCCCCTTTTCAAAATACAACACAACCTAAAAATAGTGCCGACAACCACCACCACCATTTCCTTAGAGATTTTGACAACAAAAGTTGCATAAGCAATTTTTAAAATTCTTGGAGATTTTTAAGAAACTTAGAATTAATATTCCATTTGCTGAAGCCTTAGATAAATGCCAAGCTATGTGAAGTTTATCCTCAGCAAAAAAAAGAAGTTTGAAGATAAAGAGACTGTTGCACTTAGTGAAGAATGCAGTGCGATAATTCAGAAGAAGCTTCCTGAAAAGCTTAAAGATCATGGTAGCTTCACCATTCCATGTGCAATCAGAGACAGATTTTATAGGAAAGCTTTATGTGGTTTAGGTGCAAGCATTAACCTTACGCCATTATCTATATTTAAAATATTGGGATTAGGAGAAATAACCCCTACTACTGTAACTCTGCAGTTAGCAAATCATTCGATAACATATCCTAAAGGAGTTATAGAAGATGTTTTAATAAAAGTGAATCAATTTATATTTCCTGTTGATTTCATTGTGCTAGATATGGAGTAAGATATGGAGATACCTATTATTTGGGGAGACCTTTCCTAGCTACAGGAAGAGAAATGATAGATGTGTAGAAAGGGGAATTAATTATACCCGTCGATGATCAAACTATTACATTTAATATTTAAAAATCAATGAAATATCCTACAAAAGATAAAGATGATGAATGTTTCAGGATGGATGTAATGAGATATCCGAGTGAATGTCATTTTAAAGCAAATTATGAAGAAAAATCTGAAAGTGAATGTTGGAACACGAGTAAGAAGAGGAAGCACAATACTTTGGTGATTTTAATGAGGAAGATTTAAATTATGTTCAAGAAAGTTTTAAAGTTTTGGACATGACAAAGAAAGATAAATCTTTTTGTCCATCAATTAAAAAACCTCTTGAACTTGAATTGAAATTACTTCCTAAACATATAAAATATGTCTTTTTAGGTGATTCCTCAACTTTGCCTGTTATAATTTTGCTCGAAATTAACTACTAAAGAAGAAGAGAGTTTGCCTGAAACTTTAAAGAAATATAAGAAAGCCTTTAGATGGACAATAGCTGATATTAAAGAAATCATTCCTTCAATTTGTATGCACAGAATCCTTATGAAAGAAAATTGCAAACCTAGGGCTGATCCTCAAAGGAGATTAAATCATATTTTGAAAGAAGTTGTTAAGAAAGAAAATTTAAAGTGATCAGATGTTAAAATTATAAATAGTGAATGGGTTAGTCCTATTCACAGTATTCTTAAGAAAGGAGTAGTAACTATAACTATTAATGAAAAGGATGAACTAATACCAATAAGACAAGTTATAAGATGGAGAATATGCATTGATTATAGAAAATTAAATCTTGCCATCAGGAAAGATCATTTTCCACTACCCTTTCTGGATTAGATGTTGGATAGACTTGCTGGGCATAAATACTTTTATCTTCTGGATGAATAAACCGGTTATCACCAAATACAAATTGCTCCTGAGGATCAAGAGAAAATATTATTTACCATTTCTTATGGTACATTTTCTTTCAGAAGAATGCCCTTTGGTTTATGTAATTCCCTTGCTACTTTTCAAAGATGTAAGATGGCAATTTTCTGTGATTTAATTGAAAAAGGAATTGAAGTGTTTATGGATGATTTTTTAGCGTTTGGAATTTCATTTGAATCATGTTTAGAACATTTATTTAAAGTTCTTAAACACTGTGAAAAAATAAATTTAGTGCTTAATGACCCGATATAAATATATGCGTACTAAAATCTTCTTCCCTGACAACAGTGCCAAAAACTTGACCCGAAGTCCTCTGAAGATCAACGTACTAATTAATGCTTTCAAAAATATACGTTATAAATAATAATAGAGGCTAGTGTATATAAATATAATTTTATGGAAAATATTTTACACACTAGGGGTTCTACGCAAGTATACGTATCGTTTCAAGTAATATAGGGCTTTGAAACAAAGACCCCAGTATCGTTCCCACAATGAGAGAGTTATAGATCTTTAAATATTTTTATTTTAAAGTATTTCTTTTATAATCAATAAAAAAATATCTTTAATTTACTAGATGCAATAATAAAGCAGAAATAAAATAATTAATGTAAATAACAATAAGAAAGCAACTTTCTCCCTTTCAATTAATCCAAGATTTTCTAAGATAATGATAATATTCGTGGAGAATATAAATTTATGATATTGTGCCAAATAGAAGCATTCATATTCTTTACCCTTTGATCCAGGTGCAAAGAACATTAGCTAGCTTATAGATCGAGTCCGGATGTATTGTTAGTATAATGGGTTAATCTAGGCTTACACTACTATATGTCCAAGGGTAGCTATGGTCGGCCCTACTAATGACCCTTTCCTTTTCTATAAACCAAATCATAAGATTTTAGTCTGTCACTCTAAAAAATTATCAATTCTACGCCTAATATATAATATCTTCCTATTTATTTGCACTTCACCTTGAACAACACGCACAATGCCTTCGACAACTCAAGGATTCATGTGATATTTACAAGTTAAGAATTCATCTTCTTCTAGGTCTCAAAACTTTTCAACAGGTTTTAACAATTTAAATGGCCAATTTAAATAGTAAATTAAGAACTGGTATTAATATCATCACAATGTTTTGAAAATATATGATTTTTAATTCTCCGACAAATTTTGTATTATCTTATTTATCTTTTCATAACTGAAAGGAGAAAGTAAAGTAACTATTCAAAACACATTGAAATTAAATAACAAAACATAATAAATAAACTTTGAATCAAAATAAAAATACTTATCTTTGATGTTTCTCCTACTGAACTTCTGATTCCTACTGACTCCACAGCGTAATGAACTACAGATGCATCAACTCATTCAAACTCTAAATACAAACTCTAAAATAAACTCACTAATTTATGAAGGAAAGTAAAAAGGTGGCCCTAATATGATCTCTCTAATTCTCTCTCTAGATTGGACTCTAGATAGGGGGTAGATGGGGGCGTTTTTCTCTGAAGGAATACCCTCCTATTTATAAGCTTCAAGGGTTGCCTCAAGGCACCTCTTCAAAATGTGTCCACATTCAATGAATCTTCTAGAAGGTGTGTCTGGCGCCTAGGCGCCGGAATCTGGCGCCTAGGATCCGGACACCGCGTCCAGTTCTTCGCACCTCTTCACTTTGGATCGCACCTCTTCGATATTAAAACTGTTTTGAAGCGTCCAAATACATTGTCTCACATGTCCTATAAACCAAGAACAACTGCCAGTCTTCTAGAATGTCCAATAACCGCTCACACCGTCAAAATAACTACCCAAAAGTCATAAAAAACTTAACAGTTTTCTGTATCGAGCTAGCACTTAGGCGCCCGACTCTGGCGTCTAGGCGCCAGGCTAGTAATTTCGACAATTTTGCATTTTGGCTCTATCTTTGCTCCTTTTTGCTCCTTTTTGCTCCTTTTTCATATTTTTCTCCTTCTTGAACATTTTTGTATCAACTACATCCAAAAACACAAAAATACCTTTCATTAAAGCATAATATCCTTAAAATTTAATAAAAATCAAGGCATAAAAATAGGTATTTTTTTCTTGGATCAAAATCTCCCAAACTTAAACGTTACTTGTCCTCAAGTAACCATTTTTACTATATAAAATGTATAACATTTGAAAAAAAAATAAATATTTAATACTCTTTATGATTTTTGATTTTATAAAGGCTTTAGTAAATCATTAACCAAATTTTACTAACTAAGTTTAATTTTAAGAATTTAAAGAATATTCTAACTATCAAATCATAAGACTTCAAAAATTTTTTATTCACTTCAAAAATAATTGTAGTTTATTATATTAAGATCACATAAATTATTAACAAGAAAAAGATCTTCATGAAATTCTTTTCTAATAAAAATACATGCATAAAAATTAAGTAATATATGTAATCAGTTTTCTTTTTATAAGTTAATTTAAGTGAAGCCAATTTTTTATTAGGCATTTCCTCAAGCTTCTCCTTTCCTTTTCTCTTTTTTTTATTTTCTATCTTTTTCTTTTTCTTTTTTTCCTTTTTTTTAAAGAGAGGATTACTGTATCCGGATAGCCTGTTAATGGTTTTGAGCTTCACTATCCTTAACTTATATTTTCAAACTTATACATTTTCAGTTAATTATTATAACATAAATAGATTTAAAAAAGAATTTCAATCTATTCTTTTTTTAGTTATAATTTTTTATTTCTTAATACTTCTAAAATTCAATTATCTTTACTATGAATAGAAAAATTTCTTGATCTTATTCTTCTTTAAGTTGAATAATTCTATTCTTAAAATCAATCAAAGTTATTAAAATTTTTGATTAACCCACTAAATTATTTATAATTTCAAAAATTTAAGTGATCTTAAATAGATTCTTCATTCCTCATGTTATGTTAAAAAATTTTTATTTTAAGAAAATATTAGTTCTTAAAGGACAAATAAAATTTAAATTTGAATGTATTTTCCTTTTCCCCCAAACTGAACTTTTGATCTATCATGAAAATACATTTTTTTTAAAGTATGATAGAAAGAAAAACATAATTTTAAAAAGGAATTTTTATAAGTATGTAAAAAAAAATTCTAGGAAGAAAAATTTACTTCTACACATGCTTTTATGAATAATACTGAAATAATGAAACAGATATAAAAGTAAGCAAGCTCATTAGTAATTACATTAAATGACTATACTACTTATAATAACAGAAATAGAACAACAATACTAACTACTAAATAGTAGGCTGAAATAGAAATAAACATAAATTTATCCAAATTTCAATCTTAAACACAATACATTAAAAATAGTCAAACAACTCTCAACACCCTACAATCCACACAAAGTACATAAACAAATCTAAACTAGCAAACAACAAATAACAATCAATACTAGCAAACAAACTAAACTAACAATAGACTTAGCACAACTCAGAGGTAAATCAGGCCACTAATCACTGTCTGTAGCCTCATCATCGTCATCATTACCAAAAGAAAACTCAACATCCTAAGGATCAACATATGGTGAGAAACTAGGAAAGGTATGAAGCTGAACATCATGCTCTCCCTTCAGGAATCTAACGAGAGCTTCATCATATTCAGCATCGTAACTACTCTTCCTCTGGTTACTCAGATAAATGATCAATTTTTTTATCAATAGAATCAACTATGCAGTGAGTTTGAAATAACTCATGCTGCTACTCTATAAACTGATCATGCATCGATTCCCAAAAACTAGATGGTGGCTCAGCAGTAGAAGTAGAAGGTCTGGAAGTGGAAGGTCTACCTGAAGTGTGTGCAGAAGTAGAAGGAGCGGTCTCTCTCTTCCCTCGAAGATGATTATAGATATTAATACTCTCCTGCCCAATTGGCTTGGTAGACTTCAGCTTCTCCTCAGAAATATCAGCAGTGACTCCATTGTTAACATATAAAGAATAGATCAAAGATGGGAATCCCAGTCCCACAGAAGTGATGGATATAGCAGTAGACTCCACAGAATCATAAATAATACTGCCAACATCTATCCGCTTCCTCTCCTGAATGCAATAGTTCGGGATAACTCTTTCTCTGGTAACTTCACTCAGGTGGTTGGAAGGTAGAATTCTAGCAGAAATAAAATAATGCCAAGCCTTTGAAACACCATTTAGCTTAGAAGATTTAAAGTTTACCCGTTTTTCATTCTGGATCTTCGAGGCTCCAGTGTCGTCAGTCAAATAAGCAATAATCATCTCAAGTTCTCCCTCAGATGGAGATAATCCAGAATAGTGGCACTCGATGGTAGGTGGTAGTCCATAAAACACATTGATCCTCTCCGGAGTAAATCCTACTCCAATACCTCTGACGAAGACTTTGTAGTCTTCCGCATCTAAAAAGTTAGCATAAAATTCGCGAACGACTGGAATAACAACAACAGCAGTGAAATAACAGAATCGTTGCCAGTTGTGCGCAACGATTGTGTTCTCCATCATTTCACCTGGATTATAAAAGCTTCGCTCCGAGATAAACTTTCTCAACGTCGCAAATTCGTGATATCGAAAATGCGCTGCCGCAGTCGCGAACTTGCTACTATCAAAATTTTCTCGTCCCTTCCCTCGCTTAGATTTCGGTGCCATCTAAACGTGAAAGAAAACAAGAACAAATTTAAGAATCAAATATTTAAACTCTTTTTAAGTTTAAAAAACTTAAAATAAGTTTAAAAATCCAAATAGAATACCTAAAAATAAAAAATTTTCTCAAAATTTCGGTTTTTAGTAAAACATAGGAAAAACTATGGTAAAAATCGAAAATAAATGGATTAGAGTGTAGATATGACCTCGAGACCAAGAAATCAAGTGATTTCGTGCCCAAATACTTGATGTTTTGACCTCAAAATGGATCTAAGAGGTTTATTTTCATGAAAATGGGGAAGGAGATGAAGCTCAGGCGTCATCCATGGCTAATGAGGTTTATATGGTGTTTTTCGGGTAAGCAGGCCGAACCGGCGCTTAGTCGCCGAATTCTGGCGCCTAGGCGCCAGACTCGCCTTTCACAAAAATCACTCTAAAAATTTTATTTTCCACCAAAATTCATAAATTCAACTTTGAATTACTCATATTAGAGTAGGGCTTCAGTTTCTAATTTCCAAAACATTTTCCAAAAATTTTAAAAATTAAATATTAAATCCACCAATTAAACACAAGATTTAAATCAAACTCCTCTAATTTCCATTTATAATCTTCAATATTGGCTCAATACACTTCAAATAAGTATAATATAATGATTTAAGTCCTAACACACAATTAAACAACACAATTTGAAAACAAATACAACATACATTGAACATGAAAGCAAATACACAAACAAACACAATCGATTCACTAAATCGATACAACGACTCACTAGGTAAATCACGATCTCACCAAATCACTATCTAATTTCCATTATCTTCGTAATGAATATTGCTTGGCCTACTGAGGAAGAATACTAACTCTCTTAGAAATTCCGTAGCCATTTTCTCGTCGATCCAATTGTTCTTCGCATACATCTCCACTTGAGCATCTTGATAAGCTGCTAGATGATCAAATTGAAGTTTCGCCTGCCATTCCAGATGTTCAATTTGATGATCCATCTCATCGAGGCGATCTCCAATGCTTTTGAAATCCGCTTCAAATTTATCTAGATGACTAGAAATTTTCACCAAACTTACAACAATGAAACCATTGAAGTAGGGTTGAGGATCTTCTGGACCTTTGTCTCTAGCCTCTTCTCCAAGATTTCTCCTCTCCATTTCTTCAAAAAATCCTCTCTAATCTCTCAAGAATGGAGTGTATAGTTCTAAATAATGATTGCATAGGGATTGGGGACGAAGATGGGTTAATTTAAAGGTGAAAATCGTGTGAAAAACTGAAAATTTTCAGTTTTTACACGACCCAAGAATCGTGGCGCTTAGGCGCCAAATCTGGCGCATAGGCGCCGGACCCATCGACACACAGCTTATTCTGGCGCTTAGGCGCAGAATTCTGGTGCCTAGGCACCAGAACCATGTTCGACTCCGTTTCACCTAATGTCAAATTTCAAGGTTTCGTTCTCCAAAAATAGGTAAATTATAATGGTAAGATCAGAACAATCTCAATAACACAATTATCCATAATTTCAATAAAGGTTAACTTGATCTCCTTTTTACTCACATATGAAATGGAGTGATCCAAAGTCCAAACTTTATATACTTCAAGATAATTTTTTATTTTCTGATGTTATATAAAATTAGTCAAGACCGAGGCATAACCATACATTTAAAAAAACACACTAAAAATAAAATTTATGGGTTGCCTCCCATTAAGCGCTTGGTTTAACGTCGTCAGCTCGACCTAAGTAATTCTTTAATCAGGTTGACTTAATTCATAAGTCTCTTTATAAATCTTTTTAATGTCTCCCAAATAAGGCTTTAATCTTAATCCATTAACTTTAAAAATTTTTACCGTTTTGGGGTCTTTAATATCCACAGCTCCATATTGGTATACTTTTTCAATTATATATGGTCCTATCCATTTTAAACTCAATTTTCCAGGAAAAAGTCTTAAACGAGTATTAAACAGTAATACTTCTTGTCCAGGCTCAAATATTTTTCCTGAAATCTTTTTATCATGTAATACCTTCATTTTCTCTTTATAAATTTTTTGCATTATCATATGATTAATTTCTTATTTCATCCATCTCATTTAATTGCAATAATCGTTTTTCTCCTGCAGTATTCAAATCAGAATTAAACTCCTTTATCGGCCAATAAGCTTTATGTTCAAGTTCAACAGGTAAGTGACAGTGTTTTTCAAAAACTAACCAGTAAGGTGACATTTCGATTGGTGTCTTATAAGTTGTTCTATAAGCCCATAATGCGGAATCAAGTCTATCAACCCAATCAGCTTCTTTTAGGATTAACGGACTTTTCTAAAATTCTTTTAATTTCTCTCGTTTGATACTTCGACCATTCCACTTGTTTGTGGGTGATATGCGATTGTAATTTTATGTTTGATTCCAAATTTTTGCAGTAATGATTGAATTCTTATATTTCTAAAATGACTTCCACCATCTGTGATAATTACCTTAGGCATTCCAAATCTTGAAAAAATCATCTTCTTTAAAAATTTAAATACACTTTTGGAGTCACAGTTAGGCAAAGCTACAGCTTCAATCCACTTTGAAACATAATCAACTGCTAATAAAATATATTTTTTTCCAGATGATGGTACAAATGGTCTCATAAAGTCTAAACCCCATATATCAAAAATTTCAATTTCCAATATATAGTTTAAAGGCATTTCATATTTCTTGGATATATTTCCCATCCTTTGACATCGATCACATGTTCTAACATAATGTCTCACATCTCTGAATAAAGTAGGCCAATAAAATCCTGAATTTAAAATTTTAAATGCAATTTTATCTACTCCAAAGTGTCCTCCAAAATCGGAATTATGACATTTTTGAATAATAGCATAAGTTTCTTCATAAGGTACACATCTTCGAATTGTAGAATCTCTTCCTAATTTAAATAAATGAGGATCTTCCCAAATATAATATTTAGCATCATTTTTAAATTTCTTAATAAATTTTTCATCCAATCCATAAGGTAGAATATTGCTAACTAAATAGTTAACTATATCCGCATACCAAGGTGTTTGGTATCCTCGAATAACATATAAATGTTCATCGGGAAATTTCTCATTTATGTTTTCTTCGAGTAATAACATCATTCTTAATTCTAGATAAATGATCAGCAATTTGGTCGTCCATTCCTTTTCTATCCACTATTTGAAAATCAAATTCCCGTAGAAGTAAAACCCATCTTATTAGTCTAGGTTTAGCATCCTTTTTTGACATTAGATATTTAATAGCAGAATGATCAGTATGAACTATGCATTTAGTACTAAGAAGATAAGGTCTAAATTTATTAAAGGCATATACTATAGCTAGAAGCTCTTTCTCAGTAGTAGTGTAATTTCTTTAAGTTTCAGTGAGAGTTTTACTAGCATAATATATAACTTTAAAAATTTTATCATATTTTTGTCCTAATACAGCTCCAATTGCAAAATCAATTGCATCGCACATTAATTCAAAAGATTTATTCCAATTTGGTGCAACAATGATAGGTGCAGTTATTAATTTTTCTTTTAAAATATTAAAAACATTAACACAGTCTTTGTTAAATTCAAATTTAGCATCTTTTTCCAATAAATGACAAAGAGGTTTAGCAATTTTAGAAAAATCCTTTATATATCTTTTATAAAATCCAGCATGACCTAGAAAACTTCTCACATCAGTAACAGTAGTAGATGGTTGTAATTCAGCAATAATTTTCACTTTTGCTTGATCTACTTCCATCCCTTTTTGTGAAATCTTGTGACCAAGTACAATGCCTTCTGTGACCATGAATTGACATTTTTCCTAGTTAATAACTAAGTTTGTTTCTTCACATCTTTTCAGAATTTTGGAAATATTTTCCAAACAATATTCAAAAAAAGTTCCAAAAACTGAAAATTCGTCCATGAATATTTCAATTCCTTTGTCAATCAAATCACAAAATATTGACATTATACATATTTGAAAAGTTGCAGGTGCATTACACAAACCAAAAGGCATTCTTCTAAAGGCAAATGTTCCATAAGGACTTGTAAATGTTGTTTTCTCTTGGTCCTCAGGAGCGATAGGTAATTGATGATAACCATAATATCCATCCAGAAAATAGAAATATGAGTGTCCAGCTAATTTATCAAGCATTTGATCCAAGAAAGGTAAAGGAAAATGATCCTTTTCTAGTGGCGTCATTTAATTTCCTATAATCAATGAAAATTCATTATCCAGTAATTTGTCTTGTAGGAATTAGTTCATTTTTATCATTGACAATGACAGTTACTTCTCCTTTCTTTGGAACACAATGAATAGGACTTACCCATTTGCTATCCGAAATAGGATAAATAATACCAGCATCTAACCATTAAACAATTTCTTTTTTAACAACCTCTTTCATGATAGGATTTAATCTTCTTTGTTGTTCAATAGTAGGTTTAAAATTTTCTTCCATTAAAATTCTATGCATACAGATGGACGGGCTTATTCCTCTTATGTCAGCAATTGTCCAACCAAATGCTTTCTTATAATTCTTTAATACTCCTATCAATTTTTCTTCTTGATCTTTACTTAGCTTAAAAGAAATAATAACAGGTAAAGTTAATGAATTTCCCAGAAATGCATACTTTAAATATCAAGGTAACATTTTTAATTCCAGTTCAGGGGCTTTTTTAATTGAGGGTAAAAGTATATCATTTTAAGTTATGTCCAAAGTTTCCCAATTATCTTTAATATAATGAGTTTCTTCTTCTTTTAGTTCTTCATCTTCATCGGTTCATAATTCAAATTTTTCTTCAGAAATGACTTTTCATTTTTCTTGATAATGTTTCTCAATTAAATAATCAATTATATCCATTCGATAATATTTTTCTTTGTTAGGGTACTTCATTGATTTAAGGACATTAAATTTAATCTCTTGATCATTAAGTCTCATGGTTAATTCTCCTTTTTGCACATCAATCATAGCTTGTCTGGTAGCTAGAAAAGGTCTCCTTAAAATAATAGATATTTCTTTATCTTCTTCCATATAAAGTACAATGAAATCTACAGGGAAGATAAATTTATCTACTTTAACAAGAACTTCCTCTATAACTCCTTTAGGGTAAGTGATAGATCTATCAGCTAACTGAAGGGTTATAGTGGTGGGAGTAATCTCTCCTAAATTCAACCTTCGAAAAATAAAAAATGGCATGAGTTTAATACTTGCTCCTAAATCGCATAAAGCTTTTCCACAAAACTTTTCTCTAATAGCACAAGGTATAGTAAAACTTCCAGGATCTTTAAGTTTTTGAGGTAATTTCTTTTGAATTATTGCACTACATTCTTCACTTAATGCAAAAGTTTCAAAAGCTTCAAATCTTTGTTTCTTACTTAAAATATCCTTCATAAAATTTGCATAAGTTGGCATCTGTTTCAAAGCTTCAACAAAAGGTATGTTTATAGTAAGTTTCTTAAAAATTTCAAAGAACTTAGAAAATTGATGATTAAGCTTCGTTGTTTAAGTCTTTGAGGAAAAGGTGGTGGTGGTTTTTCAACTTCCATATTAATAGAAATATCAGTTTGATCTTTATTAGGAGAAGGAGTTTCTTTAGATTTTTCAATCTCTTCAACCTCAATCTCATTTTCAATTTCATTCTGCATTCTTTCTTTTAATTCCTTTCCACTTCTAAGTTGTACATCTTTAACATGTTCATGTTCTTTTCCAGTTTCTTTTGGATTGATTTCAACATTACTATGAAATGTTCCTGGGGGTCTATAATTAATTAAATTAGCGATTTGTCCCATTTTATTCTCAATATTACGAATAGCAGTGTTTTGATTTTGTAATTGATTACTTAGTTGTAAAATTAATTCTTCTATAGATAACTTTTTATGTTGATTGTTAAATCTAGGTGGTTTATAGTTTGAATTAACTTGATTATTCCAACTTCCAATGGGATGAGATTGATTATTATCCCATTGGTGTGAATTATTCCAATTAAAATTAGAATGACTTTTCCATCCATGATTATAATAATTTGAATAAGGATTATTTTTACTAGCAATAGCTTTTAAAGTTTTAATAGTTTGAGAATCTTCAATATTAGATGAGTTATTAGGTGATATATTAATAGCAAAATTATCTAATTTCTTAGACATTGCTGCTACTTGTGAAGCTAAAATAGAAAAGGCTTGATTATCATGAATACTTGCCATTCTTTTAGGATTAATCCTTTCCGAAGGCCATTGAAAATTATTGTTAGCCATTTCTTCAATTAAACTGTAAGCTTCTTCAAATGATTTAGACATTAAAGAACTTCCAACAGCAGCATCAATAATTGATTTTAAAGATCCAATTAATCCATTATAAAATGTTTGAATAATTAATCAATCAGGTAAAGCATGATGAGGACATTTTCTTAATAGCTCTTTAAATCTTTCCCATGTTTCATAAATTGTCTCCGCGTCAAATTGACTAAATGAAGTAATATCATTTCTTAATTTAGCAGTTTTAGAAGGAGGAAAATATTTAGCAAGGAATTTTTGTGTCATTTCAGCCCATGTTGTAATTGAACTTGATGCTAATGAATTCAGCCACATCTTTGCTTTATCTCTTAAAGAAAAAGGAAAGAGTCTAAGCCTAATAGCATCATCAGAAACATTGTTATATTTAAAGGTAGCACAAAGTTCTAAAAAACTAGCAAGGTGTAAATTTGGATCCTCATTTGGTGTTCCAACAAATTAATTGTTTTGAACCATTTGAATAATAGACAGTTTAAGCTCAAAAGAATTAGCATCTACAGTGGGTATTTGAATACTACTATGAAGTTCATCAACTGTAGGGTTAGCATAATCCCTTAATGGTTTATAAACATTTTGATCATTAATTTCAATTGGAGTTTGTAAATTGTTATGTAAATTAGTCATTTCTAGAATTTTTTTGAATTTTTTTTTCCTTTTTTAATTCTTCTAACAGTTCTTTCTAATTCAAAATCTAAAGGTAATAATCCTTCAGATCCAGAACAACGCATAAAAAGTCAATTAGCAAGAATTAAAATAAATATTATTGTTATATATATATGTTTTTTTAATAAAGAAAAATGAATAAAATAAAAATACTTAAAATCTAAAAGTTTTCCTCTGCTCTCCCCGGCAACGGCGCCAAAAACTTGACCCGATATAAATATATGCGTACTAAAATCTTCTTCCCTGACAACAGTGCCAAAAACTTAACCCGAAGTCCTCTGAAGATCAACGTACTAATTAATGCTTTCAAAAATATATGTTATAAATAATAATAGCGGCTAGTGTATATAAATATAATTTTATGGAAAATATTTTACACATTATGGGTTCTACGCAAGTATACGTATCGTTTCAAGTAATATAGGGCTTTGAAACAAAGACCCCAGTATCGTTCCCACAAGGAAAGAGTTATAGATCTTTAAATATTTTTATTTTAAAGTATTTCTTTTATAATCAAAAATAAAATATCTTTAATTTACTAGATGCAATAATAAAGCAGAAATAAAATAATTGATGTAAATAACAATAAGAAAGCAACTTTCTCCCTTTCAATTAATCCAAGATTTTCTAAGATAAATGATAATATTTGTGGAGAATATAAATTTATGGTATTGTGCTAAATAGAAGCATTCATATTTCTTTACCCTTTGATCCAGATGCAAAGAACATTGGCTAGCCTATAGATCAGGTCCGGATGTATTATTAGTAGAATGGGTTAATCTGGGCTAACACTACTAGATGTCCAAGGGTGGCTATGGTCGGCCCTACTAGTGACCCTTTCGTTTTCTATAAACCAAATCATAAGATTTTAGTCTGTCACTCTAAAAAATTATCAATTCTACACCTAATATATAACATCTTCCTACTTATTTGCACTTCACCTTGAATAACCCGCACAAGGCCTTCGACTACCGAAGGATTCATGTGATATCAACAAGTTAAGAATTCATCTCCTTCTAGGTCTCAAAGCTCTTCAATAGATTTTAACAATTTAAATGGCTAATTTAAATAGTAAATTAAGAACCGGTATTAATATCATCACAATGTTTTGAAAATATATGATTTTTAATTCTCTGACGAATTTTGTATTATCTTATTTATCTTTTCATAATTGAAAGGAGAAAATAAAATAACTACTCATAACACATTGAAATTAAATGACAAAACATAATAAATAAACTTTGAATCAAAATAAAAATACTTATCTTATTTGTTTCTTCTACTGAACTTCTGATTCCTACTGATTCCACAGCGTAATGAACTACAAATGCACCAACTCTTTCAAACTCTAAATACAAACTCTAAAATAAACTCACTAATTTATGAAGGAAAGTAAAAAAGGTGGCCCTAATATGATCTCTCTAATTCTCTCTCTAGATTGGACTCTAGATAGGGGGTAGATGGGCCATTTTTCTCTGAAGGAATACCCTCTTATTTATAGGCTTCAAAGGTTGCCTCAAGGCACCTCTTCAAAATGTGTCCACATTCAATGAATCTTCTAGAAGGTGTGTCAGACACCGCATCCAGTTCTTCGCACCTCTTCACTTTGGATCGCACCTCTTCGTAATTAATATTGTTTTGAAGCGTCCAAATACATTGTATCACATGTCGTATAAACTAAGAATAACTGCTAGTCTTCTAGAAGGTCCAATAACAGCTGACACCGTTAAAATAACCGCCCAAAAGTCGTCAAAACCTTAACAGTTTTCTGTATCGAGCTAGCGCTTAGGCTCCGGACTCTGGCGTCTAGGCGCCAGGCCAGTAATTTCGACAATTTTGCATTTTGGCACTATTTTTGCTCCTTTTTGCTCCTTTTTCATATTTTTCTCCTTCTTGAACATTTTTGTATCGCCTACATCCTAAATACAAAAATACCTTTCATTAAAGCATAATATCCTTAAAATTTAATAAAAATCAAGGCATAAAAATAGGTATTTTTTCTTGGATCACTTAACTGGGAAAAATGTCTTTTTATGGTAGCAAGAGGAATTGTTCTGGGACATCACATTTCCAAAAACGGTATGGAAGTAGACCCTGCAAAAATTCAAGTGATCACTAATTTACGTTGCCCAACAAATGTAAGGGATATTAGGAGTTTTTTAGGACATGTTGGATTCTACAGGCGTTATATTAAAGACATTTCAAAAATTGCTAAGACTTTATCCCATTTATTGGTAAAAGATGTAATTTTTAATTTTGATGAAGAATGCCTAAAAGCTTTTGAGCTGTTAAAAGAAAAATTAATCACTGCACTAGTTATTGTTTCACTAGATTGGGAAAAAGCTTTTGAGTTAATGTGTTATGCAAGTGATTATGCTATTGGAGATGTTTTAGGACAAAAACACGATAAAATTTTCACAGTAATCTACTATGCTAGTAGAACTCTTAATGACGCTAAAATTAATTAAACCACAACAGAGAAAGAGTTATTATCTATAATATGTTATTTTAATAAATTCATATCATATTTAATTGGAACTAAATGTGTGGTGTATATTGACCATTCTGTTATTAAATAATTAATGAAAAAGAATGATGCAAAAGCAAGACTGATAAGATGGATTCTTCTTTTACAAGAATTTGGCTTTGAGATAGTAGATATGAAGGGTGCTGATAATCAAATTGTTAATCATCTGTCTAGGCTTGAAAATGAAAAATCTCTCTTTTCTGATGAAGAAATTAATAGGCATTTTACTGATAAAAATTGTTCACTATTAATGAGTGGCGTGTTCCATGTTATGCTGACATTGTAAACTTTATTATTAGTGACATATTACCCTATGATTTACATACCAACAGAGGAGGAAATTTTTATCTAAAGCTATGACTTATTTTGGGATGACCAATTTTTATATAAATAAGAAAATGATCTAGTTATTCAAAGATGTGTGTCATTAGAAGAAACTTATGAAATAATTCAAAATTTTCATGATTTTGATTTTGGAGGATATTTTGGTGTTGATAAAACTGTATATAAAATTATACAATTTGGATTTTATTGGCTTATAATTTTTAAGGATGTTAATGCTTATTTTAAAAATTTTGATCAACGTCACTGTGTATGCAATATTTCTAGAAAAATGAAATGCCCCTCAATTATATGTTAGAAGTTGAAATATTTGACATTTGGGGATTAGATTTCATGGGACCATTTATACCATATTTTAGAAATTTATATATATTAATAGTAATAGACTATGTATCTAAATGGATAAAAGCTATTGCTTTACCTCGATGTGATGCTCGAAGTGTTGAAATTTTTTAAGAAAGAACATATTTTGTAGATTTGGAATGCCAAGAGTAATCATAAATGATGGGGGGAAGCTATTTTACAAATGCAATTATGAAGAAACTAGTAAAGAAATATTATATCATTCAAAAAATTGCTACTGCTTATCATCCGTAGACTAGTTGTTTGGTTGAATTATCCAATCTTGGAATTAAAAAAATTTTGGAAAAATCTATTAATCTAAACAAAAAGGATTGGTCAATTAAATTGGATTTGCTTTGTGGGCTTATAGGGTTGCATATAAAACTCCTATAGGAATGTCCCCATTAGGTTATTAATGAATTCAATTATAATTTAAAGGATGCTGGTGAGAAAGGATTATTGCAATTAAATGAGCTTGAAGAGATAATGAATGAATCATATGAAAGTGCTAAGATATATAAAGAAAAGATGAATATGTGGCATGATAGTAGGATTCTGAATAAAAATATTAAGCCAGGACAATAAATTTTGCTATATAATGCCAGATTAATATTATTTAATGGAAAACTTAAGTCGAGGTGGACGAGGCCATTTATTGTGATAAAAGTTTATCCTTATGGAGCTGTGGATATAAAAGATCCTAAAACTGAGAAAATATTCAAAGTGAATGGTCATAGACTGAAACTTTTTTTCTCAGTAGATCAACTTAAAATTAATGAGAATATGATTTTGGGTCACCCAAAATAAGTATTGGGTATGTCAGGCTGACGACGTAAAACCAAGCACTTTGTGGGAGGCAACCCATTGTGATCAGTCTGCTTTGTTTTAAGTTTGTTTTGTGTGTTTTGTTTGGTTTGAAGTAAGAATTATATGGTAGTATTTTGATTATACTATGTTAGTGGAGATTAATGAGACCTTAATTGATTTGATGAATTAAAATGAATATTTAGACTTTTAGCAGACTTGTGTTAAATAAGCAATGGCGTCTAAGATCCAGTAGTTGTCGCTTAGGCACTGGAGTTATGAAAAACATGAAAAATGGGTTTCTAGAAGTCCTCATCGTGGAAAAGTTGTATGGAACATTATTTTAATGGTTTGTGACGTGGGAGGATGGCTCTAAATCATCTAAAGCCTATCAATAGGAACCAAATAAAAAGATATTCATTCCATTTCAAATTTTCATCCTAAGAGCCTATAGGGAGAGTTTAAGTCACAAAAATGTCTTCTTTGGAGAGTGATATTAAGAAGAAAGAGGATGCAAACAGAAAGAAGTTCATTTTTGAGAGTGCGAAAGAGTTATATAATGAATATCTAGCCGTTAGTATTCAAGAAATAGCAAAGAAGATTGCAAACATCAAGGCTAATGTGGCGTCAATCGAAGCAAAGGTAAATGATACTAACACACATTTATCACATATTGGATGGCAATTAAAGATGCAATGTAGTCATACTAGTCATGTTAAAGAGGCGGATAAAGCGATGTTTTTAAAGAACAAATGGATAGAAGAAGATTCGATAAGATTTTTCAACCATCGCCTGTTTTATCAAATCTATATCCCAAATGGTTTGGATGGAACTAATGGAGGTTCTTGATATGTTCAACCTAATAGAGAATAGAATTAAGTTCTTATGTCGTATTAAGTTGTGAGATAGTCATGTTCGTTGTTAGTGTTTAGTGTTTTATGAATTATTGTGTGTTATAAGTTTGTCATGTTTTAAGTATTTCTTTTATGTTTTGCTTAATGTGTTAAAGTGTGAAAAAAAGTGATCTTATCCAAGAATCTTGGATTAAAGACTTGTGGTTTGTACTTTTTTATTTGTTTTATTTTTAGTAAAAATGTTTTATGTTTGTGTAAAAGTTGGATTGAATCTATTTTAATATAAAAGAGTGA
This sequence comes from Papilionanthe hookeriana x Papilionanthe teres, assembly GCA_022702705.1. Lineage (NCBI taxonomy): Eukaryota > Viridiplantae > Streptophyta > Magnoliopsida > Asparagales > Orchidaceae > Papilionanthe > Papilionanthe hookeriana x Papilionanthe teres. Next base: position 24,420,536 of record CM040424.1, on the reverse strand, counting down.
TTCTGGAGATAAGAAGAATTCAAGGAGAAGATATACTTATTAAAACAATTTTTGGTTGATTAAATGAGCTTAAATGTGTATTTAACAACAAAAAATCAAAATTAGCAAATTCGCAGGTAAGCGCCGAGACCCCACGCTTATGCACTAGTGCCTCGCGGTTAAGCACTGAACCTTCACGCTTAGGCGCCGGTTTACGAAAATCGGTTTACAGCTTTTTAAAAACCCAAAAATTGCCATTTTTCTTATCCTCATCGTCTTCTTCGTTCGGAGTTCGCAACCGAGAAAGTTAGGGCATCTCCAAATTTGCGATTTTTAAGCCATTTCAAGCCAAATTTGCTATATTTGATCTTCTTGAGGTAAGACCACTGAGGAACATTATGGAGAAATCTAAAAATCACTATTCAAGGTGAAAATTTGAGAAAAACGCTTTGGAAATTACTTGGATTTAGTAGTTTAAGCCTTTAGAAGTTGAGTTTAGTGATTTTAGCTTAATTTTGGAATTTATGGTAATTTTTATGCAAATTTTAGAAATGGCACTAAAAAGAAGTAAGGGGAGAAGCACATTTGATTCAAACAAGTTTGTAAGTTCAAGAGCTTAAAATTGATACATGCAAGCTCAATAGGCGCGTAAATTGATTCAGGAACGAGGCTTTGATAAGCCTGGTGGAATGATAGACGAAATGATTATTAGAAAACTCTAGGACAAATTCTGCTATTTTTCGGTCGTAGCTGTGATTTTTGTTGTACGAGAGTGTTATGCAAACCTCTCTGAGTCAGAAGAGAACTTTGTGATGGGTCGAGGGCTGTTAGTTCATTTTACTCCCGAGCTAATAAACAAGTTTTACCTATTACCACATACTACATTTTGTTTTTATTCAAATTATAATCCTACGGAGAAATAATTGGATGAAATCATTTATGCTTTGAATGATGGAAGAGGATTATGGAAAATAACTAATGAGAGAAGAGTTAACTTCCCTGCTTCAAAGTTGAATGCCACCTCTAAGGCTTGGCATTATTTTATATCATCCAAGTTGATTCCTACAAATCATCTAAGCGAGGTCATGAGAGAAAGAGCTACATTGAATTACTGTATTTAGCAGGGGAAGGCGATAGATATCAGGAAGATTATTTATGATTGTATTTGGAGTTCTGCCAGAGATGCTACTACTACAGGTATAGAATTTGCTTCCCTTATACAATCATTGTGTGAGCGAGCTGGTGTAAGATCTAAAAAATGGGAAGAGGTCCTTCAACCTCTTAAGCCTATTTCTAGTGTGAATGTGAAGACATATGCTGAGCATTCCTTTTTTGGTTGGAGAGGAGGATTCTCTAGAGCTTCTGGGGCATATACTTTTGCTGCTTCTACATCTTGTGCTTCCTCATCTCAGGCATCATCAGGTCATTTTTCTGATTCTCAAGTAGAACTGTTGCATAAAATGAAAGATATTAATTATACTGTGGATCGAGTTCATGATATAGAAGGAATGGTAGATGATATTGGGGATTATCTGCAGAGACATAGTGAGTATGAGGAAAATTATCGCAGTTATATGGATAGATTGATCAGATGAGATTATAGTGTTGTGCTACATCCACATCCACATTATACCCCATATGAGCCTACTCGTGCTTGGAATGAAGGAGATGGTGATGAACAAGAAGATGAGGATTAGGATTTGTAGTTTGTATGTTTTGTGAACTATTATGTTATGTTGTATGTTTTGACTTTTTATTCTGTGTGAATTGTTAACTTTCTATTTATGTTTGGACTTTATTGATTGATGTATTAGATGGTGAGAGTCTTTAGTTTGTTTTCATGTTATTTATGGATGTTGTTTGTTTGTATTTTGTGATGTGAATGGTTAGAGATTTTGTGGTAGTAAATGTGTTAGTAAATTTGTAGTGTATTTTTTTTGTTAGTGTAGAACTTATTTCTAAAACTACAAGGAAGGTTTAAAACACTATTAAAATCCACAATTTAAATTTCGTGCTTAACTTTTCAATTTGCTACCTAGTTGTAGATTTTTGTTTAAGTATGTGTGAATTTGCATTTATTTCTTCCACTACTTTAGAAGTCTTTTGAATTTTTTTTATAATGAAAAATTAAATTTGATCTAGTTATTTTTAATCATGTTTCTAATTGTTATACTTACATATTTAGGATTTAAAAATTCCTGCAAGCATTATACTTATAGTTTTCAATTCCACCCCATGTATCGATTTACAATGCTTAAATGTTTTATCATTACAAAAACTTTAAAGTTTTGGGGGGATGAAAAACAATTTTCAAAAACTTTTTTTTTATTTGTTCTCAAATGGGTTATAAATAAAATTTGGATTTTGATTGAAAAACAATTATGTGTATGAAGTTATATTAGGGAACTAAAATTTAGAATATATAAATGAGAAAGAATTTAGTAAAAATTTATAGTAATGTTGAAAATTTTAAAGTTAAAAACTTCTTAGTGAAGAATGATAAATATTTTATATCTTTAGTAAGAAAAATTTTATTTTTGGAAAAATAGAAAGATTAGACTTTTATTTTTAATACTTCAATTTCTTTTATTGAAAATAATTTTCAAAACTTTATTATATTTCTAAGTAAAAGATATAAATATACTTTATGCTTTAGGAAAGGAAGGGCGGAATTCAAATATATTAAAGGCCCTTCCAGATATAGTAATCATTGACTATTAAAAAAAGGAAAAAAAAAGAAAAGAAAAGAAAAGAAAAGAAAAGAAAGTGAAAAATAGTATGTAAAAAAGGAGAAGCTTGAGGATTTAAGGACATAATAAAAAATTGGTCCCACACATGATATTTTTAGAGTATAAGATTTGAGAAAATCTTGAAGCTTATGAATATAATATAGTTAGTATAATTATTTTTAGTAAAGATTTTTAAGTAAAAAAAATGAAATGCCTAAGTTCTATATTTTGAATAATCTACAAGTATTTTTGAATAAGATAGGAACTGATATTTTTCATTAACCTTTACCTAAGAAATTTCTAAACTTTAAATTGGTCTCATTTACTAAAATATTTTCTAAATTGAACTACTACATTTCTAGAATAAAATTGTAGAAACTCGTAAAGAAACTCATCCACATAACTTGCTTATTTGATTTTTATTTGATTAAAGTGTCACTTGAGCACAAGTAACATTTCAAGTTTGGGGGATTTTGATACACCTAAAATATATAGTATTTTTATAAACATTTTTATACCTATTTTTCATGATATTGCACTTTAATGGAAGATATTTTATGTATTTTTCTTGCAGGTATGATTAAATGAATGATTGTGATGAAAGAAGTGAAATAGGACCAAATTTGGAGAAAAAATGAAGAAAATTGTAAAATTGATCTGTGGCGGCTAAGCGCCTGGACCTGCGCTTACGCGCCAGAGCCCCGCCGCGATGCGCCCAGACCTAGAGCTTACACGCTAAAAGACTTGCGACTAAGCATCGAGACATCGCGCTTACGTGCGACGGTTACTTTAGAGGAGTTATTTACTTTTAGACATCATTTTGAAGGGGTGTTTGAGACATCTCTTGGTATAAACGTGGGTAACTTCCTATTGGCATCAAAATTAATTTAAATTACCCATGAATGGATGCATCTCTTGGAGGATTCATTGAATCTAGACACAATTTGAAGAGATACAAAGACACGAATTGGAAAATTATAAAAAGAGGACTTGAAGATTAGAACAGTGGTTGTTGTTGGAGGGTGTGTAATTTATGTTTATTGTGTAGGAGAGTTTTTAGTAACATACCACTCCACTTCACCATTTCTACTTACTTAAAAATAATTTGTATTAGGATTAGAATAGAGAATTGAGGTCCTTAGAGTTGGGCGTCAATTTCTAAGGAGTATTGAAAGGAAAAGCAAAGTTTTCAAAGAAACTTCAAAAGTTTGGTGGAGAGGATTTTCAGATAAGTCTTTATCTTTGTTATTACATTTGGTTTTTAATTAAGATTTATTGTGTTTTTATTATGATTTCTACTTTTAAACCAAGTTATGATTGTATTTTCTCCATGAATTTTGAGTATTATTCTTTATTTTTTCCTTAAAATGATGAAGTAATTAAGTTGTGAATGGATGTTGTGTGAAGTATAGGAAATTAATGTTGGAATAAGTTGTGAAGATTCAAAACCTTGCACTTCATTTACTTTTTGATTTGGCCAATTAAGATGTTAATATATGTTGTGAGAACATGTAAGAACCGGTATGGTATTATCTCAGTCAATAATTAGAAAGAATCAAATGAGATTATATGGGTGAGAATGTAATCCATATGGTGGAGTGCAAATAAATAGGGAGATATACTTTGATGGGTGTAGAATTAAAGGACTTCGGTGTGACAGGCTAAAGCCCCCAATACAATTGATTGTTTTATGTCTTGATACGTAATGTTAGCCCCCAGGTGGAGGGAGAAGAGGAAGCTCTAGAGTGAGAGCTAGTATCTTTCTTGCCTAGCTCGTCTTCAAGATTACTAAAACACTAGATTACCTACATTATTTATATCATCTCTAGTAAGAGTAAAGAATATAATTGCTCCTATTTGGCACAACACACTTTAGATACTTCCACAATAGAATTCCTTGACTTGTTACTGATTCATAATAAGGAAAAAGATATTTTATTTGCATTTGTTTTCATCTTACAAAAATCTAGTTAAAGTAGTTGTTTACTTTCATTTTAAATTATAAACATTAAAAAAAAAATGAACTTTCTTTCCTAGTATATTGTTTTTAGTTTGAGTAAGATCTTTCTTAAGGAGTAAAACAAATAACTTTTTTTTTGTTTTCTTTGGTAAATCTATTTAACATTTTCCCTGTGAGTTCGATATCTTGGGGCTTAATCAGAAAGTTCTATATTACTTGATAACGATACACATACTTGCGTAGTATCCCATTTCTTAATATCAATTAAAACTCTTATTTACATTGGCATCAAGTTTTTTACATCATTATAAAGAAAGAGACATCATTAAAGAGATGTATCAATTCATTTATAAAACGTAAGCATAAATATCTAGGACCAAGGTTCATGAGATGGATAAAAAACATTTGACCATTTAAGCAACTTTGTAAACTTCTCCTCTATCATTATGTTCTTTTTTTAGAAAACTTTAGCATAATCTTCCTCCCTAGTAAGCTGAATCATAACATCACTTCCATCATAAGACCAAACTTCCATGCCCCAACTAGTATCATGTCTTCAAACACTTTTCTTATCAATTCCATCTTGGAATGACCTAATTGAAACTTCCTAACCAGAGTAAACTTCCAATGGTCATTAAGGGCATTGATGTAACTCTTAAAGATAAAAAGGGTTGGTTTACCATCCTTGCAACTAGGATTCTTAACAAAAGCACACTTACTGTTCCCATCAAAGGCATCATGATACAATTGTGGGAATACCAAGCAATAACCATCAGTACCTTGAGCAACTACATTAAAAAAGACAACATCAGCAAATCAGACCTTTTTTTTTTTGCCTTGAGTAGGGTTTAGAAACCATAGGAGCTAAATCCATGTTAATGTCGGCAATGGAACAGTAACTAGAAAATTCAAAAGGAGAGAACCCGGGAAGAGCCAAAATAACAAGAGTGAAGGCAGTGCTAAAGCACTTAAAGCAAAAACCAAAATAGAGAGTAATAGGACAGTCATACAAGCTCTGAGATAAAATCCATTGAGCGTGTCATCTTTAATATAAATAATAAGATTTAAATATTGCCCTACCTTTAACATCTTATAGGTGTGTGACTGGGGTTGTCAAAATGGCTCATTATTCAAGAACAACTCGTGTTCGGCTTGATAAGTAAACAATACAAGCAAAAAAATTTTTTTTGAGCTTGATATAAACTATCAAAATATGAACAATGATATCTTTCAATGAGCAAAAAACAAGCCATGCCTTGGCTCGCTCAAGCTCGGCTCGTTACAGCCCCAACGACTGTGTGACTAGGATTGTCAAAATTGCTCTTTGTTACGAATTTATCTCCGGATAGGTCACAAAATTCTTCAACAGGTTTTAACAAATTAAATGGCCAATTTAAAAAGTAAACTAGTATCAGGTATTAATATCATCAAAATGTTTTAAAATATTTTATATTTAATTCTCCTACAAAATTTAATAAATTTATAATCTTTTCATAGTTGAAAGGAGAAAGATAACTAACTACTTAGAACACATTGAAATAACACAACAAAACATATTTATAAAACTTTGAACCAAAGTATAAATACTTATCCAAAGTGTTCCTTCAAGCAATCCGCTGACTTCTACTGACTCCAAAGCAATGATGAAAGACTCCAAAAGCAATAAAACACAATAAACACTCAAAATAAACTCACTAGATACTAAATAAAGTTTCACCCTAAGTATGGAAGAGACTAAATAAAACTAGAGATGAGAGAGAAGATACTAAAATGGGCATGTGTACTAAGAGGGGTGGTTTTGGTGCGATTTTCTTTATAGAATGGGCTCCTATTTATAGAGCTCTTAATTTGACCAGGGGTTGCTTAAGGCACCTCTTCAAAATTTGTTTAAATTCTATGTATCTTCTAGAAGGTAACCGTTGCGCCTAGGCACCGGGATCTGGCGCTAGGCACTGGAATCTGGCGCCTAGGCGCCGGACTCCGTGACCAGGTCTTTTGTACCTCTTCACTTTGGGTCGCACCTCTTCTTGATTCAGACCATTTCCTTGTGTCCAAATACATTGTATCACATGTCCTATATATTAGGAGTCACTTCCAGTCTTCTAGAAGCTCCAATAACCTCTTAACACTGTCAAAATAACTGCCCAAAGTCATCAAAAAAATTTGACAGCGTCTGTATCGAACTGGCACTTAGGCACCGGATTCTGTTGCTAGGCCAATAATTCCAAAATTTTGCTCCATAAGCTCCATTTTTTCTCATTTTTGCTCATTTTTCCTTCTTTTTCTTTCTTGGACTCTTTTTAAATCATCTATATTCATAAACATGAAAATACTTTTCATTAAAGCATAATATCCTTAAGAATTGAATCATAATTAAGGCATAAAAATGGGTATTTTTTTAGGTAGATCAGAAAGACATCAAGATTTTTCTTGGATCCATGTCCTTCCCCTAGCCTTCTTTCCTTTGGATTCTGATAAAATGAAATGTTTCGAAACTTGAGTCATTCGCCTATTGAATTTCCAACTACCACATTTTCTTGGAAAACCTTACCTGTGGAAGTCATGAATATAAATATTTCTTAATCTATATCAAGAGTTTTCTTAGGTGACTTCGATTATCTAAGATGTAATTAACTATAGGCCCTTATAGGAAACTTAAAGACCCCAGATTATATAAACCCTATCTGATTTTTTCATATTTGATAGGGGAAATTGTCGGTCAAAAATGGTTCACAGACCAAACGGATGTCATAGACTCTTTTAGTTTATTTGATCAAGCCTCACTACCTAGCCATTTATCTATTCTTTGGGATTGATGCATGTCTTGTAGTGAAGTGCTTGATTATTTAAACTATTGATCATATGAGATTGGGTTTGACTTCATATTTTCAAATTTTCACAAATTAAAAAAATGATATTTTCTAAAATATATCTTTTCTGAAAAAAAATAATATATATATGATATTTTCTAAAATTAAATCAAAACCCTATTTTATAGGAACTACATTTTAAACCCTTTAAGAAATTTTTAACGACCGATAGTTTTCTAGCGACTCTGCTGGGGAGAAGTTTCTCTCTTTATTAAGATCAGGAAGTACTATATTCATATATCAGTAATGTGCTCATGTCCCTCATGAGCCAGATTACCACTCTTCCGTTGACATACTTCACCCATTTCTTTCTTGGGAAAGTATGATCAACTCTTCTGGATTTCAGGATCATCTGTTTGGTCACTCCTAAATAGATGGGTTCAGGAATCTTTAGGTTTTCCTTTTGATCTTGTGGGGTCGGACCCCCAATAGGTGTGTGAGTGAGCAAATTTTGCTAGGGCAATGTGTGTTGTGAAGGGGATCTCCGACAGGGTCCCATACTTCACCTCCTTTTTGTATCTCCAGGGTTCAATCCTGTCTTCAACATATTGACACACTCTTCCTTAAATCTTAAGACTCCTTTTAACAAACATATGAAAACCTAAAAATGAAATAAAAAGATAATAAAATATCAAAATGAAGTGAAATTTTGACCAGTTCACAGAACAACCTTTTTCATAGTGTTTGCACTATGATGACAAGGTTTTTGGCCCTCACTAACCTTCAGAATGCTAACTTTCTCCTACAACTTACCCTCCTCCCGTGAGGCTCGTCTTGCAGCACCGATGATTCAGTTCGGGACCACCTTCAGTGAGGTTGAAATCGTACTCGGAAAAGCACGTTCGTGGTCGTGAAAGTTGCCGCTCATAAAGGTTAAGAACCGTCTTCTGAGTTCAATCTAAACTCCCACGAAGATTTCCCTTCTGCTAAGAAGGTGAAAGTAACCACTGCTCCCGTCAAATCAATTGTCTCCGTGCCAAGGAGAGTTGTCATCTCTACTGCCACCAATTTCACCGTCACTACACCTACTTCCCTTCTACCAAAAGGGAAAGAAATTCTGCATGAAGAGAATTCTGATGATACATTTCTTTCCCCGCCATCAGTCTTCGAGATTGGTTCGAGTTCTATACCTCCCCTACCAACCAAATCTCAAAGAAGAAACTGCAGTAGCAGGATTCACAAGGCCGACAGGGCACAAGTTGCAAGTCTGCCAGCAATTGATGAGATTCTTCAACAGGAGGAACTCAGTTTACTGGATACCTCTCCTCTTCTTTGAGGTAGTAGGTTCCACCCGTTAGCTGAAACTAGTGGAGATGAGAGCCTTCATAGGATTTCTGCTACACTTCCAGCACCACATAGTAGTGATAAGGTGAGGGAGAGGCCCACACCCATCACCTAAGCATACACTCTTCTACGAAGGTTGTCTAAAATAGAAGGTTGTTATGTCGCTCAGCTTCTCAAGAGGAAGGGATTTGCAATATCCCCTGAAATAAAGGACAAAATTCTAAAGATGGAAAGACCAGTCCGATTTTTCATCAAACACCATTTGGGAAAACGTGTTGATACAACTGTTATAGATGATACTTTTTTCGTTCTGACACCTGCGGTACGCAGGTCAGTCAAGTCCTGGCTGGGCCCGAGAGTACCAGCTGCCAATGATCATAAGGAACGCTGAAAGAGAAAGAACGAGAAAGCATTATTCTCCTCTATAAATGGTCTACACTTTAGGGAGCACACTTCCCCTTGTTACCCCGATGCCCCCGCCGAGACACCTCATCTCAAGGCGTCAAATTTTAAGAATAAAGTGTGGTTACCAAAGGGTGTTGTACCAGTACATTCCAAAAGATCTGTTGACCAAAAAATGGATCATGAGTTTGATATTCCCGTTGCCACTATCGATGTTGCTTCTGAATCAGTTGCAGAGAAAAGTGAAAGTCCAGGGAAGCCTACAGATTTAAATTTGACTAAAGAGAAAATAGTTGATGATAAAGTTTGAAAGCTCCGAGCAAAAATTTTTGACTTAGCCAAATAATGAGGGTTTGATATCGATGATGAGGATACTTCCTATGAGATTAAATGGACGAAGAATTCATGGAAATTAATATGGTTGAAACTCGGTCCACATCATTTGCGTGTGATGCTCCTAGTGAGGAGAACACCGCAGATGAGCTTCGAAGGACCATTTTGACAAGAGATGAACAGATTAGCAGTCTGGAGAAGAAAATGAAGGAAATGACCGCCGCTATGACTGCTATGGCTACATTCCACAGACAGTCACAGTCACAACCAATAGCATCTTCGGAGGTTAACCAGCCTGAAATTATACATATAACAAATGAAAGAAGAGAAATTGCTTCTGACAATGAAGACGAACCACCGAGAAAAGATCCAACTCCAAGTACGCCAGAAAAGGACATTAAACAAATAGTGGAATGAAAAGTTCGGCAGGTCTTGGCTCAGTCCAAAGGTGGAGCATCAGTTTCAAAGGGTAGACCCTACTCGAAGGAGTTCGATGCCATGCCTTACCCTAAAGGCTTCGTGCCCCCGACTTTCAATACATTCAACGAGACAGGAAATCCTCGTCAGCACATAGCACACTTCAGAGCTAGTTGTTGCAACATAGGAGGGAGTGAAGTCCTGTTGTTTCATCAGTTTGTTAGTAGCCTGTCAGGAATAGAGTTTGATTGGTATTATGAGCTTCCCAATGGATTAATAAAGAGTTTTGCAGAAATAAAAAACATGTTCGTGAAGAGATTCGCTGGTGCCCGACATCATGTTACCAAAGGAGATCTCATGGTGAAACGGCAGAAGCCCAACAAGACTTTGGTCGGCTACATTCTGAGATGGAGAAACTTAACCATGAAATGTGAATCTCAGCTACAAGAACAACATGTGATCGAGATACTACTCAAAAGTATCCACAGTCCGGTAGCCTTCATGCTTAAGGGCTCACCATCAAGTCCTTCAAGAAGCTACTCAGCAAGGCCAGCAACTTGCAAGAAAAAGTCAAACACATGGAACCTGCAGAAAAGACAAAAAAAATCCCACTAAATAATACGAGAAGAGATATGGTGTAGTGGCAACGGTCGACAAAGGAAAGCAGCCAATGAAAATTCAAGCTGAGTAATCACTGCAACAGCAAAGTTAGTCGCCTCAGTGTAGTCAGACTTAATAGTATGGTCAGTCTCGTGCACAGCAGAGCAGTAAGTCTGGTCAGCAGCAGAGGTCATACAGAACAGACGGACAATAGGGTCCGAAAATGTCATAAGAGCTACGCAGAAACTACTCCTTCAAAGACGATGTCGTAGCAAAGATGTTCAAGAATTTAATGAAGAAGCCCGAGTTCAGATTGCCCGAGCCGAAGAAGCCAGAAGAGATGGACAAGAAGGATTAGCCCAAATTTTGCCCCTACCATAGGATGCTCGGACACACCATAGAAAGCTGCTTCAGTTTCAAGGATTGGCTCAAGCAGAATTATAAAGAAGGGAATATAACAATACCAAATGAATACTTGAAAGAACTTGAAAGAGGTTCTATAAACATGATTGCAGCCAAACCAATCTCTCTGATTGACCTGTACACTGGCAAAGGTGGATGGAGCACAATTTGGAACGAGCTCAAGAAATTCTTGGATTAGATCCAGTCTACTTCAAAGAAAGCTGATTTTCAGAGTCTACCGTCAGCCCAGTATAAGATAAAGGCTTCGCCGATGAGGCCACCGTGACAAGAATGGAGAAAGAAGCAAATCGTAAATGAAATTAAAGATGATAGCGTGAAGGGTAGGATAGAGGCTGCCCTTCTTAGATTAGTTGTTTCGAATTTGGGGGTGAAACCCCTCGAACCCCTGACTTTGTACTATTATCTTTAAGCCCCTCCAGAGTCTCATAATGATAATAGATACGATGTTAGTTACGTTCTTACTGTCTCTAGTGATAACATAACTAATCACAACCTATCTAACCCTGACTTTGATTCCTAAAATGATCCTCAAATCATGATTGTTCCAGATGAGAATGTTGAGGAAAACGAAGAGGATATCGACAACACTGGCTACGAAAGTACCGGAAGCGAGGAGCCAGTCCTCGAATGCATAGGAACTCTTCTTACCATCAACATGGACTTTTTAGAAATAGAAGAGCCAGACACAGTAATAGAAGAATCTCTGGGTCCAGAAGAAGAAGAAATAATAGAAGTACATTTAAGAAGTGGCAAGGTACTACCGCTAAGGACAACTCCAATGGATAAAGGAAAACAGACGATTGCTTAAGAAGAAGTATCTCCAGCAACGGAAGAAGTACAAGTTCAAAATGAAATTGAAGATTCAAACAAAGTGGATTACAACATGCTAGCTCATCTCAGGAAGTTGCCAGCCAAACTAAGCATTTACAATGCTCTGATCCTATCAAAGGAGATGAGAGAAAATCTGATCAAGGCTCTATTTGATCAGGATATTTTCTTAGCACAGTTGGCCAGTACATCCTCAGATGGAGTTTGCACTTTGAAAGAACAGCCTGGCGTAACCTTCACCGATGAAGATTTGCTCTCAGTACAGCCGATCACAACCTTCCTCTCTACATTTTTGCCATCATCAGCAGATCCGTACTTTCCATAGTGTTAGTAGATCCCAGAGCGTCGCTCAACATAATGAGTCTACAGACATTAGCTTACTTAGACATCAATGCTCGAGAGCTTTCTATGGACAAAATGATGCTAAGAGGATTCAACCAGAAAGGAGAAAGAGCCATCAGATCTATAATGCTGCAAATGAAATTTGGAAACCTAGTAACAACCGCAAAATTCCATGTCATCGATGCAGATACTTTATTTAATACCCTGCTTGGTCGGTCGTGGCTTCACGAGTACAATATGGTCTCGTCGTTACTTCACCAACGCATCAAGAACTACAAGGATGGACAAGAACATTGCATTAAATGAGATATAAAGCCATTCTCAATACATGAAGTAGGCATTCATGAAGACGCCGCCTACTATGCTCCTCTAAAAAATAGTCTTTTCAAGAGAAATTGTGAAAAGTAAAATTGAGGATTAAAAACCACGAGAACGGGACCATACAGTTCCAGTTCAACAATCTCCCACAGCTCCTTCACAACGAGTTGGTGGAGGTTCTTTTAGTCCACGCATTCGAGATCGAGTCCGGGGACGTGGGTGAGGGAGAACTCACCAGATTGTTGAATGGACGAAGCCGGCGATCAACATCAATGTAGAATGAAGCTCCGAAGAAGATAAAGAAACTATGATGATAAGTCAGAGGAAGCCTCAGTTCAAGATATCTCTAGAGGACAGAGAAAAGAATGAATATGAATCGATGTACGATCAGATTAACTACTATGTTCATACCATGACCCTAACTCCGATCCATTCTCAAAAGATCGAGAGTATAAAGGTCAAGGAAGTTCACAATGATGGTTTTAATCCGATCAAGTTTTATAAAGCTTCTCCTTCTACTTATGAACCTTATGTAACTCTTGAAGAAAATGACACTAATGAGTTAATGAAATTACCTTTTAATTACTTTTCGCCTTTGTTGACCTCATTTTTGATGAGGTCTTTTCTTCTCTCTTTAGTACTTAGGATCTAGCCTTAGGCTTTTCCTTTAACTATCTTAGAGGACTAGAAGTGGAACCCACCCTTTAGAAGTTTAAACACCTCTTGACTCCCTACAAACCCCTCAAGTTTGATTGAAGACCCCTAATCACCTGGAGGGTTAAAATCAAATGTGAAGGTTTAAAGGATGAGTTTCCTATGGACTCTTCGGCCTAGTGACCACCCCGGGTGGCTCGGTCCGGTGAGGGTCGACTTACACACTCACTACACTCATACTCTACACTCTCACAAACACAATCCAAATCCTAAAACCACACCCATACCCAACTTGACTCCCCGACTCATGTAGGTAATTCATATGGATGGACCTTAACCCCTAAGCCCCTGGTTAAAAGGGTTAGGAACAACATAGTGAATGCCTCAAATGAGTCCTCTCATGGCTCATATAGGCTTAATATGACTTCATGGCCAAAGTGCTTCCATTTCACTCATATTTGATCAATCTTCATTTTTCCAAAATTTCAATTTTTGACCCCGGGGACCCTACACCTATCAAACCTACCAAAAGCTCTTAAAATTGCCCAAATCCTCCAAAATTTCCAAATCACCCAAAATTCCCCAAAATTAATCTTGAACACTTCCTCACCAATCAAATTGATCATCCATAGCCAAAAATACCAAAAATTCCAGAAGTACCCCCAATACCCTCCAAATACCCAAAATACCCCTCTTGACCCAAAAATACAAAAAAATCAGAAAATTCCCATAAAATTCCAAAAAATTTCAAATATTCCCAATTTCATTTTGTCCAACTACACCATGGGCCAATTTTGTCAATTTACCCCACTTTTACCAAAACCCCCAACTTAGCCCAAACTAACCCAATTCAACTCCAATTAACCCCAAACCTTTTCTAAACCTTCCCTAACATCCCCACAAACAAAACACTAACATAATTTGCCCAAAATTTGGATCCAAACCCCACTCAAATTCAACCCAAAACCAAAAAGCCCAATTTTGACCTAAACCCAAACCAAACCCAAATAAGCCCAAGTCATAAAACCAAAACCCAACCAAAGTTGAAACCTCTTTGAAATACTCCCATAAACATTTCCCAACTTTAATTTTACATCAATTTTAACCCTAGCCCAATTTGACCTATATTGGCCCCTTTACCAAAGAAGCCCAAATCCAACCCAATTCAAACCCAAACCACCTCAAATTCATTTCAAATCACTCATGACACATCCCTAAACCAAATCCAACAATTATTTGGCCCAACCTCTTACAAAATTCTCATCCATAAACTTATTTAAAAAAAAAACCTAAGGCCCACTTCCTTAGGCCTTCTTAAAAAGCCCATCCAAAACAAGTTCAAAAGCCCAAAGTCCATGACAAAGCCCACATGAAATTCCTCTCATCATCCCTTTGATTTAAAACACTTCCTAAGTTCTAAAATTCATCACCAAATAAATCCAAATCAAGCCTTATGACAATTCTCCTTAAATCCATAAAAAAATTCCAACACCCTTTCTCATGCAAGTGAGACAACTTTTCCCAAGCCATATATGAGCCATGAAGCCAAGCATGAGCCACATGGGAGCCATGAGAGCCATGGAATCTACTTTCCACCTCACCAAGCCATTAATGGCAAGAGAGGGGATCTCTTTCTTTAACCTTTTTAAACCTTTTTTTACCTTAAACTTGATACACTCTAAACCATACTTTGCCACCTAATCCTCGATGTGGACTTCACTACCTTTGGTAGGTTGACTCACATGATCCTCTCAACCTAAAACCAGGTCATGGGAAGGTGAACCCAACCCAAACCATGGCTTGGACCAAATCAAGCCAAAATGGCCTCTCCCCCGTGCCATTTTAATCCAACCCCTTTACACATGGCAAAGCCCAATTGCCTACACTAAACCCAAGCCCTAACTCACCTGAACCTGAGGGTGACCCATGCCTGCCGGCCAGCCGCCTGGATCGCTGGAAAACACCATGGACGAGACCTTGGGAGGAACCAAATTTTGGAATTCCACCTTGTTGAGCTGCCTCACTCCAAATGGCCATTGCAGCCGTTCTTCTCCTCTCCAGAGCAGCTGATCCCAACCCTTAAACCCCCTGGGAGGCCCTCTAGCCTCTCCTATTTAAACACCCCCTCCTCTCGGCCAAGGGAGATGCTGAACCAAACCTTACTGAAACCCTGCCAAAATCATCTCAGACCACTCTCTACACATAGAGCACTTGATTCCCACTGGATTCCAGCCCCAATTCCCCCTAGCTGAGCTCAATTTTGAGTTCAAATTTCAGTACAAAAACCAGGACACATCATCACAGTTAGCCAATTGTTGACCTTATTTTTGATGAGGTCTTCTCTTCTTCTCTTTAGTACTTAGGATCTAGCCTTAGGCTTTTCCTTTGACTATCTTAGAGGATTAGAATCGAGACCAACCACCTAGAAATTCAAACCACTTCTTAACTCCCCGCAAACTCCACAAACTCGACCGTAGACCCCTAATCACCTGGAGGGTTGAAATCAAATGTGGAAGTTTAAAGGATGAGTTCCTATAGGACTCTTCGGCCTTAGACCGCTCCTGGGCGGCCCGGTTCGGTGAAGGGCTGACTTACACACACACTACACTATACACTACACTTTCACACACACCCTAGAAGCACACCCATACCTAACTTGACCTCCTGACTCATAAAGGTGACTCACATGGATGGTCCTTAACCCCTAAGCCCTTGGATAAGAGGGTCGTGAACAACATAGTTGAATGCCTCAAATGAGTCCCTTCATGGCTCATGTGGGCTTGATATGGCTTCATGGCTCAACCAAAATGATTTCATTCCACTTACAATTACCCAATCTTCAATTTTGCAAATTTTTAATTTTTGACCCACGGGCCCCTGGACCCGCCTAATCTACCCAAAGCCCTCGAAATTACCCGAATTTTTCAAAATTTCCAAATCACCCTAAATTCCCCAAAATTAACCTTGAACATTTCCTCACCAATCAAGTTGATCATCCATAGCCAAAAATATCAAAAATTCCAAAAATACCTCCCAATACCCTCCAAATACCCAAAATACCCTTTTTAACCCAAAAATCTAAAAATTCAGAAAATTCCCAGAAAATTCCAGAAAATCCCAAATATTCCCAATTTCATTTTTTTTAACTACACCATGGGTCAATTTTGTCAATTTACCCCACTTTTGTCAAAACCCTCAATTTGACCCATTTTAACCCAAAGTGAACCCAATGTCAAGCCAAACCTACCCAATTGACCCAAATTCTGGTCCAATTCAATTCTAAACTTCCATTTATCATTCCCAACACCAATCTAGATCAGATCCAAGTCCAATTTGATTGACATTTGAATCCAATTTCACTTTTGGCCTTAAAGCCCAATTTGGACCCATGACCCAAACCTAACCCAAACCAAACCAATTTAACTCCAATTAACCCCAAATCTTTTCTAAACTCTCCCTAACATCCCCACAAACAAAACACTAACATTATTTGCCCAAAATTTAGACCCAAACCCCACTCAAATTCAACCCAAAGCTAAAAGGCCCAATTTTGACCTAAACCCAAACCTAACCCAAATAAGCCCAAACCCCAAAATCAAAACCCAACCAAAGCCAAAACCTCTTTGAAACACTCCCATAAACATTTCTCAACATTTATTTTACATCAATTTCAACCATAGCCCAACATTGGCCCAAGTTAGCCCAATTTGACCTACATTGGCCCATTTACCAAAGAGGTCCAAATCCAACCCAATTCAAGCCTAAAACACTTCAAATTTGTTCCAAATCATTCATGAAGCATTCCTAAATTAAATTCAACACTTATTGGACCCAATCCTTTGCAAAATTCTCATCCTAAAATCCATGTTAAAATCCAAAAGCCTACTTCCCTAAACCATTTTAAAAGCCCATTTTCACCAAATACAAAAGCCCAAAATTGGCCCTAAAGCCCACATGGCAATTTCTTTTCATCATACCTTTAATTGATATCACCCCTAAGTTTCAAAATCATCATTAAACCATTCCAAATCAAGCTTCATACAAATTCCCACCAAAATACCAAAATTTTCTTAAATCCATTTCCATGAAATTGATTCAACTTTTCCCAAGCCAAAGATGAGCCATGAAGCCATGCATGAGCCACATGGAAGCCATGAGAGCCTCTTTACATGTCACCATACCACATTGGGTAAGAGGAGGGGGAGCTTTCCTTAATTTCTAAAAGTCTTTAACCTCACCCATGATACCCCTTAACCAAGATTTAATCCAAATATTCTTGGATAAGGACATCACCACCTTTCGACCAGCCTAACCTAACCGATTTTCTCAGCCCAAGGCTAGCCATGGGGAGGAGAACCCAGCCCAAACAAATGGGTTGACCAAACCTAGCCAAGATTAGCCATATCCCCATGCCATTTTGATCCAAGTGCTTTACACATGGCATTTGCCAAATGCCTACACTAAACCCTACCCCGACCCACCGAACAAGATGGTGACTCGAGACCGGCCGGCCAGCCACCACGGCCGCCGGAAACCACTGTGCCGAGAGCTCACATGTGAGCCCAAACTCGGAATTCTCACCTGCCGAGTCGCCCCATCCCTAGTGGCCATCGCACTGTTCTTCTCTCGCCAAGAGCAACCGATCCCAAGCCCTAACTCTCCCCTGGAGGCCCTCCACCCTCTCCTATTTAAACACCACCCCCTCTCGGCCATGAGAGGTGCCGAACCGCACCTTACCGAAACCCCGCCAAAATTGTTCCGAACACTCTCCATACTTAGAGCAGCTTGATCCCCGAGTGACAATTTGCCCTAATCCCCACCAACGAGCCCAATTTCTCACCAAAATTCCACCCAAAACCAGGACACTTCTCCATAAGTGGATCAATCCTCAAATCGATTAGTCCTACACCTTCACCGGACCAAGGAAGGAGTCCACCAGACAAAAGCCCCTCTCCAGTGCCACCCATCCGTTCCGGACTCCGAGCTTTGTGATCGGGCTTGGTCGAAATCATACCTAGGCGATTCACTGCACCGGGAGACTTCATCCGGAGCTTGTTGGGATCCAATCGAAGGTGACACAATCCTCAGATTGAAGCCACACTTCTCTGAGCAAAGGTATGAGCTAATTCTTCATCCCGAGCTTCTGGAGATTCTCTATTTCAAATGCTTGAATTTCAATGCATGATCACCGTATAGATATATTCGTCTCTTCAAGACGAATCCATAGAGCATAAGAACACGAAAATCCATCGAGTATCGAGTGAGATATTAGGGATTTAGTGTGGACGGCTCTCGGGCGAGGACGCTTGGGGACGATGAACGGATGCCGTTCATTTAATACACGCGCGGACGGACGGCCGGGATCGCGTCGGATCGTGACATGGAACGACACAGCGGGGCCCCGGAGCGCCGAGTCGATGACCGCGTCGAACCGAACGCGCCGCGCGGCCTTTCGGAGTCGCCAAGGTCGACGCGGCGCCGCGTGGATAAATAGAAAATTAGGGTATTTTTTATTTATTTAATTCCCCTAAACTTCAAAAATGCATAACTTTGTGTAGAAAAATCGAAAAATAAAATAAAAATACCCTCTTGCTCGCTAACGAGAGGAGAATAATGTGGAAAAGAAATTATTTAATTTCATCAAGTATTTTATTTTTAATGATTTATTTCCCTTCTGTATTGTTTTAATTCTCCATGCATATAGGAAATTCACCATGACATGAGACCATAGGGCTTTTGAAGCCTCTGAATTTGGGACATTCCCTGAATTTTCCAAAGTCAGAGGCCATCCCTATGAGAAGTTATTGATTTTTCAAATTTATGTTGCTGTTTTGAGTATTTTAATTCCAATAATTAAGCATGTTGTGAAATAAAGTCTAGGAAAATTTGGTGATGTCTCTTATGACTCGCAGGACCCTAGGAAAAATAGGTTTTGGATTAATTTATTTAAAATAACCCTAATTAGCTTAAACACCCAAAATAGCTCCTTAATTAATTAGAGTTAACCATATATCAAATTGACTTGAAATCAATTCTCCACTCGACCTTTAGGATCGGAGAAACCCACCATAAAAATTTGAAGTCAATTGGACTTGGTTAGCCCTACTAAATGGGTTGATTAAGTCATTTAGCCAATTTAAACTTTAAAAATTCATAACTTTCAAAATACTTTTCAAAAATTTACCAAATTGGTTTTGGAGCCTCTCTGATATCAGGGGAATTTAAGAAAATTAAAATTTCAATTTTCTAAAAAAGTTGATTTTTTTTTGTATTATTTTAATATTTTAATAATTAAAAAAATAATAAAAATCATAAAAATAATTAAATTCACCAAAATGTCACATTTAGAATTTTAATCACTTAGGAACAAACCCCATAGTTTTCTTAGGTCTATTTAATGAGATATTAAATTTTAAAGCCCTAGGGTAATTTTAAAATTAAAAAAATGTATTTTCTAGCATTTTCACTAAAATAATTCTAATAAATCAAAGAAAAATCAGAAAATTGTAAAAATTTATTCTCTGGTTTTCTTGATATCAGAGAGATTTTTGAAAAATATAAAATTCATTTTTCAACCTTTATTTTATTTTTAAATTAATTAATACTCCAAAACTTAAAATAATTATAATAAAAATAATATAATTTAAAAAATCACCAAAATTGGTCCAAGTGGTCCTCTGGTCATTAGAATGTCCCATAATTTTCTTAAGGACAGAAACTTTCCTTGGTCATATTATTAAATTTTCCTTGGAAATTCCTATTTTCCACCAAAAATAATTACATAAATAAATTAAATACAGAAAAATCACATTTTCTCCTCTCATGTCTTTATTGGCATATGAGTGAAGTCACATAAAAATTTCAAGTTCATTTAAGCTCAATTTAGTGAGTTATGAAATTATTAAGCTTGAAGGGCAAAATGGTAATTAAAATTTTAACCCTTAATTAAAACTTTAGGTTTAATAAAATTAACAAATAAAATATTTGATCTTAATTTGATTTGGATGATTGAAATTTAAATAATTAAAGGGTAGAAACCTATTAAATAATTTGAAGATAATTAAAATAAACCTTAATTAAATAATCGATTAAATTTGGAAGAATAATAAAATTGGAATTATTAAAATAGGGATATTATTAGGAAGAGATTTATTCTTTAATTTAAAAATCCCTAAATTAATCATCTCAATAATATTTAATTCTTAATCAAAATGATAATTCAAACTTAAGTTTTAAAATGTTAAAGGACTTGATCATTAAATTAAATTAAAAAAAAAGTTAAATTATTAAACTCTTTTTAAATTTTCAATTAAATTAAAATTAAAAATAAAATTAAATTAAAGATTAAATTAAATTAAATCAAACAAATTAAGTAAATTAAATTAAATTAAACTAAATTAAATTAAAAAAAATGTTAAATTAAATTAAATTAAAACATATTAAATTAAACTAAATTAAATTAAATTAAATTAAATTAAATCAAATTAAATTAAATTAAAGGAAATTAAATTAAATTAAATTAAATTAAATTAAATTAATCCATATCAAATCAAACTAAATTGAATTAAATTAAATTAAATAATAGAATCAAGTTAAAATTAAAATCAAGTTAAATTGAATCAAAATTGAAACTAAACTAAATTAAACTAAATTAAAGTTAAATTAAATTGAATTAAATAACATCACCTAAGACATAAAGAAATTAAATATAAAGCAACTTGAACACTATTCCAAATTTAAACCCTTTAACTGAAGTTAAACTAAATCATAAATCATTGGAACACCAATTTGCCCTCGAAAACTTTTATTATCATAACTCCTAAATAGAACATTAAATGAAATGTTACTTCACTTATAGGATATTCAAATGTCCTAGTTCACTGAGCAAGATAACAAAACTTGAATTCCCGGACGATTAATTCATTTGTTTGATTAAATTCATTTGGACTTAAAACAATTCTAGCAATATTGAAAAGATGTTTGAGATTCTTCTTAAAACACTTTCTCAATATGATAGGATATTTATAAGAACAATTAAACTTAATTGTTCTTTGATGAAGAAAATCGTCCTCAAACCAAAACACAAGGACCTAGACGTCATAGGAAATGACTAGCTATACGATTAGGAGTTTGGTAGAAAATCATAACCCTTCCCTTAGTTTTACCTAGGAACTTGCTTAAATATTCTAATTGTGTTTTAAGTGCAGCTTGGGATGACGGGAAGACCCTCCAGGTAAGCTTTTATTTTATTGCAATTTACTTTATTGCAATTTATTCAATCGCATCGTACTTACTTTTCTTGCATGATAAACAAATTGTTGCATGAAAACCCACACCTTTAGGATAGTCCCTAAAACTGAAACCAAAACTAAGTAAAAAGTCATTGCAAGATAAAATTCACCGCCACAACATTTCAAAATATAAAACAACTCAAAATTTAATCACAAACAGAACACAAAACTACAATTACAACTAAATTAAAACGTCCTGTTGGATGATAGGGAATACCTCGTATGATGTAACCTATGTGTTGCTAACGGGATTTCTCACGGTCTAAATGAAAGTGTGGAACTCATTTAGTTGAGTTTAGCAAATTCATCTGGACTAAGTGAATCCGATAAAAATAACGATGCCGGAAGGATGAAACTGTGGGATCTTAACCGGTGTCGTTATAATCAACTTTAATATTTGTTTTAATTAAAATATAAAAGCACTTGGAAATTAAGATTTTCTCTAAACCAAAACACTTCTATCATCTCCTGATTTATGACTTCTAAAACTAAACCTCTGTAACAACAAGGAGCTCGGAGCATAGTGGGCAGCACGGCCATCGTCATCAATGAAAACCCGAGTCTACTTCAACGAAAACCTTCTTAGAATTAAATAACTAAGCCATAGGATTTCGAGGTAGTTTGCCTAGTGCAACATAGATCCTCAACCTTTTGTTAGGCATTTGCATTGCAAATTAAGCCCTAACCGGTCTTAGGATTTCCGAGGTAGTCGTCCGATACGACATAAACCCTCACATCTTCGAGGCTATTTTTATGATCATGTCATACGAATATAAGTCTAAATTAATTAAAATTGGCAAGATTAAAATATCAAATAATATTAGGATTTTCTTAAATCCAAGCCAAACAATAGGATAGTTTGGGAAGTTGCCAAGATTCTTCTTGGATCCTCAGCTTCTCCTACTTCTCTTCCTTTTAGACTCCTGAAAATAAAATCTTCCAAATTTGATCCATTCCCTATTGAAATTCCAAAATTCAATCCTTTGAAAACTTAAACTTTGAAATTCTTGAGAGCAGAATTATTGATTATTATCGAGAGTTTTCTTAGGTGATTCCCGACACTTAAGATGTAATTAACTATAGGGGCTTGCCCTTATAGGGAACTTTAAGAACCCAGATAATATAAACCCTGCTTAATTTCTTTGTATTAAGCAGGAGAACTTGTCGGCTTATAAAATTGGTTCGCAGACCAAACGGATGTCACAAATCTTTTAGTTTATTTAATCGAGCCCTATCATCAAACAGTATGTCTATTCTTCGGGATAGATGCACGGTTTGTGATGCGGTGCTCGTTTATATAAACTATTTGGGATGTGAGATCGGTTTGATTTCATATCTTAAAATTTTCAAATTTAAAATTATTTTCAAAATCAAATACTACTTTCTAAATTATATATATATTTAAATTAAATTTAAAATATAAATTTCACCGACAATTTCTGTTGGCGACCTCCTTTTCAAAAATACAACACTCAACCTAAAAATATGCCGACACCAATCCCCAAATTGATTGGCTCTACACCTTCACCAGACTAAGAGGAGAAGTTTCCCAGCAAAAGCCCCCTCTCCAGGCCAGCCATTGCTTCTGGCCTCCAAGCTTTGTGATCATCTGTGGGCACTTTCATACCTAGAAAATTCACCAGGTGAAGGGACTTCATCTGGAGCTTGCTTGGACCCAATCAAACGCGACACAACTCTCAGATCGAAGCTTCACTTCTCTGAGCAAAGGTATGGATTCACTCTTCCTCACGAGCATTCGGAGATTCTCCATTTAATTTGAATCAATTTCAATGCATGTTTACCGTATGGATGTGTTCGTCTCTTCAAGATGAATCCATAGAGCATAAGAACACAAAAATCCGTTGAGAATCGAGTGAGAAATTAGGGTTAGAAGGTCGACGGTCACGGGTTCACACCAGTCGTAGACGATGACTGGGAGCCGTCGGATCGCGTGTGTATCGGATGGATGGCCAGGATCGCGTCGGACGGAGCAACGGGACATGAACCGCGGGCCGCGTGGCATCCCAGTTAGATGGCGGCGTAGAATCAAGAGGCGACGCGTGGAGCTTCGGAGGCGCCGAGGTTGAGTCAGCAACGCGTGGATAAGTAGAAAAATAGGGTATTTTTCTATTTATTTAATTCCCGAACTTCAAAAATTCATAACTTTGTGTAGAAAAATTCTAAAAATAAAATAAAAATACCCTCTTGCTCAGTGAACAGAGGAGAATAATGTGGAAAAGAAATCAAGTAATTTCATTAAGTATTTTATTTTTAATGATTTATGTACTCTCTGCATTGTTTTAATTATCCATTTGCATAGGCAATTCACCATGGCATGAGACCATAGGGCTTTTGAAGCCTCTGAACCTGGGAACATTCCCTGAATTTTCCAAGGTCAGAGGCCATCCCTATGAGAAGTAATTGATTTTTCAATTGCATGTTACTGTTTTGAGTATTTTAATTCCAATAATTAGCATGTTGAGGAATAAATCCTAGGAAAATTTGGTGATATTTCTTATGACCAGAGGGACCTAGGAAAAATAAGTTTTGAGTTAATTCACTTGGAACAACCCTAATTGGCCTAAATACCCAAAATTAAACTTTAATTAATTAGGGTTAACCACACATCAAATTAACTTAAAAACAATTCTCCACTGTCCTCTAGGGATAGGAGAACACCACATAAAAATTTGAAACCAATTGGACTTGATTAACCCCACCAAATGGGTTGATTAAGCCTCTTAAGCAAAAATGGATAAAATTAAACTTTAAAAATTCATAACTCACAGAAGACTTTTCAAAAATTCACAAAAATTGTTTTGGAGCTTCTCTGATATCAGAGGAACTTAGGAAACTTAAAATTGTATTTTTCTAAAAAAGTTGATTTTTATCAATATTTTAATATTTTTAATAATTAAAAATAATAAAAATAATAAAAATATTAAAAATCACCAAAATGTCACATCTTGAATTCTAATCATTTAGAAACAAACCAAATATTTTTCTCAAGTCCCTAGGGTGAGATATTGAATTCTAAAGGCTTAATGTAATTTTTAATATTAAAAAAATGTATTTTCCAACCTTTTCAGTAAAATAATTCTAATAAATCAAAGACAAATTAGAAAAATACAAAATTTTTTTCTCTGAACTCCTTGAGGTCATAGAGATTTAAGAAAAATATAAAATCCATTTTTCAACTTCAATTTTATTTTAAAATTAATTAATACTCCAAAACTTAAAAATAATTCTAATAAATAAAATATAATTCAAAAAATCACCAAAATTGGTCCAAATGGTCCTCTGTCATTAGAAATATCCCATAATTTTCTTTAGGACAGAAACATCTCCTTAGTCATGTTATTGAATTTTCCTTGAAAACCCCTATTTTCCATTAAAAATAATTACATAAATAAATTAAATACAGAAAAATCGCATTTTCTCCTCTAATGTCTTAATTGACATGTGAGTGAGGTTACATAAAAATTTCAAGTTCATTTGAGATTAATTTAGTGAGTTATAGAATTATTAAGCTTGAAGGGTAAAATGATAATTAAAATTTTCAATATTTAATTAAAATTTTAGGATTAATCAAAGGGGAGGGTAAAATATTTGATTTTAAACTGATTTTTGGATGAATGAAACATAAATGATTAAGGGTAGAAATCTACTAATCATTTCAAATATAATTAAAATAAAACCTTAATTAATTAATTAATTAAAATTTTGGTAGAATAATATAAATTGGAATTATTAAAGTAGGGATATTATTTAAGAAGATATTTATTCTTTAATTTAAAAATCCCTAAATAAATCACTTCAAAAATACTTAATTCTTAATTAAAAAAATTAATTAAAATAATAATCCAAATTAAAATTAAACTAAAATTAAATTAAATTAAATTAAATTAAATTAAATTAAATTAAATTAAATTAAATTAAATTAAATTAAATTAAATTAAGTTAAATTAAATTAAATTGAATTAAATTAAATTAAAATCAAATCAAATTAAATTAAAATTAAATTAAATTAAATCAAAATTTAAATTAAATTAAATTAAATTAAAATTAAATTAAATTAAATTAAAATTAAAATTAAATTAAAATTAAATTAAATTAAATTAAATTAAATTAAAATTAAATTAAAATTAAATCAAATTAAATTAAAATTAAATTAAATTAAATTAAATTAAATTAAATCAAAATCATTTAAATGCAAACCTAAATGAAATCATTAAGAATTAAATCTAAAATAATTTGAACACTATTTCAAACTTAAACTAATTTTTTTAAGTCAAAATTAAAATTAAATCATTAAGTTTAAATCATTAAAATACTTAATAATTTGATTTGCACTTATAAAGCTTTTAGTATTATAACTCTTAAATGAGGTATCAAGTAAAGTGTTACTTCACTCATGGGACATTCAAATGTCCTAGTTCACTGAGCAAAATAACAAAACTTAAACTCTTGGATGATTAATTCACTTATACAATTGAATTCTCTTGGACTTAAAACGATCCTAGAAATATTGAAAAGATGATTAAGACTCGTCTTAAGCACTTCCTTAATATGATAGGATGTTTATAAGAACAATTGAATTTAATTGTTTCTTTGATGAAGAAAATCATCCTTAAACCAAAACACAAGAACCTGAGACGTCATAGGAGATGACTAACTATAGGATTAGGACTTCGGTAGACAACCAAAACCTTTCCCTTAGCTTTACCTAGGTACTTGTTGAAACATTTAAATGTCTTAACATGTGTTTTAAGTGTAGCTTGGGATGACGGGAAGACCCTCCAGGTACGCTTTTATTTTATTGCAATTTACTTTATTGCAATTTACTTACATGCACTGTACTTTACTTTTCTTGCATGATAAACAACTGCTGCATGAAAAACCAAAACCTTTAGGGTAGTCCCTGAACTGAAACTAAAACTAAATTAAAAGTCACTGCAAGATAAAATTCACCGCCACAACATTTCAAAATATAAAACAACTCAAAATTTAATCACAAATAGAACAACAAAACTACAAATTTAACTAAATTAAAACCTCTCTTGAATGATCGGGAATACCTCAGATGATGTAACCCACGTGTTGCTAACGGGATTTCCCAAGGTCTAAATGAAAGTGTGGAACTCATTTAGTTGAGTTTAACAAATTCATCTGGACTAAGTGAATTCAATGAAAATAACGGTGCCGGGATGACGGAACCGTGGGATCTTAATCGGTTCTGTTTAAATAACTTTAAGATTTGTTTTAATTAAAATATTAAAAACACTTGGACTTTAAGATTTCTAAACCAAAACACTTTTCTCATCTCTAGATTTTCACCTTCTATAAATAAACCTCTGCAACGAAAAGGAGCTTGGAGCACGGTGGGCAGCACGGCCATCTTCGTCGGCAAAACAATCCTACATCAGCTAAACATTCCTAGAATTAAATAACCAAGCCATAGGACTTCGAGGTAGTTTGCCTAGTGCAACATAAATCCTCAACTTTTAGTTAGGCATTTGTATAATCATGTTATGTAAATTAAGCCCTAACCGGTCTTAGGACTCTGAGGTAGTCGTTTGGTACGACATAAACCCTCACATCTTCAAGGCTATTTGTATGATTTTATCATACAAAATATAAGTCAAAATTAATTAAAATTGGCAAGATTGAAATATCAGATAATAATAGGATTTTCTTAAACTCAAAGCCAAACAATAGGATAGTTTGGGAAGTTGCCAGGATTCGTCTTGGATCCTCAGCTTTTCCTATTTCTCATCCTTTTGGACTCCTGAAAATAAATGTTCCAAATTTGAGCTAATCCCTTTTGAAATTTCAAAAATCCAATCCTTTGAAAACCTTAAACTTTGAAATTCTTGAGAGCAAAACCACTGATCATTATCGAGAGTTTTGTTAAATGATTCACTTCATTTAAGATGTAATTAACTATAGGGGCTTGCCCTTATAGGGAACTTTAAGAACCTGAGTAATATAAACCCCGCTTAATTCCTTTATATTAGCAGGGGAACTTGTCGGCTTATAAAATTGGTTCGCAGACCAAACAGATGTCACAAATTTTCTAGTTTATTTAATCGAGCACCATCATCAAGCAGTGTGTCTATTCTTCGGGAAAGATACACGGTTGTGATGCGGTGCTCGTTTATATAAACTATTCGGGATGTGGGATCAGTTTGATTTCATATCTTAAAATTTTCAAACTTAAAATTATTTTCAAAATCAAATGCTACTTTCTAAATTATATATATATATATATATATATATATATATATATATATATTAAATCAAATTTAAAATCTAAAATTCACCGACAATTTCTGTAAGCGACCCCTTTTCAAAAATACAACACTCAACCTAAAAATATGCCGACAGCCATGTGTACAAAAGTTAATTCAATAAGGATATGTGATAAATCAAATGCCAAAAGATAAGTTACAATCATTCAAAAAAATTATGGAATGTAAAAGGAAAGAAACTCAACTTGAAACAAGGGCTTGGGTTTGGTACGATCGGACCCGTCGATGATTCAAAATTTTACATGGTTGTTACTAATCAGTCAGATGAAGATTGTCTGAACATTTAAGACGAATATGAAGATCAACCAATAGGTGATGCTCCGCTAGAATTTGAAGAAGGAATCAAATCAATGATCGATGAATTAAAATAAATCCATCTTGGGACTGAGGAGCAGCCTCACCTACTTTCATAAGTTTGTTGCTCAACGAAGAAGAGGTTACAGACTTGGTCATGTTACTGTCAGAATTTAAGGATTGCTTCACTTGGAGCTATAATGAAATGCTCGGACTATCTCCAGAAGTTGCAGTTCATCGGTTTGGAGTAGATCAAAGTAAAACGCCAGTAAAGCATGCTCCCAGAAGAAAGCATCTCAAAATTGAACAGCAAGTTACAGCATAAATAAATAATTTAATAGATGCTAACTTTGTCCGAGAAGAACAGTATACGACATGATTAGCCAACGTCGTACCAGTGAAGAAGAAGAACGAACAAATATGAGTATGTGTCGACTTCAGGGACTTTAATAAAGCATGTCTGAAAGATGAATTCCCTTTAACAATACCAGAATTAATGGAGGACATGGCGCGTTACACGAAATTTTCTCCATCATGGATGGATCGTCAAGTTACAATCAAATCAAGATGGCTCCAAAAGATGCAGCGCTTATAGCATTCAGAACTCCGATCGGGATTTATTGCTACATCGTGATGTTGTTTGGATTGAAGAACGCCGGAGCTACATATCAAAGAGCGATGAAAAAAATCTTTGATGACCTCATTCACAACAAAGTAGAATGCTACATGGACGATTTGGCCATCAAGAGTAAAGTAAAAGAAAACCACCTAAATGATTTCAGAATCCCATAAAGTGCACCTTTGGAGTTACCTCCGAGAATTTTCTAGGATTTGTTGTTTGTCATCTGGGAATCAAAATTGGTCTAGAGAAGATTAAAGCTATCTTGGAAATGCCTCCTCCAAAAGCCTTGAAACAACTATGTTCTTTTCAAGGAAAATTGGCATATCTAAGGCGCTTCATATCTAATAAGTCAGGAAGGTGTCTCCCCTTTTTGAACCTACTTCGAAAGGATGTCACATTTGTTTAGAGAGAACCATGTCAATGAGATTTCGAAGATATTAAACGATATATAACAACACCTCCTATTTTGGCAGCCCTTATCCCGGGTAGACCGTTGATACTTTATACCGCGGCTTTAGACGAGTCTCTCGGGGCACTACTTGCCCAAGTCAATGATGAGGGTAAAAAGAACGCACTCTACTACCTGAGTCGATGTCTAATACTGGCAGAAGTAAAGTATCCTCCTATTGAGAGACATTTTTTAGCTTTGGTTTTTGCCACTCAAAAGCTTAGACACTACAGGTTATCTCATAAGGTCAACTTAATTTCGAAAGTTAATCCATTGCAATATTTAATGACCCGACCAACACTTTTTGAACGCTTAGCAAGATGGTCGATGATACTATTGTAATTTCACATAACTTTTGTGCCCCTTAGCGCTATCAAAGGGCAAATTCTTGTAGATTTTCTCACAGTGCACCCACTGTCAGCTGGGTCCCTGGTCAATGGCGAACTACCAGATAAACAGATACTATAAATAGAGCAGCCTAGTGTCAGATGTTGGGAAATATACTTCTACGGAGCGTCATCAGCTCGAAGAGACAAAAGACAATAGACAGTGATACCAGACAAGGTAGGAATTGATTTAATCTTCGTGACTCCAGATCAGGCCATGCTAAGATTCTCCTACCATCTGACAGAACTGTGTACCAACAATGAAGCAGAATATGAAGCTCTAATCACCGATTTAGAATTAGTAATACTAATGGAAATAACAGACATTACCATTTATGGCAACTCACAACTCATCATTCAACAAGTGGCAGGAAAATACCAAATTTTGTAGCCAAGATTAGAAGAATACCACCGATACACAATGAAATTACTCGAGCAAATTCCAAGTGTCGATGTCTAATACCTGCAGAAGTAAAGTATCCTCCTATTGAGAGACATTTTTTATCTTTGGTTTTTGTCGCTCAAAAGCTGAGACACTACAGGTTATCTCATAAGGTCAACTTAATTTCGAAATTTAATCCATTGCAATATTTAATGACCCGACCAACACTTTCTGAATGCTTAGCAAGATGGTCGATGATACTATTGTAATTTGACATAACTTTTGTGCTCCTTAGCGCTATCAAAGGGCAAATTCTTGCAGATTTTCTCGCAGTGCACCCACTGTCAGCTGGGTCCCTGGTCAATGGCGAACTACCAGACAAACAGATACTATAAATAGAGCAGCCTAGTGTCAGACGTTGGGAAATATACTTTTACGGAGCGTCATCAGCCCGAAGAGACAAAGGACAATAGACAGTGATACCAGACAAGGCAGGAATTGGTTTAATCTTCGTGACTCCAGATCAGGTCATGCTAAGATTCTCCTACCATCTGACAGAACCGTGTACCAACAATGAAGCAGAATATGAAGCTCTAATCACTGATTTAGAATTAGTAATACTAATGGAAATAACATACATTGCCATTTATGGTGACTCACAACTCATCATTCAACAAGTGGCAGGACAGTACCAAATTTTGTAGCCAAGATTAGAAGAATACCACCGATACACAATGAAATTACTTGAGCAAATTCCAAGTGTGATAATTTATAGGATTCCTCGAGCAGACAACGCCCACGCGGACGCTTTAGCGAAACTCGCTAAAGAATTGACTTGTTCACCCGCAGATTCTATAGATATTACGGTGCAAAGACGTCGGGTTTTGTCACAATTCGACCTCGACAGCTTGTACAAGCTCGGAAAAGAAGAGGTAACAGCTGCTGTGTTAGAAGATACCAAAGATTGGCTTCAAACGTTAATGGAATATTTGCAAACTAGAAGGTTACCAGAAGATAAGTCAGCAGCGCATCAGATACAGAAGAGAGCCTTGTCTTACGCCATAATCAATAATGTTCTGTACAGAAGATCCTTCGATTAGATGTGGCTCAGATGTCTCAGTAAAGCAGAAGCATAGAATATCATTAAAGAAGTACATGTCAGATTATGTGGAGCTCACCAGTAGGGACAAAAAATGAAGATGAAAATCAAAAGACTCAGATACTACTGGCCAGCAATGATGACAAACTGCATGGACATAGCAATGAAATGTCATCAATGTCAAGTACATGAAGTGGTCTTACACCAACCTCCGAATGTTCTACACCCCACGATTGTCTTGTGGCCATTCGAGTGTTGGGGAACAGATATAGTTGGTCTGATAGACCCTCCGTCTTCAAAAGGACACAGATTTATACTCGCAACTACTGACTACTTCTCTAAGTGGGCAGAGGAAGTTCCGCTACAAGAAGTCACAGCACAGCAAGTTCTACATTTTTTTAAGAATCAGATTGTCTACCACTTCGGTGTGCCGCGAAGGATCATCTCTAACAATGGGTCCTTCTTCAAGGGAAATAAGATCAACGGGTTTGTCAGAAGACATGGGATAGATTGGAGATACTCGACAATCTACTACCCCAAAGCAAATGGCTTGGCAGAAGCCTTCAACAAGATGCTCATTCAAATTCTAAAGAAGACGCTCGACGACAAAAAAAGAGGATGGCACAAGAAATTGCTAGAAGCTTTGTGGGCCTACAGGACGACAATTAGAAACCCCGACACAATCTACACCTTATGCACTGTGTACGGGTCCGAGGCAGTTCTTTTGCTAAAAGTTCAGCTACCATCACTCCGGATCACCGTTGGCAATCAAATTAAAACATAAGAGAATTCTAAACTTCGACTGGTAGAAATAGAAATTCTCAAAAGAAAAAGATTGTTTGCACAACATAATTTGGAACTATACCAAGCAAAGATGATTCAAGCCCACGATAAGTTGGTCCGCCCGAGGTCATTCAAAATTGGTGAACTTGTGCTTGTTTTCAAAAGGCATGTTCTTGCACATCGCAAGATAGGTTGAAAATTTGAATCGACCTGGGATGGACCATTCATGGTGGAAAAGGTTTACTCTTGAGGGTCGTACCAGCTAGTGGACTCTCGAAGGGATAGACCCATGTTGCCAATAAATGGACGATATCTCAAGAAGTACTACGCGACATGAGAAATCTGAAGAAGGATTTTCATTTCGATGTAGAATAAGGCCAGCGTCTGTGACTGAGTCCAAATCTTGTAATAAAATAAAGTTAAATGATGTAAAGTAATTTTTTTCACAAAAATAAAATACACTTGTTAATTTCTAAATCTAAACCCTATAAATTAAATAAGATAATGGCATCAAAAAAATTATAAAAATTATTAAAATAAAAGATAATAATAAGTTTGTTCTTGTTCTTGTTCATGCACAACACCACCCACTGACATTTCCCCCTGTTTACTTGTGTAGGAAGTGTAGGGTTGCGAGTTGGTGTTTGCTTCCAAATACGCCTTGGACCTCGTGTCTTGAAAAGGAACACACAAATGAAGACTACATATATGAAGTCAATGAAGAAGATTGTAAAGAGACCAGACAGACATCAGGATATGGAGGTACTGGAGGATTCGTTGACTCACACCTCTTTTCCAGGAGACATACTCATATTCCATCCATGATCACCACTCCGGAGGGTGTTCTAGTTGTCACTTCAGCCGATAGAGCCCCAGATGCACCTTTAGCAAGTACAAGAAGAGGAGATGCAAACCGCTCAAGAGTCGCCTCTTGGAAATGATGGAGAGGAGACAGGTCTGGGAGCTAGCCGCCGAGCTACCGCCCATACCAGAAGAATTCTAAGAACTGCAAATGAAAGAAACTGGTGATAGCGCGCATCAACACTGAGCCGGAGAGTGCTGATGACCCCGCGCTGACATTGGATTTGATGAAAGAAATCTTTATTGGGTGCTCGACTTGCAACTCAAGTTTACCCCGACAGCCTTCAGACACGGGGGCATTTTCTGAATGTCACGTTCTACAACTAGAAGAGTATGACACATTCAAGGCATATGCAACTACCTCAATGCTACTCAAGAGCAAAGAACAACCTGATGTAGAGCCTTACGTACCACAGTTTGTCCTGCTGCCACTGCCACTGCCACTGCGAGGAGTTCCAGACTACGTCATGGCAAAGATCAAACGAGTTAGAAAGCAAGAATTTCAACACTATGAAGAAGTTCAAGAGAAATTTGTCAATATCCTGGAAGGACTCAAGTTATACACAAACGTATTCTCGCAGAAAGACGAAAAAGGAAGTTTGTATTACATCGACGCTCTTTAGACTCTGGGCAGAGCGGGTCGCTTGAAGCCGAGAACATATACAGAGCCATTAAAATGGAAGAGAGGTAAAGGCAGGGTCACCATCCAGTGTGGTTGCAACTACAACTTCGCTAAATATTGACAAGGCAATCCCCTAGGGATCCTACAACATGATGAAGTGGATCAGATACCGATGCCAATCAAAAAAATGATAAAGAGGATGGTCGAGTGGCATATACTGCCTGCAGATTGTATTCTGAATAGATGCATCATAAACATTTATGAGGATGGGGACTGCATCCCATCTCATATCGACCACCATGACTTTGTGAGACCTTTCTGCACGGTCTTCTTTATAAGCGAATGCAACATCCTTTTCGGATGAGAAATTCAAATTATCGGACCAGGGGAATTCCGAGGTTCTGTTGAAAATCCCCTACCAATTGGATCAGTACTGGTATTAAAAGGAAATGGAGCAAATTTAGCAAAACACTGCATCCTAGGAGTTACGGGAAAAAGGGTGTCAGTCACCTTCAGAACAATGGATGAAGATAAAGCACCATTTTACTATGAGTTGGATCCAAAATTGGAGAACCTTCATCCTTTGCCACTATGATCGCAGTACCTATGGCTGTTCACGAGGGGACTTTTATTTCAGAGAGTAACCTTGGCAGGTTGGCTTGTCACCGCAGTAGCCTCAGACGGTAGAAATTTACTACCCCTCAAAACGAGTCACGTCAGTTGTTGTCCCCACTTTTGCAGCAGCCAGATGACATGATATGTCAGTTTTGTTCAGTTTTGTAAACATGATCTACTTTTGGATGCTTGTCAGCATGTGATCAGTTGTACTACTTTCAACAAAATTAATGAAGATTTATGTTTTCATAAATGTTTTTTTCAGCGTGACGGTCGAAAGCCATAGGACCATGTGTTGGTTCCAAATGAAAACGAACAAAAGAATTATACAAAAAAAAAGATAAAATGACAAAAAAATGAAATTAAAATCAAAATGAAGTTGAAATTTAAATCAAACGAAATCAAATGAAAAGAAATTTAAATCAAAATCAAAATTTAAATCAAATGAGACAAAATGAAATTAAACAAAACAAATTGAAAGAAAATGATGAATTAAAGACAAATAAATGATAATATTCTTTCTCTCGAGATTCTGAGTTCTTGCACTCATCTTCGAATTCTTCATTTTTGCAAGCACTCTACGAAATTTGACACTTTTCACACAGCGCCACTTCTCACAAATTTGAAATATCATAAAATTCTGCAAATCTTACAATGGCTACCGGTCTTGGCAGAATTGCACCAAATTTGCTTTCTTTGAAATTCAATACCAAGTTTTACCAAATTCTCCACAAATGAAATTCTGGGATCAGTACCTAAGTTCTAAGTCCCTCTTGTTACCCCTTGGGCCGGATGTGAGTCCTTGAGCTTTCCTCCCCAAGATTCCTAAAATTATCTATATTTCCATCTCCCTTTCAAGAAATTTTTTTCACCCTCCATGAAATTCTGGGGTTAGAGCTCAGTTATCTAATTCCCCAAAATTCCTTATATTTCCATCTACCTTCTGAGAAATTTTTTCGCCCTCCATGAAATTCCGGGATCGAAGCTCAATTATCTGATTACCCAAAATTCCCTATATTTTCATCTCCCTTCCGAGAAATTTTTCCACCCTCCATGAAATTCCTGGATCGGAGCTCAGTTATCTTATTCCCAAAAATTCCCTATATTTCCATCTCCCTTCTGAGAAATTTTTTCCACCCTCCATGAAATTCCGGGATCGGAGTTCAGTTATCTGATTCCCCAAAATTCCCTATATTTCCATGTCCCTTTCGAGAAATTTTTTTCTGCCCTCCATGAAATTCTGAGATCAAAGCTCAGTTATCTGATTCCTCAAAATTCTCTATATTTCCATCTCTCTTCTGAGAAATTTTTTTTGTCCTCCATGAAATTCCAGGATCAGAGCTCAGCATCTGATTTTCCAAAATTCCCTATATTTCTATCTTCCTTCCGAAAAATTTTTCGCCCTCCAT
Organism: Papilionanthe hookeriana x Papilionanthe teres; assembly: GCA_022702705.1. Lineage (NCBI taxonomy): Eukaryota > Viridiplantae > Streptophyta > Magnoliopsida > Asparagales > Orchidaceae > Papilionanthe > Papilionanthe hookeriana x Papilionanthe teres. The sequence continues at coordinate 24,385,274 of CM040424.1, read as the reverse complement.
TAGTTGTCTGATTCCTAAAATTCATTAATTTTCCATCTCTATTCCAAGAAATTTTTCCACACCCACGAAATCTCGAGACCGGTACTGAAATTCTGATTCTCATCTTTGAGACTGGTAACTAAATTCTATTTCTCATCTTTCGGGATCAGTACTTAAATTCTCACTCCCATTTCTCGAGGCTGGTACCTAAATTCCAGTTCTCATCCTTCGGGATCAGTACTTAAATTTTGATTCCCATCTTCCGAGATCGGAACTGAAACTCTGATTTCCCCTCTGCACTCACTTAAAACTTAAAATTCCCCACAATATTAAAATTTTTCAAATTCAAAATTCCACAAATTCTGAAATTTCCATAAATTCCATAAAATTCAATATCAATTCAATTTCATAAAATTAAAAATTAAAATCAAATTCAAATTTGAAATTCAAATCAAATCCAAATTCTAAATTGAAATTCCAACTTCATAATCATTTCAGATGGACTCCTTCAGAGTTTGCAGGCTTGAAATTTATAACTCCCTAGTAGGAGCTCCTGGAACTTAAAGGTTTTCAGCCAAATAATCCCAAGTGGAAACTTCCTTGCTGAATCCTATGTGTTTGTCTTGAGTTTTGACTCAGACAGTTGCGTTAGTTTTGTGGATCTCGTTGGTCAACACCAATACGTGCAGTGTGCTTGTCCAGCACACCACATCTATTAGGGGTCCATTTGTTGACCTCACTTTTGGTTGAGGCTAGTCTTTTTTTAGAAAAGCCTAAGGTCTAGCCATAGGACTCTTCTGATGACTTTCTTAGAAGACTAGTCATGGAACCCTTTCTCTTAGAAATTCAGACACTTCTTTGCTTCACTGGGAGTTTTTCATATGCTTAAGGCCTAAACTCCAACTTTTGGGAGGAAGAGATCAAGCATAAGGAAGCCCAGCAAGGGAATTCTCCTATAAGTGGTCAGACCTTAGGATTTACCCTGAAGAGCTGGGACTAGCACACAAACTTACATTACACACTTCACACTCACAACCCTAAACAAAGAACATCTCCTTTGATCCCCTAACTCTTTGGAAACTCATGTGAGTGGTCTTTACAAGCTCTTAACCTCAGGCTAGGGTTTGGCTAGTACCAACACATAGAGGACCAAATGAGGTTGACCATTGGTTCACGGCTCAACCTAAACAATTTCATATTACTCAACTTCAATCAATCTCAATTTTTCCAAAATTTCAATTTTTAACCCCTTACCCCTAAATCTACCCAAAATACCCCTAAAACCCTAAAATCTCCCAAAATTTCCAAAATCACACAAGTTACCCATAATTCTTCAAAAATCATTCCAAAATACTCCTTACCAGTTAAATTAACCAAAATTGCCCAAAATTGCCAAATTTCCCCAAAAAAAAGTCCCCAAAATGACCAAAATGCCCCTCTTAGCCCAAAATTCCAAAAATTCTCATAAATTACAAAAACCTCCTAAATATTCCCAATTTCATTTCTCTCAACTACCACATTACCTAATTTGGCCAATATAGCTCAATTTAACCAAAAGCCCCAATTTGACTCATTTAACCCAAAAGTGCCCTAATTGAACCCAATGGCCACCCAATTGACCCCAATCTTGCCCAGTTTCAATTCCAAACTTTACTTCAACATCTCCAATGCCAATCTAAACTAAATACAAGCTCAAATTGATCCACATTTGAGTTTATTTTCAACATAAATCCAGAATCCCCAATTTTTACCTCATGACCCAATTCACTTTAAATTTGACCTATTGTGAACTAATTTCCCAAAATTTCAATTCTAAACTCTTCATAATACTCCCCTAAACTAAATTGAACCATCAATTACCCCTAATATGGATCGAAGCCTCACTCAAACCCACTTGAACAAAAAATACCCAATTTTAGCCCAAATTGAACTTATATCCAAAATTCCCCAAATTGATTACCCTACTCCCAAAATTTCCATCCAATTACTGTTGGGAACTCTTTATGACATCTCCCTAGACCATTTGGAACCTTCAATTGGCCTTGGACCTAACCTTAGCCTCACTTAAACCCAAGCTAATCCAACATGCCTAAAATTAATCAAAATCCTAAATCAAGCCAAATTGATCACCCGAACCAATCCAAAACCACTCTAGTCCTTCTCTAAACCCTTCATGGCGATCATATACACCTTATTGTTATATCATTTGGGCTCAACCCAAGTTCAAACCCTACATAGCCTAAAATTTACCCATTTTACCCAAAATGGAACCTATGACCAAACTTAACCAAATTGAACAAAATGTGACCAAACCAACCCCTCCACAGCCACTCAACAAACCCTAGAGACTGAGCTAGACCCACCTAGCCCACCCTAGTGGACCCATGGACCAAAGATCCCTTAAATTAGGGGATCTCATCCTTTAAATGGTTAAATATAAAGGAGATTTGCAATAATTCCTTAACCATTAAAACCAATTACACTTATGACCTGCCCACTGGCTCACCTGACCCACTCACCACCTCCCCTGGCCTGGACAGTTGGTCTAGTCGCCGGAAGAGCCCAAACTGAGTGCGACTTTATACATGGCCAAACCCAAACTCCACCCCATGGCCAGCTCAGCCCTGAACTACCATTGAAGCTCTTCAATACTCCACCTAAGTAGTACATTGCACCTAAATTGAAGCCCTGGCAGCCACCCCAACCATGGCTATTTAAATCACCACCCTTCACTGCCAAAAGGTTAGCTGAACCAAACCTTAACAGAACTCTGCCAAATCACTTCAAATCCTTCCCACAACACAGAGAACTTAATCTCCACTGCATTCCTCCCTTGAAGCCCACTGACTCAGCTCAATTTTGGGGTCTAATCTCATGGCAGAAATAGGACATCCTCCAAAGCTTCACCAAAGTCAAATTAAACTTACCCACACCAGCCTCACAACAAGAGAAGAAGTTCCCCACTAAAAGCCCCATCACCAGGCCACTGCAGTAGGGACTTCCACCAAAGCTCCAAATCGGGTATGATCACTTTCATACCTAGGCAATCCACCAGGGCAAGAGACTTCTTCCCTGAGCTCCTGGGACCTCCACAAACGTGTAGAGCGTCTCTGATTGAAGCTTCACTTCTCAGAGCCAAGGTATTGAACTCTCTTTCTTCCCGAGCTTATCTGAATTCTCGATGTAATTAGGGTTAACTTAAAGCATGATTAGCCGTTTGGATATGTTTTCCATGCTTAGACGAGTCCATAGGATCAAACCCAAAGAGGTTTAATTGAGTGTAGCTCGAGAAATTAGGGTTTGAAGGTAGATGTCTTGTTGTGCACACATGTTGGGGACGAAGCTCCTTAACCGTTGGATCGTGTGTATTTATGTTGGACGGCTCATATCACATCGGATGGGAAGATGGAACAGAACAGCAGGCCGCGTGGCATCCCAGTCAGCTGGCGGCATCAAATAGGAGTGCGCCGCGTGGGGACTTCGATCCGCCGTAGGTTGACGCGGCGTTGAGCTGTTTAAGTAGGAAATTAGGGATTTTCTAAATTATTTAAATCACCTAAACTTTAAAATTCCATAACATGGTGTAGAAAAATCATAAAAATAAAAGGAAAATACCCACTTGCTCAGTGAATAAAGTAGAATAATGTAGAAATGGTTTAAAGTTTATTTGGTACATTTTTTTAATTAATTAAATACTCTCTGAAGTCCTTTGATTTTCCATGCATGTAGACTTTTCACCATGGCATGTCCTTAGGGTCACTTGTAGCCTCTGTCATAGGAGATCTTTTATTAATTTTTTAAGGTCGGAGGAAACCTCTATAAAGAGATTTATATTTTTCAAGTTTTTGCATTTGTTTTGATAAATTAATTCCAATAAGTAGCATGTTAATTGAAAAAATCCAGAAAAATCATGGCAGGTTACCTTTGACCAGAGGACCCTAGGATAAATTTTTCATGGGCCAAATCATTAAGAAATGACTTAATTGACAACTTAACTCAAAACTAATTTTTAATTAATTAGAATAAACCAAATGTGTAAATGGCTTAAAAACAAATCTCCACTAAACTTTAAAGGTCAAAGAACTCCCTATAAAAATTTCATGGCATTTCAAGTTCATTTAGACACCTAAATGAAGTTTCTAAGTAAAATGATAATTTTGAACATTAAACTAATTTTAGTAATTAAAATACAACTCAAAAAATTGTCAAATTGATTTTGAGAATTCTTTGTGATCAGAGAAATTTTCCAAAAATAAAATTGGAGCTTTAATAAAAATTTTATTTTTAACAGTATTTTAAATATTTAAATAATTAAAAAATAATAAAAATCACAAAAATATTAAAAATCATCAAATAGTCACATTGGGTCTCCTAATCACTTAGGAACCATCTACATAATTTTTCTAAGCCTCTAAATCAAGATATTAATTTTTAAAGGCTTAAATTAATTTTTAAAAGACTAAAAAATATATTCCTTAATTTTCAACTAAAATAATTCTAAAAATTAAAATAAAAAATAAAAAAATATAATATGTTTCTCTTGGTTCCCTAACCTTAGAGAGATTTATGAAAAATATAAAATTGAATTTTCAACTTTTAAAATATTTTATAATTAATTAAAACTCCAGAAATTAAAATAATTTTAATAATTAAATTAAAACTCAAAAAATCATGAAAATTGGTTTGAGTTATCATCTGTGCTAGGTCTACCACCAATAAAAATTTTAAGGCTAAAAGTTTTGTTTTGATCAAGTTATTGAATTTTCATTGAAAATCTCTATTTTTGCATGAAAATAAATATATAAATTAAATTAAAATTTTAAAAAATCACATTTTCTCCTCTAATGTCTTAAATTAACCCATGAGTGGGGTAACATAAGAATTTCAAAGTTATTTGAATTAAATTTAATGAATTACGAAGTGACAGAGCCTTTAGTGGTAAAAGTGTAATTTTTAAAAAAATTTAACCTTAATTAATATTTAGGGTTAATTAAAATGGGAAAAGGGCAATAAATGATCTTAATTATTATGATTGGTTGATTGAAATATAAAAAAGGGTAAATGGTAGAAACCCATCTCATTTTTGTCACAATAAAATTTATGATTTAATTAATCATTATAATTTGGAAGAGATTAAAAAAGACTAAATTAAAAGATCCTTAAAGTTAGGGATTGATACTTTAAAGTTGATATTCCAACTAATTTAATACCCCTTTTTGAAGGATAATTCAATATATCTTTGATAAAGATCAAAATCATGAAAAATCACTCAGCTTTCTAAAGATATGAATGTACATCTACTAAATCTTAATGGCTTAAGTTGTGAGCTAGGCTTAATTAAAGGAATTAACTAATAAGGATTAGAAAAGAAAACATAGTTAATTTTAAACTACTTTTGAAACACTACAAGCCCATGAAAATTTTTAATTAATTGAATTCTTCCACAAATTTGACTTTGCCTCTAAAGGCTGTCACTTACATAATTCGTGAGTAAAATATCAAAGGATAACTAGCCCACCCTTCGAGATAATTAAAACATTGGCTCACTCAGCATAAAGGTATGAAATAGATAAATCATTTAATAATTATCATAAGTCCAAAATGATCTCAAGGAAGCTCAAAAGAATTGTGAAACATCTAGGTTTTCCTAGGATCTTTTCACAAGTCTTTTGAACACCTTGTAGAGAAATTAAACTTATCACAATTAGTAAATGAAAACATCTTTAAAATGAACAAGTAGGACCCGCCTACTTATGACACAGGATTTAGTAGGCTTGTGACAAACTTATCCTCAAGCTTTACTTTAAAAATTTCCATTCTTAAGTCTAAGTGAAGAAGGTTTGAGTTGTAAGGAGTGATAAGATAACAAAGATGTCTTCTTGGGAGAATGATTTGAAGAAAAAGGAGGAAGCCGTCAAGAAGAAGTTTGTAAGTCAAAGTGCGCAAGGGTTATATAACGGATTCCTAGTCGTTAGTATTGAAGGAATAACGAAGAAGATTGCGAAAATTGAGGTTTATGTGGCTTCAATTAAGGCTAAGTTAAATGAAACTAACGTACATTTGGTGCATATTGGTTGGAAACTCAAAATGTAGTTCAGTCATTCAAGTTATATTGATGAAGTGGACAAGGCGATGTATCTGAAAAATAAGTGGATTGAAGAGGATTCTATCAGAGTTCTTCATCATCGTTCGTTTTATCAAATATATGTGCCAAATGATTTAGAAGGAACAACTGAAAGTCAAGGATATATTCCACCTAATAGATAATGGAATTAAGTTCTTTTTTGTTTGTCTAGTTTGTTTGTGTTTATTTCCTTTTGTGATTGTATGTGTTTGTGTTATGAGTTTATGTAAGTTTGACATGTGTTATGAAGAATTTAGAGAGTATCTCATCCAAAATTTTTTGGAGTGGAGTATAGACATGTTAAGTGCTTGTATTTGTTGAATATATGTTAATGAAAGAGTTGTGTTTGTGCGAAAATATTTGCATTATTATGATCGAATCTAAGTTGTGGAAAATTGAGAATTTTTTAGAAAGAAGAGAGAAAAAAGGAAGAAATTATTATTATGACTTATTTAAGACCATTTAAGTGTGATTAACTTGGGAAAATGTGCATTTGAATCAAATTTTAGAAAATATCAAAATTTGTGCACTGGCGCCTAAGTTCCAAAACCCACTCTTAAGCACGATCAAACCCAAGAGCCCTGCACCTAAGCACTGAAATAGTCACACTTAAGTGCCAGTACAAAAAAACTGGTTTATGAAGGTTTAAGTGACGAAAACCACCATTTTCTCCTCATTTTATCATCTTCTTCCTCAATCTATCACATTTTTACACCTAGGGCATCCCTATAAGTGAAGATTTCTTAGTGAATTTGAGCCAAATTTGTTGGATTTCATCTTCTCAAGGTTAGAGCTTCTCTTTTATGTAATTTTTTTAATTTCACCATAGATTTAGAGTTCATTATGAAAATTTTGAAAATTTACTATTCATGGTGAAAACGTTATGAAAATTGATGGATTTTACATGGAAAGGTAAGCTTAAGCTTTTAAAAGTTTGATTTAGTGAGTTAGAATTGATTTTAGAATTTATTGTCAATTTATTGTAATTTTTAGAATGGCACCAAGAATTAAAAGGAGCAAGGGAAAGGCTACATTTGATTCAGACAAGTTTGTGAGTTCTAAGTCTCATGATTGTTATGCTAATGCACTTCAATCAAGGAAGTTAATACCTGAGCAATGTTTTAAAAATCTGGGTGGGGAAGTGAAAGATCTAATTATTCCCTGACAGTGGGATCGATCCATCTGTTTCTCTACTGTTGCGGTGATCTCTATGGTTAGGGAGTTCTATGCAAATCTCACTGAATCAGAAGACGATCTGGTGAAGGTGAGAGAGAAGACACAAGCATTTACACCTAAGGTAATCAATTCATTTTATGAACTACCTACGAATACTTTATGTTTTCAATTACAATCCTACGGAGGAGTAGCTAGATTACATTATTTATTTCATAACTGCTGGATGAAGTCTCTGGAAGATTACCAGTGGTAGAAGGGTAAATTTCTCTACATAGAAGATGGAAGCCACAGTGAAAGCATGGCATTATTTTATTTCTGCTCGTCTACTCCCCAAAAATCATGTTAGCAAAATTACCAGAGAGAGGGCTACACTGAACTACTGCATTCAGTAGTACAAGCTGATCAATATTGGATCTTTCATTTATCAGGTTATCACTTCCTTAATCTTTTCTTTATGTGAGCAAGCTGGTATTAAATTTGATAGTTAGGAGAAGATTCTTCAACCTCTGAAGCACATTACTAGTGTGAATGTGAAGACTTATTTTGAACGTTCAATTTTTGGCTGGAGAGGGGGATTTTCTAGAAGTTTTGGTTCCTACGTCGCATGCTTCTACATCTTGAGCATCCACATCTCGTGGCCGATTAAGTCCTGATTCACAATCTAAAATGTTCCAAACTATGATGGATAACATTGATTTTGCTATGGATAAGTATCAAAACTTGAAAACTGTGTTGATCATATTGATTCTTATTTAGGGAGACATAGTGATTATGAGGAGAAATATAACACTTCTTTGGAGAGACTTATTAGAGGTGATCAAAGTGTGAAATTTCCTCCTTATCCATGGTATACTCAGTTTGATTCTGCTAGTTATTGGAAGGATGATGATGATGAATAAGATGATTACAGTGACAAAGATGAGTAGAGATTGAGTTCTGTTATGCTTTATTTGAACTGTTATTTGTGTTGATGTCTGGACTATTATATGTGTTGTTATTTGTGGTTGTGATGAACACTGTTATTATTGTTCGTTGTGATGTGTATTTATGTGGTGTTAATGTGGTAGTATGATTTGAACTCTTTTATTTAAAATGTGTTTTGTTGGTTTTTGTTGAACTTATTCCTGGTTCTTTAGGAAGATTAAAAAGAGCTAACCTTCATTTAAAATTCATGTTTAAATTTCAGTTTACTACAACGAATTTTTTGTTGTGGATGTGATATTAGGTTAGTTTGTATGATTTGCTTTATATTAGCCTCCACTGCATAGAAGTCTTTTGAATCTCAAATATGCTAAAATCAAAAATGAAATTTGATCATTTTTATTCTTGTTTTTCTAATTTATTTGTACCTGCATAATTAGGAAATGAAAATTCCTATATGCATAAGTTTTATTTCCCATCTTGTTTTTATATATTATATGCTATAATGTTTGATCTTTATAAAAATTTAAGTTTGGGGGGGGGGGGGGATGAATAATCAATTTTTTAAAACTTGAAATTTATTTGTTCTCAAATATGATACAAATAAATTTGATTTTTTTTATTTGAAAAATGATTATGTGTATGAAGTTATATTAACGTAATAAAATTTTGAATATAGATATGTGTACGAATTTTTGGTTAAAACTTTATAGTGATGACGAAAAATTTCAAGTTAAAATTTTTCTTAGTGAAGAGATGTTAAATATGGTGTAACTATCTTTAGTAAGAGATATTATATTTTTGAAAAATATGGAAGAAATAGACTTTTATTTTCAATGCTTAAATTTATTTTATTAAGAGTTTTCAAACTATTATTATATTTTTAATTAAAGGATATATATCAGACTTTTGCTTTAGGAAAGGAAGAGTGGAATTTAAAATCATTAAATGCCTATCCAGATATAGTAATTCTTGCCCAAAAAAAAGAAAAGGAAAAAGAAAAAGAAAAAGAAAAGAAAAAGAAAAAGATAAAGATAAAGATAAAGAAAAGAAAAAAAATAAGGTATAGTATGGAAGGAGAAGCTTGAAGATTAGAGCCTAATCAAAAATTAGTTCCACATCAGATCTTTTTAATGAATAAAGTTTGAGAAACTCTTAAGCTTAAGGATACAATATAGTGAGTATAATTATTTTTAATGAAAATTTTTAGTAAAGAAGATAGAATGCATAAACTCTATATTTCGAAAACTTACAAGTATTTCTGAACTCATATTTTCATACTTTTTCACTTTAGAAATTTTCTAAGCTTTAAATTTGTCTCATTCACTAAAGTATTTTCTAAATTGGAATATTACATTTCTAAAATAAAATTTTAGAATCTCCTAAATAAACTCATTCACATAATTTTCTTATGTTGGTTTTGAAAGATTGTACTGTCACTTGAGGACAAGTAACATTTTAAGTTTGGGGGAATTTGATATACCTAAAATATATAATATTTTCATCTACATTTTTATACTTATTTTTTATGATATTATACTTTAATGGAAGGTATTTGTGTGTTTTTCTTTCAGGTACACTTAAATAGACCAAATATGTTAAAAGAAGTGAAAAAAGATCAAATTTGGAGCAAAAATAAAGAAGGTGTTAAAATGAACTGGGCCGCTGATGTGGGCTGCTGTCACTAAGGAATAAATTTTTAAAAGTAATTTCAGTTCAGTCACAAAATATAATCATTTTAATAAGATAGCAGCCAATCTATACGCAAGTATATGTATCATTCAAGTAATACAGGGCTCTAGCGGAGTCCTGGTTATCGATCCCACAGGGAAGAAGCAAACCTTAAAACGCAGCACTGAAATCCAATAATTAATTTATAATGCACCAAAATTAAATACTAAGATGTTATAGTTTAACTATGCTAGAGATTTTAAGATAATAAAATTATTTTATATACTTCAAATTAAAGTTAACTACTACTACAATAAGTTTTGTAATGCAAGGTTCAAGTTTACAGAAAGTGTCCTCCCCCTTACAATGATATTATGACGAGTGAATGATATAGATTAGTATAATTATTGTATTCACCAAATAGAAGCTTACATATTCTTTACCCTTTTTCAAGTGCTATAAAAAACATTGGCTAATCCTAGGTTTAGTCCCTAAACAGGTGGTTAGGCTGGGAGGATATTGGCTCTCACTCCAGAGCTCCCACTTCCCTTTGCCTGAAGGATAACTCTCGCTTTAGTTTCCAAACACTAAGACCAAATTGAGGATTTTAGTCTTTCACCATAAAATCTTCAATTCTACGCCAAACAAACCATATTTCCCAATTTATTTTCACCCAACCCCCATGAACTACATCACTCATTCATGGAAATTGAATATAATTTTCACTTTTGTTGTAGAAAGCATATCCCTTTTGAATCGTATGTTTCACAACATATTTTAATAATTCAATCGGCGAGATCGAAAAAAAAATAAAAAATGAAGTAAAAAATCATTATAATTTCTTATCTTTCATATGGCAATCTAAACCCTCATTTCACCATTTATCATTGCAAGTAGAAAGAAAAAGAAATCTACTCAGAATTCATGAGGAATATATGACAAAAAAAAGATTTTATATATAAAAGCAAAGTCATACGAACAACAAGAAGTGAATACAACTTATCGTAATTTCTTCCCCAAGAAAATTCTATGAAGTTCCTTTGAATCTCCTTATATATTCAGAACAACACATAATTCTCTCTTGGAATAGTAAGGAAAAAGTAATCTCTCACTTTCCCTCTCTTCGTACAACCATTTTGAGAAGAATCCCTCACAAAATAACATAAAAGACCAATCCCTAGACTCTAAACTCTCTCTAAAAACTTCCTCTCGACTCACACACACTTTACTTCACTTACATCAACGCACACCACACACCACACCACTAATTCTGGTGCCTAAAATAAGTTAAAGTAGTCCATGAACGAATTTCATAATATTTGCCTAAAAAACCCTCCAAAAGTGGTCCAAATAAATTGAATTTGGCCTCCACTGACATTGTAGACTCTACAAAAATGTGTCATCGGTGCCCATTTGGGTGCCGTCAGCGCCAGAACATCAAATTCCTAGTTTTTGCCTTTTTTCACTCCAAATTTGTTCCTTTTCACTTCTCTTTGCTTCATTTGCCTAAAATCATCATACTTGCAGCAAAACATGAAAAATACTTTCCTTTAAAGTGCAATATCACCAAAAATGAGTATAAAATGTATATGAAAAATCAAATACATTTTCGGTGCATCAAGATCCCCCAAACTTAACTATTACTTGTCCTTAAGTAATCTGTTTACTAAATAAAAATATGGTTCTTAGTAGTGAACTTTACTTAAAGAATACTATGATTTTTTATTTACATGAATATAATAGAAAGACTCTTAAAAATATTTTTAGTAACTTAGGTCAAAATCATAGGTGTAACACATTTAGTAATCAATTCTAAGAGTTCTAATTTCATATTCATTCCAAGAATAACAATAATTTGTCACATTAAGGGTGCTTTGAAGGATCATATAAATTCAGAGATGTAACTAAGCTCTTCCCTTAAGTTGATTCAAGTGAAGCTAATTATTTATTAGGCATCTCCTCAAGCTTCTCCTCATATATATATATATATATTTTCTTTCTTTTCTTTTTTTTATTTTTGGGATTGCTTTTCAATCCTTTGTGTTTTTTTCTTTCTTTTTCTTTTTCTCTTTTCATATGAGGATTACTATATCTGGATAACTTTTTTAATAATTTTTCACTTCACTCTCCTCTCCATAAAGTTGGAACTTGAAACACTTCTTTACTTTTATATATATATATATATATATATATATATATATATATATATATATATATATATATATATATATATATATATATATATATTATATTTTAAATTATTCATCATAGAGTCACACTCGTTTTTCCTCATATAAACCTCTAAGTCTCTTAACATTTCAAAAATACAGTTTTCTTTACTTTAAATGGTCAACTATAGTCTAATCCTCTTATACTAAATATCTTAACCCCATACGAGTTAACATTCATTACTAAAAACTTTCATTCAACTCTACTATGATATTTAAATGAAATAAAAAATTTAGTCATCTAAAGTTAAGCTCAACTACTTTAAGTCATTTAAAATAATTTTGAAAATATATTTTATTTGAGAAAAAATAAAAGTTAATTTTTTCTCCCCTAAACTTAAGTTTTTCGGTGCATATCACATTAATAAAAGAGAGAGAAAATAGAAAACAAACAAACATTTTTGTCTCGGGCTTTTAATTCTTATGAAGCATGCATGTATTAATTAAAAATTTAACTACAGGCATAAAAAATTAGAAGCATTATTCACATATATATTAGAGATTTGTAGGGTAAAGAAAATTTAAAATACCACTTTAAACACTTAATACAACATCCATTACACTTTTACTAACATAAGCTTCAATACCACTTAACTAAAATAAGAAAAACTATAATTACTACACAACTACTACACAAAAGCAAATAACAAACACAAAGGTTTACACATAACAAACTAAAAAGAATACTACACTACCAATCATCCTCCATTTCTTCTTCTGCACCTTCTTCCTCAGGCTGGTATAGAATATAATGGGGGCAAGTAGGAATTATCAAACCAGCTTCTCCCCTCATAAATCTCATCTGAGCATCTTGATAAGCTATATCATATTCCACTCTTCTCCTCCGATAATAATCATTAATGATATTTCTTGCTTCCAAATCATCAATACTACTATGAATCTTCATGATATCACCTTATTGTATCATCAACCTCTCCATAAAATCAGAAATAGTAGGAGTCTTGGAGGTAGAATTTATGTCATGACTAGCAAAGGGAATCTCACTACTCTTACCTCCAGATCTCCATCTTACATGAGATTCATAAGTGTGAATGTTGGCGTAACTAATAGGTTTTAAAGGGTGGACCAACTCTTCGCTACTATCAACCTTAACTCCTGATTGTATACATAATGTATATATCAGGGCAGGATGTACCAATCCTCTAGTGGCTTCTCCCTTAACTATAATCAGAATGTTATTGTAAATAACTCTACCAATGTCAATTATTTTCATGTTTTGGATACAAAAATTCAAAATTGCTCTATCTCTAGAAACTTTGCTATGATGATAAGTAGGTAGTAGTCTTGCAGAAATAAAGTAATGACAGGCTTTAGATGCAACATTAAGAGTGGAAGCAGGAAAGTTTACCTTTTGTTTTTGCTTAGTTTTCCACTCTCCTTTCCCATCAGTAAGAAAAGTAATTACCTCGTTCAAAGTAGTATCCACAGTACCAAAAGATTTGTACTCACATAATAAATTATCTCTCAACTGGTAGAAAGCATTGATCCATGGAGGAAGTGAATTCTATCATTTCTCCTCGAACCAGCATATCTTCTTCTTCACTATACCACAAGTTAGCATAAAACTCTCAAACTACATTAGCAACTGCATCAGCAGAAAAATAACAAAAAGTTTCTCAATTCCATTTAGCAATCACCTGCTCCACAATTCTGCCCGGATTTTCAAATCCCCAATCTTGTGTACTCTTTTTGTTTTGGAGTGTAGATTTGAAATGATACTATGCTTTAACATTCATAAATTTCCTTTCATAAAAATCAACATTACTCTTTCCCTTAAACATCTTTGGAGCCATATCAAAATTTCTATAAAATTTGTAAATAAATCCCAATAAATTTTCAAAATCACAATGCAATAAACTCTAAAGTCAAATCTAAAAGTAAGAACATTTCACCATGGATTATCTCAAAATTTTCTTCAATAACCCCAAATTTTTGGATCTACTTAATTTAGGAGATTTCCATTGTGAAAATAAAAAATTCTTAGCTTAAAGTAGAGCTCTTACGAAGAGAAGATGAGATCCAACCTCAAAAAGCTTCGAAATGGCCTCAAATTTGAATGCAAGCAAGCCTTAGGGATGTTTTTCTGCCTTGGCTGCAGGTTGAAGGGGATAAATGGGGTTGTTACTTTTCAAAATAGCAATTTTAAGGGAATCTGGAACTTTTGGGTTTTGGGCATCGTCGTCGCTAGATCGGCCGTCGTCAGCGCTAGACCAAATCTCTGGTTCCATATTTATCTTGCAATTTTGATCGTTTCAAAGTTACGAAGACATCTTATTAGCCTTCTTAAGCATTTATATTCAATATTAAGTGATGAAATAATAGCAATATTACACAAACAACACAAAACATCACTTTTATATATATAATCTAAGGTTACGAATTTACACACATCAATCGTTCTACTACATTAATAATTCAGCATCACAATCGATCCACAACACTCTGATTCTAAAAACATAACATAAATTCAAATCTCAGGCATAATTAGTCTGAAATCACACCATAAGAAAGCCAGATACAAATCAAACTTAAGCAAATAAAGTCCAAATATTTAATAAAGTAGATAAAATAGAGAATCAATACTCCACATCAATGTCAGTACTATCTTCCTGATATCTCCCATGAATTGGTGGTGCACAAATAAATTGTAGAAGGGATGATACGAGAATTCATCAGTTAAATCCTCTTCAATCCAAGCATTTCTCTTCATCAATCGTATCAATCCTTCTTCCATACGCCCAATATGATCAAATTGTTCCTTCATCCTCCAATCTAGGTGATCAAAAAATTTAGATATACTATTAATTGCATCCATAAGATTTTGTACCTCTTTCTCTAGTTTCTTGATCTTCTTCAGAATTAACTGCGCATTTTCAGGAAAATGAGGTTGAATAGAAAGTACACTCTGAGATGGTTAGTCACAATTATGCTCAAATCAATTTCAACCCCAATTGTTGGACAGTCATAAGCATTACTTGGGTCTGTGGGCTTCCAAGGAAGAAAAACTTTTCCTAACTCTCATAAGGTACTTATGAATGGTTGTAGAGAAAAAATTAAGCAGAAGGATGTTCCATAGCCATAATCTGATCCATTCACAATCAAACCCAAAACAGATTTCACAATTATGGTGTCAATATCAACAGGCCTTCTAGTTTGAATACAATTGTTCAGTATTCACTATCCTTTGTCACTTTATTAATTTTCATGGTCGGGAGTAATTTCAAAGATATAAAGAAAGGCCATTGCTTCGACACAGGATTCAATAAGGTAGTAGAGAAATTGACATACCTGTCGTCTCTTATCTCTCAATCTTTGCCTTCATCTATCAATTATCGATAGATTTCATTCATATTGTCTCTTGTAGGGACAAAATTGGTGTAATGACTAATTGGCACATTATCTATCATATAAATTTCATTAATTTTGGAAGGAGTGAATGATATCCACCTACCTAGCACATAGACAACTCATTGGTTGATTCCATGAAGATTTGCATAAAATTCCTTCACCCAGGAATAACTAATGCGGCAGTAGTGTAACAAAACACTACCCAATGCCTCTGCATAATAATTTCTTCTACTTGAGTACTAGGAGCATTCATACCTCGATTGATAAAGCCTCGTTCCTTAATAAGCCTCCTATTTATAAGAACTTTGTCGCAAAGTCACCGTGCCTCAAAACTGACGAACTTTCTCCTGTTAAAAACTCTAAATCTTAGAGATTCTAAGAAGTTGGAAGTCATGGAATGCAGATTTTGGAACTATCTTCTCATTTTTTTGGAGTTTATGGGTTCTAAAATGAGTTTGGGGAGTTATAAGGATGAAACTCCTGCTCAAAACAACCAAATTTTGCCATTTTAAACTCCAAAAACCGCTACTCGACCATCAACGTTATCAGCGCCCAAGCTCCGAATATTACAAATGCTCTCTACAAAATCTCAATGTAGGCACCCATTTGGGCGCCGTCGGCGCCAGAGCACAACTTTGCTCCAACATCATTTTCTTCTAAATAAACTCCAAATCTTTGATTTAATCCAATAATTAACACTATTTACGATATTTATGAGTGAGTAAGACTCAAATATATGCTAATCTAATAATAATATCAACTAAAATCAAATCAAACACACTAAACAACAAAGATAACTACTATTGTCTCCCATAAAGAGCTTGGTTTAACGTCGTCGGCCCGACAAACATTAGTTTCATTCAGGATGACTTAACATTAAAAACTCTTTAAAAATAGGTCGTGAACCCTCAAAATATGGTTTTAATCGATGTCCATTAACTTTAAATATTCTTCTAGTTTTAGGACCCTCAATATCAACAGCTCCAAACTGGTAAACTTTTATCACAGTGAAAGGTCCTATCCACCTACACTTAAGCTTTCCATGAAATACTCTTAATCTTGTATTATATAACAAAACTTCCTGTTCAGATTCAAATATATTTCTTATAATCTTCCGATCATGTCATATCTTCTTTTCTCCTTATAAATTCTTTCATTATCATAAGATTCATTTCTCACTTCTTGCAATAATCTTTTCTCACTGGGGTTCTTTAAATTGAAATTAAACTCTTTAATTGCCCAATATATTTTATGTTCCAATTCAACTAGTAAATGACAATTTTTTTCAAAAATCAGCCTATAAGAAGACATTCCTATAAGAGTTTTATAAGCATTCATATATGCCCATAACACAATATCTAATCTCGTAGACCAATCTAATTTATGAGGATTTACAGATTTCTCAAAAAATCTTTTAACTTCGTAATTAGATACTTCAGCTAAACCACTTTTCTGTGGATGATAAGAAGTTGAGATTCTATGATAATATTATATTTTTCAGTCAATCTCTGAATCAATTTTTTTCTAAAATGAGATCCACCATCAGTAATGCTAACTCTCGGCATTCCATATCTTATAAAAATATTTTTCATTAAAATTTTTAAAACACTTCAAGCATCACATTTAGGTAAAGTTATTGCTTCAATCAATTTAAATTCATAATCCACTGCAATCAATATATATATATATATATATATATATATATATATATATATATATATATATATATATATATATATATATATTCCCAAATGAAGGAATAAATTATCCCATAAAATATAATCCCCAAACATCAAAGATTTCAACTTCCAATGTAAAATTTAGGGGCATTTTATTTCTTCTAGAAATATTACCTACTCGTTGATATCGATCACATGTTTTAATATATCTATGAACATCCTTAAAAAGAGTAAGCCAATAGAATCCATATTGTAAAATTTTATTTGTAGTTTTTTCAGTTCTAAAATATCCCTTAAATCCAGAATCATGGCATCTCTGAATAATTGGTTCAATTTCTTCATAAGGTGTGCATCTCCTAATAACTAGATCCTTTTATTTTTATATAAATATGGGTCATCCCAAAAATAAAATTTGGCATCATATACAAATTATTTTTTGTTGCTTTGGTAATTCTGGTGGTAAAACATCACTTACAATGTAGTTCACAATATCAGCATATCACGATAAATTCCATTCATTAATAGTATAAAGTTGTTCATAAGAAAATGTTTCTATGATTTCATCTTCAAAATCAGATAGTTCATGTTGTTCCAGCCTAGATAAATGATCAGCTATTTGATTGGCAGATCCTTTTCTATCCACTATAATGAAGTCAAATTCTTGCATTAGAAGTACCCATCTAATTAATCTTGGTTTAGCATCCTTCTTTTGCATTAAGTATTTGATAGCATAATAGTCTGTATGCACTATACATTTAGTTCTAATTAAGTACGACCTAAATTTTTCAAAAGCATATACAATCGCTAATAACTCTCTTTCAATAGCGGTACGATTAATTTGAGCATCATTAAGAGTTTTACTAGCATAGTGTCGACGTTCGTAGCTGTGTCAGAGATTTTCTCGGTGTCGATGTCGATGTCATTTTGGAGTCGCCACTCTGTTTATTCATAATATTGTCATAATCTTCAATAGATCTTATTTCTTTAGATTCCGAAAAAGGATCCTCATATAGTAAGACATTTGAATAAAATAAGGGCTAATAAGATAGAAAACAGTAGAAAAAAAGATATCAGTGATAATACTTATAAAAGAAAATTCTAGAATGTCTAGAAATTCTATATAAAGATAATGATGTTTTGGTAACCAGAGATTTTTAGATATAGTATATATCCTGAGTTCTTTAAATCTCCTATAGAAGCAAGCTCCTATAGTTAATTAAATCTTAGACAATTATAATTGTCTATTAAAACTTCTGATTAATGTTAATCACTTGTTTTCTAAAAATTTTAAAGGAAAGAAACATCAATGTTCAATCCTAAGGGTAATGTGTCGTACTATCGTAAAAGTTTGATTTTGTCAATTTTTTATTTTTGTTTTATTGTTTGTCTTTTTTAATTGTCTTGTTAATATCATCATTTTATGATATTATAATTTTTTGTTTGTTTTGGTGGCTATCCTAAAAGTTTTAGGTTTTGTGACTATCCTAAAAGTTCTAGGTTTTTCTTTTTCTTAGTTTTGTAATTTTAATGTAGTTTGAGTTGTTTTATTTTGTCAATATCATTCTTTTGATATCATTATAATTTTGTTTTGTTTTGTTGTCGTTCATCCTATTTTCAGAATGTCGTCCTGCAAAACAGAGTTAGCACACCCTATAACATGCAAAGAAAATCTAAAACGGATTTAATGTCATCGTTTCGCCTTGATCGTCCTGCAAAACATAGTTAGCACACTCTATAATATGTAAAGACTTAACATACAAGAAAAAGAGTGTTAGTTGAATTGTAGATTAAACTTAAGTTATATTTCAATGTCATTTTAAGCTTAATGTTAAAATCTAACAAGAAGTTATATTTTAATGTCATGTTAAGTCTATTGTTGAGACTTAGAATCTAACGAAAAAAGTTAGATTTTAATATTTTAGATTCAATGTATATTAAGTCTAATTTTGAAAAGGTTAGATTTAATATTTTTGATTTAATTCATTTGAATCTAAATATATTAAGTCTAATTTTGATTATACTTAAAATCTAACAAAAGGTTAGATTTTAATATTTTAGATGCAATGTAGTTTGAATCTAGATATATTAAGTCTAATTTTGATTAGACTTAAAACCTAACAAAAACTTAGATTATAATATTTTAGATTCAATGTCATTTGAATCTAAAAATATTAAGTTGATTATAAATTTGATAATTAGATTTCACGTCATTTGAATCTAATATTTGTGTTTTCACCATGTTGGTTAACTTGGGTTTAATTTAGATTGAACCTAGGTTAAGTTAGGTTCAATAAGGGTTGAATCTAAAATTTATGTTGAGTTTAACTTAGGTTTAAGTTATGTTAAACCTAAGTTTAGGTTTGATTCAAGTCCAATATAGGTTAGACATAAGTTGAATTTGACTTTGATTCATGTCGAGTTAAATCTAAGTTAGGTTTAAGTCTAATATGGGTTAGACTTAAAGTGAGGTTGACTTAGATTCATGTTGATTTGAATCTATGTTAGGTTTAAATTTAGATTTGTTTAACTTAGGTTCATGTCATGTTGAGCCTAAGTTAGGTTTTGTTTATCTTAGATTTCATGTCATGTTGAACCTAAGTTAGGTTTAACTTAAGTCCAATATGGGTTGGACTTAAGTTAGGTTTGGGTTAACCTAGATTCATCCAATATGGGTTAAACTTCAGTTAGGTTTAGGTTAACTTTGATTCATGTCATCTTGAACCTAAGTTAAGTTTGACTTATGTCCAATATGGGTTGGACTTAAGTTAGGTTTAGGTCTAGGTATAATTAAGCATTAGTTGGTTAAGCTTTAATAATTTGATTAATTCTAATGTGTTATACCTAATAAGAATTTAAGTCTAATTAAACCTTAGTTGGTTAAGGTTTATTATTTTAATTAAGTCTAATGTATTAGACTTAATTAGGGTTTAGGTTTGATTAAACTTTAGTTGGTTAAAGTTTAATAATTTAATTATGTCTAATGTGTTAGACTTATTTAGGGTTTAGGTTTGATGAAACCTTATTTGACTAAGGTTTAATAATTTAATTAAGTCTTATGTGTTAGACTTTGATTAAATCTTAGTTGGTTATGGTTTAATAGTTTAATTAAGTCTAATGTATTAGACTTAATTAGGGTTTAAGTTTGACTAAACCTTAGTTGGTTATGGTTTAATAGCTTAATTAAGTATAATGTGTTAGACTTAGTTATGGTTTTAGCTTGATTAAACCTTTGTTGGTTAAGATTTAATAGTTTAATTAAGTCTAATGTGATAGACTTAACTATAGTTTAAGTTTGATTAAACCTTCGTTAGTTAAGGTTTAATAGTTTAATTAAGTTTAATGTGTTGGACTTAATTATGGCCTTAGTTATTTATAGTTTAATAGTTTAACTAAGTATAATATGTTAGACTTAATTATGGTTTAAGTTTGATTCAACTTTAGTTGGTTAAGGTTTAATAGTTTAATTAAGTCTAATGTGTTAGACTTAATTATGTTTTAAGTTTGATTAAACCTTAGTTAGTTAAGGTTTAATAGTTTAATTAAGTCTAATGTGTTAGACTTAATTATGGTTTAAGTTTGATTAAACCTTAGTTAGTTAAGGTTTAATAGTTTAATTAAGTTTAATGTGTTAGACTTAATTATGATTTAAGTTTGATTAAACCTTAGTTGGTTAAGGTTTAATAGTTTAATTAAGTCTAATGTGTTAGACTTAATTATGGTTTAAGTTTGATTAAACCTTAGTTGTTTAAGGTTTAATAGTCTAATTAAGTCTAATGTGTTAGACTTAATTATGGTTTACATTGATTAAACCTTAGTTGGTTAAGGTTTAATAGTTTAATTAAGTCCAATGTGTTAGACTTAATTATGGTTTAACTTTGATTAAACCTTAGTTAGTTAAGATTTAATAATTTAATTAAGTCTAATGTGTTAGACTTAATTATTGTTTAATAGTTACTTAGACCTAATGTAAGCAAGGTTTAAGTTGATTAATTAGGTTTAATATGGGTTAAACCTAACTAGGGTTTAATGGTTACTTAAGCCTAATGTAAATATGGTTTAAGTTGATTAATTATGTTTAATATGGGTTAAACCTAATTAGGGTTTGTTTTTATATTAAACCTAATGTAATTAAGGTCTAATGGGTTAATTAAGTTTAATATGTTCTTAAACTTAATTAAAATCTGATTTTGGATTAAACCTAATGTCATTAAGAATTAATTAGGTTAATTAAGTTTAATATGTCCTTAAATTTAATTAAAGTGTTAATTTTATATTAAACCTAATGTAATTAAGATTTAATGGGTTAATTAAGTTTAATATGTCCTTAAACTTAATTAAAGTTTGATTTTGGATTAAACCTGATGTCATTAAGGTTTAATTAGGTTAGTTAATTCTAATATGTACTTAAACTTAATTAAAGTGTTAATTTATATATTAAACTTAATGTAATTAAGGTTTAATGGGTTAATTAAGTTTAATATGTCCTTAAACTTAATTCAAGTTTGATTTTGGATTAAACCTATTGTCATTAAGGTTTAATTAGGTTAATTAAGTTTAATATGTCCTTAAACTTAATTATATTGTTAATTTTATATTAAACCTAATGTAATTAAGGTTTTAATTAGGTCTAATTTGATGTTTTAGACTTTATTAAAGTTGGTATTGAGTCTATTTTGGGTTAGACTCAAGTTTGACTTAGTTTATTATTGAATAAGCTATGTTGAGTGAAAATAGGATTTTTAGGGTTTCAAGTTATTAATTTATAATAAATTTTAACCCTATTTATAAAAATGTCATTTAAAATTGTTTAATGGCTTAAGAATTGTCATTTTAAGGTTATTATCTGTCACCTTAAATTTTCTAACCATTTCCAATTTTATTTTCCTTAATTTTCATTTTTTATAATTATTATTTAAAATAATTACAAAGTGTCTTGAAAATTTGGAAATGATGTCGTAGAGGATTTTCCAAGCCTAAGAAAACTGAGGGGATATTCCTAAAGGCCTAGAGATAATACTACTAAAGTTACTACTAAAGTTTTAGATTTTTCTGTTTTGTAAATAATTTTTAATAATTAAAATACTCTAAAGAGTATTTAATTATTTAAAAATTAAATACAGAGAATAAAATTATGATTTTGACCTCATAATTTTCTCCTCTTCATGCTGAGTTCAAGGGTATCTTTGTCAAATTTTTATGAATTTCCTGTGTCAGGATATGTAATTTTGATGTTTTAAGGTTTATCTGGATTTTATTAAATCCAGATAAATCTTAAGTCGCCGCATGTCCTCGGAAGGGTCGAAACTCGGTAGATCCTGTGTGGGGATTCAATCAGCAGAGATAACAGGATTTAATCACAGACGTCGGTTTGCAAAACATGGAAACAGATGGCATCCGTTCATCCTGTTCATCTCCTCTGATCCCGCAGATCGTCCATGATCTAAGAGTAGGATCTCACTCAATTCTTGATGAAATCGAGTTAAATTTGTTTCTTTAGGATCATCTTGAGATGACAAACCTATCCATACGGTGATGTATAGGTTTTGAATTGATTGGATTCACAAAGTGTGGAACCCGAATGCCATTAGGGCTAAACAATCCATACCTTGGCCACAGTCAATTTGAGCTTGATTTGATCGGTTTGGAAGCTTCAAGTGGTTCTGAGAAGAGTTTCCCCCAAGCCAATTTGATGTCAAATTGAGTCTTTGTATGACTTTGATCAAGAGGAGCTCGGCTTGAATGAGTGTGGTCAATTGATGGCTTAGAGGCTATGGGGATGGTCGATTTCGATTGGGCTTCTCATCACACAGTCCCTAAATGGATTTAGGATGGTTAATTTGAAGATTTGAGGTGTTTGGTTTCACACTCCCAAAATATCCTATTTTAGGTATTCTCGGGTTGGCCAAATTGAGGAGATTGGGTGGATTTCATGGCTTGATTTCATGATGGATCAATTGCTTAGGTCGTAGGGAACATTTCTGTTGTTCAGGGCTAAGGGAATTATGCAGTGTTTTGCTACTTCCTATGTTGGTCTCTTTTTCCTTAGGCTTCTCGGGTTAGGTCTTTATATAACCATTGATGGCTATGGGAGGAGCTTAGGCTGGATAGAATTTACTTGGGGAAGTTATTAACTTCCTCATTAATGCATTGGAGATAAAATTTTGGCTGAGGATAAGCTCAATTCATTTTTTAAGATTAACCCGTGTGGAGTCCCAAAACATGGCTTGCTTCCATTGTTCCTTGCATGAGGTGGATAAAATCAGTGACGGCTCACTGAATTTACCTTCCTCACATTAATTTATTAGCTCATTTAATGGGCATGAGGAGGGAATGCAACATTAGCTTCTTACTCATACCCTTACATGTTTTAGTAATCATGTGTTTTAACCATGATGAAGGGGGAGCTCAAGCTTTGTTCTCTTCCTATTGGGTGGCCTAGGAGGTGTGTGATAAGTCATTGGGATGGTCGGCCATCTCACTCCATGCAAATGAATGAATCATGCATTGAATTTAAGGGCTCATGCCACTTCAAAAATGTTATGATTAGGTTTAACCCATGGTTAACCATGATGGATAATGGGTTTTTCATGTTTTGGTTTGTGTTATAATGGGTTTAATGAGTCATAGGTGACTCATTAATGACTCCCCATAATTTAATTTTGATTTCAAAAATAAATCATGTTATTTTATGTCATATATGATGTCATGTATCAAAATGTCATTTTATGGCTTTTTAATTGTAATTTCATTTTTTAATTAATTATATCATTAATTAAAAATATTGGAAATTATATTATTAGCCAATAAATTAATCAAAAAAAATTTAGAATTAATTATGTGATTAATTTTTATCATTTTTAGTTCAAAATAGGGTATTTTGACTAAATTTGATAAATGTTGACTAGGGTTGACCAAAGTTGACCCATTTCAAACCAAAGGTGACTCATTTTGACTTTTCTGACCTTATTATGATTTGATTAGTCATAAAGTCCAAGGGTTTTGTTATTAGGAGTTTGATTTGGTCATGTTGGCCAACTTTAGGGTTTAAGACAATCCAAGGGCCAATGTAGTGACTTTTGGATTTATTTTTGGTCATATTGACCAATGTCAAGTTGATTAGGTCAATGTCTGACCTTAAAATCAATTTTTGTGGTCATGAGGTGATGGGTTGTCCCTTTTTGACCTAATTTTTCCTTTTAGGTCATTGATCTATAAAAAAAATACTTATTTCTTTATGTCTTAATTCTTATTAATTTCTAAGGATATTATGCTTTAATGAAAGGTATTTTTTATATTTTTGGATGTAGGCAATGTAAAAAGGTCTAAGAAGGAAAAAGGAGCAAAAAGGAGCAAAAATGGAGCAAAATACCAAAAGTATAAAAAATTATGGCCTGGCGCCTAGGTGCTAGAAACTGGCGCCTAAGCGCCGGACTCGATACGGAACTGTCAAGTTTTTTACAACGTTTGATCAGTTATTTTGACGGAGTGAGCGGTTATTGGACATTCTAGAAGGCTGGCAGTTGTTCCTTGATAATAAGACATGTGATACATTGCATTTGGATGCTCCAAAATGATTTTAATCGCGAAGAGGTGCAAGCCAAAGTGAAGAGGTGCGAAGAACTGGACGCGGTGTCCGGCGCCTAGGCGCCAGACCGACCTTCTAGAAAATTCATTGAATGTGGACATGTTTTGAAGAGGTGCCTCAAGGTAACTCTTGAAGCCTATAAATAGAGGTCCAATTCTTCAGAAAACGTGCCCCTCCCATTGTACCCCTTTCTCTTATCTACTATAAGATCTCTCATCCTTAGAGAGAGAATTAGAGAGAGAAATTTAGGGCCACTTTTGTTTAGTTTAGTGAGTTTATTTTCAAGTTATTGCATCTGGAGTTCATTACACTGGAGTCAGTAGGAATCAGAAGATCTGTAGAAGAAATATTTGAGATAAGTATATTTGATTCAAAGTTTAATTATCATGTTTTGTTATTTATTTTCAATGTGTTCTGAGTAGTTAGTTACTTTCTTACTTCAATTATGAAGAGATAGATAAGATAATATAAAGATTCGATGGAGAATTAAAATTCAAAATATTTTCAAAACATTGTGATGAAATTAATACCTGATCTTACTTTACTTTTTAAATTGGCCGTTTGAATTGTTAAAACCTGTTGAAAAGTTTAAAAACCTTGTAGGAAAAGAACTCTTAACTTGTAAATGTCACATGAATCCTTGGGTAGTTGAAGGCCATGTGCGGGCTATTCATGGTGAAGTGTAAATAAATAGGAAGATAATATTTAAAGGGCGTAGAATTGATAAGTTTTTAGAGTGACAGACTAAATTCTTATAATTTGATTTATAGACTAGGAAATGGTCACTAGTAGGGCCGACCATAGCTGTAAGCCTAGATTAACACATTACTACTAACAATACATCCGGACCTATTCTGTAAATTAGTCAATGTTCTTTGCACCTGGATCAAAGGGTAAAGAATAGGAATGCTTCTATTTGGCACAATACCATAAATTAAATTATCCAATGAATATTAAATTATCTTAAAAATCTTAGATTAATTGAAGGAAAAAAAGTTATTTATTTTTTATAGAGTTTATAAAATCATTTTCTTATTATTGTTTTCTTTAAATTGAATTTAGTAAATTAAATAGTAATTATAATCAAAATAAAAAAAATATTTTTACTATAATATTTCTCTTTCGCTTTATAGAAAATTTATTTCTATAAATCTTTCCTGTGGGATCGATACTGGGGTCTTTATTTAAAAACCCTATATTACTTGAAACGATACGTATACTTACGTAGTACCTCTAGTGTGTAAAAATATTACTTATATAATATTAATTTTATACACTAGCCGCTAATTATAAATCGAGTCAAAGCTTTTTGGCTATCTTTTGGAAGCAACATCACTGCGTTAAGCGCGGCGGTCGGGTCAGTCATGAGGTGACCAATGAGGTCAATGTGGTGGTTTTTAGGTCTTTAGTTGATGATTTTGGCTAATTTTGACTTTTTGGGTCAAAAGTTTACCATTTAGGTCAGTAGGGTGGTCATTGGATCAGGCATTGATCATTTTGACCAAAGTTAACTTTTTGGTCAAAGGTTAAACTATTGGGTCAATGGGTTGATCATTGGGTCAAGGAATTAACCATTTTAACCAAAATTGACTTTTTGGTCAAAGATTGACCTCTTGGGTTAACGGGTTAGTCACTGGGTCAGAAATTGATCATTTTGACCAAAGTTGATTTTTTGGTCAAAGTTTGACCTATTGAGTCAATGGGTGGTCATTGCGTCAAAAATTAATCATTTTGACCAAAATTAACTTTTTGGTCAAAGGTTGACCTATTGGGTCAATGGGTTGGTCATTGGGTCAGAAATTGAACATTTTGACTAGAATTCACTTTTTGGTCAAAGGTTGGCCTATTGGTTCAATGGGTTGATCATTGGGTCAAGGATTGACCACTTTGACCAAAATTAACTTTTTGGTCAAAGTTTGACCTATTGGGTCAATGGGTTGGTCATTGGGTCAATGATTGACTATTTTGACCACATTGACTTTTTGGTCAAAGGTTGATCTATTGGATCAATGGGTTGGTCATTGGGTCAAGGATTGACCATTTTGACCACAATTGACTTTTTGGTCAAAAGTTGACCTATTGGGTCAATGAGTTGGTCATTGGGTCAAGGATTGACCATTTTGACCACAATTGACTTTTTGGTCAAAAGTTGGCTTATTGGGTCAATGGGTTGGTCATTGGGTCAAGGATTGACAATTTTGACCAAAATTGACTTTTTAGGTCAAAGTTTGACCAGTTAGGTCAATAATTGATCAGATCAGGGTTTGTCATTATTGATTTAATCATTTAAGAATGTTATTAAAATTTATTTTAAGAAGGCTTTATTAGGGTTTTACCCTAGTCATTAGGGTTTAGTGTCCATCAATAAGATTTAGGAAGTCAATATTGGTATATTTCCTATTTCAAGCTTACTTTGAAATGATCCTCACAAAAGTGAGGTCAACACATAGTACATAACTTTAAAAATTTTATCATACCTTTGCCCTAAAACAGCTCTAATTGCAAAATCACTGGCATCACACATAAGTTCAAGTGGTTTCTCCCAATCAGGTGAAACTATTATAGGGGCACTGATTAATTTTTCATTCAATAATTCAAAGCATTTAAACATTCTTCATTAAAATCAATTTTTTTATCGTTTTCTAAAAGTTGGCATAGAGGCTTGGTAATTTTTAAAAAATATTTAATATAACGCATGTAGAATCCAACATGTCCTAAAAAAATTCCCACCCCTCTCACAGTAGTTAGAGGTGGTAGTCACATGATGATTTGAATCTTTTCAGGGTCTACTTCATGCTATATTCAGAAATTTTATGCCCAAACACAATTCCTCCTACAACCATAAATTGACATTTCTCCTATTTTAAAACTAAATTTGTTTTTTTTCATAACTCTGAAACTTTTCTAATTTATTTAAGAAAGCGTCAAATGAAGTTCCAAATATGAAAAATTCATCCAAAAAACTTCTATTCCATTGTCGATCATATTACTGAAAACTGACATCATACATCTTTCAAATGTTATGGGTCTGTTACATAATCCAAAGGGCATTCGTTTGAAAGCAAAGGTTCCATAAGGACTAGTGAAAGTGGTCTTTTCTTGATCCTCGGGAGCAATTGTTATTTGATGATAGCCAGT
This sequence comes from Papilionanthe hookeriana x Papilionanthe teres, assembly GCA_022702705.1. Lineage (NCBI taxonomy): Eukaryota > Viridiplantae > Streptophyta > Magnoliopsida > Asparagales > Orchidaceae > Papilionanthe > Papilionanthe hookeriana x Papilionanthe teres. The sequence continues at coordinate 24,357,404 of CM040424.1, read as the reverse complement.
ATATCAATCTAAAAAGCAAAAATATTTATGCCTAGCAAGCCTGCCAACATTTGGTCTAGAAAAAGGTAAAGGAAATTGATCTTTCATAGTGGCAGCATTTAATTTTCTATAATCAATACAAATTCGCCAACCAGTGACTTGTCTCATGGTTATTAATTCTTTTCTTTCATTAGTCTCAACTGTCACTCCTCCTTTCTTAGGAACACAATGGATAGAACATACCCACGCACTATCTGAAATAGGATATATAATTCCAACAATCCAACAATTTCAAAATTTCCTTTTTTATTATTTCCTTCATTAATGAATTTAATCTTCTTTACGAACAGCTTTAGGTTTATATTGTTCATCCAATAAAATTCTATGCATACAGATCGAAAGACTGATTATTTTAATATTAGCCAACGTCCAACCAAAAGCTTTTTTATATCTTTTCAATGTATCTAGTAATTTCTACTCTTGTAAATCATTTAAATTTGAGGATACAATAACTAGTAATGTAAATAATTCTCCTAAGAACTCATACTTCAAATGGTTTGGAAGTACTTTCATCTCAAGTTCAGGAGGATTTATGATAGATGGAATTAAAATTTTATTATCATTTTCTATAATCCAACATCTTAAATCTTTGTTGAACATAATCCAGTTCCTCATTATCTATTTAAACATATTTTTTTCCATTTCTTCTTCATCCTGATATTTTAAATTTTCTTGCTCAAGTTTCTCATCATATTTCTCCTTAAAATACTCATTTCTTAGATAATCACATATTTTCATTCTGAAACATTCATTATCTCTTTCTGTTGTTGGATACTTCATAGCTTTTGATATAGTGAATGTCACCTCTTGATCGGTAACTCTTATAGTTAACTCTCATATTTGAACATCCATCATAGCTCTTTCAGTAGAAAGGAATGGTCTTCCTAAAATTATAGGAATTTCTTTATCTTCATTCATATCTAAAACAATAGAATTTATAGGAAAGATAAATTTATCAACCTTCACTCAAACAACTTCAATAACTCCTTTAAGATAAGTAATAGAATGATCAGCTAACTAAAAAGTTATTGAAGAAAGAGAAATTTCTCCTATTCCCAACCTTTTAAAAGTTGATAGAGGCATGAGATTAATGCTGACTCCCAAATAAGATAAGGCTCTTCCAAAAAAATTTTCACCAATAGCACGAGGTATAGTGAAGCTACAAGATCTTTAAGTTTTTCAGAAAGCTTTTTTTGAATAATTAAGATACACTCTTCACTGAGTGAAATAGTCTCATTATCTATAAACTTCATTTTCTTATTTAGTATATCCTTCATAAACTTCACATAATTGGGCATTTATTCTAAGGCTTCAACAAAAGGGATATTTACAGTTAATTTTTTAAGGATTTCAAAGAATTTTGAGAATTTTTTATCTCTCTTTTGTTGCTTCAATCTTTGAGGAAATGGAGGTGGTGGTCTTTCAACGGTAATTTTATCGTTTTAAGCAGATATTCTAAATTGGGATATATATTATCATTACTTTTTTCAGTTTCCACCTTCTCTTTTTCAACTTCAACATCTTTTTGCACTCTTGATTCTAATTCTTTTCCACTTCTTAATTGTATAGCCTTAATTTGTTCTTTATTTTGATCATTTGGGTTAATCTCAACATTACTAGGGAAAGTTCCTGAAGGTCTATTACTAAGTGCAGTAGCAATATGTCCTAATTTATTTTCAATATTTTAATAGTAGCTCCCTGAATTTGTAATTGGTTCCCTTGACTTTGTAATTGATTACTCATATTTAATATCAATTCTTCTATAGACAACTTCTTTTCCTTAAATTGTGGGTTACCATTGAAATTTGGAGGGTAAGAAGGTCTATAACTAGTGTTTCCCTGGTTGTTCGAATTTCCCAATGGGCTTACAAAATTGTTTCCCCACTGCGGATTAATAGTAACAGTGTTATTATTCCAGTTTAAGTTTGAGTGGTTTTTCCAACCGGGACTATAATAATTAGAATAAGGATTGTTAGGTCTATTATTTATAGCATTCAAAGTCTCATAAGATGATTAAGAATCTACTATTTGTCCCAATAAATTTTCCTCTAACACCTGAGGCATTTCAGAATAGTTCATTTTGAATTGATCTATTTTTTTTTAAATCACAGCAATTTGAGAAGCTAACATAGATATTGCATCAGAATCATGAATACTAGCTACTTTTTTTTTTGATTTACCCGCTCAGAGGCCATTGAAAATTATTAGTAGTCATCTCTTCAATTAAATAATATGCCTCATCAAAGGGTTTTGACATTAATGATCCACCAACAACAGTATCAATGATCTATCTAAGAGATCCCACTAATCCATTATAAAATGTTTGAATTATTAATCAATCTAGTAAAGCATGATGTGGACACTTTGTAATGAGATCTTTAAATCTTTCTCAAGCTTCATATATTGATTCCCCTTCAAACTGACAGAAAGATGTAATAATGTCTCTAAGCTTAACAGTTTTTGATTGAGGGAAATAATTAAATAAATTTTTTTGTGATAGTTCTCCCCAAGTTCTAATAGATCCAGGTGCTAACGAATTTAACCAAGCCTTAGCTTTATCCCTTAGTGAAAAAAGAAAAAGTTTAAGCCATACAACATCATTCGACACTCTGTCATATTTAAATTTAGCACACAATTCTAGAAAGCTAGAAAGATGTAAGTTAGAATCTTCATTTGGTGTTCCACCAAATTGATTATTTTGTACCATTTGGATAATAGCAGGTTCAAGCTCAAATGAATTTGTAGCTACATCAGGATTTTGAATAGTTAATTGAATTTCATCTGATGTAGGGTTAGCATAATCTCTTAAAGGTCTAGGTTGATGTTCATTTTCATGTTTTTAATTATCGACAAGGTTCGCCATTTTGTTCTAATTTTAAAATTCTTTTTGTTGCTTTCAAGTTTTTCTAATAGTGTGTTTTAACTCGAAATCATAAGGTATTAAACCTTCAGATCCAAAACTATGCATACACAAATACGAATTAAAGAATAAAGGTTTCTATTAGTACTAAATTTACTCTTGCCTCCCCGGCAACAGTGCAAAAAACTTGATGCGAGCTGCTGCTACTAAGGAATATTTTTTTTTTAAATAATTTCAATTCATTCATAAAATATAATTAGTTTAATAAGATAACAGCCAATTTATACGCAAGTATACATATCATTCAAGTAATACAAGGCTCTAGCAGAGTCTTGGTTATCGATCTCATAGGGAGGAAGCAAACCTTAAAGTGTAGCACAGAAATTCAATATTCAATTTGCAATGCACCAAAAGTAAATACTATGATGCTAAACTTTAACAATGCTAGAGATTTTAAGATCACAAAATTACTTTCTATACTTCAAATTAAAGTTAACAACTACTACAATAAGTTTTGTAATGCAAGGTTCAAGTTTAGAGAAAGTGTCCTCCCCCTTATAATGATATTATGGTGAGTGAAAGATATAGATTAGTATAATTATTGTATTATGTCAAATAGAAGCATACATAATCTTTACCCTCTTCTGAGTGCTATAGAGAACATTGGCTAATCCTAGGCTTAGTCCCTAAATCTGTGGTTAGGCTGGGAGGGTGCTGGCCCTCACTCCATAGGTCCCACTTCCTTTCGCCTGAAGGCTAACACTCACTTTAGTTTCCAAATACTAGGACTAAATTGGGGATTATAGTCTGACACCCTAAAATCTCTAATTCTAGGACCAACAAACCATATTTCCCTATTTATTTCCCTCCAACGCCCACGAACTGCATCACTCATTCATGCACAATGAATGTAATCTCCACTTTTGTTGTAGAAAGCATAGCCCTTTCGGATTCTATGTTTCACAATATATTTTAAGAATTCAATTGGCCAGATCAAAAATTAAATGAAGAACGAAGTGAAAAATCATCACAATTTCTTATCTTTCATATGGCACATCCAATCTAAACCATCACTTCACCTTTTATCATTGCAAGAAGAAAGATAAAGAAATTTACTTAGAATTCATGAGGAAGATACAAAAATACAAAGATTTTATATATATAAGCAAAATCATACAAACAATAAGAAGTGAATACAACTTATCTTAATTTCTTCCCCAAGCAAATCCCTTGAAGTTCTTTTGAATCTCCTTCTCTCTTCACAACACACAATTCTCTCTTGGAATAGTAGGAAGAAGCAATCTCTCACTTTCCCTCTCCTCCTACAACTCTTTTGAGAAGAATCCTATGTAAAACAACACTAAACACCAATCCCTAGACTCTAAACTCTCTCTAAAAACTTCCTCTCGAATCACACACACTTTACTTCACTTACATTAACACACACCACACACCACACCACTAATTCTAGCGCCCAAAACAAGTTAAAATAATCTAGGAATAAATTTCCCAAGAATTGCCTCAAGAATCCCTTAAAAAATGTTCTAAATACATTGAATTTGGCCTTCACTGACATTGGGCGCCGTCGGCGCCCATCGTGCGATTTAATTTTGGACTCTCTAGAAAACGCACCGTCAGCACCCATTTGGGCACCGTCGACGCCAGAATTTCAAATTCCTGGTTTTTGCCTTTTTTCGTTCCAAATTCGTTCATTTTCGTTTCTTCTTTCTCCATTGCCTAAAATCATCATACTTGCAGCAAAACATGAAAAATAAATTCATTTAAAGTGCAATATCACCAAAATGAGTACAAAGTGTATATGAAAAATAAAATATATTTTTGGTGCATCAGGCGCCTAAGTGCCCGGATATGGAGCCTAAGCGCCAGCAGACAGAGAAGGCATCGTCTAAGTGCCAAAACTCTGTGTTTAAGTGCCAAAAAGTTACTTTGCAATTTTAATAAATTTTTTGCAAATTTTGAAGAGATGTTTGATGCATCCTTTGGTACAAACATGGATAATTGATCAAGGGCTCCAAAAGACATTCAAATTTCACTTGAAATGATGCATTTCTTGGGTAGATTTATTGAGTATGGACACATTTTGAAGAGGCACCAAGGAACCTTTTGAGAAAGTTTAAAATCAAAGACTTGAAAGAGAGAAGAGAGTCATGATTAGAGTAATTGTTGTGTGTTCTTTTAGGGAGTTTTTAGAGAGTAGTTAAAGTAAGAAGTTGTAGGATTCTTACTTAGGGTTCCTCATACTTTTCTCATTCCAAGTGAAAGAGAAGGTGAGTAGGGATTCCTAAGTAGAAATCCATTATTATAGAGAGCTTTAAACCCTCTTGGGTTGGGGGACTAATCCAAGGGAGTCCTATAAGAGAAAGGAAGAGATTCAAATGAACTTCAATAGTTTGGTGGAGATGAACTTGAGATAAGTTTTTATCTTTGTACTTCATTTGGTTTTAATTAAGTCTTCTTGTGTTTTCTACATGGTTTTAATTTTAAACTACTTGTTGTTGAGTTTTCTCCATGGATTCTGAGTAGTCTTCTTTATCTTTTTCTTTAAAATGAAAAGTAACTAAGAGTGCTGTATAAAATTTGTAGAAGTATTGATCTTTAATGTTGGAAGAATTTGTGATTGTTTTAATCATTGCACCTCATTTACTTCTTAATTGGCAAATTAAGATGTTAATAATTATTAGGAGAACCTGTAAGGTCCTATTTGGTATTGTCTCAATCAACAATAGGTAGAAATCACATGAGATTATAGGGATGAGAAAGTAATTCATATAATTTTGTGCAAATAAATGGGGATATAGTTTGATGGGTGTAGAACTGAAGACTTTAGGGTGACAGACTAAAGCCCCTAATTTGAATTATTGTTTTAGGTTTTGATGCGAGATGTTAGTTCCTGGTGGAGGGAAAGGAGGGAACTCTAGAGTGAGAGCTAGTATTTTTCCTACCTAACCCGTCTTCAAAAACAATTCAAATTTCAAACTAGTCAATGTTCTTTATAGCATCTCTAGTAAGGGCAAATAGTAAAATTGCTCCTATTTGACTCAGTACATTTTGAATACTTCCACAACAGAATTCTTGTACTTATTACCTATTCATGTTAAGGAAAAAGATATTTTCATCTATACTTCTTTAATCTTACAAAAATCTCGTTTTAGTTAGTAAATTGTTTACTTTATTTCACAATTTAAGAAATTACCAAAAAGAATTGAATTTTAAAGTGTTATGTTATCTAAAACAGTTTAAGTATCTTTTTATAAATATAATTTGTGATCTAAAAACCTTTTTATCTTTTAAATTTCCAACATTTTCCTCGTGGGATCGATATTTCGAGGCTTAATTAGAAAGTCCTATATTACTTAATAACGATACATATACTTAAATAGAATCCTTGAATTTAGATATCACTGTTGCATTTTTATTTACATTGGAATCAAGTTTTGGTGTCGTTGTAAAGAAGGAAAATTTATATTAAAAATATAAGTATGATTTGATTACAACAAGTATAAATTTACCAGTATTTGTCTGATAGTAAATAGAATCAGGATCACCCTACACTATCTTAGATTCTACTAGTACACAAGTTTGTGTTTACTTGTCAAAGAGTGTATCATCTATGATATTTTCCCCAACTCTTTTTGGCTATGAACTTTTTGGGGTTGCACTGCTACTATCTTGGGCCACTTCTTTAGTATAGTACTATTTTTGAGTTGCGAGTTTCTATGGTGGAATTGGGTTCTGATTAATGGAAACAAAGGGAAAATGAGTCGATATCGCAAAGGGATTATCAGAAAGCAAAATAGTATAGCTTCATCTATGGGATTGGGAATTCATGGTTTGAGCCTAAAATAGCCTTCTATTTATTGGTTTTTTCAATATGCAGGGCTAGTTTGAGTGGCTGAAGTCTTTTGGTTTAGATTGATGAGGTGTTTGGTCGAATTCTCGAATCCAATTGGAGGATGCCGCATGGAAGTCAATATTGGTGTGCCTCCATTTAGATAATGTCACGTGGACTTAACAAATGGGTGGCTTACCATGGAAGTTTCAAGGTGGTTTGGACTTGGTTTGCGTCACCCTTGGGCTGTTAGAGAGGATAAGTTTTAGTTGAGTAAGTTTCAAATTGAACTAATGGAATATTAACATGTGTAGGGATGTTGGATCAAGAGTGCAGGCTTTCTTGAAAGAACCTTCTAGAGTGGATGAAATAGCTTGGAGGGAATTCAAATTTTATTCTAATAATGGCATGGAGTGAAGCCAAGAGGTACTTGAAAAAAATTAGCAAGTGATGAAAGCTTAGGGGAAGCAAAGTTTTGCAATAATTGGTTTAGAAGTGTCTTCTAACATGACTTCAAAAGTTGTGTAGGATTGGCGTCATAATGGATGAATTGGAATGTTGATATCAAAGCAATTTTTTGGCGAAATTTAGCTTCAAAAAAATATTGCCAATAGGAAGCCCCTAAGGATTGGATGAAATTTTGAAAGATCCACCAAGTGGAGGGGTGTGTGTGAGGGTGAATTTTTTGTTGTTTTTATTGTTAATTTTGAAATTATTATTTTTTAAACATTAGAAAAAATTGGGTAATGTTTTTAGTGATTTTATGAGGTTGCATGAAAATTTTGGATTCTTCAAAAATTATTTTTAATTAAAGTGAACTAAAAAAAGAATTTTAATATGGAATGGAAAGTGATTAATTTTATGTATAAAAATCTCATTTTTTTTAGTTTTAATTTTATATATTTTTATTAAATTTTATTAATAAAATTAATTATTGTATTATTTTCAATTTTTTATTGATTTATTTAAATTTTTATAGTTTTTATTTTTCTTTTCTTTTGTTATTTTAAATTTTGTTATATTTTGAAGTTCAATATGTTGGCCTCAGTCAACAAAAATAAAAGTTGATGATTTAAGCTCAAACATATAAGACTACAAGGAGTTGGCATGGGTCCTACACTAATCCTTGAGGAATAGCCACTAGAAAATCCTAAGGTTAAACCTTAAATTTTAGAGAGAGAAAGGGAAAGAAAATGAGATCGACAAATGTACCCCCAATAGGTGTGGTGTAAAAGACAAATATACAATACGTATTGGCATTGACTAAATGATCAACAAGATATAAAGAAATGTCCAAGTAACACAACCTTTAACCATCAAAAGAGTTGAATCAGAGATTTAATTTGAATTAGTTCTCAATTTTAATTTTGAATATTTTTTTATTTTAACTTCCAAGATTTTGGAACTTTGATTTGTTTTGCATTTTTAACATTTTAAAATTTTTAGAATTTTATTTTGGATCCTATATAAAGAGTGCTGAAGGAAGGCTTGAAAGATTGATTGAATCAGAGTTGTGGAAAAGAGTTCCTTTCAAGAAGAAACATCCTAAATCCACAAAAATTGAAGAAAAAAGGATGATTAGTTTAAGGCAGAAAGCTCGGGGAATCGCATCTACCTTAATAATAATCAAATGATCAAACCCATGGTAAAACGCACAGGGACTCATATTTATGACTGAATCCAATTGAGAAAAGGATATCTTGCGCCATTTAAGGTGGTCTTATTCTAGTTTTTAGAATGATTGATTAATTTAGAAATTAAAAAACCTTAAATCAATTAAAGATGGCCTTACATCTATTTTTTAAATTAATCAAGGTGAGCAAAAAGCTTGGGGACTCATATTTACTATCATGTTTGATTGAGAAATAAATCTCTTACTCTATTTAAGGTGTTCTTATTCTGATTCTCAAGGAGAAGTTAATTGTTTTCTTAGGGCTTATTGAAGGCCAAAAAAGTCTTAGATCTAACCTAAGAAAAACAGAGGTGACTAGGTCAAGAAGGAATGTTAAGATACTCACATTATACTTAAGAGAAAATTAGAAAATTCAGATCAGGAAGGAATGTCAAGAGACTCACATCAAACCTAAGAGCTAATCAAGAAAAGGATACATATTTTATCAGGGCTTATAGAAGGCCGGAAGGGTTTACATTAGGGATGACTAGATCATAAAAGAATGTTAAAGGAATCACATCCAACTTGAGAGCTAATATAAAAGATCAAATTATGGTGGAATGCGAAGGGACTCACATCCAAACTAAGAGTTGATCGAGGAAATGATGCTTATTTTCTCGGGGCTTATGGAAGACAAAAAGGACTTACATCTGACCTAAGGGAAGCAGGGTGACTAGACCAGGTAGGAACACTAGGGGACTCATATCCAACCTGACATTGGTCAAGGAGAGGATGTCTTAATTCATTCAAGGGAGTCTTATACCCTCCTCACAAGATAAAACTATCACATTGGGAAAGAATGCTAGGAGACTCACATCTAACCCAAGAGGTAAACAAAAATATCATATTGGGAATGAATGCCAAGGGACTTACATCTAACTCAAGTACTAATTAAAAGAAGATATACATATTTTCTTGGGTCTTATAAATTGCCAAAAAGGACTAACAACCAACCTAAGGTAAATAAGGGGACAAGACCAGAAAGAAATATTAGGGAGCTCACATCCAACCTGATACTAGTTAACGAATAAGAAACATGTTCCATTTAAGGTGATCTTAATCCTATCCTAAAAAAAAGTGATCGATTTAATTAAGGAAAAAGGGTGGAAAATAATGTATGAAAGAGATCCAGTTCTATAAGAATAGAACCAGCCAAAGCTTTCCAATACGGAAAAAAGAACTAATAATTTTTTGCAGAAGACAACTTTTTTCTGGGAAAGGGAAGTGACAGAGTAATAGATGAGAAAACTTAACCTAAACTAAGTTAGAGAAAGAAGTTAAATTTCTCTATTTTGTTTTGTTTCAATTTGATTTATTTGATTTGTTTTCATTTCAATGGTTTGATTTGTTTTACTTTGTTTTCATTTTGATTTATTTAGTTCATTTGTTTTGTTTTCTTTTGTTTGATTTGTTTGATTTTTTTTATTATTATTCTTTTGTTCATTAACTCCTTTTTTTTAATCTGGGGTAAACCCAGTTAGATGGCTTTTGTAATCAATCACATAGCAGCCATAACAATTAGAATACAAAATCATATGCTGTAATATAAAGATAACAGAAGACATTTATAATATTTCATTAAAAAGAGCACCATAAGATTCATATCCAAAATTGTATCCTTATTTATCATGAACAACTATGCATTATCATGTACTATGTATTGGCAACCCATTATATATCATCATGTTGTATATCATCATATTGTATATCAACATACCATGTATCATTGTACCATGCATTCGACACTAGTTATCATCCACTAGTACCAATGTACCAGTGCATCAGTCTCTAAATATCAATGTATCAGTATATCAACATTAGTATGTATCTATCTATGTATGTATACCAACATATCTATATTAGTTCCTGTATATCAGTTACCAATATTGGTGTATCCAGTGCTATGTAGAAAAAACCTCACCTCCTAAGGCGCTGTTCAAAAAAAAGTTCCTTCAAGTACATTTATAGGTGTGATGTTTCTGAAGACATCATAACTTAAAGGGCCTTTATTTTAATGGCTGACCCGACTCTCAATTACGCAGTAATTTAGTTTCCAAAAGATGGCCAAAATCTTGACCCGATTTATATTTAGCGGCTAGTGTACAAAATTGAAATGTTACAAAATTTAGAAAATGATTTACACATCAGGGGTACTACGCAAGTATACGTATCGTTTCAAGTAATAAAGGGTTTTTTGACCCCAGTATCGATCCTACAGAGAATCGAGGTAAGAAATCCCTTAGGTTAATTCTAGTTTACTACTATGAGGTCTTAGTTTGGAATGTCAATAAAAGTGGTTTTTATAAAAATTACTCTTAAATGAAATTATTAAATATAAAGATAACTTATCTCGATAATTTAGTTTAGAGAATTTTGAGATGTTAAAGACTTCCCTTCTCGTGCAATGACCTAGATAATGTGAAGTAAGGAAATGCTTAAATATAATGTTGTCAGTAACAACTAGGAACAAACCTATTCTTTACCCCCTTTCGGCATTAGTAAAGAACATTAACTAATCTAAAATTTGTTATAGCATTTGTAGTAGTGCTGAGTAGATTATGACCTCTCACTTCTAGATTATCCATTGTGCCCTCTCTGTAGAACCTATAAGGGACCCTTAGATCCAAACTCTAAACTAAATTGATAAAAAAAATCTAGCCTGTCACCCTAGAAACATCATTTCTACGTCCATCAAAACATATCTCCCTATCTATTTGCATTATTCTTAGATTGTGGCCTCCCTTCTCATAAGATGAGTGTGACATTTACAAGTTGGGTGAAATCATAGTTCTCCCGGGTCATTGTGTTTCTCAAAGGATTTTAACATTATAAATTGATAGTTTGCAAAGTAAATAGAGAGCCGGTGAAAATACCATCACATTAATGAAATAAAAAGAATATCTAAGCAAATCGAAATTCCTAAACATGCATCTATTTCATTACAAGAGAAAAGTAAAATGAAGATAATGACATAAAAAATAAAAGAATTGATAAAATTAAGTAATACATTATGTGCTAATAAGGAACAAATGCTTACTTACCCTCTTCCATGTGTATAAGTACGCTTAACATTTTATTAGGTTTATGTTATTATCTCTCACCTAGAAGCTCCTAATTAGAACAAATCATTGTATTATATTTCCTTAAAAGTTGCTTTGCCGCCTGAACTTCATTACTAACCAATCGGTCAATGTGAGTGCACTCATGTTGTAAGTTCACCGCTCTCCTGAGTCTTAGTTTTACTTACAACAGATTTTAACATAACTTATTGCTACTTAAGTTATGTCAATGAAAAAAATGAGATATTACTCATCACATGGAAATAAAAATAATTCTATCATAAAACAAATTTTTCTACACATACCACTGCTTCATATTTAAAAAAAAAGAGTAAAGAAAACTACTCACAGAGCATGGATAAAACACAACAAAAACTTCATTTAAATAAAAAAAAATCCACTAGAAAGTATTTACAACAATTACAAGATAATGAAGAACATAATACTTAACTTTTTCCCTCCAAAAGAAAGATTAAAAATCTCTCCAACAAAGTCTTCTGCCGATCAATTCGTCGCTCATACTTTCTTACTGATAGCACTCAAAAACCCTCACCATTTCTCCAGAAAATGGAGAAATCTACACTCCATCCACTCGCGCCAAAATCTCTCTAAAATCCTTCTAAAACTCCTCCTAATTACTCCCTAAATTACTTCTTAATTACTTTCTCATGAGAGCGTCAAGGCTCTCTTTTTAAAGAGACAAAACATTTCTTCATTCTAAGAGACACACCTCTTCACTCAAAGAGACAAATCTATTCATCCAAAAACCTTTTCCAAGTGTCTATATTCAATGAATCACTCCATGCGGCTTGCAAGTTGCTTGAAATCTTCCAGAACATCCTGGAATGGCCCAAAATTGCCCAAAAGCCATCTAAAAAGAGTCTCGAGTGCTATGACGCCAGAATCAACGCTATAGCACTTGTTTGTAGTCTTGACTGGCATTATAACACTAGTTTGGGCGCTACAACGCTATTTTGGGCGCTACAATGCCACCCTGCGGACAACACACCCGTTTGCTCCGTTTAGACTCTATTTCACCCCGTTTCAGCTACAGTTTGCTTCAAGCATTATACGTGCAAAATAAAAACGAAAATAACATTTCTTCAAAGTGTAATTCAATTCAAATATTTGTGATAAATATGAAGAATATTAAACATAGAAAGACATCAAAAATGTACCATATCAAAATTTTCTTCCTTGCTCGATTGACTCTAAATTGTACTATTTTTGCTTCATTTTCTCTAAAAATCACTTTCTTGTACCTGAAGTGAAAAACATGCAAAATACTTTTATTTAAAGTGTAATATCATTAAAAGCCATTAAAAATAAACATGATATATATATATAATTAATTAAGTAATATTTAGGCATATCAATACATTTGATCCATTCTCCTAAAAATAATAGAGATCCACTAATAACACACTCCAGGAATAAAATATTTAGTTACATCAGCTTCATTTCGGTTCAGCAGTAAGACCAGGCCCACATGCAACGGCCTCTCCATTGATCTCTTCTACTCGCGAGACTACTATCTCGAGTCATTGTTATCTATTTACATAATTTTATATTTAAATAATTACACATCAAATAAACTGAAGAACTTGTCCCTGCCCTAAACTGTCTCTCTCTGCTGATTCGTAGTGAACGTACTGGTTCACCTCAAAACTACGTCCCGAACCACAAAGAAGAGCACAGAGCTATGGCGGCAGCGATCACCAGTGGCTACCCGTTGGGTTCCTACTCTCCGTCGGCGTCACTGTCTTCGTCGTCTTCAGTCTTTATCGGCCGATTTCTCCGGCGACCTCTTCGATCAGTCTTTCGAGCCTCTATTTCGTCGCCGCCCGCGCGAATAGTTGGCGTCGGGTTCCATATTTCCTGTCGGTCCTCAGCTCCTACTGCATCGCCTATTTTATCTTCTCATGAAAGAGGTCGCAACTTTACTCAGTTCTCCGCTACGTCGTCCTCTCCCCTTTTCCAAATATTATCTCATTTCTCTAGTTTTTGCTTTGAAGAAATAGGGATTCTGGTGTCGCTGGTTTGTTGCTTTCTAATACATTGCTTTTCTATAACGCAGGAACTAATTTATAGTCATTTTAAAATTCCGTTACGTGCAAGTCGGGTTTTCCTGTCTTTCTCTCGTCAGTTGTACTTGCTTGAGGTCATATGCTCTTTGTCGTGCAAATTCCCGACATATAATTGCTATTTTGATGTTTCTTATGCGGCTACTTCTTTCACTTTCTTTCTTCTGTCTTTCTTCTTTTGAATTTCGGCAATCCAAATGTGTTACCTGTACTTTGTCCGTTTTTTATGAGCTTGTTTGGCTCTTGTATGTAAATTTGCTTTAAGGGTGCCATAGTTAAAGCCCAATGAAAATAGGCAGTTTTTGGATTGAAATACAGTTTTTTGGTGTTGTTTGAAAGCCAAAATTTCTTTTTTTAGACATTGCCAGACTGTTTCTACTCAACAAAATGTATGGGTTCCATGAAATTGATATGAGTTTAGGAGTCTTTTTTTTTCAAAGGATATTGTTTGATGCAATTTCTTTGAATGAATATGAGTTTATCACTTGTGCTAGAGTTTTAGATTTGCTCATTTTGGTTTGGCTTTATGTAAATGCCAAGTTATTTCTTCTTAAGTATAATGCGATTCAGCACAAAAGTATAACACATATATGCACTTACTTGGGTTTTTTCTTGGGAGAAATTGTATGATATAACATTGGAGCTTTGTTTCCAAATTTCTGCAGAAAAAATACGATTGAAGGATTTTATTCATATTAGTGATTTTGACAATGAAACAATAATGAAGATCCTTCAAAAAGCCACTGAAGTCAAAGCATTGTTGAAATCCGGAGATCGAACATTCCAACCATTCAAAGGGAAGACCATGGCCATGATTTTTTCGAAGCCATCTATGAGGACTCGCGTTTCATTTGAGGCTGGGTTCTCTTTACTTGGTGGGCATGCCATATACTTAGGGCCCAATGATATACAAATGGGAAAACGAGAGGAGACTCGTGATGTTGCTCGAGTGCTTTCTCGTTATAATGACATTATTATGGCACGTCTATTTGCTCATCAGGTATGGCGGTGAGTTTCAATCAGTTAATTTGAAATAGTTGTTGTTCCGTCCTTTCTTTGTTGATGACATTGGATAAGATAGCTAAGCTCTTTAACCTCGAATGCTTTCCTTGGGCTATAAGCAAATTAGTGCGCTCTATAACAAAGTCAACATTTGTGAGTATAAAAGACACATTTATGTTTGTTTATATTAGTAATTGAACTAGCTCAAACAAAATTTTAAAAACTTAATATATGAATAAGCTTAAACATGGACCCCATCATTCCTCTTTCTTCATAAACATTCTTGTTTGATGATTAACAGGTAGCTCTATAAGGGACTATTGGGTAATGGGTTTAGGTCGGATTCAGCTTAAATTTTGCTAGACGGAAAAATGACAACTTTTAAAATATGGATTTAGTAAATTTAGTTTATTTTTGAAAACATTTTTTTAGTTGTCTTAAATCCTGAATTACTAAATCCTGGTGTTGGTAGGATTTAGTAAATTTGAATTCACAAAATTCAATAAATTTGTCATCAAACAACTTGTAAGAGCTGCAGTCGAATGATCATTTAATGTTGATTTAATTAATTATTTGTTAATTTATTCTATCTTCTTGTATTCATTTTATAATATGTTAAACGGTTATGAAATTTATATATGTTATATGAGCCATGAGGTATAAGTATGATCAAACAATTAACAAATAATTATATATATAGACTAAAATCATTTTTTCTAGATTGAACATAAAAATCATCAATTATATTTAGTTGTTTATTTCAAATTTGATTAAATTTCATGAATATATTTAAGTTTAATAATAATTATGTAAGTTTTAAAATCATTAGGCTTGAACATATCTTTTGTTTGGCTTAAATAAAGCTCGATTTTTATTTGAATTAGATTGAAAAATTCATGAATAAGGGTATGCATTTGAGGCAGTACTGAGCTTTTCCAACTTATGCTTAATATGCGAACTATCTGGATAATCTGTCGATACGCAGCTGATCTGGATAAGCTGTATGACTGTTTGGTTTGTGCGTTTGTAAACCAGCTGATTTAGGATAAATGTTCATTCTACCCATATTTTGGATAAGCTGTTATGGTGTTTGGTTTGTGCGTTTTGGAAAACAGTTGTGTACAGTGTGACAAATTATACTAAATAATTTTTTTTAATTGAAAATTATAATTTTTTAGGAAAAATTATTGTATTTACATAGTAGAAATTATAATTTTTCAGGATAAAACTTAAATTTGTAATGTTTAATATGCATTATGGAAAATTAGAATTTGTAATCAAAATAATTTATAATTTGTTTATTTATGTAATTATTTAAATTGAGATTTATTATATTAAATTATTATTTAAATTATTTAATTATAAATTATTTTGATTACATATTACAAATTATATAAAACACTGCCGTTGCCGGTCCCAAGCCGGATGTGAAAAGTGGAGGGTTGCATTAGGTAGTCGACATACAGCGTAAAACTTGTCGAAAAAAATCATGACATGAATCATTTTGATCATTGTGTAAAATGTGCTTAGGGCGTCCTCGGAGACGACGCGCTGTATGGCTCGAATACGATGGAAAGTGTGCGAGGGCCGCTACGCCGAGCGTCCGGGTGTAGTGTCGAGTAGCGAGGTTCCCGCATTACGGACGGATGCGGGTAAAGAAGTTAGTCCATGATACTTAGTATTAGGATAGGATCCTGGAATATAGGTACTCTCGATGGTAAACTAATGGAATTGGTTGATATTATGATCCATAGAAAGATAAATATCCTATGTATTCAAGAAACTAAATGGGTTGGAGAAAAAGCTAAGGAGATTGATAACTTAGGTTTTAAAGCTATAGTATTCAGTAAGAGTCGTACTTAGAAATGGTGTAGGTGTAATTATAGATAAGAGTTTGAAAGATAATGTTGTCAAAATTAATAGAGTTGGAGATAGTAATTATAGCGACTTAAGATTATTATTGATACTTAAGATTTTTAATATTATAAGTCTTTATGCTTCCTCGAGTTGGTTTAGATATAGTTCTAAAGATAAATTCTGGAATGATTTAGAAGACTTAATACACTCGATACTTCTCGAAGAAAAAATTTTTATTGGAGGAGATTTAAATGGACATGTCGGTAGAGTGGTAGAAGATTTCGAAATATTCATAGGTAGTTACGGTATATGGAGCGATTAATGAAGAAGGTAGAACCATTTTAGATTTTTCTTTAGCGTATGATTTGATTATTACTAATACTTTATTCAAGAAAGAGATGAACATCTTATTACTTATAAGAATGGATCTAATAAAACACAAATCGATTATTTTCTTATGAGAAGAAGAGATCGTCGAGATTGTAAGGATTGTAAGGTTATTCAAGTGAAGCAATTAAGTACCTAACATCGATTATTAGTTCAGATTTTAAGATGAAGAGTTGTAAAATAAAGAATACTAGGAATCAACATCGTAGAATAAGATGGGAGCACCTAAAAGACACAAATAAAATTATTTTTATGAGTAAAATTCAAGATTTAAATATTTGGGATGTTCATGAAGACGTGAATGTTATGTGGGAAAAATTAACTAATACTTATTAAACAAGTAGCTAAAGATGATCTTGGAAAATCAAAAGAAAAGTTTATAAATAAAAATAGTTGGTGGTGGAATGATAATGTGCGAAAAGATAAAATATAAGAAGTTATGTTATAAAAATTGGTTTAAATGTAAAAGCGTAGAGAAGCTGGGAAAAATATAAAACGACCGCAGTGAAAGTGTAAAAGAATAATCGAGTAATGTTAAAAATTTTCTTTTAGTGATCTTTATAACATGTTAGATACTTAAGGAAGGTGAAAAATATATGTATAAATCCAACTAAACAAAGAAAAGAAAAGTAAAGATTTAACTCGAAGTAAAGTGTATTAAAGATGAAAATCAAAAAGTCTTTCTTAGAAAAAGATATTCAACATAGAGTGGGTGAGTTATTTTGATAAACTTTTTAATGATGATGCTTGAAAGTACGATTGACGCTTAGTGATCTTAATATCGTTAATAATAATAAAACTTTTCATTTTTACGCGTCGCATTAGTAAAAAAGAAGTTGATAAGGCTTTAAAGAAAACTAAGGGGCAAGTCCGTAGGACTCGATGATATCCCAATTGAAGTGTGGAAATGTTTAGGTGATTTGGGGGTTTCGGCTTACTAAACTTTTTAATATTATTTTAAAAACTAAAAGGATGCCCGAGGAGTGGAGAAAGAGCATTTTGGTCCCCATTTTTAAGAATAAAGGAGATGCACAAGAGTGTGCAAATTATAGAGGAATTAAATTGATGTGTCATACTTTAAAATTATGGGAGAGGGTAATTGAACATAGGTTAAGACGTATTACGAAGATTTCTCATAATCAATTTGGATTTATGCCGGGCGGGTCTACCATGGAAGCTATACATTTATTGAGAGGTTTGATGGAGAAGTATAGAGATAATAAGGAGGATCTACATTTGATTTTTATTGATTTAGAAAAAGCTTACGATAAGGTTCCAGAGATGTTCTTTGGAGAGTCCTCGAGAAGAAAGGTGTTGATATAACTTATATTCAAGTCATTAAAGATATGTATGCTAGAGTCGTTACATGTGTTCGAACCGAAGGAGGATTGACCAAGTATTTTACTATTTCGTTGGTTTACATCAAGGATCGGCTTTAAGCCCATATCTTTTTGCTTTATTTATGGATGGTCTTACTTGGGCATTTACAAGAGGATGTACCTTGGTGTATGCTTTTTGCTGATGATATCCTCCTTGTGGATAAGACAAGAGAAAAAGTCCAGGAAAAACTTGAATTATGGAGGTCTACATTGGAGTCTAAAGGTCTTCGTTTGAGTAGAACTAAAACCGAATACATGGAATGTAATTTTAGTAATAGTAGGTCTAGTGACAACGAGTGTAACTTTGGGTGATCAAATTATTAAAAGGTGTGAACGATTTAGATATCTTGGGTCCATTGTTCAAAGCGATGGTGATATAGATGGGGATGTGAATAGTAGAATTCGGAGTTGGTTGGTTGAAGTGGAGGAATGCGTCCGGCTCTATTGTGTGATAAGAAAGTACCACTTAGACCGAAAGGAAAATTTTACAAGATGGTGGTGAGACCTTCAATGCTCTATGGTGCTCGAATGTTGGCCTTTAAAAGAGAAGCATAATGTTAAGTTAAGTGTTGCCGAGATGAGAATGATTAGGTGGATGAGTGGCTTTACTCTTAGAGACAAAATGCGAAATGAATATATCCAGTAAAAGGGTTGGAGTTGCACCAGATGACGGATAAAATTAGAGAGAGTCGCCTTAGATGGTTTGGTCACATTAAACGTCGACCACACTGATGATCCGATTAGGAGAGTAGATGTTTTAAATACAACTTATGTTAAGAAAGGCGAGAGGCGGACCTAGGAAAACTTGGGCTTATTGCATAAAAAATGATCTTAATTTATTAGAATTGAACGAAAATTTGACACTAAATCGGACACAATGGAGAAAAAGGATTCATGTAGCCGACCCCACTTAGTGGGATTAAGGCTTTGTTGTTGTTGTTGTTGTATTACAAATTATATAAATAAATCCCTAAAGTTTATAAATTATTTTGATTACCACCAAACAGCCAGAGATGAAACACTGCTATATTGCCACCAAACAGGCTTCTAAAATGCAGCATCATTACATGCAATTTGAAATACTGCTCCAACTGCCATAGTGAAACCATTTAACGAAACTGAAGATAATTTGTGCGATACGCAAATAATAACATAGTACAATGCGGTGGCTTCACAGAAAATGCAGTTCCACCTTTCAAAGTAAAACTAAAATACATATTGAAGCTACAACTAGTAATAAGATTATAACATTCAATTTACTATGCAACATCTCATGGGAACTACTGTTCAGTTCGTGGATAATCGATCATTGAGCAACATTATGTGCTTTCAAAACACTCGAACCAGAGGTCATATGCTCCGATTGTGCTACGATTGAAGTCTGTGGAACATTGTCAGATTGGGATAACGTTGACTCTGACGGGTTGTCTACCCATCTGAAAATTTGCAGTCGTCCTGTCCCTGATTCCACCTTGGGCATCGATAAAACTGTCGTCCGTAGCTA
This sequence comes from Papilionanthe hookeriana x Papilionanthe teres, assembly GCA_022702705.1. NCBI lineage: Eukaryota > Viridiplantae > Streptophyta > Magnoliopsida > Asparagales > Orchidaceae > Papilionanthe > Papilionanthe hookeriana x Papilionanthe teres. The sequence goes on along the minus strand of CM040424.1, from coordinate 24,337,711 downwards.
TGTTGTCGTCCCGAAGTGAGTAGTACGGACGGAAATCCGCAACGGCACATCAATTGCATGGACTTACCTGCATATCTGAAACTCATGGTACTGTAATTATTTTGAAGAGAATCGATCAGTACCAAAATGTAAGAATTAATGAAAATCTGTATTATAAGAAAGAAAATTGCAAATATAAGGTGCAACAGAATATCGTTGGGGCATTTACATACGCAGCATTCAGTTCTCTTTTACATCGTGGTACTGATGGCAAAAATTTCCATTCTGTTCTCTTTAACATATAGTGAAAAAGGCAACACATTCAAGAAGAACCAACTTAAATCTAAAATATTGATAGCGAGTACTCCATAGCTAGTCAAACATTCAGGAAACAAAATTTACGCAATCATTTCAATTAACTGTAAAAGGGACAACAAATTACGTGGTTCGGTCAAAGTGACCTACATCCACAAGTGAAAGAGCATTAAATTTCTTTATTATCGTAATATAAAATGATTTACATGAAGCTTCAGTAACCTTCTATTTACATGAAGTTATAACACTTTGCCATTGCAAATCACAGCACGTCAAATACCCTAAAATTACAATTCTTACAACATGCATTTCTAGTAGCCGAAATCACACCACCTATGAAGATATAAGAATTTCTCCTATTTACAACAAAAACTTGTACATGAAGCTCCAACCATCTTTCAACAACAGCTATCAATTATTTTTTACCTGAAATGAACTCATGCCTAAACGTGCAACTCTTTCTACATGAAGCTCTAGCTGTACCAGAAAAAGGATTCACAATTGCATAGTTGCATAAACCCATAAATACAGAAGTACAAACTGCTTTGAATCCAAGCATTGCACGCCTAAACTTTAATTGAACCTGTATAGAACCCTTTTCCCCCATCAATTGAAATAGAATTATATCACGTGATGGCGTGCAGTTTGGAGAATAAAGTGCAGGTAGTTATCAGCTCTTTTTAAAATCTGAGACGATTCATCTACAGGTGATGATTGTGCCTGAAGATTATTGAGGTCATCCTGCAATTTCTGCATGTGTAGAGTGTGATCTTGACCTTAAGCATATATTTAACATTTCACCACCAGCAGTTGCCCTACAAGAGTAGGGCCATCCAAGCTGGACATAACTCCTCTCGCCTGTATAATATGTTGGGGCATTTACATACATACCACTCCTTTGTGCTTATCTAGCACATAAAATTTAAATACTACAATGATTCTATCTAATACTTTCCAAACTATCCCCATTCTCTAATAAGAAGAAGCCATTTGTGTGACAGATAACTAAATGCCCCAAAAAAAGGAAGCTGATTATGTGCTAGCTTGAGCTACGAGACCATAAATATTATACTCCCATGAAATCAACTATATAGCATGAACACATACGGCTCATTTCTTATGTATTTACATATCTAACACCAAAAAGGAAGCTGGTTATGATCTTGTAATGCATTATCAACATAGAAGAAGAAGAAGTCTTTAACTAACTCCCAAGTAATTTAAATTTAGCCATTTACATCACAATCCGGGCTACTCACATGTGAGGTCATAATACGAGACCTTATTTAAAAAGGTGTTGCAGATGTATGTCTCAAAGTATGCCTCCACAGCTTTTCAATTGAAGCACTCATTTGCAGTTGCATTTCAATTGAAGCATACCTTATAATGGTGAGATAGTTAGAAAAAACAAAATTGAAGCATATCTTATATATGCTTACTGAAGTGAACATAAAGCAGAGCAAACATTGCATAAACATTCATACCATCCAATTCTTATATAAGGCACCTAAACAAGACAATTCTTATAACACATATTAAAATGAGACATACTGAAATGAGGCACCAACTTAAAATTATCCATATTGAAATGAGGCACCTAAACAAGACAATCCTTCACAACCCAAGAAGATCAAGCTTGCTTGAACATATAAACTCCACATATTTATACCCTCAAAATATTGCATAGAAGATATCAATTTGTTTTTTTTTTTTAAAGGACTCTAGATTGAGATAAATGCTCTTAAAGTGAAGAGTACTGAGAAATAGAAAAATGCATATACAAAAGCAAGTGGAAGCTCTTTTAAAATAAAAACCTTTGGCATCTCAATGATGCCAACAATACACTTTTAGTACATGCATATCTAGAGGTGTTTCCCATATATATGCACAATTGAAGTTCAAGAAGATAATACATTGCCTTCTTTCCTATAGAGGTGTTTCCCATATAGAGGTATTTTAAACCAATGTGAACTCTGAAGACAATACATTGCCTTCTTTCCCATATATATGCACAATTGAAGTTCAAGAAGATAAAATAAGGTTATTTCATAAAAGAAAACGCCTCAAGAAAATGCCAAAAATAAAAACTCATTCTTGAATTGTACCAAATATAGAGGTGTTTCCGATAAAAATTGTTAAAATCAACAGAAATACTACTATTATGGTATGCAAATATCAACATCTAGTAAGCACAATCAAAGTGACAGTCCCTCATCAGTCTCCCGACAGGAATACTACTATTACACCCAAAGAAAACTCTACCATGATCCTACAATAACTGTAAACAATTAACCAAAACGTTCCAGCATAGATGGGCTATCAGTAATAGTTCCAAAAAGCTATAGGCATAGATGGGCTATCAGTAATGTCCCTCAAAAACATCAAATCAACAAATGTCGCCAGAAAATAGCGAAGCCAAAACTATTGCAGCTAAAGTGGTAAAGTAAATTCCAACATGATAGATAACACCGATCAGTATTAGCAGCAAGGTAGTCCTCCAAAGGCATCTAAAATGAATTCTGCTGAGTCTAATCCAAGCAGATAACAACATCCAGAAACCATAAGCAAAGAGATAGCCCCTCAGCCAACTCTGAAATTGACCACCTTGCATTGAACAACTGTAGGAAAAACCAGAAAGACAGAATGTAGAGTCTCCAGCCAAACAGATAATCTCAGTATGCCAATAGAACTACCATATAATCACCAGCATATAGCTAGCCAAATAGAAATACTAAAACTTCAAAAATCACCAATTACCCATTGCATCAGACTACTAAAAGAAACAGAGCAGCAGAAGAGTGGGACAGCAAATGACAGTTATAACATCAGGTAGTAAGCAAAACTTTTGAATTGTTCGATATCAATTTGATTTCTGAAAAATGTTTGATATGGTAACTCTTCCACTTTGGCATTCATAATAATAGAATAAAACTGTGTAATGTCTTAAAGCAGACATTCTAAAAGATATTACATTTTTTTAATCTATAATTCCCATTCTCAAAATAAAAAAACAAAAAAAAGAGTCTTCTAAGAAACTAAACATGTTATTGCTTCTTCTTCCCTATCATTTTCAACATTATTGAGCTATATATGACAATGAAGAATAATAGCTCAAGCCTATTCACTACTCGATCAATTAGCCACGCTCTAAAACTGAGAAGAACAATGACTTCAATTGAATGACAAAAAAAATAAGGTAGATAGGTATTCTAGTCCTGAACAAGGACTTCAATTTAATGGCAAGCACTCATATCCCCATAAATATAGAAGTTATGAAGAAAATAGTAGAGTTTACATAAAATTTGTAATATCAACATTAGATGTTCATTCATGCTTGGCTGATCTCGTCCGCTATTTGTTCTCTCAAGACTGCCATCTCTGTTGCACCTTCACCGTCTATAGTGTATGCATCATGTGACTCCATTTGTTTCTGTGGCATTATACGTCCCACATGGTATTCGAATGCTTCAGGTGGGATTTCAAGTGAATCTTTGTCTACGACATCGAACTTTGCATCTAACCCGGAAGGGTACCGTCGAATGAAATTGTGTAGGGCCATAGTTCCAACTACTATGTGCACTTGCTTCTGAAATGGGTAGTTCGACATATCACGTAATATAACCCATTTCTTCTTCCACACTCCGAAAGCTTGCTCAATCACACCGCGCAAGGATGAGTGTCTCTTGTTAAATAACTCTTTCTTGCCACGTGCCACACCGCTTGATCTTTCAAAATCGAGTATGTGATACTTCGTATCCGGATAAGGTTTCAGATAACCCCTTTGTAATGGATATCCGACGTCCACCAAATAGTACTTGCCTGCATAGTTATTGCAATTAGCATTTGTAATTGAAAATCAAACGGAAAATCCGTTTATAATTACCTGGAGGTGGATGTGGGAATCCGTGGATACGGTTTCTAGTGGCAATCCTGAAAACACGGCTATCGTGCGCACTCCCTTCCCATCTAGCCATTACAAAGGTAAAACACATGTTGAAATCACACACGGCCATAACATTTTGGGTCGGGGAGCCACACCGTCCGATGTATGCAACCTTGTCCGTACTGAATACTCGTGCATCTACATGTATTTCATCAATTGCGCCAATACAATCCTGACAATAGTAATGTAAGAGTGTATACATCAAGATCATCGATAAATATTATCTCGACTGCGTACCTTGAAGAACGACATGTACCGATGGTCAGTGACAATCTGTGTGGGAACAGACTCGAATGTTGGATCAGCGGATTTAACAGTCTTGTGCGCCAAACTCACTAGAGCATTCAAACCTATTGAGAAATATCTGCTAATGATTTCCGATGAATGTTGGAATCTCTCCATTGCTCCTCGAATTGATTGATTTTGTGATAAGATATATAGAGTTATTGCTAGTACTTCTCTTGTCGTCGTTCTTTTTTATTCATGCAACCCATGGTGGATGCAGAGTTCATCAAGCAGATCACGAAATATCTCCTTTGTCATGCGGAACATGTTGGAGAACCTGGTTGGATGACTCTGTAATAACTCACCTACCCATTTATCTCCAATATGACTGGACGTCATACAAGGGGTTCGGGGAATGTACGTTAGATAGTAAGAGTACAACAATGTCATGATTAGTGCGACATCGACGTTATGGTGAAGTTCTTCGTCATCATGGTTAGCTTGTTCATCATCCATACTACAAAATAATTTAGGTAGTACTTTGTAAAATATATCAAGAAGTAAGGATATTTGCGACAATATGTAGTTGGTTGACTATTACAGAAGTAATGGAAAAATCAGCACTAAACTGAATACAACGCATTGAATTCAACAGTTATGGAAAACAGAAAAATGCCCATTACATATATATTAGAAATAAAATGAAAGAAGTACACTATATAATAACAAAACATTCAATCATCCATGAAAGTCCGTAAGTATTCAAGTCGGTGTTTCTAATCCAACTTTATGAAAAAATGTCTTATGGTTGGATCCCGTAGCAACTTCATGTACTTTACATAGATCTTTGTTTTGGCCATAACCTCAGGGTACGTAGATAGGAGTTGTAGACATTCATCAATTGATGTGTCAGTCGAGAAAACAGTCCTAGCTTTGCAGGTTTCAAGAAGTGTTCCAATGCTGCCTTTGATGAATGACATCCCTTTTTTCTTTTTGTCAACCCTAGGACGCTTGGATGCTCTTGTGGATTGAACATCAGTGTTGACTTCGCTGGGACCTTCCCCTGAGTCACCCAACTGAACGGTTTGCATTTCCTGCCGGAAGTTGGCGAAGCCCTGATCATTAGAGGTGAAAGCATGAGTTCCAGTTGCGACAACCCCTGAAAACATGTCGTCTAGCTTCTCCAACTCCGGATCTATACCACAGGACTTAAATTTTTTTGCACCCGGCACTGCCTGTAATATATTGAATATTTCAATAGTGACATCATTTAAATGCGAAAAAATAATGCAGAATGAAGTGATCTTACATATTTAATTACCTCAAGTTTTTCAGCCAACCATTGCTCTGGTGTATCAATTGTCCTCTTAATTGGATCCCAACCCAAACCACTTGAACCCATTTTGAGCTCCTTCCATTTTTTCCAATTCTTTTTTAATTGATCCCATTTATTTTTTAGTTTCGTCCGGTTGTAATCTCTTCCAGTAAGTTCATTGAATTTAACCATCACGTTTTGCCAACCTTCTTTACTAAAATGTGTTGTAGGCCTATTTCCAAGTTGTACCTCCATAACACAGACTTCGCAAAATGTAATAGTAACCTTTCTATCCCACATGGCCAATGATCCGACCTCTTTACCTTTACTCATTGTGTACTGTCAAGTAAAGAGATTAACACAAAATAGATGGCTGATAACACATAATGTTTCCAAAGTAAATATAAGTATTGTAAGACATGTCAATGCAATATTCTTTTAATAAAATCAATTCAATAAATTTTGGAGCTATTATATTGCTTCCATTGAGTAAAATTAACATAATTATTTGCTTTCTAAACTCCAGCAAACGAAATATGTCGGAAGATAATTTCTAGAACACAAAAAGAAACCAATATGAGACTACGCATCCCTATAACAACAACATATATTCCATTATCTTCATCAACTAATAGAGTTCTTGACATCACCCGCTTCAAGCTTTGAGGTTTCTTCAATGATACATCACTTATGTGAATACGTAGGACTCGGATGGCACATATATGAAAGCCCAATGAATAAAAAATAAGAATAAATAAATAATTAAAATGCTCAATGCCCCCTCTCTATTTAGATTCAGACTTTTTGAACTAACCAAGCAAAAATTTCATATTATTCAAATGCAGCCACATGGTTCTTTTAGATTTTTTCAAAAAGAGTACAACCCTAAACCATTCATTTTTTCACATTGAGCCGCATAAACCTTTACTTTGGGTTGTGTCACACATAATTAACCCTTCTACATGTACACAATCCAAATATTACAATCCTAAATCAAATTGAATACAATGTGCAACAAGCCAATTTATAGCAGGAACAGTTCCAAATAATTCAAATTGAGGCACCTAGTCTCAATTTTGAGCCGGATCGAACCGGTTTTGACCTGAAATGTATCCAAAAAACTCAATTTCATTTCAAGCCGTATCGAGCTCGATTTAATTTTAAGCAGAAATAATCCATATGCTGCAGTCGAAATATGAGAGAATCCGTGAAACAAAAGTATGGATCATTGCAAATTATAAGTGTAGAATATTTGCCATGGGAAGCTGCCATGTGAGAACAAAAGTATAAGTGCAGAATCTTTGCATATTCTGTGAACAATAGCACCTTTTGTTCTAACTTCAACCAAGCTAATAAAAATTAAAGTCTTCAGTTTGAAATCAAGAGAAAGAAAAATAGATCCAATTAAGCCATGGGAAGCTGCCATGTGTCACACAAAGCCTTCAGTTTGAAATCAAGAGAGAAAAAAAATACAATTCCTCACTGTACCCCGACAAAAATCAATATATGGATCAATATATGGAACCCATTAACCAGGAAATAGATCTGGGAGATAAAACTGGAACTGGCTAAGCAACCGGAACCAAGCAAAGCAATTGGAACCCTAAACCCTAAGGAAATAGAACTGCTCATTGCAACCGACAAAACAGTGCCAGAGAAAATAGAAAAGTGTCCAAGAAACCAGAACGGACCCGGCGAACCCCCAATGTAGAATGAAGAAGATGAAGAGTGAAGAAGAGAAGATACCTCTTCAGCGTCGAAGCTTAAAATTGGGGATAATATGGACCGAGATACTCGTGTATGCCTCCAGAAAGATGGGGGCGATCGGAGAGGATGAGAGCTTATTAGGGTTAGCGACCGAGATGCGCAGGTGTGAGGAGCTTCACGGGGTCACAGGATGCACGTGGTCACGGGCGTAATTCGTATCCCTAAACGCGATCGAATAAGCGGACAGCGGGACAGATGGCACGACTCGCGTGTAATAGAAAAAAAAAACCGAGTTTTCTAATAAGCAGTGATAAGTTTAAACCAAACAGTGCGGCGGCGTTTTTGAAAACGCCGCCGCACTTATAAGCTCTCCCAAACGGGGCTTAAGTTTGGAATAGAATTTATATTTTGGATCATGTTTAAGCTCGGCTTAGAACTTAATAAAAAAAAAAAGAATGGAACAAGTTTAAGCAAGATAGTACTTGACTTCACTTAAACGATTTACAACTCTACATTCTCCAAGAAGTGAGCGCTATAGATAATTGTTAATTTTAACTATGCACCTCATTGTTTTAAAGAATCGGTAATATGTTTACAAGTATACACCGGCAATAAAAAGACTTTTTCTAGCATGTAAAGTTGTAAACTCTGTCATGATTCCTCTGACAATTTCTTGGTAGATAATTTTTTCCTGTAAGATGAAACTTCTCAGCACCATGGCTCTTCCAACATTTTATTGAAATAGATCTCTTTAGGATTCAATGTTTAATCGTTATGCTTGTATGATTCATAATTGCAAGAAAATCTTCTTTCCTTTCTTGCTTCTTATTTTTATGGAAAAGTTATTTCAACAATCAAATTCCTTTTTGATTTGTATTTTCTTATCATTTCCCTAGTAAAAAAAAATGTCAAAATTGCTTGGATTTGCATTTCTTGTGGCTGTGTAGTCTTCTTTAGATCATTTAGTGATACAATGATATGCTCATGATTGTGATATATTGGATACTCTAGTTACCAGAAAGTTAAATGGTGTCCCACATCAACGGAGTCATAGCAAGAAAGGCATTTATAACATTTGCTTTATTATTGCTTTTTAAATAGTTTAGACTTTATGCAGGGATTGTCATGTTTGGATCCACAACATTATTCATGATGATTTGTCATCATCATAAAATCAAGTATGCTATAGTTTTAAGCAGTTGAGTTAGGTGGTTTATTAAGTTCGCTTTTTGTTGCGATACTGGATTGGAGGATATTTATTAATATTCCAATGACATGAGACATGCAAGTGATCTTTCTAGCTTGGCTTATTCAATTTGGCCGACCACTAAATGATGGATGCTAAGCTAAGGGAGGTTCCAATAAAAAGACCCTACTTCATTCGCCCGTGATATAAGCCATCAAAAGGAAGCTAAATCAACTGCTAAAATACCCAAACCACCATCCTCCCCCACCCCCACGAAACAACAAGCGTTGCTCTACTTTACACGGCATCTTCTAGCCCACTTCTCTTGCAATCGACTATAAACACTTCTTCTTACATTGGAATTCATTTTTTGATTTGTGTTTCCACAACTTTGGATGATATACTCTCTAATGATCAAATTCCATTTGTTGTGCATATTGAGCTTACTCTTCCCGAGCAGGAAGATATACTTGCACCATAACACCCTCTATATGGTATCCTAGCTAGTGAGTCTATTTTTGTTGAGAAGGATAATCTAATCATGAGTAGGGATCTACTTGTATTTATGATGTATCTAGGGCCTCAACATATTATTATTGATACACACTATAGAGATGTCTATATATGGTGTATTTTTTGTTGTCCCACAACTTATTGTGGACTTCTCCTTTAGTTTTTAGTATTGACACCATGGATCTCACTAACCACCATGATTTGTGTGGTATCATGAACATCTTACTTTTATGACTAACTGATTTATATGATCCATATCATCATTATCTACAAGTAGTTGTAATGTTATTGGCACAACACACTCACAAACTTTAATCAGTTGCAAAAAAATTTGGTTGACAAGAAGAATAAAAAATATGGAACAAGGATGGTATAAAGCATTCTAGAATCTTAATATGCTGATATTAATTATGTTTTAATCTATGTTCAATTCCTTGCTACACTAAATTTGACATGATAACATATGGACGTCATATCAATTTTTTACCAATGAAGTTTTCATTGTGTCCCTTCTTTTATGGCACTTAATTAGTAACTTATTAAAGAATTATGAAGAATGGATATTGACAGACTCATCTAATGGTAAGAAATATGAATCCAATTTAGTAGGTGTTTACATTTGCAAATCTTATTTTACTTAAATACCCCACGATATGCATTTCAATGCAGAATTGGAGTTGAAGCTTAATTTTATTGTATTGGTTAAATCAATTTTATAGAGGAAAGTACTTTCCAATTGTTTAGGGTTGATTTAACATTGTGAAGGAGTCATATCAAAAAGAGCTTCAGAACATTTACTTATTTTGTTTTAGCCTTTATATGGTGATTGTCATGTCATTTGTTGTCATTATTATGTGGAATTGTTGTTTTTTTGATTTATAATACAGTTATTATTAGTAGCATTAGGTGGTATGTTAAGTATAATTTATGTTGTATTTGTGGATTGGAGAAGATTGTTTGAGGTTCATACTGTACAGGCCATTATGCTTAATGATGACTTGTGTTGCACTATAACACATGTTGACTTGTGTTGCACTATAACACATGTTTCATGGAGCTATAGTGTAACAACCTGAGCTCTCACCATCAAGAAATTGTTCGCTTTGGTCTAATGACATCATGGTTTTGCTCTGTTGGTGAACTTCCGAGGAGGTCACTCCTAAAAGTGCTCCCATGCGACCACACTTAACTTTGAAGTTCCGAAAGAAACTCTTACTTTGCACCAAAAGGCACCTCGATGTTTGAGTGTTCGACTTCATTCTACTGAAGAGATTTCCCAATCTCCCCCACTTAAGTAGCTGACTTCGTTGTCAGTTTTCTTACCCATAAATCATGTACCAGGTAGGTAGGATTCTAGGGATGCCTTCCTACAGATTCAAAAGGTGACTCTTATCATATAGCATTTTATCTCATCTTAGGTTCAAGAGGTGGCTCCCACGGCATAACACTTTGGTTTGTATTACACTTAGTTCCCATCATCTGGCTGGTATAAAGCTTTGATACAATTTGTAACAACTCGAATCTCAACCGTGAAGGTATTATCTTCTTTGGCCTAATGGCCTCACATTTTACCCTGTTGATGTAACTTTTTAGGGGGTCTCCCATCCTAACAATGCTTTAGCACGATCACACTTAACTATAGATTTTCTATTAAAAATTCCACCGATACACTAAAATGAACTTCGAAGTTTAAAAGTTTAACTTTTCTTAAAGGGTTTCATAATCTCCCTCATTTAAGAAATCGAGGTCCTCTTTAGTTCCTCAACCCATAATCTTCCACCAGCCATACATTTCTATCTTCAAATGAGTGTACTGGTTAGATATTACTCTGTCACATCTTGGGTTTAGAAAGCGGTACACATCGGCAATGCAAGGCATAATTAAAAGATGTTAACCTGTTTTATTTTCTCAAAAGAAAGATCTGTATAAAAACAATAATAATAATTAAAAAAAGATATTTTATTTCATTTTATAAATAAGTCATACAACTGAAGAAAATAAAGAAACAATTAAAATAAATTGAAACAACAATAAAAAATCAAAACTGCCCAGACCTAGAATGGAAAATAAATTAGTCATACAACTGAAGAAAATAAAGAAACAATTAAAAGAAATTGAAAGAATAATAATAAAGTAACTACCCAGACCCAGAATAGAAAATACAAAAGCTAAAACAAAACTAAAAAATACCCAAAAAAATCTAAGACTGGAAAGTTTGCTCCGGTATAAATGATCCTGTAGGTAGCGGAATAGAATCTTTTAGATAAAAATATTTACAATTGAGTTTGTGTTTGACCAATCAAACTCAGTAATTGTTATTTATGATAGTATTTACGTGCCCTTTGTCGTTAGGGGCATTAATCATTTTTATTTATTCCGGATTTATAGTTACCTTGTAGGATTGTCAGTTCTGCCCATTTTACTTGATATATTTTTTTTTTGCACTTGTTGTAGAATTTATTTGTTGCTCATAATGAAATAATTAGATACCTTATTTTATTGCTGCAAATTTTTTTTGCTTATTTGATTAAATCATGCAATTATCATTTTATCTTTTTCTTTCACTTTATCTTTTTAAAATTGCATGTAAATTCATATCATATCAAAAGCCTGCGTGAAGTAGCATATTTTTGACATGTTATACTTGTGAAAAATTTGTATGTTTGTATGTGATGGTGTGTAGGTCGATGAAACTATTTTGGATATCAGTTAGCTGGATCCGCCAATTTTCATATAAATCAGTTAATTTTTATGAGATTGGTGCCTATGTTCTTTTTTCATGGTATCGTAGGAAACCACTATATATATATATATATATATATATATATATATATATATATATATATATATAGACAGACATACGTACACATATGATGTGGTAAATTATAAACATCTACATGAAAGTGCATGTGTTCAAATCGCTTTTATAGTTGATCGTAAGTATGGGATAATCCTTTTATGGATTTTATTGTGCATATAATAAATTGTACATTTTTATTGTTCATATTGCATTCCTCAGTTCCTTGCCTTTTATGTTTTAATAATGAGCTGTTATTTACTGAGTTTGATTGGTCAAACTCACCCGTGAATATTTTTTTATAGCATGTCTATTCAGCCAATTTCAGGACTATCTATACCGAAGCTGGCTATCCAGCTTTAGATTTTTTTGATTATTTTCAGTTTCGTTTTAGTTATTATATTTTTTCTTACTCTGGATAGCTTTTTCACTATTATTATTTCACTTTCTTTCAGTTATTTCTTTGTTTCCTTCAATTTTATTAATTATATAATTCTTATTATGAAATGAAATAAAATTTATCTTTTCTTGCTTTTTTTCACTATTTTTTCTATATAATTCTTTATTTTGAAGATATACAACATGTTAACATGCTTTCATCATGCCGTGCATTGCTGTGATGTACCGCCTTTCGGACCCTGGCGTGATAGAATTTCTTGATTTCTGCGTGTCATCCTTGCGTAGGGGCCACACTAATCTTCTCGGTATCGTTCCAAACCGCTTAGGTAGAATAAAATTGAACTCTTAAATATCGAGACTCTTTTTAGTGTAACGGTGAAATTTTATTTGAAATTCTAAATTTAAACGTGCTCGCGTGGGAGCACTCCTAGGATGAGTGACCTCTTGGGAAGCTACAATAACTGGGTAAAACCATGATGTCGTTAGTCCAAAGCAAACAATACCTTGATGGGTGAGAGTCGGGTTGTTATAAATGGTATTAAAGTATTACACCAGTCTGAAGATAAAAAATGTCTGCCTGGTGGATGATTCTGAGTTAAGAGAACTGGTGAGGATGTCGGATCCTTAAGAGGGGGAGATTATGAAACCCCTTTTCAAGTATAGTGAAGTTGAACTCTTAAACATTGAGGTATTTTTGTGGTGTAACAGTGGAGTTGAGAGCGAAATCTGAACCTGTGAAGAGATTTGGAAATTGATGACCATCAATAGTGGGTGATGGGGAAGAAGGGGGGGGGGGAGTTGAGAGTGAAATCTGAACTTGTGAAGAGATTTGGAAGCTATGACTATTAATAATCACCGCTGACCACTTTTAGTAGTTATAGATCAAATATTATCATATCACTGATATAATCCAATTATTATCTCCGGACAATGATCTAAGCATTGTCATTTATTTGACGCCGACCAACTACAACTAAAGGATAAGAAAATATTCGTAGTTTTGTAATAGTCTTCTCTATTTGAGGAGAAGAATGAAGTTTTGTAATATCAATAATATAGTGGACTATTTTGATTGTGATCCCATGGCTTTCTCTCTTTAAAATTTTCATTTAAAAATTTTATTATTTCTTATCACTTTTATTTGTATGTGTTGGCGGTTTTTTTTGAGCTGAAACTTGATTTTTCTATTTTTCTCTACCGCTGAAAATTTTATAGCACATAAAAGTTTGTTGTCATCTTTAGGAAAATTTTCCAGCACTCTAAAGCTGTCATTCAATTGCTGGTGCTTATATATTAGATCTTTTCATTTCAGTATTCAAAGTTATTAGAACCAAACTTTTAACCAAACGCATCTTAACTAAGCTTAAGTTTCCCCTAGGTTCATTCTTTAAGGATCGCATGTACCTGAAGGATAATGAAGCTTGAATCTTTTAACTTTTAAAACACGGTGACAAATAGAAGATAGCATTGCAATATGATGGAGATCATTAATCACAAATTAGGGTTGATATTTCAATATGTTCATGTGTGGTCTCTTACCATCATATTGAATTTTCAGCTTCATTAATCACCACTAGCTCATCAAATGTGCTATTTGACCAACTTTTAATCCTCTACCATCATTAATAGAATTAAACAGGCCTTGTTTTATAGATATTTGTGAAAATTTTCTAGATGAATTACGATATCCTATTCATGAAGAATTTCTTTTGAGAGTTAGAAACTAATTTACTCTTTGGTGAAGTTTTTATGAGCCTTCACCTTTAAATGATGCAATCCTCCAGCATTCAATTTTGGTGGGATTCAAGTTGGCCATTATTGACTTTTATGATTTTTTTAGGTATTGGTCATTTCATAGGGGAATGGGTAAGACATATTATGTCATCAAATGTGATTGATGGTCTAGAATCTTCAAGAGAAATATCTAAACTAGGTATTTTTGTCGATGAATCACCTGCAATGATGCTTGCTTTTGATTAGGGATAGCTTTGACATTTAAGCTAGGCTTATGGGTTACGGGATAGGTTTCCTTGTTTGATGGCATGATAGGGAATAACTTAATGGTCTTTCCATTATGTTTAAACATATAAGAATTATGTTTATTATTACAGATGACATCAATTTCAAATAAATATGGCTTTGCATAATTTATATTCTGTCGATTGAAGAGGATTTTAGGCCATATATCTTCCTCATAATTTTATAGCTTGATTGGTACTAGGTTCTTGGTATTAATAGACATTAAAGTGTTGTTTATAGTATTAACATGATATGAAGTGGGAGTAAGGCCTGGACTTTTGAGTTAGATCTAAGATCTAAGAGCTTACTACGTAGATATAAACTTTCATAAGTTTATCATTGTTTATCACTAATATAAGCATTTAATCATTACATGTGGCGTATATATGAAAATTATTTCTTTTTTTTTTCAATCATCATAGTTATCCATAGATATGTATATAATGACCACTTAGGGAACAACACTAAAGTTATCATCAATCATAGGTGCTCCATCTCTAATCTCTATAACCTTTTTTTTCTTAACTTCTCAAGTCTTTGTCTAATTCACTAAAAAAAGAAAAAAAAATGCTATTTTGCATATAACTTTTTAGGAATGTTAAAACACAATATTCTGGATATGCTTAGGTGGTGTGATAATGGGGCTTCTAGTAGTGGAACTGGTGGTGGCTATAGCCATAGAATATATGGATTTATCAATATGCCTTTGAATAATTGTTTAGGGAGTAGGATATTTATGCTTTGAATTTTGAGTTATTTTATTTTATTATTATTATTATTATTTTGTAATAAATAATGAAATGTCTCCTCTAGAGTTCAGAATTATTTAGTTTAACCTTATTTCTTATATTAGGCCCAAGACCTTTGACAAATTTTTTAATAAATTCCCAATCATTAGTGTTGCAGTTAGTTTTAGAAATTTGTGTCATATGTATTGTGAGATGGTCACATATAAAGCCATTAATCTTAAGCTCAAAAACTTTCCATAAAACTCTTTATTGTGACATCTTGAATAATAGTTTGATCTTGAGATCTCTATCTCAATCTTTGTTAAGGTTCTCCTATTAGTTTCTCTTATTTAGCTAGCATATTAATATAATAGATTTGATATATGCAACCTGCTTTATTTTAGCAATGGATATCACTCTTTGACAGTAATCAAAACCTTCTTTACTCTTGATTATTTATTTTGTTATGCCAATATGGAACCTATTGTGGCTATGGATTACATCCAATGTAGTTGTGCTTCTATCTAATTTTCTTTTCTTTATTCTTATGAAGTGACACCCTTCTAAAATGAGGTTCATCTGGAGGGTTTTGTTGTAGGCAAGCTATGAAGTCACAAATTTTTTGAAATAAAGTGCATTTAAAAGTTAATTTTTTCTCAAACAAATTGCTAGAAATAGTTTTCACCATACACAAAAAAATAAGCACAATTGAAGAAACCAAACAATAACAACAACACGGCTTTATTCTATTATGCGGGGTTCAACTCCATTGCATCCTATTGAGTGTCATATTTTCATTTAATTTTAATAAAATAAGATCATTTTTTATATAACATGACCAACTCTTTTTAGGTCTACCTCTATCTTTCATAACATAACTTGAATCTAAAATATCTACTCTCCTAATTAGATCATCAGATGATCAATGTTTTATGTGACTAAATTATCTTAAGACAACATTGTTTAATCTTGTCTGCTACTGGAGCTACACCAACCCTTTCACGAATATATTTGTTTCACATTTTTTCTCTAAGTGTAAAACCACTCAACCGCCTGAGTATTCTCATCTTAGCAACACTTATCTTAGTTTTATGCTTCTCTTTTATAGGCTAAAATTCCTCGCCATAAATCATTGTAGGTCTTAACACTGTCTTGTGAAACTATTTTTCCAAGTTTAAGTAGTACTTTTTTATCAAACAATAGACCTAATGCATTCCTCTACTTCAATCATGCAACCTGAATTCTACAAATAACATCACTATCTAGATCATCATCACTTTGAACAATAAACCTGAGATATCTAAAAAGTTGACTCCTTTTAATAACTTGATCACCCATTGTTGCAAATACCCCCTCTATGTATCTACCACTGCTAAAATTACATTCTATGTATTAAGTTTTAAATCTATCTAAATGAAGCCTTTAGACTCTAAAGTTGACCTCAATAATTCTAGTTTTTTTTTAACTCTTTCTTTATTCTTATCCACAAGATGAATGTCATGCACCAAGGTACATACTCCTGCAAATGTCTAGTAATAACATCCATAACTAAAGCAAAAAGGAATGGGCTTAAGCCGACCCCCTATGTAATCCAATTGAAATAGGAAAATACTTGGTCAATCCTTCTGTTCAAACACAAGCCTTTATACATATATTTCATGATTTGAATATATGTCAGATCAATACTTTTCTTTTCTAGAACTCTCCAAAGAATCTTATCATAAGCTTTTTCTAAATTAACAAAGATCCTAGTAGATGTTCCTTATTCTCTTTGTACTTCTCCATTAAATATCTTAATAAATGTCTAGTTTCCAAAGTAGACTTGCCCGACATAAATCCAAATTGACTGAGAAATCTTTGTATCACATCTTAACCCATGTTAAATTACTCTCTCTCATAATTTTAATGTATGAAGACACATTAACATAATTCCTCTATAATTTGAGCACTTTTCTTCATCCCCTTTATTCTTAAAAATATGGATCATGGTACTCTTCCTTCACTCCTCAGACAAATTTTTATTTTTTAAAAAAATATTAAAAAAATTATTAAGCTAAGAAATTCCCAAATTTACTAAATAATTTCAATTTTATTGGGATATCATTAGGTTCTGATTTTCACCCTTCATTTTCTTTAAATTCTCCTCAACTTCTATTTTACTATTGAGGTGATAAAAATAAATTATTATTAACAATATTAAGATGACTAAGTTTGATTGTATTTTCATTATCTTCATTGAAAAATTTATTAAAATATTTTACTCACATATGTTGAATATCTTATTCTAAAAAAATATTGCTTTGATTTTCAGTCTTAATACACTTGAACTAAATTTTTACTTATCTTTTTGTTTGACTAGTTTATACATATATCTTTAACCCTATTTAGTATCTAATTTATTATAAAGTTTGCTAAAAGCAGAATTTTCTGCATCACAAATAGTTTTCTTAGGCTCTTTACGGGCCACTCAAGTTTTTTAGTGCTTACATTTAAACCAATTTTTCTAAAAGCTTTTTATATTTTATCTTTTCTTTCACATTATTATTCCACCGCCAACAATTTTTGTTTTATAATGCTTTTTCTTTTGATTCTCCAATTATATTTTTTGCATCTTATTTAATAGTATTTGTTATTTTATTCCACGTAACATTTGTTTTTTTACGAACATCTTAAATCTTAATATTTTGAAGTTTACTCATGAAAATAATTTTCTATCTTTTAAATGCTCCCATTTAATTCTATGACAATATTTCATTATAATTTTTTTCTTCCGACCCTTCATCTTAAAATTCAAACTAATAATTGATGTCGAATACTTAAATTTTCATGAAATTATGTTATAATATTTAATATATCCATGTTTCTTTTTCTCACGAGAAAATAAATAATTTATATTAGATTAGATCCATTCTAATAAGTAATAGTATGCTCATCTTTTTCTTAAATAAACTATTAAGATAACAAAATCACAAGCTAAGAAAAATCTAATATGACCACGTTATTCATTAGTCACTTCAAAGTCGTAGCCACCATGAATATTTTTTAAGTGTTCTACCACTCTATCAATATGTCCACTTAAATCTTTTCAAATAAGATTTTTTCAAAAGCGTATTCTCGTATTAATTCTTCTAGGTCATCTCATGATAGGTGTTCAAAGCTCTCGTGATCGCTAGCCATTAATTGGTCGGCATACTCCTTAAAAAGTGTAAACTAATTTTCCTAAAGGTTTGCCATTGAGTGTTCAAAATTCATTTGAAAACAGGCCATCAATGGTCTTTGCTACTATCTTGAGATTCTTCTAGACGTTAACCTTACTATTCTACAATGACCCTTACTAATAATTGAGGAGCATTAACACTTATAATATTAAAAGTCTTAGTATCAACAACAATCTTTAGGGCTATAATTCAATCTCCAATTCTATGAACTTATATAATCTTGTCTTTCAAACTCTTATCTATAATTACAACTACATTATTTCTAGTATGAATCCTATCTAAATATCAAAATTTTAATTATAAGCTATTAATATCCCTTTCTTTTCTCCATTTAGTTTCTTTATTGCATAAGATATTTATCTTCTCTTGAACCATAATTTTTACTTTTTTTATTAATTTACCTATGAGAATACTTATATATCAAGTTCATATCCTAATATTCATTTTATGGACAAATTTCTTTCCTCGCATCCATCCATAATGCGAGAATTGTCTTATTTAATGCAACACTGGGGCACGGGTGTAGTGGCTCTTGCGCACTTTTTATTGTATTCAAATCATACAATATGTCATTTCCATGAGACGCCATAACATATACACAATGATTTAAATGATACATGTAATAATTTATATTTTATTAGATCCATTCTTATAAGTAATAATATGTATTTCTTAAATAAAGTTTTAGCAATAACAAAATCATAAGGGAAGGTAAAATCCAATATGACTAAACTATTCATTAGTCACTTCGATTGTCACCATGAATAATTTTAAAATCTTCTACCACTCTATCAATATGTTTATTTAAATCTTATCCAGTAAAAGAATTTTCCTCAAAAGGTGTCCCTTGTATTAATTCTCCTAGATCACTCCAAGATTTTTTTTAAAACAAATCTAAATCTATTTGAGGAGCATAAACATTTATAATATTAAAAATCTTAGTATCAACAACATTCTTTAGGGCTATAATTCTATCTCCAATTCTATTTATTTTTACAATATTATTTTCAAACTCTTATCTATAATTACACCAACATCATTTCTAAGATCGACTCCTATATGAATATCAAATTTAAAACCAAAGCCATCTCCGGATCTTTTCACCAACATATTTAGTTTCTTGATTGCATAAGATATTTATCTTCCCTCGAACCATAATTTCTACTAATTCTATTAATTTACTTGTGAGAGTATCTTAATATTGGCTTACTGGACTAACTTCTTTGCCCACATACATCCATAATGTAGGAACTCTATTTTATTTAACACAACACTCGAACGTCGATGCAATGACCTATGCGCACTTTTTACTATATTCAGATCATACAATATGTCATTTCCATAAACTCCTTAACATTTACATAATGATTTAAATGATATATGTAATAATTTTTTTTGACAATTCTTATGCTGACAGTTAACTACCAATCTTAACCCTCCACTTCTCGCTTTTTTGGCTTGGGACCCGACAATGATAGTGTTAGATGGATCACATATTTTATAACACGAAGCACAAAGGAAAATATTAGGTTCGATTTTGTTTCGGTCGACTGGCTTGGTTTTATGTTGGTACGAGCTAGTTGGATCATATTGATCAAACTCTCATATATGATAATTATCATATAAACATCCAACGCATCAATGCAGACTAGCTTGTACTAAAATGAAGGAATTTAATGATTATCCAATGAAGAAAACAAATTCTACATTTGTTTCAAGTTGAGGAAGCCTTGATATGCCCGCATTCTTTGGTTCTGTTAGGCTTTGGCTTTGATATCAAGATTGATGGAGATATTCTTGGTGGACTTAAAGTGGTCAGTATGGTGAGGGTTTACTGGTTGTGAATTGGAGATAGGTTGTGAGTGCTTAGCGCTGATTAGTAATGTTAAGAGAAAATGTAAAGGGGAAGTAAGGTGTTGGCTGAGATTGAGAGGGCTTGTGTTATTTAGTTGGTGGACTTGTGTGGTGGACAGGGTTCAAAAGAGGGTTGTTGAGTAATGGTTAGGAGAAAATATAAAGGGGAAGTAAGGTGTTGGCTAAGAATGGGAGGGCTTCTGTTAATTAGTTGGTGGACTTGGGTGGTGGATTCAAGTGCGGGTTTTAATAGAGAAAGGTGAGGGAAGGTGACAGGAAGTTTTGGGTGTTGTATGTGAGGCGTGTAGTGTTGGGGGCTTTATGTGGGGAAGCGCCATTCCCTGGAGCATTTTAGCTTGGTACATTTGAAGGCACATCCAAGTTGGTTCCTTTTCTAGTTTTGAATGAGGTAGGGAAAAGGGTGATGGAAGGTGTGAGTTTACCGCAAAATACTGAAGATAATAAAAACAGATATCAACTTCATATCCTTAACAAAGGAAAAAGATAGGTTGAAGTCACCAAACTAACAACTTCAAGAATCAAACCACCTTGCTGATTTTTTTTCAATTTTAGTTTTGCTAGAATTCTTCCTTGCAGAAGTATTTTACAACTTAAGACCATTATGTACATTAAAAACCTCAAAACAAAGGGAAGAAAAGGAGTCGTAGCAGTTCTAACAAGATGGAGGAGATGGCACCTTAAAAGGTTTCTTGAAATGTGGAAGTTGGGGTTAGCATTTGCGGCTCTTCATGCATTGGTATTGTGCTATTGTACATGGGGATAACACCCTTGGAAATTAATTATCTCTTTGCTTGTTCATATAGCTTGAGCCATTTTTCCAATGCACATTGCATACCTTTTCGTTTGTTGACCTTGATGGTCTCGGTCACATAACCATACTATATCCAAAATCAAGTCCTAAATAATGTCAAAATCTCTAACATTTAAAAAGAAAAAAAGTGAATCAAATAATAAAATTCTTCATTGCAATGATGCATCAAATAGTTTCTGTATTTTCTTTATTACTGATTGTAAATGCTCCAAAAGTATTGAAACAATAACAAATGAAATAGAACTTACAAATTCACTCGTCAAAGATTGCTTCTCAAAATTTTTTTAAGCTTATTATTGTTTTTCTGTCAATCTCTTCTATTGTTATTATAGTTTTTCATTTATCTATTTAAAATGCTAAATGCTTCTTGCATAAATATATTAAATGGATGTTTATATACAGTGAATTCTTGTTATTTATGTAGCAACAGTAAATTGTTTAAAATGAACTACAAAGCCTTCGTATGTATATTTGCAACCATATCATAAAGACTTGTGCAGATTTCCATCACATGTGAATATGAAGCTTAGTTTCTGGATGAGGATCCAGCACTTCAATTGACCATTTGTTTTTTTTCATTAATGTGAAGGTTGGGGTTAGCATCTGCGGGTCTTCATGCATGGGTATTGTGCTATTATACATGGGGATAACACCCTTGGAAATTGATTATGCATGGGTATTGTGCTATTATACATGGGAATAACACCCTTGGAAATTAGTTATCATCTCTTTGCATCATATAGCTTGAGCCTGAGCCATTTTTCCAATGCACATTGCAGACCTTTTCTTTTGTTGACTTTTATGGACTCGGTCACATAACCAAACTATATCCAAAATATCAAAATCAACTACTAAGTCAAAATCTCTAACATTAAAAAAAAAAAGTGAATCAAACAATAAAATTCTTCATTGCTATGATGCATCAAATAGTTTATGTATCTTTTTTATTACTGATTGTAAATGCTAACAAATGAAATAGAACTTACAAATTCACTCGTCACAGATTGCTTCTCAAATTTTTGTTCAAGCTTATTATTGTTTTTCTGTCAATCTCTTCTATGGTTATTTTACTTTTTCATTTATCTATTTAAAATGCTAGATGCTTCTTGCATAAATATACTAAATGGATGTTTATATACCAGTGAATTCTTGTTATTTATGTAGTAACACTAAATTGTTTAAAATGAACTACAAAGCCTTCGTATGTATATTTGCAACCATATCATAAAAGACTTGTGCAGATTTCCATCACATGTGAATATGAAGCTTAGTTTCTGGATGAGGATCCAGCACTTCAATTGACCATTTGTTTTCTTTCATTATCTATTGTTTGGACCAGATATTTTTCTTTCATTATTCTAGTTTTTGGCTGTACGTTCTACAATATTATGCTTTAGCATGTTTATTTTTCACTTGTAAATGCAGGATATTCTAGACCTTGGAAAGTTTGCTTCAGTTCCTGTTGTGAATGGTCTGACTGACTACAACCACCCTTGTCAGATAATGGCTGATGCACTTACAATAATTGAGCATATTGGCCAGCTGGAAGGTACAAAGGCGAGTAACTTTTGAACACTCTAGAAGTCTTCGTACCTATCAGTTCTGCAAATAACAATGTTTCTAGCTTATTCTGAAGTTTTATACATGATAAACTGATTATTAATTGATAGAAGGCGGTGGTGAGGGTCAGAAGGTGAGAAGACCAGTGATAAGCAAAGGAACTGAATATGCGGGTACATGTGAAATATGTGAAGGCGAGGGGATGATGCTTCACCATGTTTATTTATGGAAGTGAATTTATGGAGTGAATTCATACTAATTATCTTATGAATATAGTTTACCGAAATATTTTAAAACGATCAATTTACCCAACATAAGGATGAAGAAAGCATCAACTAATATGTGATTGAATGATGGCATGATAAGAGTGATATTGGCTTTGCTGATATTGGGGACCCAATAATGGTTTGAACCTAAGCCAAAATATGTAGAAGTTAATTTATGAGAGTGAATAGAGAGAATTGCATTCTTCATTCATCTTTAAATCAAAATATAAAGTGAATTTTACATGCATATTACGCAATTCTTATGTATTTAATATCTAAGACCTAAAACTCGGTATTTTATGTATACTACTACATTGTCATTTTCACATCAAAATATATGTATTGAAAGATGATTTTCACTTTAGAAAGTTATTAATGGTAGCAATTTTGATGTAAATATTAAAGTTTTTAGATATTAGATGCGTAAATAAGTAAGACCTGTGTAGCTTGTATGTAAATAATCCTATTATAAAACACAGTGTCATGGACAACTCATTAAAATTGACATGTAAGAGAGAATCACCTAAACTTATATACAAAACGCAAAGGCCTCTTATATTATTTTTCCAGTTTATTTTCTAATACAACTTATCGCCATTTAATGGTAATTACTATATTAACATAATAAATAATAAATAAATAAATAAATTTATAAGTCAAATATTTTACTGTTTACATTTGAAGTTTAAACTGTTTATTTCTGGTTTATCCATATATTTTTGAACTTGAATTTGAATTTCATTCAATTATATTTCTTTTGTGGAACACTTTTTTAATTAAGGTCTTATTTAGTTGAACATTGTCATGCATGGAGAAATCCTAATTTGAATTTGAATTTTTCCCAATAATATTTCTTTTTGTATAACACCTTAATTTAAGCCTTCAAGTTTTGATTTAATTTTATTACACGGACGTGCTCCAACTTGAATTTGAACTTGTTGCCACCTATTATGTATGAGAGAAATAAATGGTAAATTTGCTTTGGTTTCCTCTTGGTAGGCTGGGCCAACTTTTAATTGTTATAAAAAAGGATGAAATTTGCTCTAGCAAAATGATAGAAGATGAAAGTGTGACTAAAACATTAAAATGGGTGGGATAATTCTTTTTGATCCCAAGAAAAAAATATTTTAATTTAATAATTTTTAAAAAAGGTTACTTCAGATTACTAAATTAAGGAGTAACATATGAGATCACATACCTTAAGCTTTTGAAAGGAGATCTAGAAAAGAAGTTTTAAAGGGTAAATAAAAAGTAGCTAAACAGATATTAAAGTCAGAAAAAGCGTTTAATCATTGCAGTAGAGAGAAGTCACCAAGCTATTTTCAGATTCAGTTTGATTTTTTTTAGCTCTAGCACCAAAATGATAAAATATGAAAAGTGGCAGGGATGGGATGCAATCTAAAGGGTAAAGCCTCATCAAAATTATTTATGCAGAGCGGGCTATGGTAGTGAAGCCACGGTGAATTAACTGCTTTTTAATTTTTACCATGAAATACCGGTATTTTCACGAGGAGTCATCCACTATTATATGAGTGATGGAAAAATCAATCAACCAGGTGGATGAATGAAAACGTGCTAATAGAGAATCTTCATGATGGAATATGGATGGAAGCTAAGTCTAACTATGTAGGAAATGAATTGGTTCAAGATATCACCACATAAATTGGAAGTTATGGAAGAAAGGGCAATGGCTTTATCATTCATGATTGGAATATGATACAAAATATTATTTCATAAGCAGCTCACCAACGATCCATATAGTAGAAATCTTTCTAATCCTAACTCAAAATCTTAATGCACCTTACATAATTTACCCGAACTTCCTTCTAAATAAAACGCTTTCGGATATTTATAGTTATTTTATGGTAATTATATGAGTAACATACTTCAATAAAACTTCTTATAGGGCCATGGTGAATTAACTGTTTTTTAATTTTTACCATGAAATACCGGTATATTCACGAGGAGTCATCCACTATTATATGAGTGATGGCAAAATCAATCAACCAGGTGGTTGAATGAAAACGTGCTAATAGTGAATCTGTCATGATGGAATATGGATGGATGCTAAGTCTAACTATGTAGGAAATGAATTGGTTGACCATCAAGATATCACCACATAAATTGGAAGTTATGGAAGAAAGGGCAATGGCTTTATCATTCATGATTGGAATATGATACAAAATATTATTTCATAAGCAGCTCACCAACGATCCATATAGTAGAAATCTTTCTAATCCTAACTCAAAATCTTAATGCACCTTACATAATTTACCCAAACTTCCTTCTAATAAAACGCTTTCAGATATTTATAGTTATTTTATGGTAATTATATGAGTAACATACTTCAATAAATTTTCTTATAGCTCCGATCATATAATCCATCCATTTGAATTTTAGAGTGCTAATTTCATGGGGTTTGTTAGGCGCTTTTTAATTTCAGTTTGTATAACTCTTTAATTCAAGTGTGTTGAATTTTATTTATCGGATGGAGATGTCTCAACTTAAGTTTTGAACTTGGAGGCTCCACCGATTATATTGGGAGAGAAATATTTTGAAATTGTTTTTACCCTTTCGTAGGCCACCTTGATGAAGTCAATAAATATCATCTTGAGCCTTTTTAAATAATTTATAACTCTCTTGCTTCGTAAAGTTCATAAATAATGATAGTAGTTACGCTTTTTTTCTTTAATATGATTCTGAGCTAACATCCTTGTTCTATGTTACAGATCGTCTATGTTGGGGACGGAAACAATATTGTGCATTCATGGTTAATGTTAGCATCTGTTGTACCACTTCACTTTGTATGCGCTTGTCCTAAAGGCTTTGAACCTGATGAGAAAACTGTTGAGAAGGCAAGGAGTGCTGGTATAAGCAAGATCGTGATAACTGATAATCCAAGGGAAGCAGTTGTGGGAGCTGACGTGGTCTATTCTGACGTCTGGGCTAGCATGGGTCAAAAGGAAGAGGCTGCTTTTAGAAGGCAAAAATTCCAAGGATTCCAGGTACCATAGCTTAAACCATACTGCTTTCAGGTGTCAACATTTTAACAAATTTCTACCTGCATTACCTTTTTCCAAAACGCGAGGGTTTATTCAGCAAGGATCCAACCAAGTATTAGTTCTTTTAAACTTTATTGAGTCTGGCTCCAGACTGCAGATTAAGTTCTCAAAATACTAACTGATACGATCTTGTTATTCATTGAGAATGTTTTGACTACAACAATAACAACAACAAACCTTAACCCAACTACGTGGTGTCGTCTACATAAATTTATTTTCTCCATCGTGTCTTATTTAATGTCGTATTTTCAATTAGTTCTAATAAATTAAGATCATTTTTTATATAATAAGCCCAAGTCTTTCTAGGTCTACCTCTGCCTTTCTTTACCTTAGTCGAATCTAAAACATGAGAATGTTTTGAATGTTCTACAAAAATTCTCGTGTTGCTATCTTATGATATCTTATGGCCGTCTGCAACCTACACTTACATCTTCCTATTATAGAATTTCTCACTCTAAATCATGATATTCATTCCAGTGTTCGATTATTGAGTTTTCCATAACGACAT
Source organism: Papilionanthe hookeriana x Papilionanthe teres (assembly GCA_022702705.1). Classification (NCBI taxonomy): domain Eukaryota; kingdom Viridiplantae; phylum Streptophyta; class Magnoliopsida; order Asparagales; family Orchidaceae; genus Papilionanthe; species Papilionanthe hookeriana x Papilionanthe teres. The sequence continues at coordinate 24,311,285 of CM040424.1, read as the reverse complement.
CCATCCACTTAAAAAGTGCAAAAGGCAATGCTTAATCACTCGAGGATGAATCTTCGAGTTCCTTTCATGGCGTCTGATCTTAATTTTCCTTTTTTTTTAAAGGTTGATGAAGCTTTGATGGAACTGGCGGGTCCTAAAGCATATTTCATGCATTGCCTCCCTGCTGAGAGAGCAGTCGAGGTTACAGATGGTGTTATGGAAGCTCCCAACTCCATTGTTTTCACGCAGGCTGAAAATCGGATGCACGCTCAAAATGCCATTATGCTGCACCTGTTAGGTTTTTAGAGTTTTTTTTTTTCACATCTACTGTTAGTCATCAGTGGGTGCAAGTTATGAGGTGTAGTTGGTTAGAGCTGGTTAGTTAAGGGACTTTTATCTTGTCATCATGTCTTTGTTCCATGGTTTCTGGTGGTGGTCTCTGCTGTTGCTTGATAATTTGAGAAAATTATTTAATAATAATAAGGTTTTGCTTATTTCTTTCAGTTGTGTGTACCGCTGTTCTGGTTCAGTACTGTACTCATATTTTTCTATTTTTTAAGGTTGGGTGAAATTTAATCCTAAACTTACGCATGTATCTTGAACTTTGTAGTTGAGACAAAGCATTAATCATTGGTCGAAGGGCAGTAAAAAGCTTAAGATTTGTTGGTTATGAAAGGCATTTTTCGGAGCTTCTAACAAGAAGGTAGTGTTTGTGGTAAAGATTGGGGCATGGTTGGCCTTTAATAACGGTGCAGCTTACAAATCTTACATCTTTTGAACTAATTCATTTAGGGTTTGTTTGAGGCAGCATTTACTTATCCAGATAAGCTATTTATTTGAAAACGCGGATCCTGAGGTTCAACTTGCATTCCGCATTTAGTGTAAAAAACAAACTGCGTTTTCGGATAAGTTGTGTAAATGTAACTTCCAAACGGTGAGGCAGCGTTTTGAAAATGCCGCTGACATTTTCAAATAAACAATATATCTGGATAAGTAGGCTACCTCAAATGCACTCTAAATGGATTATTCTGCATTTTTCTTCCACGTGTGGTTAGCCCTGGCATCAGTCTACAGCTCTTTCGGGTTAAGTGTGGAAAACTATCCAGTCAGTCGATAACCACAAGGCTCTTCAAATGCATATGTATATATATTTTAGTGAAGAAATATAGTGGAAAGAGAATAAACAATCTAGGTGATTCATGTTGAAACGTTAATTTTAAAATTTAAAATTTAATTATGTAAAAAAATGCTCCTGCATTGTTTTTTTTTTTTTTTTTTTTTTTTTTTGTCTTGGTTTAGATTTTTTTTCCATTTTTCTTTTTTGACCTAAAGGACGTTCGCTCAAACGTGAACATATTTTAAGAGAATGAAAACATTAACACTATAAGTTTTGAAATAATTTTTTCCTTTTATTTAAGTTTACATAAAAATGCACTATAAATTTTATATGTTTGCCTATTTTATTATATGTTTGTATTATTTTAATAAATTTATTTAAGTTGTTATTGGTTTAAATGGAATTATAAATTTTTTTTTAATTTATAATTTTTTTAAGAAAGAGAGCGATAAATAAAAATAAATAAATATTACTTCATGATTTACAAGTGGAATTATATACATATTAGTAAAATATAATAAATGAATTCTATTTAAAATGTTTAAATAATAAGTGCCTCAATTTCAAATGAAATTTTTTAAATAATAAATTTATATTATTTACTTTTGTCTGATCATATATATGATGTATTACTTCTAGCCAATTAATTTAATGTCAAATTTAAATTTGTTAAAATTTACTCTTTTAACCATAATTAATACAAGGAATTAATTTGAAATAGATTTTTCTCTCCTAATTGTTATAAGATTTTTAATAAATATATTAGTTAAATTTAAATATTTAAACATCGAAGGAAATGATTTTCTATCTTTTCTAAGTCTCACAAAATATGCGATACCCTTGGGTAGATTTAAGCAAAAGAAGAGCTATAAAACAAACTCGCAAGCTGATTTTCAAGGAGACTCAATAAGATGAGATTTACGATGGATTGAAAAACTATTTTCATATCTTTAAATATTTTAGGGAGAGCTAAGGCTTCTAGTTTTTTTTTGGTCATACAAATTATATTATGCTTTTAATCCTAATAGTATGTTTAGCCTGCTTAGTATATTCTCCTTTCTTTATTTATCTCTGTTATCCTTGTAAGCTTTTATTTTGTGTTAGCAAGATTATATCATAACCCACTAGTACATTAAGATCCATCATTCTTTTAAGAACAATGAGCATAAATCTATACCAAAACCTTGAAGGGACGCTCATAGATTTGATGAAAGACCAAGCAAAGATTAAATTAGAGAGCATAAAGCAAAAGATTAAATTAGAGAGCATAAAGCAAAAGATTAAATTAGATAGCATAAATTGAGGGTGACTGATGTGAAAATGGAATGTTAAGACTTTGTTACAACATTGCAACTCACTAAAACTAAGGAGGGATTGAGTTGCATGATCTAAAACATCTTAGTTTAGCTACCGAGGATGGCATCTAGGGCACAAGACATACAATTATAAGAGAGCATTGCTTTAGTGGCGAGGAGAAGAACTCGGGAGCACAAGCATTGCCATCCTTGGAAAATACATATTGTTTGGAGTTAGAGAAATACACGTTGACCTTAGGTTCTCACTGACTTTAAGGGCAAGTAGAAAAATGATAACATAATTAGTGGACACTTTTAGTAGAGAAATTATTGAATCGACTCCCTGACCAGATAAAAATCCCTGCATTTAGGCTTTTCAAGATTTGTTAGACTTGACCATCCACATCATTTGTTTTGAGTCATCTTTCTCTTTTCTTGATATCAATGATGAATTAATGTGCATGTTGGTTTTCATAATCTTCAAGGAGTCCGACATTTGGTGATTTTTTTAGCTATCTTTATTGATGATCATTTCATTTGTTAAATTTGAGGAAAAATGTATAACTCAATTTGGCATTGTCTTGCTCCCATAAGAGAACTCATTGGCTCTATTAAGAAATTGCAATGAGTTGGGTGAGTCATTGAGAAGCCTCATCACAAAGTTTTAAACATAAATACTTGAGTTCAAAGGCCCAAAATGGATTTTGAAAAGAGTTGGCCTTACCTATGAGCTAGTTTGCTACATGCATAATTTTAAAGTTATGTTGAATGTAATAAGTAGAGAAGTATATTATTTTTAGTTTTAAAATAAGGGCTACTAAAAGTGATCCCACAACATTCAAGGTGACACGAGCTAAATCACATGGATTCTTAGCGCAGTCATACTTGAACCGCTTCTTTATGTGCGTGCGTAATTGCTTCAATTTAAAACCAGACAATAGCGCCAACTAACTTGACAGCTAGCACCCATGCTAATAATATAATTTTATGAATTTAAAGCGATTAATTCTAGTGATGTAGGTATTGTTAATATCAAAATTAACTAGGGTAAACACGCAAGTGCACGTATCATTCAAGTAATATAGGACTTTCTTTTAGTCTCCAAGTATCGATCACACATGGAAGGAAAAACTCTTTTTATATACTTAGTAAAATACTAATTAAACAGCAGGTAAATTATTTAGGAATTAAGGTCAAAATTGTATGTGTGAAATTAAGTAAGTAATACCTACAAATTTTATTTCTAAACTTAAAGAAAATGCTAAATGTTTCAAAACTAGCTATACGTAGAAAAGTTCAAATTGTATGGAAAAAATTCTTCTCCTTGCAATGAGATTATAATCAGTGTAAGAATCAAATGTTTAAAACTTTAAATGTAGTTTTGTGACAAATAGAGCATACCTATTCTTTACCCCCTTTCGAGTGCATAAAGAACATTGGCTAATCTAGTGTTAAAAAGTTCCTAAATCCTTATTTATGTTGGGTAGATTCTTGCCTGTTACTCTAAAGTACCCATGTAAGCCCTCAATTTGGCTAACCAAGCTTTAGGTTCCAAACATTAGATCAAATTGATTAATGTTCTAGTTTGTCATCCTAGAATCACCAATTTACACCCATCAAAACTTATCTCTCTATTTATTTGCACTGCCCTATGGGTTAGTTTTCCTTCACTCAATAGTGCAATGTGATTCTTACTAATTGAGAAATCCATAGCACTCCAGGGTCATTATGGTTCACAGCAAGTTTTAAGTTAACAATTGGCCAAATTGTATAAATAAATTAAATACGAAGTAATGAATCATCACAATTATGAATAAAAGAAATGCCAAAAAAGTGTAAAAGAAGACTACTCAGATTTCATGGGGTCAAAATAACACCACATGATTGATATATATATATATATATATATATATATATATATATATATATATATATATATATATATATATATATATATAAAAGCATGTTTACACAATAAAACTTAACAAAACTTAAACAAAAATACAAAACACTTATGTCAATCTCCTCCCGAAGCAAATCTTCTGAAGTTCTCTTGAATAATTCTCCTTACAATTTCACTGACACACCCCGAGAAAGCGAGAGAGAGAGAGAGAGAGAGAGAGAGAGAGAGAGAGAGAGAGAGAGAGACCCCTTTAGCACCAAGAGGCTCTCATAAAACAATATTCCAAATCGCTAAGATTCACTTTAATTGCCCCTTCAAAATTCATTCATTCAATGCATATTAACAAAAACTGATTTTGTTGCTTAGGCACCAGTCTTCTAGAAGCTTGAAATAATTTCTTGGCGCCAGATCCTGACGTCGAGCTTTATGTTTTTATGTACAGGATCTGGCGCACAAACGCCCACGCGCTAGTTCACTTTATGCTCCTTTGCTCCATTTGACCCTATTGTGCTCCGTTTTCACTTATTTTTCTAAAAAAATCCATCTTTTGCGCCTGCAATCAAAAACATGCAAAATATCTTCCTTTAAATTGAAAATCATTAAAATGAGCATAAAATGTATATAAAAAAAGGATATTTTTAGGCATGTCAAAATCCTCCAAACTTCACTGTTACTTGTCCTCAAGTAACTCTTCTATTTTATAAAACAAATGCTTTAGCTTATGATACTGGGCTTCATTAAAGATTCCTATACTTTTTCCTTATAACTGTTATAGTGTAACTTTAGAAAAGAATTTCATTAACTCAAGTTAAAATTAAGGTATAAGAATATCTAGTAATCAAGTTAGGAATTTTAAGTTTCTATTCATATAAAAAATAATTGTAATTTGTCAAACTTAGGAAGCCTAGAAGAATTAAAAGATATAATTATATGAGAACTCTAATAGTAAAGATTTGACTAATACATTTAAAATTAAGAATAAGCTCATAAGTGTAAATAAGTTCATTCCCTTAAGATGATCTAGTGAAACTAATTTTTAATCAAGCTTATGCCCACATATTTTCTTTTTTTTTTCTTTTGATTTGTTTCTTTCTTTTCATTTTTTTTTCAGGATCATTTTAATTCTTTCTTTTTTTTCTTTTTTTAAATGAGAACTACTATATCTGGATCAACATTTAATTATTTTTAACTTCACTATCCTCCTCCTAAAGTTAAACTTCTCACATTTCTTTACTTGATAATGTGTATTAGTATAAAAATGATTTTTCATAGAGTGTCAATTCTTTTTAAAGTGCAAGTCTAATATTCTTAGTGTTTCAAAAATGCAATTTTTCCTACTATAAATAGTAAAAGCATATTCCTATTCTTTTATACTAAATATCTTAACTCTAAAACTACCCTTATTACCAAAAAAACTTTTAACATAACTCTACTATAACATCCATAGAATAAAAAATAAATTGTTCTAAAGATAACATGACATACCATATGTTATTTTAAATAATTTTTAATTGTAATCTATTGAAGACAAATAAAGCTTAGTTTTTAAATTTTTTTATCCCTCCCCAAAACTTAAATATTTAAATAGTTTAAAACAATTAATGCATAAATGTAGGTAGAAAGAAGATTTTCTAAAATTTTTTCTATCAACGGTTCTAAACATGAAAAGTATACATGTATAAATAGTAAAGAACAAGTGTGTAGCAGAAAGTAACTCTCAATTAAACAAACTATAACATGGAGATTTGCTAAGTAAGGGATTACTCTAACACACAAGCAAGCATATAGATATGAACTAGAACATATAGAAAACAGTAGTGCAATAAAAATAAAAGGTGCATGATCCACAAAACAATAGTAACAAAGAACATAAAATCTAGTACAACTAAAATACATAACAGTACAACAACAAAGTCATACACTTCTAAGGAAAATAAGTACACCCAAACTCATAATGACTACTCCTCCACCTCATCATCATCATCTTCATCATCATCTTCTTCCATATGATTACAACATTCAAACCTCATATAAGTGGATAAGAAGGAAGTCTTGTATCTACTTATCTCCTTTAAAAAAACTCACCAGAGAAGTATGAAATCTTGCCTCAAAATCACTTTTCCACTATATATAAGAGTCAAGGTGTTCCAAATAGTCATTAATCTTATACTTGAATTTTTACAAACGATATATCATCCTTTATCTACTGATAATGATCACGAAGTTCATCCAATGTAACAAGAGGTGGAGCTGCAGCATGAGAGGTAGAGGCCCTATAAGTAGAAAGAATGTTTATTTATTTCATAACTCATCAAATTAAGCTTAAATGAACTTGAAATTCTTATGTCACTTCACTCACATGTCAATTAAGACATCAGAGAAGAAAATGTGATTTTTCTGTTTTTAATTTAATTTATATAATTATTTTGATAAAAATAAGAATTTTCAATGAAAATTCAACAACATGACTGATGTAAGGTTTCGTCCTTAAGAAAATTATGGGATGTTTCTTTTGACCGTAGGACCACTTTGACCAATTTTGGTGATTTTTTTGAATTATATTTCGATTTATTATAATTATTTTGAGTTTTGGAGAATTAATTAATTATAAAATAAAATTGAAGTTGAAAATTAAGTTTTATATTTTTCTTAAATCTCTCTGACCTCAAGGAACTCAGAGAAATAAATTTTATATTTTTCTGATTTTTCTTTGATTTATTGGAATTAATTTGATAAAAATATTGGAAAATTCATTTTTTTAATATTAGAAATTGTCTTAAGCCTTTAAAATTCAATATCTTAACCTAGAGACTTAGAAAAAATATTTGGTTGGTTCCTAAGTGATTAGGAAGCAAAATATGATATTTTTATGATTTTTATTATTTTTTAATTATTAAGATATTAAAAATATGGTTAAAAATAAAAATTTTTAGAAAATTCTAATTTTAATTTTCTTAGACTCCTCTGATATCAGAGAAGCCCCAAAATCAATTTGGCGAATTTTTAAAATGTATTTTGGGTTTTATGAATTTTTTAATTTTTAAAATAGCCATGTCACTTAATTAATTCATTTGCTGGGTTAAATCATTTCCAATTGACCTGAAATTTTTATATGAGGTTCTCTACATCCTAAGTGACAGTGGAGAATTGTTTTCAAGTAATTTTAATGTGTGGTTAATTCTAATTAATTAAAATTCAATTTTGGGTGTTTGGGCCAATTAGAGTTATTTTTAAGGAATTAAATCAAACCATAATTTTCCTAGGGTCCTGTGGTCCTAATCTACCTCCCCTAAGTTTCTTAGAATTTTCTAAGCAATATGTTAATTATTGGAATTAAAATTCCAAAACAGAGACATAAAATTGGAAAATCAATAACTTACCATAGAGATGGCCTCTGGCCTTAGAAAATTCAGGGAATGTTCCCAAAGACAGAGGCTACAAAATGGTGATGCTAACTTTATGCTTATGCAATATGCAAAAAGTAAAGTTTCAACTCCGAAAGAAAATTGTGAGAGTAAATGCCTACCAGAAATTGAAAAAATAAATTACACAATAGACGAACTCTGAGTACCCATGGGAAGGGCAACAATTGAATATTTCAATTGATCAAACAATACAGCCAGAAACATGGTATAAGTTGGTCACTTCTTTGAACTAAAACGTCCCACTAGATTCTTCTCTTTGCATAATAAGGCATCAATACCATCATATCGCACTAAAAAAGCATTAAAAATAATTTAAAAGCATCACGCACCTTCCGGGATATAAATCTTCTACTTGAAGGGATCAAAGGAAATTAAATGATTTCAAGTTATCATATATGATAAGTTGTACAACAAAACAAAATATGCCTAAGAAACTTCTTTGGAGGTAAACCAAAATTCATTAATATAAAATTGTAATGGCCATGCCTTAAGCATTTGCATCATTTATTGCACCATGTTTAACAAGCATTACGTTTAAAATATAAATTAAGTCATATCATGAAAACCGTACCCTCCATAGTCCTCAAGAGACTTACTTAGATAAAGAAACCCATACTCCATTAAACGCCAGATTCATCGCACTCAAATTTCATTAAGTTAAGATCAAAAATCACAAGAGCGCATGACTCGAGTGTTAATGATTAAAAATAAGGATTCATGCTTTAATATCTATGATCAAGTCATGAAGCTTAACATGAAACTATATTAGCATGTCTAAGGCTCCTGACTCTTTAAACCAAAGTTCACTCATAAAACTCTAGATAATACGACAATAGATCAAAACAAGGCATATTATTCATCATTTTACAAATTCCCAAAGCATTAAATAATAAGACAATCAAATAAAAGTCTTGTCGTAAATACTAATAATTAAAAAAAAAAAAGCAAAGCTGCAGTAACTTGATAGAGAATGCTCAACACCTCCACAACACGATAGGGATAATCAAGTAGGTCATCTTGATCCCGTAAGAGTCTCAATCCTCCCATTAAAATAATATTTTTCCATGGAGTTAAATATTGTTGCAAAATTCAACATGCCTCATAGAAATCACAATGTTGTAATATACATAAGACTAGGTGAGACTTTTAAAAGCGCACAATTTTTTAGGGATTCTAATTTGAACATCTTATAAATTTGTTATGCAAATAATAAATCAATTAAACAAAGTACAGAAAATGTAGCAAAAAGTGTGGTAGCATGAATCTAAAAAGAAGGGAATTTGGTGAAACAAATATCATATGACCAACAGACAAAGAAAAGAAAAACTTGTAAACTAGGAGCCAAGATGTGCATCATTTAGCAGAAATATAGTAAAAGGATTCAAGAAAACTAATAAAAATTGTTTGGATGAGGCCACAAGCTTTTATTTTCAACCCGGGAATTGATAAAGAAAAGCCATACAAATTGCAACTTAAAAAACTCATATATTTCAAAATAATCTATTGATATATAGTACTTCTTAAGCTCCTCCACAATTTGATCAAACAATTTTAAGTTGATGAGATATATTTAAATCGATAAGTCATTCATATGTATAATAAAGCCAAGGTAAATAAAACAAGCACAAACTATCAACTTCCAATAATTTTTAAAAATAAAATTTGGCACCCATTAAAATAAAATTTTAGAAAATCGATCTTTACTCTTCTACTAAAACTAAGTCCTTTATTTCTTACATATTTTCTTCAGTGTTTCAACTTTTAGCTTAAGTCGCAAAAGATCTCACCATCTAGAAAAATGTTATCAATCGAGACACAACATAAAACAAAACGCTAAAGATTAATCCAAATATATTACGATTAAAAATTGTGGCCATGCCATCACTTCAATTGCTAATCACAACTCTATCATACTTACAAAGTCAACATGTCTTTGACACACGTCTTCTCTTCAATAACAACTATAAACAAGCTTATGCCAATCTCTCAAGAACTGCTTAATATTAATTAAAATCATAAGAAAATCCTTCATCCTTTGCTTTCAACACTTTTTCGTCACTTCAAAGTAAATCAAAAAGCATAAAGAAAAATTATTTGCTATAACATGTTCTTTCTAGCCTGAATTCACATACAATTACCCATAACTTAATCGTTCTACTCATAGTTTTGATTCTCATCCAAATGTAACAGTCATGAATATCATCATTGTACTATATAGATCAGCAGCAACGCATCTCATCTTCTATTACTCGCTAATCACTTAAATTTTAAAATTTCATTAAAAAGATTTATAAACTATATGATTCCAATATACTTTATAACTTTCAAAATCTTAAAGCATCACATATATTACTCATAAAGCGCTAATGGGATCAAAGACTAGTAATTTTTTTATGTATGAATTATTTGATATTTCTCATCCTAAATACCTAACATCATTTGCTAATCATCGCTTTGTAGATCATTAGATTTCTTAACAAAACAATTTAAACTTTTATAATATTTTTATGCTAGCGAGACAAACTTAAATTATTTAAATCTTTATCAGTGCTAAGAGCATAGTAACATTCTAAACTTCGGTATTTTGTCCTATTTATTTCATTTTTCTAGTATTTTTTTTAAAAGTAGCAGAAGTATGATATTGGTTCCTAAGAGTACACGAAGTTTCTCAAGTGTTTAGAGTGCAATGGCGCATTTGATTTCCAATTGAAAGACCTCTCAGTTCAACTCTTAAATTTTTACAGTAATTTTTCTCTAATTGCCATCTCGCTTGTTGAATCATTCGATCTACTAATTTGGAAGTATTGCTATTTTTTGTTAGTATTGTTGAAACTGCTCTTTTATTTGTCATTGGATTGCACTGTAAATTGTTATTACTTGTTATATGGTCCAAATGTTATTCCTTCCCTTTGCAACTATCCCCTTGCGGCTATTCAATATATAGCAGATATTGGGCCATTTGATATTGTTTGCTGAAGTCCTCTATTGGTTCTTGTAAACATTTCTTTTCCCTTTTTTTTTTCTTTTTTTCTTTTGAATAACTTTTGGGGTGTTAGCCCTCATGTAAACATTGTTTTGTCGCTTGATTCTTCTAGAAACAAAGTTGAATAAATTGAAACTTGTTGTATTTCACCGTAACACAAAGAATTATGATAAGTTATTAACTTTGGGTCTTAGGTGTTATAAGTAGAACCCACTAAGCACTTATATCACAATGAATTATTGAATAAAAAATTTATGTTTCTCTCAAATCTAAGTTGTTGGATGTAGATTCCCTCAGCATGTTGCAAGTCAAGGCAACAAAAGAGAAAAGCTTATCCTTGTAACGTGAAACTTAAATTTTCAAATTGGGGTTTTATATTCTTGTTCTTTCAATTAAATTATTTTGTGGTTTGTCTGAGCAGGAAAGTGATTTGCTTAAGTTCTGTACATATCAGTTTCCAATTTTTATGGTGTGAGCATTATCATAAAATTTCATATTTTGGGAACATTTAAATTATTGTTTGAATAAATCAAATGTTATCTAATATTGTATCAAAAGAGACTGATGCTTGTTCTTATGTGACTTTTTAAATTCATATGATCGATCATTAAGTTGTATTAGTATAAGAAAGAACCAATGACAACCCATACATCAAATTAACTTCTTAACACTACAAGCCATTTCAACCAACTTTTAATAAGATACAACATTGAAGTTCTCAATTTCACCTCTTAATTAACTTTGCAACTTTTATGTTTACCTTAACCTAAGGACATCAGGTACTTAGATTATTTAGTTATACAATCTAAATAACTGCACTATATTGTTTGATTAAACTATCTTCTATAATTTGTCAAAAAAAAAAAAAATTCTTAGTTGAAATAAAATTGTCATTTAATAGCTCCACTTTTATGGATAACAAAATGATCCTACTTCTTGTAGTATTTTTGTATTTTATTGCTATATCATATGCTACAGTAAAACAAATGTTGCTTCTCCTGTCCAGAATAATTGTGTAACTCTTGGTGTCTAATAAACAGTCCAACGCCTTACGATAACTTCCAAAAAGAAAAGAAGGAAAATTTACATACATACCACATTTCTTATGTATTTACATAACTAACAGCTAAAGTTGGATAGTTACATTTGTAACCCTGTGGTTTCATAAACCTACACGTAAAAAGGCTGATTTTGCTTTTAAAAAGCTAATAATTATAACTATTTTAGCGTGATATTAAAATTTTGAGTGTTATAAATGAAAATATGAAAGTTTAGGTGTTAGCTGTGTAAATACATAAGACTTTTGTGGTATGTATGTAAATGCACCTAAAAAGAAATGTCAAAGAATTGATATTCCAATAAGTTTAAGCATTAGGAAGTGCATCATCGAACGGTTGTATGTCTGCTTTAAAATAGGAGCATTTATATGCATATCATTCTTTTGCATTCACATATCAAACACCTGAACTTCGATTTTACATTTATACCACCTAAATCTTTCATATAACATTAAAAATAAAAATTTTAACTTTAAGGAAAATGAAATACTCCTTTTAATAAATATATAAAATGGCATATAAGTAAAAATTGAAGTTTTAGGTGTTAGGTATTTAAATACATAATAATTGAGTGGAATGCATGTAAATCTTACTTCAAAATAATCATACAACGAGTGATAGAAACTAAGAACAACCTAACCTGTAAACGCTTACCAATAGAAATAAATGGCTGCACATCTCCACGTGTGCCGACAATGAGAATGGCTATTTGAAGAGGAGGTACATATGGAAGATCGGTTAGTTCCATTGGCCCTTCATCAGCTGCTCCAGCAACAGCATAATCGGCGCTAAAATCACGTGTTCGTGCTCAATATCACAGGGAACTTCAACTTCCACGGTTCCATCACCTTTCACATTAGCCAGCTGGTTAAGCATCTTAAGCTGTAGCATCAGAAAACAAAAAAATAAAATAAAATAAAAAAGGAAAGCATTAAATCACAGTTATAAGAAATCAAAAATATAGGCACAAAAGCCTAATTAAATTCCATAAACTTTGAAGAAAATGGAAGCAAGAAAAAAAAAAAAATGACGTCAAATGAGATCTCCAAAAGCAAAGTGAAGTATAAAATGAGAAAGGCGTCACAATGTGGACGTATAAAAGCATATCAAGCATCTTAACAATTGGGGGATTTACATACATGACAGTTAAAACTACATAATTTATATAACCAACACCTAAAACTATCACTTTATTCAAATAGCACTAAAAACTTTAAAGAATATCAAAAATACGACCTTCCTCAAATCTTTGGTAGCTTGCCATCACTCAAAATGGTCGACCCCATCGATCCATGGATCCACTCCTAGCAAGATCCCATCATGATGCATTGGTTGTTGATCGCATCGATGCACTTCCAACAATATCCCTTCGATACTTTTTGACACCGTTATAGGGCTTCCCTCCTAAACAGTGTGGGAGAACACAAAAGGTTAGGAAAGTTGTAGGATGGGTAATGACAGTAGGAGGGATGTCGACTGAAACCTTGAGTACACGGCATGTGGGCAGCAAGTGGCGTCACGACAAATTTTATGCTGCCACCTTGATTCAATTAAGTTGCAGACATCTCCTGAAAATAGACATAAATACAAAACTCCTATATAAGAAAATAGAGAGAAAAGTCTTCCAATAATATAAGCCAAACCAAAAGTCTATCAAACTAGTCCAGACAAGACCAATATATAATACCCTAAGCAAATTAACCCCAATTTTAAATAAAATAATATAAAAATTGGACCCTGAATGACCTAGAGGTGGCAAATTAGTGAGAAAATAGAACTGCAGCATGTACGGTATATGGAATTCCGCCACCCATTCGTCAGGATCCTAGGCTGAACAACTACAGTGTAACTCCCCTTGGCTAGAAGAGGCTTCTTCTTCTTCTTCTATAAAAGTACCCGAATCCCACTATTTGATATTCTTTTTCACAAAACACCTAAGAAGATTTCTAAATTGCGATTCGCTACTCCTATACGACCATCTATCAAGGAATGTATTGTTGAACATAACTAAAACTTAGCATCCAACTTACTCTATAAAGTCTATCAAAAATAACTAAAAACCTTGTCATCACTATCTGAAGTAATGACATGCAAGATCTCTCTCGATAGTGGCAAACGAGAATGACACAAAAACCTAAAACCAACTTAACAAGGTCTACCATGTGTCTGCTTTGGTTCCTTGAACTCGCTGTAATCTAGAACCAAAACTATTCATGTTAGTGCTTCTTCCAAGACCTGCAAAAAGATAGTTTGAGACATCATATTCTCAAATTTTATATTAATGTCCATTACCTCAGACACTTTCTAAGGCAAGAGTACAACATGCTTCCCATTTTTTGTAAGAGAATATAAGTTCTTATAAGCATCACGATGTGCGCAACGATCATGCTACCATAGACGGCCTGATAGGATGTGACAAGTATCTATAAGTACTATATCACACCATACGTGATCTGGAACTTGTCTCCAATAGAAAACTCCAAGAGACACCTCCTGTTAACTGCGATCTTATTTCTTTTCTTCAACCACTATAGGGAACAAGATTGAGTGCACTTCTTTGTTGTCATATTCAACTTATCGACCATTTGGATGGTGGCCACATTCTCACAATTGTATGCATGTATGACAAAATTTCTCATATTTTTCTTCACAATGTAACAAGTATGAATGATATTCTAGCGGAGCCACTGCTGCTCTCACATGGGCTCAATTTGAATGATTTGTCAAACAACTAGCATCACTCACATAGATTGGAAGCTAATACTCCTTTGACAGCCTCATTTTCTCCCGTGTCACTAGCATTTTTTCAAATGTTCTCTAGTTAGTGAAAGATATCACCCTCATGATTAAGAAATTAGAAAATGTGTCCAAAATTGTGGCATTTCAAAAATTCTTAGCTTTACAGGTTTGAGAGTATTGCAGTCTCCACCTTTTCTCCATTCTAAACTATTATTTTTTCCTTTGAAGAGGTCAACTAAGGTACTCCAACGGGTGTGTCCTTGTTGTTTGATCCCGTAGTTGAGTTTTGTCTGCAAGGTATGTGGTCACCTGGTGACGATGTAGCTTCTACATTTTGAAAACTAGAGTGTTATTTGAGACGAGTAAGATTTATTTTAAATAGAAGGAAAGTATTAAAACTCGAGATTTTTTACATTGCAAGGTATTATGATTTGGTTAATAATAAAACTCAACTAGCTGTGTTTTTTCATTTTTTTATGAATAACTTTAGACCATATAACAAGCTACATTTTTTGTAATTCAACAGTTCAACAAAACTCAATGTGAAATAACTGAATGCAACTCTAAAGAATAAAAGAACTGCAGATAAATGTGTTTTTATATTGTTTATACTTTTCATTATAATGTTTCATTAACTTGAATAATAACAAAATAAATTAAAAATAAACTTGATCTGAGATAGAAGATTAAAATAAAATTTTAAAGTAATTTTCCTCAAGTAGTATAAAGTTTCATGACAATTAATTTTTTCAACAATAAACATTAATAAATATTATTGAAAATGCTACACTTACTTTCGGAGTAGATAAAAGGTGGTGGATCTCCTAAGATAAAAGTAGCTTTTTCATATAAACAAGAAAGAAAAAATGAAAAAGTGAGTCGGAATTATCTCAAGCGCATCAGAAAATCAAGAGTGCTCTTTGCATGAGATATTAAAAACATACATTTTTTCAGCAAAAGCTAATTTCCAAGCTCAATTTAGCACATTAACAACCAGAGAAGACTTTTTGTCCGATTTAACATAAATGACAGGACAAATTTGATGAGTCATCTATATTTAAATCTCAATGTCAGCGCATATTAAGGCATACATTTAGCAATCTAATGATCAAAACAATGCAGTCTAACAACAAAAATAAATTACATTTGACATGCAATAGGGAAGCGATCCAGCAATGGTTACTCTGTACACTCTTTCAGCATTTTTTGATAAGAAGAATACACTAGATCATCATCAAATGACTTACGTTCTTCAACTACGAAGAGCGCAAAACTATAGAAAGTCGTGATAAGGATGGGTTGTTGACCTCATTTTTGATGAGGTCTTCTCTTCTTCTTTTTAGTACTTAGGATCTAGCCGTAGGCTTTTCCTTTGACTATCTTAGAGGACTAGAATTGGGATCCACCATCTAGAATTTCAAACCACTTCTTAACTCCCCGCAAACTCCACAAACTTCGACCGTAGACCCCTAATCACTTAGAGGGTTGAAATCAAATGTGGAAGTTTAAAGGATGAGTTCCTATAGGACTCTTTGGCCTTAGACCGCACCCGGCGGCCCGGTCCGGTGAAGGGGCCGACTTACACACACACTACACTTATACACTACACTTTCACACACCTCCTAAAACCACACCCATACCTAACTCGACCTCCCGACTCATGTAGGTGATTCACATGGATGGTCCTTAACCTCTAAGCCTTTGGCTAAGAGGGTTAGGAACAACATAAGTGAATGCCTCAAATGAGTCCCTTCATGGCTCATGTGGGCTTGATATGGCTTCATGGCTCAACCAAAATGATTTCATTCCACTCAAATTCACCCAATCTTCAATTTTCCAAATTTTCAATTTTTGACCCCGGACCCTACACCCGCCTAACCTACCCAAAGCCCTCAAATTACCCAAAATTTTCAAAATCACCTAAATTACCCAAAATTCCTCAAAATCAATCCCAAACATTTCCACATCACTCAAATTGATCATCCATACCCAAAAATACCAAGAATTCCAAAAATACCTCCCAATACCCTCCAAATACCCAAAATACCCCCCTTGACCCAAAAATCCAAAAATTCAGAAAATTCCCAGGAAATTCCAGAAAATCCCAAATATTCCCAATTTTATTTTGTCCAACTACACCATAGGCCAATTTTGTCAATTTACCCTACTTTTGTCAAAACCCCCAATTTGACCCATTTTAACCCAAAGTGAACTCAATGTCAAGCCAAACCTACCCAATTGACCCAAATTCTGGTCCAATTCAATTCTAAACTTCAATTCAACATTCTCAATACCAATCTAAACCAAATCCAAGTCCAATTTGATTGACATTTGGATCCAATTTCACTTTTGGCCTTAAAGCCCAATTTCAATTCTCATCCGAGATCGATACCTAAATTTCGATTCTCATCCGAATAGATACCTAAATTTCAATTCAAAATTTCCGAGACTGGTACCTAAATTCCAGTTCTCAATCCGAGATCGATACCTAAATTTCGATTCTCATCCGAATAGATACCTAAATTTCAATTCAAAATTTCCGAGACTGGTACCTAAATTCCAGTTCTCATTCCGAGATCGATACCTAAATTTTGATTCTCATTCGAATTGATACCTCAATTTCAATTCAAAATTTCTGAGATTGGTACCTAAATTCCAGTTCTCATTCCGAGATCGATACCTAAATTTTGATTCTCATCCGAATTGATACCTAAATTTCAATTTAAAATTTCCGAGACTGGTACCTAAATTCCAGCTCTCACTCGCAGATCGATACCTAAATTTCGATTCTCATCCGAATCGATACCTAAATTTCAATTCAAAATTTCGAGACCGGTACCTAAATTCCAGCTTCTCACTCCGAGATCGATACCTAAATTTCGATTCTCATCCGAATCGATACCTAAATTTCAATTCAAAATTTCCGAGACCGGTACCTAAATTCCAGTTCTCATTCCGAGATCGATACCTAAATTTCGATTCTCATCCGAATTGATACCTAAATTTCAATTCAAAATTTTCGAGATCGGTACCTAAATTCCAGCTCTCACTCCGAGGTCGATACCTAAATTTCGATTCTCATCCGAATCGATACCTAAATTTCAATTCAAAATTTCCGAGACTCGGTACCTAAATTCCAGTTCTCACTCCGAGATCGATACCTAAATTTCGATTCTCATCCGAATCCTAAATTTCAATTAAAAATTTCCGAGACTGGTACCTAAATTCCAGTTCTCATTCCGAGATCGATACCTAAATTTCGATTCTCATCCGAATTGATACCTAAATTTCAATTAAAAATTTCCGAGACCGGTACCTAAATTCCAGCTTCTCATTCCGAGATCGATACCTAAATTTCGATTCTCATCCGAATTGATACCTAAATTTCAATTCAAAATTTCCGAGACTGGTACCTAAATTCCAGTTCTCACTTCGAGATCGATACCTAAATTTTGATTCTCATCCGAATTGATACCTAAATTTCAATTCAAAATTTTCGAGACTGGTACCTAAATTCCAGTTCTCATTCCGAGATCAGTATCTAAATTCTGATCCTCATCCTTTTCGAAGTCGATACCTAAATTTCGACTCTCTTTCGAGATTGATACTTAAATTTCAATTCTCATCCCTTTCGAGATCGCACTTCAAATTCGATTCTCATCCTTTTCAATCGACACTTAAACTCTGATTCCCACTCCGAGGATGGTACCTAAATTCCAGTTTTCTTTGCAATCCCGAGATTGGAACCTAGGTTTCAATGCTCGTTTCAAATCTAAATTTTCTCAAATTAATTTTAAATCAAACTTCAATCTAAAAAAAAAAATCAAAATCTAAAGTTACACATCCGAACTTAAACTGAAACAAACTGAAATCTAAATTGAATTCCCTAGATCATGTGATTTGGGATTCACCTCCTTTTCCTTTCCCCAGCGAGAGTTCAAGAATCTCCTGTCTCAGAGATATACTTGACACTCTCCAGCGGAAATTCTTCTACTTCATCCTAAGTTTGTCACTTAGACATCTGTGTTGGTTTTGCTGATCGCTTCGGTCAACACCAATACGCGCGGTGTGCTCCGTCAGCCCACCACACCTATTGGGGGTCCATTTGTTGACCTCATTTTTGATGAGGTCTTCTCTTCTTCTTTTTAGTACTTAGGATCTAGCCTTAGACTTTTCCTTTGACTATATTAGAGGACAAGAATCGGGATCCACCATCTAGAATTTCAAACCACTTCTTAACTCCCCGCAAACTCCACAAACTCGATCGTAGACCCCTAATCACCTAGAGGGTTGAAATTAAATGTGGAAGTTTAAAGGATGGGTTCCTATAGACTCTTTGGCCTTAGGATCGTCCCGGTGGCCTGGTCCGGTGAAGGGGCCGACTTACACACACACTACACTCATACACTACACTTTCACACACCTCCTAAAACCACACCCATACCTAACTCGACCTCCCGACTCATGTAGGTGATTCACATGGATGATCCTTAACCCCTAAGCCTTCGCTAAGAGGGTTAGGAACAACATAGCTGAATGCCTCAAATGAGTCCCTTCATGGCTCATGTGGGCTTGATATGGCTTCATGGCTCAACCAAAATGATTTCATTCCACTCAAATTCACCCAATCTTCAATTTTCCAAATTTTCAATTTTGACCCCGGACCCTACACCCGCCTAACCTACCCAAAGCCTCGAAATTACCCAAAATTTTCAAAATCACCTAAATTACCCAAA
This sequence comes from Papilionanthe hookeriana x Papilionanthe teres, assembly GCA_022702705.1. Taxonomy (NCBI): domain Eukaryota; kingdom Viridiplantae; phylum Streptophyta; class Magnoliopsida; order Asparagales; family Orchidaceae; genus Papilionanthe; species Papilionanthe hookeriana x Papilionanthe teres. The sequence goes on along the minus strand of CM040424.1, from coordinate 24,292,050 downwards.
ATTCCTCAAAATCAATCCCAAAAATTTCCACATCACTCAAATTGATCATCCATACCCAAAAATACCAAGAATTCCAAAAATACCTCCCAATACCCTCCAAATACCCAAAATACCCCCCTTGACCCAAAAATCCAAAAATTCAGAAAATTCCCAAGAAATTCTAGAAAATCCCAAATATTCCCAATTTTATTTTGTCCAACTACACCATGGGCCAATTTTGTCAATTTACCCTACTTTTGTCAAAACCCCCAATTTGACCCATTTTAACCCAAAGTGAACCCAATGTCAAGCCAAACCTACCCAATTGACCCAAATTCTGGTCCAATTCAATTCTAAACTTCAATTCAACATTACCAATACCAATCTAAACCAAATCCAAGTCCAATTTGATTGACATTTGGATCCAATTTCACTTTTGGCCTTAAAGCCCAATTTGGACCCATGACCCAAACCTAACCCAAACTCACCCAATTCAACTCCAATTAACCCCAAATCTTTTCTAAACCTTCCTTAACATCCCTACAAACAAAACCTTAACATGATTTGCCCAAAATTTAGACCCAAACCCCACTCAAATTCAACCCAAAGCTAAAAGGCCCAATTTTGACCTAAACCCAAACCTAACCCAAATGAGCCCAAACCCCAAAATCAAAGCCCAACCAAAGTCAAAACCTCTTTGAAACACTCCCATAAACATTTCTCAACATTAATTTTACATCAATTTCAACCCTAGCCCAACATTGGCCCAAGTTAGCCCACTTTCACCTATATTGGCCCATTCACCTAAAGAGCCCAAATTCAACCCAATTCAAACCCAAATCACCCCCAATTTGCTTCAAGTCACTCATGACACATCTATGAGCTAAACCCAACAATTATTTGGCCCAAGCCTTTACCAAAATTTCATCCCAAAATCCATTTTAAAATTCAAAAGCCCACTTTCCTAAGCCATCTTAAAAGCCCATCTAAAACCATTTCAAAAAGCCCAAAATCCACCCTAAAGCCCACATGACATCTCCATTTGCCATCCACTTAATTAAAGCCATTACCTAAGTCCTAAATTCATCATCAAATAATTCTAAATCAAGCCTCATGCCAAATCACCCCTAAATACCAAAATTTTTCTTAAATCCATTTCCATGAAATTGACTCCACTTTTCCCAAGCCAAAGGTGAGCCATGCAAGCCATGGACAAGCCACATGAAGCCATGGAAGGCTTGACATGTGATCAAGCCACTAATGGCAAAAGGAGGAGCCTCTTTTAAGCCCCCTTAAAAAGGTTTTAACCCTTTTAATGCTTCACCTTAATCCATGTTTAATCAAAATATTCATGGATGGTGACTTCTCCACCCTTTCCTAGCCGATCCATCCGATCTTCCCTCGCTCCAAATCGACCATGGGGAGGTGAACCAAGCCCAAAAGGTGGGTTGACCCATTTGGACCCAAAATGAGCTCATCCCCCATTCCATTTCAATTCAACTCCTTTACACATGTCCATGGCCAATTGATCGCACAAACCTCCAACCTCGACCTCCCCGACCTCGAGGGTGACCCGACCTCGGCCGACCGCCCACCACAGCCGCCGGAAACCACCGGGCCGAGAGCTCACATGTGAGCCCAACTTGGAATTCTCACCCGCCGAGATGCCCCATCCCTGCGTGGCCATTAGAGCTATTCTTCTCTCGCCAAGAGCAAGCTGATCCCAAGCCCTAACTATCCCCGGAGGCCCTCCACCCTCTCCTATTTAAACACCACCCCTCTCGGCCATGAGAAGTGCCGAAACAAACCTTAAGGAAACTCTGCCAAAATTGTTCCGGACTACTCCCCATACACAGAGCACTTGATCCCCACCGAAATCCCCTCGCCATTTCTTCTCTCGTGAGCTCAATTTCGTAGTCGAAATCCAAGCCCAAAACCAGGACACTTCTCCACAGGCGAGCCAATCCTCAAATCGATTGGTTCTACACCTTCACCGTACCAAGGGAAGGTGTCCACCAACAAAAGCCCCATCTCCGAGCCACCCAGCTTGCTCCGACCTCCAAGCTTTGTGATCGGGCTTGGTCGAAATCACACCTGAGACAATTCACTGCACCAGGAGACTTCATCCGGAGCTTGCCGGGATCCAATCGAAGGTGCAACAACCCTCGCATCGAAGCCACACTTCTCCGAGCAAAGGTATGACCTCACTCTTCTTCCCGAGCTTCCGAACATTCTCCATTTCTATTACGTAAATTTCATCCCACATAAACCGTATGGATGTGTTCGTCTTCTCAAGACGAATCCATAGAGCATAAGAACATGAAAATCCATCGAGTATCGAGTGAGATCTTAGGGATTTAGTGTGGATGGCTCTCGGGCGAGGACGCTCGGGGACGATGAACGGATGCCGTCCATTCAATACACGCGCGGACGGACGGCTCAGATGGCGTCGGACCAGGAGACGGTACGAGAACCGCAGGGCCCGGAGCGCTGAGTCAGATGGCGGCGTCGAATGGGAGCGCGCCACGCGGCGTTTCGGAGCTGCCGAGGTTGACGCGGCGCCGCGTGGATAAATAGAAAATTAGGGGTATTTTCTATTTATTTAATTTCCTAAACTTCAAAAATTCATAACTTTGTGTAGAAAAATCATAAAAATAAAATAAAAATACCCTCTTACTCAGTGAACATAGGAGAATAATGTGGAAAAAAAATTATTTAATTTCATCAAGTATTTTATTTTTAATAATTTATTTACTCTGTGCATATTTTTAATTCTCTATGCATGTATACAATTCACCATGGCATGAGACCATAGGGCTTTTGAAGCCTCTGAATTTGGGAACATTCCCTGAATTTTCCAAAGTCAGAGACCATCCCTATGAAGAGATATTGATTTTTCAAATTCATGTTACTGTTTTGAGTATTTTAATTCCAATAAATAGCATGTTGTGAAATAAATTATAGGAAAATTTGGTGATGTTCCTTATGACCAGAGGACCCTAGGAAAAATAGGTTTTGAGTTAGTTCATTTAAAACAACCCTAATTGGCTTAAACACCCAAAATGGATCTCTAATTAATTAGAGCTAACCATACATCAAATTGACCTGAAATAAATTCTCCACTAACCTTTAGGATCAGAGGAACCCACCATAAAAATTTGAGGTCAATTGGACTTGGTTAGCCCTACTAATTGGGTTGATTAAGCCATTTAGCCATTTTAAACTTTAAAAATTCATAACTTTCAAAATATCTTTCAAAAATTCACCAAATTGGTTTTGGAGCCTCTCTGATATCAGGAAAATTTAAAAAAATTAAAATTTCAATTTTCTAAAAAAGTTGATTTTTAATATTATTTTAATATTTTTAATAATTAAAAAATAATAAAAATCACAAAAATAATAAAATTCACCAAAATGTCACATTTTGAATTTTAATCACTTAGGAACAAACCCCATATTTTTCTTAGGTCTATTTAGTGAGATATTAAATTTTAAAGCCCTAAGGTAATTTTAAAATTAAAAAATGTATTTTCTACCATTTTCACTAAAATAATTATAATAAATCATAGAAAAATCAGAAAATTGCAAAATTTGATTCTCTGATTTCCTTGATATCAGGGAGATTTTTGGAAAACATAAAATTCATTTTTCAATATTTATTTTATTTTTAAATTAATTAACACTCCAAATTTTAAAATAATTATAATAAAAATAATATAATTCAAAAAATCACCAAAATTGGTCCAAGTGGTCCTCTAGTCATTAGAAATGTCTCCTAATTTTCTTAAGGACAGAAACTTTCCCTTGGTCATGTTATTAAATTTTCCTTGGAAATCTCTATTTTCCACCAAAAATAATTATATAAATAAATTAAATACAGAAAAATCACATTTTCTCCTCTCATGTCTTTATTGACATATGAGTGAAATCACATAAAAATTTCAAGTTCATTTGAGTTCAATTTAGTGAGTTATGAAATTATTAAGCTTAAAGGGCAAAATGGTAATTAAAATTTCAACCCTTAATTAAAACTTTAGGTTTAATAAAAATTAATAAGTAAAATATTTGATCCTAATCTGATTTGGATGATTGAAATTTAAATAATTAAAGGGTAGAAATCCATTAAACAATTTAAAATAATTAAACCTTAATTAAATAATTGATTAAATTTGGAAGAATAATAAAATTGGAATTATTAAAATAAGGGATATTATTAGGAAGAGATTTATTCTTTAATTTAAAAATCCCTAAATTAATCATTTCAATAATATTTAATTTCTAATTAAAAATGATAATTCAAATTCAAAATATTAAAAGACTTAATCATTAAACTAAAATTAAATTATTAAACTCTTTTAAAATTTCAATTAAAATTAAAAATTAAATTAAATTAAATTAAATTAAATTAAATTAAATTAAATTAAATTAAAATTAAAAGTTGGATTAAATTAAAGATTAAATTAAATTAAATTAAATAAACAAATTAAATTAAATTAAATTAAATGAATAAATTAAATTAAATTAAATTAAATAAATAAAATCAAATTAAATTAAGTTAAATTAAATAAAATAAAATAAAATAAAAATTAAAAATAAATTAAATTAAATTAAATTAAATTAAATTAAATTAAATTAAATTAAATTAAATTAAATTAAATTAAATTAAATTAAATTAAATCAAATCAAATTAATTTAATTTAACATCAAATCAAACTAAATTGAATTAAATTGAATTAAATTAAATTAAAGATTAAATTAAATTAAATTAAATTAAGTTGAATTAAATATAACATCACCAAAGACATAAAGAATTCAAAATAAATCTAAAGCAACTCGAACACTATTCCAAATTTAAATCCATTAACTTAAATTAAATCATTCGAACACCAACTCGCCCTCGAGAGCTTTGGTTATTATAACTCCTAAACGTAACATTAAATGAAATGTTACTTCACTTATAGGATATTCAAATGTCCTAATTCACCGAGCAAGATAACAAAACTTGAAATCTCGACTATTAATTCACTTGTATAACTAAATTCATTTCGACTTAAAACAATCCTAGAAATATTGAAAAGATGTTTAAGATTTGTCTTAAGCACTTCCTCGATATGATAGGATGTTTATAAGAACAATTGAACTTAATTGTTCTTTGATGAAAAAAATCGTCTTCAAATAAAAACACAAAGAACCTAGACGTCATAGGAAATGACTAGCTATAGATTAGGAATTTGTAGAAAACCATAACCCTTACCTTAGCTTTACCTAGGAACTTGTTTAAATATTCTAATTGTGTTTTAAGTGCAACTTGAATGACGGGAAGACCCTTCAGTACGCTTTTATTTTATTGCAATTTACTTTCCGCAATTTACATCATTGCAATTTATTTAATCGCATCACACTTACGTTTCTTGCATGATAAACAACTGTTGCATGAAAACCCACACCTTTAGGATAGCCCCTAAAACTAAAACCAAAACTAAATTAAAAGTCATTGCAAGATAAAATTCACCGCCACAACATTTCAAAATATAAAACAACTCAAAATTTAATCACAAACAGAACACAAAACTGCAATTACAACTAAATTAAAACGTCCCGTTGGATGATCGGGAATACCTCGGATGATGTAACCTACGTGTTGCTAACGGGATTTCCCACGGTCTAAATGAAAGTGTGGAACTCATTCAATTGAGTTTAGCAAATTCATCCGGACTAAGTGAATCCGATAAAAATAATGATGCCGAAGGATGGAACCGCGGGATCTTAACCGGTGTCTTTATAATCAACTTTAAGATTTGTTTTAATTAAAATATTGAAAACACTTGGAAATTAAGATTTTCTCTAAACCAAAACACTTTTCTCATCCCCGATTTATGATTTCTAAAACTAAACCTCTCGCAACAACAAGGAGCTCTGAGCACTGGTGGGCAGCGACGGCCATCGTCATCAAGCAAAACCCGAGTCTACTTCGGCAAAACTTTCCTAGAATTAAATAACAAAGCCATAGGACTTCGAGGTAGTTGCCTAGTGCAACATAAACCCTCAACTCTTCGTTAGGCATTTGCATTGCAAATTAAGCCCTAACCGGTCTTAGGATTCTGAGGTAGTCGTCTGATACGACATAAACCCTCACATCTTCGAGGCTATTTGTGTGATTTTATCATACAAATATAAGCCCTAATTAATTAAAATTGGCAAGGTTGAAATACTAAATAAACATTAGGATTTTCCTAAATCTAAGCCAAACAATAGGATAGTCGGGAAATTACCGAAGTTCACTTCGAATCTGTGATTTCTCCTACCTTTCTTCCTTTGAATTCTCAAAACAAAAATGTTCTAAACTTGATCCATTCCCTATCGAAATTCCAAAATTCAATCCTTTGAAAACTTAAACTTTGAAATTCTCGAGAGCGTAACTACCGATTATTATCGAGAGTTTTCTTAAGTGATTCCCGTCACTTAAGATGTAATTAACTATAGTGGGCTTGCCCTTATAGGGAATTTAAAGAACCTGTGTAATATAAACCCCGTTTAATGCTTTCATATTAAGCGAGTGGAATTTGTTCGGCTTATAAAATTGGTTCGCGTACCAAACGGATGTCACAAATCTTCTAGTTTATTTAATCGAGCCCCACCATCAAGTGAGTGTGTCTATCCTTAGGGATAGATACATGGTTCAGTGGTGCGGTGCTCGTTTATATAAACTATTTGGGATGTGAGATCAGTTTGATTTCATATCTTATAATCTTCAAATTTAAAAATATTTTCAAAATCAAATACTACTTTTCAAATTATTTATTTAAACTAAATTAAAAGTTCGCCGACAATTTCTGTTAGGCGACCCCCTTTTCAAAATAAAATACACAACCTAAAAAGTTCGCCGACAAAATCAAATACTACTTTTCAAATTATTTATTTAAACTAAATTAAAAGTTTGCCGACAATTTCTGTTAGGCGACCCCCTTTTCAAAATAAAATACACAACCTAAAAAAATAAGCCGTACATGGGTGTGTGTTGTCATAGTATTTGTCTCCATGATACTTGTAGAAAAAAAAAGACATAAAAGAGGAACAAAAAGCACATCGACGACAACAACATTTAACCGACAAGTATGGAAGAGAAAAGCCATTTCTACCTACCAAATCCATGGATGAACTTACTTTGTTAGAGCCAATATTCTCTTAAAAACACTCATGTCCTTTGATTGGGACTTATAAGTGCAATAAGTGAGGACTATTACAACTTCGGTTAACAGAAACGTAAGTTGAGGATCTACCTCTGCTGAACCAACAGTGTTTAGATCTGGTAGGAAGGAGTACGGTTGAGTTCAAAGATGACAGAGGAATAACCAGCAAGGTGCGAAGACTCTCGAGAAAAACAAAGCCCTCCTCTTCAGCTTCACTGTACTTATTCCAACTTTCCAACCGGCGGATTAGCTGACCCCAATAAATTTGAACCGCGTATGGCCTAGCGGGGAGAAAAAGAACGATACAGAGAAGGCATGGATAGCGAGCATGTAGATGGCAAGGAGCTCGGTGGCCTTTTCATCGAATATTCCTTCGTTTCAGCAATGCCGTAACTATACTTGTGGGCCTTCCTTCTGAGGAGAACTCCTCAAAAGGCCTACAAGTAGCGTTACGCATTGCTGAGAAAATTAGTCGAACCGCCTGACTATAGGGTGGAGGTTATCTCCCGTACACAATTCTTTCGGTTTTCGTATCCTCAGTCTTTTTCTTAACAATGGCACAACAGTCGTAAAAAGGAGGCACAACGAAGATATAGACCTCAAAAATTGTGGGATGCTCTAGGGCTCGCGAGCAAAAGTGTCAATCGGGTCAGAGTTTATCGCAAGCGCGATTCAGCAGCAGCGGACAGGAGGATATTGCGTCCGGACTCCACACCTATTTCTACGTGCGGAGTCCAATGACGGATTGACACGTGGCGAAGGCGTCCCCACCTATGCCACGTCGATTCGCCGCGAGATTTTACGCTCGGCCCCGCCCGAATCCAACCCACGACGTTTTTTTCGCGATCCCGCCAGTGTTAAAATAAATAAGCTAAATACCCAAGGTACTGTTTTATTGATTACAGCTGGAAAAACCATCGTCACCTCCATTTGCAGCTAGGGTTTCTGCGTAGGTCATCCATGGAAAATACTTCGTATGATGCTGAAATGCCGGTGGATATTCAGCCGTCCTTCTCCCTGAACTTCGAAGATGAAGTGAGTGTATTTATTATCATGTTTTGGGAAATGGTTATGCTTTTTGTGTGGTTGTGTAGTGTGTTGCTTTATCAGCATATTCTACTGCCATAGTTTATCCAAGGCAGCAATATATTTGGTGTTTTGATGTAAATTTTCTTGTTTTACTGCTGTGTTACTATTGTGTGAAACATGTATTACTTCTGTGTTACTAATGTGTTACTGCAGTAAGAGTTATGTTTTTTTTGTTTATTTTCGTGTTACTCCGTTGTTATCCTGGTTTATACCTTTCGTTTACTAATTTTTATGTATTATAGTGTTTTCTTATTCAGATGTAAAGGTTTTCACCTCGCAATTTTTTTTTTCTCGGTGGTGTTGTACAGGGGTGTTATCCCGGTGTTATTATGGTGCTATTGATTTGCTTATTAAGGGGTTTTGCCGATATTAATATTTTGCTTGCGGTGTACTTTTTGTTAGGGAGAAAATATTTTGATATTATGTTATAATTGTTCGTGTCTAACCGGTGTTACTATGGTGTTAAGATCGTGTTACCTTTGTATTACTCTAGTGTTATTCGGGCTAAATGGTGATATTTCAGGTGAAATTATTTTGGTGTAGGTTTCCACATGTGATATAGTTCCTCTAGTGTGGCATACTAGTTGCCTCTGTTTGATGTTAATGTTGGTTCAGGACTTTGGGACATTAAGTGTTGTGAATTTTCGTGTTATCTTCGCATGATTGTGGTACTATGTGGGTGTTATTTTGGTTTTATTTTTGTGTTATCATTGTGTTTAGCTAGTGTTACCATGATATTTTGATTTTATCACTGTGGGTGTTTACGTTGTGAATTTCATGGGTGTTGTTTAGAGCTCTTACCTGTTCTGAGTTTGTAGTAATGATGTTCAATTTTGTAGTCTTGCGAGCCTACAGATGTTTGTTACGAACCAATCGCGGATAATTTTCTGAGAAGCACTGTCCACAATGAGCAAGAAGCAAACGAAAGCTATCGTGTATATGCACATCACGTAGGATTCACTGTTCGTAAGGACCATAGTAGCTACTGGCCAAACTCCAGGAAATTGAAGAGCAAAGATTATGTTTGTGGAAAAGCTGGCTACAAGAAAGAGTCTAATAACATGGATACAGTTAAGTTCAAAAGATCAGACACAAGGACTGGTTGTAAGGCCATGGTTCGATATGGTGTTGATCTTGAAGGCAATTGGAAAGTGTTGAAATTCCTTAAAAATCACAATCATTCTTTGGTCGAAAATGGTAACCGGCACCTTCTTCGTTCCAACAGAAGGATCAGTGAGTTAAATGCAGATGTCTTAAGATCGATGACCGGATCAGGGATCAGAGCAAGAGATGCATACCAATTCATTGCTACGGAGGTTGGGGGTGTCGAGAATTTGGAATGCACTAAGAGAGATGCATTTAATTTCGTTCAAAGAGAAAGAAGAGAAAGGATTGAACAGGGAGATGTTAATGCTCTGATACAATTGTTCATGAATAGGCAAGCCAGGGATACAATGTTTGCATGAGATTTCCAAACAGATGATCGTGGTAGATTAACAAACATTTTCCGGAGCGATGGGTTATCCGAGACTTGATTTTGATCGTTTCGGTGATGTGATCATATTTGATACAAGCTACAGATTAAATAAATATAACCTATGTTGTGCTCCTTTTGTGGGTGTTAACCACTATTGGCAAAATGTCTTATTTGGAGTTGAATTTTTATCCGACGAGACTACTGAGTCATTCATATGGCTATTCAAATCTTTCATTCAAATAATGGGAGACAAATATCCAATAACAATTTTCACCGACCAGGATCAAGCGATGGCAAGAGCCATTGCAGAATGTCTCCCACAGACACGTCACAGATTATGCCAATGGCATATCTACAAGAAACTATCCACAAAAGTGCATTGTGGTGTTCGTACTAAAAGCGTATGTGGTCTTTTCTATAAATGCATGGCTCAGTGTGATTCCGAGGAGGAGTTTGATGAAACATGGTCTCTAATGATAGAGGTTGGAGAACTACAGAGAAATGTCTGGTTAGATGAAATATACCTTATACGACACAAATGGTCAACAACATTTAATAAAGATATATTTGGAATGAGAATCTTATCAACGCAGAGGAGTGAGTGTACCAATAATGTCTGTCACGGAGTTGCAAAGGCCACAAGCTCTCTAACAGATTGTTTTGCCGGCATTGAAAACATAATGAAAACGTGGCGCCAGAACGAGAAGGATGAAGATTTCAAATGCAGTCAGTCCGTCACAACACCTACGGTTAAAATCAATCTAGTGTTGAGACAAGCTGCTACATTTTATACAAGGAAGCTTTACTCAATGTTTGATCGTGAGTTATTGAATGGCTTATGTGGGCTTACAGTTGAATTAGCCGCAGGGAGTCAGGATAAATAGTATGTAATGCGCCTAGACGGCGAGTGGACTCGGCAGTCTTGTATCGTGATAGTTGACAGGGTTAATTGTGAGGTAACATGTTCTTGCAAGAAATTTGAAATGATGGGACTCTTGTGCTCCCATGCACTTCTTATTCTCAACGTAGCAAAAATTAAGTTGATTCCGAAAAAATATTTCTTATTGCGGTGGTCTATTCATGCTAAAAGAGACATATATAACAGGTTTAGGGTTAAAAATCTAAAGGAATCCAGTGCGAATAATGTTACTTCAAGTGGGCTTATATTTCAATCAAGCTCTCAGAAATTTGCATACCAACTCATAAATAAAGCACGTGGAAACGAAATTGCCAAGGAATGTCTGTGGAAAACGTTTAAAAAACTATCTATAGATCTTGATGAAGTTCTATCAGGGAAAGTGCCCGAAGTTAAAAAGACAAGCAAGAAGAGCAAACTTTCAAATTCAGAGTGCATTATAAACGACCCTGCAAAGAAGAGGCCGAAAGGTATATCTACAGCCAGGTTGAAAAGTCATTGGGAGAAGAAGACGAAAGGCAAAAGTAAGTTTTTGTTCATTAAGTTAACATTTACTTTGATATTAATATTGCCAAGCATCCATTGAGTTTGGTTTATAAGACATATTCCTCACTTTAATCCATACATTCAAGAAAAAAACAAGTATCAACTAGCAATGATATTCTTCCATTCGAAGAAATGTTGGCTGACTGTCTGACCCAGTTTTGTTCACCAAATTTTCTGCATTTTTTGTAGCACCTATTACTGAGTATTTTAAAACATGTTGTTCTTTCTATATTTCAGGAATACAATGCAGCAGAGAAAACACACACATATACTAGATTGTTGATGGACTCTTTAGATGAGATATGAATTTTATAAAAGTGAGGAATTCATTGTATTGTTGATGGACTCTTTACATGCACAACAAACACACACATACACTACACACATATACTATATTGTTTTTATTTTGACATTGTATTGTTGGTTCTATTGTAGAGGTTGTAATGCAATTGAGTTGATTGTGGTAAATTTTATAAAAGTTTCAACTATCAATAAGCATTTATGACACTAATAACGCATGACTGGCGTTAATAACGCAAGTTAAAGTTGGTGTCTATACTGGGTTATTTATATAATTTTGTGAGCAAAATCTTACCTAATTATTTCTAATCAATTATATACCAAACTCAAATAATACGTAAATAACACGCGGGTAATACGCCAATAACACATAACTCGCAACATGTTTAACAGCTAGTACTTAATAAGTTATATTACTTTTCTCATTAATAAAAATAAATTTGAGTGCTTAAATTTTGTTATTTATCTATATCATTGTGCCATAACCTTAAGAATACGTCAAAAAAAGCTGAATACGTCAAAAACATTTGAATAACACACAAGTAACCCATGAGTAAAACACAAGTAACATGCTGACCTATATTAGGGAATATTTCCAGTGTGTTATTGCGTTACCGCGCATCTATGTAAGGGAATATTCCCTGAGTTACTCCGCAGCGATTAATCGTGTTAATGTGTTACCGCGCTTTACTCTGCCGATTAATCGCCGACTTCTGTGTTATTTCACAAGTAATCATAGATTCCCCGTGTTATTGTGTGTTATTCCACGCAATTTCATAATACAATGTGTTACCTGAGTGTTATCCCCGTATTATTTTTCAATATTCTGAGTTATTCACTGGTTGCTATGAGTTATTCTGTCTTATTAAATTATTTGGACCATGTTATCAAACTTCATCACATTTTGTTTACGTGATATACTGCATATGCCCAGTTGATCAGTACAAATACGTGTTATTCTGTATATTTCTGCATTATTGGGCGTTATTGTGTTACTATGTGTTAGTTTCTTGTGTTATTTGTGTGTTTTTAACGTGTTGCTGTGTGTTATTATTAGCTATTCACATATACAGTCAAAATTAGTAAAGACATATACAAATATACACAGAACCAATAAATTAGTAAAGAAATATACAAATATACAAATATACAAATGTACAAATGTACAAGTTAATGTTGTTCCCTTCTCAACGCACAAATATCATACGCAAACTTAGCCCTAAAGTGTTCCATTTCGTCCTGCCACTTTTGATGCTGGCTCCAGTCCACCTCCTTGGCATCAACCAGTGTTTCCATATACTTGCAAACGAACATGCCGCAGTCAACACTATTCCGTTGTGATGGCATCAACCATAGATACTCCCTTTTCCTTATGTTGGCCCCGAATAAGTGCGCGACATCTGTACCAAATAGGTCGATCTCGCATAATTGGTGAAGCAATTAATTGTTATTTATGACGTGTTAATTGAAACAATTAATTGTTAGCTGGGTTGATGTGTTTTTTAGGCACTTACAACTTGTTGAGCGTAGTCCTTATGAATTGGATTCGGCAATGAATCGTATATTCTCCATTTTTTCAATTCTAAGTCTAGCAACAACAAAATCCAATGCTGATTATGGACGACAGGAATCAATATGAAATCTGAATTTTTAATAGTTTGCTTCGTGATATGGTCCAGAAATGGTGCCCTATTATACTTCCTATTCACCTGCAAAGGTTCATATTGTGAGTGTATGTTAATTACTCATACGACTTTAAAGTGTGTTACTTTAGTAGTTACCCAATATTGCGAAGAAACATATAAATACGGCCGGTACAAATCAGGTCTCATTTGTTTTCTCCGGCGAAGTAAAGAGATGAACATGTCAACGTGCTCGTTTCCTAAACACTTATTCATCAGGATATCTTCAAGACTAGTACGGTCAATGAGAACCCCAGGCATGCTAATTATAATATCGCTTCTGCATCGTGTAGTAGGATAGTTAATGTTAATTGAAAATTACTCATGATAATTTAAATTGTGATGATAATTTACTTACGGTTCGGTGTACTTCGCAATGCAGTTATCAATTACGTCTCGCATTTCTACTAGTATCAGTGATCTACCAGGAAACTCAAGAAATGGAACCGCAGTACGAACCTACAGAATAAAACAATACGTGTTAACCACAATGGCAGATATTAATGACCACGGTTTTAATTGGGGAGATCTCTTTGAATTGGTACAACTATAACATATTGATCTCCATCGTCGCTGTTGCTCGGGTTGGATATTATTACTCTCCCACTTGGCTCCATTATTTCTTCATGTCCTGATTGGCCCTCTTGGGTATCGCCTTCTTGTGCATGTTCTGATTGGCCCTCTTGGGTATTGCCTTTTGTGCATCTACTGACTGGCCCTCTTGGCTATCGCCTTCTTGTGCATCAATTTGTACAGTGGGTGTCAAAAGACGGGTCTACAGAAATTAATTTTTAAATGAGACATTAGATGAATTTATATAATGGATACAAAATATATTTCATACTCACCGAATGTGACAGAAACTCAAGAACACCCTTGATTGCACGTTCTACTTCATCAGGGTCTTCATTCACGGTCTCATCACCGACTACGTCTTCGGTGTTGCATGTTCTCTCCGTGTAGGAGGTTCCGTGCTGACGGACTCCGTATAACGAGTTCCTCATAGCAGGTTCTTGTACTACAGTTTCCTCAAATGCAGGTTCCTGCACTGCGAGTTCTCGAAATGCGGGTTCCTGCTACCGCGATTCATGTGTAGGCCGCTTCCGCATCGTAGGTTCCCGCATCGCATATTCATGTGTAGCAGGTTCTTGTAGAGCATTTGTAGGATACTGATCACTGAAAATTTTATTAAGAAATTCATACCTATTTTTGATGAAATTGCACTTTAAAGAAAGGTATTTTCTTTATTTTGTTGCAGGAATGTAGAATTTAGGTGATAAAAGCAAAAATCATAAAAAAAGCGAATTTGGAGCAAAATTGAAGAAAATAATGCAATTTGTGCTGAGTCGCCGACGGCGAGATCGAGCCCGCCGACGGCGAGGGTACGAGGAAGAAATTCTGAAGGATTTATAACTGTCTCGGCCGACGGCGAGACCGAGCCCGCCGACAAGCAAGATAGCGCGGTTCGAAGACCTTCTAGAAGCTCAGCCATGGACAACGAGGTAGTTCGTCGCCGACGGCGAGGTAGTTGAAATGGCGCAGATACATTGAACCCGGACACTTTTCGAAGGGATGCTTACACACCTCTTGGTCCTTTGCTCACCTCTTTATATAGAGGCCGAAATTCGACTTCTAAGTGTGTGTTATTTTGTGTTATGTGTGCGATTTTGAGTCTTTAAGTGTCAATTTTAGTCTTTAGAGTCTTAATTAGTGAGTTAGTGAGTTTTTAGCGAGTCTTGCTATATCTTGGAAGGAAGAGTCAAAGGAACTGCTGAGGAGTCCGCTGGGGATAAATCAAGATAAGTATTTATATTTATTGTTTTTAACTTTAAATGAAATCCATGCTTAGTTTAGTTCCCATGCATTCCGAGTAGTTAATTTAGTCTTTCTCCCTGTTTATGAAATTAAGTGACTAGATGAACTAAAAATAGAAGTACTTTTAAATATTAATAAATTGTGATAATTTTTACTTAAAACTTAATTTACTTTCAATCTGGCCATTTGATTTGTTAAAATGTGTTGATTATCAACTATAGTAAAAATTACATCTGATATTCGGGGAATTCAAAAGCCTTGGAAGGAGGGTGCGAATAAATAGGAAATAATATTACCTGGGCGTAGAATAGAGCATTTTAGTGTGACGGACTAAAATATTCAATTTGGTCTCTATTGTTTGAGAGGTCGAAGTGTAGATGTTAGCTCTCGAGCGGGGAACGTGGGAGCTACGAAGTGGCGGTCGGTATCCTCCCGACTTTAGCCATGATTCGATAATCAAACATAGGATTAGTCAATATTCTTTACACCTGGACCAAAGGGTAAAGAATAGGAATGCTCCTATTTGTCACAATACCTTAAAATTATCTATTTAAATTCATCAATCACTTAAATTTCTAAACAAGGGAAAGATACTTTTTCCGAATAGTTAAGACTTATTTAGCAATTAGTTTAATTTCTTGCACTTTCAATACGTATTAATTTTCTACTTAGTTAAGTTACCTAATTAAAATATTTAGTTTACTTTATTGCGCTTAAATTTAGAATTCCAAATTTTCGTATACTATTTTAAAATTATTATTATTATTATTTTAAAATTAGTTGTTATTTAATTTTCTATTTCCTTGTGGGATCGATAACCAGGACTCCACTAGAGCTCTGTATTACTTGATACGATACGTATACTTGCGTAGCATCCACAACATAAACAATTACAATTCTATACATATAATATAGCGGGGTCAAGTTTTTGGCATCGTTGCAATTAAATTAAAAATATCATAATATAAAATTGTGGGTCAGATACTGAACAACAACACCACGAACTATCTTCCTCCTCTGGAATTGGTACTTTGACACAGGAGCAGCCCTCTTCAAAGAACCACTGCTGGACTTTTCCTTTGGGATAGTGGAATGGCTGGTACTCATCCCTGTTTGCTTAACCGCTTTGTCGATTTTATCTTCAACTAACCTATGAACCATTCGTGATAGGTTAGTCATTTGTTTACTCAAATAAGTCTGCCTTTTTTTATATCCGCAAGTTCTTCTTGCTGATATCACAGCATCTGTAGCACTCTGCTGTCTTCGTCCCCTCCTGTGTAAGCAGCCACTGGAGTGGCATCACTTGAAACTATTGTGCCTCTCCCATATGGACCAACTAGGATTTTCTTGTTATGGGATTTGCACAGCGGGTCAGTGCATCCCGATTTGGATCCGACGCCAGCTCGAGCTCGTCATCCGTTACTTCTAAAAAGCTATCATGAACCTACATTCCAATGTGAAAGACGAGTAATTTATAAAGCTACAATAACAAGTAAGACGAGAACAACACGTGAATTGTCATAATCAAATAATTTTATTACATCGTAGCGATCGAAGCCTCTTAAAGGCTTCATGAATTTGTTGAAGCGGACATGCCATGCTTTGTTGGCCATCTCGACGAAGCGAGGTCCAGCCTCGGGAACGGCAGGATTAATAACTGGTCGTGTGCTCCTAAAACCATATCTATGGATTTGCAAAAGGGACAAACAAGAATGATAATGGTTAATACATGAAAAGAAAAGGATCGAAAGGGAGATAAGTTTAACATTCCCATGAATTACTTACCGATAACGAAATATAAAACATTGAATGTAACCTAATGATTTATTCCGTCTTAGTTTTTCGCAGCTCGTGTTCAATTGATTGTGGATCATCTCACTTATGGCAGCAGGCCAATTAAATGAGGTGAAAGTTTCTACATTCGTAGCAAAGGCAACAAGCTCTACAGGCACATGAAAATTACTTGAAGGAAAGAATAAATTAGTCAGTATGAACTTCAGATATAACTCCTCGAAGTGGGGCGCTGTAGATCGTTCTGCAAAAAAGTTAGTTAGTTGGTCCTTCAATTTTCTCGCATCCAAGTCGGACAATGGACTATTCTTCCATGTAACTGGCTCGCCTCTATTTGGCATTCCTACTATCAGAGCCACATGGTCAGCATGCAATTTTACCTCTTTTCCACCCATACGGAAGAGTCTCCTATGACGATTCCAGCATCTCAGAATGTACAGTGTCAGGACATTGTCCTGTGGATATGCTGGCATATCGAAGAACGTAAACACTCTCATCTGTTTTAGATTATCAACTGTCTCCTCCGAAATGAGATCTCGGACTGTGTCCAAAGCTCCTCTTACTGCAGATGAACGACATCTACAATTGAATGTCCGTGCGCTCATAATCCTGTAAATAGAGAAAAAGTTTAGTAACACATTAATAATATTTTTGTGTTACATTTGACTACTCTAACAACAGTAACACACCAATAATACACCAATAACACAGAAATAACACATGAGTAATACATTACTAACACATGAATAACACATTAACATCACATTGATAACACTGAAATAACATAAATAACACATGAGTAATACATTAGTAATACATGGATAACACATTAATAACACAATAATAATACATTGATAACACCTAAATAACAAGAAAAACACATGAATAACATGAGTAATACATTATTAATACATGAGCAACACATGAGCAACACATGAGTAATACATGAATAACACTGATAGCAACTAAATATCACAAATAACACATGAATAACACATGTGTAACACAGTAGTAACACATGAATAACACAACACAAAAATAATACAGAAATAAAAATAACAAAAACACTGAACATAATATCAATAGGGCATCTATGATGCACAGATTACATCAAAAAAACACAGCAGTAGACATACCACCAACAACTATAAGGTTACTCTTGTCTAAATCACGAGTTTTCTGTGTATTATTGCTTACTGTTAGTTAAGTTATTCATGTATTACTCATGTGTTATTACTTCTATTCATGCTGACAGATGAATATTATTACGGCAGTGGAGAAGGCCTAGGGTTATTTGAATTGATAGATTCATCTTATTCCAGAAAAAAACTGAAGATACCTGGATTTTATCGAACTGCTGGATGCCATTGTCCTTGCGCGGTGAAGAAATTTTCAGGGCGGTGTGCTGTTCTCACCAATGCAGGTGTTGAGTCCGGAAGAGGAAGAGGTACCTGGATTTTGCCCTAGATTTGTTTCAGCGAGGAAGAAGTGTTCCGGCGACGAAGATGAATCGAAATGAAATAAATTTTATTATCTATTTTCGCGAAACGTTCGAAAGTAATTTTTCGAAACGTCGCGGGTTGGATTTATTATTTATTTTCGCGAAACGTTCGAAAATAATTTTTCGAAACGTTGCGGGTTGGATTCGGGTCGGGCCGCGCTTAAAATCTCGCGGCGAATCGACGTGGCATAGGTGGGGACGCCTTCGCCACGTGTCAATCCGCCATTGGACTCCACACGTAGAAATAGGTGCGGAGTCCGTATGCAATATTTCGTCGGACAGGAGACCCTCAGATGTGACAACCTAAAATGAGATAGGGAAGTCGCAGAAATGCTTTATCAACACAAGAATTTATATACCATTGAATGTTTATGTATTTATTTATGTAACAATTAAAGTTTAATTTTAATGTGTTCAGAAATACCTTTAATAATATAATAACAATTTAGCATTTTTGCAGCGAACAAAAATCTAATATTAATAGATAAAAAATAAATATACAAGAGAAGATACCTCAATATTAATGTGAAAACCTTAAAAAAAGAAAAAAAATAACGGGGTCAGCACGGTTGAAATAATTCACTATGTATTTTGAATACATGGGTCTACTCTTCTATAAAATTATGAAAGATTAAGTTTCAGTATTGATATATATAGTGATAGCTCAACAAATACTAGCTATAATAGAACGTTAAGGCCGTAGTCGTTGGCTATGAAAGTAGTACCGCGCAATGAATGTTGTAGAGCAAACTTGTAGATGTCGCAAGTGAATGTTGTGGTAATAGTCGGTTATGTGTCTATACAAGTCATATATTGTTGCTTTGAGAGCATTAGTTGGTTAAAGAGGCCGTAGAGATAAATTATTCTGACGTTCATAGGCAACGGAGACTGGAGTTGGAAGTCGCATTGGTTGGAACCTCATAGGTTTTAGTTGGACACGTAGGTCGTAGTGGTGAGTTATAATGACGTCCATAAAATGCATGTGCCAGAGTTGGGAGCCTATTTAACTATTATTAGAAGAATTTATTTCCCTCCATAGTACCAAGAAGACTAGTGATATTGAATAAGAAGATAGGCTCTGATACCGCTCAAATTCTCATCCGTCAAGATATTATTTACTTTAACCTATTAGTCTAACCATTTTGTCATATAATGCAATTTCTTAGCGCATGAGCAAACTTAACTTCTATGTTTATGCTCCAAATGTTACACTAAAATATATCACAATCTTTTAGAGTACAACTACATTCTATTTAAGGGATTTCACACCAATAATAAAAATAAACACAAAAGCAAATGATGTTCGAAGCAATATCATTGTTATACCGACACCACCCCTCACTCTCACTGATGATAACACATCGCAACTTACAACAAGCAAGGTCATCAGCATCCACAAATGATAGATCCAAATGTCGTATTAAGTCTCTTCTTCGACGTCTTTGGTACAGGAGAAGCTGCAACTTTTTCTTGTCAAAACATTCCACTTATCCCACTGCACAGCCATCATTCTATCTTAACAAAAATACTTTTGTCAAATTTATTAACAATGTGGCTTTGATATAAAGTGACAAATTTGGTGTTTAACATATTTGGTAATTATTGAACGACAAAACATCCATATTAGATGCAATATTGACATCAACCAACACACCTTGGCATCTCATGTAAGAGCGAGGTGAATTAAAAAATTGGCAAAGAAATGTAAATATCATTATACTTCTTAAAAATTAAATTATTGATATTTTCATGTAATATGAAAGATTTGTGGTATAAATATAAAAATAACAATATACATGCCAAATAATGTAAATATATATAAATTGAGGGGTATGTATGTTAATTCACCTACCTTATATAATTTTAAAGATTACATTTTCCTTTAAGACTAATAGATTGAATTCAACAAAACATACAAAATAAAAAAATTGAAATTAAAAAAAAATTGATAGATCTAACACTCAAATATTTAAGATCATATAAAAAATAACACAATTATTAGCATGTCATAAATACAAACATAAAAGTTTAGGTGGTAGATATGCATATACATAAAAAATGAGTGGTATACAAGTGAATTTTTCTAAAAATAATAAATGAGCAATGCGACTAAAACTAATCATACATGCCAGAGCAAATAACAAATTGATATTACATTATTATTACAATCATTTAATTAAATCATTCTCCAAAATACATTTTGTAACACACAAGCAATCAAATGAACCTCAGGCATTTAAATGCTACAAAAATGAACCTCAGGCCTCCAAATGCTACAAATATGAGATGCTAGTAGAAAATAGCAGCAAAAGCTCAAAAATTAAAAGTTGTTTCTTGTCCCGACAATTAATTCCTTCAAAGATTTCACTGGTGAATTATACCTATGAGCAACGGATCCGTCTATAATAGAAATTTTTCTGAAATTTTAGTAAGTTATTCAAAGTTTGGGGCATGACATTTATAAACATACCTCACAATTCTTATGTATTTACATAACAAACACCCAAATATTCATATTTGGGTGCATACCACTCAAACTTTAACATCACATAAAAAATATCACCATCATTAACTTTTTAAAAGTGAAACACAAAAAAAGATGTTGTCAAATAATCACCTCAGATTAGAATGTTATTGACAAAAACACCAAAAATTTCACTGAAACCTGCACAAAAAAAATAAAAAAACGGGCAACTCTGCAACAATTTCTTATAAATTCACTATTTCGTCTTTAAAATTAAAGGCACACCATAACTAACAATTAAGATCATTATTATTTCCCTCCCTCGCCTTACTAATAAGTGAACCAACTCTCAATTTGACTTCATAAAACATGCAATTCTCCTCAATAATCTCTGCAAATTTCAAAATTTTTATTTGGGATTGAAGGTTGGATTTTGTGCCATTAAAATTTTCTTCCAAACTAATGCATTTGTTGCACTTATGAAGAATGAAGTCATGAGTCCATGAGTTGAGTATGTCATTCGCGAAAAGGGTGATATCTCAATCGGATACTTCCAATAAATTTGTAGTAATTGCAGGGGAGCCTGCAAATAAGTACGGAAGCGGAACACCTTGAGACGCATAACACCCTCGCTGTCTAAGACATCTACTGTAACAACACATCAAGAAAGCAGCAGCATAGCAACTGAGTTTTCGAAAGAACTCCACACGTATATATTGCATTCATGTTGCATAGAAAGAGAAAGGAAGATTTACATACATACCATACAATTCTCTATATAGTTATATATCTAACAACTATTTTTTTACATGCGTGTCACATTGTTTGTGATTGAAAATGTATATTTCACTTTCTATAAGTTAAAATGATGATATTTTTTATAGATATGAAAGAGCTGATTGATATAAAGGTAAAAAAATATAGCATATATGTTAAATATGTAAATAAATAGGAATTCGGTGCTATGTACTTAAATGTGGTGAAGAAAATAAATTACATAGATAAGACTCAATTCCTATGTATTTTCATGTCTAACACTTAAACTTCAACTTTTACTTGAATGTCACCTTATCTATAGATGAAAAGATGTATTTTACTTTTTAAAGTTAAAATGACTATAATTTTTATGTGATATGAATGATTTGGTAGTATGAATTAGGTGTTCAATATGTAATACATAAAAATTAGGTGCTTTGAAACTATTAACAACCGCAATACCATTATGGAATAATAATTGGATTAAGACAAAATTACTACTTTCATGACTAATATACAAGTATAGGCCATGATTTTGTAAAACTAATAATAATTCACCAATTGTTGGAACATTTCCTGCTTTGCCTTGTACAAGAACAAAAAGCTGTTAGTGGCACTAAATAGAGAAAAACAAATAAGTTTAACCTAAATACCAAAAATATTTATATACATGTCATTTAATTCTTATGTATCTACATACCTAACTAATATTTAAATATCAGTATTTACGTATTTGTCACCTTAAAGGTGCATCAAAAGGTATTCACTTTTTAAGAGTTAAAGAGTAATGCTATTTTTGATATGATATGAAAGATTTATGTAGTAGAAATATAAGAGTTTTGGTGTTAGATATGTAAATACATATGAATTAGGTGGTATGTAAGTTAATGTCATGAGAAAAAGAGATTGTTGTGATGTATTTGAATAGGGTGTTACCTCTCACTTAAGAATTTTAAACCATTATTCAAATTCTTGTTGTATATAACTGAGATTGTCATTAGGATTAAGCAAATAATATGCACGAAAAGAATATATGTATGGATGATTAACTTCAAATGTTTTCTTTTCACTGATATGATAATTCAGTTTTAGCAAAATGCTGCATAAGAAAGGCATGTGATAACCCTCTTGATTTTTCAATATTGACATGTTGTCCCACGAGATCATCTGCGTTCTTGCAAGCATGGCTTAGGACAGCTCTCAAGTGCAAAAACTGCTTTATGCTAAAGAATGTTTTCCTTGCAATCTAAAATGAATGTTATTCAAATAGTGTACAATGTTATGATGAATAAAAAAAAGTCACACGGTCAATCACTAGTGCAAATCTAAAAGGAACAGGAGTAAAGTGACAAATTAGACCTTAGACTATTTACATATGATTATATTAGTCATAGAATTTATACAAATGCTAAATTAATTCGAAAACGTTTTTAACGGAGGCTAAAACAATTCATACTGGGATTGTGGACTAAATTGACATTTTTATTGTGGAGAATTTACATGCATACCACCTAAATGATATGCATTTACATATCTAATAACTAAACTTTATTTTTTTACATTTATACCACCCAAATCTCTTATATCACATCACAAATACAACCATCTTAACTTTTAAAAAGTGAAACATGTTTTCATATATAGAAAAGATGACATGTATGTTAAAATTGATGTTTAGGTGTTGATATGTAAATACATAAGAATTGAGTGGTATATATGTAAATATTCTTTTTAATAAACTCTGGGACTAAAATGACCTCTTGCAAAGAATCAGAGGATCAATCTCACATTCTTCACCGAATAAAAGTGTGCAATAAGAGGTTCTATACCAAACTAAAATGTTTATTCGGTGTCAAATGAAAGTGATTACCTACACATTAGAATCTAATACGAGAATAATTGGTTGCCTTTTGACTTTCATGTCTTCGCCAATTGCTTTCAAAATTAAAATCTTAACACATCTGAAGACTGACTTAACTCTTTTACTATGGTCAGCAAATGTCATGAACTTTTGCTCTCCACATCATCCTCCTCAGCCAAAGAATCTTTCATAATATAGCGACTGAACAATGCAGGTTTTAGCATCAAGGACAGACAGAACACCACTGAGTATAATTTTGATGAGGTTATCATTGAGTATAAAAGCACATTGGGAATTCACATAATTCTATAGTTTCTCAGCAAAATTGTCGAGAGATTTGACATCCAATCGCTCACCAAAAACAAACACTCCCGCGGTCATATCCATTAATCATTCATTGCTCTGCATCAAAACAGAAGAAAATGAAGCCAAAAAGCCAATAAATAACAATGTGTGCATCAATTTAGTTTTGAAGAGCATAAACCAATAACTCAGGATTTATTTGAGATCATTTTTTTAGTTTATAAAAATGTTTGTTTAGTGTGTTTTTCTACAAATTTTTAGTTATTATTTTCTTAAAAAATAAATTAACATTTTTTTTAAAACACTCTTATCACTTTGAAATATTTAGAGTGTTTTTAGAAACAACTTTAATTAAATCAACTGATTAATTTTGTTTTGTTTCAAATCAAAACATAAACAAATGAATAAAAAATAAAAAATTAAAAAAAGAAGTGAACCCAAACGGCCTTTTAGTCTTGAAAGTAGCAAGTTGCTTAAGTGTACTTCAATAAATTATTTAGTTGATTGTCAAGAATCGTTCTACGAGACCACCACTGATGTAGTCAGCTTCACTAAGGACTTTATTAGAGATAGACGAAGAATTTGCTTCTAAAATGAGTCTGTACGAGAAAACCACATCGTCAATCATAGCACTACTCCAGATACAAGACCGGTCAGAGTCCACATTTTCATATATGAACTTCTTGCATGGACTAGACTTGGGCTGAAATTCTGGCTGTATGTAAAATAAAAAATTTATAAGCATATTTTTGTAAGGGACATAACATTTTGGAAGATTTATATCCGTAACGCTCAATTCCCATGTATTCGCATATCTAATACCTATACTTCAATTTCTACATACACACTACCTTATGCATGAAAGTGCGTGTTTCTATTTTAAAAAATTAAAATGGTAGTATTTTTTGTGATATGACATATTTGGGTGGAATAAATGTAAGAAAATAAAGTTTTAAATATTAGACATGTGAATACATATGAATTGAGCAGTATGTATCAAAATGCCTCACATTTTTACCATTTTGTTCTATGCTAAGTAAGCACATATACATTTTGAAATTGAATCAACAGGTAAGCAAATCATAATTGGTTGTTTGTTCCCATAAAACCGTGCGATAAGCAACCATGCCAGAAAAAAAGAAGGGGGAATCAGTACCTCCCCAAGCAGGTTTACATAATCACCATCAAGCAAGCTAATGCAAATAATTGAAATTCTAGAGAGGCTAAGGAAAATGTGCTCGATGAAATCTTCAAAATTTTCAATTTTTTTTGGGTGCATATCTGTAATAAAATAAACATAATTATAATTGCTAATATTCAATTAGATCATAAAAACGTGAAATTAAGAGCTATAATTTAAACACAACAAGCCTTAATATGTAATTTACATTTGCATCACATTCCAATAAATTCTCACTTTCTAGGCCCTGCAAAGAACAAAAAATGAGAAGATAATCAAGATTAAGAGAGTTAAATTCCTGCAAAAAAAGATCGTACTAGATTGAGAAAGATGAACAAAATCGGACATGTTACAAAAGATATTTCTGCGAACTGAGGATGTGAGAACTAAAGCATTAGTCAAGAAATTTCTTCAATACAGTTAAAACTTGTCACGATTCTAAATTGTAATGGAAGTTGTGAAAAAAAAGGGATGATTACATTTTTAGTAAAAGAAACAATGATATTTACAAATCAAGCATCTAAGTGATCTTTTAAATTATAAAACTAATACATTTACACGTGCCCCGATCTAACCATTGTGAATTTGATAAAAAAAAGATAACTAAGGATTGGTGTTTTATCACGACCTTTGATATTTGAATGAGAATTTGTAAATAAAAGAGGGTGCTTAATTTGTAAATAGCAATGTTTTGGCTGCCTTGTATGTCATCGTCCCAAAAAAATTACATAGTAAATATAAAAAAAATAGAAGAAATGATGATTAAGAAACTTGAATTTTTTCCACAAAAAGAAGTCAATCTAGAATAAGAACCATGGAAAACGGGATAATAAGTTGCCAAAAAAAATTTATTCCACAAAACAAAAGAGAATAACCTATAGCATCTGTTACATAATTCCATCAAGATAGTTAAAACTCACTACAATTCTAAAGATAAGAGTTGTTCCGAAAAGAAAAATTACAAAATAAGTCTAGCATCTCATGCAACAGTAAGAATAACAAAATAGAGAATGAGGATGGCTAAAGACAATAACAAATAAATAAGAATAAGGCTAAGGATGACGAGAAGAAGAAAAAATAGCGAAGTAGGATGGCTAGGCAGCAGTAGCTTGATAATACAATGGAGTTACAAGGTAGTGGCAGTGATGCATGACAGCTGGAAAGGTTGGAGAAAGGTGATAAGATGGTGATTGACATCATTGGTCAACTCAACGAGGGGGTTCACGAGGCCATTGAAGTGTGGTAGGAGGCTCAGAGGAGGAGAATGCGGGGATGATTGTGACAGCGATAACAAAAATAAAGGGGGTTGGAAACTTGAAAAATAGAAAAAAGTTTTGATTAACATCGCCCGATCGTCTGTTCTAAACTTGAAATTTTCTAAGCTTCATACCAGGTTGTGATTAAACATATCTCTAGAAATCAATGTAAATGATTTCATTTATTATTTTAGCTTTAACATAATGGGTAAAATCATGCACCCTAAGTTGATTCTTAATTAGAAAAAACTTAATAGTAGCAAAATCACGGTGGATGATTTACGAAGATTTAAAATCATCCAACCTATTATACCCTCATCTATATTTTGTGCATAAATGGTCTTTGGCCATATAGTTTGTTTATTTAAGATGAAGACAATAAATTACAAAACATTAAAAAAAGAGTAATTATCAAATATTGCTTTTTTAATCAAAACAAACCAAGTTTGTCTCCTACATCTGCTAAAACTGTAATAAAATAAATTTGAAGAATAAGAAAATAAAAAATGCAACCAATTATATAAACCTCAGTCTAACATCTTGTTCTATTCTGCCTATCATGTTGTTCTATAAAAGAGCATGACTTGAAGGTTTTCCCAAATAAACAAACATTTGATTAAAAGACAGGTTTGAGATTTATGATTTCTTATGCGCACAAAGTTTCAATGACAACCAAGTGCATTCTTAATTACACACCTTATAAGCCTTGAAATTGCATTCCTTATCTCTAAGAAAAGAATGATATTGATAGTTCACAATTGAACCAATAGAGCTTGATGAAAAAATGCAGCTCAATGGCTTAAAAAAAGTGATCATTGTGAGCAAAGAGACGGAGGAATGAAGCCCTTTACAGTTAATAGGAAGAAATTAGTTGAGACACATGTGCTAGAGAAAATGAACTCTTTGTTATTCAGAATTAAAAAAAAAAACAAAAGTTGGCAATCCTAGGAAGAGATATAGGACTTGGTTTAGGAAAAAAAAATATTTTCCAAAATTAACAGTGGTGTCAATATATTTTAACTAACCTTTCAAAAAAGTGACGAGATCTCTCGGCATAGTATGAACGCCATTAATAATCATGAACTGATGTCTTGCATCTACACATTTGTGAGTGAAGAACATTTGCTGCTGCAAAACAAAAGTGATAAAAGTAAGCTTCGTGAATAACAAAACATGGAATCAAATTTATAGCAAACAAAACAAAACACAACTTAAATAATCACCTCATGTGATCTGGATGAAAATCTTTCAAAAAGAACCAACACATATTGTATAAAGAAGCACATTCAACAGAAAAAATGTCTTATGTATCATTGCCCCCAATTAATTTGAACAAATTTAAATCATAGCCCTGAAAATTAGCATCAAAGTAAGGCTTTCCATCAAACAACACAGAGATGCATTGCCAAAATACACCATGTACTTCATGTACATCATGTTTTTCACAAGGTGCCTCCAAAGATTTTGCTAAATAAAAAAGCAAAAAGGAATAAACAATCAGATAAATATGCAAAAGAAAAAACAACTCACATTGCCAACGCATTTTCATGAGAAAAATACATACCAATCTTCAGTAAAAGCCTTAATAAAAGACGTCTTCACTGACATTGTTATGGCAAAGACATCTCAAACATTCAACTTTAGTAAAAACACCTCCATCAAAGCATCCAAAATCAAATGAACAAATACCATGTGGCAACACAGTTGATCTTGTTGAGCTTTGTTGCTCAACTTTTAAAGAATGAAAACTATTTTCTAAAAAGAACAATTTTGGAAAGGAACTAATTTTTTGTCACTCTCCAATGAATGTAATTTAGTATTGTTTGACAATATTTCTGGTGTCTTCAAGATTAAATTTTCTTAGAGATTCGCAAGTACTATATTGTTTCCAGGAACCAATAAAAGAACCTTCCACATTATCATTACTTAGTTTTCTCAAAACAGATATATATATATATCAAGATCATGAGACTAGACATGGGAACATTTATTCAAGTGTTCTGTCCATAAATTTGCAATTTGCATATCAATTATAATTTAAAAAATCAACGTGCAATGCCTGTAAGAAATTATGATGTCATTTTCCTGTAAGAGCTTCCGAGCAATGTTAATTCTTCTTCTGTCAAATCCCAAAATAACTTCTTACGGTACAAATGACCTAAAGAATAAAAACAACTAAAAAAAAGGTTGGTCAAACCAACCAATATTTCCTTGGATTTCAAACAAACGTATAAAATGAAGAGTCCATGGCAATGCCTAGAGCACAATTGAATGCAATATGAAAAAGTGGTAAAGACTATAAAGAGGAGAATCTTTTTCCAGTCAAGAAATTTCTTTACGCTTGATCCCCGTCTCTCATTTCTTCGGGGAAAAACTGAACCTGAAAAAATAAAAATAAAATCTATGCAGATGTTATAAGTGAAAAAAAATAGAAATTTGCATAATATGTAACATACATGCATAATACTTTCAAGATAACAACCAAGAATGATCCAAGGGCTAAGAGAACAACTTTCCAGGTTAATTATGTCACGCCAAACGTCACTGCTAGTTGATCCAAGCAGCTCAAGACAAAGATGATCATGTTCACCATTGTTTTCTGTTGAAGATTCTGTAAGTTCTACAAGTCTCTTGCAAAGCCTCTTTAGCATATGAAATCCCCTTCTCCATAAATTATACCTATATATATTTAAACTAGAGAGAACAAACACGCTACACATTGGAGGACATTAAAAAAATAGCAAGTGGGGGAAAAATCCATTAGATGTTAATAATAGTGAATGCTGGCAGACGGTGGTAGACATGTAACCAGATTTAACTAATGCTGCATTGCCAAATGTTTTTGCAAAGATTGCTTACCTCAAGTGCTCTTACACCTGCAAAAAGTTTTTCAACCAATTTGCAGTATATCAGTCCAGCAAAAAAAAGTCATTTCTTTCTTTGCAGAAACTTGAAACCAAAATAAATAAAATGATTACTATGAAAGATCAACATGTTATCCAGAGGCATAAAAGACACATATGCTTTAAGTTTTGCAAAGGAGCTAACATCTAAAAGAAGGGATGACACAACCACTTTAACTCCCTCCACCGTCAGTTTACACCTATAAAGACGTTCAATTTGTTGAACATTTTTTTTTTCATTCAAAATAGAATCAAAAAAATTTTGGATGAACATCAAGAGAGAGTATGAAGAAACCTTCAAACATTCTATCCAGAAAGTAAAATAGTTATTATTAATTTCAGGAACCTGTGAAATCCTTGAAACCAGATCTGGGTCAATAGGAGAAGCACATAAATAATGACATAGCCATCTGCTAGTCCACAACATAGCCAAGAATTTCTCCAATGAGAAATTTTCATACTTGCAGTAGAAGTTAATCAAAGTATACATGTCAAAGTGAAAATTTAAGAAGCCCTAGAATACAACAAAGATAATTAGAAAATAAAAAACTGAAAGCGCTGCAGAAAATTTGCTTTACTTGAACATTCAGACCTTCAAAGACAACAGATCAAGAGGAGACACAATATGGATATTGTACTCTTTACACTTAGTTTAGGTTCACTAGTCAAAGTTTGACAAGCATTGATGTCAAGTTCATGTAGTAAATTGATTTCACATTGTACATCACACTGAATTAACCGAAAGAATTACAACATGAATCAAATTCATAAAGTACACAACAATAATATAACATAGCGTTAAACATAGTAATTGACGTCTTGAATTGGAGATGATTTATGAATTTAAAATACAAAATGATACCTCCCAGTCCTTCTTAGTCTTTTGAGCAAATTGTGCTCGCAGGAACTAAGCAAAAGGCCAAATGATGATATCCTAAAGTTTTTGCTTTGGATTAATCATAATATATTCACTAAAACACATAAGTTACCTTCAAATATTATGAACAAACACATAGATAGGCATATTGGAATGTTAACATAAGCATGAAAATAACAAGATTGCGAAAAGTACCAAAAGGAAAATAGCTTCACTGAGACGGTCAAAACAACTGATTAAATTTTTTATCCCACGAGTTCTACGTACCAAACCCTTCCTCAAAAGAACCCTAGCTCTTTTTAAGTTTAAATCTCTAACATTAAAAACATTCATCAAGTAAATATTGATTACTTTAATCTCCATTTTACGGCAAAGTACAGGGTTCCAAGCTTCTAGTTGATCATAAGTTATAAGTTTCTGTAAATCCAGTATATAATTAATGTAGAATACTAATGTAATAAGTGAAAATCTCATGTTATTACAATAGTTCTATGGGACCATGCCTATTCAAGAATCTCTCCCAAAGTGTTCTTTGCCAATTCTGGACACTAGAAAAGCAACGACGAATAAAGAACTGGAGCACCAACCACTCGATCGACATCTCTAAAATCTTTACACAACATCTAAAGTTTAAAGCTGTTAGACAAGCTAGATCAATATGATTGATATAAAACAGGGTGTGATATGTTAAAGTGTACCTTTATCCATTGTTTCGCTAGTGGAAAAGAGAGGGACGAGTTTGGGAAAGAGATTTCAACAACATATATTTCACACATACTCTTGATTAAAACTTCACGAGAATTGGAAGCACCAAGCTTGTGTAAAACATCTATTATTCCGGCACATTTAGTAAATGCATCTTTAATGACACCTTGTATTGAATGTCTTGATGCCACAGTGCCTTGAATACTTTTAGAATATGCCAACTGAGGCGGGTATAAATGTTGTATGTGCTTCCATATTATTTTGCAGCACAGTTCCAAAGCTTTTGAAGGCTAAGAAGAAAAAAAATATATTACCATGAAACAATGAGTTTTGTAATGCAAGGTTCAAGTTTAGAGAAGGTGTCCTCGCCCTCACAATGATATTATGATAAGTGAATGATAGAGATTAGTAAGATTCATGTATTTTTTCAAATAAGAGCATACCTATTATTTACCATATTTCGAGTGCTATAAAGAACATTGGCTAATCCTAGGTTTAATCTCTAAATCAATGGTTAGACTAGGAGGATACTGGCTCTCACTCCAGAGCTCCCACTTCCCTTTAACTGAAGGCTAACTCTCGCTTTAGTTTCCAAACACTATGACCAAATTAGGTATTTTAGTCTATCACCCTAAAATCTCCAATTCTACGCCCAACAAACATATTTCCCTATTTATTTGTACCTAACCCCCATGAACTACATCACTCATTCATGGACATTGAATGTAATATCCACTTTTATTGTAGAAAGCATAGCCCTTTAAAATCATATGTTTCACAACATATATTAACAAGTCAATTGGCAAATCGAAAATTAAATGAAGAACGAAGTGAAAAATCATCACAATTTCTAAGCATTTATAGGCACATCTAATCTATACCATCATCACTATTTATCATTGCAAGGAGAAAGACAAATAAATCTACTCAGAATTCATGGGGAAGATACGACAAAACAAAGATTTTATATATATAAAAACAACCTCATACAAACAATAAGAAGTAAATACAATTTATCTTAATTTATTCCCCAAGCAAATCTCTTTACGTTCCTTTGAATCTTCTTCTCTCTTCACAAAAAAAAACATAATTCTCTCTTTGAATGGTAGGGAAGAAACAATCTCTCACTTTCCCTCTCCTCTTACAACTCTTTTGAGAAGAATCTCTCACAAAACAACACTAAACACCAAACCCTAGACTTAAAACTCTCTAAAAATTTCCTCTCAACTCATACACACTTTACTTACATCAACACACACACACACACACACACACCAAATTTTGGCGCCCAAAACAAGTTAAAATAGTATAGGAACGAATTTCCCAAGGGTTGCCTCAAGAATCTCTCCAAAAGTCGTCTAAATATATTAAATTTGGCCTCCATCGACATTGGGCACCGTCGGTGCCCTATCGCGCGATTTAATATTGAAGACTCTGGAAAAAACGCGTCGTCGGCGCCAAAACTTCATATTCCTGGTTTTTGCCTCTTTTCACTCCAAATTCGTTCATTTTTGCTTCTCTTTGCTCCATTTGCCTAAAATCATCATACCTGCAGCAAAACATGAAAAATATTTTTCTTTAAAGTGCAATATCACCAAAAATGAGTACAAAATGTATATGAAAAATCAAATATATTTTTGGTTCATCACCTGCCAAGTGAGAAGCATACACTAAGGTGAGCACACATTGTGCCTCGCACTAGTTCAGTGGCAAGAAAGCATAAATTGTACCAAGCATAATGTGAGATACCTACAACACTCCTAGATGGTGCGCAGCGAGGTAAGGTGGCACAACTTCTCATGGAGTAAAATTGCGAAAGAGTTAGTTTTATACGTGAGCCACCTCCTCACAAAGTGTGCAAGCATATATCCACGAGCATACCATGATGTATGTGGAAGAGATACTACAAATGTAGATGCTCAAAGAGACACCACAAATAAAAGTGCTTAAAAAAACAACCAAACTTGTCAAATGCTAGACATCATACAAGTCAAAATTAATTTTACATGCAATGAAATGTAACATAAGCATGATGTCAAAAGAGATTTTAGACACATGCAAGTGGATGCAAAAAAACAAACCCAACCGATAATGTGATGTAGAAATGCATACAAGTGTGAAACAATCAATGAAATCGACTAAAAGTGGCCAAACAGACCAAAATGATCGGTCGAGCAGGCTGGGGCAGCCGATTGAGCCGAATGATTGGTCGATTGGGCTGCGACGACCAATCGAACCAAAGTGGTTGGTCGATCGGCCCAAGGCTGTCGATTGGACCCAAAGTGATCGACAATGGGACCAGGGAGGCCAATCAAACTGAAGTGACCGGTTCATCTAGTCAGGACAGTTGATCGAACCAATGTGATCGACCAATCTGGCCTGAATGGTTGATTGAACATAACAGATTGGTCAATTAGGTTAGGACAGCCGATGGTTGGTCAATCGAGTTGGGACGGCCGATGGTGGTCTGTCGATCGGGCCGATGCGGCTAATCAGACCCATGGTGATCAAATCAAAGTGATCACATGATCAAAGTGCCACATTCAAAATGCTACACACAAAACTTGCAAGCAATGAACCCAACATGCTCGATGGCAAATCAAACTCATCCTACCAACCTCACATAGGATCTAGGGTTATTGAGGAAGTCGTAGCTACCATCTATTAGGCAGCATAATGGAGGGCCTACCTTTAATCATTTGACAAAATGTGAAGGGGAATTTTCGCAAAAGGAAAACTTCAAAAAAAATATATATTTTCTTCGTATACATAGCGTTTGCGATCTTGGGAACGAGGATCAAAGGATTTCTCATTCTCTAGATCGAGGTGGCTTCAACCAAGGGTGAACTTACTGAAAGATCAGAAAACTATCATGCTCTCGGGGCATTTAGGTCAATATGCTATGGATCGATGAACATCTCTGGGACTCGTATGGATAATCCAGGAAAAAGCTCCCTAACCTAGCGGCTTCCTCTAACACAAAATCCTAGCCTTAATTTCTCTATCAACTAGACCTAAGGGGCTTGCTAAGAAGGAAATTACAAGGGTTTGAAGATGGTATACCTTCATGACGGTTAGAGTAGCGTGCTCTTGTCTTGCTCCAAGCTCTGACCTCGCACTAGTAACAATTGATCCACTCCTCCTAAGATGGAAGTGCTCTCCCTTTCAAGGAGATTCTGACGAAGGTCCAAGCGATAGCCCCCTAGTTCCACCGATTTTCTCCTACAAAACGATGGTCGACGAAGAACAATGAGGAAGAAAGAGAAAATCGAGGAAGAAGAAGGATGAAGAGAAAAATGAAAGGAAATCCCTCACCAAACTTCTAAAGCTCTCAAGAACTCTCCTTTTTCTCTCCCCAAGCTCTCCACAGACTTCTCTTGGCTAAAATGACTTCGATCCCTATTCCTACGCCACTTCGCCTGCTTAGCCTATCTCCTATGTGATATCCAAGAGATAATGGCCACCCAACCTCTACTTCAATGGACAAAAGTTCAAAAATGGCAAGTAGATTTTTATCAATTTGTCCCTTTCCCTATATGGCAAAAGAAATGGTTAAAAACGACTTCTTATCTTGCAGTTAATGATGGATTTCTGGGGACCAATAGCGTGAAACGCGCAAATCAGGTCTTGCTACACCATCCTCGGCATAGTTATGTCGAACTCTCTGTCTATCAGCATGGCTACACCACCCTCAAGCGTGGTCACACGAGGCTAAAGGCATCGCGGCCTGTGTCTCAACCCAGGCCAGAGGGTGTGGTCTCGCCCGCTCTAGGCGTATTCGTGCCAAGGGTAACGCGGCCCATAGGAAAGTTGGGCGTGGTCACCCTTGTTTTGGTTGTGGTCATGCCAAGGGTAAGTTGTGGCTACGCCTATTCCAAGTGTGGTCATACCGGGTCTTTGCAGTTGGAGTACTGCACAAAGCGGTTGGCATGTTCGAACCGCGGGAGGCTCCGAATAGACGGAATATGGCCTTTGAACATTAACATGGGCATTAAGCATATCTCTTATCAGGATATCATCACTCAACAATGAGCTTTCCCGGGCAGGGCTGAATTGATATCGGTCCTGATTCTGTGCTCAAAACACGTACAAGGAGGTCTGAACGGATGTCTTAGACTACAAGAGTGAACATCCCACACATACGCTATAAAAAAGTGATGCCAACAAGTATAATCCAATTGTTCTGAAGAACTATCTTGACTTCTCATCCCGGACATTCTATAGTTAAGACTTGGCCGACTATTTGCCTTAAGATGTCCATCTTGTTTACCTAGGCCAACTATTTTGCTACTAATCTTGTGCTCGATTTAACGAGATTCAAACATACATATTTAACTGTTTGATTCTCTTCTCTATGAAAATTGATTGTGAAAAGAATAAGAGAGAATAATAATACTAATGATAATTTTGATTATTTCAAAAAATCCTAATAATATATTAAATAAGTAAATATGAATGCAACCCTAAAAACATCAGAATTCAAACAAGCTGGCAAGACGCTGAAAAGGATTATGCTGTATTACTCCACAATTTGGATAAACAGTCCCTAAGATATTAAACTGAGATAATGAATGCATTTGTGCTGGGAATAATAAAAATTTGTCCCAAATGAAATAAAAGGGACTGTTTAGGTAGAAAACATGAATATTTAAATTCAATGTTGTGTGTGAATGTTTTTATGTGAGATTGACTGTCACCATATCTGTAAGATCCGAAAGATATTAAAGTGAGTAAATGATTGCATTTGTTGATTCACGATATTATCACTTTTCTGTATTGTAATTTACATTTTTTTTGTTCGTTGTTAAATAATATATATCTTTTTGATACAATATTTTGGTGTTATCTTAAATAAATTTATGACACCAAATTTTTATAGATGTAAATATGAAAGTTTAGGTGTTAGATATGTAAAAACGTAAGAATTGTGTGGTATGCATGTAAATTTCCCAATAAAAAAAATGTAGAAATTCCTTAATTGTAAAGATAATGTTTTAAATTTATGGTTCTCTTCTTGCTCTTCAGTTTTCTGAAGGCACAGGACTCTATCTGCCGAATCCTCTCCCGACTAACTCCCATCATCGCTCCAATCTCTTGCAGCGTCTTCATCCTTCCATTCTCCAATCCAAACCTCATCATCATCACCTTCTTCTCCCTCTGGTTTAAACCATCAAGAGCTCTGTTCAAATCCATTTTCATGAACTTTCTCATTACAATCTGCTCTGAGGTCATCGCTTCTGGATCTGCAATGACTTCCTGTATACATATCCAACAAAAGCAGCTTTAATTTTTACATCTATGAATAAAAAGTTTATTTCACTTTTTAAAAGTTAAAATGATGGTGTTTTTGATGTGATATGAAAATTTTTGGGTGGTATAAATGTAAGCGAGTAAATATTAGGTGTTAGACACCCAAAGTTTAATATTGTATTTCACTTGAAAAAATGACATGCCTATTCATAAACGAAAGGATGTATTTCACTTCAAAAAAAGCATTCCCATGCATTCAACAAAACTTTTATGTATTTACATATCTAACACCCATACTTCGCTTTATATATTTATACCACCCAAATCGCTCATATCACATCAAAAGTATCATTATTTTAACTTGTAAAAATAGCACGCCTATTCATGCATCGGTAAGATGACATGTATATAAAGTAAAGCTCGAGTGTTGGATATGTAAATATATAAATCTTCCATAAAAAATGGTTGTTTTAGAGCGGTTCTTAAGAAAGGAAAACAATAGGAATAAGTGATGGGACAAACTGAGAGCTTTAAAGATTGGTTGAATCCAATCTTTTGATCCAAAGAGGTTGGAGCTTTGGGAGTCAGTAGCACGGTGGCAAGTCGTCTCATCGACAACCCTGCCGCCTCCGCTAACTCCTCGTTGCTGGGATGCCGTCCATTCTCATTGTAGAGTCGTTTTCGAGCCTCTCGAACTTGATAGGTTGCTTCCACCATGTGGGACTGTAATAAACTCAAAGAAAAGAGAAAAAAAATAATAAATAACAGGGAGAAGACAATTATAATCAATATATATGTATATATATATATATATACATAAGAAAAAAGAAGTCTTACATACATACTACTCAATTTCTATGCATTTTTACATATCTAACACCTAAACATCAATTTTCACACACACACACCACCTTATGCATGAAAATGTTTATTTCACCTTCGAAAAGTTAAAATAATTGTATTTTTTATGTGATGTAAAAGATCTGGGTGGTAGAAATGTAAAAAATTAAAGTTCAGATGTTAGATATGTAAAGGAAATGGGTGGTATGTATGTAAATGCCCTAAAAGAATATCATACAGAAAGATATTTGGACGATTTTAGCAATCAAATCTAAGCAAACGAAGAGTCTACATCTATATTCCTGAAACACAAATATTTATAGCTATATTACTTAATTACACTATTTCCATGATAAATATAAGGAAGATTTACATACATTCCACTCAATTCCCAGCAATTGATATATACATACATAACATCTTACTTTATCCACGAAAATGTATATTTCATATTTTAAAAGATAAAAAGATGGTATTTTAATGTGATATGAAAGGTTTGGGTAGCATAAAAGTAAAATTTACGCTTCAAATATGTAAATATATAGAAATTGGGTGCTACGCATGTAAATGCCCTTAAATATAATGAAATTATCAAAGTTGACATCTCCCATTAAACTGATGTTGGTTTGTTAAGAAACATCAATTTACAGACAATGTAAAAGTGCTCGTTTTATGGAAACATATCTGCAATTTGAAAATTGTGAAAAAGTGAGATATAGAAATAACATGAATGTCAAAAGCTTCTATAATTGAATGACAATCTACTTCGATGTCCTTTGTAAGCACACTCAATAAACAAAGATAGCAACAATTTGAATGGCACTAATAATAATTGCATTGCGGGGGCCAATCGGAAAGAAAATGTAAGTTCAGATATAAGTTGACAAAGCCAAATAAACCCAACTTAGCACGAAATCCTAACTTATTAGATGACTTAGAGCCCGTTTGGGACAGCTTATTTCGGCGGGGGCGTTTTGAAAAACGCCGCCATGATGTTTGGTTTGCACTTTTTTATAGATTATTTCAAAACGCACTTTTATATTTGTATTGCACGCGGACCGTGGGATGACCCCCACGGTCCGCGTTTTCATTCGACTATTCCATAGTTTGCCCCTGTCTTTTGCTCCCATGACCCCGTCGCGTTCAAAACCGAAGTTCCTGCCCTAGCGACCCGTCTCCTCTCGCCGCTGCTTGTCATCTCCTTCCCGAAGCCGAGTTCGCTGTCTGCTTCCTCTTCACACTCGCTCGGCTCATCTCCCCGACGCTCAGGAAGAAACAGTCGCTCGGCTCATCTCCCTCATACGTCGAACCGCAGCCTGCTCCTCTCCTTAAGGTAAAAGCCTGCTTGTCATCTCCTTCCGGCAGTCTGCTCATCTCCGTCACTCGAGCCGCTCGCCTTTCCTGTGCCCGAAGCCGCTCGACCCCTTTCCTGCTCGTCTCTCCCGCTGCTCTCCCTTCAAGCCTCGCTCGACCCCTGCACACTAGCCCTCACCCCTCCTCTGCTTAAGGTAAATTTCTTCTTTTTAATTGTGTTGTCTATGATTTCTATATTAATTTCTCCTAGCAGCTTATTTTAGAAGATTGAAAATTTCTTCTTTTTAATTGTCATTTTTTTAATTCTTGGCTAGTAATTTCATTAGATTATTCTCCTATGGTAGTTGAGAAAATGTTTTTTTTCTTCGTGATAATTATTCTATCTGTGATCTTGTTGCTTTGCCCTTGAACGTAACTAAACACTCTTCTTATTTTCTTAATGTTTGTATTTACAGTTACAAAATCAAATATGATTTACAATTACTAATTAGGCCATCGTTAATAGTATTGTTTACAACAAATTAAATCAAAATGAATAGTACCCTTTTTCTCTCAAATTTACAATTTATTGAGTTGTACTCATTATTTTCCTTCTAATCCACAGCAAGGAACATGAGCATTAATTACATTCAAAACACCTACTGTTCTTCTAAAATGTTTGTCTACCATGACCTCTACATGATTTATGAACATCACCCCTCAAAGTTATTTGTGTTGTCTATGATTCTATGATTGGCTAATGATGGCAGTGTTGCTTGAATAGCTATTACTTATGCCTTATATTTAAACAATGGTTTATCCATAAAAGTCTTCACCACAAATTGGCTAATGATGGCAGTGTTGCTTGAATAGCTATTACTTATGCCTTATATTTAAACAATGGTTTATCCATAAAAGTCTTCACCACAAATTCCAATTAAACTTAAAATAATGATAGTAATGTTTTGTATTGGCAATATTACATAAAACTTCCTGATCTCCAAAAAATTATATAACTTGTGAAATTTGCTGTGAAGTTGGATATCTCATCAATCCTATCCCTGTCAAACATACAAATTTTTTCAACCTTTTTCGTTATTTTGCATACCGGTTTACAAAATTTAAACATGAAGTTTTTTTGTATGATTTTTTTCAACCTTTTTCGTTAGTTGTTCATGTTTTAGTATCTAAAATTTAGATCACCTTTGTGTTACTTTTACAAATATAGGAGTGACTGCAAATTACTTAGCAGTTTGTAGATCTTCAGTTGTTGGTTTGAATTATTAGTTGCATTTCACTTAAGGGTCTAATTTTGTTGTTATGCAAATTGCGCATGTTTATGTCCTGTTATGAGAAGCGATATCTTGTCTTGCAGTGTTTAGCAAGCCGGTTTCAAATGAGTAAAGTCGAAGAGGCGGGAACGTCGGCACGTATGGGATCGGCGAGTCGCGATTATATTTTGTGATCTTTGTTTGCGGGGAGATTGAAATGGGAAATATGCCCACCACCTTCTTTAATAAAGAAGGCTGGCAAAATGTAGTGACGAAATTCGAGAATTGGTTGGCGAGGATTACGATCGAACGAAGCTAAAAAATAAATGGGATCGACTCGGAAAGATTAGAGACTATGGAAGGAACTAAAGAGGGGATCAACAGGATTGGGTTGGGACCCAAACAAGCGGACTATCGATGCATCAGAGAATTGGTGGACTGAAAAACTAGTGATTAGTCAATATCTACCATTGCTTATATAATTTTTTACATTGAGTTATTCTCACTCATTAAAATTTTTACTTGCGAGCGATCCTTTAGCAAAGAAATTTAAATCATGTGGTATTAATCCGATTTTAGAAGAGAAGCTAGATGGAATGTTCAAAGGGATTGTCGCTACTGGAACCTATGCATTCACCCCAAATCAGCATGGGTTTGAGGGCATCCTAGAGGAAGTAGATACAGTACCTTCTGTGCACTTAGGTGACTCAGAGGGAGGTCCCAACGAAGCTCAAACTGATGTGCAATCCACAAGCATTCCTAAGCGCCCAAGAGTAGAGAAAAAGAAAAAAGGAGTGGCATACATCAAAGACTCCATTGATACACTAGTAGAAAGCTGCAAAGCTAGGACCGTAACACCAACTCGATAACACATTGATGAATGTATGGATCTCCTACGTTCATATCACGAAATACGACGAGATGCGACTCTACATGCAAAGTATATGAAGTTGCTACGAGACCCGATCACACGACGGATGTTCGTAAAGATGGACACGAAATACCGACTTGAATTTTTGCGTGTTTGCTTGAATGAATGAGTGTCTCCCTTAAAGTGTCATTTGTAATCTTCATGTTGCTGGACAGTTTAATTTTTTCATATATGTTAGACACCATATGATTGTCTGTTTCAATTTTTAAGTATTTTCATTAGTGCACTTACTATTTTCATTAATGCATTGTTTGTCCTAACTTTCTATCAAACAAGTTTACACATTATTATGCCGCTTTATTGTGTAGAATGAATGATGATCGACTTAACGAGGATGAGGAACAACTTCACCATAACCGCAAAGTCGCAGCAACCTTATTATTATTGTATTATTACTACAATACGTATGTTGACCGAACTCCGTGCATGACATCTAATCAAATTGGGGATAAATGGGTTGGTGAGTTATTACGCGGCCATCTGACCTGGTTCTTCAACATGTTCCGCATGTCGAAGAAGACTTTGAATGACCTACTCAATGAACTACGAAACAATCATGGGTTGCATGGCTCTAGAAGAACGACAACAAGAGAAGTTCTTGCAATAACCATATACATCTTATCTCGAAATCGATCCGTTAGAGGAGCGATGGAGCGATTTCGGCGTTCATCGAAACCATCGGTAGATATTTCTCTGTCGGTTTGAATGCTTCTAGTGAGTTTGGCTACTAAGGTTATTAAGCCGGATGATCCGACATTCCGATCCGTTACACCACAAATTGCCAAAGACCTCGATACATGCCGTTCTTGAGGATCATGTCTGCAGTCTGACGGAACACGTGTCGATGCACGTGTTTCCGAGCTCGACGAAGGTGTCATATATTGGACGTGGTGTGCTATCCAACGCAAAATGTTATGGCCGTTTGTGATTTTAACATGTGCTTTACTTTGTCATAGGTGGTTAGGAAGGGAACGCACACGACGGTCGTGTTTTCGAGTTTGCAACTCGAAACCTTAGTCGCGGCTTCCCATATCCACCTCCGGATAAATATATTTATCACTTTTTTCAAATTTTTGACAATCTCTAATTACACGGATGGTACAGGTGAAGTACTTATTTAGTCGATCTTGGATATCATTTACGGAGAGGGTATGCGAAACCATATCCAGAAACGAAATACCACATCCCAGATTTTGAACGAGCAAGTGGTGCGACACAGGGTAAGAAAGAATTGTTTAACAAAAGACATTCGTCTTTGCGGGGCGTGATCGAGAGAACTTTCAAAGTGTGGAAGAAGAAACGGGTTATTTTACGTGAAATGCCAACCTACTCATTTGAGAAGCAGGTGCATATAGTTGTGGCAACTATGACACTGCATAATTACATTTGTCGTCACATCACCAGCGCAGATGCAGAATTCGATGCCTTCGAAAATGAATCAGTTGATATCCCACATGAAGCTTTTGAGGAGGATATCGAGCCTACGATGACTATACAAGAAATTGACTCACAAGATACATACACTCGAGAAGGTGAAGGTGCATTAGAGATGGCGGAGTTGCGAGAGCAAATAGCGGATGCGTTAGAGCAAGCATCATTCATTAGAGATTATTACCTGTGAAGTTCATAAGACATATACTATATATATATGCATCGAGCCTCATGTGATATAGGGATGAAAAATGTGGAGAAAGCATTCTTTTTTATTTTGAGACTACCTGTAAGTGCAAGAAAAGCTGTGAGGGCTGTTGATGAGCTGCTATTAGTTTCTAATAGATAGAGATTGTTGTGTGAGTTTTACAAAACTCCTCTGTGGTTGATCTTACATTTCAGTTATTGCATATTATTCAATTTACTGCCAACACTCTTGCAATGTTTCGTTTCTTTGGGAATCCTTAATTCATACGTGCATACATAAGTTCATGTCTGAGGATTTGAAATAGAAATATTATCAGAAGATGTGGGTTTGTTTTTCCAATGACTTTGGTCCGAAAATGGTCATTGCCAATATGTTGGAATGTCTTCAAAGGGAGAGATCTCGTTTAAGGGCTCTTTGGTAGCCGGTTTTAAGCAATGACAGGTTGTGGCAACCTGTCATTGATGGCTTGTGCAAGAATTTACATTTAGAAAAGGTGATTGGATTGCTAAAATATATGGAGAAGAGTAGGCTGAAACCAAATTTGATTACATATACATGTATTATAAGAGGTTTCTGCAAGAGATACAAGATGGAGGAAGCATTCTTGATTTAGCTTGGAACTACCATTGTAATCCTCATTCCATGCTGTTTTGAATGGTGCTCTATATTTTTCCCCATAATTTCTAAAAGTGCCTTTTCAAATTGAAAAAAAAGATGTGAAATATATTTCTGAAAGTACCTCTTCCCTTAATTTTGAGGGTTGTTTCCATGAGTTCTAGGGAGAGAACTGATTGGTGGATATGTTTGGATGGAATAAATACGAGACTTGGCTTCTGAAATATCTTGCCATGTCAACCTCATGTGAAAGTATTTACATGCATACAACCCAGTTTCTTGATATAATTGATTCCTTCCTCAACCACATAATATATAATTTTCTGATTTTTAAGAATAGTTTTTGTTATAATTTAGAGCAGTAAAGTATTTTTTCTTGATAATAGCATTGGTGAGTGTGAGCTTTTAATGAGTTCAAATTTTCTCATTCTGAAACTTCAACTTTAAATAATCTTAAATTTGATGTGCCGGCCTTATTAATTTCTCTCTTCTCTTTTATTCTGCATCATGATTTTTGACAGGGAATAGCTGCTCGCTGTTACTAAAATAACTTGTTTATGAAATTATTCAGTCTGCTTCATGATTCTGACTGCGAGGACGAGACCCTCCTTCATGAATACATGGAGAGTGGTTGTTGGGTCCATATCTTCTTCTTATTAAAGACACGCATGGAGGAAGCTAAACCATGAATAGTTAGCCTTCTAAGAACTGGCATATATGTATATAAATAATGAAATTTAGGTGTTTGATATGTAA
Organism: Papilionanthe hookeriana x Papilionanthe teres; assembly: GCA_022702705.1. Lineage (NCBI taxonomy): Eukaryota > Viridiplantae > Streptophyta > Magnoliopsida > Asparagales > Orchidaceae > Papilionanthe > Papilionanthe hookeriana x Papilionanthe teres. The sequence continues at coordinate 24,248,864 of CM040424.1, read as the reverse complement.
ATACATAAGCATTGAGTGGTATGCATACATTAGATTGTTTTAAATTTCTACAGTCGTATACTACTCCCAGTTATAGACTGCATACTATCCATTATTTTAGCCTTCTAACACAATCATTGCCATCTATCAGCTGGTTGAAACTCTTTTCCTATTTGAACCTGCAGAAATGGCTTGTTTTTATGAAGCCCAATTTATTTTCTGGGTTGATAATGTAATATAGTTTGTGGTGCACAAAATTGAGTGAATTTAATTGCAAACACACTCATATTATATGGCTTTGACTATATATGTTCCCTTGACTGAAAATGCTCATGTATGTTGACCGAACTCCGTGCAATTTAGTTTTTATAAGTGTGTTGATTCTTACAATTTAGTCGTAGTTGGTTTTGTGTAAGTGCATTATTGGTTTCTTTTCTCCTGTCAACCAAATGAGTCCATCAAGATTCAAATTGGACCCTTAAAGTGGATTGTGGTCTGCAATTTAGCTGAAGTTTTAATACTGTTAGTTTCTATTCCTTTTCTCTGTAATGCTGTATGCATTTTCCTCTGCAGTTGCTTAATATTTCTTCATGCAATTATATATATATATCGTATGTATATTGCATTCATGCTTTGGCGAAAATATTGTACCGTTAAAGCCAAAGAATGCCACTGTCGATGATCCTGATTGCTGCTCTACCTTAAAATGATAATTTAAAGACATTTCTTGTATTCTTGTCATCAAGCAATCATCTGCATTCACTATATAAAAGCATTAAGGAGTTACTTTGTAGTGATTATTTTTGTCTTGATATATAATTCTGTAATAAAACAAAAATAAGTGTAAATTACATACTGATCTATGAGGTATAATGAGCACTTCATATTGGCCAATATTTTCTGAAGGCATAGTAATTAGATCTTAAGATTGATATAAAAGAACCAGGGCATTCTTACCAAATTTCCAGTGAACTTAAACAAGACCAATTTCAGGATTGTGGATGAGGAAGGGAACTGCTCTCATTAGAAAATCTGAAGCAGGTTGAAAATCTGCATCGAATATGGTGACATATTCACAAAGTTGCACTTAAGGAAGCTCCATTGCTTCCTTCATGGCTCCTGCTTTATATCCATTTCTATTATCTCTTGATATGCAATCAATATTCATTCCTTTTCTCCTCCATTTCTCACATTCATTTTGAACCAAATCCTGCAACTCTCAGCAACAGTATGGTTGCATTTATTTTATGGAAGGTATAAATTGTTGATGAAGAATGATTTGAGATATACGGCCAGCTTTGCTTTATGGTTTGAATATTTGAGGGCAGCTGTGTATAGCTTTTCCTTGATTTATGTTGGATATATATATATATATATATATATATAAAGAAGAGAAAGTTAGCCAGTTTTCTTTTTTTTTGAATTTTAAAAAGCTACAGATTATAATTGGCAACAGTAATTAGAATTTTAAGAAGCTACATATCACTGTTTTTTGTGAATGTTGGAACAGTAATTATTTTGACAGATTGTTGTAAATATCCTCTTCAATACAATTCCTGAAGTGTTGTCTTAGCTTTTGATGTACTTTTAACATTTAAGTTGCACCATGTTAACTGATATATATGTTCCATGGAGATGAAGCTCTTATTGCTCGTAGTGCTCAAGCAGCTTGGATGGCCTAAGGGCAACCGCTGCAACTTGGATAATAGTGCAGTTTTTCTTTATATCAGCTTGAATGGCCCACGGGCAACCGCTGCAAGCAAAATTCTGAAATTGCAATTGCTGCAATTGTGCAGTTTTTACTTTATTAGAAATGGAATTTATAATAATTGTAACTTGAGGGTATTAACTGACCTATTCAATTTTGTCATAAATATTTGCAGAAAAATGAACTATGGGTCGCGATAGAAGTACGAGCAAGTCTTATGCTGCATGGATTGCTGACCTTAGTACTCGCGTCACGTAGAGGAACATACGCTACGGACGGCGGTCTACGAGATGCCTCGGTGGGGACGAGGATCGGAGGACTGCAAGCTTCGTCGAGTGGGTTGACAATACGTTCGTTGCTTACATTATGCGGGTCGAACACCGTTGCTCGGAGATCCGCGATATCACAAGTTCGAGACATTGCTTCAGTTCGATCAGCTTCGCATACAGACAAGTTCTTAACGGTTCGTAGTGTCGAACCAAACAACGATCGTCGTGACGCGCTTCTTACATTATAAATTGAATCGTTGTCATTTTTCTCCTTATAATTTTAACTCGTTATTTCTTCTTTTTATTTAGGTTTCATGAAACTTACTTATTAGTGTACGCATCTATGTTTTTTGTATTTAGGTTTCATGAAACTCATTGTTTTTGGGTTTCGGTAATGTACTTGTATTTGATTCAGATAACTGTTATTTATATAAATGTGTTGTTTTATTTTGAAACATTTTCATTAATATATTTGGACTGGTTTTAAATTACAAAATGGTTGATTGGTATATATGCGAATAATTTGTTGAACATACGATAATAGAGAAATGAAATAAATAAATTTATAATCTGTTTGAAAATAAGATGTAATTTTTTAAAATATGATTTTGTATTTCAAAGTAAAATTTTATATTTTAAAATATTTTTTATAAATTTGATTATTTATTTAATTAAAAGAAATTTGCAAATAAAGTTTGTTTACAAATCGCAATAACCAAACAATTAAACGAACTTATTCGTAACGAGGGACAAAATGGTCGATTTTCCAGAATCATCTATTTTTCATAGTCAATAAACCAAACAGATCGATGAACATTATCTGATCAATTGCTTGATATCAAGAACTTATCCGGATCAATGAACTTATCCTGGATAAGTTATGGATAAACTATACTGCTCTAAATGATACCCTTAAACACACGAGATTGCTTCTATCTCTTCCATGAAATCAAAGAGACACAGACCGCTTGTACAGATTTATGTCTATATTGTTTTTTTATATTGGAAGATTTACATACGTACCACTCAATTCTTTTGTATTTATATATCAAACACCTAAACTTAAATTTCTACAAACATGCCACCATCCCTGTGAATAAGAAGGTGTTTTGCACTTTTTAAAAGTTCAAACTAGTATTTTTATGTGATATGAAAGATGGTTGGTATAAGTTTAACAACTGAAGTAGTTAGATATCTAAATATATAAGACTCGGTTGGTACATATGTAAATGCCCCTTTCATATTACAATAGAGCTCAACAACTTATTTTCTTTTTGAGACGTTTACATACGTAGAACATAATTTCTATGAATTTACATACCACGCAAATCTTTTATTTCACACACCTTTTTTACTTTTAAGAAATGAAATACACCTATTAATGCATAGGAAAGGTGGTGTATATGTACAACTTGAAGTTGGAAGGTGTTAGATATGTAAATACATGATAATTGAAGTGAATGTACGTAAATCTTCTTACTTTTTAAAGGGCGTAATAAGCAGAGCCCAGCTGCAACAATACATTGAGTTTCAGAGCGAAAATATATAAATAATTTGCAATGCAAATAATTGTCCTCTTTCTTATGATAGTTGTAATGGCATCGAAATTTTCATCTCATTCATGTTAGGCTCTTGGGGTTTAATCTCCTATCCTTCATTATCAATGCAATTAAAATTAACTTTAAGGAGTTTTTTTAAAAGAAAAAGATTATGCATGGAACTTAGTGCATTGTTTTGCAAGATAACTAACTTGTTCCCTTATGCTTTAATAAACTTAGTGCATTGATATATGAGCAAAAACGCTTTTGATTTTTCAGAAAGAAACCAAATTATGCACAATATAAGCTAAACTTAACGGTAATCATATAGTTAATGCTCTCACATAAAGTTAGATAATAAAGAAAATCCCAATATGAACCCTCAATATTGCATTAGATTCAAGTACAAGTGCATCCTATAACATAGCAAGTCCTCATAATAGAAATGGGTTTGAGGTAGATGTCCTCATAGTCGTAATTTTGAAGTACTTGTGAAAATGTACGCCGGATATTCTATTGTTGATAACATTTATAACTTAAATTTCATATTAAATATTTTTATACTTCTATTACTCCTCTTTTTATTAAGCTTTGCTAGGGAACCGATACAAATGAAAGGCACGCGGATGGCTTCGACGTATAACTAACGCAACTTTGAGACATCGAGGGCTTAGACTCAAGCCTTTGATGAGGGCTTCAACAGGTGAAGGTGTTGTTTGACATCACTTTTATTTTTTATTTTTATACTATTTTGTTTATATTTTGATTTGAAACAAAACATGTTTGACTATTTGATTGAAGTATGCTTACTTTTAAAAACACTCAAAATATTTAAAAATTATTTCAAGTGTTTAAAAAAATATGAAATTTATTTATATAAACAAAAAAATAAAAAAGGTCAAAAACAAACTAAAGAAAAATATTTTTAAAAATAAAAGAAAAAAATAAAATTGTTAAGAATTAGACCTTATTTAGTCCTTTTGTTAAAAAGTGTATATCGAAGAAGTCTAGAGATTTATTTGTAATACCCTATTTAAACCCGTGTTATGAATGTACATAATAGGTTTTCCGAATAATTTGTTCTTTATGGTATCAAAGCGTAACCCTAACAACCATTGTGTTGGTGTTGATCTAAATGCATCCTCCACATCACGATTGGCATCTTCATCACGAAATAGTCGCGATTAGAGCTAAGTGGGATGGAACAAAGGGATCAATGTCTTCATCGCGACACAATCGCGATTAGAGCTAACTGGGATGACTGCAAAGGGATCAACATCTTCATCGTGATATAGTCGTGATTAGAGTTGACTGGGAAGGTGGTTGCGAGTCGCGATTAAAGTAAACTAGGAAGACAGATCGTGACGGATGCTTATTATGCTCTGGGCCGAGTGGCAATGGAGGCTTGTGATAAAGTGCTTTTCGGCAACCCGGAAAGTAGAAGAAGCATTCGGGGTGCCCTAGAACCGAATTGATGATGCCTTGAGCTGTTGGATTGCGGTAGTATGTTTCGAGCAACTCGGGGCAGGATAGGATGAATCGACTGTGAAATTGGAGCAGTGGAGATGAGAACTTTGGCTCTACGTGCGTGACAGGAAGACAAAGACTAGGGAATAGTTAAATTGAGGATGCCAAGAGATAGGGATAGTGCGGGAGGTAAAGGTTTGGAGCTTTTGGGAGAGAAAAATCCTGAAATTTTGAAGGTCTTGGTCGAGCTCATACAGGGAGCTTGCGTCTCTACAAGAGCTTCTAGGTCAGTACATGCTCCATCACAGGTGAAGCTAGAACTCTCTCATGTGGATCTGAAATAAGATGGACGGATCACATATCTACGTTGGTCACGTCGAATTGAAGCTGCTCTAGTAGGGAAGAGACTAAAGAGATATCTAATGAGGGTCGAGCCAAAGAGTTACAGTGCTTAAAGGGATAAGTGGATGATCACTCAGGCCTTACTTTACACCCGACTACTTAACTCGATGGTTCCATCGATTACCTCATCAGTAAATGTCATTCAAGAGGTGAGCAACATCTAGGCGAAGTTGAAGATCTATGTTGGAGCTGAGAAAACATGAAGGTGTTTTAGATTCAACGTGAGATAGAGACAGTTGTTCAGAGTGATAGATTGATTCAGAAGTACTCCATAGAACTAGAGCAGCTGTGGGTAGATCTTCATCACTTCTCACCAATGCCGAGCTGTAGCGATCCAGAGTATAAAAGAGGAGAGACCTTTTCATAGATGGGGACTATACATTTTTCGACCCATCAAAACCCAACCTTTGATCAGAGGAAATCTGTCCTTCTAGTTCAAGTGACTATCTCTTCACCGAATGAGATCATTGTTGCAATGATACAGGAAGAAAGTTGCATGAAGCTACATTCTAAGCCGAGTGGACTTCCAGGCACACGATCAGCTTTGGCTGCCTCGAACACAAGTATGATGGGTGTCCAGCGGGGAGACTTGCAAGTGCTACAACTATGATGAAGTTGGGCATCTAAGTAAGACTTGTTCTGAGCCACGTAAAGAGAGAGAGACAGGTGAACGTGGATAGAGTGGAGACCATGGTCGTGGCCGTGGTGGTTGGAAATGTGGAAAACGAAGCTACTGGGCAAATCTGACGGTGGCAGAGGATGGAAAAATAGGTGTGTTTTTTATTAATGAGAATCATGAGTGTTTGGAATTGTTGAAGAAGCAGAAAGTAGCAAGAAATGGAGCTGAAGATGCTTCCAACCAGTCATCATTAAAGGTTAACATTGCCACTTATGCTCACTCTGACAAAGGTATTTGTGAAACACATGTTATTATCTCTATTTTCACCACATAATCATACGAATGGATAGTAGATTCTGGTGCATCTTGGCATTTAACAGATACTGCTAGAGAGTTTTCTTCTTATACCCCCTAGTAGTACTAGAGAGCATCCAGTCTACTGATAATACAACACAACCTGTAGTTGGTAAGAGTACAGTGAGGGGTATTAATTATATGATTTTGTCCAATGTTTTGCATGCTTCATTTCTAGTGAACCTTTTATCTATTAGTGTCATTATTCTCCAACTAAAATGTGTTTTTCTTTTGATATTCCCAAGGTGATTTTCCAAGAGAAATGGACGAGCTGGCCACTTGGAATTGGAACGTGACATAGTGAACTCTGGTACTTGGACCGAGATGGGATGGACTCAGTTTTGACATCAATGATAAATAGTACTGAACTATGAGAACCTGGGAGGAGTATAAAAGATTTGTTGCTGGTACATAAGAGACGCGTGATACACTCTTATTTTAATTTATTGAGTCGATTGTATCGAAGTTGCTCAATTGATTATCGGAATGCCCTCTAATATGTTGGATTTGAAATCTCCTTATCAGATGTTGAGAGGAGATAATAGCGAGATTCTCCCATTGAAGGTGTTTGGATGTGTATGTTTTGTGAATGATAACAAGCCACCAAAAAAAAAAACCGCATCCTAATGCGTTTGTAAGTTATTCTACTACCCAAAAGAGGTATGTCTGTTGGAGCCTGATAGAATAGAGATTGTTTGTGAGCATAGATGTGTTATTTAGAGAATTTGAACCGTACTACAACCAAGAGATGACCTCACCCTTTGGTGACTCGCCAGATATTAGAGATATAAGGTAAGGGAAGGTGAGTAGCATTGGTGAGAGAGTGGTACACGTGAGAGCAATGTCTTGTCCTGTATTATGGGATGAATCAATTGAGGAAAGAAAAAATGAGGAGAGTGAACCCAGAGGTGGTGAGATTCAGGCTGAAGATAAGCTAAGGGTGCATACACGAAGAAGAAACAAAATGAGGGAACGGTGTCTATCGTGCCACTTATGCCAGCTAGTCTCTTGTCCCTGTCTTCCCTGACTCTTGAGCCATATGTAACATTCACCCCCAACTCAAAACTCCCAAGTGATATAATTCATCCTCCCATCTTCTCCTAATCCCAACCATTTAATGAGGACCTCTTGTAGCAATCCAGGACATCCTCTCAATCATTTTGGAACATGACATTGCTAAATTTGTTTCATACTCAAATATATCACCTTTATGAGAAGCATTCATTGCATCATTGAGCACTATCTCTATATCCAAATATTGGCAGATTGCTAAAGAAGATCCAACGGGTATGCATGAAGAGCTTAGGGCTCTAGATAAAAGCTGAATATGGGAGATAGCACCACTACAGGTGGGATAAAATGTTTTTTGGGTGCAAGTGGATCTTCACAATGAAGCAAGCTCCAAAAAGTGAAGTGCGTACAAAGCACGATTGGTGGCGAAAGTATGCAGTCAGACATATGACATCAACTATGATAAAATCTTTCACCAGCAAAGATAAACACAGGGAGGACACTGGTTTCTCTAGCATAGTGGTGGGTGAAGATTACACCACTTGATGTGAAGAATGCATTTCTTCATGGTGAATTACTAGATGAGGTATATATGGAGATACCACGAGAATTGGGAAAAATCCAGATAGTGGGCAAGGTGTTTAGGCTCAGGAAGTCACTGTATGGCTTGAAGCATTCTCCTTGAGTCTGATTTGACAAGTTTAGAAAGACTATTATAAGCATGTGATATCATCAGATCAATTCAAACCATACGGTGCTCTTTCGACAACATGAAGGTCACACCACTATACGTGTTATATATGTTAATGACATCATTATTATCGGTGATAATGAGATAGAGATTGCCCAACAAGGTAAGATTAGGCAATAAATTTGAGGTGAAAGATCTTGGACAGTTTAGATACATTTTTGGGATTGAAGTAGCCAGTGAAGAATAGGGGATGGTATTGTCCCAGTTAAAGTATGTACTAGATCTCTTAAATAAAACTGGCATATTGGGGTGCAAACCTGCTATCTCTCTAATTGCCCTAGTTCTGTCTAGTGGGATGAATCAATTAAAGAAACGAAAAAATGAGGAGAGTGAACCGAAAGGTGTTGAGATTTAAGCTGAAGATGAGCTCAGGGTGTATACACAGAGAAGAAAGCAAAATGAGGGAACAGTGTCTGCAATGCCACTTATGACAGCTAGTCCCTTGTCTCATTCTTCCCTGACCCTTGAGACATCTGCAATATCCACCTATGACTTAAAACTCTAGGTGACATGATTCCTCCTTCATCCTCTCCTAACACTCAAAACTCTAGGTGATATGATTCCTCCTTCATCCTCTCCTAACCACCCAAATTTAAGGAGGGCCTCTCGCAGCAATGTGGGACATCCTCTCAATCGTTTTGGGTTTATGAACATGACATTGCTAACTTATTTCATATTCAAACATATTACCTTTATATGGAGCATTTATTGCATAATTGAGCACTGTCTCTATATCCAAATGTTGACAGGTTGCTAAAGAAGATCCTAAATGGAAAGCGAATATTCATGAAGAGCTTAGGGCTTCAGATAAAAATCGAATATGGGAGATAGCGCCACTACAAGTGGGATAAAATGTTTTTGGACTGGTGATGAAAGGGTACAGTCAGAAAAATGACATTAACTATGATAAAACATTTGCACCAGTAACAAAGATGAACACAATGAGAACACTAATTTGATGTGAAGAATGCATTTCTTCATAGTGAATTAGTGGATGAGATATATATGGAGATACAACGATGATTGGGTACAGTCGAGACAGTGGACAAGGTGTGTAGGCTCAAGAAGTCGTTGTATGGGTTGAAGCATTCTTCTTGAGCTTGATTTGACAAGTTTAGAAAGGTTATTGTGAGCATGGGATATCAGCAGACCAATGCAGATCATACGGTGTTCTTACAACAATATGAAGATCACACAAGTATACTTGTTATATATGTTGACCACATTATTGTTACCAGTGATAATGAGGTAGAGATTGTCTAACTAAAGGTAAGATTAGGCAATAAATTTAAGGTGGAGAACCTTGGACAGCTCATATACATTTTTGGGATTGAAATAGCTAGTGAATCAGAGGGATGGTCTTCTCCCAGAGAAATTATGTACTAGTTTTCTTCATGAAAACTGGCATGCCGGGGTGCAAACCTAGTCTCTCTAATTGACCAGAATACCAAGCTGAGTTCAAAGGCAAGAGAACCAGTTGATTATGAAAGTTACTAGAGATTGATGGGTCGTCTAATCTATCTGTGTCACGCTCGACCTGACAACTCTTTTGCAGTGAGCTTGGTGAGCCGCTACATGCATGATCCAAGGATGGCCCATATGGATGCAGTGTATCAGATTCTTAGGTACGTGAAGAGTGTACCAAGAAGGTGTTGATCTTCAGGAAGGATGGGCCTGTAGACGTCAAGGGTATTTATGACATTGATTGGGTGAGTTGTGCCGTTGACAAGAAGATCCAACTCAGGTTCTTGCATGTTTGTAGGGGGGCAACTTGGTCACTTGGAAGAGCAAGAAATAGTCTGTAGTAGCAAGGTCAACAACAGAAGCAGAGTACATGGCCATGGCCTTAGGAGTTACTGAGAAGTGGAACAAGGAACTCAAACAATGTTCGGTGCAACAAATCAACGATCAGCAATGCCAACAACTCGGTGCAACACGATGATTCTTCATGAAGGAAAAGCTGAATAACAGGCTACTGAAACTAAGTCATGTAGCCACTCGAGGGACAGTGGCTGACTGCCTCACTAAAGGACTTCGTCCATTAGATTTGTTTAGGTTATGTGACAAAATGGGCTTAGTTAATATCTTTTGCCTATCCTGAAGAGGAGTGTTGAGAATTAGACCTTATTTAGAATCCTTTTGGTAAAAAAACACTATTGAAGAACTCTAGGGGCATGTTATGAATGTACAGAAAAGATTTCTGAATATTTCATTCTTTAAAAATTGATCCCAAACAAGGCCGAAATCGACGACATGACTTCAGATGACTTCAACGATGAGACATGAAGCACAATTACAAAAGCTAGTGTTGTTTTTATAAAAATAATTATACTATATGGGAGCAATCTAAAATGAAAAGAAAAGAAATCTTCATCTAGACTTGATACTCTTGCAAAAAAAAATTAAAAAAAAAAAAGAACATGAAGACAATGTGGGTGTTCAAAAAGATTATGATTTAGTATATAATGATAATAAGAGTAAGTCGACACTCGTAATGAAAATTTGATTTATTCAAATAAGCTTCTTTGAGTTCCAAAACTTACTGGCAATCGAATTGTCCTCGATTGATCAGAAAGAGATTTTCTAATAGCTTGTCTGATCCACCAATGCGCATAAGTTGAAAATTTATATCCCTTGGAGGCATCAAACTTTTCCGCACCCCTTAACAAACCTCGACACCCTTCCTGCAAAATCCGATTCAACGTCCAGCATCAAGCTACAATCAACAGGTTCTATATTCATTTTGGAAAATTTATGTACATACCACCCAACTCATATATATTTACATATCTAACATCTAAACATTATTTTATATATTTATACCACTCAAATCTTTCATATCACATGAAAAACGTCGCTAAGTGAAATACAACTTCACATTCATACGAAAGGTGGCATATATGTAAAAATTAAAGTTTGGATGTTACGTATGTAAATATATAAAGATTGAGTTGCATGTAAGTAAATTGGGTGGCATTTACATAAATGAGACAATTATCATGTATTTACATATCTATCACCTAAACTTCAATATTTATATTCATAGCACTCAAATCTTTAGCATCACATCAAAAAGACCACTTTTACTAAAATTTTAAAAGTCAAATGCATCTTGCATAAGGCATTATAAATGTGAATATCAAAATTTCGGTGTTGGATGTGTAAATCCCTAAGAATTGTGTGGTACATATGTAAATTTCCCTCATTATCCAGACATGAGGTTATATGAAAGGACCTGAACAAGATCCTGGAGGCTCATTCCTGCGCTCTGAAAATGTTTAGCAATGGAGATGACAAGTTTTATATTACTCCTGATCATCATCTCCTTGCATTGTCTGCCATGATTTATGCGCTTCTTTAAGGTCTTGCTATCAAGTCCAGCTGCAGTGGCCCATTGTCCAAATGTTGGCACATCTGTGCTTCTTTCTTTAAGCTCATCTTGAATTCTTTCTAGCTTTAACAAGTCCTGCATCAAATTCATCAATAATGAAATTAGACATTAATTGTCATAATAATAAGTTTTACGATGTAAGTTTAAGTTGAATTTGTTAGTTTTTATGAGTATTATTTTATTGAAAGATATACATACATTACACTTAAGTCCTATGTATTTACATATCAAACACTGAAACTTTGATTTTTACATATATGACATATTACTTGAGCGTGGAAAAGTGTGTTTCATTTTGTAAAAGTTACAACATTAGTATTTATGATGTGCTATGAAAGATTTGGGAGGTATGAATGTAAAAAGTAAAGTTCAAGTGTTTGATATGTAAATACATAGGAATTGGTTGGTTTGTATGCAAATGCCCCTTGTTTTGACGTTGCCAGTGATTTACTCTATAAATAATTATAAACCATGTTATATTAGTGTGATTTGAATTAACTTTTGACACATCTAACACCTAAACTTCAATTCTTATATATATGAGAAATTACCTATGCATGACAAGGTGTGTTTCACTTTCTAAAAGTTAAACTGGCAGTATTTTCAATGCGAAATAAGGGATTTGTGTGGTATAAATGAAACGAAGCAAAGTATAGGTGTTAGATATGGAAATACATAGAATTTGGGTGATATATAGGTAAATGCCACTTGTTTTTCTTCTTGTCCGACAAATCTGGCACCATTTTCTTTCATAAAGTCTATGCTTGGAATATGAGTGACAAGAAATAAGAAGGGAGTTTAAAATATCAAAACTCCAATAAATGATCACGCTTAGTCTTATCCCAATAACTTAGTTACATGCGGAGTTAACTCTATTTTTGCCCAAATACATTTGCACAACATTTAGCCATAATTATTAGTATATGTTTTTCCTCATCCTTCTATGTTAACTATATTTTATTGATCATCTAATATAAGAGCACTTATTCCATGTAAGAGCACTTATTCCATCAGGACACCGGACGTAAATTTGCGTCTGGAGTCAAGTGAGCACATTCCACAAGGCAAGTGGCCCCCACGACAATACATTGGTTGGGTAGGTTTTTTAGAGAAGTGGGGCCCACTTGCCACATGCCAAGTGCCCACTAGACTTCGGACGTAAAATTTGCGTCCGATGTCTTGATAGAATAATTTTCCAAAATGTAAACATATTACCAACTATATTTGCTTATTTTATCACGAAGCATAGAGCATGTACTGTTTATATATTACCAAAATACCTATCCTTACAAATTCACAGAAATGTTTCCAGAATATTAAAAAACTTTTAAAATGAAAATAAGAAAAAGGTTGTGACAAAATTTCTAAACAAGTCACAATTAAAAATTTACATTATCATTTCCCCAATTTCCATGTATGAAAATATAAAAAAAGGGAAATTTACATGCACACCACAAACTTCTTATTTATTTACATATCCGATATTTATACTTATAATGCTTGGTGTCATAAATTTATGCATGAAAAGATGTATTTTTATTTTTAAAAAGAAATTGACTGTGGTAGCTTTTATTTAATGTTAAAAATTTGAGTTGTATGTATGTAAATATGAATGTCTAGGTGTCGTGTAAATACATAAGAATTGCATGGTATGTATGTAAGTGCCCCTAAAAAACTGTAAAAAAAAAACATCAAAATTCCTCTCATGCTAATATAAATATGAATGTTAATCAACATTTCAAAAGAAACATGAAATACTTCATGCTCCATTATCTATTTTGCTAAAACAATCACCAGAATAAAATGAATAAAAGCCCTAAATATTTCACCTGAATTCCTTCCGACAACAGCTGCTCTTCAGAAATAGTGAGTAGCTTCACTGTGCTCGTCATCCCCCGAAGGTAACGAAGCGGGTCGGAATAATCAACTTTGTGTAATCCGGCGCGCTTCTTCTTCTCATATGACCCATACTTAACAGATTTAATAACACATGCTGTCATCTTCTCTTCCATCTTTCCTCCCCTGACACTTCTAATTGTCCGTCGCATCGATCTCACAGCTATCTTTTCCCGTGAATCAAGTTCGTCACCGTCAAAAATATTGAAAAGCATATGTTGGGATTGATTTTCTTGCAACATGGCTTCCGCCACTTGAGATGAATCATCGAGTTGACTCATTTTCTCAATTCGAGAGCGTTTAAGAGACTCGAGGCTTACTGTTTCGTCTATATAAGCATAGTTAATTGATTTTTTGAGTTTCAAAGATGGGCTGCTTGGCAATAACCAAGCTGCTTTGGCCAATTTAACTGCCGATTTTGCAAGAGTGATGGCCTCGGCAGCGGCTGCAGCTATGACTACCTCTTCGCTCGTGAGGATTACTTCTCTAGTTAGATTTGCTTCAAAGATCTTCTGGACAAAAATATAAAGGTAAAAAAAATAATTAGGAACAAAAAGGTGGAAGCTTTACATACATAGATGATATAACACAATTCTTATGTATTTACAAATATCACACAAACTTTCAAATTTACACACATAACGCTCAAATATTTAATATCACATAAAAAAATAGCACTATCACCACTTTTTAGAAATACACCTTTCATGCAAATAGGTTTAAAGCACCCAAGTGCAATGTGAATATGAAATTTTACATGTGAAATATGAAAATATATAAGAGTTATGTGCTAACTACTAAGCATGTAAATTTCCCATTTATAAGCCTAAGCTAGCATATTTAGTTCAATGACTTGTTAGTAATGCCTGTAGAATAGATTGAATAGAGTGATTAAAATTACATCATGCGTGGAATTATGTCTCCTATTTAGATTTATCCGCATTTATTTCACTAGTATTATGTCTGTAGTTCTTTCCTAATATATTTGTTGTGTCCTTGATAAGTACTAATTGTAAGAATTATGTTTGTCCTAAAGTTAAACACTCTATATAATGAAAGGAATTGTAATTTGATTAAATAAGAGAATTTTCTCTCACATTTTCTTTATGAGATCAGAGCATTAGATCAAACCCTTCTCCCTGCCGGAACACTCCCAGTGCAGGAAACTCCTTCCCTGCACAGCAGCAAGTTCTGCCTGACCACCATTCCTGCACAGCTGCAGGAAACTTCTTCCTTACACAGCAGCAAGTTCTGCCGGACCTCCTCCTGCAGCCGGAGTTTTCCACTCCTTCCTGTGAATCTCAGTCCTGCAGTCAACCTGCTAGCCAGATCTTCTTTTGATGGCCAAATCTCCTGCCTGCAGCACCTCCATGGGTTTGTTGCTCTTTTCCATAACTGGCAGCATCCTCCTTCAGATAATTGTCTTCTTGCAAGCCCTACTCCAGAATTCTCCGTCCTCTTGCAGATCCTTAGCCAGAGCTTCTCCCTGCAGATCTCACTGTTGAAATTTCTCCCTACAAGCTGCAAATTCACTACGGGCCCTCCCGGTTCCGGTTTCTTCTCCTGTCAGGATATCTGTAAATCGCGAACCATTAAATATCCTCTTGCTGTTGTTCCAAACCTGCAGGAGTGTTGACCTCGTTTTTGTCGAGGTTTAGTTTTCCCCTAGATTTAGGATTCTAGCCTCAGGAGCTTTCCCAACGATCCTAGTTTCTTAGCGAGGGGACCCACCTCGTTTTAGAGAGTCTGGAGCCACTTCGTTACTCTTTGAAATCCTGCAAGAGATTCCGTACCGCTAGTTTGTAGCAGGTCGAAATTGACGTCAGGAGTTCAAATTGAGTCCCTATAGGACTCCTGGACATTAGGACAGCCTCGTGCACGTCTTACACACCTGGACGCATAAATTCTCAGTTCGCAACCTCGGCGTCTTCGATTTCTTCGCAATGGACTGGGGCTGGAGTCAGAACACCGAGACGATCGACATCAAAGTCAGAAGAAAATGCTAGATTTGATGCACTTTCGACGCGACCGTCGACAAGGTTGTTCGAACGACCCCGGATGACGAAATTGACTGCGCCGGTGCATTCAGAACATCGATTTTACCTAAAATTGACATTCATTTTGTGACGATAGCCCGTCGGGGACAAAATCTGTGAAACGTTTCTATTATTCATATAATAATAATAATACTTATAATATTATTATTATTATATATATATACTTATATATATTTCTCCCCACTTAAAAATCCTAAGCCCTAAAATCCTTTCTTCCGTTCACTTAACTTGGCTCCTCTCCCATTCGCACGATTGGGAAGCTCTGTTCGATCCTCTTCCCACGCTCGAGCAGGTCTCACGACCGGATCCTTCTTGCCCATGCTCGGTCGTATCTTCTGCGGGGTTTCTCTCCTTCTCGAGTCGCACGTCGTTCTCTCCCCATCTCCTGCTCGACTTCTATCCCTGTGCACCCCGTTGCCGAGCCGTCTGCTCCTTCCTGTGACATTTTTGTCACTACTTTCTCATGCCTTCCCCGATCCTACTCGATTCTGCGGGTAAGGAGAGGCACTTCCTCTCCTCTTTTGCCTATAAATACCCCATTTGGGGTGAGACTTAGGGCTGGCCGAATTTATTCTTGGAGAAGGGGAAGTGTTGTTGGATTGGAGCCTGATTTTCTTTGCTTCTCTTGTGTACTCTACACTTGTTGGTAACCTCTTTTCTCTCCTCTACTCTTCTAGGTTTGGCCCAGTGTGGCTTTTGGCTTGTGGCTTTGGTTTGTTTCTGCCTATCTAGCCTTTTGACTGGGCACTTATATGCCATGAAAAGTTTCATTTATTTGCTTAAGTGATGATTTCTTGCTTCCCCTACATAGTGGCATGTTAATTTGTTGTTGTATCAAGATTTGGGGGTATTTTATTACTTGAAGCATGAGTAGGAATAGAGATTTGAGCATGTTCTATATGAAGGCTTGATCACTTGCTTAGGGAAATGAAATGTGTTATGCTATGAACTTTCTCCTCGCTATTTTTTTTAATCTAAAGCATGAAAGCATGATTTCGAGGCAAATATTAGCCCCTCTTGCAAGCATGTTTTGGTATGTACTATGAGGCTCCTTACTCTCGTTTGGCATGAGTTATGGAAGAATTCATTTAGCTTTTTAACATGCATCTGGGGCTCATTTCTTGCTCCTTGTAGCTTTTCCTTATCAAAATGGCATGCTAGGAAGAGGATTAATTTAATTTGAGAAGTTTCATGCTTGTTCTTATATGAAGCATATGGTGGCTCTATGTTTTGAATATATGGAAGTTTGATTCTTGGGCTCCTTGTGTCTTAGCCCTTTATAAAAGCATGTTAAATGGATGTGGAAAGTCTTTATGCTCATCCTTGCTTGCAAGCATGTGATAGTTTCATGGATTGATATATATAAAAAGCATGGAAGTGTTATTGTAGTACAAGTTTAGCCTCCTTTTCTTAATTTCAGGCTAAAACTATGTTTAAGTACATATATATGTTTCATTTGTTAAGCTCTTAAAAAGCTTGTTTTAGCCTTATGTTGGGCTTGGATTCAATCACGGCTGGGCTTGATTTTAGCTTGGATGTGGCTTGATTTTGTTGGCCCTACCGTGTTCTTTGTTTTAGCTTAATCCAGGACTCGGTTTTGGTCCTATGTGGGCTCGGTTTTGGCTCTTTGGGTACCTCTTGCTTTGGCTTTGGTTGGGACTGTTGTAACCTAATGTTGGCTTGTTTCCAGCCTTGCTGTGGCTCGGTTTTGGCCTTATGTGGGCTCGGTTTTGGCTCTTTTGGCACCTCCTGCTTTGGCTTTGTGTTGGGACTGTCGTAGCTTTGTGTTGGCTTGTTTCCAGCCTTGTTGTGGCTTGGGTTTGGGCCTGCACTGGCTCGGTTTTGCCCTTGTAATGTTGTTCCCTGTCTTGGCTTTGTGTTGGGCCGACTGCAGCTGGATGTTGGCTCGGTCCTAACCTCATGGTGGCTCGGGTTTACACCTTATAATGGCTCAGTTTTAGCTCTATGCTAATTCAGTCCTATGGATGTTTGATGAATTTTTTTATGCACTTTGGGACAATTTGGATATCCCCTTTAGCTTACTTGTGGGGAGATACGTTTGGGGAATACTTTTTGGAGAAAACTTTCCTATGTCTTGCTTGAGAGAATTGGAGTTAGTTTGGAAGATTTGCAAGCTTGTCCGCTCACTTTCTTATGTATTAAAAGTTTTATTTCGAGATGATTTTTCTGGTTTTCTTTGCCTTGGCTGTGAGCTTCCTTGGCCCCTGCTGCCTTGGTTGTGAGCCTCTTTGGCATTGTCCTGACCTGGCCATGAGCTTTTACTTGGTTTTATCGGAGGATTTTACAC
This sequence comes from Papilionanthe hookeriana x Papilionanthe teres, assembly GCA_022702705.1. Lineage (NCBI taxonomy): Eukaryota > Viridiplantae > Streptophyta > Magnoliopsida > Asparagales > Orchidaceae > Papilionanthe > Papilionanthe hookeriana x Papilionanthe teres. The sequence continues at coordinate 24,231,114 of CM040424.1, read as the reverse complement.
TTGTGAGGTGTGATCAAGCTGTGAATTATGTGGAGGTTCGGAAATTTCAATCTATGGAGTTTGGAAATGCCCGTGAGATTTTCTTAGCTTACTACTATTTGATTTACTGTGTGAAGGTTTGGAAGACTTTTTCAAACCTTATTTTGGGGCGTTTTAGGCTAACCCTCCTTCCGTTTGGGCCCCGCCTCTTTTAAATCGGATTTGGAGGTAGGGTTAGTCTCCTTTCCTTCCCCTTTCCGTTGTTGACTTGTTTTCCCCGTTTCTCTCGGAGTTGGTTTTATTTTCGTTTCGTTTTGGGGAAGTGAGGGTGTTGATGATAAAGGCACACCGGTGGTAGAGTGGAATGATATCCCATCTTACGACACCAGGACCCGCTCCAAGGCCCCAGTGAACCGTAGGATGACGGTATCATTCACCGCTATAAGGCAAGCAGAGCACACGTACCTTCTTAGGATTGCTAATGATCCTACACCCGACGAGATGATCGACTCGTGGACAACCATAATTTTCAAAATCTGATAAGAACGAATACTATATTCACAACAAAAAAAAATATATTTTCACTACAACCAAATATAGATACAAACTCTCTTTTGTATGCCTGAAATCCACGTGCATACTAAAAATATAAATTTTAAAACTATATTATAAATTTGGTTTTCCACTTTTGATTATCAGTATTGGGCTAAGAAACACCCTCCTGAGTTAGGTTTAGTAGAGACGCCTTCAGTTGAGTAGCGGAGCTCTATACACTCCAGGTGACCGAGTAGCCTTCGACGACCTCGAGAACTACACGGTTCTCGAGCCTAACTCGACCCGAGTGCTTGCGGTTTTCTTCTAATTTTTCGTATGATTTTGATGAAGCACTCGTGGTCATTTTTCCAGGACTTTCCCGAGGTTTTGATGATTTTATTTTGATTTTCGTTTATTTTCTCCGAGTTTTCTACCGTGAGTCATTCGCCGTTCTTTTTCGGGTTTTTCTGGATAATCTTTCTCTTTCTGCTTGGCTTTCACTTATGTGACACACTCCAGTATGCTACATTTAAGAAAATAACGAATCCCCCGAGTGTACAGGTTTGTGTATATTTACAGCGTGTTACTATACCTGCTACTGTTCTTTTTAGCACATTATAACATACTTACGATGCATGCTTTAATGTTTTTCCTATGCTGTACTCTGTTATACATTGTACAACTTTAAACATACTTTGCGTAAATTTAGAAGAACTCAACCATAGAAACTACTTGATTTGACATTATGACTCGCACCTTGAAAACTTAACCTCTTCACGCAGAGGAGCTGGAGATAACGATGGGCAAGACATCTTCAAACAATAAACATGTCTTCGCTAAATTAAACCATTCTTTAGTAACTAAACAACAATCCATAGGATTTCGAGGTTATCCGTCTAGTGCGACATAAATCCTCAACCTCTTTTGGGCCTTTGTATAGTTCTGTTGTACAATATAAACCTCAACTCGTTTTAGGACTTCGAGGTTGTCATTCGTTAGGACATAAACCCTCATATCTTCTAAGCTATTCATGTGATTGTTTCACACAAATATAAGCCCTAATTTAATAAAATTGGCAGGAAGAAACATTTACATAATATCTCCTAAATCGAAGCCAAATCATAGGATAGCTTGGGAAGTCACCGAGGTTCACCTTCGGATCTCCGACATCCCCTAGTTCCTCTTTCATTGGATTCTACAATAAAATGTTCCAAATTTGAGTCAATCCCCTTTCACACCTCTTTATCCGATTTCGTTGAAAAGTCTTATCCTTTTGACCTCCTTGAAAATAATATTTCCTGATTTTTATCGAGAGTTTTCTTAAGTGATTTCGGTCATGTAGGATATAATTAACTATAAGGGCTTGCCCTTACAGGAAGCATTTCCGAACCCAGCTTAAAATAAACACTATTTAATTCTTCATATTAAATAGGGAAGCTTGTCAACGAATAAAATGGTTTCGACGACCAAAACGGACGTCATATATTTCTTAGTTTATTTGATTGAGCCTCACCCTCAAGTCTTGTGTTTGACTTTCGGGATAAATGCATGACTTGAGGTGTAGCGTTCTTTCATTTAAACTATGAAAAATATGTGGTCAGTTTGATTTCATATTTTTTCTAAAAAAATATATATATGTAAATTAAAGCGTCCTTCCGAAGCGGGCGACGAGATTTCAAAACAACGCCGACAAGGAGCAGTTGATTTCCCCTTGTAGAAGCTAGTGTTCCCTTCCACTGGTCCTTACAGAGAAATTAGAAATTCTTTCAGCCTTATATGTGCATAGGGTTTATGACCAAGTACAAAATGAAGAAGGCTATTTCTACTCCAGAGCCTACCAGCTTGATGTTACATCTAAGGTGTCATATCCTCCTATCTTACTAATAACGGCGGATTTTTTATATTGGATTCCCACACTGATCTAGAGTCATCACAACCTATTATACTTATGTCTAACCATTATTTCTCTCAAATTTCACCAATTGAAGATATCTACTATGAAATTGAAAACAAGGAAATGCACAAGAAATATCGTGTGCACACTAGGAGAAAGAAATCCACCAAGTATGATAAGGACAAGATGCAACCAAAGGACTGTCCACAACCAAACTTGAATCCATACATCTCTAAAGTTCAAAGGGGAGATGGAATCCAGTGTACGCGATAGAGAAAGTTGCAGAAATTATCTTATCTAGGAGTATGTTACCTATGAGAAATTGTCATCAACTTATAAAGCTTTTATATCAAATCTTAATAGAGTGCAGATGATCAATTCATGAAGAATTTCAAAGTCCAAAATGATAAAAGGAAGTGGAAGAGGAAATCCAAGCAAACAATCAAAATAACACATGGATATTTACAAAACTTCCTCCAGAAAAAGGATATGTTTTATGCAAATAGGTGTTCAATGTCATGTACAAAACAGATGGGAGCGTTGAGAGCTTCAAGGCTAGGTTGGTGGCTAAAGATTTCATAGGGTCTTATAGGATAAATTATCAAGAGACATTTGCACCAAAGGCCAAGTCAAATATTATAAGAGTTATTCTTTCTTTGATAATAAACAAATAGTGGGAATTGCATCAATTGGATATCAAGAATATTTGTTTAAATGAAGATCCTAAGGACAAAGCATATATGGAGATCCACAAGTGTTGGAAAATGACTCAACATATAAATAGTCAAACTGAAAAACATTTGGAGACATTTACATTCTTAAAAAGGCCCCTAGTAGAGAGTTATTGTTTAAAAAACTAGACAATAGAGAGAACTCACCGACAAATAATCCACATTTGAATATTGTTCCTATTTTTGTTACATTACATCAGGGATCAGCTTTAAGCCCATATCTTTTTGCTTTAGTTATGGATAATCTTATTGGACATTTACAAGAGGATGTACTTTGGTGTATGCTTTTTGCTGATGATATCCTCTCGTGGATAAAACGAGAAAAAAAGCTCAGGAAAATCTTGAATAATGTAGGTCTAAATTGGAGTCTAAAGGTCTTCATTTGAGTAGAACTAAAACTGAAAACATGGAATGTAATTTTAGTAGTAGTAGCTCTAGTGACAGAAATGTAAGTATGGGTGATCAAATTATTAAAAAGTGTGAACACTTTAGATATCTCGAGTTTCTTGTTCAAAGTGATGGTTATGTAGATGGGGATGTTACTAGTAGAATTCAAGTTGGTTGGTTGAAGTGGAGGAATGCTTCTGGCCTATTGTGTGATAGAAAAGTACCGCTTTCTCTGAAAGAAAAGTTTTATAAGATAGTGGTGAGACCTGCAATGCTCTATGGTGTTGAATGTTGGCCTTTAAAAGTGAAGCATAAAACTAAGTTAAGTGTTGTTGAGATGAGAACGATCAGGTGGACGAGTGGCTTTACAGTTAGAGACAAAATACGAAATGAATATATCTGTGATAGGGTTGGTGTAGCTCCAGTGACGGATAAAATTAGAGAGAGTCATCTTAAATGGTTTGGTCACATTAAACGTCGACCATCTGATGATCCGATTAGGAGAGTAGATAATTTAGATTCTACTTATGTTAAGAAAGGTAGAGGTAGACATAGTAAGACTTGGGCATATTGTATAAAAAATGATCTTAATTTATTAGAATTAAATAAAAATATGACACTAAATAGGACGCAATGGAGAAAAATGATTCATGTAGCTGGCCCCACTTAGCGGGATAAAGGTTTTGTGTTTTGTTGTTGTGTTGTTGTAGAGGAGCAAGAAATAAGGAGCGGTCTTTAGAAGTAGTAAAAAACTGAAAAGCAAGCATTTGCTTTGAAAATTTGTGAAGGAATGTGGATTCAAAAGTTATTAAATTAGTTGGGATATTCTGCGGTCAAACTCATCAAGATGTTCTATGATAGCTAAGCAGCAATTAGTGTCACAAAGAAACATGTACGTTGTGATAGGACCAAACGCATTGAGATTGATAGACATTTTATCTCTGAAAAGTTCAATGGTGGCATTATTCACTTTATTTGAATTCCAACTCATCTCTAAGTGATGGATTTCTTCATGAAATCTCTACTTATAGGTAGCTTCAAAAATTTTAACACCAAGTTGAGACTTTACAACATCTATGACCCAACTTGAGAGAGAGTGTGGAATTATATGTTTCATATTTAGATTTATCCTTATTTATTTCTCTATTACTATGTTTGCAGTTCTTTTCTTATGTGCTTGTTGTATCTTTGGTAAGTTGTGATTATAGGAATTATGTATGATTCATAGTCTACTCCTATATAATGAGAGGAGTTATAATTTGAAGATCAAGGAATAAGAGAATTTTCTCTCTCACATTTCCTTCAACATGGAATCCCTTTAAAGAAAGCAAGGAGAACAGATACAATAAATAAGGGAAATTTTCAAGCGTACCACACAATTCTTGTGGATTTATATATCTAACACCTAAAGTTTGACATTTACATTTACAACACCTTAGTGTTATGAACCTATGCCTAAAAAGGTGCATTTGACTTTTAAAAAGTTATTAAAAGTGGTATTTTTAATGTGATGTTAAAGATTTAAGTGTTATAAATGTAAACTTAAAGTTTAGGTGTAGATATGTAAATACATAAGAATCGTGCAGTATGCATATAAGGACCCCAATAAATATATTAAAAAAATTTAACCCAAACAATAGTTGTATGCTTCTAATCTCTACACCAAACCAACTGGAACTTAAATTTTAGAAAACTGCTTATCCATTAATCCTGGATCTGCATGAAAATTTGTTATTAAGAAAATCTTCATTATTTAAAATATATTTAGTGGGAGACGTTTTCTAAGTTTCATAATTATCATTGTTAGGGGCATTTGCATGCATACCATAGAATTCTATGTATTTACATATCTAACACCTGAACTTTGCTTTTTACATTCATACAACCCAAATAATTTATATCACATCAAAATATCACTTTTTTTTAACTTTTTTATAAGTGAAATACATATTTTCATGAATAGGGAAAGTGGTATACATATGTAAAAATTGAAGTTCAAATGTCAGAAATGTAAATAGATAGGAATTGAGTGATATGTATGTAAATCTTTCTAGTTATTATTGCTCAAAAAAAAAAAATTTGATTGGGGCATTTACATATATACCACCAAATTCCTATATATTTACACATTTTAACATCTAAACTTTACTTTTTTCATTTTTATCATTCAAATCTTTCATATAACATCAAAAATCCACTTTTTTAACTTCTACAAACTGAAATACACCTTTTTCATCCATAAGAAAGGTGTTATATATATGTAAAAATTAAAATATAAGTCTTAGATATGTAAATACATAGGAATTAAATGGTATTTATGTAAAAACACGATTAGATTTCTAACTATAAAACAATCGTAATTATTTTCTTATAGTCTGAAGAATCTGAAAATGTAGAATAAGTAAACAAAAAAAATTAAGGATTTTTAATATTTCTCGTTGTGAAATAATTCTCACCGTTTTTGGCGGATCAATGCCATGTAAATATGTAAAGGGGATTGTACAAGCTAGTGATGATGGATGAGCCTCCATGGTTGGCCTCTCTTGCTTCTCAATCACTGCTGTCATTTGTGACGAAGAACATTGAGTCTCAAATCGTAAAAGAGTTCTAGCATTCACTGCAGACAAGGAAGATAACAAAATTGTTATCAACTAACATATCAAAGCTGATGGTAACACCATAAATTGTGCAGATAAGCTTATTATTAACAACAGACATAATATAAAGGGGCATTACATACATACCGCACAATTCATATGTATAACACCTCAACTTTCATATTTACATGCATAAAACTCAAATCCCTAACATCAGATAAAAAAATAAAACCGTCAATGCATTTTTAAAAGTGAAATACACCATTTCATGCATAGGTTTATAACAAAAAGGAGGTAAAAACGTTTATATCAAATCTTAGGTGTTAGATATGTAAATACATCGTAATTATGTGATCTGTATGTAAATTTCTCTAAATAAAGTTAAGACTTGCCTAAAAAGACTTGCAAACATCTCAAATCAAACAAAATTACATTTTGCAAATAAAATTTTGCAAAACACACAATATTGGGACAGATAAAGCTGACATCTTAGTAACATTGACAGTATAACATGTTGAGAACGAAGAATTGAAAAAACCCTAAGACACGCTTCCATAATTTTGAAAATGTATGGAAACTTGAGAATTTTTAGAAAAATAAAAGGAAAATGAAGAGAAAATGACTAGAACCTTAGTTCTGGCTATGAATATTTACCACTGACACAATGGAGGTTAACAATATCAGCTGTCTTCAACAAGTTCCCAGAATCATAGAACGAAAAAACAAATTATTTATAAGCGCGCAGCTTTCAATGTATGTAATTGCCCTTTTTTTTGTGTAGTTACAATTTTGAAGGCAATAAAACGAAAAATAAAATGCAAAAGACGGTCTTTTTGTTGCAGAATCGCTGAGTGGAGGAGAAGGTGAAGGGATTACAGTGAAGACTATGGTGAAAATTTCTTGGATGGGTGTTTGAGAAAGAATGACACTTGAACTGCGGCACCAAGCACGCCATCAGTCACCTCCGTTCAATCACTTCAGAAACGCATGTCGCCGCCGCCGCCGCGAGATGGTGGGAGAGACCGAGAGAAGAACAGAGAACAGGTACGGATTGTTCCGGAGCGAAAGGATAAGAAAGAAATGGTGACTACTGCGAATGGAGCAGGGGTGAGGAGTAAAAAATCGTATCTAACGTTTAATAAAATTGGCATGAAATATATAAAAAAAAAGGCATTTACATAAATTTCCCTTAAGTTTTATAGAATTACATATAAAAATCTTTAGCATCACAAAAAAAAATTACTTTCTCTAAATTCTAAAACTGAGATACACAATTTCATGCACTATTTTTTAATATGAGTGTTACAAATGTCTCTACCTCACTAAAATGCACCTCCACTCTTCATTATGTGACCAAACATCAATTAAAATATTATAATCAAAATTATTTATTTGAAATAAAGGCTTTACAAATTATCAATAATATTAGAAGTAATCCAGCTGATGAGAAATTTATATGTGTACCATACAATTCTTTGTATTTATGTATGTAAGTCCTAATGTTTGATATTTATATTTATAGCACTTTAATTAATTGGATTAATTAGACCTAATTAGGAAATGTTTAATTGGATTAATTAGACCTAATTATGGTTAGATCTAATTAGGGTTTAAGTTTAATTAAACTTAATTTATGTAAGGTTTAATTGAATTAATTAGACCTAATTAGGGTTAGGTCTATATAGGGTTTAAGTTTAATTAAAACTAATCTGGGTAGAGTTTAATTGGATTAATTATACCTAATTAGGGTTAGGTCTACTTAGGGATTAAGTTTAATTGAATCTAATTTAGGTAAGGTTTAATTGGATTAATTAGACCAAATTAATATTGGGTCTAATTTTAGGATTAATTAAACCTAATTTAGGTAGGGTTTAAGTGGTTTAATTGGTTTAATTAGACCTAATTAGGGTTAGATCTAATTTATGGTTTAAGATTAATTAAACCTAATTTAGGTAATGTTTAAGATGATTAATAAAGTCTAATAAGGGATTAGACCTAATGTAATAAAGGTTTAAGATAATTAATCTTAATTAGAATTTTTAAAGGTTTAAATTAAACCTAACCTAAATAGGACTTAGGGACTTATCTTAATTTTAAAGTGATTTAAACTTAGATATTAAGAATTTGTCTTAAATTATTCCTTTTTATGAAAAATAGAAATTTTTGGGTTTAATTTATAATTTCCCAATTTTACAAATTTTGCCCTAAAAATCTAAAATATCATTTCAAATTTTTTCAGAGGTTAGAAAAATTCATTTTAAGGTTCAAGTTCATCACCCTAAAATTACTAACCATTTTCAAATTTTATTTTCCAATTTACTAATTTTTGTAATTATTTTGGAAAATAATCACAAAGCAAGGTTAAAGATTGGATATCTCATGCTAAAGACTTCTCCTAGAATTGGAAAAATCATAGTGTCCCTAAGGATGAGAGGATCAATCTGTGAAAATTTCATAATTTTTGGGTTTATAAATAATTTTTAGAAATTAAATTACTCCAAAGAGTAATTAATTAATTAAAAATTAATATAACTCATTGATTCTAAATTTCTTTTTTATAATTTTCTCCTTTTTCTCCTAAATCCAGGGGTATTTTTATCATATTTTTACGATTTTGTATGTTGAGATATGTACTATTGAAGTTAAATAGGATTTTTTGTATTTAATTAAATCCCACTTAAAGGAAATTGCACGCGACGTTGACTGGATCATTAGATCAGTCGAAACACCACGCGACGACACTTGATTGGCAGGATCATTTTTGCGGGAGAGCTAATCTGCTGCCCTTCCCTCCGCACAAAGTCTGTTCACATTAATCTTGGTCGTGGCATCCATGCATCTTCCCCAACCAAACATAACTTGCAGACCGACCGTATTTAGCACATAAGATCTCACTCATTTCTTCATGGATTTTATTGAAATTTGTTCCTAGAGCTTCATCTCAAATAGACGAACACATCTATACAGTGATGTGAGTGTTTTTAATTAATCTTCTTCACAAAGTCTCAAATCGAAGCAAAATTTAGATCAAAATGGCCATACCTGATCTTGATGAAGTTAAGCTTCAATCAAGCTTGACAGATACGATCGTTAGGTCCTTGTGAAGCTTTCTCTGTGCTCAATTTGAAGTGAAATCATGTGGAGGTATGAATTCACTGAAATGGGTTCATAGCTTGGTCTTGGAATGGGTTAGGGCTCATGGTAAGGTTCAATTTTTATTGGAAACTTCTTCATACAGCTCAGGGATGGTGTATAAGTAATCAATTTGGAGTTTTAAAGGGTTTTGTTTCAACCCGAAAATATATCCTTTTTTAGGGCATAAAATTGGGACAAGTTGGTGGATTTCAGAAGCCAATTCTACGGGGGGTCAACTCCTTAAGGCTTGGGGAACAATTTTTGTCTTGAGTAGTTCAAGGTTTAGGCAATGTATATTGGTCTTCTCTTCTCTAGGGGAGCTCTCGGGTTGGCTCCTTAAATAGCCATGGATGAACCATGGTTGATCTTGGATAAGCTGGGGAAGAAGGTCACAACCTCATGATAGCATGAGGATAAGTTTGCTGGCTGGAATTATCCATGGGTGAGCTCCCCCAAGTCCTCCACGATGAGCCTTCATTAAGCCAAAATTTAGATTTTTTTATCTTGGCTCCCCTCCATTAGATGGCTTATAAGTTGGATAGAGTTGTCTTGGATTAAGCTGAATTAACCTTCCCCACATGAGATGGAATGACACATAAGCCCTATCTTTCCTCACTTCCATGACATGTCATGATGAGGCCAATTAAGATGGAGAGGATGACTTGGGTAAAGTTTCTCTCCAATTGGATGAAGAGGTAGGTGGGTAATGACTCCACAATATTTTCCTTCAAAGACTTCATGAAGGAATGACACCTCTCTCCCCTCCTCATGATGGTTTCATGATGACTTTTAACCTTGGTTAAGAGTAATTATTTCTTGGTTCTTTTTTATGTATTTTAATAGGTCTCATGGGTCATGGATGACCCATTGACAATCCTACATTATTTGATTTTAATTTTGAAAGTCATTTATGAGTTTTAGATGTCATATATTTGGTTTCATTTAGGGTTATTTGGTTATAATTTCATTTTGAATTAATTATGTAATTAATTAAAACATATGAAATTATAATATTAACCCATATATTGGTTAAAATGATTTTAGGTGTTAACCATTTGACTAATTTGCATGAATTTGGCTAAAGGTTGATCTTTTGACTATGTTTGACCAAACTTGACCAATGTTGACCAATTTGGGTCTAAGGTTGACCAGGGTGACTTACTTGACCTTGTCATGGTTAGGTTAGTTATAAGGTCCATTAGGTGTGGTGATATGACTTATTTTAGCCATGTTGACCATGGTTGACCATGATGGTGAAATTGACCATATGGTGATGTGTTTTGGAGATTGGGTTAACCATAGGGTCTATGGTTGGCTTCATGGTGATCTATAGCCTTAAGTTGACCAATTGATCAAATTTGACCAATTTTGGGCTTTGAATTGACCAAATGGTCATATTTGATCATTTTGTGTTTTGGGTTGATAAAGGGGCCAAATTTGACCAATTTGGGTCTATGGTTGACCAAATGGTCAATGGAGTGGCCATTAGGTCCAAAATTGACCGTTTTAACAAAGTTTAACCAGTTTAGGTCTAGGGTTGACCATATGGTCAATGTGGTGGTCATTAGGTTCATAATTGACCATTTTAATCAAGTTTAACACAATTTGGTTTTAAGGTTGACCAGATGGTCAATGTGGTGGTCATTGGGTCCAAAGTTGACCATTTTGACCAAGTTTGACCAATTTAGACTTAGTGTTAACCAAATGGTTAATGTGGTGGTCATTAGGTCCAAAATTGACCTAGTTTGACCAATCTAGGTTAAGGGATGATGAGATGGTCAATGTGGTGATCATTGGGTCCAAAATTGACCATTTGACCAAGTTTGACCAATCTAGGTCTAGGGTTGACCAGATGGTCAATTTGGAGACCATTAGGTCAAGGATTGACCAAATCAGGGTTTGTCATTGTTGATCTGATTATTTTGCGGTGCCATCCTAGTTTGATCCAAAAAATGGTATATTGATGTCAATCCAGTTTTTAGAGTATTAGGGATCCTTAGATGAGTACAAAGGGGTCAATATTGGTAGATCCCCCTCCTGGGATTTATTTAATGATCATAGTGATCAATTAGGTCTTTGAAGAGGTGTATGGGAATCTTGAACCAGTGCAAATAATTAAGTCGTATCTTGTCTGTGGGTTTAATTTGGGGTCCTCATAAAAGTGAGGTCGACACTTATATTGCACAAAATGGTTGTACAAAGGCCTAAAGATGAGTTGAGTATTTATGTTACACTAGGCAGACAACCTCAAAGTCATATGGCTTGTTGTTTAACTCTAAGGAAAAGATTTGTTGTTATAGACTGGTTTGCTCTCTCGAGATGTCCTTCTGTAGATCCTCGTCGTGTTGCCCACAATATGCTCTAGGATCCTCGCTGAAGTAGCAATTCTAAATTCCAAGGATCAAAAGATTTTACTAGCTGTGTTTCAAAATTTTGTTTTTGTTGTTGTTGTTGTTATTATTGTTCATGTATTTTATTTGGGGGAATTTTAATTTAGTTAGAGCGACATCGGTTAGGATCCTACAGTTCCCTCATTCTGACACCAATATTTTCTTTTGATTTTACTTAGCATAAATGAGTTCTTAGGCTCATTTAGACTAGAGAATTCCCATTTGAAATCGTAGGTTACCTCATTCAAGATATCCTTGTAAATTAAAAAGAATTTATTATGTTTGTTCACTAGGTCTAAAAGTGTATTTAATTTTTAAAAACATATTTTTGTTCCGTTTGTTTTGTCCTAAAGGCATGCGTAGTAAATTAAATTGCTGAAAAATAAAAGGAGCTAGAAAATAGAGTGCAGTAAAGCAAAGTGTTGTAAACAAACTGTAAAAGCGTACCTGGGCTTCTGCTACTACTGCATGGTTAGTGCAATAATGCATATAATAATTGCAGGAAATCTAAATAAATTGCAGGAGAGTAAGTAAGCGGAGCAAGAAAAATCTATTACAAGAAAAGTAGAAAAGTACGTCGTAAGAAACACGAGCAAGAAAACCCGTAGTCACATATGGAAGACCAAGATTAGGTATAAGTCATCAGAAAGGGAGGGGGCTCAGAGCTGGACTGTCTACTTCTCGTCCTTGAGTAAAAGCTACCAACCCGATCTAAATGACTAACCATGGACCTTTATAAATTTTCATCAAAATTCTTTGATTTTCATTTAAAATTTTTTTATGCAGAGTTTGTTTTAACAGGCAAAAGAAATTTTTGTTTTAATTTTGTAAAGTAATGTAGTCCAAAATTTAGTCACTCTAATCAAGCTAGGACTATTAACAACCTAAGAGTGTTAGAGGCAATAATCACACCAAGGGTTGGTGAATAGTATCATCCGTCATTTCCTCTCCCTTATTAAAGGTCCTTAAGGTAGGAGATATTCTTCTGAAAATTTCCACATCATATTGTATCCCTCGTTTTAGCACACATTAGCATTATCATAATTACCCTAACCGACTAGACCTCAGACCTATACAAGTTTGATGATTCATATGTGACAAAAACAAATATCTCTAGTTGCTCGAAGGACTTAAATACCTTAGGGATGACTTTAGTCCTTAAGCATTAGGTTGTAATGTTAAATAAGTAGTTTAGGGCATTCTATTGATTTAGGTGAATTAACGGGTCCCGAGGCATAACTTGGTGAGTCCCTAAAACAATTTAAGGATGATTTTTTTCATCAAAGCATAATAAGCTCAATTGTCCTTCATAACACCTAAAAGATCATAAAAGTGCTCGGGGAATAATCTTAAACAACTTTTAAAATCTTTTGAATCATTTTGAGTTCTTCCGAGCTTATTATGTTGATAAATCATTCATCCGTAATTAAGTTAAGATTTAGTATAATATTTTAACTTGTGCTCAATGAATCTTTATTTTTTGATTGTACCATAAGCAAGGTAACTAAGTATCCAAGATCATAAAGGTGCTCGGGGGATACCCTAAACAAATGTTAAAATCCTTTAAATTGTTTTGAGTTCTTCTCAGCTTATTATGTCGATAAATTATTCATCTGCAATTAAGTTAAGGTTTGGTTATAATATTTTAACCCGTGCTCAATGAATCTTAATGTTTTAATTGTCCCATGAGCAGGGCAACTAAGTATCCACTTGACGTTTTATTTAAGGTTTATGTGGGTGGAGGCCCTCAAGAGCGGTTTGAATTATTAAGAACTCTTGCTCTTTCAATTAAAGTTGGTGTTGTAGTGTTTTAAGGGTATTTAAGATTAACTATGTTCCATTTTCTAAACCTCTTTAAATAAGTTGAATTAAACCTAGCTCACTATCAAGCCCTTAAGGTTTCATGTGTAAATTTATGATTATTAGAAGTGTTGGATTAAATAGGTTTAACTCTTATTAGAAGATTGCACATATCATTTGATCACCGATTGGGGACTTCAAATTAGTGAATTATTATCTCTCGAACATAAGCCCACCGTTCAAGAATCATCCAATCAGATTAACGTCCAAGTCATAATAATTTAGAAAATTATAATTTTACCCTTGTTGTAAATAGTGATGAATTGATTTCTATCACTTAAACACTTTTTGTTTCAATCATCCAAAATAGTTAATTAAGTTCAATTTTACCCATTCACCCTTTAATTAATCCTAAATTTTAATTAGAGCTTAAAATTTCGTAATTACCATTTTACCCTTTAATTAATCCTAAATTTTAATTAGAGCTTAAAATAAAAAAATATGATTTAAATTTTTAAATTTTAAATTTAATTTTTTCTAGGTTCATCTGATCACAATGAACCTGCCAAACTTATTTTTATAACTTTATAATTTATATTTCATTTTTTATGATTATTTAAAAAAATAGTGATTTACTTTGAAATTTAGGTTTTCCTATGTTAATGATGCTCTCTGACTTTGGAAAAATTAGAGAACATTTCTAAACATGAAAGGAATGAATCCCCAAAATTTCACATATTATTATTATTTAATTATTTATAATTAAAATAAGCTCTAGAATATTTAATTAATTGATAATAAAAAACATCAAAGAAAATTTTGATTTTTTAGTTCATAATTTTCTTATCTGTTCACTGAGCACAAGAGTATTTTTATTTTATTTTTATGAATTTTATATACCAAGTAATGATTTTTCAAAGTTTCAGTATTTAAATAAATCAGAAAATGCCCTATTTTTCTACTTATCCGTGTGGCGACCAACTAATCCTATGACGACTTCAAAGCTACATGTGTCGCACTCCCATTTAACGCCGCCATCCATGTCATCGCTGACTCAGCCTACACTTTATGTTCCAATCCTTCGTTCGAGGGGATCCCAACCGTCCAAGCGATACCCAACGACCTTGGGTCTTCATCCTCAACTGGTGCAGCTCATAAACTGTCCATATTTTATACCTAAGATCTCACTTGATACTCAATGAAATCGTGTGGGGTTTGCTCCTACACCTTTATCTAGTCTAGATGAACACATCTCTACGACTAACCAAGCATGAATTTGAACTTTTCTTCACAAAGGCCAAAACTGAGTTCGGTTTTGGGTATTTTGATATATACCTGAGCCCATGAAGTGAGGCCTTGATTGGGATAGCTTTGAAGCTTCGTTGTGAGCTGGAGCACCTCCACAAAGTGTTAGTTCGAGCTGAGGTTGAGGCTATGTAGGACTTCAATCAACATGCGACACGACCTTGATCAAACTCGGGTGTAGAGAGGTCTAGAGATGAGGATTTCATTGGGAATCTTCTTCTTTTTCTCTTGGGAAAGTTAAGGGTCAATCAATTTAAAGGTTTGTGGAGGTATATGGTATGACCGAGAAATGTCTTATTTTAGGTGATTTTTTTGTGGAGAAACTGGGCTAGGCTGAGGGGGAAATGACTGGAAAACAGTGGGATTGCACTCAGGAAGGTTTGGAGAAGATTTGGAAGGATTTTGGCAAAGACTCTCCAAAGAGTTGGATCTTCTCCTTACTTGCCCGTGAGGTGGTGGTGTTTAAATAGAGGAAGAAGGGGTGGCCAATTAGGCTGGCTAATGGGTGCAAAGTACAGATTAGGTGGAGGGTTGAACTATGCAAGTGACCAATGAGGGTAAGCCACATTGGATGGGTGGAATTAGGTTCAAACCATGGGGAAAGCCTTCTCGATTTTGGGTTTTCTGGTGACTAGGATGACTGGCCATGGTAGGGTTGGTGGCTAGCTGGGTCAAGGAGGTCAGTGGAGAGTATAATGGTGATTAGTTTGGAGGTTTGATGGTGATGGCAAGTATCTTCTTAGTTTTGTTAACTTTGGGATGAAATCCCTTAATTTGAGGGACCCTTGGTCCATGGCTCAACTTGGGTGGGCTAGGTGGATCTAGGTTGAATCTTAGGGCTCAAAAGGTAGTTGTGGTAGTCAAGGTTGGGTTGGACCAAGTGGCTTGAGGTAAATTTTGGGTTTGGATTCAAGGTCATGGCATAAGCTTAGACTTAGATTTGAACTTGTCTAGGGTTTGAATTTGGGACAATTGGAAGTTCAATTTGGTGTAGAATATTGACATGAGGAATTTGGGTATCAATTGAGTTGGAATTGGGGAGACATGAAGGTCAATTTAGGAGATTTTGAAATTTGGGGTAAAGTTATGGGTTTTATTTGGGTTGGATTTAGGTTAGGTTTGAGCTTAGTTCTAGTCTAATTTAAGGTTCAAATTGGTCTAGGTGCACGTTGTGAAGAGTTTAGGATTCAAATTTGGGGAAATTGGTTTGGTTATGGAATTCAATTTGGTAAAATTTAGGGATATGGTCAAATTTGGGATTTTAAATTGGACTTATATTTAAGTTTGAAATTGGGTTCAATCAGGCTATAATTTGATTCAAATTGGATTTGGACATGATGAATTTTGATTTGGACTTGAAATTGAGAGAGATTGAAATTAATTTGGTGGAAATTAGAGGAAATTTGGAGAATTTGGGCACTTAGGGGCAATTTAGGAATCTTAGTTGATTATGGATAATTTTGGTGGATTTTAGTAAATTGAAGGTACAGGGTGGTTTAAATTGATTTTGGAGACATTTGAAGTGAATTTGGAGAATTTAGAAATTTTGTGTATTTTGGAGCATTTTGGGCAATTTGGGGCATTTTGAGAATATTGGGTTTTTTGGCCAATCTGAGTGGTTTGGAATAGTTTGAAATGATTTTTGAAGAAAATTTGAGAATTTGGAAAATTTTGGAAAAATTAGGGTTTCAGGGGCATTTTTGTAATTCTGAGAAAGTTTAGGGCAAAAGGTCAAAAATTAATCATTTGGCAAACTGGATACAACCAAATCAAGGTGGCTCCAGAAGACTAAAAATTTATAGCTTTCAGAACACCAATTGGAGTTTATTGTTACACAGTCATGCCTTTTGGGTTAAAGAATGCCGGTGCAACATATCAACTAGCAATGACAAGAATTTTTTACGACCTCATTCATAATTAAGTGGAATGCTACATGGATGATTTGTTCATCAAAAGTAACAGAAATAAGATCATTTGTATGATTTGAGAATTGTTTTTTAGAGGTTACAATGATTTAATATTAAAATGAATCCATTAAATTTCATATTTGGTGGAAAATTTTTAGGATTTATTGTTCTTCACCGTGGGATTAAAATTGGTCCTGAGAAAAATAAAACTATTTTTGGAAATGCCACCCCTAACTTCAAGCAGTTACGATCCTTTCAGAGGAAGTTGGCATATCTAAGACACTTTATCTTTAACTTGTCAGGTAGGTGTCAGCATTTCTTTGTGTTAACCAAGAAAGATACCAAGTTTACTTGGGAAGATAATGTCATTATGCATTTGAAAGTATTAAACAATGATTAATGACACCTCATGTACTAGCAGCCCCGATTCCAGGTAAACTCTTGATACTTTACTCTGAGGCTTTAAACGACTCCCTTGGAGCCTTGCTAGCCTAGATAAATGACGAGGGAAATGAAAATGCTCTCTATTGTTTAATTCTTCATTTAATACCAGCGGAGGTGAAGAACCCTCCTATTGAGAAGCATTGCTTGGCTCTAATTTTTGCAGTTCACAAACTTCGACCTTACATGCTTTCTCACAAGGTTAAACTTATTTCAAAGTTTAATCAGTTGCAATATTTAATGACCTAACTAACTCTTTCCGGTAGTTTAGCGAGGTGGTTCATGATATTATTGCAATTTTATATAACTTTTGTTCCACTTTGAGCTGTGAAGGGGCAAATCTTAGTAGATTTTCTTGTAGTGCACCCGTTACTAAGTGACTCTCCTCTTAATGATGATCTACCAGATGAACCAATAATGAATTTAAAAAACTCCAATACCCAATGCTGTGAGTTATATTTTGATGAAGCTTCTTTGGCACAAAGAAATAAAGAGCTGCAAGAGATAGTACCTGGTAAAGCAAGAAATGGACTAATTTTCATCACACTAGAGCAAGGAATGTTGAGGTATTCGTATCATTTAACAGAGTAATGTATGAATAACAAAGCAGAATATGAAGTACTGATAACAGGATTACAATTGGCAATATCAATGGGTATAATTGATATTAATATCTATGGAGACTCACAATTGATCATTCAACAGGTTGTTGGATAATATAAGATCTTGAAACCTAAGTTGGAATTGTACCACAGTTATACATAAAATTGCTGGAACAAATTTCTAATGTGACACTGTATGGAATTCCAAGGGAAGAAAATGCTCTTGCAAATGCTTTAGCTAGAATCACCAAGGAATTTCCATGTTCACAGGAAGATTCTATTGAAATAACAGTACATGGACTTCAAGTTCTTTCTCAAATTGACATTGATTCTTTACTTAAATTAGGAAGGAAGAAACTGTGATGATAGTTATCGAAGCTATAGAAGATTTGCTTCAACCATTTAAAGAGTATTTACAGATCAGAATATTACCAAATGATAAATTAGCAGCACATCAAATAAAGAAAAGAGATTTGTTGTAAGCTTTATTAGAAAATGTGCTTTAATAGAGATCTTTCAATCAAATGTGGTTGAGATGCTTAAATGATCCATAAGCTCAAGAAATTGTTAAAGAAGTACATTCAGGACTTTATGACATCATCAATCAGGTCCAAAAATGAAAATGAAAATCAAAAGGCTATTATATTACTGGCCTGCTATGATGATTGAATGTATGAAAATTGCTAAACGTAGTCACAAATATCAGATACATGGAGTGGTCTTACATTAAATCCTAAATGAGCTACACATGACGATCACGTCGTGGCTGTTTCAGTGTTGGGCCACATATGTGGTGGGTTCTATAGATCCTCCATCTTAAAAGGACACCGGTTTATTCTCGCTTCTACAGATTATTTTTCAAAATAGGCATATGCAGTATTGTTGAGAGAAGTGAAAGTACATCATGTCCTACAGATTTTTCAAGAATCATATTGTCTACAGGTTCGGTGTGCCATGTAGAATCATCTCGGATAACGGGTTCACGTTCAAAAGTACAAAATTTGACAACTTTATTAGAATATATGGATAGATTAATGTAATTCTACAATTTATTACTCAAAGGCTAACAGATTGGCCGAGGCTTTTAATAAGAATCTTGTCCAAATTCTAAAAAAAACTTTAAAT
Organism: Papilionanthe hookeriana x Papilionanthe teres; assembly: GCA_022702705.1. NCBI lineage: Eukaryota > Viridiplantae > Streptophyta > Magnoliopsida > Asparagales > Orchidaceae > Papilionanthe > Papilionanthe hookeriana x Papilionanthe teres. Next base: position 24,212,287 of record CM040424.1, on the reverse strand, counting down.
GAAAATAAAATAAATTGGAACGAGCAGTTAGTAGAAGCTTTATGGGCCTACAGAATGACATTCAAAACTCCAACTCAGTCTACACCTTACGCTCTTGTGTACGAGTCTGAGGCTGTACTTCCTTTAAAGGCTCAACTTCCATCTCTCAGAGTTGCCATCACCAACAAGATTACTACTAAAGAGAATGCTAAACTGCAAATTAAAGAATTATAAAACTTGGAGGAAAAATGACTGATGCGACAATAAAACCTGGAATTATATCAAGCCAACATAATTCAAGCAAATGACAAAAGTGGTTCATCCTAGAACTTTCAAAGTTGGTGACCTTGTACCTATTCTAAGGAGGCCTATCCTTGCACACCGCAAGATAGGAGGAATTTTTGAACCAACATGGGAAGGTTCATTTGTGGTTTAAAAAGTTTACTCAGGATGATTTTATCAACTAGTATATTTTCAAGGAGAAAGATCTATGCTCCCTATTAATGGACGATGCTTAAAAAAGTACTATGTGTCATAATGTTTCGAAAGAGCAAACTTTAGAAATAGAGTTTTTTTCGTAGAAGCACTAACATTTTATTTGTAACTGGGTCTGAATTTAAACTTGTAATAAAATGATTGAATAAAAGAAATTCATTCTGCAATAAAAGTCATGTATAAAATCTGAAATGTGACATAATTTTTTATTTCTTCTTTCATATAAGCCCAAATTTTGATACTAAATGTCAAACTCATGAAAATATATAAATGAAAATACAAAAATCAAAATATGTATATTTGTATAATGATAAAGATAATTTTAATGAATGTTTAACTTGATAAATTCATATTGTTCTTGCTTAGCCCAGTTTGACATACTGATCTTTTTCCTGTCCTTGCGCAGAAAAATGTCAAGAGGATGGCTGATTTTTACTTTCAAGAATGGCATTGGTTTCTCCCTGAGTAATGAAAAGATTCAAGAAGGACCTATAATTAAGTTTGAATTTTGAACTAGTAGAAGTGGAATAAGAAAATTCAGCCTTTACTATAGTAAATGAAGAAGAATTTCGTGAGCAGAAGCCAGTGTTAAAGTTTAGAAACAAAAATCAACACATTGCTAAGAAGAAGAGGAACTGATAAAATGGAGATGATTAACACGAAAATTAACCAGATGAACCAGAAGGTGAGTTTGTTAGTGCCACTGCTATCGGTGTTCATCCAGAAAGAAAAGGAACACTTACTCGTACATAGAAAAAAAATCATAATCATCACATCCATAAGATGTTATAACATTTGAAAGAACAGGGAGAATAGGAAGCTGTCATAGAGTAGATAGCGTTCACCTTAAAGGAGAAAGTTTCAAATCATCTAGTTGAAGTGCTGCCACCACAATCTGAGAAGGTTGTAAGGAAAAATGTTCTCAAGAAAGAAAAGTTTGAATAAGAATTTATGAAGATTGATCCTTATATTCCTCAATTCGTCAACAGGCCACACTGGTTACAAATCATTTTAGAACATTAGCTGGAGAGATATCAAAGAGTAAGAAAACAAATTTTGATCATTTTTAGAGACTCCAAGGAAAGTACATCAATATATTGGAAGGATTTTAATTGTAGACTAATGTATTCTTAGATCAAAAACATGAAAATGTTGTAAATCGTGTTTTTGTTGAGAGAGATATGGGACGTGTTGGTGGTCTAAGAAGGAGAACATATTCTGAGCACATGAAATGGAAACGTGGAAAAGGGAGAGTTACAATACAATATGGATTTTGTTATAAATTTGCTTGTGATAAAGAGGGAAATCCACCTAGGATAATTTACCATGATGAGGAGGACTCTCTGCCTTCATTAAAAAGAAAGTGATCAAGCGAATGGTGACTTGGCCTGTTTTACAAGCTGATTGCATTCCTAACAGTTGCATAATCAAAATATATGAAGAAGGTGGCTACATTCCTCCATATGTTGATCACCATGATTTCATGAGGTAGTTCTGTATGGTCTCGTTTATTAATAAGTGCAATATTATGTTCGAGACGGAGATTCAAATTGTTAGTGATGGAGAATTTTAAGGACCTATGAAGATCCTTTTACATGTGGGCTCAGTTTTGGTTCTGGAAGGAAATGATACTGATGTAGCTAAGCACTGCATCCATGGGGAGATCACTCTTAGAAGGATGAGTGAGGATAAGGTGCCATTCCGCTTTAAGTCTAGTCCAAAATTGGAGAATTTACAACATTTTAAACTATAAGTTATTTAAAGATATCACACCTCGTTATATACTCAAAAGAATTTTATTTTGTTTCTCTAATAGTGTATTAGAATGTGAGGCTAATCTTTATACAACTTATTGTTCGAACACAAAAAATGACAATGAACTACCAGTTAAATGATGTAATGATTGGGTCCAATCACATATTAAGGATTACTATATTAAGGGATATATATATATATATATACATGGATTGTTTACATATGAATTTGGAAATGTTTGATCATATTTTCGTATATGAGATTGAGCAGTATTGTATTCAGTTTTGGATCACATTTCTGATATGAGAATTTAAAGTAAATATATTGGAATTTCTTTTAATAGCCGTGAATGCAAATTTGGGCAATTTATTGTGAAAACCAACAAATTTAGTTTGTCTTAATTCTGAAAAGGCTAATGAGAAAGAATGATATGTAGAATAAAATATGTAATGAATAACACTTGCAAATAGCCTTGCATAGTCTTCTTCTGTGGAGAGTTGGATAAGAAGATGTCTGCCATCTAATAGCCCCAACTTCCATGTCCCAATGAAATGAAAAGATTCAAAATAATTTCTAACAGATTCCATCTTGGGATGACCTAGAGCGAACTTCCCTATGAGTGTAAATTGCACTTCAGCATTTAAATAGATTCAAATCCTGGTCTAAGAAAAATACAGCAGGCTCCCCATCTTTTGTCCCAGAAGGATGGATGAAAGGACATGAAGCCCTGCCTGTAGCTACATCATGAAACAGCTGAGGGAAAACAAGACTGTCAGGATTGGAAGCTACATTCCTGTTGTTCTCCACCACTCCAGCATAAGTGGTCTTAGTCCACCGAATATTTGTTTCCAACTCAATGGGGGAATTACATAATGAGCTAGAAGAGGGAAACTAACACCCCACCAGAAAACAACACCCCACCAGCAAACAACACCCCCACTCCCCCAATAGAACAATAAACAACAGTGAAAAAATTCAAAACAATGAATGCCCGGGAAGGGGTAAAACTCCACAGAAAAGAAGAATTGTCCAAACAACCAATATCCCACAGAGGAAAGGGGAAGTCTGACCAAGGGAAATGCCTCCACGTTGAGCAGCTACCAAATCAGTGCTAGTTCAGCCATGCTGAAACCTTAACAGAGCACCTCCCTCCACAACCATCTTATATATATATATATATATATATATAGGGAAAGGAGCAGCTCATGACTCCCTACATGTTAATATAAAGAAATGATTACAAAATGGGGTGCAGAGGTGAATCCCATGATCTAGAAAGAAAAAAAATATAGTGAACACACCCCTATGGGTTTCACCTCCCTCAGTACAACTCACTTAAAAAGGTTAGAAATAAAAGAAAGTTTACATATAAACCCAAAAAAAGAGGTAAACCCCCAAAGTAGTATAATCAAAACCATAAGAGTATACAAATTCAGGGGTATGAACAAAAGAAACTGTATATATATATAACAAAAGCAGAAATATATATAAAACTTTTATAAAAACTTAAAAACTTACAGAACACCAGACTTGAATAGAACATCAGACAGACACTTTATTTTACACTGAGGAAAGTCTAAGGAAACTTGTACACTTGAACAAAGATACAACGCCCTTATTTATAGCAGAGGGCGGACTTCAAAACTCTTACAATATAATTAAACAAAAGATAACACATCCGTTGGAAGTGACATAAAGCAGAAAATTATTTCAGAATACTATTACAACCACCGGAATTATTTCAGTTACTATTCCATTAACTTTTACTATTTCAACCACCATAATTATTGCCTTAATTTTCTTCTGAGGTGACCCCAGTGGGGCCCATTTATGTTGACTTTTCTTCCTCTGTCATTAATTCGAACAGAGGCGGGTCACTATTTGTTCCCACCTTTCTTCATCTTCATCTGATCCTTGATTTGAGATTGACATGTCATTTTCAAATAATTCTTTCATCTGTTTTTGATAAATTTCTTGAATTCTTCTTTTAATCTGTTCAGGAGATTCCCGAGGATATTTTCTTCTAATTTGATCATGGATTTCTTTTAGAGAGAACTCCTGAGTCCCTTTTTCTTGATCATCTTTTCCATTAGATGTGATGACTTTATTAATTTGAATTACTTTGTCATCAATAATAATTGCGGACCACCACTTGATAAAGAAATTCCTCCATAGACATCTAGTGTTGAGCTCATCTGATTGAATGCATAGATTCCAGGCGAAGATCCATGGAATTTGTGCCTGGCGAAAGAATAGTAATTCACACATTCCTTCAGCTAAGAATTCATTTTTTATTTTGCCGAGCTGTTGAGATGAATTCACCCATGCTGGATATAAATTATTGATAGATTCTGGAAGGATTTCATTGGTGGCTCCGAATTTATCCCACCATTTTAAAAACCAATTTGGTATTTCTTTATTTAAAATTTTAGGCATTAGCACAAATAGCCAGGAATGCTTATGCCTTGGATTAATAAGTAAAAATGCATGATTCATAGCTTGAACATAAGTCCAATAATTACAAAAGAATATTTTCTTTTGTTTAGATATAAGATGCATAAATTCAATTTGTTTGGATTGATAAGGAGTTAAACCCCAATCCTTGTGATGCAAAATGCGATTTATTGTTGCTTTGCTATATGCAATGGATTTATTGGGTTCATTATAATCGTGTCAAATTTCAACACATTGTAATGAAATGAGGATTGCCTCATATGATTCTCTATCAAGATGATCTTGTGGGTAAGCAATTGTGCCTAAGTATCTTTCTTGGATTTTCTAAGGATCATTAATTTCATAATCCTCTAGATTAATTTCGAGGATTTTCTCTCTTGAAGATTTTTGCACGAATTCCGTGACATCTTGAATTTGTAAATCAGGAGATTGATTAGATGTAAAAGCCATTGGGCTACCATATAAATATTGCTTTAAATCAATAAATTTTCGTGGGGTCACATTAGGTTGATCCCTACCTCTCCCTCCTCAAAAAGTGGGGCTACCCCTATAGGGTATCATTCGATTACATGTATGAGGGGTTATCTACCCCTCCTTGTCTTTCTCCCTGCAAAAATTCATGAGTGAGAAAGTCAGGTAAAGAATTAGTATTTCCTGCAATATATTCTATATCAAATTCAAAACAAGATAATTGCGCTTGCCAATTGGCAAAGATTTGTTTAGAAACAAGGTTTTTTACGTCTTTTTGCAATATATACTTAATTGAACTGCAATCAATTCGTAATAAAAATTTCTGATTTAATAAATCATCTTGAAATTTGGTAATGCATTTAACTACAGAAAGCATTTTTTTCTTAATGGTCGAATATTTTTCTTGAGTGGTATTCCACTTGCCAGATGTAAAGAGAACTAATTATTCAACATTGAAAGCTTTTTGCTCTAAGATTCCTCCTTAACCAATATTAGATGCATCTGTCTCTACTATTTTAGGGAGAGACGGATCTGCAATATGTAAACAAGGTAACATTTTTACCTTTTGCTTAATTAATTGGACATCTTTAGTATGATTTTCTGTCCATGGATTATGATGTTTCTTTAATTTATTATAAAGAATAACAGCATCTAAAGCAAGATTTTTATAATAGTTCGCTACATAATTGAGCAAACCCAGAAATCTCTGTAATTGACGGATGTCAATGATTTCATCTGGAAATTTAGAAGCAAACTCTATGCTTCTCTCAATTGGAATAATTGTATTCCGGACAATATTATGTCCTAAAAACAGTATTTCGGTTTGAAACAATTTGATTTTGGGCGCAGAGATTACTAGCCCATTATTTTTGACAAGCCATTGGAATGTCTGCAAATATTTAAAATGTTCCTCTATTGATTTAGAGAAAACGAGTACATCATCAATATATACTAATATGTAATCAGAATACGGATTAAAAGTTTCATTCATAATTTTTTGAAATTCAGAAGGAGCATTTTTTAATCTAAAGGGCATAACGTTCCATTCATAATGACCAAACAGAACAGTAAAGGCCGTTTTATATCTATCTGATTCAAAAATTTGAATCTGCCAGTATCCAGATTTTAAATCAAATTTTGAAAATATTAGAGATTTACTTAGACGATTAAGTAAGTCTCTTTTATTCGGTATAGGATATCTAATCCATTTTAAAACTTCATTTAAAGGTTTGTAATTAATAATTAATCTAGTTTTATTTCTTTCTTTTTATGTATTATTCATAACATAGAATGCAGTACAGCTCCAAGGTGAGCTAGATTTTCTTATTAATTTTTTATTAAGAAGTTCATTAATTTCTTCTTTACAAATTTTTAAGTATTCTTGATTCATCTGACAAGGCCGTGCCTTTGTCTTGATATTTCTTTCATCGAAATTATCGATGTATGGTAAAGTAATACATTGTTTTTTTTCTATTCCAAAAAACAGCTGAATTTTCACCGCAAACTTCGTCTAACATATTTTTATGTAAAGTATAAATTTTTTCTTTTATGAAATTATTTTTTAATTTTTCTTCTATAGATAACAAAGTAATTTCTTCTTTTAAGAAATTAATTTGATTTTTTTTAACTTGAATTTATTTATTTCATTTAAAATAATTTCTGTAGGATTTGTTATAAATTCAAAAATAATTATTTTTCCAAATTTATTAGAATAGATGCCAGTATTATCAATCTTATTAATTGGTATAATTTTATAAAGGAATGGAGTTCCTAAAATAATATGTTGAGTTAAGTTCTTAACTAATAAAAAAGGAGTATTAATGCAAATATCATTTTTACAAATATTAGCAGAAGAGATTTTATATTTAATTTTTATTTTATTTCCAGACGCAGAAGTTAACTGCTGCGTGGTTTTCTCAAAATATTTTGAAGGTATTATTCCCTCTTGAATACAATTCATATCTGCTCCGCTATCAACAAGAGCAGTAAGATTAGATAATGTATATTCTCTATTTATATTTAAAGTAATGGTTATAAACCATTTATGCATAATAGCTTTTTGTAAGGAATTTAAAAAAGATTGTTCTAAATTGTTATCTTTTTTCGTCGTTATTTCAGTATGTGTAATATTATTTATTTCTAATTTTAATAATCTATTATTTATTTTTTCTTGATTTTTTTGAAAAATATTCATTTCAGATTTTAAAATATTAACTTCATTTTTTAAATCATTAATAGTAGTAGGTTTACTATCTGTATTTAAAACTAAAGTTTTATTTAAAGCTTCTTTCATTGAATATCCTTGAAAAGGAATAGTATTAGAAGAGGAAGATTCTCCTCTAGAATCGATAATTATTTTTAACATCTTACTTCGAGTCTTTTCATCCTCAATTTGGGATTCAATTTTAAGTATCTCTTCTTTCATTGAAGAAGATAAAGTAAATAGGCCGTTCATTTCGACTATGGATTTGTAATAATTTTCATTATCACATTTGCACTCAGATTCTGTGCAATTATTTTCATCAAATTCTGATGAATAAAAGGAATTGTCCTCAATATCGTCTAAATTGTCAGACGTCTCCGAATTTTCAGGAGATGAGTTTAATATAATTTTGAAAATAGATTGCTTAATATTTTCATCAATATTAAGCTCATTTATTTTCTTTTTAACTATGCATTTATTTGCATAGTGGTCGGTCTTGCCACATTTATAGCATTTTATTTCTCTGATTTCTTTATTTCTATTTTTCTTATGAGAATTTTTCGACCTTTTCTCTGAATATTTTTCAGAGCGTTGCTTATGATATTTCTTCTCTTTATGAAAAGATTTTTCTTTTTCTTTAGGAAATTTAGGAATATCATAATCAAATTGTTCACAGAAAGCACCAAATTGTTTTCTTTCACGTTAACCTTTCCTTTTTAATCCGATATCTCGATTTGAGATTCGTACATAAGTGCTAAGCCTTCTTGTACACAGTATTAATTAGTTGTCCATATGTCAAATTTTCATATGGAATACATTTTATATTAATATCTTGTAATTCTTTTTTACTTTATCGGCAAAAAGATTAGGTAATCCTTCGATAAATTTTTGTTTCCAGTGCGTATTATTCGCATCTGGTAGAGACATTACTCTAATTAGAAAGACATCTTTATACCAACAAAAATGTGTCAAAGTAGGACATCTTAATTTTTATAAAAAAGAATGAATTTGCTCTCCATTATCAGATATAGTGCCCGTAAAATGTTGTAAAATATTAATAATTAATTTATAAACGACATCAGTATTTTCTTGATTAGGATTTCCTATTATTGTAGGACTTAAAAATTCTTCTCGTTGTTGTTGAGTCAAATAATTATCCCACCAGCCTTTGAGAAGGCCAGTAAACCCACAAGTTAGTTGGGTTACTATTTGGTGAGCACGATTATTATGACTCTATGCAGCTGAGGCATAAATCATCATTCTCTGTAATACAATTTGTATTTGGCGATCTGTCATGCCATCAATGTCCCATTCATAAATATTTGATGGATTATAATCATTTTGATATTTATTGTTATCTTCTTCATATAAAATATCTGCAGGAGTAGGTCGAGGATAGTAGTAACGACTTGTCTGCTGAGTTTGATATGAAGATGTGGCTTTATTGCTTTTTAATTTATGTATTTTAAATATTTCTAATTCTGAATTATCATTTTGAAATTGTTCTTCGATTTGTTCAATTTTAATTTTTTCATTATCAGAATTTTCGGATTGATCCGTTAATCGCTCTTCTTTATTTAATGTAGCAATTTTAGTTCCTTTTATATTCTTAATTAATTCTTCAAAATCCCGAGCCGAAGGTCCTAGGTGGAAATTAGGACTTGGAGGTGGTCCGTATACAGAGTTGAAGAGATAATTATTGGACTTTCTTTCTCTTCTTTTTGATTTAAAGAGAAAATAAGTTGATCAATTTTATTTTCTAATTTCATTAGGTGATTAGAAATTAAAGATATATTTGTATTTGTAAAATTCAATTGTTTAATTACACCAATAAAATCTTTGGTGGCATTTGTTTCTAAAGTTTTTCCAAAAGCATTTAATTCAAAATTTGGATTTCTATTATCTAAATCTAATATTGTAGGGACAATTGGAGGATAAATGGATTCTACTATTTCTCCCAAATTGATTTTCCATTTTCTGGTTAACATGTCTAATTCATCTTCCAATTTTTTGGTTATATGATTGCTAAACCAGGTTAAAAATGAAAGAAAGTCTTTCCCTTCATAAAATCTTTTTTCATTTTCTTCAAAGTATATTTCAGAAAATTTTCTCCTATCATCTTCTGTAGTATAACTACGATACCAATTTCTAAACGATTCATATTTTGGTTCTAAATAATCATTGATTAAAGTTTGTCTGATTTGTTTTTTAGTAACTTGTTTTAAATCAATCATTATTGAAATTAAAATTGGCTTCCGATTGCGGAGATAAGTTTTCTACCCTATTTGTGTGTAATAGATTATTATTTGATAGATTTATTCTATCTATCCTATGATTTATTGATGGAAATTCATCCGAATCATTTTGAGATATATTAGAAGAAGGATAAGATACTTGTGGAAGAGTGATTGATCTTCTTAAATTAAATCTTATTACAACATCCCCATTAGCATCTTGACTAACTTGTTCTACATCCTGATTTATTACAGGATAAGGATTTATAGCAGTCTGCAATTGCCATGATTCAGGAAATCTTACTTCATCCCATTTTATAGTCCTATTTGTAGCTATATTTGAAGCTAGTATATTAGTCTCTATAATTGTAGATCTATCTGTTGGCTTCAGATTATTTTTAATATTCGGACATAAAGTATTCATAACCATAAAATGAATTCGATAAATTATTGCTCTTGTTTCAGATCCAGGTAAAAATTCATACCCATGTAGTTTGATTTGTATTTTAGCTGCTTCAAAGAGATTTACGTCTGTAAGTGACAGACATAGATTTGGAAAAGTGTTAAAGAAGACTGGCCCATGACATAGGCTAGTTTCCATGACACCCATTAAAGATTGTGCCCAATTAAGGCATCTTGCATCTCTTAAGCAGGCTAAAATTGAAGCGTTTAATCCTCTTAATGTAAGAGGTTTAAATGCTACTTGTATTAAACCTATATGAATATATTTATAATTTTCTAAGTAACTACTTAAATCTTCTTGATTTAGTAGAGAAATTGTTTTCTCATGTTCATCTATTGTTAATGATTGTTCAATAGTTTTAATTGATGATTTACCTTTAAAATCAAAAGTTTCAATAGTCCATTTATTTAGATCTTCTTCATTTACAGGATATTCCTGTAATTCTGCATTCTTTATATTATGATTTCTAGATTGAGTTCTTTGTAATTTTCTAGATATTATATTATTATTATACCTCGAAGTGGTTCTCATAAAAGGCTACCAGAAAAAGTTCTAGAATTCTTTTTTCTTTAAATAAGTTTAATAGGGTAATCTAACATCTGATGTAGCAGAAGTGAGAAGAATCTCCTAAAAGTAAGGTGTTTAGTAGGCCAAAATGAAGTTTACAAAAGATAACTTGTTCAGTAGGGGTAGCTCATTTGGCCAACCAATTAGCAGGTTAGTTACCCTCCCTATATATATGACTCCACTGCACCTATATTCCTTAAGTAAGAGATTAAATCCTTCTTATCTAGTAAATCATTTTCCAAGGGGGAGATGATATGCCCTTCAAAATATTTATAAGTTGTAGAGCATCAGATTCTACCATAATGAATTTATACCTCAAAGAAATGACAGTTTTCAGAGCCCAAAAAACTGCATAAATTTCAGATTCCAAAGCTGAATAGGAGCAGATAGGGGGCTGAAAACACCACAAGCACTTTCCCAAAATATTTCTGCACACAACAAAAATACCAGCAGCCTTGGGGGAGAAACTGCCATTATTGTTTATCTTGACCCAAGGAGGAGAAGGTTTACACCAATGCAGCCTTAGGACCTTATTTCTTATAGAGAAAGTTTGCTGGGTAGTAGAAGAAATTCTATTCAGATAACTGCAGGAGTTAATAGCAATCCTTCTAGCTTGGCAAAGGATATTATCATATTTAGCTTTATTTCTAGACATCCGAATGAACCAACTTATGGTAAGGGTAACATGAGGCATTTGTTGATCAATCCAATCCGTCCAACAATATTCCATAGAGCACCAATTTTATAGGAATTTTGAGAGCTGTATATGTTCCAACATGATAAACCACACTTCCATTACAATTGGATAGTGTAAAAATAAATGCATAAGTGTTTCTTCATTAGAGCTACAAAGCCAACACCTAGAAGCACTCCTCAATCCTTTCAGCTTCAGAATGTCATCTACTAGCAGGAATTTCCTGAACAGTCTCCAACTAAAAAAGAACATAGAAGGAGTAAGTTTATTTCCCCATATGTATTGCCCCCAATTATTGTAAGGCCATGTGTGAGCAGAGAGTTGTATATAAGCATTTAAGGATTGACTAGGAGAGTTTTTGGTAATCAATTTATCTAGTCTATTGGTGTCCAAAGGTATGACAGCAATTTCCTTCAAGACATGTTCATTAACTAATGATCACAACACAGGCACATTCCATTGATGCTCAATCCAGTAGTTGGATACTTCTAGATTATGATCCACATTATTTGGAGATAATGAGGAAATAACCTCTTCACTAAGCCAGTTGTCCTGCCAAATATTAACTTTCCTTCACCAAGCTCCCAACAGAATAGATTGTTAACCTGCTCCCTGACCTTAAGCAGCCTCTTCCAATGTTGAGAGTCTCCCATCTTCACCTTAATCATGTTTGGATGACTTTTCTTACAATACTTGTCCCTTAAGTAATTGGCCCAAAGTGTGCCCCCTTGTCTAAATTTGATCCACTGTTTGCAATGAAAGATGTAACTCATTTGTTGGAAACTCTTAAAACCTAAACCTCCAGCAGTGATAGGTTTACATAGCTTATTCCACATAGCTCAATGCATCTGTTTGTGTTGCCCCTCCCACAGAAATTTTTTGAATGCTGTTTCTAATATTCTTTGGGTATTCTTCTTCATTCTTGCCATTTGTAGTGTATAAAGAGGGAAGGTAGAAACGATGCTCTCCATTAGATAAAAAAGTGTTGGTCTAACAGTTCATGTAAGACGTGAACTTGTTAATCATCTCATCATAATGTGTTTGTTTATGTCTGCCCTTTAACAGTTAAAACCCCAGAAACTTCAGTTGTAATGAAGCTGAGAAGAACCCAATGAAGTCTTTGATCCAATTTTTGTTGCTGACATTTTTCTTTTTTTCTATTAAGAATTGACATTTTTCCTTATTTACATCCAACCCAGCCACCTCCTCAAGATGTTCCAATAAATGCATTGTCTTCTTAATATCGTGTTTGCTGCCATTTGTAAAGATGATCACATTATCTGCATATGCTATGTGATTGTTTACTGGAGAAGAGCTGTGGTGAAAACAAAGATAAGGGTGATTAATATGAGACATATTTAGAATCCTTGAAAAGTAATTAAAGGCCAGTATAAAGATTGAAGGAGACAAATGATCCCCTTATTTGATGCCTCTACCAACAACAAAGAAGCCATGGCTGGTCCCATTGACCATCACACTATAATTGGTACATGACACCCATCTTTCCACAAGATTGCAAAAAAGGGGACTGAAACCCCTAGTAGATAAAACAGTTTCAGTGAACTTCCAATTAATGGAGTCATATGTCATCTAAGAAAAAAAATACCTATTTTTATTCCTTAATTTTTATTAAATTTTAAGGATATGCTTTAATGAAAGGTATTTTTGTGTTTTTGGATGTAGGTGATGCAAAAATGTTCAAGAAGGAGAAAAATATGAAAAAGAAGCAAAAATAGAGCCAAAATGTAAAATTATCGAAATTATTGGCCTGACGCCTAGGTGCCAGAGTCCGGCGCCTAAGCGCCAGCTCGATACAGAAAACTATTAAGTTTTTGATTACTTTTGGGTGGTTATTTTGACGGTGTGAGCGGTTATTGAACCTTCTAGAAGACTGGCAGTTGTTCCTGGTTTATAGGACATGTGATACAATGTATTTGGACGCTTTAAAATGGTTTTAATCGCGAAGAGGTGCGATCCAAAGTGAAGAGGTGCGAAGAACTGGAAGCGGTGTCCGGTGCTTAGGCGCCAGATTTCGGAGCCTAGGCACCAGACACACCTTTTAGAAGATTCATTGAATGTAGACATATTTTGAAGAGGTGCCTTGAGGCAACCCTTGAAGCCTATAAAAAGGAGGGTATTCCTTCAGAGAAAAATGCCCCATCTACCCTCCCTATCTAGAGTCCAATCTTGAGAGAATTAGAGAGATCATATTAGGGCCACCTTTTTACTTTCCTTCATAAATTAGTGAGTTTATTTTAGAGTTTGTATTTAGATTTTGAAAGAGTTGGTGCATCCGTAGTTCATTACGCTGTGGAGTCGGTAGGAATCGAAGTTCGAGTAGGAGAAACATCTAAGATAAGTATTTTTATTTTGATTCAAAGTTTATTTATTATGTTTTGTTATTTAATTTCAATGTGTTCTGAGTAGTTACTTTATTTTCTCCTTTCAATTATGAAAAGATAAATAAGATACTACAAAATTCGTCAAAGAATTAAAAATCATATATTTTCAAAACATTGTGATGATATTAATACTAGTTCTTAGTTTACTATTTAAATTGGCCATTTAAGTTATTAAAACCTGTTGAAGAGTTTTGAGACCTAGAAGGAGATAAATTCTTAACTTGTAGATATCAAATGAATCCTTGGGTAGTCGAAGGCCTTGTGCGGGTTATTCAAGGTGAAGTGCAAATAAATAGGAAGATGTTATATATTGGGCGTAGAATTATTAAGTTTTTAGAGTGACAGACTAAAATCTTATGATTTCGTTTATAAAAAAGGAAATGTTCACTAGTTGGGCCGACCATAGCCAATCTTGGACATCTAGTAGTGTGAGCCTAGATTAACCCATTCTACTAACAATACATCCGGACCTGATCTATAGGCTAGCCAATGTTCTTTGCACCTGGATCAAAGGGTAAAGAATATGAATGCTTCTATTTGGCACAATACCATAAACTTATATTCTCCGCGAATATTATCATTATCTTAGAAAATCTTGGATTAATTGAAAGGGAGAAAGTTGCTTTCTTATTGCTATTTACATCAATTATTTTATTTCTGCTTTATTATTGCATCTATTAAATTAAAGATATTTTATTTTTGATTATAAAAGAAATACTTTAAAATAAAAATATTTAAAGATTTATAACTCTCTCCTAGTGGGAACGATACTGGGGTCTTTGTTTCAAAGTCCTATATTACTTGAAATGATATGTATACTTGCGCAGAACCCCTAGTGTGTAAAATATTTTCCATAAAATTATATTTATATACACTAGATGCTATTATTATTTTTAACATATATTTTTGAAAGCATTAATTAGTACGTTGATCTTCAGAGGACTTCGGGTCAAGTTTTTAGCACCGTTGCAGGGGAAGAACATTTTAATACGCATATATTTATATCGAGTCAAGTTTTTAGCGCCGTTGCACCGGGGAGAGCAGAGGCAAACTTTTAGATTTTTAGTATTTTTATGATTCCTTTTTCTTTATTATAAAAAAACATATATATAATAATAATATTTATTTTAATTCTTGCTTATTGACTTTTTATGCGTAGTTCTGGATCTGAAGGATTATTACCTTTAGATTCTGAATTAGAAAGAACTGTTAGAAGAATTAAAAAAGGAAAACAAATTCAAAAATTTCAAGAAATGACTAATTTACATAACAATTCACAAAATCCGATTGAAATTAATGATCAAAATGTTTATAAACCATTAAGGGATTATGCTAACCTCACAGTTGATGAACTTCATAGAAGTATTCAAATGTCCACTGTAGATGCTAATTCTTTTGAGCTTAAACCGTCTATTATTCAAATGGTTCAAAACAATCAATTTAGTGGAACACCAAATGAGGATCCAAATTTACACCTTGCTAGTTTTTTAGAACTTTGTGCTACCTTAAAATATAAAAATGTTTCTGATGATGCTATTAGGCTTAGACTCTTTCCTTTTTTATTTAAGAGATAAAGCAAAGATGTAGCTGAACTCATTAGCAACAGGTTCTATTAAAACATGGGCTGAAATGACACAAAAATTCCTTGCTAAATATTTTCCTCCTTCTAAAACTACTAAATTAAGAAATGATATTACTTCATTTAGTCAATTTGACGAGAAGACAATTTATGAAACTTGGGAAAGATTTAAAGAACTATTAAGAAAATGTCCTCATCATGCTTTACCTGATTGGTTAATTATTCAAATATTTTATAATGGATTAATTGGATCTTTAAAATCAATTATTGATGCTGCTGCTAGAGGTTCTTTAATGTCTAAATCATTTGAAGAAGCTTACACTTTAATTGAAGAAATGACTAACAATAATTTTCAACGGCCTTCTGAAAGGATTAATCCTAAAAGAATGACAAGTATTCATGATAATGAGGCCTTTTCTATTTTAGCTTCATAAGTAGCAGCAATGTCTAAGAAATTAGATAGTTTTGCTATTAATATATCACATAATAACTCTGCTAATATTGAAGATTCTCAAACTATTGAAACTTTACAAGCTATTGCTAGTAAAAATAATCCTTATTCAAATTATTATAATCATGGATGGAAAAATCATCCTAATTTTAACTGGAATAATTCACAACAATGGGGTAATAATCAATCTCATCCCACTGGAAATTGGAATAATCAAGTTAATTCAAACTATAAACCACCTGGATTTAACAATCAACAAAAAAAGTTATCTATAGAAGAATTAATTTTACAACTAAGTAATCAATTACAAAATCAAAATACTGCTATTCGTAATATTGAGAATCAAATGGGACAAATCGCTAATTTAATTAATTATAGGCCCCTAGGAACACTTCCTAGTAATGTTGAAATCAATCCAAAAGAAACTGGAAAAGAACATGAACATGTTAAAGCTGTACAACTTAGAAGTGGAAATGAATTAAAAGAGAGAATGCAGAATGAAATTGAAAATGAGATTGAGGTTGAAGAGATTGAAAAATCTAAAGAAACTCCTTCTCCTAATAAAGATCAAACTGATATTTCTATTAATATGGAAGTTGAAAAACCACCACTACCTTTTCCTCAAAGATTTAAACAGTAGAAGCTTGATCATCAATTTTCTAAGTTCTTTGAAATTTTTAAGAAACTTACTATAAATATACCTTTTGCTAAAGTTTTGGAATAGATGCCAACTTATGCAAAATTTATGAAGGATATTTTAAGTAAGAAACGAAAATTTGAAGCTTTTGAAACTGTTGCATTAAGTGAAGAATGTAGTGCAATAATTCAAAAGAAATTACCTCAAAAACTTAAAGATCCTGGAAGTTTTACTATACCTTATGCTATTGGAGAAAAGTTTCGTGGAAAAGCTTTATGCGATTTAGGAGCAAGTATTAATCTCATGCCATTTTCTATTTTTTGAAGGTTGAATTTAGGAGAGATTACTCCCACCACTGTAACCCTTCAGTTAGCTGATAGATCTATCACTTACCCTAAAGGAGTTATAGAGGATGTTCTTGTTAAAGTAGATAAATTTATCTTCCCTGTAGATTTCATTGTACTTGATATGGAAGAAGATAAAGAAATACCTATTATTTTAGGGAGACCTTTTCTAGCGACCGGACGAGCTATGATTAATGTGAAAAAAGGAGAAATAACCATGAGAGTTAATGATCAAGAGATTAAATTTAATGTCCTTAAATCAATGAAGTACCCTGATAAAGAAAAATGTTATCAAATGGATATAATTGATTATTTAATTGAGAAACATTATCAAGAAAAATGTAAAGTAATTTCTGAGAAAAATTTGAATTATTAACCGATGAAGATGAAGAACTAAAAGAAGAATAAATTCATTATATTAAAGATAATTGGGAAACTTTGGACATAACTCAAAATGATATACTTTTACCCTCAATTAAAAATGCCCCTAAACTGGAATTAAAAATGTTACCTTCACATTTAAAGTATGCATTTTTGGGAAATTCATTAACTTTACCTGTTATTATTTCTTCTGAGCTAAGTTTAGATTAAGAAGAAAAATTAATAGGAGTGTTAAAGAATTATAAAAAAGCTTTTGGTTGGACTATTGCTGACATAAGAGGAATAAGCCCGTCCATTTGTATGCATAGAATTTTAATGGAAGAAAATTTTAAACCTACTATTGAACCGCAAAGAAGATTAAATCCTATCATGAAAGAGGTTTTTAAAAAAGAAATTGTTAAATGGTTAGATGCCGGTATTATTTATCCTATTTCGGATAACTAATGGGTAAGTCCTATTCATCGTGTTCCAAAGAAAGGAGAAGTAACTGTCATTGTTAATGATAAAAATGAACTAATTCCTACAAGACAAGTTACTGGATGGCGAATTTGCATTGATTATAGGAAATTAAATGACGACACTAGAAAGGATCATTTTCCTTTACCTTTATTGGATCAAATGCTTGATAAATTAGTTGGACACTCATATTTCTGTTTTCTAGATGGATATTCTGGTTATCATCAATTACCTGTCGCTCCTGAGGACCAAGAGAAAACAACATTTACAAGTCCTTATGGAACATTTGCCTTTAAAAGAATGCTTTTTGGTTTATGTAATGCACCTGTAACTTTTCAAAGATGTATGATGTCAATATTTTGTGATTTGATTGACAAAGGAATTAAAATATTCATGGATGATTTTTCAGTTTTTGGAACTTCTTTTGAATCTTGTTTGGAAAATATTTCCAAAGTTCTGAAAAGATGTGAATAAACAAATTTAGTTCTTAACTAGGAAAAATGTCAATTCATGGTCATAGAAGGCATTGTACTTGGTCACAAGATTTCACAAAAAGGGATGGAAGTAGATTATGCAAAAGTAAAAATCATTGCTGAATTACAACCACCTACTACTGTTACTGATGTGAGAAGTTTTCTAGGTCATGCTGAATTTTATAGAAGATATATAAAGGATTTTTCTAAAATTGCTAAACCTCTTTGTCATTTATTGGAAAAAGATGCTAAATTTGAATTTAACAAAGAGTGTGTTAAAGCTTTTAATATTTTAAAAGAAAAATTAATTACTGCACCTATCATTGTTGCACCTAATTGGAATAAATCTTTTGAATTAATGTGCGATGCAAGTGATTTTGCAATTTGAGTTGTATTGAGACAAAAATATGAGAAAATTTTCAAAGTTATATATTATGCTAGTAAAACTCTTACTGAAACTCAAAGAAATTATACTACTACTGAGAAAGAGCTTCTAGCTATAGTATATGCCTTTGATAAATTTAGACCTTATCTTCTTGGTACTAAATGCATAGTTCATACTGATCATTCCGCTATTAAATATCTAATATCATAAAAGGATGCTAAACCTAGACTGATAAGATGGGTTTTACTTCTACAAGAATTTGATTTTCAAATAGTGGATAGAAAAGGAACGGACAACCAAATTGCTGATCATTTATCTAGAATTAAGAATGATGTTATTACTCGAAGAAAACATAAATGAGAAATTTCTGATGAACATTTATATGTTATTCAAGGATACCAAACACCTTGGTATGCGGATATAGTTAACTATTTAGTTAGCAATTTTCTACCTTATGGATTGGATGAAAAATTTATTAAGAAATTTAAAAATGATGCTAAATATTATATTTGGGAAGATCCTCATTTATTTAAATTAGGAAGAGATTCTATAATTCGTAGGTGCGTACCTTATGAAGAAACTTATGCTATTATTCAAAAATGTCATGATTCCGATTTTGGAGGACACTTGGAGTAGATAAAACTGCATTTAAAATTTTAAATTCAAAATTTTATTGGCCTACTTTATTCAGAGATGTGAGATATTATGTTAAAACATGTGATCGATGTCAAAGAATGGGAAATATATCCAAGAAAGATGAAATGCCTTTAAACTATATATTGGAAGTTGAAATTTTTGATATATGGGGTTTAGACTTTATGGGACCATTTGTACCATCATCTGAAAAAAAATTATATTTTATTAGCAGTTAATTATGTTTCAAAGTAGATCAAGCCGTAGCTTTGCTTAACCGTGACTCCAAAAGTGTATCTAAATTTTTAAAGAAGATGATTTTTTCATGATTTGGAATGCCTAAGGTAATTATCACAGATAGTGGAAGTCATTTTAGAAATATAAGAATTCAATCATTACCGTAAAAATTTGGAATCAAACATAAAATTGCAATCGCATATCACCCACAAACAAGTGGAATGGTCGAAGTATCAAATAGAGAAATTAAAAGAATTTTAGAGAAGACTCGTTAATCCTAAAAGAACCGATTGGTTTGATAGACATGATTCTACATTATGGGCTTATAGAACGGCTTAAAAGACACCAATCGGAATGTCACCTTATCGGTTAGTTTTTGGAAAACACCGTCACTTACCCGTCGAACTTGAACATAAAGCTTATTGGGCAATAAAGGAGTTTAATTCTGATTTGAATATTGCAGGAGAAAAACGATTATTGCAATTAAATGAGATGGATGAAATAAGAAATGAATCATATGATAATGCAAAAATTTATAAAGAGAAAATGAAGGTATTACATGATAAAAAGATTTCAGAAAAAATATTTGAGCCTGGACAAGAAGTATTACTATTTAATACTCGTTTAAGACTTTTCCTGGAAAATTGAGATCAAAATGGATAGGACCATATATAATTAAAAAGTATACCAATATGGAGCTGTGGATATTAAAGACCCCAAAACGGGAAATTTTTTTAAAGTTAATGGATTAAGATTAAAGCATTATTTGAGAGACATTAAAAAGATTTATAAAGATGCTTGTGAATTAAGTCAACCTGATTAAAGAATTACTTATGTTGGGCTGACGACGTTAAACCAAGTGCTTAATGGGAGACAACCCATAGATTTTATTTTTATTGTGTTTTTACATTTTTAATGTATGGTTATGCCTCAGTCTTGACTAATTTTATATAACTTCAGAAAATTAAAAATTATCTTGAAGTATATAAAGTTGGGACTTTGGATCACTCCATTTCATATGTGAGTAAAAAGGATATCAAGTTAACCTTCATTGAAATTATGTATAATTGTGTTATTGAGCTTGTTTTGATCTTACCATTATAATTTACCTATTTTTGGAGAACGAAACCTTGAAATTTGACGTTAGGCGAAACGGAGTCGAACATGGTTCCGGCGCCTAGGCGCCAGAATTCGGCGCCTAAGAACCAGAATAAGCTGTGTGTCAATGGGTCCGGCGCCTAGCCGCCAGATTTGGCGCCTAAGCGCCACGGTTACTGGGTCGTGTAAAAATAAAAAATTATCAGTTTTTCACACGATTTTCACCTTTAAATTAACCTATCTTCGTCCATAATCCCTATGCAATCATTATTTCGACCCATACACTCCATTCTTGAGAGATTAGAGAGGATTTTTGAAGAAATTGAGAGGAGAAATCTTGGAGAAGAGGCTAGAGACAAAGGTCCAAAAGATCCTCAAACCTACTTCAATGGTTTCATCGCTGTAAGTTTGGAGAAAATTTCTAGTCGTCTTAATAAATTTGAAGCGAATTTCAAGAGTATTGGAGATTGCCTCCATGAGATGTATCATCAGATTGAACATCTGGAATGGCAAGCGAAACTTCAATTTGATCATCTAGCGGCTTATCAAGATGATCAAGTGGAGATGTATGCGAAGAACAATTGGATCGACGAGAAAATGACTACGGATTTTCCTAAAGCATTAGTATTATTCCTTAGTAGGCCAAGCAATCTTCATTGTGAAGATAATGGAAATTAGATAGCGATTTGGTGAGATCGTGATTTATCTAGTGAGTCATTGTATCGATTTAGTGAATCGATTGTGTTTGTTTGTGTATTTGCTTTCATGTTCAATGTGTGTTGTATTTGTTTTCAAATTGTGTTGTTTGATTGTGTGTTAGGACTTGAATCATTATATTATACTTATCTGAAGTGTATTGAGCCAATATTGAAGATTATAAATGGAAATTAGAGGAGTTTGATTTAAACCTTGTTTTGATTGGTGGATTTAAAATTTAATTTTTTAAAAAAATTTGGAAAATGTTTTGGAAGTTAGAAACTGAAACCCTACTCTAATATGAGTAATTGAAAGTTGAATTTATGAATTTTGGTGTAAATAAAATTTTTAGAGTGATATTTGTGAAAGGCGAGTCTGGCGCCTAGGTGCCAGAATTCGGCGCCTAAGCGCCAGTTCGGCCTGCTTACCTGAAAACACCATATAAACCCCATTAGCCATGGATGATGCCTAAGCTTCATATCCTTCCTCATTTTCGCGAAAATACACCTCTTAGATCCATTTTGAGGTCAAAACATCAAGTATTTGTGAAATCACTTAATTTCTTCGTCTTGAGGTCAGATCTACACTCTAATCCATTTATTTTCGATTTTCACCATAGTTTTTCCTATGTTTTGCTAAAAACCAAAATTTTGAGAAAAATTTTGATTTTTAGGTATTCTATTTGGATTTTTAAACTTATTTTAAGTTTCTTAAAGTTAAAAAGATTTTAAATATTTGATTCCTAAATTTGTTCTTGTTTTCTTTCACGTTTAGATGTCACTGAAATCTAAGCGAGGGAAGGGACGAGAAAATTTTGACAGTAGCAAGTTCGCGACTGCGACAGCGCATTTTTGATATCACAAATTTGCGACCTTGAGAAAGTTTATCTCGGAGCGAAGCTTTTACAATCCGGGTGAAATGATTGAGAACACAATTGTTGCACACAACTGACAACGATTCTGTTACTTCACTGCTGTTGCTGTTACTCCAGTTGTTCGTGAATTTTATGCTAACTTTTTAGATGCGGAAGCCTACGAAGTCTTCGTCAGAGGTATTGGAGTAGGATTTACTCTGGAGAGGATCAATGTGTTTTATGGACTGCCACCTACCATCGAGTGCCACTATTCTGGATTATCTCCATCTGAGGGAGATCTTGAGATGATTATTGCTTATTTGACTGACGACACTAGAGCCTGGAAGATCCGGAATGAAAAACGGGTAAACTTCAAATCTTCTAAGCTAAATGGTGTTTCAAAGGCTTGGCATTATTTTATTTCTGCTAGACTTCTACCTTCCAACCACCTGAGAAATGTTACCAGAGAAAGAGCTATCCTGAACTATTGTATTCAGGAGGGGAAGCTGATAGATGTCGGCAGTATTATTTATGATTCTGTGGAGTCAACTGCTAGATCCAGTACTTCTATGGGACTGGGATTCCCATCTTTGATCTATTCTTTATGTGTTAGCAATGAAGTCACTGCTGTTATTTCTGAGGAGAAGCTGAAGTCTACCAAGCCAATTGGGCATGAGAGTGTTAGTATCTATGATCGTCTTCGAGGGAAGAGATTGACCGCTCCTTCTACTTCTGCACACACTTCAGGTAGACCTTCCACTTCCAGACCTTCTACTTCTACTGCTGAGCCACCATCTAATTTTTGGGAATCGATGCATGATCAATTTTTGGAGCAGTAGCATGAGTTATTTCAAACTCACTGCAGAGTTGATTCTATTGATAAGAAAATTGATCATTTATCTGAGTATACCCAGAGGAAGAGTAGTTACGATGCTGAGTATGATGAAGCTCTCCATAGATTTCTGAAGGGAGAGCATGATGTTCAGTTTCCTACTTGTCCTAGTTTTTCACCATATGTTGATCCTAAGGATGTTGAGTTTTCTTTTGGTGATGATGACGACGATGAGGCTACAGACAGTGATTAGTGGCCTGATTTACCTCTGAATTGTGCTAAGTCTGTTGTTAGTTTAGTTTGTTTGCTAGTATTGATTGTTGTTTGTTGTTTGCTAGTTTAGATTTGTTTATGTACTTTGTGTGGATTGTTGGGTGTTGAGACTGTTGTTAGAGTATTTTTAATGTATTGTGTTTAAGGTTGAAATTTGGATAAATTTATGTTTATTTCTGTTTCAACCTATTGTTTAGTAGTTAGTATTATTGTTCTATTTCTGTTATTATAAGTAGTATAGTCATTTAATTTATTTACTAATGAGCCTGCTTACTTTTATATCTGCTTCATTATTTCAGTATTATTCATAAAAGCATGTGTAGAAGTAAATTTTTCTTTTTAGAATGTTTTTTTTACATACTTATAAAAACTCCTTTTTAAAATTATGTTTTTCTTTCTCTCATACTTAAAAATTTTTTTTTTTTCATGATAGACCAAAACTTAAGTTTGGGGGAAAGAGAAAATACATTCAAATTTAAATTTTATTTGTCCTTTAAGAACTAATATTTTCTTAAAATAAAAATTTTTAACATAACATGAGGAAAGAAGAATCTATTTAAGATCACTTAAATTTTTTGAAATTATAAATAATTTAGTGGACTTAATCAAAAATTTTAATAACTTTGATTGATTTTAAGAATAGAATTATTCAACTTAAAGAAGAATAAGATTAAGAAATTTTTCTATTCATAGTAGAGATAATTGAATTTTAGAATATTAAGAAATAAAAAATTATAACTCGAAAAAGAATAGATTGAAATTCTTTTTAAAATCTATGTATATTATAATAATTAAGTGAAAATGTATAAGTTTGAAAATATAAGTTAAGGATAGTGAAGTTCAAAACCATTAACTAAGCTATCCAGATACGATAATCCTCTCTTAAAAAAAAAGGGATAAAAAAAAGAGAAAAGAGAGAAGAAGCTTCGAGGAAAGGCCTAATCAAAAATTGGCTTCACTTGAATTAACTTATAAAAAGAAAACTGATTACATATATTACTTAATTTTTATGCATGTATTTTTATTAGAAAAGAACTTCACGAAGAACTTTTCCTTGTGAATAATTTATGTGATCTTAATATAATAAATTACAATTATTTTTGAAGTGAATGAAAAATTTTTGAAGTCTTATGATTTGGTAGTTAGAATATTCTTTAAATTCTTAAAATTAAACATAGTTAGTGAAATTTGGTTAATGATATACTAAAGCCTTTATAAAATCAAAAATCATAAGAAGTCTTAAATATTTACCTTTTAATTCCAAATGTTATACATTTTATATAGTAAAAAGGGTTACTTGAGGATAGGTAATATTTAAATTTGGGAGATTTTGATCCAAGAAAAAAATACCTATTTTTAGGCCTTGATTTTTATTAAATTTTAAGGATATTATGCTTTAATGAAAGGTATTTTTGTGTTTTTGGATGTAGGTGATGCAAAAATATTCAAGAAGGAGAAAAATATGAAAAAGAAGCAAAAATAGAGCCAAAATGCAAAATTGTCGAAATTATTGTCCTGACGCCTAGGCGCCAGAGTCCGTCGCCTAAGGGCCAGCTCGATACAGAAAAATGTTAAGTTTTTGATAACTTTTGGGCTGTTTTTTTGACGGTGTGAGCGGTTATTGAACCTTCTAGAAGACTGACAGTTGTTCCTGGTTTATAGGACATGTGATACAATGTATTTGGACGCTTCAAAACGGTTTTAATCGTGAAGAGGTGCGATCCAAAGTGAAGAGGTGTGAAGAACTGGACGCGGTGTCCGACGCCTAGGCGCCAGATTCCGGTGCCTAGGCACCAGACACACCTTCTAGAATATTCATTGAATGTGGACATATTTTGAAGAGGTGCCTTGAAGCAACCGTTGAAGCCTATAAATAGGAGGGTATTCCTTTAGAGAAAAATGCCCCATCTACCCTCCTTATCTAGAGTCCAATCTAGAGAGAGAATTAGAGAGATCATATTAGGGCCACCTTTTTACTTTCCTTCATAAATTAGTGAGTTTATTTTAGAGTTTGTATTTAGAGTTTGAAAGAGTTGGTGCATCTGTAGTTCATTACGCTGTGGAGTCAGTAGGAATTAGAAGTTCAGTAGAAGAAACATCTAAGATAAGTATTTTTATTTTGATTCAAAGTTTATTTATTATGTTTTGTTATTTAATTTCAATATGTTCTGAGTAGTTACTTTACTTTCTCATTTCAATTATGAAAAGATAAATAAGATACTACAAAATTCGTCAAAGAATT
This sequence comes from Papilionanthe hookeriana x Papilionanthe teres, assembly GCA_022702705.1. Classification (NCBI taxonomy): domain Eukaryota; kingdom Viridiplantae; phylum Streptophyta; class Magnoliopsida; order Asparagales; family Orchidaceae; genus Papilionanthe; species Papilionanthe hookeriana x Papilionanthe teres. Next base: position 24,187,000 of record CM040424.1, on the reverse strand, counting down.
AAAAATCATATATTTTCAAAACATTGTGATGATATTAATACGAGTTCTTAATTTACTATTTAAATTGGTCATTTAAATTGTTAAAACATGTTGAAGAGTTTTGAGACCTAGAAGGAGAAAAATTCTTAACTTGTAGATATCACATGAATCATTGGGTAGTCGAAGGCCTTGTGCGGGTTATTCAAGGAGAAGTGCAAATAAAAAGGAATTTGTTATATATTGGGCATAGAATTGATAAGTTTTTAGAGTGACAAACTAAAATCTTATGATTTGGTTTACGTAAAAGGAAAGGGTCACTAGTAGAGGCAGCACTATAGCCACTCTCGGACATCTAAGTAGTGTGAGCCTAGATTAACTCATTCTACTAACAATACATCCGGACTCGATCTATAGGCTAGCCAATGTTCTTTGCTCCTGGATCAAAGGGTAAAGAATATGAATGCTTCTATTTGGCACAATAATATAAATTTATATTCTCCACGAATATTATGATTATCTTAGAAAATCTTGGATTAATTGAAAGGGAGAAAGTTGCTTTCTTATTGCTATTTACATCAATTATTTTATTTCTCCTTTATTATTGCATCTAGTAAATTAAAGATATTTTATTTTTGATTATAAAAGAAATACTTTAAAATAAAAATATTTAAAGATCTATAACTCTCTCCTAGTGGGAACGATACTGGGGTCTTTGTTTCAAAGCCCTATATTACTTGAAACAATACGTATACTTGTGTAGAACCCCTAGTGTGTAAAATATTTTCCATAAAATTATATTTATATACACTAGTCGCTATTATTATTTATAACATATATTTTTGAAAGCATTAGTTAGTACGTTGATCTTCAGAGGACTTCGGGTCAAGTTTTTGGCACCGTTGCCGGGGAAGAAGATTTTAGTACGCATATATTTATATCGGGTCAATATGCCTTCCTGATGTCCAGCTTGAAGATTAAATTCTGACCCCTGCAAGGTTTGTCAATGTCAAGAAGTAATTCTTGTGCAATAAGAATGCTATCAGAGATATTCCTTCCATGAACAAAAGTTGATTCGTTGACACTGATATGTCTTTGGAGGTGGGGCTGAAGTCTGTTCACCATGATTTTACTGATAATTTTAGTAAAGGTGTTAGTTAAACTTATTAGTATGAAGTCATTCCAATTAGTTTTCTTCTTGTCTTTTGGGATTAAAACAATGGTGGTGGAGGAGAAATAGTTGGGCAAGTTTGTACCAGAGAAAAAAGCTTGAATGGCAACAATGACATCCCCTCCCAAGCTTTTCTGTAAAAAGTTGCAGTAAAACCATCTGGGCTTGCTGCTTTGTTGCCATTCATTTTGTTCAAGGCCAAAAAGATATATATATATATATATATATATATATATATATATATATATATATATCCATCCTCGTTTTAATTATGTTTTTGGCATGTTTTGAAAATATGGGTGTTAGGTATGTAAATGCATGAAAATTAAATGGTATGTATCTATAGACACAAATTTGTATGTTAGATGGATGAATGTACACAAAATTTGCTATGTTATTCTTATGTATCTCTACACATGTATATCACTATCTATTTAAACTTTTATTTTTAGAATCATTGTGGGAGTAATAGCTACATTTAAATTTGAATTAAAAATGATAAATGAACTTTTTGCTTGGATTATCATGTTCCTTTTCATTTCCACAGCTATAGTTTGAATTTATGGATTGTGAAAGAAATTTCAACAATGCTTATTGAAAAGCAGACTTTGATTCAGTTGGGAATCTACGGTTGATTTTAATTTCAGCTTTTAGTATAGTGTTATATTTGTTAATAAGTTAGTTATAATTTTTATGGGTGTGTGTGCCATCTTACCTTTGCATAAAGTTAGAATAATGATATCATTGGTATTTCATTTTACTTATTGAACCGATATATGGCTTCAAAAAAATTATTTCATTCCTAATGGCTTACTTCAATAATTCAAAAGTATTAGTAAATTCTTAGGAATTTTGTGTATAAAGTACACAATGTTTACATATATACACTTAAGGTTTGAAGAATGATATTGTTGAATCATTTGGAAGTTTCTTTTTCTTTTCTTCCAATTTCTTAATGTGGAATATACAAAAGTTGTTGAAATTGCATATAGAATATCAAAGTGTCTTATAAGTTAGAAATGCAGGGTAAAGGCAATGATGCAAAATACTATAGTCAAGTTTTTATAGCTGAAAACTAAATCAATAATCAATTGAAGATGCCCTTTCACCCTTTGAGTCGTCAGTAATTCTATCCATCTCTTAAAAGATTTGTGAACCAACAACATATATTACACTTTTAAAAGTTTAGATACTACATACAGATACTACACGTCTAAAAGTTCAGATACTATGCATTGGTTCACTCATCAATTAAGTGATAGGGATTAGAACTGCTGGATTCTAGGATGATTTTCTGGTGATTTTTAATATATGTTGATATATAGACTTTGACGATTTGGTTGCCTGTGGGACTAGAGAATATAAAGTCTACAGCTGAGCCAATCCCCAGGTTGAATTCTTATATCCCCACTCTGATTTTCATATGTTTACTACTTATTTTGTTATACGTAAAGTTATCTATTAATATCTAAACACTTGTAATCTTTTAATTTCTATTCATCTTTAAACATTAACTGAATAAACCAACTATGTTCTTTTCTTTTATACTTCACTATATATTGCTGCAAAATTCCTTACTTTCTTTCTGTACATGGTTGTATAGATTTTCTTTTTATTTTCTCTTACTGCAATGTAATGTACATATCCATATATACTCATGCTTCTAGTTACTACTCTTCTAGCATATTTATATAGCACCCTTGGGTAGTAAATGTTGAACGCATGCTTAGGATTGGACATTAAAATACATAATCAACATACCACTTTTAATTTCAACATATTTTTCAAAATTCCATATTAAAAAATTTTAAAAACACAAATAATATTTTCAAACTCCGATAAATTAATAATAAGATATGTTCTTTCTTCTTTCTCTCCTTTTCTCGGGACGAGACAATGATGCAGTCAAGACAACAACAGAAGGCAGGAGTTTCAACTGAACTTCAATGGATTTAAATAACACCACCCGTAGGACGTCGAGGTTGTTTGTATAGTACGACATAAATCCTCATACTATCTTCTAGGTCTTCTTACTATTCTATATCATATGATATAAGTCCTAAAATTTTTTAGGATTCCAAGGCCGTCGTTTGGGACAACATAAATTCTCCTACTTTTTCGGGCTATTTACATATGATATGCAAACATAAGTCCCAAATGTCTAAATAATTTGCAAGATCGAAACATTAAATGTAATTACCCTTTCAAAGATTTAAAGCCAAATTATAGGTTAGTTTCAGTTGTCACTAAAGCTTCTTCATTATCTCTAACATCTCCTACTTTTCACTCCGCTGGGTTCTGAAAATAACAGCTCCACAATGAGCCTTGTTAACCTCAATTTTATTGGGGTCTAGTCTTTCTTAGAAGCCTATAATCTAGCCATAGGAATTTCTTGTTGACTATCCTAGAGGACTACTGATGGGACACTACCCCATTAAAAATTCTAAACACTTCTTTACTCTTCTTGGAGTTTCACATGTTTAATAATAACCTCTAGTATTTAATAGTTTGGGGCCAAATGTGAGGGAACTCAAGAAGGGATTCCTATAGGATTTCTTATCCTTAGGGTTAACCCTAGGAGGTGTGGCTTTGGTTAGACTTACACACACACAACCCCATACTCTCACTCACAACCCAAACCTATCACCCTTAGCCTGGTTCCCTACTTCTTTTAGAAACTCATGTGGGTGGTCCCCTAAGCCCTTAGTCCTAGCCTAGGGTTTGGCTAGAACCAACAAATGGAGGATCCAAAATGGGATTTCCCTTAATATCATAACTCAATAAGGTTAATTACATATTAACATTCCCAATTAATCCCAATTTTGTGAAATTCCCAATTTTGACCTTTCTTGGCCCCAACTTTCCTAAATTACCAAAAAACACCTAAACACTAAATTTTCCAAAATTTCTTAAAATTGCCCAAACTCTAAAGTTCTTTTCCAAAAATAATTTCAAACTATTTCAAATAGCTCAAATTGCCCAAAATACCTTATAATTCTCCAAATTCCTAAAATACCCTCAAAATGCCCAAAATTACCAAAATACCCTTCATACCCTAAAATTCCAAAAATTTCCAAAATCTCCAAAAACACTCCAAATATTTTCAAAATCAATTCAAACCACTCAATTGAGCTCAATTTGACCAAATTGATAAATTTTAGGCCAAATTGCCCCTAAAGACCCAAAATCTACAAAACATACACAATTTCCACCAAATTAACTTCAATCTCACCCAGTTTCAATTCCAAATCAAAGTTCATTGTATCTAATGCCAATTGAACCAAATTCAAGCCCAATTGAGTTATGTTTATAACCAATTTTCAAACCCAATATAAAACCCCTAATTTTGCTCAAATTCCAAAATCCTACCAAATTGAATCACATGATCAACACAATTTCCCCAAATTTAAATTCCAAACTCTTCATAACACTCCTTTTTACCAAATGGAACCATCAATTGAACCAACCCAATCCAAACCCAAGTCTAACCCAAATGCCCCGAAATTCACAATGAGCCAAATTTCACTAAATTGAACCTCCCAATTAAGTCAAAACCACCCAATTCTTTTTTAAAACTTCACATGACAATCATCCACACCAAATTGATCAATCAATTGACCCAAATCTTAGCCTAAACCCAACCTAGCCCCAAGTTTAACCAAAACCCCATTTTTGAACACAAACCCCAAATTTGACCAAATCCATTGAAATTGACCAAGCCATGGTACCACAAACCAACCTTTAAGGCCTAGGAACCAAGCTATATCCACCTAGCCCAACCTAGTTGACCCATGGAACAACGGTCCTTTGAATTAGGGGATCTCTTCCCATAGGTAGCTAAACCAAGTGATTCTTTGCCACCAGTTATCAAACCTCAGTGTTAATCACCAATAAGCTTCTTCTGGATCCCCTGACCACCCTAGCCACCAGTTTAGGCCTGGCCGGCCAGTCTAGTGGTAAGAAAATACCAAAACTGAGAGCCACCCCAAGCCTTAAACCCAAAATTGGAACTTCCTGAGTTGCCTTACCCCCATTGGCCATTGGCGCCGTTCAGCCATCCACCCATTTTTTCCTAAATCAAGCTCGATTTGTGTCTTTTTGTAGAAAAAATTAATTTCATGTTTGATTATCCATATGGATGTGTTCATCTGGACTAGATGAAGGTATAGAAACAAACCCCATGTGATTTGGTTGAGTGTAGAGAGAGATCTTAGGGTTAGAAGGTGGACGGTCTATGTGTTTCATCTGTTGGGGACGAAGAACAGGAGCCGTCTGATCACACGTGTATTGGATGGACGCTCCAGATGGCGTCGTACGAAGAGATGAAACATAAAGGGTGGTCTGCGTGGTAGTTAACACGAAAGTCGACATCCAGTAGTGCGACGATGCGTGGAAAGTTTGGAGCGCTGTAGGATTGTGTGGCGCTAAGTCGGATAAGTAGGAAAATAGGTTTATTTTTATTTATTTAATTTATTTAACTTCGAAAATTCATAACCTGGTGAAGAAAAATCATAGAAATAAAAAATACCTTGTTGATCAGTGAACAAAGGAGAATAATGTGAAATAAAAATCAAATTTATTTACTGTGTATTTTATTTTTAATTAATTAAATAATATGTAACTTCTTCAAATCTTAACTTAAAAAATATAAATCACCATGACATGAAACTTTGAGGGCTTGTTTGCTCTGTTATTATGAGTGCTCTCTGATTTTTTCGAAGTTAGAGAGCATCCCTAGCATGAAACCCATAATTTTTAAGTTAATCACCTATGAGTTAACTAAAAAATTATAAAAATTAAGATATACATTAAAAAAATACAAAAATAATTTTAGTAGGTTCGCTGTGGCTAGAGGACCCTGGGAAAGATATAAAATAGATTTGAATAATTAAAAATAATACTTTATGTATTTATCTCGTGAAAACTCTTTAAAAAATTAAATAATTAAAATATAAATAAAAAATCATAAAAATAAACCCACATTGTAAATAATAATCATACCAACTCACTGTAAAATTTTGAAACCCATTTGAGGCATACTTATCACTAAATTTTATTTTTTAAATAAAGTGACATTTTTGCATTAAAATAATTATAATAATAATAAAATAGTTAAGAAAATAATAAAAATTATTTTTGAAGCTCTTTGTGACCAGAGGAACTTAAGAAAAATAAAATTGAAGTTAAAATGAATATTCCATTTTTAAGGCATATTTTAAATTTTAAATAAACAAAAATAATTAAAAATCATAAAAATCACAAAAATATAAAAGTATACTAAAATGTTCTAATTTGTTTTCTGATCACTTAAGAGTAATTAGATTATTTTTCCTAATTTTTTTCTAAAAATAATTATGAATTTTTAAAGGCTTAAAAATGAATTTTCTCTAATTTTACACTAAAATAATTATAATAAATAAAATAAAATTCTTAAAAATATGAAATTTACTTCTTTAGGTTTTCTGAGCCTAGAGAGATTTAAGAATAATATAAAAAGTAATTTTAAACTTAAATTATATTTTTTTCTTAATTAATACTAAAAAAATAATAAATATAATAATTAAAATAAAATTCAAAAAATCATAAAAATTGGTCTAAGTGGTCCCCTGACCTAGGCGAACCTCCAATAATTTTCTTATGGATAGATGATATACTTTTGATAAGTTAATGAATTAACTTAAAAAATGCATATTTCTGTATTAAAAATAATTCGAAAAATAATGTAAAAATCAAAAAGTACATTTTCTTCTCTGCTATTTAATTAACCCATGAGTGGGGTAACATAAAAATTTTAAAGTTATTTAAGTTAAATTTAAAGAATTATAAAGTGTTAAGGCCATAAAGGGCAAAATGGTAATTATGGAATTTAAGCTCTAATTAATATTTAGGCTAAATCAAAGTGTAAATAGGTAATGTATGATCATAATTGACTTTTCTAATTGGTTGAAACATAAGAGATTAATAGGTATCAATCTACTCATCACTATTCCTTAACAAGGCTATAATTGTAATTTTCCTTAATTATTATAATATGAAAGTTAATAAAATTGAGTGATCTTAAGGTGAGGGGTTTGATTTTGGAAGACCCTAATTCACTAATCAGAAACCCCTAGCTAATGGTTGGATTATAACACAATATTTGATAAGGATTAAGCTCGCCTAATTTAAAATTCATAAAATTACAAGTCTACCCATGAAGTCTTATGGGCTTAGTATTGGGCTAGGCTCAACTCAAATCTGCTTAACAAGGCTTAGAAAAGAAAACATGATTAATTATAAATAATCTAAAAATACTACTAGCCAAACTCTAAATTTAAGTTGGCTAAGTTCCTTAGCAAATTATTTTACCCTTAAGGGCCCCATTCACATAATTCATAAATGAAAAATCAAGTGAAAGTTACCCCACTCATAGGGAAAATTAAAACATAAAAGTTCATTGAGCACAGGGTAAGACATTTCAACTAAACTTTGACTTACTTATGGATAAATGATTTAACAACATTATAAGTTCAGAGGAACTCGAGAAATTCCAAAGGATCCAAAAGAAGTGTAGGGTTATCGCCGCACTTCTTTTTAGCCTTTTGGATATCTTGGAGGAAAATTGAACCTATTATGTCTTTGCTTAAGAAAATCATACTTGAGATACAAACAAGTGAATAGGAACCCACCAAGTTATGACCTAGTACTCAGTAGGCATACACCTTGAATTGAATTTCTTGCTTTCCATTCTTGCAATTAATTTAAGTTTCATGCAAAAATTGTATATATTGCAAAAGCTGATCTTTCAGTTGGAGTGCGAGAAGATGACTGGTACGATTTTTACTGTTTATTTACAACATGTTACTTTACTGCGCTTTACTTTCCAGTACTTTTTATTTTCTGCAATTTACTTCAATTTGCATGCAAAAACTATAATTGAAATTGACGCTCAAAACAAAACTCAAGACAAAACAAAACATCTTTTCAAAATTAAACAAAAATTTCAAAACAAAACAAAAAAAAGAGCTAAATTTAATACACCCTCTTTGGATGATCGGGAATCCATCGGAGGAGGCAACCTACGACTACTAACAAGATTTCCCCGATCTGGATGAATTTAAAAATTAATTTTGACTAAATGAATCTGAAGAAAATAGTGGTGCCAGAATGAGGGAACCGTGAGATCCTAATGAGTATCGCTTATTTAACTTGAACTCCCCCATAAGACATCTACAATAATTATAACAACAAAACCTGACATACACACCTTAAACATTTTTGAACTTCTTTGAACCTCTTGAACTTTACACTTCAAACTTGAAACCCTCTACAACAAGAAGCTTGAAGCATGCACCGTGGGTATCATGACGAGGACATGTAGAAGAAAATATTTGAGATAGCAAACAAATCTACTACAACAAACTCTTTTCTTAAACAACAAGTCATAGGACTTCAAGGTTGCCTTCCTAGTGCGACATAAATCCTCAACTGATCTTTTTTGCCTTTGTACAACACTGTTGTACAATATAAGCACTAAATCATTCTAAGACTCAGAGAACGTTGTCCGATACGACATAAATTCTCATATCTTCTAGGCTATTTATATCATTAGTATCATATAGATGTAAGCCCTAAATAATAAAATTGGCAGGATGAAACATTAAATAATATCTCTTCAAAACTAAAGCCAAACCATAGGATAGTTTGGAAAGCTACCAAAGGTTCTCCTTAGGATCTGTGGCATCCCCTAGCTTTCTCCCTTTGGATTCCACAATAATTGTTCCTATTTTCACCTTTCCCATATGCCGTTTCCTATGTCCGACCTTGAAAATCCTAAACCTTTTGAACTCTTGAAGACAACATTTCCTGATCTAAATCAATATTTGTATTAGGAGATTTTGGTTGCTTGTGATGTAGTTAACTTTAAAGGCTTAAGCTTATAGGAAGCATTAAGAACCCAGCTTAATATAAACACTATATGATCTTTCATATTAGACAGGGGAACTTTGTGGCCAACATAAAAAGGTTTCTCAGACCAAACATATGTCATAAATCTACTCGTTTATGTAATTGAGCCTCACTACTAAGCAATGTGTCTATTCTCTAGGATAAATACATGACTTGTGGTATAGCGCTCGTTTACTTAACTACTAAAGATATGAGATCATATTGATTTCATTATATGGAAAGTAAAAAGATATTTTTCACAATTATATATATATATATATATATATATATATATATTAAATCAAACCCCAATACCTTCAATATGACCTACAATTTCTGTTGACTTTGTTAGGAAATAGCTTCTCTCTATTTTGATTAGGAAATTTTACTTTAATACATTGGTAATGTGTCTATGTCCCTCATAGGCCCTATTACCTTTCATTCATTGATGTGCTTTGCTTATTTCTTTCTTAGAAAAGTACAATAGACTATTCTAGATTCCAGAACAATCTGTTTAATCACACTTAGACAGAGGGTTCAATAGTCTTTAGGATTTTTTTTGTTGCCCCAATAGGTGAGTTGGTGAACAAGTTTCGCCAAAGTGAGGTGCGTTGTGAAGAGGGTCCCGCACAGGGTCCTGTACTTCAGTTTTGCTTCATGTCTGTCGGGCTCGATTTGCTATTTGCAAATTAAGCCAACTCTTTTATTAATATTAAATTTTAGTTAATCTATGATAATTAAATCTAAACTCTTCAAATTTATAATGAAATTAAAATATGCTGCGAAAGTTTGGAAGATAAAAGAGCAAAACAAGATAGAATAAATGCTTAAAAACAAAATGAAATGAAAGCGATGTACCAAGCTCATAGAACAACCTCTGTTAATTTATAGTGTTTGCACTATAATTATAGTGTATAGACCATTGTTAACTTTTGGAACTTTTCTTGAATCGATGGTTACAATGTCGATCCTAACACTCACTTTATCTTGCAACCTACTCACCAGCCGAGAAGCTTGTCTGGTAGCGCCCTCAATCCAATTCCGGACCGGCTTTAGTGAGTTTGAAGTTGTGCTTGGTAAAGACCCATTCATCATCGTAAAAATCCCCACTCAGAAGTTTAAGAACCTTTCATTGAGTTCAACTTGAACTCCCACTAAGGCTTCCCTTCTGATAAGAAGGCAATGGTAGACATCTCCTTCAAGTCGGTTGCTTCTACTGCATGGAGGATTGTTACCCCTATCATCACTGGATTTACTTTCACTGCACTAGCCTTCCCATCTGCTAAAGGGAAGGATGTTTTGTGTGAAGAAGATTCCGCTCATGCATCACATGCCCCGATGTTAATGTTCGAGGTTGGTTTCAATTCCAAAGTCACCCCACCGACTAAGTCTTAAAGGAAGAACCACAACCGTAAGATTCTGAGAGACATCTAGGGGCGAGCTACAAGTCTACCCATTATTGAAGAGATTCCTCAGCAAAAGGAACTCGGTGTGCTGGAGACCTCTCCTCTCCTTCGAGGGAGTAGGTCCACCAGTTATCAGATTATTGCATTGCATTCTTCATTAAGTGCAACAGTTTCAATATCTTCAAAATTCCTTTTTCTATTGAGAATATCCTTCATGAACTTCACATAGCTTGACATTTGTTCTAAAGCTTTAGCAAATGGAATATTAATTGTATGTTTCTTAAAAATCTTCAAATATTTCAAAAATTGCTTATCCAACTTTATTGTCAAAGTCTTTAAGGAAATGGTGGTGGTGGCTTTTCTAAATCAAGTTTTTGTGGAGAAATAGGTCTTTCCAAATCTTTCGGTGCATCCTCTTTTGGTTCTTCAATCTCTTATTTCTCCACTTCAATCTCTTTTTGAACTTTGCTATCCAACTCTCTTCCACTTCTCAGTTGAACAACTTTTACTTGCTCTTTATTTTTGTCTCTTGGATTTATCTTTGTATTACTAAGAAATGTTCCTTGGGATCTATTTCTTAATGAATTGGTTATTTGTCCCAATTGATTCTCAATATTTCTAATTGTAGCTCATTGACTTTGCAATTGATTTCCCATTTGTAACACCACTTCTTCTATAAAAGCTTCCTCTCCTTAAATTGTGAAGTATTATTAAAACCTGAAGGATAAGTAGGTCTATAATTATTAATACCTTGGTTATCCCAATTCCCTGTTGATTACTACCACCCTGATTATTATTATTACAGTTAAAGTTTGGATGGTTCTTCCAACTTAGGTTATAATAATTGGAATATGGGTTATTAGGCTTGTTTATGCCTTTCAAAAGTTTCTAATGATGTTTGAGAATCTACCATTTGGCCTAATGAGTTTTCTTCAATTGGTTGAGAAAAGTTTATTCCAAATTTATCTGTCTTACTTAAAATTGCAGCAACTTGATTTGCTAGCATTGTAAAAGCATCAGATTCATGATCATTGGCTACCTTCTTAGAATTTACCCTCTCAAAAGGCCATTGAAAATTATTTATAGTCATTTCTTCAATTAAAGCATAAGCGTCATTAAATTGTTTAGACATCAATGAACCACCAGCAACATCATCAATAATATATCTAAGAGATCCAAGTAATCCATTATAAAAAGTTTGAATTTTTAACCAATCTGGTATTGAATGAAGTAGACACTTGCTTAGGAGATCTTTAAAATGTTCCCATGCTTCATAAATAGATTCCTCTTCAAATTGACAAAAAGATGTAATATCATTTCTAAGCTTTGTAGTCTTTGATGGTGGAAAATATTTAGCAAGAAAATTTTGCACTAAATCACCTCAAGTTCTGATAGATCCAGGTGCTAATGAATTCAACCACATCTTAGCTTTATCCCTTAATGAAAAAGGAAAAAGTCTAAGTCTAATAGTTTCATTCGAAACACCATCATATTTAAATGTAGCACACAATTATAGAAAATTGGCAAGATGTAAATTTGGATCCTTAGTTGGTGCTCCCCCAAACTGATTACTTAATACAATTTGGATAATAACATGTTTAACTTCAATCAAATTAGCAACAACAACAGGATTTTAAATATTACCATGAAATTCATCTACTATAGAGTTAGCATAACCTCTTAAAGGTTTAAATTCTTGACGGATTTTAGCATTTTGTTTAATTTGATTTGCCATTTCTTGAATATTTTTATCTTATTCTGTATTTTTAAATTTTTTGGTTTTTTAATAATTCTTTCTAATTAAGAATCGTAAGGCACGAGTCCTTCAGAACCTGAACTAGACATACACTATTAAAATTCACAATAAAACAAAAATAACAAAAATAAAACAACAAATTCCTAAAATAAATCTAACAAGTTTAAATAAGACTTTAAAAAGTAAAGACTAATTTATCTTAAAATTTTTTTTCTTTCCCTGACAACGGCGCAAAAAACTAGATCTAAGATATTTATGCTTACGTTTTATATATGAATTGATACTTCTCTTTAATGATATTTCTTTCTTTACAACGATGTAAAAAACTTGATGCCAATGTAAATAAGAGATTTAAATGATATTTTAAAATGGGATACTACGCAAGTATACATATCGTTATCAAGTAATGTTGGACTTTCTGATTAAGCTCCGAGATATCGATCCCACAGGAAAAGTGTTAAATAAAGATTTATATTTTTGGCAAAAAACAAAACAGAAAAATAGCTTTTTAATTTTTTAGAAAAGATCGTACCCAAACTAAAGATAATATTCTAGGAAATAAAATTTGATTCTTTCTGTTAATTTTTATAATTTGAAATGAAAAGTAAGCAACTACTTTAACTAAATTTTTGTAAGATGAAAACTAACGCAAATGAAATATCTTCTTCTTTATTATGAATCAGTAATAAGTCATGAAATTTTGTTATGGAAGTATCTTAAATGTGTTGTACCTAATAGGAGCAATTATATTCTTTACCCTTACTAGAGATGCTATAAAGAACATAGGTTAATCTATTGTCTTATAAAGCTTGAAGAAGGGATAGACATGAAAGATACTAGCTCTCACTCTAGAGTTTCCTCTACTCCCTCCAATTGGGGGCTAACATATCATATCAAAACATAAAATAATAAATCAGATTGGGGGCTTTAGCCTATCACTCTAAAGTCTTCTAAGTCTACACCAATCAATGTATATCTCCCTATTTATTTGCATTCAATCATATAGACTACATTCTCACCCATATAATTTTATGTGATTCTTTCCAATTGTTCCTTAAATGCACTCACAACAAATTTTAACATCTTGTCGGTCGTTAAATTTGGAAAGGAGGTGGTTGAAATTTTTGAAAAGAAAGTTTAAAATACTATTTTTATAAAATAGAATTTTGGTTTAATTTAATATATAGATATATATATATATATGGATTTTTAAAAATAATATTTTAATTTTAGCGAATATGAAATCAAACTGATTTCATATGAACGTTAGTTTAGATAATTAAGTGCTTCATCAAAAGACATGTACCTATTCCGAAGAATAGATACATGGCTTGTGGTGAGGCTTGATCAAATAAACTAAGAAATTCATGACATCCGTTTGGGCTGCGAACAATTTTTGACCGATAATTTCCCCTATCTAATATAAATGTATTAGATAAGGTTTATATTAAGCTGGGGTCTTTAAGTTTTATATAAGGGTAAGCCCCTATAGTTATTTACATCTTAGATAACTGAAGTCACCTAAGACAAATATTGATATAAATTAGGAAATATTTATATTCATGATTTCTAAAGGTAAGGTTTTCAAAGAAAATATTATATTCAGAAATTCAATAGTTGAATGGTTCAAGTTTGGGAACATTTCATTTTGTCAGAATCCAATGGAAAGAAGGCTAGGAGAAAGACATAGATTCAAGAAAAATCTTGATGGCTTCCCAAACTATCTTATGGTTTAGCTTTGATTTAGGATATTTATTTGGTGTTTCTTCCTGTTAATTTTATTATTTAGGACTTACTGTCACGTTATACCAATCATGTAAATGGCCTGGAATATAGGAGGGTTTATGTCATACCCGATGACGACCTCAGAAGCCTAAGACGAGTTAGGGCTTATGTTGCACAACATAGTTATACAAGAGCCTAAAGAAAAGGGTGAGAATTTATGCTGCACTAGGCAGGCTATCTTGAAGCCCTATGACTTGTTGTTTATTTCTAAGGAATTATTTTGCTGATGTAAACAAGCTTTGCTGTTGAAGATGGCCGTGCTGCCCATCATGCATGCTCCGAGCTCCTTGTCATAGCAGGTTTAGTTTAAAGAAGTGGCATGTTTTGGAAATATTTAAAATTGAGGTGTTTTAATGTTTTATTATGGGAACATTAAAGCTGATTATAGCGACATCAGTTAAGATCCCACGGTTCCATCATTCTGACACGACTATTTTCATCGGATTCACTTAGTCCAAATGAATTTACTAAACTCAACTTAATGAGTTCCATACTTTCATTTAGATCATGGGAAACCCCATTAGGAACATGTAGGTTACCTCCTCCGAGGGATTCCCGATCATCCAATGAGACATTTTAATTTAGTTACAATTGTGGTTTTTATTTTGTTTGTGATTAAATTTTGAGTTGTTTTATATTTTGAATGTTGTGGCGGTGAATTTTGACCTTATTTTGATTTTTAATTTTTGGTTTTTGGTTTTATAGCTATCCTAAATATTTCAGTTTTCATGCAGGATGGCATTGTTGTTTAGCATACAAGTTTGCAAGGAAATAAAATGAGTAGAGTTCATGTTAGTAAATTGCATTAAAATAAAGCATACCTAGTAGGTCTTCCCGTCATCTCCACCTGAAACTTTAGTATTCTTGCAATATAAATTTTTATTTGCAAGGAAGTAAAACGCTATGGATAGGTTTGTCACAGGCCTACCAAACTCTGTCATAACTTGGTGGGTCCTATTCATTTTAAGAGATATTTGTCATTTAATAGATATAATAAGTCCAGTTGTCCTATAAGGTGTACAGAAGACTTGTGAAAAAGATCCAGGAGAGACCCAAATATTTCATAATACTTTTGAGCTTCATTGAGTTCATTTGAACTTAGCATAGTTATTAAATGATTTATCTGTTTCATACTCTTATGCTTAGTGAGCTAGTTTTTTAACTATCCCGAAAGGTGGGGTAATTTTCACTTGTGCGGCTTATTTTTAGGTTGTGTGTGTTGTGTTTTGAAGAGGGGTCGCCTACAGAAATTGTCGGCGAATTCTTAATTTAGTTTAAATAAATAATTTTGGAAAGTAGTATTTGATTTTGAAAATAATTTTAAATTTGAAGATTTTAAGATATGAGATTAAACCGATCTCACATCCCAAATAAGCTTATATAAACGAGCATCGCACCACAAACCGTGTATCTATCCCTAAAGATAGACACACCGCTCGACTGTGGGGCTCGATTAAATAAACTAGAAGATTTGTGACATCCGTTTGGTCTGCGAACCAATTTTATAAGCCGACAAAATTCCTCGCTTAATATGAAAACATTAAACGAGGTTTATATTACTCCGGGTTCTTTAAAATTCCCTATAAGGGCAAGCCCCTATAGTTAATTACATCTTAAGTGATGGGAATCACCTAAGAAAACTCTCGATAATAATCAATAATTCTCGCTCTCAAGAATTTCAAAGTTTAAGATTTTCAAGGGATTGAAATTTGGAATTTCAATAGGGAATGGATCAAATTTGGAACATTTTGTTTTGGGAATCCAAAGGAAGAAAAGTAGGAGAAATCACGTATTCGAAGTGAACTTCGGTAATTTCCCGACTATCCTATTGTTTGGCTTGGATTTAAGAAAGTCCTACTATTTATTTAAATGTTTTGATTTTGAGAATTTTAATTAATTAGGACTTATATTTATATGATGAATCATACAAATAAACTTCGAAGATGCGAGGGTTTATGTCGTATCGTGACGACTACCTCTGAATCCTAAAACTCGGTTAGGGCTTAATTTGCAAGTGCAAATGCCTAACAAAAGGTCGAGGATTTATGTCGCACTAGGCAAACTACCTCGAAATCCTATGGTTTTGTTGTTTAGTTCTAGGAAAGTTTTCATGAAGTAGACTCAGTTTTCACTGATGACGATGGCCGTGCCGCCCACCATGCTCCGAGCTCCTTGTTGTCGCAGAGGTTTAGTTTTAGAAATCATTCATCGTGGGATGAGAAAAGTGTTTTGGTTTAGAGAAAATCTTAATTTCCGTGTGTTTTTTATGTTTTAATTAAAACAAATCTTAAAGTCGATTATAACGACACCGGCTAAGATCCCACTGGTTCCATCCTTCCGCATCATTATTTTTATCGGATTCACTTAGTCCGTATGAATTTGCTAAACTCAACTAAATGAGTTCCACACTTTCATTTAGACCGCGGGAAATCCCGCTAGCAACACGTAGGTTACATCATCCGAGGTATTCCCGATCATCCAACATGACGTTTTAATTTAGTTGTAATTGTAGTTTTGTGTTTCGTTTGTGATTAAATTTTGAGTTGTTTTATATTTTGAAATGTTGTGGCGGTGAATTTTATCTTGCAATGACTTTTATCTTAGTTTTGGTTTCAGCTTTAGGGCTATCCTAAAGGTGTGGGTTTTCATGCAACAAGTTGTTTATCATGCAAGAAAAGTAAGTGCAATGCAGTTAAATAAATCGCAATAATGTAAATTGCAAGAAAGTAAATCGCAATAAAATAAAAGCGTACCTGAGGGTCTTCCCGTCATCCCAAGCCGCACTTAAAACACAATTAGAATATTAAGCAAGTTCCTAGTAAAGCTAAGGGAAGGGTTATGGTTTTTTACCAAATTCCTAATCCTATAGCTAGTCATTTCCTATGACGTCTAGTGTCTTTGTGTTTTTGGTTTGAGGACGATTTTCTTCATCAAAGAATAATTAAATTCAATTGTTCTTATAAATATCCTATCATATTGAGGAGGTGCTTAAGAAGAATCTTAAACATCTTTTCAATATTTCTAGGATTGTTTTAAGTCGAAATGAATTTAATTATATAAATGAATTAATCGTCCGAGAATTCAAGTTTTGTTGTTATCTTGCTCAGTGAACTAGGACATTTGAATATCCTATAAGTGAAGTAACATTTCATTTAATGTTCTGTTTAGGAGTTATGATAACTAAAACTTTCAAGGGTAAATTGGTATTCAAATGATTTGGTTTAAGTTAAAGGGTTTAAATTTGGAATAGTGTTCAAGTTGCTTTATATTTAATTTCTTTCTGTTTTAGGTGATGTTATATTTAATTTAATTTAATTTAATTTAATTGAGTTTTAATTTAATTTAATTCAATTGAGTTTGATTTGATGTTAAATTAATTTAATTTGATTTGATTTAATTTAATTTGATTTAATTTAATTTAATTTAATTTAATTTAATTTAATTTGATTTAATTTGATTTAATTTAATTTAATTTAATTTTAATTTAATTTGATTTAATTTAATTTAATTTAATTTAATTTAATTTAATTTAACTTAATTTAATTTGTTTAATTTAATTTAATTTGATTTAATTTAATTTAATTTAATTTAATTTAATTTATTTTATTTAATTTAATTTAACTTAATTTAATTTAATTTGTTCATTTAATTTAATTTTTAATTTGTTTATTTAATTTAATTTAATTTTATTTAATTTAATTTTTAATTTAATTCAACTTTTAATTTTAATTTAATTTAATTTAATTTAATCCAATTTAATTTACTTAATTTAATTTAATTTTTAATTTAATTTTATTTTTTAATTTTAATTGAAATTTTTTTAAAAGAGTTTAATAATTTAATTTTAGTTTAATGATTAAGTCTTTTAATATATTTTAAATTTGAGTTATCATTTTAATTAAGAATTGAATATTAATGAGATAATTAATTTAGGGATTTTTAAATTAAAGAATAAATCTCTTCCTAATAATATCCCTATTTTAATAATTCCAATTTTATTATTCTTCCAAATTTAATCAACTATTTAATTAAGGTTTAATCATTTTAAATTGCTTAATGGGTTTCTACCCTTTGATTATTTAAATTTCAATCATCCAAATCAAATTATGATCAAATATTTTATTTATTAATTTTTTTTTATTAAACCTAAAGTTTTAATTAAGGGTTAAAATTTTAATTACCATTTTACCCTTTAAGCTTAATAATTTCATAACTCACTAAATTGAACTCAAAATGAACTTGAAGTTTTTATGTGACTTCACTCATATGTCAATAAAGACATGAGAGGAGAAAATGTGATTTTTCTCGTATTTAATTTATTTATATAATTATTTTTGGTAGAAAATAGAGATTTTCAAGGAAAATTTAATAACATGACCAAGGGAAAGTTTCTGTCCTTAAGAAAATTAGGGGACATTCCTAATGACTAGCAGGATCACTTGGACCAATTTTGATGATTTTTTGAATTATATTATTTTTATTATAATTATTTTAAGTTTTGGAGTGTTAATTAATTTAAAAATAAAATAAATGTTGAAAAATGAATTTTATATTTTTCAAAAATCTCTCTGATATCAAGGAAACCAGAGAAGCAAATTTTGTAATTTTCTGATTTTTCTATGATTTATTATAATTATTTTAGTGAAAATGCTAGAAAATACATATTTTTAATTTTAAAATTACCTTAAAGCTTTAAAATTTAATATCTCACTAAATAGACCTAAGAAAAATGTGGGATTTGTTCCTATGTGATTAAAATTCAAAATGTGACATTTTGGTGAATTTTATTATTTTTGTGATTTTTATTATTTTTTAATTAATTAAAAAATCAACTTTTTTAGAAAATTGAAATTTTAATTTTCTGTAGGTTCCCCTGATATCAGAGAGCGCTCCAAAACCAATTTGGTGAATTTTTGAAAGGTATTTTAAAAGTTATGAATTTTTAAAGTTTAAAATGGCTAAGCGGCTTAATCAACCCAATTAGTGGGGCTAACCAAGTCCAATTGACCTCAAATTTTTATGGTGGGTTCCTCTAATCCTAAAGGTCAGTGGAGAATTGATTTCAAGTCAATTTGATGTATGGTTAACTCTAATTAATTAGAGACCTATTTTGGGTGTTTAAGCCAATTAGGGTTGTTTTAAATGAACTAACTCAAAACATATTTTTCCTAAGGTTCTCTGGTCATAAGGAACATCACCAAATTTTCCTAGAATTTATTTCACAACATGCTATTTATTGGAATTAAAATACTCAAAACAGCAACATGAATTTGAAAAATCAATAACTTTTTATAGGGATGACCTTTGACTTTGGAAAATTCAGGGAATGTTCCCAAATTCAGAGGCTTCAAAAGCCCTTTGGTCTCATGCCATGGTGAATTGTATACATACATAAGGAATTAAAAGTATGCAGAGAGTAAATAAATTATAAAAAATAAAATACTTGGTGAAATTAAATGATTTCTTTTCCACATTATTCTCCTCTGTTCACTGAGCAAGAGGGTATTTTTATTTTATTTTTCCGATTTTCCTACACAGTAGATATGAATTTTTGAAGTTTAGGGAATTAAATAAATAAGAAAATACCCTAATTTTCTATTTATCCACGCGGCGCCAGCGCATCCTCAGCAGCTCCGAAACGCGGCGTGGCGCGCTCCCATTCGACGCCGCCACTTGAGTCAGCAGCCCGGGCCCCGCGGTTCTCGTACCGTCTCCTGGTCCGACGCCATCTGAGCCATTCGTCCGCGCGTGTATTGAATGGACGGCATCCGTTCATCGTCCCCGAGCGTCCTCACCCGAGAGCCGTCCACACTAAATCCCTAAGATCTCACTCGATACTCAATGGATTTTCATGTTCTTATGCTCTATGGATTCGTCTTCAAGAGACGAACACATCTATACCGGCTATCATGTATTGAAATTAAAGCATTCGAAATGGAGAATCTCAAGAAGCTCTGGATGAAAAATTAGCTCATACCTTCGCTCGGAGAAGTGCGGCTTCGATCCGAGAGTTGTTGCACCTTCGATTGGATCCCGACAAGCTCCGCATGAAGTCTCCCGATCCGGTGAATTGTCCGAGTGTGATTTCGACCAAGCCCGATCACAAAGCTTGGAGGCCGGAGCAACCGGGTGGCCTCGGAGATGGGGCTTTGCTGCGTGGACACCTTCCCTCGGTCCGGTGAAGGTGTAGAACCAATCAATTTGGGAATTGGCTCACCGTGGAGAAGTGTCCTGGTTTTAGGTGGAATTTCAGTTGGGAAATTGGATTTTATCGCTGGGGATTAGGGCAAATCGACACCTGGGGATCAACCGCTCTAAGGGTGGAGAAGGGTTTGGAACAATTTTGGCGAGTTTCGGCAAGGTTTGTGCAACTCTCCTTTCATGGCCGTGAGGGGGTCGGGTTTAAGTCAGAGGTGGCTCGGAGAGCCTCCCGTGGATGGCCAAGGGTCGGGATCAGCCTGCTCGGTCATGGGAAGAACAGCCCATGGTGGCCATTGGGCATGGGGCAGCTCAACAAGGTGGAATTTTAAAGTTGGCTCACATGTGAGCTCTCGGGTGTGGTGTTTTCCTACGATCCAGTAGCCGGCCTACGAGCATGGGTCACTATCTCGACCAGGGAGGTCGTGGCTTCGGCAATGGTGAAGTCAATCGGGCTTGGACATGTGTAAAGTGTTCGAATTAAAATGGTAAGGGGAGAGGCCACTTTGGCTCGAAATTGGTCAATCCATTGGTTTGGGTCGGGTTCACCTCCCCATGGCCTGGTCTTGGGCCGAGAAGATCGGCTAGGCTAGTCGGTCAAGAGGTGGTGATGTCCTTATCCAAGAATATTCGGATTAAATCTTGGTTAAGGGGAAACATGCTTAAGGCTAATGACTTTTAGAAGATGGTTAAAGGACCTCCTCCTTTTGCCATTAATGGCATGGTCACATGCCAAATTTTCATGGCTTCATATGGCTTGTGAATGGCTCATCCTTGGCTCCATTTGGCTTGGGAAAAGCTTGGGTCAATTTCATAAAAAGGGATTTAAGAAGATTTTGATATTTTGGTGAAAATTTGCATGAAGCTTGATTTGGAATGGTTTAATTGATGATTTTGAAACTTAGGGGTGATTTTGATTAAATGGATGATGAGGGGAAATGCCATGTGGGCTTTAGATGGATTTGGGCTTTTGAATGTGGTGAAGTGGGCTTTTAGGGAAGTTTAAGGGGAATGGGCTTTTTGATTTTAGGATGGGCATTTGGGTAAAGATTTTGTGAAGAACTTTGTCAAATAAATGTCATAATTGGTTTAGGGATGTTCTATGAAGGGCTTGGAATCAATTTGGTGTGATTTGGAGTCGAATTGGTTTGAATTGGATTTATTTGGTAAGTGGGCCTATGTAGGTCAAATTGGGCTAACTTGGGCTAATGTTGGGCTAGGGTTGAAATTCATATAAAATCAATGTTGAGAAATGTTTATGGGAGTGTTTCAAAGAGGTTTTGACTTTGGTTGGGCTTTGATTTTGGGGTTTGGGCTCATTTGGGTTAGGTTCGGGTTTAGGTCAAAATAGGGCCTTTTAACTTCGGGTTGAGTTTGAGTGGGGTTTGGGTCTAAATTTTGGGCAAATCATGTTAGTATTTTGTTTGTGGGAATGTTAAGGAAGATTTAGAAAAGATTTGGGGTTAATTGGAATTGAATTGGGTGAGTTTGGGTTAGGTTTGGGTCATGGGTCCAAATTGGGCTTTAAGGCCAAAAGTGAGATTGGATCCAAATGTCAATCAAATTGGACTTGGATTTGGTCTAGATTGGTATTGGGGATATTGAATTGGACCAAAATTGGGGTCAATTGGGTAGGTTTGGTTTGACATTGGGTTCACTTAGGGTTAAAATGGGTCAAATTGAGGGTTTTGACAAAAGTAGGGTAAATTGACAAAATTGGCCCATGGTGTAGTTGGACAAAATGGAATTGGGAATATTTGGGATTTTCTGGAATTTTTTGGGAATTTTCTGAATTTTTGAATTTTTTGGCCAAGAGGGGTATTTTGGGTATTTGGAGGGTATTGGGAGGTTTTCTTGGAATTTTCGGTATTTTTGGGTATGGATGATCAATTTAAGTGATGTGGAAATGTTTGGGAATGATTTTGGAGAATTTTGGATAATTTGGAAATTTTGAGAAATTTGGGTAATTTCGGGGTTTTGGGTCAAGCTAGCGGGTGTAGGGTCCCGGAGTCAAAAATCGAAAATTTGGAAAATTGAAGATTGGGTGGATGTAAGTGGAAAGAAGTCATTTTGGTTGAGCCATGAAGCCATATCAAGCCCATGTGAGCCATGAAGGGACTCATTTGAGGCATTCACTATGTTGTTCCTAACCCTCTTACCAAGGGCTTGGGGTTAAGGACCATCCATGTGAATCACCCACATGAGTCAGGAGGTCAAGTTAAGTATGGGTGTGGTTTTAGGAGGTATGTGGAAGTGTAGTGTATAGGTGTAGTGTATAAGTGCAGTGTGTGTGTAAGTCAGCCCCTTCACCACTCGAGCGACCAGTAGGCGATCCTAAGGCCAAAGAGTCCTATAGGAACTCATCCTTTAAACTTCCACATTCGATTTCAACCCTCTAGGTGATTAGGGGTCTACAGTCAAGTTTGTGGAGTTTGCAGGGAGTTAAGAAGTGGTTTGAATTTCTAGAAGGTGGGTCCCAATTCTAGTCCTCTAAGATAGTCAAAGGAAAAGCCTAAGGCTAGATCCTAAGTACTAAAGAGAAGAAGAGAAGACCTCATCAAAAATGAGGTCAACATCACTTAGTGCTTTACTCAGGAATTATGTGAGTGGGACTTTAGAGGCAAAATTTAACTTATGGAGAGATTTATCAAATTTTGATGGGCTTGTAATGTTTCAAAAGGTAGTTTAGGATCAATTGTGTTTTCTTTTCTAGTTCTTACCAGTTAATTCCTTTAATCAAGCCTAGCTCACTACTAAGCCTTTAAGATTTTAGTAGATATTTTTATGTCTTTAGAAAAAGAAATTTCATGATTTTCATGATTATGATTCTTATCAAAATATTGGATTATCTTTTAAGAATCAAATGAAGGGGTACTAAATTAGTGGAATATTAACTCCCAAAATCAACCAATAACCTTAAAGCTCTCTTTAATTTGATTTTCTTCCAAATTATGGTAATAAATGAAATTTAAATATTCAATTTTAAAGTGACAAAATTACAATGGGTTTCTATCATTTATCCCTTATTGTTTCAATCATCCAACATAATAATTAAGGTCATTTATTGACCTTTTCCCATTTTGATTAAGCCTAAATATTGATTAAGGCTAAATTTTTCCAAAATTACAATTTTACCCCTAGTTGCCTTTATCACTTCATAATTCATTAAATTTAGCTCAAATGACTTTAAAATTTTTATATGTTCCCACTCATGGGTTAATTAAATATCAGAGGAGAAATTGTGATTTTTCAAATTTTAATTTAATTTATATATTTATTTTAATGCAAAAATAAGAATTTTCAATGAAAATTCAGTAACTTGTCCAAGATAAAACATGACTTTGAATTTTTTATTGGAAGTAGATCTAAACCAGAGAACCACTTGGACCAAATTTAATGATTTTGTGAGTTTTAATTTAATTATTAAAATTATTTTAAATTTTGGATTTTTAATTAATTATAAAATATTTTAAAAGTTGAAAAATTCAATTTTATATTTTTCTTAAGTCCCTCTGAGGTCAAGGAACTCAAAGGAATAAATTTTATATTTTCTGTTTTTTAATTTAATTATTAGAATTATTTTAGTGGGAAATTAAGGAAATTCATTTTTAGGCTTTTAAAAATTAATTTAAGCCTTTAAAAATTAATAACTTGATTTAGAGGCTTAGGAATATTATGTGGATGATTCCTAAGTGATTAGGTGATCAAATGTGATAATTTGGTTATTTTTTAAAATTTTTGTGTTTTTTATTATTATTTAATTATTTAAATATTTAAAATATGATTAAAAATAAAAATTTTGTAAAAATTCAAATTTTAATTTTAGAAAAATCCTCTAATCACAGAGAACTCCCAAACCAATTTTACAAATTTTTGCGTTATATTTTAATTATTAAAATTAGTTTAATGTTAAAAATTATCATTTTAACTTAGAAAATTCATTTAGGTGACTAACTAAATTCCAAATGCTATGAAATTTTTATGGGGAGTTCTCTGACCTTTAAAGTATAGTGGAGAATTGTTTTTCAAGTTATTTCATATTTAATGAACTCATATTAATTTAAATTCAGCTTTAAACTAAGTTGATGATTAGGTCATTCTTAATGATTTAACCCATGAGAATTTTATCCTAGGGTCCTCTGGTCATAAGGAACCTACCAAAATATTTCTGGATTTTTATAATCACCATGCTAATTTTTGTAATTAAATTATGGAAACAGAAGTAAAAACTTGGAAAATATAGAACTCTTCATAGGGTTCTCCTCTGACTTTGGAATAATCAGGGAAGATCCCCCACGACAGAGGCTACAACATGCTAAAATGGTAAGCCATGGTGAAATGTCTATATGCATGGAGAATTGAAAGACTATATAAGGTATTTAATTAATTGTAAATCATACATACTTTAAATAAATTTCAAACCAATTCCACATTATTCTCCTTTGTTCACCGAGAAAGTGGGTATTGTTCTTTTATTTTAATGATTTTTCTAGGCCAAGATATGGATTTTTAAAGTTCATGTAGTTTAAATAATAAAAAATCCACTATTCTTCTACTTAACCACGCGTCGCTGACCGGATCCTCGGCAAATCCGAAAGACCACGCAGTGCGCTCCTATTTAACGTTGCCATCTGACTGGATGTCCACGCCACCGTGCTTTATGTACCTGATCTCTGTCCAACTCCATCCTGGCAGTCCAAGCATTACACGCGCGATCCGATTGCGCTCCTTCATCGTCTTTAACTGGTTCATCCCGAGAGCCGTCCACCTTCTATACCTAAGATCTCCCTCGATACTCAACCAAATCACATGAGATTTGTTCCTAGAGCTTCATCTGACCTAGACGAACCTTTCCATTCAATTTATACGGTATGAAATACGGTCTACAATTATGGAGGATGAAGAAAAGCTTGGGAGGAAGAGTGAGTCCAATACCTTTGTCTGAGAGGGGAGGCCTCAATCAGATGGTTGTGGTAGCTTCGATTGGTCTCAACATACCTCTAGATGGAACCTTTTGCCCTGGTGATTTGGTTAGACCCAAACTCGACCAGATCCAATTTTAGGTGTTGATGGAAGTTTGGTGCAGAGGCCTTTTGTGATGGGGCTTTGATGGGGGATCTTCTTCTTTCACTGTTGTGAAGGTGTGGGTGCAGTTAATTGAACTTTGGTGCACTGTGGAGCTGTGGTGAAATGTGTGCTAATTTTTAGCTAAAATTGAGCTCTGAAATTGAGCTCCAACAGTGGGAATCAAAGGGGGAAAGTGGCTGGAATGATCTTAGGGAGGTCTGGAGGGGCTCTGGTGAAGTTTTGGCAGAGTTTGGTTAGGAAATTTACAACACCTTATTTTGGCTGTGATAGGTGGTTTTTATAGCCATGACCAATTGGCTGAGCTCAGGGCCCGACTTTGGGTGTATTCATCTGCTTATGTAGAAGGCAGATCAACTCTAATAGCCAATCAGAGCTGGACAGCTTGGGAGGTGAGTTTGGGTTCAATTGGAGAGGGGGTGGTTCTCAGTTTTGGCATTTTCTGGCCAGGCCAGTGGTCAGGTGGGCAGGCCATCAAGTGCCATTAGTTTAAATGGTGAAGGGATTATTACAAATATCTCTTGATTTAGCCATTTAAAGGAGGAGATCTCCTAATTTGTGGGAACTTTGTTCCATGGCTCAAGTAGAGTGGGCTAGCTGGGTCTAGGGGGTTCCTAGGGGTCACTTGGTGGTTGTGGATGACCTAGGTTGGTCACTTTTGGGATGATTTGGTCACATTGGGCTATAGGTTCAATTTAGGTCATTTGGGTTCAAGTTGAGCTAGCTTGGGTTTGAGCTTGGGTTAGACTTAAATGATTGCTCAAAATGGTGTGTATGATTGTCATGAAGTGTTTAGAAGAGGTTTGGAGTGGTGTTGAATTGATTTGGTAGGTCAATTTGGCTTGGTTTGGTGTTTTGGTCAATTTGGGGCAAATTGGCCAAGCTTGGGTTTAAGTTGGGCCAAAGTGGGGTTTAGGCCCAATTGAGGGTTCCAAATGGTTTAGGGGAATGTCATGAAGAGTTCCCAACATCAATTGGGATGAGATTTGAGGTTTAGGTGAATCAATTTGGGAGATTTTTGGCATATGGTATGTTTGGGTCAAAATTGGGGATTTTGGATTTTAAGTGGATTTGGGTGAGACTAGGGCTCAAATCGGGGGTAATTGATGGTTTAATTCAGTTTAGGGGAGTGTTATGAAGGGTTTATAATTCAAAATGGGGAGAAATTGGTTGAGTTTAGGTCAACTTGGGGGATTTGGGTCACTTAGGCAAAATTGGGGATTTTGGGTTTTAAGTGAAATTGAACTCAAATGTGGTCAAGTTGGGCTTGGATTTGGTTTATATCGGTATTAGGGATGTTGAATTAAAACTTGGAATTGAAATTAGGCAAGATTGGAGTCAAATGGGTCAAGATTGGGTTTGATTTGAGCACTTTTGGGTTAAATGAGTCAAATTAGGGCTTTTGGTTAAATTGGGCTAAATTGGCCAAATTAGGTTATGTGGTAGTTGAGAGAAATGAAATTGGGAATATTTAGGAAGTTTTGGAAATTTATGATAATTTTTGGAATTTTTTGAATTTTGGCCTATGAGGGGCATTTTTGGTCATTTTAGGGATTTTTTAGGCAATTTGGCAATTTTGGGTAATTTGGGATAATTTGAGTGATAGGGAGTGTTTTGGAATGATTTTGGGAAAATTTGGGGCTATTTAGGTGATTTTAGAAATTTTGGGCGATTTTAGGGTTTTGGGAGGCATTTTGGATATTTTGGGTATTTTGAGGTAAAGGGGTTAGAAATTTGGAATGTTTGAGAAAATTGGGATTGGTTTAAAGTGAGTAAGATGGAATTGTTTAGGTTGAGCCATGGAATAAGGGTCACCCTCATTTGGTCCTCTATGTGTTGGTAATAACCAGACCCCAGCCTGAAACCACTTGCATGAGTTTCCAAAGAGTTAGAGGATCAAAGGTGATGTGCCTTGTTTAGGGTTATGAGTGTGTAGTTTAAGTGTGGTGTAAGTTTCAGACCTCCCAGGGTAGATCCTAAGGTCTGAACACCTATAGGAGACTTCCCCTGGGCTTCCTTATGCTTAGTCTCTTCCTCCAAAAAACTAGAGGTTAGGCCTCAAGCATATGAAACTCCCAGTGAAGTGAGAAAAGTTTGAATTTTTATGGGAAGGAGTTCCATGACTAGTCTTCTAAGAAAGTCACCAGGAGAGTCCTATGGCTAGACCCTAGGCTATTCTAAAGATAGACTAGACCTCAACCAAAAGTGAGGTCAATAAATGGACTCCCAATAGTTGTGGTGTTCAGGGCAAGCACACTGCACGTATTGGTGTTGACCGACGAGATTAACAAAACAAACACAACTATTTGAGTCAAAACTCAAGACAAAGACATAATTTAGTGAGGAAGTTTCTACTGGGGATTATCTGGTTGAAACATTTAAGTCCTGGGAACTCTTGCCAGGGAAGGAAAATGGAATACCTTCATGAGGGGAGCTATGAATTTCAAGCCTCCAAACTGTGAAGGAGTCTGATCCGAATTGATTTGAAGTTGGAATTTGTATTTAGAATTTGGATTTGATTTCAAATTTAATTTTTGAATTTGAAATTTAATTTAATTTTGAGTTTTAAATGTTGATTTTAAATTTCAATTTCAATTTTAAGTTTAATGAAATTTACAAAAATTTCAGAATTTATGGAATTTTGAATTTGAAGATTTTAATGGTTCGGGAAATTTTGAGTTTTAAATCGTAATTTCAGTACCGATCTCGGAAGGTAGGAGTCAGAATTTAGGTATTGATCCCGAAAGACTAGAACTGTAATTTAGGTACCAGCCTAAGGAATGCAAATCGGAATTTCGGTACCGACCTCGAGAAATGGGAGTCAGAATTTAGGTACTGATCCCGAAGGATGAGAACTGGAATTTAGGTACCAGTCTCAAAAATGAGAATCGGAATTTCAATACCGACCTCGGGATTTCGTGGGTGTGGAAAATTTCTTGGATGGGAAATGGAAATATAGAGAATTTTGAGGAATCGGACGACAATGCCCCGATCCTAGAATTTCAGGGAAGGTGAAAAATTTCTCGGATAGGAAGTGGAAATATATGGAATTTTGAGGAATTGGACGACAATGCTCCGATCCTAGATTTTATGAAAGACTGAAAATTTCTCGAATAGATGTGGAAATATAGGGAATTTTGAGGGGGAATCGGACGACTAATATCCGTTCTCGGAATTTCATGGAAAGTGAAAAATTTTCTTGGATAGAAAATGGAAAATTAGGGAATTTTGGGGAGGAAAAATCAAGGACTCACATCCGGCCCAAGGGGTAACAGGAGGGAATCATTATTCAGGTATTGATCCTGGAATTTCATTTGAGAAAGATTTGGTAAAACTTGGTATTGACTTTCAAAGAAAATAAATTTTGTGCAATTCGGCTGAGACCGGTAGCCATTTCCAGATTTGCAGAATTTTATTATATTTCAATTTATGAGAAATGGCGCTGTGTGAAAAGTGCAAGATTTTGCGTAGTGCCCACAAAAGCGATGGATTCAAAGATGAGTGCGAAGACTCAAAATCTCAAGAGAGAGAGAGAGATAGTATTATCATTTGTTTGTTTTCAACTCATTATTTTCTTTGAATTTGTTTTGTTCCATTTCATTTTATTCTATTTAATTTCATTTGATTTAAATTCTAAGTTTATTTTGATTTTAATTTCATTTTGACTTAAGTTTCTAGTTCATTTCGATTTTAATTTTATTTTGTTATTATTTTATTATTTTCTTTTGCATTATTCTTTTGTCCTTTTCATTTTGGAACCAATACATGGTTCTACGACTTTCGACTGTCGCACTGAAAAAAAAAAAACATTTCTAAAAATAAAAATCTTCATTAATTTTGCTGAAAGTAGTACAACTGATTATATGCTGCCAAGCATCCAAAAGTAGATCATGTGTACAAAATTGAACAGAGCTGACATGTCATATCATCTGGCTGTCGCAAAAGTGGTGACAACAACTTTAATGACCTGTTGCAAGGGGTAGTAGATTTATGCTGCCTGAGACTGCTACGGGGACGAGCCAACCTGCAAAGGTTATGCTCCGAAACAAAAATCCCCTCGCAAACACCCGGAGGTACTGTTGTCATAGTGGCAAAGGATGGAGGTTCGCCAATTCTGGATGCGGCTCATAGTAAAATGACACTTTATCTTCATCCATCCTTTCTGAAGGTGATCGACACCCTTTTTCTTGTTACTCATGGGATGCAGTTTTTTTGCTAAATCTTCCCTATTTCCTTTTAATACCAGTACTGATCCGACTGATAGGGGAATTTCAACAGAACCTCAAAATTCTCCCTATTCGAAAATTTGGATTTCTTGTCCAAACAAGATATTACTTTCACTTATAAAAGAGACTGTGCAGAAGGGTCTCACAAAGTCATGGTGGTCGATATGAGGCGGGATACAGTCCCCATCCTCATAAATATTTATGATGCAACTGTTAGGAATACAGTCTGCAGGCAACACGTGCCACTCAACCATCCTCTTTATCATCTTCTTGATTTGCGATCGCACTTGATCAACCTCATCATACTGTAAGATCCCCTGAGGATTGCGTTGTCGATCTTTAGCGAAGTTATAGCAGCAGCCACACTAGATAGTGACTCTGCCCTTTCCTCTTTTCCATTTTGACAGCTCTGTATATGTCCTCGGCCTCAAGTGACCTGCTCTACTCTGCCCAAAGTCTGAAGAGTTTCGATGCAGTACAAAATTCCTTCTTCTTCTTTCTTCGAGAATACGTCAATGTATAATTCGAGTCCTTCCAAGATATTGAAAACTTTACCTTGGATTTCTTTATAGTGTTGAAATTACTTTTTCCTGATTCTTCTGATTTTTTCCATCACGTAGTCTAGGACTCCTCGTGATGGTGACGGTAGTAGGACGAACTATGGTACGTATGACTCTATATTAGGATATTCTCGGCTCCTGAGTTGCATTAAAGCAGCTGCATGTGCCTCAAATGTGCCATACTCCTCTAGTTGTAAAATGTGGCATTCCTGGCACTCTAAAAATGCCCATATCGCTGAAGGCAGTATGTGTAAACTCGAGTTGCAAGTCAACACCCAGTCAAGACTTCTTTCATCAGATCCAATGTCAGTGCGGGATCCTCTGCAGCGTCTGGCTCAGTACAAGTGTGATGTGTGCTGTCATCAGTTTCTTTCATCTCAGGATTATAAGAATCTTCTGGAATGGGTGATAGCGCAGTGGCTATCTCCCAAGCTTGTCTCCTCTCCATCTTGTCTAAGAGGCAACGCTTGCGACAATTTCCGTACGCACCAACGTCGCATCTAGAACTCTTTCAGCTGAAGCAGCAACAAGATCACTCTCTGGAGTAGTGATCATAGACAGGACCTGAACGTGTCTCGCGGCAAGGAGGTGTGAGTTGACGTACCCTCTAGTACCTCCATATCCTGATGTCTGCCCAGTCTCTTTACGACCAATCTTCTTCATTGATTCATGTTTGTAGTCCTTTTGTGTGTTTCTTTCCACATTATTTGGAAGCAAACAACAACTCGCAATCTGACACCTCCTGCACAAGTAAACAGAGGAAATATCAGTGGGTGGTGTTATGCACGAATAAGAATAAGGACAAACTTATTATCTTTCATTTCAATAATTTTCATAATTATTTTAATGCCATTATTTTATTTAATATAGTTTTATAAGATTTAGATTTAGAAATTAACAGGCTTATTTTATTTTTGTGAGAAAATTTACTTTACTTCATTTAACTTTAATTTATTACAAGATTCAGACCCAGTCACAGACGCTAGCCATATTCGACATCAGAATGAAAATCTTTCTTCAGATTCCTCATGTCGCGTAGTTCTTCTTGAGGTATCATCCATTTAATGGAAACAGGGGTCTATCTCTTTGAGAGTCTACCAGCTGGTACGACCCTCCAGAGTAAACCTTTTCCACCATGAACGGTCCTTCTCAGGTCGGTTCAAAATTTCCACCTATCTTGCGGTGTACAAGAATAGGCCTTCTGAGAATGAGCATGAGGTCACCAATCTTGAACGACCTCGGGTGGGCTAACTTATTGTGGGCTTGAACCATCCTTGGTAGAGTTCTAAATTCTATTGTGCAAACAATCTTTTCCCTTTGAGATTTTCTAATTATGCCAGTCAAAGTTTGGCATTCTCTTCTGTTGTAATTTGATTGGCGACGACGATTCGGAGCGACGGTAGCTGAACTTCTAGCGGAAGGACTGCCTCGGACCCATACACAAGTGCATAAGGTGTAGACTGTGTCGGTGTTCTAGCTGTCGTCCTTAAGCCCACAAAGTTTCTAACAATTTCTCGTGCCATCCTCTTTTGTTTTCTTTGAGCATCTTCTTTAGAATTTGAACTAGCACCTTGTTGAAGGCTTATGCCAAGCCATTTGCTTTAGGGTAGTAGATTGTAGAGTATCTCCAATCTATCTCGTATCTTCTAATAAAGTTATTGATTTTCGTGCTCTTGAAGGTGAACCCTTTATCAGAGATGATCCTTCACGACACACCAAAGCGGTAGACAACCTGATTCTTGAAGAACTGTAGAACTTGCTGTGCTGTAACTTCCCGTAGCAGAACTGCCTCTGCCCACTTGGAGAAGTAGTCTGTAGCTGCGAGTATGAACCTGTGTCCTTTTGAAGATGGAGGGTCTATCAGACCCACTATATCCATGCCCCAACACTCAAATGACCATGAGGAAATCGTAGGGTGTAGAACATTCAGAGGTTGGTGCAAGACCACTCCGTGCACTTGGAATTGATGATATTTCTTTGCTGTATCCATGCAGTCTGTCATCATTGCTGGCCAGTAGTATCCGAGTCTTTTGATTTTCATTTTCATCTTCGGTCCTGACTGGTGAGCTCCACACAATCCGGCATGTACTTCTTTGACAATTTTTTGTGCTTCTACTCTGTTGAGGCATCTGAGCCACATCTGATCGAAGGATCTTCTGTACAAAACACTGTCACTTAAGGCATATGAGAGAGCTCTCTTCTGAATTTGATGCACTGCTGACTTGTCTTCTGGTAACTTTCCAGTTTGCAAATATTCTATCAATGGCTGACAACAATCTTTTGTATCCTCTGACGCAGTAGCTGCTATTTCTTCTTTTCCAATATTGTGTAGATTGTCAAGGTCGATTTGCGATATAACCTGACGTCCCTATATCGTAATATCTATAGACAAGCCAATTCTTTAGCAAGTTTAGCTAAAGCGTTCACATGGGCATTGTCTTCTTAAGGAATCATATAGAATATCACACTTGAAATTTGCTCGAGTAATTTCATCATTTACCTGTGGTATTCTTCTAACCTTGGTTTCAAAATTTTCTACTGTCCTGCCACTTGCTGAATGACGAGCTGTGAGTCGCCATAAATGGTAATGTTTGTAATTTCCATTAGTATTACTAATTCCAAACCAGTGATTAGAGCTTTGTATTATACTTCATTATTCGTACACGGCTCTGTCAAGTGATAGGAGAATCTCAGCATCGCCTGATATGGAGTCACGAAGATTAAACCAATTCTTGCTTTGCTTGGTATCACTGTCTGTTGTCCTTTGTCTCTTCTGGCTTTTGATGCTTTGCCTAAGTATATTTTCCAACGTCTAGCACTAGGCTACTCTACTTGTAGTATCTATTCATCTGGTAGTTCATTATTGAGTGGGGACCCAACTGGTAGTGGGTGTGCTGCGAGAAAAACTGTAAGAATCTGGCCTTTGATAGTACGAAGGGGCACAAAAGTTATGTCAAATTGCAACAATATCATCGACCATCTTGCTAAGTGTCCGGAAAGTGTTGGTCGTGTCATTAAGTATTGCAATAGATTAACTTTTGAAATTAGGTTGACCTTATGAGATAACATGTAATGTCTAAGCTTTTGAGTGACAAAAACCAAAGCTAGACAATGTTCTCAATAGGAGAATACTTTACTTCTGCTAGTATTAGACGTCGACTCAGGTAGTAGAGCGTGTTCTCTTTACCCTCATCATTGACTTGGGCAAGTAGTGCCCCGAGAGACTCGTCTAAAGTCGCAGTATAAAGTATCAATGGTCTACCCGGGATAGGGGCTGCCAAAACAGGAGGTGTCGTTAGATATCGTTTAATATCTTTAAAAGCTTGTTGATACGTCTCTCCCCAAACAAATGTGACATTCTTGCGAAGCAGGTTTGAAATGGGTAGACACCGTCCTGACAGGTTAGATATGAAGCGCCTCATATATGCTAACTTTCCTTGAAAAGAATGTAGTTATTTCAAGGCTTTAGGAGGAGGCATTTCTAATATTGCTTTAATCTTATTTGGGTTGAACTCAATTCCCCGATGATGGACAACAAATCCTAGAAATTTTCCAGAGGTAACACCGAAAGCGCACTTCAAGGGATTCATCTTCATATTGTATTGCCGTAATCGTTCAAATATGATCCTTAAATTATTTAGGTGGTTTTCCTTTACTTTGCTCTTAATGACCAAATTGTCCATGTAGCATTCCACTTGGTTGTGAATGAGGTCATTGAAGATCTTCTTCATTGCTCTTTGGTAAGTTGCTCCTGCGTTCGTCAAACCAAACGACATTACTGTGTAGTAATAAATCCCGATCGGAGTTCTGAATGCTGTAAGCGTTGCATCTTCTGGAGCCATCTTGATTTGTTTGTATCCTAACGATCCATCCATTAAGGAGAAAATTTCGTGTGATGACGCGATGTCCACCATTAATTCCGGTATCGGTAACGGGAATTCATCTTTAAGACATGCTTTATTCAAATCCCTGAAGTCGACACACACTCGGATTTGTCCATTTTTCTTCTTTGCTGGCACGACATTAGCTAACCATGTCGGATATTGTTCTTCTCGAACAAAGTTAGTGTCTATTAATTTCTTTATTTATATCGTAACTTGCTATTCTATTTTGAGGCTCATCCTTCTGGGATCTTGCTTTACTAGTGTTGTATTTTGATCTACTCCAAGTCGGTGGATAGCGACCTTCGAAGATAGTCCTGGCATTTCGGCATAGCTCCAGGCAAAGTAATCTTTGAATTCTGACAGTAATCTGACCAAGTTTGTAACCTCTTATTCGTTGAGCAATGAACTTATGAAATTAGGCCGAGGCTGCTCTTCAGTCCCGATATTGATTTCTTTTAATTCATCCAAAGTTGATTTGAATTTTTCTTCAAACTCCAGTGGAGCCTCTCCTATTAGTTGATCTTCATATTCATCTTGGATGTCCAGGCAATCTTCTACCGACTGACTAGTAACAAACATGCAAAATCACGAGTCATCGACATGTCCGATCGTACCGAACCCAAGGCCTTCTTTTGAGTTGAGTTTCTTTCCTTTGGTATTCCATAATTTTTCAAAAGATTGTAACTTATCTTTTTGCATTTGTTTTGGCACATATCCTTGTTGAATTAAATTTTGTACATAAGGCGAAAGGTAACCAAAAGGTAATTCCATTAATTCATTAGAGTTATTTTCTTCGAGAATTATACAAGGTTCAGAAGTAGAAGGAGAAGATTTATAAAACTTGACTGAATTGAAACCATCATTATGGAATTTCTTGACTTCCATACTCTCGATATTTTGAGGGTGGATCGGAGTTAGAGTGATGGCTTGAACATAATGATTAATCCGATCATACATTGATTCATATTTATCTCTTTCTGTCTCATCTGTATAAATCTCAAACTAAGGCTTCTTCTGACTTATCATCGTTGTTTCTTTATCTTCTTCGGAACTTCCTTCTACTTCAATGTTGATCGTGAGCTTCGTCCGTTCAACAATCTGGTGAGTTCTTCTTCAACCACGTCCCCGGCCTCGACCTCAGATGCATGGGCTAAAAGAACCTCCACCAACCCTTTGTGAAGGAGTGGCAGGAGATCATTGACCTTGAGCTGTATGGTCCTGTTCTCGCAGTTCTTCTAAATCTTCAATTTTACTTGTCATAATTTCTCTTGAAAGTATTATTTTCTTCGGAGGAGAGTAGTAGGCAGCATCTTAGTGAATGCCTACTTCATGTATTGAGAAAGGTTGTAAATCTCCTTTAATACAATGTTCTTATCCATCCTTGTAGTACTTGATGCATTGGTGAAGGAACGACGGGACCATGTTGTACTCGTGAATCCACGGCCGACTGAGCAGGGTATTGAACGATGTATCAACATCGATGACATGGAATTTTAATTTTATAGTTGTTACTAGATTTCCAACTTTCATTTGTAGTGTTATAGAAACGAGGGCTCTTTCTCCTTTCTGGTTGAATCCTCTGAGCATCATTTTATCCATAGAAAGTTCTCGAGCGTTGATATCCAAGAAGGCTAGCATCCTTAGACTCATTATGTTGAGCGACGTTCCGGGATCTAGCAATACTCTGGAAAGTACGAACCTGCCGATGATGACAGAAATGTAGAGCGGACGGTTGTGATCGGCTATACTGAGTAGCAAATCTTCATTGGTGAAAGTTACGCTAGGCTGTTCTTTCAAAGTGCAAACTCCATCTGAGGATGTGCTAGCCAATTTTGCTAAGAAAATATCCTGATCAAGCAGAGCCTTGATCAAATTTTCTCTCATCTCCTTTGACAGGATCAGAGCATCGTAAATGCTTAGTTTGGCTGGAAACTTCCTGAGATGAGCTAGCACGTTATAATCCACCTTATTTGAGTTTTCAATTTCATTTCAAACTTGTACTGCTTCCATTGTTGGAGATACTTCTTCTTGAGTAATTTCCTGTTTTACTTTATCCATTGGAGTTGTCCTTGGCAACAAGACCTTGCCACTACTTAAATGTACTTCCATTATTTCTTCTTCTTCCAGACCCAGAGATCCTTCTACTACTGTATCTGTTTCTTCTGTATCTAAAAAGTCTAGATTGATAGCAAGTGGAGTTCCTTTGCATTTAGGACTGGCTCCTTGCTTCTGGTGCTATCGTAGCAGGTGTTGTCAACATCTTCTTCTTTTTTGTCGACATTTTTGTCAGGAGTAATCGTGATTTGAGGATCATTTTAGGAATCAAAATCGGGTTTAGAGAGGTTGTGATTAGTTACGTCATCACTAGAGACAATAAGAACACAGACAACATCATTTTTATTATCATTTTGAGACCCTGGAGTAGCATAAAGATAATGGTACAAAGTCAGGGGTTCGAGGGGTCCCACCCACAAATCCAAAACAACCAATCTAACAGGGGCAACTTCTATCCTACCCTTCATGCCAGCATCCTTAATTGCTTTCACGATTCACTTCTTTCTCCATTCTTGTCGTGGTGGCCTCCTTGGTGAAGCTTTAATCTTGGGTTGGGCTGGAGGTAGACTCTGAACAACAGATTTCTTTGGATTAAAATTGATCTGATCCAAGGCTTTCTTGAGTTCATTCCAAATTGTGCTCCATCCACCTTTACCAGTATATGGATCAATCGGAGAGATTGGCTCGGTTGAAATCACGTTTATAGAACCTCTTTTAGGTTCTTTCATGTATTCCTTCGATATTGTTATATTTCCTTCTTTATAATTTCGCTCGAGCCAATCCTTGAAACTGAAGCAGCTTTCTATGGTGTGTTCAAGCATCTTGTGGTAGGGACAGAAGTTGGGCTGATCCTTCTTGTCCATCTCTTCTAGCTTCTTCGGCTCGGGCAATCTGAACTCGAGGTTCTTCATTAAATTCTTGAACATCTTTGTTACGGCGTCTTCCTTGAAGGAGTAGTTCATGCGTAGTCGTTCTGACATTGTTAGACACTATCATCCATCTGTCCTGTATGACCTCTGCTGCTGACCAGACTGACTGCTCTGTTGTGAACAAGGTTGATCATACTGCCGAGGCTGACTGTACTGTAGCGACAACTGCTCAGCCTGAATCCTCATTGGCTGCTTTCCTTTGGTGACCGTTGCCTCTACACCAGATCTCTTCTTGTATGCTTTAGCAGGTTTTGTTTTCTCTATCTTTTCTATAGGTTCCATGCGCTTGACTTTTTCTTATAAGCTGCTGGCTTTGCTGAGTAGCTTCTCAAAAGACTTGATGGTGAGACCCTTAAGCATGAATGCTATCGGATACTCTTGAGTAGTATCTCAATCGCGTGCTATTCTTGTAGCTGAGGTTGACATTTCATGCTTAAATTTTTCCACCACAGAATGTAATCGACCAAAGTTTTATCAGGCTTCTACTGCTCCACGACGAGATCTCTTATGGTGACGTGATGTTGGGCACCGATGAATCTCTTCATGAATATGTTTTCCATTTCTGCAAAGGTCTTCACTGATCCATTAGGAAGCTTGCATACCAATCGAACGCTATTTCTGACAGGCTGCTGACTAACTGACGGAACAATAGAGCCTCACTTCCTCCTGTGATGCAACAACTAGCTTTGAAGTGCGCTATGTTCTGGAGAGGATTTCCTGTCCCGTCGAATGCCTTGAAAGTCGGGGGCACGAAGCCTTTGGGGTAAGGCACGACATCGAACTCCTCTAGGTAGGGTTTACTCTTTGAAACTGATACTTCACCTTTGGGCTGAGGCAAGGCCTCCCGAACTTGTTGTTCGACCATCTATTTAATGTCCTTTTCTGGCGGGCTCGGAGTTGGATCTCTTCTCCACGACTCATCTTTGTTCGCTGAAGAGACTTCTCTTCTTTCATAGGTGATGTGTATGATTTCATGTTGACTAATCTTCGGAGATGTTGTGGGTCTTGACTGTGATTGCCCATGGAGTGTAGCCATGGCAGTCATGGCAGCGGTCATTTCCTCCATTTTCTTCTTTAGGCGGCTAATTTGTTCATCTCTTGTCAGAATGGTTCTCTGAAGCTCATTTGTGGTGTTCTCCTCACTAGGAGCCTTGAATGCAGATGTTGTGGACCGAGTTTCAACTATATTAACTTCCATGAATTCTTCATGCATGTAATCTGATAGGAAATAATCTTCATCATCAATATCCAACCCTCGCTGTTTGGCTAACTCAGAAATTTCTGCTCGGAGCCTTCAAACTTTATTATCAATTGTTTTCTTTTTAGTCAATTTTAAATCTATAGGCTTCCCTGCACTGTCACTCTTTTCTACAACTGATTCAGAAGCAACGATAGCAATGTCAACGGGAATATTAGACTCATGATCCATTTTGTGGTCAGCAGACCTTTCAGAATTTACTGGTACAACACCTCTCGGTAACCACACTTTCCTCTTAAAAATTGACAACTTGAGACAAGGTGTTTCAGCGGGAGGTGTGCTACCTAGTGTGTAGACCATGTACATAGGAGAATAATCCCTTCTCATTCTTTTTCTTTCGGGGTTCTTTGTGGTCATCTGTAGCTGGTACTCTCAGGCCCAGCCGAGACTTGATTGATCTGCTTATCGCGGGTGTTAGAACAGTAGTATTATCATCTGTAGCAGCTGTATCAACACGTTTTCCCAAACAGTGTTTAGCGGAACCTCGGATGGGTCTTTCCATTTACAACATTTTATCTTTAATTTTAATGTATATTGCACATCCCATCCTCCTGAGAAGCTTAGCAGCAGAACAATTTTCTATTTCAGACAACTTTTGTAGAAGAGTGTGAGCTCAGGTGATAGGTGTGGGCCTCTCCCTCACCTTATCACGACTGTGTAGCGCTGAAAGTGTAGCTGCAATCCTATGGAAGCTTTCATCTCCAGTAGTGTCGTCTAAAGGGTGGAACCTGCTACCTCGAAGAAGAGGAGAGGTATCCGATAAATTGAATTCCTCTGTTGAGGAATCTCATCAATTACTAGCAGATTTGTAACTTGTGTTTTGGTAGCCCTGCGAATCCTGCGGTTGTGATTTCTTCTTTGAGATTTGGTTGGCAGGGGAGGTCTAGAACTTGAGCCAACCTTGAAGACTGATGACAGGGTAAGAAAGATATCATCAGAATTATCTTCACACAGAATTTCTTTCTCTTTGGTAGACGGGAAAGTAGGTGCAGTAACGGCGAAGTCGGTGGCAGAAGAGGTGACAACTCTCCTCGGAGCAGAGACGACTGACCTGATGGGGGTAGTGGTTACTTTAACCTTCTTAGTAGAAGGGAAATCCTCATGGGAGTTCAGATCGAACTCAACAGACGGTTCTTGAATTTCAGGAGTGGCAACTTTCATGACCACGAACGGGGCTTTTCCGAGTATGACTTCAAACTCATTGAAGCCGGTCCCGAACTGAATATTGGTGCTACAAGGTGGGCCTTGCGGGAGGAAGGTAAGTTGTAGGAGAAAGTTAGTGTAGGGGTTTACATCTTTAACTATCAAGAGAAGTATTCCGAAGGTTAGTGATGGCAAAAAAACTCATCATCATAGTGCAAACACTATGAAAAAGGTTATTCTGTGGACTAGGGAAAATTTTATTTCATTTTGATATTTTATTATCTTGTTAATTCATTTTTAGGTTTTCATATGTTTGTTAAAAGGGATCGTAAGATTTAAAGAAGAGTGGGTCAATCTGCCGAAGATAGGATTGAACCCGGGAGATGCAAAAAGGAGGTGAAGTATGGGACCCTGTCGAAGATCCCCTTCACAACGCATATTGCCCTAGCGAATTTTGCTCGCTAACACAACTATTGGGGGTCCGACCCCACAAGATTAAATGGAAAAACTAAAGACTCCTAAACGCTTATGTTTAGGAGTGACCAAACAGACGATTCTGAAATCTAGAGGAGTTGATCATACTTTCCCAAGAAGGAAATGAGTAAAGTATGTCAACAGAAGAATGGTAATCTAGCTCATGAGGGATATGAGCACATTATTGATATATGAATATAGTATTTTCCGATCTTAATGAAGAGAGAAACTATCCCCAATGGAGTCGCCAGAAAACTGTCAGTCGTTAAATTTGGAAAGTAGGTGGTTGAAGTTTTTGAAAAGAAAGTTTAAATATAATTTTTATAAAATAGAATTTTGGTTTAATTTAATATATATATATATATATATATATATATATATATGGATTTTTGAAAATAATTTTTGAATTTTGGCGAATACGAAATCAAACTGATTTCATATGAACGTTAGTTTAGATAATCAAGAGCTTCATCATAAGACATGCACGTATACCGAAGAATAGAAACATGGCATGGGGTGAGGCTTGATCAAATAAACTAAAGAATTCATGACATCCGTCTAGTTTGCGAACCATTGTTGACCGATTCAATTGATACCAATCATGTAAATGGTCTGGAAGATAGAAGGGTTTATGTCATACCGGATGACAACCTTGGAAGCCTAAGACGAGTTAGGGCTTATGTTGCACAACATAGTTATGCAAGAGCCTAAAGAAAAGTGTGACGATTTATGCTGCACTAGACAGGCTACCTCGAAGCCATATGACTTGTTATTTATTTCTAAGGAATTGTTTTGCTAACGTAGACAAGTTTTGCTGTTGAAGATGGTCGTGCTACCCACTATGCATGCTCTAAGCTCCTTGTCATAGTAGGCTTAGTTTAAAGAAGTGACATGTTTTGGAAATATTTAAAATTGAGATGTTTTAATGTTTTATTAGGGGAACATTAAAGTTAATTATAGCGACTTCAGTTACGATCCCATGGTTCCATCATTGCGGCACCATTATTTTCATCGGATTCACTTGGTCCAAATGAATTTAAGAAACTCAACTTAAGGAGTTCCATACTTTCATTTAGACCGTGGGAAACCCTGTTAGCAACACGCAGGTTACCTCCTCCAAGGGATTCCCGATCATCCAACTAGACATTTTAATTTAGTTACAATTGTGGTTTTTGTTTTGTTTGTGATTAAATTTTGAGTTGTTTTATATTTTGAATGTTGTGGCAGTGAATATTATCTTGTTTTGATTTTTAATTTTTGGTTTTGGCTTTGGTTTTATGGCTATCCTAAAGGTTTCAATTTTCATCTAGGGTGGAATTGTTGTTTAACATGCAAGTTTGCAAGGAAAGAAAATGCAGTAGAGTGCAGGTAAGTAAATTGCATTAAAATAAAGCATACATGGTAGGTCATCACGTCATCTCCACCTGAAACTTTAGTATTCTTGCAGTAGACATTTATATTTGCAGGGAAGTAAAATCCTATGGATAGGTTCGTCACAGGCCTACCAAACTCTATGTCATAACTTTGTGGGTCCTATTCATTTTGAGAGATATTTTTCATTTAATAGATATGATAGGTCCAGTTCTCTTATAAGGTGTCCATAAAACTTGTGAAAAAGATCCAGGAGAGACCTAGATATTTCACAATACTTTTGAGCTTCCTTGAGTTCATTTGGACTTATCATAGCTATTAAAAGATTTATCTGTTTCATACTCTTATGCTCAGTGAGCTAGTGTTTTAGCTATCCTGAAAGGTGGGGTAATTATAACTTAGTGCTTTAGCAAGGAATTATGTAAGTAGGAGTTTAGAGGCAAAATTTAACTTATAGAGAGATTTATCAAATTTTGATGGCCTTGTAATGTTTCAAAAGGTAGTTTAGGATCAATTGTGTTTTTTTTTCTTGTTCTTACCAGTTAATTCCTTTAATTAAGCCTAGCTCACTACTAAGTCCTTCAGATTTTAGTAGATATTTTTATGTCTTTAGAAAAGGAAATTTCATGACTTTCATGATTATGATTCTTATCAAAATATTGGATTATCATTTAAGCATCAAATGAAGGGGTACTAAATTAGTGGAATATTAACTCCCAAAATCAACCCCTAACCTTAAGGCTCTCTTTAATTTGATTTTCTTCCAAATTATGGTAATTAATGAAATTTAAATATTTAATTTTAATGTGACAAAATCACAACAAGTTTTTACCATTTATCCCTTAATGTTTCAATCATCCAACATAATAATTAAGGTCATTTATTGCCCTTTTTCCATTTTGATTAAGCCTAAATATTAATTAAGGCTAAATTTTTCCAAAATTACAATTTTACCCCTAATGGCCTTTATCACTTCATAATTCATTAAATTTAGCTCAAATGACTTTGAAATTTTTATGCGATCCCACTTATGGGTTAATTAAAAAAATCAGAGGAGAAGGTGTGATTTTTTAAATTTTAATTTAATTTATATATTTATTTTAATGCAAAAATAGGGATTTTCAATGAAATACAATAACTTGTCCAAGATAAAACATTTGACTTTGAAATTTTTATTGGAGGTAGACCTAGACCAGAGGACCACTGGGACCAAATTTCATGATTTTTGAGTTTTAATTTAATTATTAGAATTATTTTAAATTCTGGAGTTTTAATTAATTATAAAATAATTTAAAAGTTAAAAAATTAATTTTATAGTTTTCTTAAGTCCCTCTAAGGACAGGAAACCCAGTGAAATAAATTTTATATTTTATTTTTTTTATTTTAATTATTAGAATTATTTTAGTGGGAAATTAAGGAAATTCATTTTTAGCCTTTTAAAAATTAATATCTTGATTTAGAGGCTGATAAAAATTATGTGGATGGTTCCTAAGTGATTATAAGATAAAATGTGATAATTTAGCTATTTTTAATATTTTGTAATTTTTATTATTTTAATTATTTAAATATTTAAAATATGATTAAAAATAAATTTTTTGTTAAAATTCAAATTTTAATTTTAGAAAAATCCTTTGATCACAGAGAACTCCCAAAATCAATTTTACAATTTTTTGAGTTATATTTTAATTATTAAAATTAGTTTAATGTTTAAAATTATTATTTTACTTAGAAAATTCATTTAGGTGACCAAATGAATTCCAAATGCCATGAAATTTTCATGGGGAGTTCTCTGACCTTTAAAGTATAGTGGATAATTGTTTTCTAGGTTATTTCCATATTTAATGAACTCAAATTAATTTAAATTCCATTTTAAACCAAGTTGATGATTAGGTCATTTCTTAATGATCTAACCCATGAGAATTTTATCCTA
The DNA here is from genome assembly GCA_022702705.1 of Papilionanthe hookeriana x Papilionanthe teres. Lineage (NCBI taxonomy): Eukaryota > Viridiplantae > Streptophyta > Magnoliopsida > Asparagales > Orchidaceae > Papilionanthe > Papilionanthe hookeriana x Papilionanthe teres. The sequence continues at coordinate 24,143,867 of CM040424.1, read as the reverse complement.
GGGTGTTCTGGTCATAAGGGAATTAGCAAAATATTTATGGATTTTTATAATCACATGCTAATTTTTTGAATTAATTTATGAAAACAGATGTAAAAACTTGGAAAATATAGAACTCTTCATAGAGTTCTCCTATGACTTTGGAAAAATCAAGGAAGATCCCTCATGACAGAGGCTACAACATGCTAAAATGGCAAACCATGGTGAAATCTCTATATGCATGGAGAATTGAAAGACTACAGAGGGTATTTAATTATTTGTAAATCATACATGCAATAAATAAATTTCAAACCAATTCCACATTATTCTCCTCTGTTCACTGAGCAAGAGGGTATTTTTCTTTTATTTTTATGATTTTTCTAGTCCAAGATATGGATTTTTAAAGTTAAAGTAATTTAAATAATTCAAAAATCCCCTATTTTTCTACTTAACCACGCGACGCTGACTGGATCCTCGGTAGCTCCGAAAGACCACGCGGCACGCTCCTATTTGATGCCGTCATCTGACTGGATGTCCACAAGGTTACGCTTTGTGTACCTGATCTCCGTTCGACTCCATCATGACCGTCTAAGCATTACACGCGTGATTCGATGACACTCCTTCATCGTCTTCGACTGGTTCATTCCGAGAGCTATCTACCTTCTAGACCTAAGATCTCTCTCGATACTCAACCAAATCACATGGGGTTTATTCTTGGAGCTTCATCTGACCTAGACAAACCTATCCATATGGTTTATACGATATGAAATACGGTCTACAATTATGGAGAACGAAGAAAAGCTTAGGAGGAAGAGTGAGTCCAATACCTTTGCCTGAGAGGGGAGGCCTCAATCAGATGGTTGTTACAACTTTGATTGGTCCCATTGAACCTCTAGATGGAGCCTTTTGCCTTGGTGAATTGTCTAGACCCAAACTCGACCATACCCGATTTCAGATTTTGATGAAAGTTTGGTGCAAAGGCCTTCTGTGATGGGGCTTTGAAGGGGATCTTCTTATTTCACTGCTGTGAAGTTACGGATGTAGTTAATTGAACTTTGGTGGACTGTGAAGCTGTGGTGAAATGTGTATTGGTTTCCGGCCAAATTTGACCTCTGAAATTGGGCTCCGACAGTAGGAATCAGCGGTGGAAAGTGTTTGGAATGATCTTAGGGGAGGTCTGGAGGGGCTCTAGTGAAGTTTTGGCAGAGTTTGGTTAGGAAATTTCTAGCACCTTGATTTTGTCCATGAGGGGTGGTTTTTATAGCCATGGCCAATTGGCTGAGCTCAGAGCCTGGATTTGGGTGTATTCACCTGCTTAGGTGGAGGGGAGATTAGCTCTAATGGCCAATCAGAGCTGGACAGCTTGGGAGGTGAGTTTGATTTCAATTGGAGAGGGGATGGATCTTGATTTTGGCATTTTCCAGCCACTAGGCCGGCCGGCCAGGCTAGGGGAGGTGGCTAGTGGTCAGGTGGGCAGGCCATCAAGTGCCATGAGTTTAAATGGTAAAGGGATTATTGCAAATATCTCTTGATTTAGCCATTTAAAGGAGGAGATCCCCTAATTTGGGGGACCTTAGTCCATGGCTCAAGTAGAGTGGGCTAGGTGGGTCTAGGGTGGTTCGTAGGGGTCACTGGGTGGCTGTGGACCTAGGTTGGTCACATTTAGGATGATTTGGTCACATTGGGCTATAGGTTTAATTTAGGTCATTTGGGTTCAAGTTGAACTAGCTTGATTTGAGCTTGGGTTAGACCCAAATGATTGATCAAAATGGTGTTTATGATTGTCATGAAGTGATTAGTAGTGGTTTGGAGTGGTGTTGAATTGGTTTGGTAGGTCAATTTGGCTTGGTTTGGTGTTTTGTTCAATTTAGGGCAAATTGGCTAAGCTTGGGTTTATGTTGGGCTAGAGTGGGGTTTAGAACCAATTGAGGGTTCCAAATGGTTTAGGGTAATGTCATGAAGAGTTCCCAACATTAATTGGGAGGAGATTTGAGGTTTAGAGGAATCAATTTGTGAGATTTTGGGCATATGGCATGTTTGGGTTAAAATTGGGTATTTTGGATTTCAAGTGGATTTGGGTGAGACTTGGGCTCAAATTGGGGGATATTGATGGTTATATTCAATTTATGGGAGTGATATGAAGGGTTTAAAATTCAAATTGGGGAGAAATTGATTGAGGTTAGGTCAATTTGGGGGATCTGGGCCACTTAGGCAAAATTGGGGATTTTGGATTTTAAGTGAAATTGAACTCAAATGTGGGTCAAATTAGGCTTGAATTTGGTTTATATTGGTATTGGGGATGTTAAATTAAAGCTTGGAACTGAAATTGGGTAAGATTGGGGTCAATTGGGTCAAGATTGGGTTTGATTTGGGCACTTTTGGGTTAAATGGTCAAATTGGGGCTTTTGGTTAAATTGGGCTAAATTGGCCAAATCAGGTCATGTGATAGTTGAGAGAAATGAAATTGGGAATATTTGGGAGGTTTTGGGAATTTATGAGAATTTTTTCATTTTTGGAATTTTGGCCTATGAGGGGCATTTTGGTCATTTTGGGGATTTTTTTGGGAAATTTGGCAATTTTGGATAATTTTGTATAATTTGAGTGGCAGGGAGTATTTTGGAATGATTTTGGGAAAATTAGGGGTAATTTGGGTGATTTTGAAATTTTTGGGGGATTTTAGGATTTTGGGGGGCATTTTGGGGGCAAAGGGTTAGAAGTTTGGAATGTTTGGAAAAATTGGGATTGGTTAAGAGTGAGTAATATAGCATTTTTTAGGCTTAGCCATGGACCAAGGGTCACCCTCTTTTGTTCCTCTATGTGTTGGTACTAACCAGACCCTAGCCTGAAGCTAAAGGCTTGGTAAAACCATTTACATGAGTTTTCAAAGAGTTAGGGATCAAAGGTGATGTGCCTTATTTAGGTTTGTGAGTGTGTAGTGTAAGTGTGGTGTAAGCTCCAGACCTCTCAGGGTAGATCCTAAGGTCTGACCACCTATAGGAGACTTCCCCTGGGCTTCCTTATGCTTGGTCTCTTCCTCCCAAAAACTGGAGGTTAAGCCTCAAGCATATGAAAACTCCCAGTGAAGTGAGAAAAGTTTGAATTTCTATGGGGAGGGGTTCCATGACTAGTCTTCTAATAAAGTCACTAGGAGAGTCCTATGGCTAAACCCTAGGCTATTCTAAAGTCAGACTAAACCTTAACCAAAAGTGAGGTCAACACATCTTAATTGGCCAAATGAAGAAGTAAATGGAGTGAAAGCTTTTAAATCATCACAAATTCTTCCAACATTGATTTTCTATACTTCATACAACATTCTTCCATAACTTTATTACTTCATCATTTAAAAAAAAGATACAGAAAATTACTCAGAATGCATGGAGAAAATGCAATCACAACTTGGCTTAAAAGAAGAAATCATAGTGAAAACACAAGAAGTCTTAATTAAAAACCAAATCTAAGAACAAAGATAAAGATTTATCTGAAAATCTTCTCCACCAAACGTTTGAAGTTTCTTCGAAAACTTTGCTTACAATACTTTTTAGAGGTTGGCGCCTAACTCAAAGGACTCCAATTCTCTCTTCTATTCCTAATACAAACTTTATCAAAGTAAGTAGAAAAATGATGAAGTGGAGTGGTGTGTTACTAAAAGAACACTCCTACACAATAAATATAAGCCACACTCAATAAACAACAACCACACCCTTCAACATCAACCTTATGATATATATGTCCTCTTTTTATACTTTTCCAATAGGTGCCTTCGTATCTCTTCAAATGGTGTCCATATTCAATGAATCTTCCGAGAGATGCATCCATTCAAGAGAGATTTAATTTAATTTTGGTGCCAATAGGGGGTTACCCATGTTTAAACCAAGAAATACCTCTTTAAAATGGCTCCAAAAATTAATTAACTCCTTTTTAGTAACCGCTGCATTTAAGAGCGAAGTCTCGGCACCTAGGCACAAAGCTTCTAACGCGTAAGCTCCAGATCTGGCGCATAGCCGTGGGGCCTTGGCACGTAAATTTGGGTTCCAGCACTTAGCCGCCACAGATCAATTTTCTAATTTTCTTCATTTTTACTCCAAATTTGATCATTTTTCACACTTTTCACCACATTCATCCATTTAATCATACATGTAAGAAAAATACAAAAAATACCTTCCATTAAAATGTAATATCATCAAAAATAGGTATAAAAATGTGCATATAAACACAATATATTTGAGGTGTACCAAAATTCTCCAAACATGAAATGTTACGTGTCCTCAAGTGACACTATAATCATATAACAAGAAAACAAGCAAATTATGTAAAGAGTTTTTTTAAGTGTTTTTAAAATTTTGTTCTAGAAATGTAGTAGTCCAATTTAGAAAAAACTTAGTAAAAGAGACAAATTTAAAGTTTAGAAATCTCTTAAGTAAATGTGAATGAAAAATATAAGTTTCTACCTTATTCAGAAATACTTGTAGATTTTTCAAAATATAGGGCTTATGCATTTTAGTTTCTTTACTTAAAAATATTTACTAAAAATAATTATACTAACTATATTATATTCATAAGCTTCAAGAGTTTCTCAAATCTTATACTGTAAAAAGATCAGGTGTGAAACCAATTTTTGATTAGGCCCTTAAATCCTTAATCTTCTCCTTCCTTTTTCACAAACTATTTTTTTTACTTTTTATTTCTTTTTCTTTTTCTTTCTTTCTTTTCTCTCCTTTATATATAGACAAGGATTGCTATATCTGGATGGGCCTTTAATAATTTTAAATTCCACCGTTCCATTTCTTAAAGCATAAGGTAGATATATACCTTTAACTTAAAAATATAATAAAAGTTTTAAAAATTATTTTCAATAAAAAAATTTAAATATCAAAAATAAAAGTCTATTCCTTCTATTTTTTCCAAAAATGCAACATTTTTTTACTAAAGATAGTTAAAAAATATTTATCATTTGTTCACTAAAAAATTTTTAAATTTAAAGTTTTCATCATACTATAGATTTTAACTAAATTTTCTGACTCATTTTATATTCAAAGTTTTACTTCCTTAATATAACTTCATACACATAATTATTTTTCAATAAAAAATCCAAATTTTATTTATAGCACATTTGAGAACAAATAAAATTTAAGTTTTTGAAAATTGTTTTTCATTCCCCCCAAACTTTAAATTTTTTGTTATAATAAAACATTCCAACATAGTAAAAAGATACATGGGTAGGAATAGAAAACTATAAGTATTATACTTGCAAGAATTTTTATATCCTAAATATGTAGGTATAACAAAATAAAATAAAAAACAACTAGATTAAATTTTAACCTTATATTTATAAAAGAAATTCAAAAGACTTCTCAAGTAGTGGAGGAAATGTAAGCAAATTCACACACACTTCAATAGAAATCTACAGCTAACACATATATGGTAGTAAATTGAAAAGTTAAGTATGAAATTTAATTAGTGGATTTAAATAGTGTTTTAAACTTTCCTAAATAGTTTCTGGAATAAGTTCTAAAACTAACAAACAAAATACACTAAAAATTCACTAACACATTTACTACCACAAAGACTTTAAACATTCACAGTACACAACATCCACAAATAACATAAAAACAAACTATAGTAGCTTATTAACTATTATATCAATAAAGTCCACATAACAACCATACTAAAAAGTTCACAGCATCAAACAAACTACTAAGTTCAACATAAAATAAAACATAACAATCCACAACACACACAAACTATAAATTATAATCCTCATCATCATCTCGTTCATTCCAGATACGTGTAGGCTCATATAGGGTAAAGTGTGGATGTTAGGGTAGCACAACACTATAGTCACCTCTAATCAATCTATCCATATAACTGTGATACTTCTCCTCATAATCACTATCTTTCTGAAGATAATCCCCAATATGATCTACCTTCCCTTCTCTATCATGAACTCTACCAACAGAATAATTGATATTATCTTTCATTTTGTTTAAGCTCAATCTGCGAATAAAAAAACTGACTTGATGAAGCTTGAAATGTGGAAGTACGAGATGTAGAAGTAGCAGAAGTAGATGCACTGGAAGCTCTAGAGAATCCTCCTCCCCAACCAAAAAGTGAATGCTCAGCATATGTTTTTCTATTCATATTGTTAATAGGCTTAAGAGGCTGAAGGACCTCTTTCCAATTTTTGGACATTACACTAGCCCGCTCACATAACAAATGTATAAGGGAAGCAAAACCGATACCTGTAGTGGTAGGGGCTTTGGAAGACATCCAAATACAATCATAAATAATCTTCCCAGTATCTATTGCCTTCCCCTGCTGAATAAAATAATTCAATGTAGCTCTTTCTCTCGTCACCTCGCTCAGATGATTGGTAGGCAGCATTTTGTATGATATGAAATAATGTCAAGCCTTAGAGGTGGTATTCAACTTTGAAGCAGGGAAGTTAACTATTCTCTCATTAGTAATTTTCCATAATCCTCTCCAATTAGTCAAAGCATAAATAATTTCATCCAATTCATCCTCCGTAGGATTATAATTTAAATAGAAACAAAATGTACTAGGTGGTAATATGTAAAACTCATTTATTACCTCGGGAGTACAATGTACCAACTACCCTCGGACTAACATAGAGTTTTCTTCTAACTCCGAGAGATTTGCATAGAACTCTTGTACAACAGAAGTAACTGCCATATCTTCAATTACTTCTCCTAGCTTATCAAAACCTCACTCTTGAATCAGTTTACATGATTGTAACGCTTGCACATATCGATCTTGAGCCTTCGAGCTTACAAACTTGTCTGAATCAAAAATGGATTCTGACTTGCTCCTCTTTGGTGCCATTTTTATAATTTATATAAAAATCACTATAAATTCCACATTCAACTTAAAATCACTAAACTTAACTTCTAAAGGCTTAAACTACTAAATCTAAGTAATTTACAAATTTTTTTCTCAAATTTTCACCATGAATAGTGATTTTTGGATTTCTCCAAAATACACTCAAACTATATGGTGAAAATCAAACATTCCTACTTATGAGTAGTGCACTTACCTCAAAAAAATAAATTCTAGCAAATTCCACTTGAAATTGCTAAAAAATCACAAAATTTGGTGATGCCCTAACATCCTATGTCGCGAACGCCAAAGGTAGAAGACGATGAGGTGAAAATTTTGTTATTTTTTTGGGTTTTTAAAACCTGAAAATTGAATTTCGTGAACTGGCGCCTAAGCGTGAAAGTACGGTGCTAAGCCATGACCACTGGCGCGTAAGTGTGGGGTCTTAGTGCTTACCCTTGAACTCGCTGTTTTCGTTAAATGCACATTATTGTTCACTCAATTAACCCACCCTAAATTCTAAATATATCATCACCATATAATCTTCTAATCTCAGAATTACGCTTCTATAGATTAAAAATGGGTTCAACACAAGTTTTTCACAAACACAAACTCATTAATTAATAAACAAATACAAATTACAAGTACAAATCACAAGTCTTTAATCTAATATCCTTGGATAAGATCTCATCTTTTCTACTCACATATAATCACCTTAAACAAAACACTAAATACATAAATAAAGAACACAAACACATTTATAACAAACAACATAAATAAACATTAAATGGTCCATTTTGACCAATTTGGTGAATGGGGTGACCAAATGGTTCAATTTGACCAAGTTTAACCAAATATAACCATTGTGACCAGGGTTGACAAATTTGACTAATGTTAAACAATTTAATCAAATTTGACCAATCATTTCAATTGGATGTATGTATTGAACAAACGATTATTGTGATAACTATTAGGTCATTTTAACCAAAGTTTGACCAGTTAGGTCAAGGGTTGACCTGGTGATTAATGTGGTGGTCATTGGGTCCAAAATTATCCATTTTGACCAAGTTTGACTAATTTAACCAAAATTGACTAGTTTGATAAAATTTGACCAATTCAGTGTTTAGGTTGACCAAATGGTCCATTTTGATCAATTTAGTGTCTGGGTTGATGAAATGATTCAATTTGACCAGGTTTGACCAATGTTAACCATTTTGACCAGGGTTGACTAATTTGACCAAAGTTGACAAATTTGACCAAATTTGACCAATTTAGTCAACTATATGTCTGTATTGACCACATGGTTATTGTGGTAACTATTAGGTCATTTTAACCAAAGTTTGACCAGTTGGGTCGAGGGTTGACCTGATGGTCAATGTGGTGGTCATTGGGTCCAAAATTGATCATTTTAACCAAGTTTGACTAATTTGACTAAAGTTGAAAATTTTGACCAAATTTGAACAATTTAGTGTTTAGGTTGACCAAATGGTCCCTTTTGACCATTTTGGCATCTGGGTTGACCAAATGGTTCAATTTGACCAAGTTTGACCAAAGTTAACCATTTTGATTAGGGTTGACCAATTCGACCAAATCTCACAATTTTGACCAAATTTGACCAATTTGGTCAAATTAGATATTTTTTTGACCAAATTGTTATTGTGGTAACTATTAGGTTATTTTAACGAAACTTTGACCAGTTAGGTCAAGGGTTGACCATGTGGTTAATGTGGTGCTCATTGGGTCCACAATTGACCATTTTGACTAAGTTTAACAAATTTAACCAAAGTTGACAAATTTGAACAATTTTCACCAATTTAGTGTTTAGGTTGACCAAATGGTCAATTTTGATCAATTTGGTGTCTAGGTTGACCAAATGGTTGAATTTGATCAAGTTTGACCAAAGTTAACCATTTTGACCAGGTTAACCAATTTGACCAAACTTGACCAGTTTGACCAAATTTGACCAATTTGGTCAATTGGATGTTTTTATTGACCAAATGGTTATTGCGGTAACTATTAGGTCATTTAAACCAATTTTTGACCAGTTAGGCCAAGGTTTGACCTGGTGGTAAAGGTGGTGGTCATTGGGTACAAAATTGACCTTTTTGATCAAGTTTGACTAATTTGACCAAAGTTGACCAGTTTGACTAAAGTTGACCAAATTAGTGTTTAGGTTGACTAAATTATCCATTTTGACCAACTTGGTGTCTGGGTTGACCAAATGGTTCAATTTGACCAAGTTTGACCAAAGTTAACCATTTTGACCAAGGTTGACTAATTTGACCAAAGTTGAGCAGTTTGACCAAAGTTGATCAGTTGGATGTCTGTATTAACAAAATGGTTATGATAGTAACTATTAGGTCATTTTAATCAAAGTTTGACCAGTTAGATTAAGAGTTGATCATGTGGTCAATGTGGTGGTCATTGGGTCCACAATTGACCATTTTGACCAAGTTTAACAAATTTGACCAAAGTTGACGAATTTGACCAAATTTCACAAATCTAGTGTTTAGGTTGACCAAATGGTCCACTTTGACCAATTTGGTGTCTGGGTTGACCAAATGGTTGAATTTGATCAAGTTTGACCAAAGTTAAACATTTTGACCGGGGTTGACCAATTTGACCAAAGTTGACCAGTTTGACTAAATTTGACCAATTTGGTCAATTGGATGTCTGTATTGATCAAATGGTTATTGTGATAACTATTAGGTCATTTTAACCAAATTTTGACCAGTTAGGTCAAGGGTTGACCTGGTGGTAAAGGTAGTGGTCATTAGGTCCAAAATTGATCGTTTTGACCAAGTTTGACTAATTTGACCAAAGTTGACCAGTTTGACCAAATTTGACAAATTTAGTGTTTAGGTTGACCAAATGGTCCATTTTGACCAATTTTGTGTCTGGGTTGACCAAATTGTTCAATTTGACCAAGTTTGACAAAAGTTGGCCATTTTGACCAGGTTTGCCCAATTTAACCAAAGTTTACCATTTTGAATAAATTTGACCAATTGGTTAATTGGATGTCTGTATTGACCAAATGGTGATTGTGGTAACTATTAAGCCTTTTTAACCAAAGTTCGACCAGTTAGGTCAAGGGTTGACTTGGTCGTCAATGCGGTGGTGACATGGTCTAAAATTGACCATTTTGACCAAGTTTGACTAATTTGACCAAAGTTGACAAGCTTGGCAAAATTTGACCAATTAAGTGTTTAGTTTGACCAAATGGTCCATTTTGACCAATTTGGTGTCTGGTTAACCAAATGGTTCAATTTGACCAAGTTTGACCAAAGTTGACCAGTTATACCAGGGTTGACAAATTTTACTAAAGTTGACCAGTTTGACCAAATTAGACTAATTAAGTCAATTGGGAGTCAGTATTAACCAAATGGTTATCGTGGTAACTATTAGGTCATTTTAACCAAAGTTTGACCAGTTAGGTCAAGGGTCAACCTGGTGGTCATCAGGTCCAAAATTAACCTTTTTGACCAAGTTTGACTAATTTGACCAAAGTTGACCAGTTTGACCAAATTTGACTACTTTAGTGTTTAGGTTGACCAAATGGTTAATATTGACCAATTTGGTGTCTGGATTGACCAAAACGTTCAATTTGACCAAGTTGGACCAAAGTTAACCATTATCACAAAGGTTAACCAATTCGACAAAAGTTGACCAATTTGACAAAAGTTGATCAATTTGACTAAATTTGACCAATTTGGTCAATTTGATGTCTGTATTGATCAAATGATTATTGTGGTAACTATTAGGTTATTTTAACTAAAGTTTGACCAGTTAGATCAAGGACTGACCTGGTGTTCATTGTGGTAGTCATTGGGTCTAAAATTGACCATTTTGACCAAGTTTGACTAGTTTGACCTAAGTTAGCTAGTTTGACCAAATTTGACCAATTTTGTGTTTAGGTTGACCAAAAGGTCCAATTTGACCAATTTGGTGTTAGTGTTGACCAGATGGTTCAATTTGACCAAGTTTGACCAAAGTTAATCACTTTGACCAGGGTTGACCAATTTGACCAAATTTAATCAAAGTTGACCAGTTTGATGTATGTATTGATCAAATGGTTATTATGGTAACCATTATGTCATTTTAACCAAAGTTTGACCAGTTAGGTCAAGGGTTGATCTGGTGGTCAATGTGGTGGTCATTGGGTCCAAAATTTACCATTTTGACAAAGTTTGACTAATTTGACCAAAGTTGATCATTTTGACCAAATTTGATCAATTTAGTGTTTAGGTTGACCAAATGGTCAAATTTGACCAATTTGGTGTCTGGTTGACCAAATGGTTTAATTTGAACAAGTTTGACCAAAGTTGATCATTTTAACCAGGTTGACTAATTTGACCAAAGTTGACAAATTTGACCAAATTTAACCAATTGGGTCAGTTGAATGTCTGCATTGACTAAATGGTTGTTATGGTAATCATTAGGTTATTTTAACCTAAGTTTGACTAGTTAGGACAAGAGTTGACATGGTGGTCAATGTGGTGGTCATTTGGTCCAAAATTGACCATTTTGATAAAGTTTGACTAACATGAGCAAAGTTGACCAGTTTGAACAAATTTGATTAATTTAGTGTTTAGGTTAACCAAAAGGTCCATTTTTAGCAATTTGGTGTCTAAGTTGATCAAATGATTCAATTTGACTAAGTTTGACCAAAGTTGACTATTTTTACCAGGGTTGATGGTGCGACTTTTTAAAATTTCCAAAATTTATGAACTCAGATTTATATATATTGATTTAGTTTGCTATCGAGTCACACAATTAAATGCAGGTATATGTATCACTCAAGTATTATAGGGCTCTAGTGGAGTCTTAGTTATCTGTCCCACAGGGAGGTAATTAATTTTATGGTATAGCACAGAAATCACTTTTCGAATCACAACACAATTGCAAGCAATTACTAATCTTAAAAGAGATGCAAACAGTTGTAGTTACTAATTATACCATAGTACGTTATAACTTTCTAGTAAGTTTAACTAACACAAGACAAAATTTATGACAAATGTTCAAATGTAAGAAAGAATCCTCCTCTTCTCCAATCATAATGTGAAGATTTAGTGACATAGATTAGTGATGCAATAGTATTGTGCCAAATAGGAGCATTCATATTCTTTACCCTCTTCCGAGCGATATAAAGTTCATTGGCTAATCCTAAGTGTAGTACCCAAATTCGTGGTTAGGCTGGGAGGATCAAAAATAAGTTTTAACAATTCAATTGGCCAGATAAAAAAGTAAATGAAGTATGAAGTAAAAAGGTAATTACAAAATCTCCATAATAAATCGGCATATCATTTTTATATCACAACATCAACACATAACATGAAAAGGAGGAAGACAAAGAAATCTACTCAAGACTCATGAGGAAAAGACGATAAAAGATGGATTATATATAAAAGCAACGTCATACAAAGAGAGTAAAGAAAATACAACTTATCTCAAAATATTTCCAAGCGAATCTCAAGGAATTCCTTTGACTTCTCTTCTTTGTTCATAATAACACATAATTCTCTCTTTAGATAAGTAAGGAAGAAGAAATCTCTCACTTTCTCTCTCCTCCTACACTCCTTAGAAGAGAACACACAAACCTTAGATTTCTTAAACAAAATGAAAAGGCACACTCACTCTTCACTCCCTCACACTCTTATCTCTCTCCCCCGCTCTAAATTTGGCTCCAAAACAGTTTGAATCCAGCTATAACTGATTTCCCAAGTATTTCTTCAAGCATCCCTCCCAAATCTGGCCAAATACATTGAATCTTGTTTGAAATCTGGATAGGGTGCGGTCCGGCGCAGGATAGGGCGCCGTCCGGCACTATTTTCTGCCTTCTGGTCCAAAAGTCTCTGTAAATTGGCGTGGTTCGGCGCTTGACAGCGGCTGTTGACCTCATTTTTGATGAGTTCTTTTCTCTTCTCTCTCCTTAGTACTTAGGATCTAGCCAAAGGGCTTCTCCTTGACTATCTTAGAGGACTAGAAATGGGACCCATCACTTATATTCAAACACTTCTTCGCTCCCTTCAAACCCCACAAGTTTGATTGTAGACCCCTAAGCCACTTGGAGGGTTAAAATCAAATGTGGAGGTTTAAAGGATGAGTTTCCTATATGACTCTTTGACCTTAGAATTACCCTGGGAGGCTTGGACTGGTGAGGGTAAGCTTGCACACACCACACTCCCACACACACACATTCCAAACCCTAAAACTACCTTTAACCAATTTGACTCCCTGACTCATGTAGGTAACTCATATGGATGGACCTTGACCCCTAGGCCCCTAGCTAAGAGGGTTAGGAACAACATATTGAGTGCCTAAAATGAGTCCTCTCATGGATTTTGTGAGCTTAATATGGCTTCATGGCTCAACCAAAATGATTTCATTTCAGTCACACTTGATCAATCATCACTTTTCCAAAATTTCAATTTTTGACCCCCGGGACCCTAAACCCACCAAGCCTACCAAATGCCCTTGAAATTGCCCAAAATTTGCAAAATTGCCTAAATTACTCAAAATTCCTCAAAACCAATCCTAAACACTTCCCCTCACTCAACTTGATCATCCATGGCCAAATACACCAAAATTTTCCAAAAATACCCCTCAATACCCTCCAAATACCCAAAATACCCTTTTAACCCAAAAATTCAAAAAATCCAGAAAATTCCCAGAAAATCCCAAATATTCCCAATTTTATTTTTTTCAACTACACCATAAGCCAATTTTTCAATTTGGCCCACTTTTACTAAAATCCCCAATTTGACCTATTTTTAACCTAAGTGGACCCAATGTCCCACCAAACCAACCCAATTGACCTAAATTTTGATCCAATTCAATTCTAAGCTTCAATTTAATATCCCCAATATCAATTTAGACCAAATCCAAACCCAATTTTATCAACATGTGGATCCAATTTCAATTTGAAGCTTAAAGCCCAATTTTGTCTCATGACCTAAACTTAGCCCAAACCAACCCAACTTAACTCCAATCAACCCCAAATCTTTTCCTAAAACCTTCCTAACATCCCCACAAACAAAACACTAACATGATTTGCCCCAAATTTGAAACCAAACTCCACCCAAACCTAACCCAAACTAAAAAAATCCCCAATTTGGCCTAAATCCATCATGAACCCAAATGAGCCCAAATCCCAAAATCAAAACCCAACCAAAGTTGAAAACTCTTTGTCACACCCCCATAAACATTTTCCAACATTAATTTTACATCAAACCCAATATTAACCCAACCTTAGCCTAAGTTAGCCCAATCTGGCCTATTTTGACCCCATTACTAAAAAAGCCTAAATTGAACCCAATTCAACTCAAAATCACCCCAAACTTGTTCCAAACTACTCATGACACATTATTAAACTAATCCCAACATTTATTTGATACAACCGCTCACCAATTTTCATCCATCAATTTATTTCAAAACCTAAAAGCCCACTTCCTTAAACCATTTTAAAAGCCCATCCAAAATGATTTCAAAAGGCCCAAAATCAACCCAAAGCCCACATGACATTTCTTTCTATCATCCCTTTAATCAAAATCACCCCTAAGTTTCAAAATCATCATTAAAACATTCCAAATCAAGCTTCATGAAAATTTTCCACCAAAATACCAAAATTCCTAAAATCTACTTCCATGAAATTGACCAAGCCTTGCCCTAAGCCACATGGAGCCATTGAGCCATGCATAAGCCATATGCAAGCCATGGGAGCCACTTTCCACCTCACCAAGCCATTAATGGCAAGAAGAGGGGGGTCTTTCTTAAACCTTCATTAAGCATTTTTAACCTCATCCATGTCACACTCAAAACTAAGCTTAGCTACCTCACCTTGGATGGAGACTTCACCACCCCTTCCTAGCTGATCCAAGTGATTCTTTTCAGCCCAAGACCTGGCCTTGGGTTGTGCACCAAGCCTAAAACCATGGGTTGACCAAATTGAACCCAAAATAAGCCTCCCCATTCCATTTTCAATTCAGCCCCTTTACACTTGGCCAACTCTAATTGACTTCACCAAATTCAAGCCCTGACCCTCCTGATCAGGATGGTGACCTGACCCTGGCCGGCCAGCCACCACAGCCACCGAAAAACACTAGGCCTAAAGCACCCCTGTGAACCAAATTTCAAATTCTTCTCTGCTGAGCTGTCTCATGGCTAGTGGACACCATGACTGTTCTTCTCCTCACCAGAGCAGTTGATCCAGGCCATCAAACCCCCCTGGGAAGCCCTCCAGCCACCTCTATTTAAACACCACCACCACTCGGCCAAAAGGGGTGCTGAACCAAACCTTACCAAAACTCTGCCAAAATCACTCCACACTCTTCTCTTAGCATTAAGCACTTGATCCCCACTGAAATCCAGCCCTAATTTCTCCTCTGTGAGCTCAATTTCAGAGTTGAATTCTAAGCCCAAAACCAGGACACTCCACCATAGTGAGTCAATCCTTAAATTGACTGACCCTACACCTTCACCGGACCAAGAGGAGAAGTTTTCCAGGAAATGCCCCCTCACCAGGCCAGCCATTTCTTCCAGAGACCAAAGCTTGAAATCGGGTTTGGTGAAAGTTGTACCTAGACAATTCCCTAGAGCCAGAGACTTCATCTGGAACTTCCCTAGGTTCAATCGAAGGTGCCACAACTCTCTGATTGAAGCTTCACTTCTCAGAGCAAAGGTATGGATCGCCTCCTTCCCGAGAGCTTCCAGTGATTCTTCATTTCATTTGAGTCCATTTCATAGCATGTTATCCATATGGATATGTTCGTCTTATCGAGACGAGTCCATAGAGCATAAGAACGTGAAGATTGGTTAAGTATCTAGCGAGATCTTAAGGTTTTAGGGTGGACGGCTCTCGGGTTGAACCAGATGGAGACGATGACCAGGAACCGTCGGATTGTGCGTGTATCGAACGGACGATCCAGATCGCGTCGGACGAGTGAACGGGACATGAACCGCGGGCCCCCGGAGCGCTGAGTTAGAGGGAGGTGACGCGTGGCTTTTCGGAGCTGCCGAGGTTGAGTCAGCGCCGCGTGGATAAGTAGGAAATTAGGGGTATTTTTTTATTTATTTAAATACCCAGAACTTCAAAAATCCATATCTTTGTGTAGAAAAATCACAAAAATAAGATAAAAATACACTCTTGCTCAGTGAATAGAGGAGAACAATGTTAAAAAAGAATTAAGTTATTTTGATGAGTATTTTATTTTTAATTAATTATTTACTGCTTTCAGTATTTTAATTCTCCATGCATCCATACAATTCACCATGGCATGAGACCATAAGGCTTTTGTAGCCTCTGTTCTTGAGAACATTACCTGAATTGTCCAAGGCCAGAGGCCATCTCTATGGCAAGTTATTAATTTTTCAAATTTAAGTGCCTATTTTGGCATTTTAATTCCAATAATTAGCATATTGTTCAATAAATTCTAAGAAAATTAGGAGAAGTATCTTTGGATCAGAGGACCCTAGGAAAAATATATTTTGAGTTAACTCATTAAGAATAACCCTAATTGGCCTAAACACTCAAAACTGAACCCTAATTAATTAAGAGTAACCACACATCAAAATTGCTTGAAATCAATTCTCCACTGTTACTTAGGGTATAGAGAACCTCACATAAAAAGTTGAAGCTAATTGGAAATGATTTGACCCACTAAATGGATCATTTAATTTGCATGATCACTTTTAAACTTTAAAAATTCATAAAACACAAAACATTTCAAAAATTCACAAAAATGGTTTTGGGGCTTCTCTGATGTTAGGGGAGTCTAAGAAAATTAAAATTAGAATTTTCTAAAAATTTTCATTTTTAACCATATTTTCAATATTTTAATAATTAAAAAATAATAAAAATCATAAAGATATCATATTTTGCTTCCTAATCACTTAGCAACAAACCAAATATTTTTCCTAAGTTTATAGGTTAAGATATTGAATTTTAAAGGCTTAAAACAATTTTTAATATTAAAAAATGAATTTCCTTACATTTTCACTAAATTAATTCTAATAAATCAAAGAAAAATCAGAAAAATATAAAATTTGTTTCTCTGAACTTCTTGAGGTCAAAGAGATTTATGAAAAATATAAAATCCATTTTTCAACTTTAATTTTATTTTATAATTAATTAACACTCCAAAACCCAAAATAATTATAATAAATAAAATATAATTCAAAAAAATCACCAAAATTAGTCAAAATGGTCCTCTAGTCAATAGAAACATCCCATAATTTTCCTAAGGACAGAAACCTTACCTTGGTCATGTTGTTGAATTTTCATTTAAAACCCATATTTTTTTCACAAAAATAAATATATAAATTAAATTAAATTTAGAAAAATCACATTTTCTCCTCTAGTGTCTTAATTGACATATGAGTGAAGTGGCATAAAAATTTTAAGTTCATTTGACCATACTTTGATGAGTTATGAAATAAATAAGCCCAAAGGGGCATAAAGGTAATTAAAGGATTTTAACCTTAATTAATATTTAGGTTTACTCAAAGGGAGGGTGAAATATCTAATCTTAAATTTTCATTAGATGATTGAAACCTAGGGAATTAAGGGTAAAAACCCATTAATCATCTTGAAAATATTTAAAGTAAATTTTAATTAATTAAACAATTTGAATTTTGGAAGAATAAGTTGAAGTTTGGATTATTAAGATTAGGGATATGATTTAAGAAGTTATCAATTCTTTAATTTAAAACCCCTAAATGAATCACTTTAATAATATTCAACTCTTAATCAAACTCAAAAAAATGATAATTAAAATTAATAATTAAATAATTAAAAGGAAAATAAACCTTAATTAAATTAAAAGCTTAAAACATTAAGTGATTTGATAATCAAATTGAAATAAATTTAGGACATTAAAATTAATTTGAAATTACTTAAAAAACTAATCTAAAACAAATTTGAAACATTAAAGAAAATCAACCTTAAGACAATTCATAATTAAAAACACAAAAAATCAAACCAATTAAAATTGACCTAAAGTGTTACAATTAAGTCAAATTAAATTTAAATCATTAAAAGTTTAATTAAATTGAGTAATCTAAACACCTCTTTCGAATCAAACAATTTAAAACACTTAAAGAGAAAATCAACTTGAATTTTGAAACTAAATTAAATCATCCTATATCATCAATTCAACTTTAATCAAAGCGGTTAAATTCTTTAACAAATTGATTTGCCCCCTAAAGGCCTTCATTACTATAACTCTTAAGTAAAGCATCAAGTGAATTGTCACTTTACTCATAGGATAATCAAACATCCTAATTCACTGAGCAAGAAACAAACTAAACTAAATTTTTGGATGATCAATTCACCAATACAATAAAACTCATTTGGACTCAAAGTAATCCCAAAAATATTGAAAAGATGTTTAGGACTCATCCTAAACACTTCCTAAATATGATGAGGTGTTTTAGAAGAACAATCGAACTTAATTGTTCTTTGGTAAAGAAAATCATCCACAAAAACAAAAGAACCTAGACGTCATAGGGATTGACTAGCAATAGGATTAGGATTTTGGTAGACAACCAGAACCTTTCCTTAGCTTTACCTAGGTACTTGTTGCAAATATATAAATGCCTTAACATGTGTTTTAAGTGCAGCTTGGAAATGACGAGAAGACCCTCCAGGTACACTTTTATTTTATTGTAATTTATTTACTTACCTGTACTGCACTTTGCTTTTCTTGCATGTTAAATAAGATTGACACCCTGAATGAAAACTAAAACCTTTAGGATAGCCACAAAACTGAAACCCAAAACTAAATTAAAAGTTACAACAAGATAAAATTCATCGCCACAACATTTCAAAATATAAAACAACTCAAAGTTTAATCACAAACAGAACAACAAAACTACAACTATAACTAAATTAAAACGTCTCATTGGATGATCGGGAATACCTCGAATAATGTAACCCACGTGTTGCTAACGAGATTTCCCACGGTCTAAATGAAAGTGTGGAACCCATTCAGTTGAGTTTAGAAAATTCATCTGGACTAAGTGAATCCGATGAAAATAACGGTGCCGGGATGACGGAACCGTGGGATCTTAATCGGTTCTGTTTAACCAACTTTAAGATTTATTTTAATTAAAACATTAAAGACATTTGGACTTTAAGATTTATCTAAACCAAAACACTTCTCTCATCTCTTGATTATCACTTTCTAAAAATAAACCTCTGCAACAACAAGGAGCTTGGAGCAAAGTGGGCAGCACGACCATCGTCGTCAGCAAAACTTGTGCCTACTTCAGCTAAACCCTTCTTTAGTATTAAATAACCAAGCCATAGGATTTCGAGGTAGTTTGCCTAGTGCAACATAAATCCTCAACCATTTCGTTAGGAACTTACATAATCATTTTATGCAAATTAAGTCCTAACTGGTCTTAGGATTCTTAGGTAGTTGTTTGGTACGACATAAACCCTCACATCTTCGAGGCTACTTGTGTGATTATATCATACAAATATAAGTCCTAATTAACTAAAATTGGCAGGATTACAACATTAAATAAACTCTCAAATTGAAGCCAATCATAGGATAGTTGGGAAGTCACCGAAATCCACTTCGGGTCTGTGACATCCCCTACTTCTCTTCCTTTGGATTCTTAAAATAAACTGTTCCAAATTTGATCCATTCCCTATTGAAATTTTCTAAATCCAATTCATTTGAAACCTCAAACTTTGAAATTCTTAAGAGCAAAACCACTGATCATTATCGAGAGTTTTCTTAAATGATTCCCGTCATTTAAGATGTAATTAACTATAGGGGCTTGCCCTTATAGGAAACTTTAAGATCCCGAGTAATATAAACCACGCTTAATTCCCTTATATTAAGCAGAGGAACTTGTCGGCTTATAAAATTGGTTCGCAGACCAAACGGATGTCACAAATCTTCTAGTTTATTTAATCAAGCCCCATCGTCAAGCAGTGTGTTTGTCCTTCGAGATAGATACAAAGTTTGTGATGCAGTGCTCGTTTATATAAACTATTTGGGATGTGAGATTGGTTTAATTTCATATCTTAAAATTTTCAAACTTAAAATTATTTTCAAAATCAAATGCTACTTTATAAATTATATATATCTATATTTAAATTAAATTTAAAATCTAAAATTCACCAACAATTTCTGTAGGCGACCCCTTTTCAAAATACAACACTCAACCTAAAAATATGCCGACAGCGCCGTTCAATGCTAGTTCAATAAATTGTATTATGCTCCAAATTTGCTCCTTTTATCTTCCTTCTGCTCCAAAGGCCTAAAATCATTGTACATGTATGAAATCATGAAAAATATCTTTCTTTAAAGTGCAATATCATCAAAAATAGGTATGAAATGGACATTAAAAAACTATCAAATTTTCAGTGGATCATGACCAAGGTTGACCAGTTTGACCAAATTTGACTAATTGGGACAATTGAATGTCTGTATTAACCAAATGGTTATTGTTGTAACTATTACGACATTTTAACAAAGTTTGACTAGTTAGGTCAATGAATGATCTGGTGGTCAATAAGGTGGTCGTTGGGTCCAAAATTAACCATTTTGAACAAGTTTTACTAATTTGACCAAAGTTGACCAGTTTAACAAAATTTGATCACTTTAGTGTTTAGGTTGACCAAATGGTCCATTTTGACCAATTTGGTGTGTGGGTTGACCAAATGGTTCAACTTGACCAAGTTTCACCAAAGTTGACAATTTTGAGCAGGGTTGACCAAAGTTGACCAGTTAGAACAAATTTTACCAATTGGGTTAATTGGATATCTATATTGACCAAATGGTTATTATGGTAACTTTTAGGTAATTTAATCCAAAGTATGACCAGTTAGGTCAAGGGTTAACCGGGTGGCCAATGTTGTAGTCATTTGGTCCAAAATTTAACATTTTGATCAAGTTTGACTAATTTGACCAAAGTTGATCAGTTTGACCAAATTTGACCAATTTAGTGTTTAGGTTGACCAAATTATTCATTTTGACCAATTTGGTGTCTAGGTTAACCAAATGGTTCAATTTGACCAAGCTTGACTAATGTTCACCATTTTCACTAGGGTTTGCCAATTTGACTAAAGTTGATTAGTTCGACAAAATTTGACCAATGTGGTCAATTGGATATCTGTATTGATGAAATGATTGTTGTGGTAACTATTAGGTCATTTTAACCAAAGTTTGATGAGTTAGGTCACGGGTTAACCTGCTGGTCAATGTGGTGGTCATTAGGTCCAAAATTGACCATTTTGTCCAAGTTTAACTAATTTGACCAAAATTGATTAGTTTGACAAAATTTGACCAATTTCGTGTTTAGGTTGACCAAATAGTCTATTTTTACCAATTTGGTGTATAGGTTGACTAAATGGTTCAGTTTGACCAAAGTTAACCATTTTAACAAGGGTTGACCAATTTGACCAAAGTTGACCGATTTGACCAAATTTAACCAAAGTTAACCAGTTAGATGTCTTTTTTGACCAAATGGTTATTATGGTAACTATTGTCATTTTAACCAAAGTTTCACTAGTTAGGTCAAATATTAACCTGTTGATCAATGTGGTGGTCATTAAGTCTAAAATTGACCATTTTGACCAAGTTTAACTAATTTGACCAAAGCTGACCATTTTGGCAAACTTTGACCATTTTAGTGTTTAGGTTGACCGAATGGTCCATTTTGACCAATATGGTGTCTGGGGCGACCAAATGGTTCAATTTGACCAAGTTTGACAAAACATGACAGTTTTGACCAGGGTTGACCAATTTCACCAAAACATTGACCAATTTGACCAAATTTGACCAACTCGGTCAATTGGATGTTTTTATTGACCAAATTCTTATTGCGGTAGCTATTAAGTCATTTTAACCAAAGTTTGACCAGTTAGGTCAAGGGTTGACCTGGTGATTAATGTGGTGGTGATTCGGTCCAAAGTTGACCATTTTGACTCTTTCGACTAATTTGATCAAAGTTAATAAGTTTGACAAACTTTGACCAATTTAGTATTTAGGTTGACCAAATTGTCCATTTTGACTAATTTGGTGTCTGGGTTGACCAAATGGTTCAATTTGACCAAGTTTGACCAAAGTTGACCATTTTGACCAAGGTTGACCAATTTGACCAGGGTTGACCAATTTGACCAAAGTTAACCAGTTTGACCAAATTTGACCAATTTGGTCAATTGGATATATGTATTGACCAGGTGGTTTTTGTGGTTAATATTAGGTCAATTAAACTAAAGTTTGACCAATTATGTCAAGGGTTAACTTGGTGGTCATTGTGGTGGTCATTGGGTCAAAAATTGACCATTTTGACCAAGTTTGATTAATTTTACCAAAGTTGAACATTTTGACCAAATTTGACCTATTTATGTTTTGGTTGACAAAATGGTTCATCTTTTTGACTAATTTAGAGTATGGGTTAACCAAATGGTTCAATTTGACCAAGTTTGTCCAAAGTTAACCATTTAGATCAGGCTTGGCCAATTTGACTAAAGTTGACTAGATTGACCAAATTTGACCAAAGTTTACCAATAGGATATTTTTATTGACCAAATGGTTATTGTGGTAACTATTAGGTCATTTTAACTAAAGTTTGACTAGTTAGTTCAAGGGTTAACCTAAAGGTCAATTTGTCGGTGATTGGGTCCAAAATTGATCATTTTGACCAAGTTTGACTAATTTGACCAATGTTGAATAGTTTGACTAAATTTGACCAATTTAGTGTTTAGGTTGACCAAATGGTCCATCTTGACTAATTTGGTGTATGGGTTGACCAAATGGTTCAATTTGACCGAGTTTAACCAAACATTACCATTTTGATTAGGGTTGACTAATTTGACCAAAGTTGACCACTTAGACTAAATTTGATCAATTGGGTCAATTAGATATAGGTATTGACCAAGTGGTTATTGTGGTAACTATTAGTTCATTTTAGCTAAAGTTTAACTAGTTAGGTTAAGGGTTGACTTAAAGATCAATGTTGTAGTCATTGGGTCCAAAATTGATCATTTTGACCAAGTTTGACTAATTTGACCAAAGTTGACAAGTTTGACAAAATTTAACCAATTTAGTGTTTAGGTTGACCAAATGGTCCATTTTGACTAATTTGGTGTATGGGGTGACCAAATGGATGAATTTGACCAAGTTTGAATAAAGTTGATAATTTTGACCAGGTTGACCAAGTTGACCAAAGTTGACCAGTTTAACAAAATTTGACCAATTGGATCAATTGGATGTCTATATTAACTAAATGGTTATTGTGGAAAATATTCAGTCATTTTAACTAATGTTTTACCAGTTAGGTCAAGGGTTGACCTGATGGTCAATGTGGTGGTCATTGGGTACAAAATTGAACATTTTGACCAAGTTTGAGTAATTTGGCCAAAGTTGAGCAATTTGACATAATTTGGTCAATTTAATATTTAGGGTAACCAAATGGTCCATTTTGACAAATTTGGTGTCTAGGTTGACAAAATGGTTTAATTTGACCAAATTTGACCAAATTTGACCAAATGGTTATTGTGGTGACTATTAGGTCATTTTAACGAATGTTTGACCAGTTAGGTCAAGGTTTGATGTGGTGGTCAATGTGGTTTTCATTGTGTCCAAAATTTATTTTTTGAACTAGTTTGAATAACTTCACAAAAGTTGACCAGTTTGATCAAATTTAACCAATTTATTGTTTAGGTTCACAAAATGGTCCATTTTGACCAATTTGGTGTCTGGGTTGACCAAATGATTCAATTTGACCAAGTTTGACCAAAGTTAACCATTTTGACCAGGGTTGACCAATTTGACCAAAGTTAACCTATTGGATGTCTGTATTGACCAAATGGTTATTGTGGTAACTAATAGGTCATTTTAGTCAAAGTTGGACCAGTTAGGTCAAGGGTTGACCTGGTGGTCAATGTGTTGGTCATTGGGTACAAAATTGAATATTTTGACCAACTTTAACTAATTTGACCAAAATTGACCAGTTTGACCAATTTAGTGTTTAGGTTGACCAAATGGTCCATTTTGACCAAGTTTGACCGTGTTGACCAGGCTGATCAATTTGACCAATGTTGACCAGTTTGACCAAATGTGACCAATTGGGCTAGTTAGATGTATGTATTCACCAAATGGTTTTTGTGGTCACTATTAGGTCATTTTAACTAAAGTTTAACTAGTTAGGTAAAGGGTTAACCTAGTGGTCAATGTGGTGGTCATTAAGTCCAAAATTAACCATTTTGACCAAGTTTGACTAGGTTGATCAAAGTTAACCAATTTGACCAAATTTGACTAATTTAGTGTTTATGTTGACCAAATGGTCCATTTTGACCAATTTGGTTTTTGGGTTGACCAAATGGTTCAATTTGACCAAGTTTGACCAAACATGACCAGTTTGACTAAACATGACAATTTTGACCAAGGTTGACCAATTTGACTAAATTTGACCAGTATGACCAAAGTTGACCAATTGGTCAGTTGGATATCTGTATTGACCAAATGGTTATTGTGATAATTATTAGGTAATTTTAACCAAAGTTTGACCAGTTAGGTCAAGGGTTGACTTGGTGATCAATGTGATGGTCATTGAGTCCAAAATTAATCATTTTGACCAAGTTTTACTAATTTAACCAAAGTTGACCAGTTTGACCAATTTCCTATTTATGTCAACCAAATGGTCCATTTTGACCAATTTGGTGTCTGGGTTGATGTTACGACTTTTTTAAATTGTCAAAATTTATGAACTCAGATATATATATATATATATATATTAATTTAGTTTTCTATTGAGTCACACAATTAAACACAAGTATACGTATTACTCAAGTAATACAGGGCTCTAATGGAGTCTTAGTTATCGATCCCACGATGAGGTATTTAATTCTATAATGGAGCACAAAAATCACTACATGAATCAGAACACAATTACAGTAATTACTAATAATAAAAAGATGATTATAAAGTTGCAGTTACTAATTCTACCAAAGTATTTTCTAACTTCCTAACACAGTTAACTAACACAAGAATAAATTTATGACAAAAGTTCAAATGGAAGAAAAAATCTTCCTCCTCTCCAATCATAATGTGATGATTTAGTGACATAGATTAGTGATGCAATAATATTGTGCCAAATAGGAGCATTCCCATACTTTACCCTCTTCCGAGTGAAATAAAAAACATCGGCTAATCCTAAGTTTAATCCCTAAATCCGTGGTTAGGCTGGGAGAATATCAGTTGTCACTACAGAGCTCCCACTTCCCTTCACCTGAAGGCTAACTCTCGCTTTGGTTTCCAAACCCTAGGACCAAATTAGGGATTTTTGTCTGTTACTCTAAAATCTCCAATTCTACGCCCATCAAAATTTATTTCTCTATTTATTTGCACTCAATCCCCATGAACTACGTCACTCATTCATGGACATTGAATGTGACCTTCACTTTTTTTGTAGAACTCATAATCCTTTCGAAACATATGTTTCACAACAAGTTTTAACAATTCAATTGGCCAGATCAAAAAGTAAATGAAATAAGAAGTGAAAAGGTCATCAAAAATTCTCCATAATAAATCGACACATTATTTCCATATCACAACATCAACACATCACATGAAAAGGAGGAAGACAAAGAAATCTACTCAAGACTCATTAGGAAAGGACAACAAAAGATGTGTCGGCGTATTTTTAGGTAGTAAGTTTAATTTAAATATATATAAAATAGGGAAAGTAGCATTTTGATTTTTGAAAAATAATTTTTAATTTGAAAATTTTTAATATGAAATCAAATTTATCTCACATCCCAAATAGTTTATATAAACGAGCACCACACCACAAACCGTGTATCTATCCCGAAGAATAGATACACTGCTTGATGATGGGGCTCAATTAAATAAACTAGAAGATTTGTGACATCAGTTTGGTCTACAAACTAATTTTATAAGCTAACAAATTTCCCTGCTTAATATAAAGGAATTAAGCAGGGTTTATATTACTTGGATTCTTAAAGTTTCATGTAAGGGCAAGCCCCTATAGTTAATTACATCTTAAATAACTGGAATCATTTAAGAAAACTCTGGATAATGATCAGTGGTTTTGATCTTAGGAATTTCAAAGTTTAAGGTTTCAAATGATTGAATTTTGGAAATTTCAAAAGGGAATAGATTAAAGTTAGAACAGTTATTTTTCAGAATCTAAAGGAAGAGAAGTAGGGGAATCTGAGGATCCAAGAGGAATCTTGGCTGCTTCCCAAACTATCCTATGATTTGGCTTAAATTTAGGGAGAATTATTTAATGTTTCAATCCTGCCAATTTTAGTTAATTAGGACTTCTATTAGTATGAAATAATCATACAAATAGCCTCGAAGATGTGAGGGTTTATGTCGTACCAAACGACTACCTCAGAGTCCTAAGACCGGTTAGGGCTTAATCTGCATAACATGATTATGCAAATGCCTAACGAAAAGCTGAGGGTTTATGTTGCATTAAGAAAACTACTTATGGCTTTGTTATTTAATTCTAGGAAAGGTTTTGTTGAAGTAGACACAAGTTTTGCTGATGATGATGGTCGTGCTGCCCACCGTGCTCCAAGCTCCTTGTTGTTGCAGAGGTTTAGTTTTAGAAGTGGCAATCAAGATATGAGAGAATTGTTTTGGTTTAGAAAAGTTGAAAATTTAGATGGCTTAATGTTTTAATTAAAACAAATCTTAAAGTTGATTAAGCAGAACAGATTAAGATCCCACGGTTCCGTCATCCCTGCACCGTTATTTTCATCGGATTCACTTAGTCCAAATGAATTTGCTAAACTCAACTGAACGAGTTCCCCACTTTCATTTAGACAGTGGGAAATCTCGTTAGCAACACGTGGTTTACATCGTCCGGGGGATTCTCGATCATCCAATGAGACATTTTAATTTTAGTTGTAATTGCAGTTTTATTTTTGTTGGTGATTAAGTTTTGAGTTGTTTAAACATGCTGGGTTCGATCATTTTCATGCATTTATAAGTACGAGAAAGTAAGACATTAATAAATTGCTAAATGTAAATCACAATAAACTTAAAAGCGTACATGGTGAGCATTCCTGTCATCTTCACCTGCACTTAAAATACATGTCAGAGCAAATACCTAGGTAAGACTAAGGGATGGTTCTGGTTGTCTTCCAAAATCCTAATCCTATTTCTAGTCATTTCCTATGACATCTAGGTTCTCGTGTTTTGTTCAGAATGATTTTCTTCACCAAAGAACAATGAAGTCTCACTGTTCTTTTAAAAAATTCCATCAAGTTAGAGAAGTGCTAGGAACTAAATTCTAAACATCTTCTTAAACATTTTAGGGATTATTTTGAGTTCAGTTAGTTTCATTGTGGTGATGAATCGATCACCCAGATTACTTTTGCTCAGTGAATTAGGATGTTTGATTATCCTGTAAGTTAAGTGACATTTCACTTGATGTTTCATTTGAGAGTTATGATAATAAAAGCCTTCAGGGGCGAATCAGTTTGTTAAGGGATTTAACTAACAAGATTGAATTGTTGTTTCAAAACAGTTTAACTTAGTTATAAAATTTCATGTTGGTTTTTTAAGAGTTTTAAAGTTGTTCAAGTTAAAGAAGTGTTAATACAATTTAATTCCATTAAGTTTCGATAATTCAAACTTGTTTTAAATATTTTTAGGTTGATTTGATTATTACATTTTAATTGTAACTTGTTTTTGAGATTAATTCTTAACTTTTCAAATTTGCAATGATTTCAAATTCACATTAGTGTTTTGGGTTCATTTTAATTTAAATAAGCTAATGTTTTCAACATTAATTTAATTAAAGATTGCTTTCTTTTTTAATTAGTTTCAATCATCATTATTAGAATTAATTAAGAGCTTAATATATAATTCAATTAGGGACTTTAAATTAAAGAATTGATATCTTTTTAAGTCATATCCCTAATTTTAATAATCCAATATTTAATTATTCTTCTAAAATTTAATTGGCTTAATTAATTAGGATTTCATTTTTTATGTTGTAGGTGATCAATGAGTTTCTACCTCTTAATTCCCCAAGTTTCAATCTTCCAAGAGAAAGATTAGGATCAAATATCTTACCCTCCCTTTGATTAAGCCTAAAGTATTAATTAGGGTTAAAATTCTTTAATTACCTTTATGCCCTGTTAAACATATTCATCTCATAACTCATTAAATTAAGCTCAAATGAACTTGAAATTTTTTTGACACTTCACCTACATGTCAATTAAGACATTAGAGGAGAAAATGTAATTTTTATATTTTTAATTTAATTTATATAATCATTTAATGAAAAATAAGGATTTTTTATGAAAATTCAACAACATGACCAAGACAAAGTTCCTTTCCTTAGGAAAGTTATGAGATGTTTCTACTAACCAGAGGACCACTTGGACCAGTTTTAGTGATTTTTGAATTATATTTTATTTATTATAATTATTTTAAGTTTTAGAATATTAATTAATTATAAAATAAAATTAAAGTTAAAAATTAAATTTAATATTTTTCTGAAATCTCTCTGATCTCAAGGAGTTCAGAGAAACAAATTTTATTTTTTTTATTTTTCTTTAAAATTTTAGAATTATTTTAGTGGGAAAGGTTAAAAAAAATTATTTTTAATATTAAAAATGCATTAAGCCTTTAAAATTCAATATCTTTTCTTAGGGACTTAAAAAAATATTTGGTGGGTTCCTAAGTGATTAGGAGTCCAAATATGACATCTTTGTGAGTTTTATTATTTTTTTGATTTTTTTATTTTTTTAAATTATTAAACTATTTAGAAATAGGTTAGAAAATGAAAATTTTAGAAAAATTCCAATTTTAATTTTCTTAGACTTCTCTGATCCCAGAGAGGTCTCAAAATGAATTTGGTAGATTTTTGAAATGTATTTTGGGTTTTATGAATTTTTAAAGTTTAAAAGTGGCCATGTTATTTAGAAAATTCATTTAGTGGGTTAAAACATTTCCAACTGATTCCAAATTTTATATGGGCTTCCTCTGACCCTAAAGATCAGTGGAGAAAAGATTTCAAGTCATTTTTATTTTTAATTTGCCCTAATTAATTCAAGGTTGGTTTTAGGTTAAGTGAACCATTAGGATTATTTGTAATGTTTTAAGCCATGAAATAATTATCCCAAGTCCCTCTGGTCATAAGGAACCTATCCTAATTTTTCTAGAATTTTCTTAAAAATATGCTATTTACTGGAATTAAAATACCAAAACAAGCATCAAAATTTGGAAAATAGATAACTTGTCATAGGGATGACCTCTGGCTTTGAAAAATTCAGGGAATGTTCCCAAGAGCAGAGGCTACAAAAGCTTTATGGTCTCATGCCATAGTGAATTATATGTGTGAATGGAGAATTAAAATACTCAAATAAGTGTTAAACTAATTAAAAATAAAATACTCAACAAAATAGACCATTCTTTATCCACATTATTCTCCTCTGTTCACTGAGTAAGAGAGTATTTTTAGTTTATTTTTGTGATTTTTCTACACAAAGATATGGATTTTTGAAGTTCTGGGCATTTAAATAATTCAAAAATACCTTATTTATCTACTTAACCACGTCAGCGCCGTATCATCCTCGTCCGGGTCGAAGCTCAACGTGGCGTACTCCTGTTTGATGCCACCATCTGACTCGGAAGCCACGCGGCCCGCGGTTTTGTTCCAAGCTCCTATCCGAAGCGATCCTGGTCGTTCATCTGATACATGCTCGATCCAACGGCGACTGGTGCGTCCCAAGAGCCGTCCACCTTCTAACCCTAAGATCTCACTCAATACTCAGCCAAATTACATGATTTTGGGCTCTATGAACTCGTCTCAACAAGGCGCACACATCTATATGACTATAATGCTTTGAAATTGATTTAAACAAAATGGAGAATAAAAAAAAGCTCTCGGGAAGGAGGTGTTCAATACCTTGGCTCTGAGAAGTGAAGATTCAATCAGAGGGGCTTGGCACGTATGTTGGAGTCTGAGGAAGCTAGGGATGAAGCCTGGAGTTGTGGTGGAATGCTTAGACCTAACTTCCACCAAGACAGATTTCAAGCTCTGGCCAATAGAAAGAATGGCTGGCCCGGTGAGGGGGCTTTCACTGGAAGACTTCTTCTCTACCTCTGGTGAAGGTGTGGGAGAAGTTAATTTGATTTCTGTGGAGTTTTGGTGAGTGTCCTATTTTCAACCTAATTTTGGACTGAGAAATTAAGCTCAGCCAGTGGGGTTCAGGGCAGGAGAGCAGTGGGGTTCTTCTTCTCTAGGCTGGGAGAAGCTCTGGGAGTGAATTGTGGAAGCTTTGTTGAGAAAAGTTTTAACACCTTTCTCATGGCTGTGAAGAGGTATTTAAATGGCCAGGGCCATTGGGCTGAGCTTGGGTTCAATTGAGGGGTCGATTCAGTTGCTTAGGTGGAGGGCAGTGGAGCTCCAAAGTTTAATTTGGCTGAGGTGGCCAATTAGGTAAGTTTGGGTGATAGGCTAGTGGTGGCTCTCGGTTTTGACCCCCTCCAGTGATTAGGCCAGCCGGCAAGGATAGGGGAGCTGGTCCCTGAGGTGAGGTGAGTCATGGAGAGGTTTAATGGTGATTAATTAGTTAGGGGATGGTTTATGGGAGAGGCAAAAAGAGATTTATCCACTTAAGGGAAGAGATCCCTTAGAATGGGGGACCATTGGTCCATGGCTCGCTTATTTTGGGCTAGGTTGTTCTAGGGTGGTTCCTAGGGTTCAAATGGTGGCTGTGGAAGGGTTGGTTTAGCCACATTTGGTTCAATTTGGTTTGGTTAGGCCATAGGTTCAATTTGGCTCACTTGGATTTAGGTTAGGCTAACTTGAGTTTGGGTTTGATTTAGGTCCAAGTGTCTTGAGGAACATTGTAGAAATGATTGCCATGAAGAACTTTCATGAAGATAAAGAAAGGCTTTGAGTTCAATTGAAAGGTCAATTAGGTGGATTTTGTGATTTTGGTTAATTTGGGCAAGGTTAGATCAAGTTGGGCCAAAGTTAGTTTAAGGTGGGGTTTAGACCTAATTGAAAGTTTCAAATGGTCTAGGGGAATGTATTGAAGAGTTTCCAACATCAATTGGGAAGAAATTTTAGGATTAGGCCAATCAATTTGATAGGTTTAGGGCATGAATTCACTTTAGGTTAAAATGGGGTATTTTTGATTTTTTAAATGGATTTATGTTAAGATTAGGCTCAAATTGGGGCAATTTAAGGTTTCATGGGCTTCATGGGAATATCATGGAAGGTTTATGATTGAAATTTGGAAGGGAAAAGGTTGGTGTTTGGTTAATTGGTGGTTTTGGATTAATTGGCAAAATTGGGGTTTTAAGTTTCAAATGGAATTGAACTCAAATGTGAATCAATTTGGACTTTAATTTAGCTTAGATTGGTAGTGTGGATGTTGAATTAGAGTTTATAATTGAAATTGGGCAAGATTGAGATCAAATGGGTTAGTTTGGTTTGACATTGGGTCCATTTTGGTTGAAAATGGGTTAAATTGGGGATTTTGATAAAAGTGGGCTATTTTGGAAAAATTGGCCTATGGGGTAGTTGAACAAAATGAAATTAAGAATATTTAGGATTTTTTGGAATTTTGTTGGAATTTTTGGAATTTGAGGAATTTTGGGCCAAAAGGGTATTTAGGGTATTGAGAGGTTATTTGGAGGGTATTGGGGTATTTTGGTGGATTTAAAAGGTGGAAATTATTTTAAAATGATTTTTAGGATTTTTAGGAATTTTGGGTAATTTTTAGGAAATTTTTGGAGGGTTTTGTGGTTGTAAGGGTATTTTAGGTAATTTTGGGTAAGTTTGCGGGCCCAATGTCAAAACTAGAAATTTTGGCAAAAGTGGAACTTGGGTATGGTTGAGGGAGTGGAATAGCTTAGAGTGAGCCATGGACCAATGAAATGTCCATTTTGAACATCTCATGGGTTGTTCTTAACCCTCTTAGCCAAGGACTAGGGGTTTGGAATTAGCCACATGAGTGCTCCAATGAACCAGGAGTCAAGATTGAGTAGTGATGGTTCAGGGTTTAGGATGGGTGTAGGAGTGCAAAGTGTGTGCCAGCCAGCCCTCACCAAGACCAGGCCACCCAGGGTAGTCCTAAGGCTTGGACATCCTATAGGATTTCATCTTTGTCTTCCAACACATTGGTCTCAACCTTCCAAGTGACTTGAAGGTTAATGACCATCTATGTAGCTTCTAAAGAGAATCAAGATTTGGTTTGAATTTCTAAAAGGTGGGTTCCATCTCTAGTCTTCTAGGATAGTCAAGGAGAAGTCCTATGGTTAGATCTTAAGCACTAAGAGGAAAGAAAAAAAACCTCACAAAAAAATGAGGTCAACAAATGGACCCCCAATAGGTGTGGTGTGCTAACTAAGCACACCGCGTGTATTGGCATTAACAGAAGAGATCAACAAAACTAACACAGACGTCTAAGTATCACACTTAGAACAAAGCGTAGAAAATTTCCTCTGGGGAGTATCAGGTAAATCTCCAAGACTGAAGATTCCAGAACTCTCGCTGGGGAAAAGGAGGTGAACTCCAAATCACAAGATCTGGAGAGACCGGATTTCAAATTCGTTTCATTTTTTTTATTTCAAGTTTTAATTTCGAGTTTGAATCTTTATGGGAGTTGGATTTAAGATTAATTTTAAGGAAGCTCTGGATTTGAAATGAGAATTGGAACCTAGGTTCCAACCTCTGGATTGCAAAGAGAATTGGAATTTAGGTACCAAAAATGAGAACTGGAAGTTAGGTACCAGTCTCGGAAGAGAGTCGAAAGTTAGGTAACGACCCCGAGAAGGGTGAGAACTGGAAGTTAGGTACCAGTCCTGGAATAGAGTCGGATGTTAGGTACCGACCTTGAAAAGGGTGAGAACTAGAAGTTAGGTACCAGTCTTGGAAGAGAGTCAGAAGTTAGGTACCGACCTCAAAAAGGGTTAGAACT
The DNA here is from genome assembly GCA_022702705.1 of Papilionanthe hookeriana x Papilionanthe teres. Classification (NCBI taxonomy): domain Eukaryota; kingdom Viridiplantae; phylum Streptophyta; class Magnoliopsida; order Asparagales; family Orchidaceae; genus Papilionanthe; species Papilionanthe hookeriana x Papilionanthe teres. Next base: position 24,111,124 of record CM040424.1, on the reverse strand, counting down.
AGAAGTTAGGTACCAGTCTCAGAAGAGAGTCAGAAGTGTACCAACCTCGAAAAGGGTGAGAACTGGAAGTTAGGTACTAGTCTCGGAAGAGAGTCGGAAGTTAGGTACCGACCTCGAAAAGGGTGAGAACTGGAACTTAGGTACCAGTCTCGAAAGAGAGTCGGAAGTTAGGTACCGACCTCGAGATTTCAGGAGTGCGGAAAAGTTTCTCGGAAGAGTGTGAATTTAGTGGACACCGAGATTAGGATTCCTTGTCGGTCTTATACCCAAGTCGGACGATTAGAATGTGAAAAAGTTTCTCGAAAAGAGTGCGAGATTAGTGGACACTGAGACTAGGATGCCTTGTCGGTCTTATACCCAAGTTGGAGGATTAGAATGCAAAAAAGTTTCTTGAAAATAATGCGAAAATAGTGGACATCGAGATTAGGATGCCTTGTCGGTCTTATACCCAAGTCAGATGATTAGAATGCGAAAAAGCTTCTCGGAAAGAATGCGAAAATTTGGTGGACACCGAGATTAGGATGCCTTGTCGGTCTTATACCCAAGTCAGAGGATTAGAATGCGAAAAAGTTTCTCGTAAAGAGTGCGAGATTAGTGGACACTGAGATAAGGATGCCTTGTCGGTCTTATACCCAAGTCGGAGGATTAGAATGTGAAAAAGTTTCTAGGAAAGAGTGTGAGATTAGTGGAAATTCAGAAAACGGAATGAAAATTTGAGTATCGATCTCAAAATGAGAACTGGAAGTTAGGTACCAGTCTCAGAAAGATGGGAACTGGAATTTAGGTACCAATCCCAAAAGTTGGTATTTGATTTTTGAAGATTCTACGGAGAATTTAGTGCAGTAGAAGATTGGAATGAGACATGAAAGTGTTTCACATCTCGAGAGAGTTGATCAAAGTTTGATTGTTTGGTGAAGGATATGAATCTATGCCATCAGAACCAAATCGAAAATTTTGTGGTTCTGTGTCAGTAGACTCAGTCGACCTTCTCAAAAGAGGAAAGAAATCGCGGGGAGTCGAAAGGATTTAAGAATAGCCGGAGGTTGGGGATTTCAGATTCAAAGTTTGGTTTTCATTGTTTTTGTTCTTAGTGATTTTATTTTGTTTTGATTTTCAATTTTCGTTTGAATTTTCATTTTGATTTAGATTTCTTATTCATTTCTTTTGTTTGCAATTTGAGATTTTGGATTGATTTGTTTTGAGTTTCGTTTTGTGTTTTATTTGGATTTTGAGTTTGAATTTTTTTATTTTGTTGTTATTATTTTACTGGATTTTTTTTTATTTTATTATATATATATATATATATATATATATATATATATATATATGTTATATTCAAATTGTTCTTTGTTCAACTTTCTTTAAATCGAGTCAAACTCAAATTTTAGTGGCGTTTGCAGTCAATTGCACAAAACTGAAGGCAAAACACGACATAGTCTCTTCCATTAAAAATGTTGAAAGTACATCAGGTGATTCCATCAAAACATTTCTGATGACATCTTTTTGAAACAGACTTTACAAAATCCATGAATGTCTGAACACAGACTATACTAATATCTTCATGTTGTCTGACAAAACTGTCTGTTTGATCCGTTCATGTCTGAAAAGTAAACTGCATAGGTAATAACATCATCTTCTAAGACACTATCCGGAGGAGAATCTCACGTAAGTGTGCTTTAGAGGTGTGCTACTACTATGTAGCTTACAGCTCATAGGGCTGCAAATTCTCTCTCTGGGTCTGGTCGGAAGTAGATCGAGATCTTGCTCTCATCCATCCTCCTGAAGGTGATGGAGATCTGCTCATAGGGAACTCCTGGGATGCAGTGTTTTGCCACATCTGCACCATTTCCTTATAGTACAAGGACAGAGCCTACCGGTAGGGGTATCTCTACTGGCTCTCAAAATTCTTTGGGGCCTAGTATCCGGAGTTTTGTCCCGAACATGATGTTGCATTGGTTGATGAAGGAAACGGTGCAAAAATGTCTCACAAAATCATGATGGTCCACATGAGGTGGAATGCAGTCTCCTTCCGCATAAATGTTGATTATACAGTTGTTTGGTATGCAGTCAGATGGTAAGACTCGCCAAGCCACCATCCTTTTTATCATCTTCTTGATCAGAACTGGCATTGGATCCACTTCATCGTAGCGGAGTATCCATGGCAGATTTCCTTTTCTGTCATCAACAAAGTTGTAACAGCATCTGAATTGGATGGTAATCCTCCCCTTGCCTTGCTCCCATTTCTTCGGCTCAGAGTAGGTTTTGCTTCATAGTCGTCCTGCACAACCCTGCTTCTTTAGCTCAGAGATGTAGCCCACGATCTCACTCTGCTCATAGTGAGAGAAGACATCCGTAAGCAACTCTAGTCCTTCCAGGATGTTGACATATCTACCTCGGATCCTTTGAAAATATTCAAATTTCTGTTTCTGCACCCTCTGGATCATCTCCAACTCGTGCTCTGAAATTATCTGGAATTGTCGGGTCTAGTGACGTACTGTTGGATGTACGGCTCCACACCATCATGTTCTCCTGGAATCATCATTGTCTAAGGTGCAGGCTCTGCAGTAACCTCCTCTAGAACGGCCTCTGCTTTGGTGCTCCTCCTAGGGGCGACCGCTGCGGTCGTAAGAATTTCTTCCTTGTTCTTCTCTTCCATTAATTTCTTCAGCTTTTTGTGAATACGGCGGTTCTTGTTTCTTCTTTGAGTTGGGGGTCAAAGTAGCTCTTCTCTCCCCTGGATTTCAGTAGGGATGACACTGACAAGCTTCCCTCCTGTAGCAGTTATTACTGATTTCATCTTGTGGTCGTCAATCGCGCTGATCTTCCTTTTCTGGTTTGTAGTATGCTGAACCTTTTCGCTGAGTTTCATCACTATTTTTTCATGGGACTGCCCTAGGTCTTTAGTAGTCCAAGCAGTCTCTTCATATTCTAGCTCCAGCTGTGCAAGTCTGAATTGACCTTGATCACGGCACCAGCTTTCAATTCTTCTTCGTTAAGTGCAAGACTTACGCCATCTTTAAAGTTCAGAACTAACCGCCAGATCGACATTTCTCTGTAAAAAAAGCAAGAAAAGGACTAGGGGCTGTACTTAGAATGAGAACAATAAGAAAATTTACTTATTAATGGAAAATTTTTATTCATTCCTTTTCAAATTTTTAAGGGAAAGGGAAAAGACGAGGAAAGATCAGGAGTGAGATTGGCGCGAAAGGAAGGATTAAAATTTATTATTATAATGATTTTTTTCTTCACATATTTTTTCTTTTTTAATTCATTTTTTGTTAATCAATTTTTTTTCAATTTTGGGTTCAGACCCAGTTACAAGCTATTACTCTGCCAGTGCTTCTAGGGATGAGACTCCATCCTTCGAAACATCAGGTTGCGTAAGCATAGATTGTTCTCCACGACAATTCACAAGCTGGTAGGAACTTCCTGAGTAGACTGTCTCGACCATGAATGGCCCCTCCCAAGTCAGTTCAAATTTACCTCTTATCTTGCGGTGATCAAGAATGGGTCTTCTGAGAACTAGAAGCAAGTCACTGACTTTGAACGTCCTTGGGCGGACTAGCTTATCATGGGCCTGGATCATCTTGTCTTGATACATTTCCAGATTCTACTGTGCTGAAAGTCATTTCCCTTCCAAGCTTTCCAATTCTTCCAGTCTCAATCTGGCATTCTCTTCTGTAGTGATCTTGTTCACAACTGCAATTCTAAGTGACAGAAGCTGTACCTCCAAGGGTAAGATGGCTTCAGACCCGTACACTAGAGCGTAGGGCGTAGACTGAGTAGGAGTTATGAACATCATTCTGTAGGCCCATAAGGCTTCTAACAACTTCTCGTACCAATTTCTTTTGTTATCGTCCAAAGTTTTCTTTAGGATTTGGACGAGAGTTTATTAAAAGCCTCGACCAAGCCGTTTGCTCTTGGTTAGTAGATCGTCAAATAGCACCAGTCAATCCTGTGCCTTTTAAAAAAATGGTTGATCTTCGTACTCTTGAAAGCGGACCCGTTGTCTGAGATAATTCTGCGCGGTACTCCGAAACGGTTGACAACTTGATTCTTGAAGAACTGTAACACGTGATGTGCTTGCACTTATCTAAGCAGTATTGCTTCTGCCCATTTCAAAAAGTAATCTGTCGCTGCAAGGATGAAACGATGTCCTCTTGAAGAAGGCGGTTCTATCGGACCCATAATATCCATGCCCCAACATTCAAATGGCCACGATGCGATTGTTGGATGTAGCACATTTGGAAGTTGATGTAGAACCACTCCATGCACTTGACACTGGTGACAGCTTTTGGCAACCTTCATGAAGTCGGTCATCATCGAGGGCCAGTAGTACCTTAGTCTTTTAATTTTCAATTTCATCTTCGGACCTGACTGATGAGTGCCACAAAATCCTGAGCGTACCTCTTTAACAATCTCACGATCCTCGGACTTGTTCAGGCACCTTAGCCACATCTGGTCAAAAGACCTTATGTATAACGTATTGTTTATTAATGTGTATGACATAGTTCTTTTCTTAATCTGATGGGCTAATGACTTATCATCTGATAGGTTTCCTATTTGCAGGTAGTCAATTAATGGCTGCCGCCAATCCTCTGTAGTTTATGCCACTGCTGCAACTGTTTTTTCTTCCTTTCCTTCTGATTGGTGTATTGCACCCATGTCAAGCTGTGAGAGGACATGTCGTCCCTGAACTGACATTTCAACTGACTCATCCTGTAAGCAGGCAAACTCTTTTGCAAGGCGGGCTAACGCATCTGCGAGAGCCTTTTCTCTTCTGGGAATCTTGTAGATTATTACATTCAGAATCTGCTCCAACAACTTCATGGCATAATGAAAGTATTGCTCGAGCCTTGGTTTCAAAATTTTGTACTGTCCTGCGACCTGTTGTATGATAAACTACGAATCACCGTAGATGTTGCTGTCTGTTATCCCCATCTGAATGGTTAACTCCAATACCAAAACAAGCATAAAAATTTGAAAAATAGATAACTTGCCATGGACATAGCCTCGACCATAAAAGTTAGGGAATGTTCCCAAGATTAGAGGCTACAAAAATACCCTTAGTCTCATGCCAGGTGAATTGTGTGTGTGAGTGGAGAATTAAAATACTCAGATCAGTGTTTAATTAATTAAAAATTAAATACTCAACAAAATAACTTAATACTTTTTCCACATTGTTCTCCTTTGTTCTTGAGCAAGTGAGTATTTTTAGTTTATTTTTGCGATTTTTCTATACGAATATGCATTTTTAAAGTTATGGGCATTTAATTAAATCAAAAAAGACGTAATTTCATATTTAACTACGTCGCGCCACCTCAGGCGCTGCGGCGAGGTCGAAGCTCCACACGTGCGGCTCTTTGTTCGACGGCTGGCAAATTTGACTTGGCGGCCACGCGGCCGACGGTTGTTCCAAGCTCCTATCCGGCGCGATCATGGTCGTCCATCCAATACACGCTTGATCCAATGGTGGCTGGTCATCGTCTACGACTGGTGTTTTCCGCCTTCCACCTTCAACCACAGATCTCACTTGATACTCAGCCGCATGAGTCACGGTTTCTTCCTACATGATCGTCTAAGCAAGGGCTACACATCTATACGACTAAAGCTCATCGAAATTGAATTAGAACAAATAAGGAATCAACGGAAGCTCAAGAGTGAGAAGAGTTTCCATACCTTGGTTCAAGAGGTGAAGCCTCGATTGAATGTTCTCGGCACGTTTGTTGGAGGTAGGAGGAGCTACAAATGAAGCCTCGGCTCTAGTGAATTACCTAGGTATGACTTTGTCTAGCCCAATTTCGAACTCAAATGATAGAATAAATGGCTATTGGAGAGGGGGCTTTCCTTTGGGGAACTATTTTTCTACCTACGGTGAAGGTGTGGGAGAAGTTGATGAGGATGGTGGAGTTTCGGGGAATGTCTATTTTTTGGCTCGAGGCGAACTAAAAATTAAGCTCGGCCAGTAGGGGTGAGAGGTTTGAAGCAGTGGTAGAGCTTCTCTTGGCTGGGAGGAGCCTACGGGAGCAGTTGGGAGGATTTTGATAAAAAAAGTTTTGACATCTCTCTCATGGTTGAGAGAGGTGAGTTATATGGCCGAGCCATGGGGCCGAGCCGGGGTTCAGTGGGGGGGTGAATTAAGTGTGGGTGGAGGGCGGTGGGCTCCAAGTTGAATTTTGTTTGAGGTGGATAGTTGAGGAGATTTGACTAAGTTTAACCTAGTGGTGGCTCTCGGTTTTGGTCTACTCTTGTATTTGGTCAGTAGGCGAGGATAGGGGAGCTGGCCATGGAGTCGAGTCCAACCAGTGGTCAGGTTAGCCAGGCCATCAGAGTAGGGTAATTAAAGCTTAGGGAGCAAATATGGTAAGGATCAAGGTGTTTAAGGCACATATGGAAGTAAAACCATTAATTTGGGGATCCTTTGGTCCATGACTCACTTAGCTTGGGCTAGGTGGATCTAAGGTTGTTCTAGGGTTCACTTAGTTGCCGTGGAAAGGTTGGTTTAGCCACATTTGGTTCAAATTGGTTAAGTTAGAGCCATGAGTTCAAATTGGCTCATTTGAGTTTAGGTTGGGCTAACATGAGTTTAGATTTGAATTGGATCAAATTTATTAATCAATATTGTGTAGATGATTGTAAAGGAAGATTTTTGCTGATGACATGAAGTGGTTGGAGTTCATTTGGAGTTTCAATTTGGAGGATTTTGGAGTTTTGGTTGATTTTGGGCACCATGGGTTAGGTTGGATTTAGGTTTGGCTAGAGTATTATTGAGAGCCCGATTGATGGTTCAAAATGTTACAAATGATTGTTAGGAAAGTTTTAGGATAGAAACGGAATTGAAATTTTGGGTTTAGGGGTTCAATTTAGGGAATTATGGGTAGGTGAAAACTTTAGGGAAAATTTGGGGATTTTGTTTTCAATGGGATTTTGAGTAGGGTTTGATTTGAAATTGAGACGATTGATGTTGTGTTTGGTGTAGGGATGTATTAGGAAGAGTTTGGAGTTTATTTGGAGAAAAATTGAGTTGAATTGGGTTGGATTAGGGTATGTTTTGGGTCATGAGGCGAAAATTGGGGCTATAGGTTTTCAAGGATTGAAATTAAATTCAAATGTGAATCAAATTAGGCATGGATTTGGTTTAAATTGGTATTGTGGATGTTGAATTAAAGTTTATAATTGAACTTGGGCAAAATTGAGGTCAATTGAAGGTGATTTGGTTTGACAACGGGTCCATTTAGGTTAGAAATGGGTCAAATTGGGGATTTTGTAAAAGAATAGGGTGCGGTCCGCCGCAGGATAGGATGTCGTCCGACCCTATTTTCTGGAAAATAGCCCAAATTCTCTGTAAACGGGCGCGGTCCGGTGCTAGTAGCTGCGTCGTCCAGCAGTTAAGGTCAAAAAGTGCATTTTGCTTCATTTTGCTCCAAATTTGCTCCAAAGTCCTAAAATCATTGTACCTGCATGAAATCATGAAAAATACCCTTCTTTAAAGTGAAATATCATAAAAAATAAGTATAAAATAGACATTAAAAATCTATCAAATTTTTAGTGGATCAATGTCCCCCAAACTTAACTATTACTTGTCCTCAAGTAATTTAGTTACTATTTAAAATAATGATCTACTGCAATGAACTTTCTTTCTAGAATACCATGATTTTGACTTAGATAAATACAGTAGTAAAATTTTTAGAAAGATCTTTGAATAATTCAAGTAAATTCTGCAGGTGTAAGGCTATATAGTCATCAAGTCTAAGAGTTCTAGCCTTCTATTCATTTCAAAAATGACTGTAGATTGTGTTATTAAGGCATTAAAAGGATTACATGAAAAGAAGTTTATGAGAACACTACTAGTAAAGATGATAATCCATACATATAAGTTCAGGAAAGTAATTAAGTTCTCCCCTTTAGGTAGATCCAAGTGAAGCCAATTTTTGATTAGGCATCTCCTCAAGCTTTTCCCACTTATTCTTTTCTTTTTCTTCTTTTTCTCTTTTCTATTTTTTTTCTTTTTCTTTTTGCTTTTCATTTTCAAGTGAGGATTACTATATCTGATTAGCCTTTAATAATTTTGAACTTCACCCTTCTCACCCTAAAATTGGAACTTACCACAATCCTTTACCTTATATGCATTTCTTTAGCTTATTATTGATTCATCATAAAGCCCCAATCCTTTCCTTTCACATAAAGTTTTAAGATTCTTAATATTTCAAACATACAGTTTTTCTTACTTTGAATAGTTGGCTATAGTCCTATTCTCTTATACCAAATATTTTAGCCTACAAAATTACTTTTCATTACCAAAAACTTTCATTCAAGTCCACTAAAGTACTCAGATAAAATCAAAATACAATTATCTGAAATTGAGCTCTATCATAGGAAATCATGTTAATAATTTTGAAAATAATTTTAAATGTGAACAACTAACAGTTAATTCTTTCCCTCCCCCAAACTTAAATTTTTGAATATCATTAAGATTAGCATATGTAGAAAGAAAAGATCTAAACATGTATGTAACTCATACCTCAATATGTTGAGCTTTTTATACCTTTGAGTTTAGGCAGGTCTTCTTTATAAATTTAGAATAATAGGTCTGAAATAATTAAGAGCATTTATACACACAAATATATGTTAGAAATTTACAAGGTGAAGAAGTTCGAAATCTTAAAACATAAAACATCAACTAAACACATAATACATTAACATCCAACTGTTACAATCACAGATTAAACTAATAAACTAAATACATGCAAACTTCACTATCACATCACACCCATCATAATTCAACATATTTCGACTTAAAGTCCACAACAAATACATCTAAATACACATTACATCACAAATACTAATCACAGTCTCAAGTACAACAGAAAATACTAAATGCAATGAAAATAAAATACTATACTACCAATCATAATCTGTAGGAGCTCAACTATCATCAGGTTCATTGGGCTGGTATGGAGTATACTCTGGGTATATAGGAAATACAACACTAGTGTCTCCCCTGGAAACCTTATATGTGCGTCATGATAAGCTATATCATACTCTCGCAACCGCACTTGATAATCATCATTTATTTTGTTCCTTGCTTCTAATCCCCCTACTATGGTATTCAAATTTTCTAGCTGATCCATAACATCATATAGAGTAGGTTCCCTAGATTTAGATGGTCTCTCATGACTAGAATAATGTACATCAGCTTTCTTACTCCATTTCTATCCTACATGGGCTTCATAAGTCTTCAGGTTAAATTTATTGATTGACTTCAGGAGACTGACTACTTCATCATTCTCTTCTGTTGCTACACCTGACTGAATACACAAGGCATGAATCAGACTGGGGTGTCCTAGTCCACCTGTAGTCTCTCCTTTTGAATTAGTCAAAATACTTTTATGAATGATAGCCCCAATATTGATATTCTTCATGTTTTGAATACAGTAATTCAGAACAGCTCTCTCTACTGTAACTTTACTGTGATGGCTGGTAGGCATAAGTCTTGCAGAAATGAAATAATTCTAGGCTTTCGATACAGGATTTAATGTAGAATAGGGGAAGTTAACTTTTTGCCTCTGTTTAATCTTCGATTCCCCTTTTTCATCAGTCAAATAATTCATAACCATATCAAGGGCCTCATCATTAACAGGAAAATTCTCATATTCACAAGAGAAACATTCTCTTAACTAGTAAAATGCATTGATGCGTGCGGGGGTAAACTCTACCATTTGTTCTCAAACAAGTATATATTAAGTTTCAGTGTAAAATAGATTAGCATAAAATTCACGGACTATCCCTAGCATCGCATCGGTAGAAAAATAACATAAGATTTCCCATTGATGATTTGCAATCAATTCTTCTATCACTCCTCCCGGATTTTTAAAAGCTTTCTCTTGAATGCACTTCTTTTGGCTAAGGAAATTACTATAATGGGTGTAAGCTCTAAAACTAACAAATTTCTTCTCATCATACTCAAATTGTCTCTTCCCTTTTGCCATTCTTGGAGCCATTTTTCTAATAACATCAAAATAATCCATATCAATCTCAAAATTACAATTTAATAGGCTCCAAAGTAAATTTAAGTAAATAAGAACTTCAACACCATAAAAAAACTCCAAATTTTCTCTAAAAACCTCAAAGCTTTGGATCTTCCAAATGTAGGAAATTTCCATGGTAAAAATTGAAAAACATTAGTTTAAAGTGAGGCTCTTATCGAGAGAAGATGAAATCCGAACTTTTTCGGTCACGAAATCGCTTCAAATTCAAATGCAAGTGAGCCCTAGGTGCGAAAATTGGCCTTGGCTGGAGGTAAAAGATGATGGTTTGGGTAAAAATGGTGGGTCCCAGTGTTAGATCGCAAAATTTGAGGGTTTAAGGGCCTTTTGTCTGTCAGGCATGGTCTGGGGCATGTGATAGCGCCGTTCGGCGCTATTTCTGCTCGATAGGCCAAACTCTCTGACTTTTAGCTCTGTCCGACGCTGGTAGCTGCGTCGTCCAGTGCCAATTCAAAATCTGGGCTTCCAACTTTATTTTGCAATTTCGATCATTTCAAGCCCGCACAAACATCTACTTAGTCCAGTTAAGCATTAAATAACGTACTAAAGTCGTGGAAAATAATAATTTTTACACAAACAACACAAAAAATCACTTTGATATATATAAAATCTAAATTACAAACACACATAAGTGACACTAAACTCTAAACATCGTCAAGCCACATAACACTAAATTTCAGCGTAGCTCACAACCACGACACACTAACACTAAAAATTGAACAAGAAAGCAAATTCAAACATAACATTCAGGCAAAGAAAATTAAGTAATAAGTTCAAACACATAAACACCTAAACGCAAATAATCAAGCTCTATTTTTCCTCAAAACTATTATCAACTCTTATATCTCCAATTGATTAAACATGAACGAACAGATTGTAAAATGGACGAAACTGGAATTCTTCAGTTGAATACTCCTCAATCCAACCCTTTCTTCTCATCAAATGTATCAGAATTCCTTCAAGCTACCCAGAATGATCAAAGTGTTCCTTCATTCTCCAATCGAGGTGAACAAAGAAGTCAGATATTTTGTTGATTGCATTCATCAGGTGTTGTATTTCTTTCTCCAATTTCTTAATCTTCTTCAAAATGATCTGTGAACTTTCAGGAAAGTAAGGAGGAATAGATGTTGAATTCCGAGATGGTTGATCATGAATGATACTTATATCATTCATTTCTCAAACTGCCTGGTAACTATGTTCCTCTGTTGGGTCTATAGGCTTCCAGGGTAGAAGTACTCTCTCCCAATTTTCATATGGCACTTGTGATTGACTGCAGAGGAGAAATATGGTGGAAGGATGTCCAAGCCCATATTTTGATTCGTGTACGATCAATCCCAAAATAGATTTCACAATTATAGAACCAACATCAATAGGCATCCCCATTTGAATACAATAGTTCAAGATAGCACATTCCTTAATTACTTTACCAATTTTCATAGTTGAGAGTAATGTTGCACATATAAAATAATGCAAGTGCTTCGACGTAGGATTCAACAGTGTGGTCGAAAAACTCACATACCTGTTATCTCTTATCTCCCAACCATCACTTTCATCCGTCAAATATATGTATATATCATGCATGTTGTCTTTCGTTTGGGCAAAATTTGAATAGTGGCAGATTGACACATTCTTAATCATATATAAGTCATTAATCTTCGTAAGAGTAAATGTGACAAACCTACCTTGCACATGACCCGACCTGCAATTACGCAGTAAATTAACTTCCAAAATATGGCCAAAAACTTGGCCCGATGTATAAATAGCGGCTAGTGTACAAAATCTTAAATGATATAAAAATTGGAAAATATTTTACACACTAGGGGTACTACGCAAGTATACGTATCATTTCAAGTAATATAGAGTTTTCTTTAAAAACCCCAATATCGATCCCACGAGGAAGTGAAGTAAGAGGTCTTTAGTCAAATTCTAGTATACTACTAATAGTCCTCAGTTTGGAATGTCGATTAAAATTGTGTTTTATCTAGCAACTACTCCTAAATGCAAGTGTTAAATGTAATAAGTAACTATAACTAAATGCAAATAATAATTCTAAAGATAACCCTTTTTGGATGAATTGGTTTGGAGAATTTCGAGATACTAAAAACTACTATTCTTATGTAATGAAATGGATAATGTATAGGAATGAGATGCATTTAATATTGTATGTGCCAAATATGAGCAATCCTATTCTTTACCCTTTGGTCCAGGCATAAAGAACATTGACTATCCTATGCTTGGTTACTAAATCTGCGGCTAGGCTGGGAGGATACCGACTCTCACTTTGGAGCTCCCACGTTCCCCTCACATGAGGGCTAACAATCTAAACTTCCGCACCCAAAAGATAGGACCAAATTAAGGATTTTAGCCTGTCACTCTAAAATCTCCAATTCTACGGCCGATTAATATTATTTCCCTATTTATTTGCACTCAACTCCCATGAACTTCTCCATCCATGAAATTTGAATGTGGTTCTACTTTTGTTGAGAATTACCCTACCCTTTTGGGTCAATGCAATTACAATGAATTTTAAAACTACAATGGTCCCTTATTATAATGTAGTTGAAGTGCAAGTAAAAACCATCACATTTATAATTAAATTTACTTCTATCATGCATCAAAAAATTCTAAACACGATTTCTACTCATTACAAAAGAAAAGTAAAATGAAAATAATGGCATAATCTTCTCATGTCACTATTTTCAAAGAAGAAGAAAGAGTAAGAGAGATGCGTCACAAAGCACGAAGAAAAACACAACAGAAACTTCATTTAACCAAAGCAAATCCACTAGGTAATTGTTTACAAAATTATAAGATAATGAAGAACAATACTTAGCTTTTTTCTCTTTGAAAGAAAGATGAAGATCTCTCCCACAAAGTCTCCCGTCGATCCATGCAATGCTAGTGCAATCCCTTACAAATTCTCTCAAATCTCCTCTCTAATCTCTTCAAAAGGGTAGAAATCTACATTTCTACTCTTAAGCTAAGAATCCTAAACATTCCTCTCTTTTTTTTCTTCTTTTCTCTCCTTTTTTTCTCCCATTTTCTAACATAAATTTGCCATTTTAAAGAGTATGGACAAATTCCCAAGACTTTTCTTAAGCACCCCTTCCAAAAAAGCGTTCAAATATGTCGAATTTCGGCCCAAAACCACCAAAAGTCGGTCTAGAACCTTCCCGGGCGCTGTCGGCGAGATTTTCGAGCATTTTTCAATGTTCTCTGGAAAATCTCACTTTCAGCGAGATCTAGGCCGCCGTCGGCGAGCAGACTACTGCGCAGCTCCACCGTTTTGCTCCGTTTAGCTCCGTTTTAGCTCTGATTCGCCCCGTTTCAGTTGCGTTGCGTTCGTAACAGATAGCCCTATAAAATAAGCATAAAAACAACCATTATTTAAAGTGGAATCTCATTCAAAAATATTCAAGAATTAAAAAAGAGATTAAGCATCAAAAGACTTATCGAAAGGTGTCAGAGCAGAATTTCATTTCTTGCTCGTTTTTGCTCCAATTTGCACCATTTTTGTTTCTTTTTGCTCCAATCACAATTTCTTGTACCTAAAACCAAAAAACATACAAAATACATTCCTTTAAAGTGTAATATCATTAAAAATGTGTAAAATGATATTGGAAAAAATGTATATATTTTAGGCGTGTCAAAATCCCCCAAACATAACAGTTACTTGTCATCAAGTAACCCTTTTACTACATAGAAATATAACTCAAGACAATGTACTTTTCACCTGTAAGACAATAAAATTTTTTATTTAAAAGAATATATTGGTTAGACTTTTTGAAAAAAATTCAGTAACTCGGGTTAACACTACAAGTATAAGAATATTCAACAATCAAGTCTAAGAGTTCTAGTCTTCTATTTATTTCAAGATAAACCATAATTTGTTACATTAAGAATGCCTTGAAAGATTATGTGAAAAAGGAGTTCATGCAAACTTCATCAGAATGTAGGCCAATACTTTAAATATAAATTCATAAATGAAATTAAGTTCTCCCTTTAGGGTGACTCAAGTGAAGCCAATTTTTGATTAGGCATCTCCTTAACCTTCTCCTCATAAATATTTTTCTTTCTTTCATTTTTTTTTACTCTCTTTTCTTTTTCTCTCTCTTTTTTTTCTCATTTTTTTTAAATGAGGATTACTATATCTGGAGAGCCTGTAATTATCTTGAACTTCACTCTCCTCTTTCTAAAGTTCAAACTTGAAACACTTCCTTACTTTATAATTAGGTATGAGCTTTTTTATTCATCATAAAGTCACAATCTCTTCTTAACACACAATACTTTAAGTCTCTTAACATTTCAAAAATAGAGTTTTATTTACTTTAAATAGTTAACTATAATCAAATTCTTTCATACCAAATATCTTATCCTTATAAAATTAACTTTTATTACTAAAAATTTTCATCCAATCCTTCCATAATATTAAACTAAAATAAAAAAATTTTAGTTATCTCAAGCGAAGTTCAACTGCCATAAGTTATGCTAATAATTTTTAAAAATATAACAATTGAGAACAAATAAGAGTTAATATTTTTCTTCCCCCTAAACTTAAATTTCAAAAATATTTTGCAATTAATTCCATAAAATATAGCAGGAAGAAAAAGTAAAGGTTGAATATACTTACTACTAAAACATCCTATCAAATTCATATTCATGCATACTCATGATAGAATAACTGTAGGAGAAAGTAAATCTAACCTAAAACATGCTTGTAATAAAATTACACTAAAAGAAAGTATTTTCATTTTAAAATTTTATTTTTATTCCTACTACCAAACTTAATTTTTAACATATATAGCATTCAGTACAGAAAATATAAGCAGGAAGAAAACAATTTAGAAATTCTATCTACCACAAATGTTTATCAAAAAGATCTACAATTATTTATAAGATAGAAATCATGTAGCAGAAAGTAAATCTAAACTAATCATGCTAGAATGAAATTCACTAAATAAAATTTTAACTAGCATATAAGGTATCAATAAGGGAATATAAAAATGTTCTTCGATTATTATATAAAATTGTAACACAAAAATAAACACACATAAGATAAATGAGGTCAATTCATCCTTTAACTCATCGCATCTCACTAATTTACTTCCAATTTCTAACAGAATCACTACAATAGTAAATTAGGTACTTTTTTAAATGATTTTATAGATTATAATCCCAAAGATAAGATTATCCCTGATAAATTGGTTTCCAAACACCAATCTCAGGTATCATATAATCCTTATAATTAAGCACCTCTAATAGTTATAAAGATAGTGTAAGATCATCCTAATGTTATTCATAAAATAGGTTCGCGAGTCCTACCAAATGAAAATAAAGTTTTAAAAAGGAAGTCACAAATTAAGATGAAACTATCAATGTTCAAAATTCATGATTTCTCTTGTAAAACTCAAGTCTGGGTGAGACCCAAGTCATAGTGGACTCGTTAATCCAACTACTACAAGAGATCAAGTCAAGCCATAATAAGAAGTTAAGGAATCACTTCCCTCAAGACACACAAAGATCAAATCAAACTAATAATAATCCAAACATCTACCAATCAACAATCAAACCGATCAATCCATTATAAAGCAAATACAATAGATTACTAAAAATCATGACTCTCAAGCATATTAAATCAAAGCACACTGATAACTATGGGTTGTCTCCCATAAAGCGCTTGGTTTTAATGTCGCTAGCCCGACAAATGATTCCTCCTGGATCAAAATTCCAATTAATTAATCTTCGATCAATCGCCCAATCATTTCTAGATCCAGAGATTCCTACAAAATCCTCAAACTGTAATTTTTCATTAAGCTCTTCATTTTCTGTTTGATTTATATCATTGTTCCTAATATTTCTTTCTAGATCCAATATTATTCTATTGATTTTCTCAATCCGCATATTAATATCATCCTTGAAATTTATAAGAAATGGATCTTTATAAGATAATTCAAGATCTCCCAAATTTTGGATCGGATTCTCTCTAGAAAATTCAGATTCAGGATCAATATCTTCTAAGTTACTCTTCTGTTTCAAATTATCTTCCAATTCTTCCTCTTTATAATTATTAAATGATGGAGGATCTATCTTAGTTAAGGAAATAGGTTTTTCTAATTCCTTAGAAATTTCTTCCAATGGTCTTCCAATATCCTTATCCTCTTTTCTCAAATCAAAGTTCTTTTGAAATATATCCTCAAATTCTCTTCCAAGTCTTAGTTCAATAATTTTATCTTGTTCATCATTCAATTCAGGTTTTTCTTGTGATTGAGTTGCATCAAAAGATATAAAGACTAGTTGTGTAGATGAATTCCCAAAATATATAGGCTTTAAAATTGTATGGGGTACATCCATCTTATGCTCATGAGATTTTTCAATGGATGGAATTAAAAGTTCACTTTTTTTGGCAGCATCCATCATTTCACACTTCTTCTGAACATACATACAGTCTTCTTTACATAACATTTTTGACTCATTATGAAAGTCTATTTCAATCTCATCTGTTAACTTACTCTCAAAACTTTCTTGGAAATGACCTTTACTTAGATAATCAATTTCATCTCTCCAAAAATAATCATCATCTTTTCTCTCAGCTGGATATTTCATAGTCTTTAATACATCAAAAGTGACTTCCTGGTCATTAATATTCAGAGTCAACTCTCCTTTTTGCACATCTATTATAGCTTGTCCAGTAACAAGGGAAGGTCTCCCTAAAATAATTAGAATTTCTTTATCTTTCTCCATATCTAATACAATAAAGTCCAAAGGAAAGATAAAATTATCCACTTTAACAAGCACGTCTTCTATAACTCCTTTTGGATGAATGATAGATCAATCAGCTAATAGAAGGGTTACAACCCAACCTTCTAAATATAGATAGAGGCATCACATTAATGCTTACTCCTAAATCACATAAAGCTTTTCCACATAATCTTTTTCCAATTGCACAAGGAATTGTAAAGCTACAAGGATCTTTAAGTTTCTAAGGAAAATTTTTCTGAAGTATAGCGCTGCACTCCTCACTTAGTACAACTATCTTGTAATTCCCATATTTCCTTTTCTTGTTTAATATATCCTTTATAAACTTTGCAAAACTTGGCATCTGTTCCAAAGCTTCAGTGAAAGGAATATTTATGGTTAACTTCTTAAGTACTTTCACGAACTTTGAAAATTTTTTATCCAACTCATGCTATCTAAGTCTTTGAAGAAATGGAGGTGGTGGTCTTTCCAAACTGATTTTAGTTGGAGATATTAATTTTTCTATATCCTTAGAAACATGTTCTTCAGGTCTTTTAGTTTCCTTTGTTTCTCTCACAACATATTTCTCTTTTCTAACCACATCCTCTATCTCTCTTCCTCTTTTTAATTGGGCAGCTTCTATTTGTTCCTTAGTTTTCTCTTTAGGGTTGATCTCAATGTTGCTAGGAAGTGTTCCTTGGGGTCTATTGCTAAGTGAATTAGCAATTTCTCCCAGTTAATTCTCTATATTTCTAATCACAGCATTTTGACTTTGCAACTGGTTTCCCATTTGCAATACCACTTCTTTCATAGGAATCTTCTTATCCTCAAATTGTTGATCATTATTAGAGTCCGGTGGATATGAAGGTCTATAGTTTGAGTTCCCTTGATTATTCCAACTTCCATTAGGATTTGCATGATTATTTTCCCATTTTTGGTTTCCACCATCAGTAGTATGATTCCAGTTAAAATTAGGATGGTTCTTCCAACCTGGGTTGTAAAAGTTAGAGTACGAGTTGTTTATGGTATTTAAAGCATCATATGATAAGTTAGAATCAATCATATGCCCCAATGAACTTTCCTCACTTACTGGAGTAAATTGAGGTTAGTTCATTCCAAATTTGTCCAACTTCCTTGATATTGCAGCAACCTGAGATGCAAGAATTGCAATTACATCTGTATCATGAACACTAGCTACATATTTATAATTTATCATTGTAGAGGGCCATTGAAATTCATTTATAGCCATTTCTTCAATTAATGCATACGCTTCATCAAATTTTTTTGACATTAATGAACCACCAGCAGCGGCATCAATTATAGACCTAAGGGATTCTACTAACCCATTATAAAAAGTTTGAATGATTAACCAATCGGGTAGAGCATGATGTGGACACTTTCTTAGGAGTTCCTTAATTCTTTCCCATGCTTCGTATATTGATTTCCCTTTATACTGACAAAATTAGATAATATCGTTTCTAAGTTTAGTAGTCCTTGAAGGTAGAAAATACTTAGCTAGGAATTATTGAGTTAACTCCTCCCAATTTTTAATAGAACCAGGTGCTAATGAGTATAACCACATTTTAGCCTTATCCCTTAGTGAGAAAAGAAAAAGCCTTAGTCTAATAGCATCGTCTGACATACCGTTATAACAAAATGTAGCACAAAGTTCTAGAAAATTTGATAAGTGTAAATAGGGATCCTCCAAAGGAGTTCCCCCAAACTGATTGTTCTGCACTAGTTGGATAATCTCAGGATTTATTTCAAATGAATCAGCTTCTACGACAGGATTTTGTATACTTAAGTGAATTTCAATTGTCTTAGGATTTATGTAATCCCTCAATGAAGTATGATGATTTTCCAAGTTATTATCTTGAAAGTTTTTCATTTCCATTTCTAGTTTTTCGAGTCCTTTCTGTATTTTTATTTTTTATTTTTTTCAAACTCGGGATCATAAGGCACAAGTCCTGCAGATCCTTTGTTTCGCATACGCAACACAACAAACAATATATTAACAATTAAACAAATAACAAATGAAATATATTCAACACAACCAAACATTTTCACGAACACCTTATTTTTTATATAAAAATAATTTTTATTTCAACACTTTTTCATACAACAAAACACTTTTCACACAAAAACAGTTTTTACGACACTATTGTTTTCCAAGTTTAAGCCTAATTATTTCAACTAAAATTCTCCTAAAGTTCTTACCGAAACTTCCCCGGCAACGGCGCCAAAAACTTGACCCGGCCCGCAATTACGCAGTAAATTAACTTCCAAAAGATGGCAAAAAACTTGACCTGATCTATAAACATCGGCTAGTATACAAAATCTTAAATGATATAAAAATTGGAAAATATTTTACACACTAGGGGTACTATGCAAGTATACTTATCTTTTCAAGTAATATACAGTTTTCTTTAAAAATCTCAGTATCGATCCCACAAGGAAGTGAAGTAAGAGGTCTTTATTCAAATTCTAGTCTACTACTAATAGTCCTTAGTTTGGAAGGTCGATTAAAATTTTGTTTTATCTAGCAACTTCTCCTAAATGCAAGTGTTAAATGTAATAGTAACTATAACTAAATGCAAATAATAATTCTAAAGATAACCTTTTTTGGATGAATTGGTTTGGAGAATTTTGAGATACTAAAAACAACTATTTTTATGTAATGAAATGGATAATGTATAGGAATGAGATGCATTTAATATTATATGTGCCAAATAGGAGCAATCCTATTCTTTACCCTTTGGTCCAGGCATAAAGAACATTGACTAATCCTATGCTTGGTTACTAAATCTGCGGCTAGGCTAGGAGGATACCGGCTCTCACTTCGGAGCTCCCACATTCCCATCGCCTGAGGGCTAACAATCTACACTTCAGCACCCGAACGATAGGACCGAATTGAGGATTTTAGCCTGTCACTCTAAAATGTTAAATTCTACGTCCGATTAATATTATTTCCCTATTTATTTGCACTCAACTCCCATGAACTTCACCAACCATGGAATTTGAATGTGGTTCCACTTTTTTGAGAATTACACCGTCCTTTCGGGTTAATGCAATTACAATGAATTTTAACACTACAATGGGCCCTTATTGTAATGTAAATGAAGTGCAAGTAAAAACCATCACATTTATAATTAAATTTACTTCTATCATGCATCACAAAATTATACACATGATTTCTACTCATTACAAAAGAAAAGTAAAATGAAAATAATGGCATAATCTTCTCATGTCTCTATTTTCAAAGAAGAAGAAATAGTAAGAGAGATGTGTCACAAAGCACGAAGAAAACACAACAGCAACTTTATTTAACCAAAGCAAATCCACTAGGTAATTATTTACAAAATTATAAGATAATGAAGAACAATACTTAGTTTTTTCCCTTTGAAAGAAAGATGAAGATCTCTCCCACAAAGTCTCCCATCGATCCATATAATGCTAGTGCAATCCCTTACAAGTTCTCTCAAAATCTCCTCTCCAATCTCTCTAAAAGGGTAGAAATCTACATTTCTACTCTTAATCTAAGAATCCTAAACATTCCTCTCTTTTTTCTCTTACTTTCTCTCCTTTTTTCCCCCTTTTCTAACATAAATTTGCCATTTTAAAGAGTATGGACGAATTCCCAAGAGTTCCCTTAAGCACCCCTTCATAAAAGCATCCAAATACGTCGAATTTCGGCCCAAAACCACCAAAAGTCGGTCTAGAACCTTCCCGGGCACTGTTGGCAGGTTCAAGGCAGCTTTCAGTGAGATTTTCCGGCATTTTTCGATGTTCTCTGGAAAATCTTACCGTCAGCGAGATCTAGGCCGCCATCAGCGAGCAGACTGCTGCACAGCTCCATCGTTTCGCTCCGCTTGGTTTCGTTTTAGCTCTGATTTGTCCCGTTTCAGTTGTGTTGCGTTCGTAACAGATAGCCCTTCAAAATTAGCATAAAAACAACCTTTCTTTAAAGTGTAATCTCATTCAAAAATATGCAAGAAGTGTAAAATAGATTAAGCATCAAAAGACTTATCAAAAGGTGTCAGGGCAGAATTTCATTTCTTGCTCGTTTTTGCTCCAATTTGCACCATTGTTGTTTCTTTTTTCTCCAATCACCATTTCTTATACCTAAAACCAAAAAACATACAAAATACCTTCCTTTAAAGTGTAATATCATCAAAAATGAGTAAAATGATATTAGAAAAAAATTATATATTTTAGGCGTGTCAGCACATAAACTGATCCTTGGTTGATTCCATGAAGGTTTGCATAAAATTCTTTCACAACAGGGACGACTACTGCGACAGTAGTGTAACATAACGCTTCCCAACGTCTTTGAACAATGATTTATTCAATCCGAGAAGTAGGAGAGTTCAAACCTCGATTCACGAAGCCTCGCTCCTTAGTCAGCCTCTTCTTTGAGATATTCTTATTGAATAGATGTTGTGCTTCAAAATTGACGAACTTTTACGGTTGAAACTTGAGATCTTGAAGTTTCGATTGAGTCGGAATCCATTTGGATGAGATTTGGGATCTTCCTTTTCCTTTCTCTAGTAGTTTTGGTGTTTAGGGGAGGTTTTTGGGAGTTTAAATGGAAGAATTGCCGCCTAGAACTGCAAAAATTTGAATATAAGAATGAAATACCATTTTCTGAACAGCAGCGCAGTCCGACGCTAGTTCAATTTTTGCCAAACTTTCATTTTGTCTGAATTCTTTCCAAACTTCGATTCGATTCATTTTTTTAATGTTGTTTATGATATTTAAGGAAGGGTAAGACTTAATTAAGTGATAATAAAAAAAAAATAACACATTAAACAAGCAAAACATTCAATAACTGTGGGTTGCCTCCCACAAAGCGCTCAGTTTAACGTCGTCAGCCCCATAACCTCAGGTTATTCAGGTTGATCCAACATTAAAACCTCTTTAAAATTAGGTCTATTTCCTTCAAAATATGGTTTTAATTTTTGTCCATTAACTTTAAATATTCTTCTAGATTTAGGGTCTTCAATAATCACAGCTCCAAATTGATAGATTTTTACGACAGTGAAAGGTACTATCCATCTAGATTTCAGTTTCCCAAAAAATAATTTCAATCTTGTATTGTATAATAAAAATTTTTATCCTAGTTCAAATTTCCTTTTTAACAATTTTCCAATCATGCCATATTTTTCTTCTCTCATTGTATATTCTATCATTATCATATGATTCATTTCCAATTTCTTCCAACTCATTCAATTGCGACAGACTTTTCTCACTAGCATCCTTCAAATTAAAATTTAATTTCTCTTTCGCTCAATATGCTTTATATTCTAATTCAACTTGCAAGTGACAAGTCTTTCCAAAAATTAATCTATAAGGGGGCATTCCTATAGTAGTTTTATAAGCAGTTCTGTATGCCCATAAAGCGGTGTCTAATCTAGCAGACCAATTTAATTTCTCAGGATTTATGCCTTTTTCTAAAATTCGTTTAATTTTTCGATTAGATACCTCAGCTAAGCCATTAGTTTGTGGATGATAAGCTGTAGAGATTCTATGCATAATAATATATTTTTTTACCAATCTCTGAATCAGATTATTCTTAAAATGGGATCCTCCATCAGTGATGATTACTCTAGGTATTCCATATCTTGTGAAAATATTTGTCATTAAAAACCTCGAAACACTTCAAGCATCACACTTAGGTAAAGTTATTGCCTCAATCCATTTTGATACATAATCAACAACAATTAATATATATAAATTCCTAAATGAAGGTATAAATGGTCCCATAAAATCTAATCCCCAAGCATCAAAAATCTCAACTTCCAAAGTAAAATTAAGAGACATTTCATTTATTCAAGATGTATTTCTTATTCTCTGACATCGATCATAGGTTTTGATAAATTTATAAACATCTCTAAAAATAGTAGGCCAATAAAATCCAGATTGTAAAATCTTATGTGTTGTTATATTAATTCTGAAATGTCCTTCGAATTCAGAATCATGACATCCTCGAATAATTTGTTCAGTTTCTTCTTGAGGCACACATCTTCTAATAATAAGATCTTTACATTGCTAAGGATCGTCCCAAAAATAAAATTTAGCATCATGTTTGAATTTCTTCTGTTGTTGGATTGTTAATTTCGGTGGTAAAATGTTAATAATGATGTAGTTCACAATATCAGCATATCACGATATATTTCCTTCTGTAATATTATAGACCTGCTTATCAGGGATAGTTTCAATTATTTCCTTTTCAAAATCAGCTAATTTAGGTTGTTCAAGTCTAGATAAATGATCAGCTATTTGCTTATTAACCCATTTTCTATCGACGATCACAAAATTGAATTCTTGCATTAAAAATATCCATCAAATTAATCTTGGTTTAGCATCCTTGTTTTGCATTAAATATTTAATAGCAGAATGATTAGTATGCACTATATATTTGGCTCCAATTAAGTAAGATCTAAATTTTTTAAAGTCATAAATGATAGCTAATAACTCTCATTTTGTAGTAGAGTAATTAATTTGAGCATCAGTAAAAGTTTTACTAGCGTAGTATATAACTTTAAACATTTTTTTGCACCTTTGTCCTAAAACCACTCCAATAGCACAATCGCTCGTATCGCACATTAATTCAAATGGTTTCTCCCAGTTAGGTGAAACTAATATAGGAGCAGTGATTAATTTTTCCTTTAATAAATCACAATCTTTTAAGCATTCATCATTAAAATCAAACTTCTTACTTTCTCCAAAAGTTGGTAAAGAGGCTTAGTTATTTTTGAAAATCTTTAATATATCGCTTGTAGAATCCAGCATGTCTCATAAAGCTTCTTACCCCTCTCACAGTGGTTGGAGGTGGTAATTTTTCTATAATTTGAATCTTCGCAGGATATACTTCCATGCCATATTCAGATATTTTATGCCCAAGCACAATTCCTCCTGCAACCATAAATTGACACTTTTTCCAGTTTAGGACTAAATTTGTTCTTTCACATACCTCTAAAATGTTTTCTAAGTTGCATAGGCATGCATCAAATGAATATCCAAATACTGAGAAATCATCCATAAACACTTCTATTCCATCATCTATTAATTTGCTAAATATGGACATCATACATCTTTGAAATGTTGCAGGTGCATTACATAATCCAAAGGGCATTCTTCTAAAAGCAAAAGTTTTGTAAGGGCTAGTAAATGTAGTCTTCTCTTGATCCTAAAAAGCAATAGGTATTTGGTGATAACCGATATATCCTTCCAAAAAGCAATAATACTTGTGTCCACCAAGTCTGTCTAACATTTGGTCTAAGAAAAGTAAAGGGAAATGATCTTTTCTGGTGGCGGCATTTAATTTTCTATAATCAATACATATTCACCAACCAGTGACTTGCCTTGTCGGTATGATTTCATTCCATTCATTTACATCAATAGTCACTCCTCCTTTCTTAGGAACACAATGAATTAGACTTACCCAAACACTATCAGAAATGGGATATATAATTCCAGCATCTAACCACTTTAAAATCTCTTTTTTAACCACTTCTTGCATCATTGGGTTCAGTCTCCTTTACGGATCAGCTCTAGGTTTGTGTTGTTCATCCAACAGAATTCTGTGCATACAGATCAAAGGACTGATTCCTTTAATATCTGCTAAGGACCAACCAAAAGCCTTTTTTTATCTTTTTAAGGTATCCAATAAATTTTGTTCTTGATATCATTTAAATCTAAAGATACAATGACTAGTAAGGTAGATGATTCTCCTAAAAACATATACTTTAAATGATTATGGATAATTTTTCATCTCAAGTTCAGGAGGTTTTATGATAGATGGAATTAAACTTTTTTCTCCACTTTCCATAATATCCAATCTTTCAAATATTTCCTGAACAAATTCTAACTCTTCATTCTACATATCATCCAAATCAACTTCACTTTCATTTTCATCCTCACATTCCAAATTCTCTTCAAACACTTCTTTATAATGATCTTCTCTCAAATAATCGCAGATTTCCATTCGAAAGCACTCATCATCCTTTTCAGCTGAAGGGTATTTCATATATTTCAGAATATTGAAAGTCACCTCTTGATCATTAATTCTCATTGTTAATTCTCCTTATTGAACATCGATCATAACTCTCCCGGTAGCAAGGAATGGTCTTCCCAAAATATTTGGAATTTCTTTATCTTCCTCCATATCTAATACAATAAAGTCCACAAGAAAGATAAATTTATCCACCTTCACTAATACATCTTCCACAACTCCTTTAGGATAAGTAATAGAATGATCAACCAATTGAAGAGTCACAGATGTAGGTGAAATTTCTCCTATTCTAAATCTTTTGAAAGTTGATAAAGGCGTAAGCTTAATACTAGCTCCTATATCACATAAAGCTCTTCCGAAAAATTTCTCACCTATAGCACACGGGATAGTGAAACTACCAGGGTCTTTAAGTTTTTCAGGAAGCTTCTTATGAATAATTGCACTACGCTCACCGTTAAGTGTAAAAATTCGTGGTCTGTGAACTTTCTTTTCTTTTTAAGACTATCCTTCATAAACTTTGCATAATCAGGCATATGCTATAATGCTTCAACAAAGGGAATATTAATCATTAATTTCTTAAGGATTTCCAAAAACTTTGCAAATCTGTTATCCCTGTTCTATTTTTTTAGTCTTTGAGGAAACAGAGGAGGTGGTTTTTCAATAGTAATCTTCATTGGTTCAATCGGATATTCTAAGTCTGAATATATCTTATTAGAACCTTTTTAATGTCCACTTCCTTTCTCTCAACTTCAACTTCTTTTCGTACTCTTGTTTGTAATTAATTTCCACTCATTAATTGAATAAACTTAATTTTCTCCTTATTTTAATCTTTTGGTTTCATCTCAATATTACTAAGAAGATTTCCAGAAGGTCTATTATTAAGCGTAGTGAAATTATGTTCCAATTGATTCTCAATGTTCTTCATCGCAACACTTTGAGCTTGTATTTGATTACCCATATTCAGAATTATTTCTTCAGTAGACAACTTATTTTCCTTAAATTGTGGGTTACTGTTAAAACCAGGAGGATAAGAAGGTCTATAATTGGTATTTCCTTGGTTGTTCAGATTTCCAACTGGATTCATAGAATTGTTTCCCCATTATGGGTTAACAACATCATTGTTATTATTCCAGTTGAAATTTGGGTGATTCTTCCAACCAGGATTATAATAATTTAAATAAGGATTGTTGAGTCTATTATTTATAGCATTCAAGGTTTTATAAGGTGTTTGAGATTCTATCATCTGTCCTGATGAATTTTCCTCTAACACTGGGGGTGTTTGAGAATAATTCATTCTATATTGATCTATTTCTTTGAAAGGGCAGCAATTTGAGAGACTATCATAGTTATCGCATCAGAATCATGAATACTAGATACTCTCTTAGGATTTACTCGCTCAGAGGACCATTGAAAATTATTAGTAGCCATCACTTCTATTAACAAATATGCTTCATCAAAAGGTTTTGACATTAATGATCCACTAGCAGCAGCATTTATAATCAATCTCAAAGATCCCACTAATCCATTATAAATTATTTGAATTATTAACCAATCTGGTAAAGCATGAAGTGGACACTTTCTCAAAAGATTTTAAATCTTTCCCAAGCTTCATATATAAATTCTCCATTAAACTGACTAAAAGAGGTGATATCATTCCTCAGCTTAGCAATTTTTGAAGGAGGGAAATATTTTGACAGAAACTTTTGTGAAATTTCTCCCCATGTTCTGATAGATTCAGGTGCTAACAAATTTAACCACGCCTTAACCTTATCCCTTAATGAAAAAGGAAAAACTCTAAGCCTAACAACATCATTCGACACTCTATCGTATTTAAAGGTAGCACACAGTTCTAGAATACTAGCGAGATGTAAGTTAGGATCTTCATTAGGTGTTCCTCCAAATTGATTATTCTGTACCATTTGGATAATAACAGGTTTAAGATTAAATGAATTAGCAGCAACATCAGGGTTTTGGATAGTTAAGTGAATTTCATCTGTTATTGGATTAGCATAATCTCTTAAAGGTCTTGGTATATATTCATTTTTATTATTTTGATTGTTCAAGTTGTTCGCCATTTTGTGAGGATTTTCAGATTGTTTTAATTGTTTTTGAATTTTTCTAATAGTACGCTCTAATTCAGAATCGTAAGGCACTAAACCTATAGATCCGATACTACGCATACAATCGCAATAAACACACTAACAATAAATAAGCACACACAATTATGACATGTAATTCGAATATAAGTTTTCAAATACCATCAAATTAACTTTTACAGTTAGCTCCTCGACAAAGGCTCCAAAAATTTGGTGCTACTTTTTAAAAATTGCCAAAATTTATGAACTCAGATTTATATATATATATTGATTTAGTTTTCTATTGAGTCACACAATTAAACACAAGTATACTTATCGCTCAAGTAATACAGAGCTCTAATGGAGTCCTGATTATCAATCCCACAAGGAGGTATTTATTTCTATAATGGGGCACAGAAATCACTACACGAATCATTAAAGAATTGCAGTAATTATTAAAAATAAAAGGATGATTAACAGTTGCAGTTACTAATTCTACCAAAGTACGTTCTAACTTCCTAACACAAGACTAAATTTATCACAAAAGTTCAAATGTAATAAAGAATCCTCCTCCTCTCCAATCATAATGTGATGATTTAGTGACATAGATCAGTGATACAATAGTATAGTGCCAAATAGAAACATTCCTATTCTTTACCCACTTTCGAGCAATATAAAGAACAATAGTTAATCCTAAATTTAGTCCACAAATCCATGGTTAGACTGGGAGGATACTAGCTATAACTACGGAGCTCCCGCTTCACTTCTCCTGAAGGCTAAATCTCGCTTTGGTTTCCAAACTCTAGGACCAAATTGGGGATTTCAGGCTGTCACTCTAAAATCTCCAATTCTACGCCCATAAAAATATATTTCCCTATTTATTTGCACCCAGCCCCCATGAACTACGTCACTCATTTATGGACATTGAATGTGACTTTCACTTTTGTTGTGGAACTCATAATCCTTTCGGAGCATATGTTTCACAACAAGTTTTGACAATTCAACTGGTCAGTTCAAAAAGTAAATGAAGTACAAAATAAAAGGTCATCACAAATTCTCCATAATAAATCGACACATCATTTCCATATCACAACATCAACACATCACATGAAAAGGAGGAAGAAAAGAAATCTACTCAAGACTCATGAGGAAAAGATGACAAAAGATGGATTATATATATAAAAGCAACATCATACAAAGAAAATACAACTTATCTCAAATTCTTCCCCAAGAGAATCTCAAGGAATTCCTTTAACTCCTCTTCTTTCTTCACAACAACACACAATTCTATCTTTAGATAAATAAGAAAGAAAAAATTTATCACTTTTCCTCTCCTCCTACACTCCTTAGAAGAGAACACACACAAACCTTAGATTCTCTATAATGGACTCTTTAACACTAGAACACTCACTCTCTTCACTCACAAACCCAAAAGACTCTCTCCCCCTCTCAATTTTTGGCTCCAAAATAGTTTAAATTCATATGTTTTGATTTCCAAAGAGTTTCCTTGAGAACCCCTCCAAAATCTGGCCAAATACGTCGAATCTAGTATTAAATCGGGATAGGGCGTGGTCCGGCGTAGGATAAGGCGCGGTCCAGCGCTATTTTCTGGAAAATAGCCCAAACTCTCTGTAAACGGGCATGGTTTGGCGCTGGTAGCTGTGTCATCTGGCTCTCCAAGTCAAAAAGTGATTTTTGCCTCATTTTGCTCCAAATTTGGTCATTTTTTCTTCCTTTTGCTCAAAAGGCCTAAAAACATTGTACCTACATGAAATGATGAAAAATACCCTTCTTTAAAGTGCAATATCATAAAAAATAAGTATGAAATGGATATAAAAAGCTATCAAATTTTCGGTGGATCATTAACTTCATGGTAAACATCAAATGTACATGAAAGAGTTCAATTTATGAAAATACCATATGTTGTTTGCATGAAATTTCAAAAATTGCATGAATTAATATCAACACAACACTATAGAATACTAAGAGAAGGAATTACCCATGAAATGTGAGAGGAATTTTGAAAGGATTTTCAAAGGAACATTATAATTTTTAAAATTAGGCATGCAAGCATGAAAGGCTTAAAATTCCATGGTGTAAAGTATGTTTCACCTTAGCTTTTGTTATTGAATTCCTTGAATTAGTTAAGGATCTTCCTGCTTTATCTTAGCTTAGATTGACACAAATCAATGATGATTTTTAAATGGGTCTTACAATTTTGAATGAAAGAAAGGAAATAATCAAAAGCAGAAGAATGGGGAACCAAAAGAGTACAGTGAGACGGAGAGAATTGTGTGAATGGGGCTATTTTTGGGGGTTATGGCTGGGTAATAGAGTTAGTGAGGGTAGTTTGGGTGGCTTCTTAGAGTTAGTAGGGTGATTTGGATGGTGATGATGAAAAGAGATGTTTTTATTTAAATTTGAAGGCTAAGATTACTCCATTAGATAGATCCACGGTTTCTTTCTTTATGTACCAATGAAATTTGGGAAGAAGGATTGCTAAGGTGGAATATTAATAATAAATAATTAAGTATTTAATTAAACTAATTGTAATTTTGTAAATAAGCATAAAATTGGGGGTATTTCTATAAAATTGACATGTCTATCTAGAAAAATTATAAATTTATACCATTTTTAAGAGGAAAGAACAAGAAATCTAACAGTTCAAATAGTATGAAAAACTGGGTTTAGTAGCAAAAGTTATGGTTGTTTGAAGTTTAAGGGTGAATGATTAGGTTGTTATGGTGGTTGGGGAGTTGACATAGACAAAAAATTTGAGTTGGGTCAAATTGATAGAGTAAAATGAGATGATCTCTAATTGGTATTAATTAGTTCAAACTAAATAAAAAGAAATTACTGGTCAAAATGGGTCTCACCCTAGGGTAGAGAAAATAGTCAATTTTGAACATAAACTTCTATTGGACTTTATTAGTTAAATACAAGTTTAAAATATATTATGCTGAAGATTGTAGTAAATTTGAACTCTTTTTTAAAGTTTATTGGTCAAATTGTTGCTTTCTCTCCTAATTATTATTTTTCTCTCACATGATTATTGTTAGCTCAAAAGGTGTCCAAATGACACCTATGGAATCATTTGAAATATGTTGATGATGTGGACAGAATGATGAAGTATATTTTCAAAAGTAATAACTGATTGCAGCTGTCTTAGATAAGTATTTAATAAGTATTTTTAGTTCAGTCACACAGTATAATCAGATTAATAAGAAAGCAACCAATCTATATGCAAGTACACATATCGTGCAAGTAATACAGGGCTCTAGTGGAGTCCTGGTTATCGATCCAACGGTGAGGAAGCAAATCTTTAAAGTGTAGCATATAAATCTAATATTTAAATTGCAATGCACCTAAAATAAATACTAAAGTTGCTGAAGTTTAATGATGCTAAAGATTCTAAGATCACTAAAGTTGTTTCTAATATTTTAATTAACGTTAACTACCACTACACTAAGTTTTGTTTTGAAAGGTTCAAATTTGGACAAAGTGTCATCCCCCTTACAATGATGTTATGATGAGTGAATGATAAAGATTAGAGAAAATTTTATATTGTACCAAATAGAAGCATACCTATTCTTTAACCTCTTCTGAGTGCTATAAAGAACATTGGTTAATCCTAGGTTTAATACATAAATCTGTGATTAGGCTGGGAGGATACTGGCTCTCACTTTAGAGCTCCCATTTCCCTTTGGCTGAAGGCTAACTCTCGCTTTAGTTCCAAACACTAGGACCAATTGGGAATTTTTGTCTATCACCCTAAAATCTCTAATTATACACCCAATAAATCATATTTCTCTAATTATTTGCACCCAACCCCGATGAACTACATCACTCATTCATGGATATTGAATGTAATCTTCACTTTTGTTATAGAATGTACAGTTTTCTTGGATCGTATGTTTCACAACATATTTTAACAATTAAATTAGCGAGATCAAAAATCAAATGAAGTACGAGGTAAAAAATCATTACAATTTCGTAACATTCACATGACACAATCAATCTAAATCATCACTTCACTATTTATCATTGTAAGGAGAAAGATAAAGAAATCTACTCAGATATCATGAGGAAGATACGAAAAATAAGGATTTCTATAGAAAAGCAAAGTCATACAAATAATAAGAAGTAAATATAACTTATCTCAATTTCTTCCCCAAGAAAATCCTTCAAGTTCCTTTGAATCTCTTTCTCTCTTCAAAAAGACACACAATTCCCTCTCATAGTAAGGAAGAAGCAATCTCTCACTTTCCTTCTCCTCCTATAGCATTTTAGAGAAGAATACCTCACAATACAACACTTTTGACACCAAACCATATACTTTAAACTCTTCACTCACTTCATCTCTACTTCTCTCCACACACACAAAACTCTAACAACACTCACGCACCACACACACTGCACTCACACACTGCACTCACACACTGCACTCACACCCACTGCACTCACACTGCTTATTATGGCGCCAAATTTTCTTTGCTATAGCCTAGGGACAAATTCCCCAAGAGATGCCTCAATAATCCCTCTAAAAGTCATCCAGATACATTGAATCTGTCCTCCACTGATTTTGGGAGCCGTCGGCACAGTTTCTGTGTCAGTGCCAAAGCTTCTTTGTATCTGGTGCTCTCTTGATTTCAGTGCCGTTGGCGCCAGAATACAGATTTCTGGATTTTGTCTTTTTTGCTCCATATTCATTCCTTTCACTTCATTTTGCTCAAAATGCCTAAAATCATCCTCACTGCAATAAAATATGAAAAATATCTTCCTTTAAAGTGCAATATCACCAAATATTAGTATAAAATCTATATGAAAAGTCTAACATATTTTGGTGTATCAAAATCCCCCAACTTAACCATTACATGTCCTCAAGTAATCCTTTTACCACATAAATATATGATTCATAGTAGTGAACTTTACTTAATGAATACCATGATTTTTTATTTTGATGAATATAATATCAAGGTTTTTAGAAAGATTTTCAATAACTTAGGTCAAAACTATAGGTATAAGAACATTTAGTCATCAAGTCTAAGAGTTTTAGTCTCCTATTCATTTCAAGAATAACAATAATTTTTCACATTAAGGGTGCTTTGAATGATCATATGAAAAGATGCTTATGAGAACTCTATTAGTAAGGATGCTAATACTTAAATATAAATTCAGAAGTGTAATTAAGTTCTTCCTTTAAGTTGATTCAACTAAAGCTAATTTTTGATTAGGCATCTCCTCAAGCTTCTCCTCACATATATTTTCTTTTTCTTTTCTATATATGGATTGCATTTCAATCCTTGCTTTTCTTTCTCTTTTCTTTCCTTTTTTTTTCTTTTTTCCTTTTCTTTAAAGTGAGGATTACAATATCTGGATAGCTTTAATAATTTTGAACTTCACTCTCCTCCCCTTAAAGTTGGAACTTGTAACATCTCTTTACTTTATAAATATATATTAGCTTTTAAATGATTCATCATAGAGTCCTAATCTTTTCTTCTCACGTAAACTTCTATGGCTCTTAATATTTCAAAAATACAGTTTTCTTTACTTTAAATAATCAACTATAGTCTAATCCTATTATAATAAATATCTTAGCCCATAAAGTTAACGTTCATTACAAATAACTTTCATTTAAATCTCACTATGATATTTAAATAAAATAAGAAAATTAGTTATCTAAAGTTAAGCTCTACTACCTGAAATCATGTTAAAGTTATTTTGAAAATATATATTAATTGAGAACACGTAACAGTTAATTTTTCCTCCCTCAAACTTTAGTTTTTCGGTATATATAATATTAGTAAATGAGAGAGAAAAACAAAAAGAAAAATAAATTTTTTGTGCTCGGCTTTTGATACTTCTGAATTTATACAGGTATTAATAAAAAATTTAAACTAGCGAGCATAAAAAAGTTAGAAGCTTTTTACACATAATATATTAAAGATTTGTAGGGTGAAGAAAATTTAAAAACATAAAATTTAACATTTACTACAAACATACAACCATTAAAATTTCAATTCAAACTAATAAGCAAACAAACACAAGTTTCATCACAACTTTAATAACATATCATATTACAATCACCTCACACATCAATCGTATTAAAGCAAATAACAAAGACACAAGTTTACACATCGATAATAAAATAAAAGAACACTAATCTACCGGTCATCCTCTCCTTCTAATTATGCTTCTTTTTTCACTTCAGGTGGGTATGGAATATAGTGGGGGAAAGTAGGAAATATCACACCAGATTCACCCTTTATGAATCTTATCTGAGCATAATGGTAAGCTATATCATACTCAACTCTTCTCTTATGATAATCATCATTAATATTATTTCTTGTTTCTATTCGACGAATTCTGTTATGAAGCCTCTCAATATCAACCTATTGTATCATCAATTACTCCATAACATTAGAAAGAGTAGGAGTTTTGGAGGTAGAAAGTATATCATGACTAGTGGAGGGAACCTCACTACTATTACTTCCAGCTCTCCATCCCACATAAGATTCATAAGTACAAGTGTTGACCTTACTGATAGGTTTTAAAGGATGGATTAACTCTTCACTACTATCAACCTTAACTTCTGATTGTACACATAATGTGTAAATCGGGGCAGTATGACCTAATCCTCCAGTGGTTTCTCCTTCAGCTATAGTCTAGATACTCTTATAAATAATTGTACCAATATTAATCATTTTCATATTTTGAATACAGTAATTCAAAATAGCTCTATCTCTATTAATTTCGCTATGATGATAGGTAGATAGTAATCTTGCAAAAATAAAATAGTGTCTGACTTTAGATGCAACGTTTAACATAAAAGCAGGAAAATTTATCTTTTTCCTTTGCTTCATTTTCCATTCCTTTTTTCCATCAGTAAGAAGTAATTAACTCATTTAAATCAGCATCCATAATATCAAAGGATTCATACGTACAAAATGATGTATCCCTCAATTGGTAAAAAGCATTGATTCAGTCAGGGGTAAATTCTACCATTATTCCTCGAGCAAGCACGTGATCAACTTCAGTCCACCTCAACTTAGCATAAAATTCACGAACTACATCCACATTTGTAACGATAGAAAAATAATAGAATATTTCTCAGTGCCGAGCAGTAATTACCTGTTCCACAACTCTGCTTAGGTTTTTGAATGCTCAATCTTGTATACACTTTTTACTTTAGAGGCTAAAGTTGAAGTGATATTGTGCTTTAATACTTAAAAAATTCTTTTGATCAAAATCCAACTTTCTTTTTTCCTTACTAATCCATGGAGCCATTTCAAAATTTCTAGAAAATGTAAAAATAAATCCAAATAAATATCAAAATTGCAATTTAGTAAACTTCAAAGACAAATCTGATAGGTAAGAACTTTACACCATGAATTATCTTAAAGTTTTCTTCAAAAACTCCAAATTTTTGGATTTTCTCAATGTAGGTGATTTCCATGGTGAAGATAAAAAAATTTTAGTTCTAAGTAGGGCACTTACTAAGAGAAGATAAGATCCCACCTCTGAAATCCTTGAAACTGCCTCTAATCCAAATGCAAGCAAGCCCTAGGTGTAGGTTTTAGCCTTGACAAGAGGTTGAAGATGGTCAAAATGAGATGAATTTCTCAAATTCACAATTTTAAGAGGATCTGACAAGTTTTGAGTTTTGGGCACCGTCAGCGACCATTCTGGCACCAAACGGATTTTTTGGTTCAAAATTTTTTTGCGATTTCGATCATTTCTAGGTCACGTTAAAATCTAATTAGCTCTTTTAAGCATCTATTTTCATAATTAAGTGATCTACTAATAAAAATTTTCATAAACAACAAAAAAATATCACTTATATATATAAAATCCACTATTACAACTATTCACATATAAATCGTTCTATCACATAAAAATTCAACGTCGCAATCAAACCACAACACTCTAATGTTGAAAACTAAACATATACTCAGATCCTAAGCATAATAAGTCTGATATCTTATAATAAAGCAAGCCAAATACTAAACACATCTAAGTATAATAAAGTTTGAACACCAAATACTAGATAAAAGATATAGAATCACTACTCCTCATCAATGTCGGTGTTATCTTCTCTAATATCTCTCATGAATTTGTGATGCATGAACAAATTGTAGAAGGGTTGACACGGGAATTTGTTAGTCGAATCCTCTTCAATTCAAGCCTTTTTCTTCATCAAACGTATCAAGCCTTCTTCGATACGCCCAATATGATTGAATTGTTCCTTCATCATCCAATATAGATGATCAAATAATTCAGAAACTTTATTAATTGCATTTATAAGATTTTGTACATCTTTCTACATCTTTCTCAAATTTCTATTGTGAACTTTCAAGAAAGCGAGGCTGAATAGGTAGTGAACTCTGAGATTGTTGGTCCACAATTATGCTCAAATCATTATCATCCCCAATTTTTTTACAGTCATAATTGTGACTAGCTACAGAGAAGAAATATAGTGGAAGTATGACACAACCCATAATTTAATCCATGTACAATAAAACCCAAAACATATTTCACAATTATGGTGCCAATATCAGCAGTCATTCCCGTTTGAATACAATAGTTCAATATTGCACTTTCTTTCGTCACTTTACTAATTTTCATAGTTGGGAGTAATTTTGAAGATATAAAGAAATTTCATTGCTTCGACACAGGATTCAAAAAGGTAGAAGAGAAATTTACATACCCGTTGTCTCTTATCTCCCAATCTTCACCTTCAGCCATCAAATATCGATAAATTTCATTCATGTTGTCTTTCGCAGGGACAAAATTTGTGTAACGACTCATTGGCACATTTTCTATCATGAAAAGTTCATTAATCTTTGTAGGATTGAATGGTACCCACCTACCTCGCACATAGACGAATCCTTGGTTGATTCCATGAAGATTTACATAATATTCCTTCACCATAAGAATGACTACTGCAGCAGTAGTGTAGCAAAACACTTCCCATTACCTATGCATAATAATTTCTTCTACTCGAGTAGTTGAGCATTCAAACCAAAATTAACAAAACCTCATTCCATGAGTAGCCTCCTCTTTATAAAAACTTTGTCGCAATGTCACTGTGCCTCAAAACTGATGAACTTTCACCTATTGAGCACTCTAAATCTTAGAGATCCTAAGGATTTGGAAGCCATGGGATGGGAATTTTGCAACTAACTTTTCCTTTTTTTCTAACGTTCAAGGGTTTTAAAATGAGTTTGGTGATTTATAAGGGTGAAAATCTGACATAAACCTGCCAAAATCTACCATTTGAAACTTTAAAAACCATAACTCATTCTGTCAGCGCTGTCAGCACTGGATACGACGTCGTCGGTGCCCGCGCTCCAAAAATTAGCAAAGTTCTCTATAAAAGGGCGTCGTCGGTGCCAGAACTTAGCTTTGCTCCAAACTTCATTTTGGTCTAAAGAAATTTCGAATCTTTGATACAAACCAATAATATCATCATTTATGATAAGTATGAGTGAGGACTCAAATATAAAATTAACTAATAATAATATCAACTATAACCAACTCAAGAAAACTAAAAAACAAAGAAAATTATGGGTTGCCTCCCATAAAGTGCTTAGTTTAACATCCTCAGCCCGACAAACATTAGTTTTATTCAGGATGACTTAACATTAAAACCTCTTTAAAATTTAGTCGTGACCCTCAAAATATGGTTTTGATATATGCCCACTAACTTTAAATATTATTTTAGTTTTAGGATCTTCAATATCAAAAACTCCAATTTGATAAAGCTTGTATAACAGTGAATGGTCCTATCCACCTAGACTTTAGTTTTCCAGGAAATAATCTCAATCTTGTATTATATAACAAAACTTCCTATCCAAGTTCAAATTTCTTTCTTATAATCTTCTAATCATGCCATATCTTCATTTTCTCCTTATAAATTCTATCATTATCATAAGATTCATTTCTAATTTCTTCTAATTCATTAAGTTGTAATAATCTTTCCTCGCCAGCATTCTTTAAATTGAAATTAAACTCTTTTATCACCCAATATGATTTATGTTCCAATTCTACCGGTAAATGACAAGTCTTTCCAAAAACCAGTCTATAAGGAGACATTCCTATATAAGTTTTATAAGCAGTCTTATATGCCCATAATGTAGTATATAATCTAGCAGACCAATCTAATTTATGGGTATTTACTTATTTCTCCAAAATTCATTTAGTTTTACAATTAGATACTTTAGCTTAACCACAAGTCTAGGGATGATAAGCGGTTGCGATTTGATGTATAATATTATATTTTTCAGCCAATCTCTGAATCAGATTATTCCTAAAATGAGATCCACCGTCAGTAATGATAACTCTAGCATTCCATATCTTGTAAAAATATTTTTCTTTAAAAATTTTAAAACACTTCGAGCGTCACATCTGGCTAAAGTTGTTTCTTCAATCCATTTTGGTACATAGTCTACTGCATATATATATATATATATATATATATATATATATATATATATATATATATATATATATATATATATATATATATATATATATATTCTCATATGAAGGAATAATGTTCCCATAAAATCTAATCCCCAAACATCAAAGATCTCTACTTCCAATGTAAAACATTTGGGCATTTCATTTCTTCTAGAAATATTACCTACTCGCTGACATTGATCACATGTTTTAATATATCTATTTTTATCCCTGAAAAGATTAGGCCAATAGAATCCAGATTGTAAAATCTTATGTGCAGTTTTGTCAGTTCCAAAATGTCCCCCAAATTCAGAATCATGACATCTCTGAATAATTGGTTCAATTTCTTCATAAGGCACACATCTTCTAGTAACTAGATCCTTACATTGTTTATATAAATATGGGTTATTCCAAAAGTAAAATTTGGCATCATACATACATTTTTCTGTTGTTGCTTTGTTAATTCAGGTGGTAAAATATCACTCATAATATAATTAACAATATCAGCATACCATGGTAAATTCCATTCCTTAATATTATAAAATTGTTCATCAGGAAACGTTTATGTAATTTCATCTTCAAAATCAGATAATTCATGTTGTTCCTGCCTAAATAAATGATAAGCTATTTGATTGCAGTTCCTTTTCTATCCACTATCATGAAGTCAAATTCTTGCACCCATCTGATTAATCTTAGTTTAGCATCCTTCTTTTGCATTAAATATTTGATAGCAGAATGGTCTGTATGCACTATACATTTAGTCCCAATTAAATACGACCTAAATTTTTCAAAAGCATATACAATTGCTAATAACTCTCTTTAAGTTGTGTTATAATTAAATTGAGCCTCATTAAGAGTCTTGCTAGTATAGTATATAAATTTTAAAATTTTATGATACCTTTGTCCTAAAACAGCTCCAATTGAATAATCACTGGCATCACACATTAGTTCATATGGTTTCTCTCAATCAGGTGAAACTATTATAAAGGTAGTAATTAATTTTTCTTTCAATAATTCAAAGGCCTTTAAACATTCTTCATTAAAATAAAATTTCTTATCTTTTCTAAAAGTTAGCACAGAGGCTTAGTAATTTTTTTTTAAAAAATTAATATATCGCCTATAAAAACCAGCATATCCTAAAAAACTTCTAACCCCTCTCACAATAGTAGGAGGCTGTAGTTTCGATATGATTGGAATTTTTGCAGGGTCTACTTATATGTCATGTTCAGAAAATTTATGCCCAAGTACAATTCCTTCTGTAACCATACATTGATATTTCTCCCAATTAAGAACTAAATTTGTCTTTTTCCATAACACCAAAACCTTATTTGAATTATTTAAACAAGCATCAAATGAAGTTCCAAATATAGAAAGATCATCCATAAAAACTTTTAATCCATTATCAATCATATTGCTAAAAATTGACATCATGCATCTTTGAAATGTTTCAGGTGCGTTACATCATCTAAATAACATTCATAGAAAAGCAAATGTTCCATAAGGACTAGTAAATGTTGTCATTTCTTGATTCTCATGAGCAATTGGTATTTGATGATAGCCGGTATATCCATCTAAAAAGCAAAAGTATTCGTGCCCAGCAAGCTTATCTAACATTTGGCCTAGAAAAGGTAAAGAAAAGTAATCTTTCCTAGTGGTGGCATTTAATTTTCTATAATCAATACAGATTTGCCGACCAGTGACTTATCTCATGGTTATTAATTCGTTTATTACATTTGTATCAACTATCACTCCTCTTTTCCTAAAAATACAATGAATTGGACTTACCACGCACTGTCTGAAATAAGATATATAATTCCATCATCCAACCATTTTAAAATTTCTTTCTTCACTACTTCCTTGATTAATAGATTTAGGGTCCGTTTGGTTCTGACTTTTTACCGCAGCGTGGGGTGTCGCAGTGGCTTCGTCTGAAGCTCGTCCGTTTGGTTCGCAGCTTTGAGGGAAAGCTTTCAATAATTTGGGTGAAAGCGGGCCGCGAGATCCACCCCGCGGCCCCAGCTTTCGCGAAGAAGACCTCGCTTCCGAATTCTTCCTACCTCCATTTTCACCCATCCCTCTCTACCCTCTTCCCTGTCTCCTCTCTCTCCCTCTCTCTTTCACCCACACAGCCGCAACACTAACGAGGAATAGAGAGGCAATTCCCAAATGAGAGAGAGAAAGAAAGAGCTTGAATGCAGCTTCAATGGAAACAAACGGCTTCCAACATCCCTTTTCTCTTCATCTTCTTCTTCCTCCTCTTCTTTTCACCTCCAGTTTCTCCATCCCTGACTCCCCTTCTCAACGACCAAATCCTAGGCCTCATCGTCTTCAAAGCCCGCTCCTCCTTCTTCTTCATCTAGGTTCGTTGGTCTGCATTTTAGAAAAGAAAAGCTTGATTTTTTATTGGATCCTGTTGTGAAATAGAAATTTTGATTCTGCATTTACTTTTAAAATTCTTAATTTTAAAGTTCATTTTTTTCTAAAATATTATGCTCAAATGTAAACAATGAAGGGGATGAGATTTAATATTAACAAACTTACGTCCCGATTGAACTTGCTACTTTCGCATTTAGGAAAAAATAGTGTAAAAATTTCTTTCGCATTTATTTGATAAGTTTCTGATTCACTTTCTTGTGCTTCGACGGTGCAAATTCTGGTGAAATTTATAAAATAGTTCTTAGTAATAGGTAGATTGACAAACAGTTTTAACAAATATGGGCAGTTTGGTCATTTCTCCTGAAACAGCTGCCCCACAGCTGTTCTCAGACAGCTGCAACCAAACAGACAACCAGCTTCCCCGCAGCAGCTTCCTAGGCAGCACAGCTGCAGCTGCAAAGCTGAGAAGCTACAACTGCACCAAACAGACCCTTAATCTCCTTTATGGATCAACTTTAGGTTTATGTTTTTTATCTAATAAAATTCTATGCATACAGATCGAATGACTGATTCCTTTAATATCTGTTAAAGTCAAACCAAAAGTTTTTTTTTGTATCTTTTTAATGCATCTAATAATTTTTGTTCTTGTAAATCATTTAGATCTGAGGATACAACTGGTAATGTAGATAATTCTCCTAAAAACAAATACTTTAAATGTTTATAAAGTATTTTCATCTCAAGTTCATGAGGTTTTATGATAGATGGAACTAGACTTTTGCTATCATTTTCTGTAATATCCAGCATCTCAAATCTTTCTTGAACATAATCTTGTTCTTCATCATCTATCTCATCATATTTATTTTCCATTTCAATTTCATCCTCACATTTAAAATCTTCTTGCTTTTTTCTCTTCAATTTTCCTTAAAATGATCATATTTTAAATAATCATAAATTTCCACTCGAAAGCATTCATCATCGTTTTCTGTTGTGTGGTATTTTATTGATTTTAAAATGTTAAATGTTACCTCTTGATCATTTACTCTCATAATCAATTCTCCTTTTTGAACATCTATCATATCTCTCTAGTTGCAAGGAATGGTCTTCTGAAAATGATAGAAATTTCTTTATCTTCCTTCATATGTAAAACAATAAAATCCATAGGAAAGTTAAATTTATCAAACTTTACTAATACATCTTCTACCACTCCTTTAAGATAAGTAATAGAATGATCAGCTAACTTAAGAGTTACTGAAGTTGGAAAAATTTCTCTTATTCCCAACCTTTTAAAGTTGATAGAGACATTAATACTGGCTCTCATATCACATAAGACTCTTCCAAAAAAATTTTCACCAATAGCACAAGGTATAGTGAAGCTACCAGGATCTTTAAGTTTTTCAGGAAGCTTTTTATAAATAATTGCGCTACACTCTTCAATGAGCACGATAGTCTCATTATCTATGAACTTCATTTTCTTTTTAATATATCCTTCATCACATAGTTAGGCATTTGTTCTATGGCTTCAACGAAGGAAATTTTCACTGTTAACTTTTTAAGTATTTTTAAGAATTTTGAAAATTATTTTTTCTCTCTTTTGTTGTTTCAATCATTGAGGAAACAGAGATGATGGTCTTTTTACAGTAATATTCATCGGTTTAAGCAGATATTCTAAATTTGGGTATATACTATCATTACTTTTTTTATTTTCCACCTTTTCTTTTTCAACTTAAGCATCTTTTTGCGCTCTTGTTTCCAATTCTTTTCCACTTCTTAATTTTATATCCTTAATTTATTCTTTATTTTGATCTTTTGGGTTAACTTCAAAATTACTAGGGAGAGCACCTAAAGGTCTATTACTAAGTGCAGTAGCAATATATCCTAATTGATTTTGAATATTTTTAATAGTAGCTCCTTGACATTGTAATTGGTTACCTTAACTCTGTAATTGATTCCCTTGACTTTGTAATTGATTACCCATGCTTAATATTAATTCTTCCATAGACAATTTCTTTCCATTAAATTGCGTGTTTTTATTGAAGCTGGAGGATAAGAAGGTCTTTAGTTAGTATTGCCTTGGTTGTTCAAAGTTCCCAATGGGTTCACAAAATTGTTCCTCCACTGCAGATTAACAGTAACAGTGTTATTATTCCATTTTAATTTTGGGTGGTTTTTCCAATCAGGATTATAATAATTAGAGCAAGGATTGTTGGGTCCATTATTTATAGCATTCAAGGTCTGATAAGATGATTAAGAATCTACTATTTGTCCCAATGAATTTTCCTCAACACCTGAGGCGTTTCAAAATAGTTCATTCTAAATTAATCATATAGCAACAATTTGAGAAGCCAACATAGATATTGCATCTGAATCATGAATACTAGCTACTCTTTTTAAATTTACCCATTCAGAGAGTCATTAAAAAGTATTAGTAGCCATCTCCTATATTAAAGAATATGCCGCATCAAATGTTTTAACATTAATGATCCACCACCAGCAGCATCAATAATCGATCTAAGAAATCCCACTAATCCATTCTAAAATTTTTGAATTACTAACCAATCTAGTAAATCATGATGTGGACACTTCGTAAGGAGATATTTAAATTTTTCCCAAGATTCATATATTGATTTCCATTCAAACTGACAGAAAGATGCACTATCATTTCTAAGTTTAGCCATTTTTGATGGAGGGAATTTTTTTGACAAAAATTTTTTGTGATAGTTCTTCCCAAGTTTTGATAGATCCAAGTGTTAACAAATTTAACCACGCCTTAACTTTATCCCTTAATGAAAAAGGAAAATTTCTATGTCTGACAGCGTTGTTCGACACTCTCTCATATTTAAATATAGTAAACAATTCTAGAAAACTAGCAAGATGTAAGTTAGGATCTTCATTCGGTGTTCCACCAAATTGATTATTTTGTTCCATTTAGAAAATAACAGGTTTAAATTCAAATGAATTAGCAGCTACTTTAATATTTTGAATAGCTAAGTGAATTTCATCTGCTGTAGGGTTAGCATAATCTCTTAAGGGCGGGGTTGATGTTCATTTTCATTTCTTTGATTATCTAAATTGTAATTTCAG
This sequence comes from Papilionanthe hookeriana x Papilionanthe teres, assembly GCA_022702705.1. NCBI lineage: Eukaryota > Viridiplantae > Streptophyta > Magnoliopsida > Asparagales > Orchidaceae > Papilionanthe > Papilionanthe hookeriana x Papilionanthe teres. The sequence continues at coordinate 24,068,336 of CM040424.1, read as the reverse complement.
TTCAGTCACACAGTATAATCAGATTAATTAGAAAACAGCCAATCTATACGCAAGTATATGTTTCACTTAAGTAATACGTGTCTCTAATGGAGTCCTGGTTATCGATTCCATAGGAAGGAAGTAAATCTTTAAAGCGTAGCATAGAAATTCAATATTCAAATAACAATGCACATAAAATAAATAATAAAGTTGCTAATGTTTAGTGATGCTAAAAATTCCAAGATCACTAAAGTTCTTTCTAATATTCAAAATAAAGTTAACTACCACTATAATAAGTTTTTTATTGAAAGGTCCAAATTTGGAGAAAGTGTCCTCCCCCTTAAAATAATGTTATGATGAGTGAATGATAAAGATTAGTGAAAATTTTGTATTGTGCCAAATAGGAGCATACATATTCTTTACCCTCTTCCGAGTGCTATAAAGAACATTGGCTAATCCTAGGTTTAGTCCCTAAATCTGTGGTTAAGCTGGGAGGATACTAGCTCTCACTCCAGAGCTCTCACTTCCCTTCGCCTAAAGGCTAACTCTCGCTTAGTTTCCAAATATTAGGACCAAATTGGGGATTATAGTCTGTCACCCTAAAATCTCTAACTCTATGCCCAATAAACCATATTTCCCTATTTATTTGCACCCAACCCTGATGAACATCACTCATTCATGGACATTGAATGTAATCTTCACTTTTGTTGTAGAACGCATTGTCCTTTCGGATCGTATGTTTCACAATATATTTTAATAATTCAATTGGCCAGATCGAAAAGTAAATGAAGTACGAAGTGAAAAATCATCACAATTTCTTAACATTCACATGACATAGCCAATCTAAATCATTACTTCACCATTTATCATTGTAAGGAGAAAGACAAAAAAATCTACTCAGAATTCATGAGGTAGATACAACAAAACAAGGATTTTACATATAAAAGCAAATTCATACAAACCATAAGAAGTAAATACAACTTATCTCAATTTCTTCCCCAAGAAAATCCTTCAAGTTCCTTTGAATCTCTTTCCCTCTTCACAATGACACACAATTCCCTCTCAGAATAGTAAGGAAGAAGCAATCTCTCACTTTCCTTCTCCTCCTACAATTCTTTAGAGAAGAATCCTTCACAAAACAACACTTTTCACACCAAACCCTAGACCTTAAACTCTCTACTAACTTCATCTCTACTTCTCTCCAGTCACACAATACTCTAACAGCACTCACGCACCACACACACTGCACTCACCCACTGCACTCACACTGCTTTTTCTGGTGCCAAATTTTCTTATAAATAACTTAGAGACGAATTCCTAAAAAGATGCCTCAAGAATCCCTCCAAAAGTCATCCAAATACATTGAATCTGGCCTCCACCGAAATTGGGCACCGTCGGCGCCGTTTCTGTGCTCCGTCGGCGCCCATTCTGGTGTCGTCGGTACCATAATAAAGATTTCTGGATTTTTCCTTTTTTCACTCCAAATTTATTCATTTTCGTTTCTCTTTGCTCGAAATGCCTAAAAGCATCATACTTGCAACAAAACATGAAAAATATATTCCTTTAAAGTGCAATGTCACCAAAAATGAGTACAAAATATATATTAAAAATCCAACATATTTTTGGTGCATCAATAACTCATTGAAAAGAAATTTTACGTTAGGCCATTTTCACGTATGATCCACTTAAAAAAGTACTTATTTTATGCCTTATTTATGATTTAATTCTTAAGGATATTATGCTTTAATGAAAGGTATTTTTATGTTTTTGGATATAGGTGATAATAAAAGAGTTCAAGAAGGAAAAAGGAGCAAAAAGGAGCAAAAATAGAGCTAAAAAGCAAAGTTGCCAAAATTATAGGTTGGGCGCCTAGGCGCCAGCACCGGTTCGATACTGAAACAGATAAGATTTTTGACAACTTTAGGCAGTTATTTTGATGGTTTTAAGTGGTTATCAGACCTTCTAGAAGACTGGAAGTTACTCCAAATACATAGGACATGTGATACAATGCATATGGACACAGGAAAACAGTTTTAATCGCGAAGAGGTGCGATCCAAAGTGAAGAGGTGCGAAGACTTGGTCACGGACTCCGGCGCATAGGCGCCAGATCTCGACGCCTAGGCACCATAGTAACTTTCTAGAAGATTCATTAAATTTGGAAAAATTTTGAAGAGGTGCCTTAAGCAATCCCTGACCATTTTCAGAGCTCTATAAATAGGAGACATTTCTACATAAAAAGGGCCCTGTCTCTCCATCCATCTAGCCCCCCTAGATCTCCAACATATAGAGATAGATTTAGAGAGCCACCATATTTTCTTCTTGAATATTTAGTGAGTTTATCTACTCAATTCCTTGAGTAGTAAGTGTGAGTTAATAAGTGTTGTTGCTATTGAAGTCTTGTACCTTGCATTGGAGTCAAGAGGAGTCAAATGATCACTTGAAGGAACATTCCAGATAAGTATTTTTAACTTGGTTCAAAGTTTTATAGATATGTTTTGTTGTGTGAATTCAATATGTTCTGAGTAGTTACTTGTCTTTCTCCTTTCAACTATGAAAAGATAATAAGATAGTTTGATTTTGTTGGAGAACTTAACTTAAAACATTTTAAAATTATTGCAATGATATTAATACCTGATCTTAATTTACTTTTTAAACTGGCCATTTGAATTGTTAAAACCTGTTGAAGAATTCCGAGACCTATCCGGAGATGAGTTCTTAACTAGTAGATATCACATGAATCCTTAGGTAATCGAAGGCCTTGAGCAGGTTATTCAAGGTGAAGTACAAATAAATAGGTAGATATTGTTTATTAGGCGTAGAATTGATTAGTTTTTAGAGTGACAGACTAAATCCTAATAATTTGGTTTATAAAAAGGGAACGAGTCACTAGTAGAGCCGATCATAGCCACCCTTGGACATCTAGAAGTGTGAGCCTAGATTAACCCATTCTACTAATAATACATCCTGAACTGATCTATAGATTAGCCAATGTTCTTTATACTATCGAGCGAAGGTAAAGAATAGGAATGCTTCTATTTGACGCAATACATAATCTAAGTTCTCCACGAATGATAATTATTCTGAAAAAACTTGGATTAGTTGAAAAGGAGAAAGTTGTTTTATTTATACTTGCATTAACCTTTACTTTATTGTTGCTTACTTACATTTAGTAGAAATTTTATTAAAATCTGAATTTTGAAAAGAAATAAAAATTATAATTACTTTTAATTTGAAAATCTAATAAATTTCTTCAATTCATTTTCTATTAATCTTCCCTGTGGGATCGATAACCATGACTCCAATAGAGCCTTGTATTACTTGAAACGATACGTATACTTGCATTTGAAATCGAGACTTCACGAAATTATTATAAATAATTAAATATAAATTCATAAATTCTCAAACAATGAAGACTTTGCGAGCTATTGCTAGTAAAACTAATAACCATTATTCGAATTATTATAATCCAGTTTGGAAAAATCACCCTAATTTTAATTGGAATAATGAACATCAACAATGGAGTAATAATCAAGTTAATCCAACCGGAAATTGGAACAATCAAGGAAATTCAAACTTTAGACCAACTTATCCTCCTGGTTTTAACAATCAGCAGAAAAAGTTATCTTTAGAAGAATTGATCTTGTAACTAGGTAATCAGTTACAAAGTCAAAACACTTCTATTTGAAATATCGAGAATCAGATGGGACAAATTGCTAATTTAATTAATTACAGACCTCAAGGAACACTGCCTAGCAACGTCGAAATTAATCCAAAAGAAACAGGAAAAGACCATGAACAAGAAAAAGCTGTACAACTTAGAAGTGGAAAGGAATTAAAAGAGAAAATTCAGAATGAAATTGAAAAAGAGAGAGAGAGAGGTTGAAGAGATTGAAAAACCTAAAGAAACTCTTTCTCCAAGTAAAGATCAGAATGTAATTCCTATTGAAGTGGAAGTTCAATGACCCCCACCACCTTTTCTTCAAAGACTAAAGCAGCAGAAGCTTGACCATCAATTTTCTAAATTCTTTGAGATTTTTAAGAAACTTACCATCAATATTCCTTTTGCTGAAGCTTTGGAACAAATGCCGAGTTATGTAAAATTTATGAATGATATTTTAAGTAAGAAAAGGAAATTTGAAGCTTATGAAACTGTTGCATTAAGTGAAGAATGTAGTGCAATAATTCAAAAGAAACTACCTCAGAAACTTAAAGATCCTAGAAGTTTCACTATACCATGTGCTATTGGAGAAAAATTTTGTGGAAAAGCCTTATGTGATTTAGGAGCAAGTATTAATCTCATGTCATTTTCTATCCTTTGAAGGTTAGATTTAGGAGAGATTTCTCCCACCACTATAACCCTTCAGTTAACTGATCGATCTATTACTTATCCTAAAGGAGTTATAGAGGATGTTCTTGTTAAGGTGGATAAATTTAACTTTCCTGTGGATTTCTTTATACTAGATATGGAAGAAGATAAAGAAATACCTATTATTTTAGGGAGACCTTTTCTAGCTACTAGACGTGCTATGATTGATGTGCAAAAAGGAGAATTAACAATGAAAGTTAATGATCAAGAGATAACATTTAATGTTCTGAAATCAATGAGGTATCCTGACAAAGAAAAATGTCATCGAATTGATATTTTTGATTATATAATTGAAAAGCATTATCAAGAAAAATGTCAAGTCATTTCTGAAAAAAAATGATAAATCTGTAATATATAATGAGTCGTTAACTGAAGAAACTAAAGAAGTGAATGAAGAAAATTTATTTGAAGAAACTCATTATATTCATGATAATTGGGAAATTTTAGACTCAACTAAAAATGATATACTTTTACCCTCAGTTGATAAAGCCCCTGAACTGGAATTAAAAAATGTTACCTACACATTTAAAGTATGCATTTCTTAGAAATTCATTAACTTTACCTGTGATTATATCTTCAGAACTAAGTAAAGATCAAGAATAAAAATTAATAGGAGTTCTAAAGAATTATAAGAAAGCTTTTGGTTGGACTATTGCAGATATAAGAGGAATAAGCCCTTCAATCTGTATGCATAGGATTTTAATGGAAGAAAATTGTAAACCTACTATTGAATCTCAAAGAAGATTGAACCCAATTATGAAAGAGGTTATTAAAAAAGGGATTTTAAAATGGTTAGATGTTGGAGTTATTTATCCTATTTCGGATAGTCAATGAGTAATTCATATTCATTGTGTTCCGAAGAAAGGAGGAGTAATTGTCATTGTTAATGATAAAAATGAATTAATCCCTACAAGACAAGTTACTGGTTGGGAAATTTGCATTGATTATCGAAAATTAAACAACACCACTAGAAAGGATCATTTTCCTTTACCTTTCTTGGATCAGATGCTAGATAAATTAGCTGGACACTCATATTTCTGTTTTTTGGATGGATATTCTGGTTATCATCAATTACCTGTTGCTCCTGAGGACCAAGAGAAAACAATATTTACAAGTCCTAATGGAACATTTGCTTTTAGAAGAACGCCTTTCGGTTTATGTAATGCACCTGCAACTTTTTAGAGATGTATGATGTCAATATTCTGTGTTTTAATTGATAAAGGAATTGAAGTATTTATGGACGATTTTTCAGTATTTGGAACTTCTTTTGAGTCTTGCTTGGAAAATATAACAAAATTTCTGAAAAGATGTGAAGAAACAAATTTGGTTCTAAACTGAGAAAAATGTCAATTTATGATCACAAAAGGAATTGTACTTAGACATAGAATTTCACAAAAAGGGATGGAAGTTGATCAGGCAAAAGTGAAAATTATTGCTGAACTTCAACCACCTACTACTATTACTGATGTGAGAAGTTTTCTAGGTCATGCTAGATTTTATAGAAGATATATAAATGATTTTTCTAAGATTGCTAAACCTCTTTGTCATTTGTTAGAAAAAGAAGCTAAGTTTGAATTTAATGAAGATTGTTTGAATGCTTTCAATATTTAAAAAAAAAATTAATCACTGCACCTATCATTGTTGCACCTGATTGGAATAAACCTTTTGAATTAATGTGTGATGCAATTGATTATGCAATTGGAGCTGTATTGGGACAAAAATATGAAAAAATTTTCAAAGTTATATTTTATGCTAGCAAAACTCATAATGAAACTCAAATAAATTACACTACTACTGAGAAAGAGATCTTAGCAATAGTATCTGCCTTTGATAAATTTAGACATTATCTTCTTTGAACCAAATGTATCGTACATACTGATCATTCCACTATTAAGTATTTAATGTCTAAAAAGGATGCTAAACCTAGATTAATAAGATGGGTTTTACTTTTACTGGAATTTGATTTTCAAATAGTGGACAGAAAAGGAGCTGACAACCAAATTGCTGATCATTTATCAAGAATTAAAAGTAATAATGAGAAGATTACTGAAGAAAACATAAATGAGAAAATCCCTGATGAACATTTATATGTTATTCAAGGATTACAAATGCATTGGTATGTAGATATAGTTAACTATTTGGTTAGCAATATTTTACCGTATGAATTGAATAACAAATATATTAAGAAATTCAAGAATGATTCTAAATCATATATCTGGGAAGATCCTCATTTATTTAAAATAGGAAGAGATTCTATGATTCGAAGATGTGTACCTTATAAAGAAACATTTACAATTATTCAAAAATATCACGATTCTGAATTTGGAGGACACTTTGGAGTGGATAAAATTGCGTTTAAAATTCTAAATTCTGGATTTTATTGGCCTACATTATTCAAAGATGTTGGATATTTTATGAAAACTTGTGATCGATGTCAAAAATTGGGGAATATATCCAAAAAATATGCAATGCCTCTAAGCTATATATTAGAAATTGAAATTTTTGATGTATGGGGTTTAGACTTTATGGGACCTTTTATGCCATTATATGGAAAGATTTATATTTTATTAGCAGTTGATTATGTTTCAAAGTGGATTGAAGCTTGTTGACCTCATTTTTGGTGAGGCCTTCTTTTCTTTCCTCTTAATGCTTAGGACTTCTCCTTGACTATCCTAGAAGACTAGAGATGGAACCCACCATTTAGAAATTCAAACCAAATCTTGATTCTCTTTGGAATCCTACATAGATGGTCACTAACCTCTAAATCACTTGGAAGGTTAGGACCAATGTGCAGGAAGACATGGATGAACTCCTATAGGATTTCCAAGCCTTAGGAATACCTTGGGTGACTTGAGCTTCTCTTGCACACACACACCCCTAAGCCATTTCACCCTTTAACACTGAACCTTGAACCTTGCCCCTTCTACCCTTTAAGAAACTCACATGATTAAACCAAAGCCACTAGTATTTGATCAAGATGTCTAAGGTCAATATGTGAAGGATCATAATGTGGTTACCATTTGGCTAAGTTTGGTCCCAAAGTGGTTAGACTTGTTTAAGGTCCATAAGCCTACCCCCATAACCATCCAAAATTCTCTAAAATCCTCAAAATTCCCAAAAAATTAACCAAAATTCCCAAAAAATTACACAAAATTCCCAAAAATCCTAAAAATCAGTTTGAGACAATTTCCACCTCTTAAATCCACCAAAACACCCTAATACCCTCCAAATAACCTCCAAATACCCTAAATTACTCTTTTGGCCAAAAATTCCAAAAATTCAAAAAATTCCTAAAAAAATTATGGAAAATCCCAAATATTCCCAATTTCATTTTGTTCAACTACACCATGACCTAATTTTGCTAATTTAGCCCACTTTTACCAAAATTCCCAACTTGACCCATTTTTAACCCAAATGGACCCAATGTCAAACCAAATCAACCCAATTGATCCCAATTTTAATCAAATTGAATTATAAACTTCAAATAAACACTCCCAATACCAATTTAAATCAAAATAAAGCCCAATTTGGTTCACATTTGAGTTCAATTTCAACTTAAACCCAAAAGCCCAATTTTGGCCCATAAGCCCAATTCCCTTCAAATTGAACCCCATGACCCATGAAAATCCCCAAAACTATTTTAAACCAAATTTCCACATTTCCAAAATAAATTTCAATCAATTCTTAATCATTTTGATCAATCCACAATCAATTTAAAAATCCAAATCATCATATGCATGTTAAAGGCCCATACTCTTATGCATTTCTAAAAACCCACAAAATCAAAATTTAAAAGCCCAATTTTGAGCCCACTTGCCATATATCCCTTCTGTTAACATTCCATGGAATTTAATTTACCATCTTATGGCATTATATCCAACTCATGCATACATACATGACATCATACCAAATTGGGCATGTTAGCATAAAATTCCAAAAGTGATGAAATTTTTTTAATTCCTTTTGCATGAAACATTCCCATAGCTCATGTGCATCATGGCATGACCCATGGACTCTCCCATGACCATCTAAAGTCAATTATTGCCAAATTAGGCAAGGGGAGGTGACCCTTCCCTTCTTCCCTCATATCAAATTCCCCCCATTTCCAAGCAATCAAATCTTTCCCCAAATTCCCAAACCAGCCACTAAACTTCACCTAAACCTCCCCATGGACCTTAAAACTTGCCCTAATCACTTTGGGTAAGAGTTGAGCCTTTGGACCAAGGGCTAAACCCAAGTTAGCTCACTTAACCTAAACTCCAATTATCCATCAAATCTCTACCCTAAAGCCTCCAAATATTCAAATTGATTCCACCACTCAACCTCTCTGGCACCACCTAACCATGTCTGACTTGACCCTGGCCGACCGGTCACCACAGTCACCGAAAAACACCAGATCGAGAGGTCTAAATAATTCAAAAATTCAAAACTTCTTTCCTGAGCTGTCCCATTCCAATTGGACTTCACAGCTCTTCTTCTCCTCCCCTGAGAAGCTGATCCCAACCTCTAATTAGCCCTAGTAAGCCCCATAACCATGGTTATTTAAACAACCATCTTCCACGACCAAAGGGTTGGCTAAAATCAAGTCTCACAGAACTCCTCCAAACTCCTCATAGAGCTCCTCCTAGCCAAGAGAAGCTCATCCCCACTGTTCTCCTGCCCTAAAATCTTCTAGATGAGCCCAAATTTTCAGCTGAAAATCGGGTCAGAAACAGGACATCACCAGAACCTCCACCAAAACCAAATTAAACTCACCCACACCTTCACCAGACCAAGAGAAGAAGTTCTCCAGTGGAAGCCCCCTCACCAGGCCACCCAATCTCTCCAGCCGTCAAAGCTTGAAATCGGGCTTGGTCGAAGTCACACCTAGACAATTCTTCAGAGCCAGAGACTTCATCCGGAGCTTCCTTAGGATCAATCGAAGGTGCCACAACTCTCTGATTGAAGCTTCACTTCTCAGAGCAAAGTTATTTACCTCTTCTTCCTCCCGAGCTTCTATGAATTCTCCATTTTGTTTGGCTAAATTTCAATATATCATAGTCGTATGGATATGTTCGTCTAGTCTAGACGCGTCGATAGAGACCAACCACGCATGATTTGGTTAAGTATCGAGCGAGATATTAGGTCTAGAAGATAGACGGTTCTCGGGTTAGGATGCCTGGGGACGATGAACGGATTTCGTCCATTTGCGCGTGTATTGGACGGACGGCTAGGATCGCGTCGGACAGAGGCACAGGACGGAACCGCGGGACCCATGGCTGCTGAGTCGGATGGTGGCGCTGAATCAAATTGCGCTGCATGTGCTTTCGACCCAGAAAAGGATGACGCAACACTGACTGGTTTAAGTAGATAAATAGGATTTTTCTGAATTTATTTAAATAGCTAGAACTTCAAAAATTCATATCTTTGCATAGAAAAATCATAAAAATAAAATAAAAATACTCCCTTACTCAGTGAACAGAGGAGAATAATGTGGAAAAGGAATTAAGTTAATTTGTTGAGTCTGTGATTTTTAATGATTTAAATACTCTCTGTGATGTTTTAATTCTCCATTTGCATACATAATTCACCATGGCATGAGACCGCAAGGCTTTTGTAGCCTCTGTTCTTGGGAACATTCCCTGAATTATCCAAGGCCAGAGGCCATCTCTATGGCAAGTTATCTATTTTCTAATTTTATATGTCTATTTTGGTATTTTAATTCTAATAATTAGCATATTGTTTAGAAAGTTCTAGAAAAATTAGGGGAAGTATCTCTGGACCAGAGGATCCTAGGAAAATTATGGTTGGGCTTAAATCATTCAAATGAACCCTAATTTGGCCAAAACCCTAAAACTAAGATTGAATTAATTTGAAATAACCACTCGTCAAAATAACTTGAAATCAATTCTCCACTGATCTTTATGATTAGAGGAACCCCAATAAAAATTTTGAAGTCAATTTAAAATGGTTTAACCCACCAAATGGATTTTCTAAGTAACATAGCCAAAATTAAACTTTAAAAATTCATAGAATTTAAAATACATTTAAAAAATTCACCAAATTGGGTTTGTGGGCTCTCTTAGAGTTTAAGAAAATTAAAGTTGGATTTTTTCTAAAAACTTCATTTTTAACCTATTTTTAAATATTTTAATAATTAAAAAATTTAAAAAATCACAAAAATATTAAAAACCACAAAAATGTCATATTTTGTTTCGTAATCACTTAGGAATCAACCAAATATTTTTCCTAAGCTTCAAAGTAAAGATATTAAATTTTAAGAGCTTAAAGTAATTTTTAATGTTAAAAAATGAATTTTCAAACCTTCCTATTAAAATAAACTTAAAAATTCAAAGAAAAGTCAGGAAAATATAAAATTTATTTCTTTGCGTTTCCTGAGGTCAGAGAGATTTAAGAAAAATATATAACACAATTTTCAACTTTAATTTTATTTTATAATTAATTAACACCCTAAAAATTAAAATAATTATAATAAATAAAATATAATTCAAAAAATTACCAAAATTGGTCTAAGTGGTCCTTTTGTCAGTAGGAACATCCCATAATTTTTTTAAGGATAGAAACCTTACCTTGGTCATGTTGTTGAATTTTCATTGAAAACCCTTATTTTTCAAAAAAATAATTATATAAATTAAATTAAAAATGGAAAAATCACATTATCTCCTCTAATGTTTTATTGACATGTGAGTGAAGTGACAAAAAAATTTCAAATTCATTTGAGCTCAATTTAGTGAGTTATGAAGTGAATAGGCTTAAGAGGGCATAAAGGTAATTAAGGATTTTAACCCTAATTAATACTTTAGGCTTAATCAAAGGGAGGGATGAACATTTGATCTTAAATTTCTCTTGGATGGTTGAAACTTAGGGAATTAAAAGGTAGAAACCCATTAATCACTTTTAATACATCAAAATAGAACCTTAATTAATTAAATCATTTAAATTTTGAGAGAATAATTAAAATTTGGATTATTAAGATTAGGGATATGACTTGAGAAGATATCAATTCCTTAATCTAAAATCCCTAAATGGATCAATTCAATAATATTTAACTCTTAATTAATTCTAAAAAGAAATGATGATTGAAATTAATAATTAAAAGGGAAATAATTTTCTTTAAAATAAGTTAAAGCTTAAAACATTAAATGATTTAATAATAAAATTGAAATAAATTTAAAACATTAAAACTAATTTGAAATCACTTGAGAACAAACTTAAAATAAATTTAAAACATTAAATAATCTCAAAACAATTTATAATTAAAAATGTGAAAATCAAACCAATTAAAATTAACCTAAAGTAATATGATTAATTCGAATCAAATTTAAATCATCAAAATTTAATGAAATTAAGTAATTTAAACACTTCTTTCAACTCAAGTAATTTAAAACATTTAAAAAAAATCAACCCGAATTTTGAAACTAAATTGAATTATCCTAAATCATCAATTTAACTTTAATCAAAACAGTTAAATTCTTTAACGAACTAATTTGCCCTAAAGACTTTCATTATTATAACTCTTAAATGAAGTATAAAATGAAATGTCACTTTACTCATAGGATAATCAAACATCCTAATTCACTGAGCAAGGGTAACCCGGGTGATTGATTCGTCACCTCAATGAAACCAACTGAATTTAAAGTTATCCCTAAAATGTTTAAGAAGATGTTCAGAATTCAATTTCGAGCACTTCTCTAACTTGACGGGATGTTTCAAAGAACAGTGAAACTTCATCGTTCTTTTGTAAAGAAAATCATCCTTAATGAAACACAAGGACCTAGACGTCATAGGAATTGACTAGCGATAGGATTAGGATTTTGATAGACAACCAGAACCTTCCTTTATCTTTACCTAGGTGCTTTCCTTGAAATATATAAATGCTCTGACATGTGTTTTATGTGTAGCCGGGAATGAAGAGAAGACCCACCAGGTACGCTTTTATTTTATTGTGATTTATTTACCTGTACTGTACTTTACTTCTCTTGCATGTTAAACAACAATGTCACCCTGCATGAAAACTGAAACTTTTAGGATAGCCACAAAACTAAAACCCAAAACTAAATTAAAAATCAACACAAGATAAAATTCACCGCCACAACATTTAAAATATAAAACAACTCAAAATTTAATCACAAACAGAACAACAAAACTGTAATTACAACTAAAATTAAAATGTCTCGTTGGATGATTGGGAATCCCTCGGATGATGTAACCCACGTGTTGCTAACGAGATTTCCCATGGTCTAAATGAAAGTGTGGAACTCATTCAGTTGAGTTTAGCAAATTCATTTGGAGTAAGTGAATCTGATGAAAATAGCGGTGTCGAGATGACGGAACCGTGGGATCTTAATCGGTTCCGCTTAATCAACTTTAAGATTTGTTTTAATTAAAATACTGAGCCATCTCAATTTTCAACTTTTCTAAACCAAAACACTTCTCTCATCTCTTGATTGTCATTTTCTAAAATTAAACCTTTGCAACAACAAGGAGCTTGGAGCATAGCGGGCAGCACGACCATCTTCATCAGCAAAATTTGGATCTACATCAGCAAAATCTTTCTTAGAATTAAATAACAAAGCCGTAGGATTCTAAGGTAGTTTTCTTAGTGCAACATAAATCCTCAACTTTTTGTTAGGCATTTGCATAATCATATTATGCAAACTAAGCCCTGAAACCGGTCTTAGGACTCCGAGGTAGTCGTTTGGTACAACATAAACCCTCACATCTTCCAGGCTATTTGTATGATCATATCATACAAGCATAGGTCCTAATTAACTAAAATTGGCAGGATTAAAACATTAAAAAAACTCTCAAATTGAAGCCAAACAATAGGATAGTCGGTAAGTCACTGAGGTTCACTTCGGGTCCGTGACATCCCCTACTTCTCTTCCTTTGGATTCCTAAAATAAACTGTTCCAAATTTGAGCTATTCCCTATTGAAATTTCCAAAATCCAATCATTTGAAAACCTTAAACTTTGAAATTCTTGAGAGCAAAACCACTGATCATTATCGAGAGTTTTCTTGAGTGTCTTCGGACATTTAAGATGTAATTAACTATAGGGGCTTGCCCTTATAAGGAACTTTAAGAACCCAAGTAATATAAACCCTGCTTAATCTCTTTATATTAAGCAGGGGAACTTGTCGGCTTATAAAATTGGTTCGCAGACCAAACGGATGTCACAAATCTTCTAGTTTATTTAATCGAGCCCCATCATCAAGCAGTGTGTCTATTCTTCGGGATAGATACGCAGTTTGTGGTGTGGTGCTCGTTTATATAAACTATTTGGGATGTGAGATCGGTTTGATTTCATATCTTAAAATTTTCAAACTTAAAATTATTTTCAAAATTAAATGCTAATTTCCAAATTATATATATATTTAAATTAAACTTAAAATCTAAAATTCGCCGATAACTTCTGTAGGCGACCCCTTTTCAAAACATATAACCTAAAAAAAAATTCGCCAACAACTTCTATAGGCGACCCCCATTTTTAAAACACATAACCTAAAAAATATGCCGACAAAGCTGTAGCTTTACCTAATAGTGATTACAAAACTGTTTCAAAATTTTAAAAAAAGATGATTTTTACAAGATTTGGAATGCCAAGGGTAATTATCACAGATGGGGGAAGTCATTTCAGAAATATAAGAATTCAATCATTATTGGAAAAATTCGGAATTAAACACAGAATTGTAACTTCTTATCACCCACAAATAAGTGGAATGACTGAGGTATCAAATAGAGAAATTAAAAGAATATTAGAAAAGACTGTTAATCTTAAAAGAACTGACTGGGTTGATAGAATTGATTCTTCATTGTGGGCTTATAGAACAGCTTATGAGACACCTATCAGAATGTCACCTTATCAGTTAGTTTATGGTAAACATTGTCACTTGCCTATTGAACTGGAGCATAAAGCTTACTGGGCGATAAAGGAGTTCAATTATGATTTGAATGCTATAGGAGAGAAACGATTGTTACAACTGAATGAAATGGAAGAGATAAGAAATGATTCATATGAAGATGCAATATTTTATAAGGAAAGAATGAAGAAATTGCATGATAAAAAGATTTCAAGAAAAATATTGAGCCTGGATAAGAAGTATTATTACTTAATACTCATTTAAGACTTTTTCCTGGAAAATTAAGATCTAAATGGATGAGACCATTTATTATTGAGAAAATATACCCTTATGGAGCTGTGGATATTAAAGATCTCAAGACTAGAAAAATATTTAAAGTTAATGGATTAAGACTAAAGCCTTATATGGGAGAAATGAAACTGAATTACAAGGAGACATACTAACTGGGTATACCCGATTAATACAACTGATTAGGTCGGGCTGACGACGTTAAACCAAGCGCTTTGTGGGAGGCAACCCATATATTATCATTGTGATTGTGTGTGATTTGAATTTATTTTAATTGATGTTTGTGTGTTGATCACATCATTTTAATAGACCTATTTAAGACCAAAACTTTGTTAATTTGACGATAGGCGAAACGAAGTTGAACGTGGTTCCAGAGCCTAGGAGCCCAAAATTGGCGCCTAAGCGCCAGCATAACCATGTATATCGATTGTCCGGCGCCTAGGCGCCAGATTTCGGCACCTAAGCGCCCCAGTTACTGTTCGTACAAAAACAAAAAATCTTCAGTTTTTCACACGAGTTCTTCTTATAAATTGCCCTATCTTCGTCCCCAATCCATAAGCAAAACTATTTTCGACTAGAACACTTTATTTTGGAGGAGAAAAGAGAGTTTGGAAGCAATGGAGAGAGGAGATCAAGGCAATGCAATAAGAGATAAGTATTATAAAGATCCTCAACCTTATTTCAATGGATTTATTGCTGTATGTTTGGAAAAATTGTTTAGTCTTTTAGATAAGATTGAGGCGGAATTGCTAAGCATTGGGAATCGTCTGCATGAGATGTATCATCAAATTGAGCATTTGGAATGGCAGACGAAACTTCAATTCGATCACATGGCGGCCTATCAAGATGCTCAAGTAGTGATGTATGCGAAGAACAAATGGATTGATGAGAAGATGGCTTTGGAATTTCCAAGGGCGTTGGTTTTCTATCCATGAGGGCCTAGCAAACTTCATTGCGAGAGGGATGGAAATTAAAAGTTCGATGATGAATAGATCTTTGATGTGTTTTAGGTGTGATTGAGTCATGTTCTAGTGTGTCGAATATTTAGTTTGTGTGTTTGCTTTATTTGTTCAAAGTGTGTTGTTGGATTGAGAAATTGCTTTGAATTAGTGTTGTTTGTGTTATTTATAGAATGATGAACCTTGTTATAGTCTTTTTATGGAATTTATTGAGCTTGGAATGAAAAATATGAAATGGAATCGAAGAGTCTGATTATATCTTGTGTTTGAAATGTGGATTTAATTTATCATTTTAATTTACTGTGAAAATGTTTGGAAGTTAGAAATTGGAGTCATACTCTCATGTGAGTAATTAGAAGTTGAATTTGTTAAGTTTTGGTGGAAATTATAATATTTAAATCGAATTTTTGGAAAGGTTAGTCTGGCGCCTAGGCGCCAGAACTTTGCGCTTAAGCGCCGGTTCCGAAAATCGGGTTTTTAAACCACCCGACGCCATTAATGACGCCTAAGCTCCCTTCTTCTTCCTATTTTCGCGAAAACCAACTTTAGGGATCCATATTTAGGCCGAATTTTCAAGTTTTTGAGTTTTGAATCACTCGATTTCTTCATCTCGGTGTCAGATCTACCTTCTAATCCATTTATTTTTTATTTTCACCATGGATTTTTCAACTTTTGAGCAAAAACCAAAATTTTTTGATTTTTGGAGTTTAATCCATGAATTTAAAGCTTTATTTAAGTTTTAATAAGCTTAAATAAGCTTATTCTTTTGATCCTTTAATTTATTTTGCGTTTTCTTTCTCTTACGTTTAGATGGCTCCAAAATCTAAGCAAGGGAAGCAATGAGAAAATTTCGATCGTAGCAAGTTTGCCACTGCTGCAGCACATTTTTGTTACAACGATTTTGCTACGACAAGAAAGTTTATCTCAAAGACGAGTTATTACAATTCTGGTGGAAGGATTGAAGATACGATCGTTGCACTAAACTGGCAACGATTTTGTTAGTTCACTGCTGTTGCTATTATCCCTGTCGTCAGGGAGTTTTATGCAAATTTATTGGATGCCAAAGATTTCGATATCTTCGTGAGAGGAGTTGGAGTAGGATTTACTCCAAAGAGAATCAACATTTTCTACAGCCTGCCACCAAACATCGAGTGCTATTATTCTGGATTATCTCCATCTGAGGGAGATTTAGAGATGATTATTGCGTACTTGACAGATGGTACTGGAGCTTGGAAGATCCAGAACGAAAAATGGGTAAATTTTTCATCTTGTAAGCTAAATGGTGTTTATAAGGTATGACATTACTTTATTTCTGCTCGCCTCCTTCCATCCAATCATTTAAGTGAGGTTACCAAGGACAGAGCTATCCTCAACTACTGCATACAGAAGAGGAAGCCGATTGATGTTGGGAGTATTATTTATGATTCTATAGAGGCCACTGCTCGTTTTAGCACTTCTGCTGGACTGGGATTTCCATCTTTGATTTATTCTCTGTGTAAGAATGCTGGAGTTATTGCTGAGCTTTCAGAGGAGATGCTCAAGTCTAAAAAGCCCATTGGACGAGAAAGTGTCAGTATTTATGATCGAATCCGAGGTAAGACTTCTACCGCACCATCTAGTTCATTACCTACTTCTAGTAGACCTTCTACTTCTGGACCTTCAACTTCTGCTGCTGAGCCACCATCTAGTTTTTGGGAGAATATGCATGTGAAATTTATTGAGCAACAGAATATGTTACTTTTGACCCAGTGTAGAGTCGATACTATAGATTTGAAATTAGATCATCTTTCTGAGTACACCCAAAAGAAGAGTGATTATGATGTTGAGTATTCTGAGTCTCTTGTTAGATTCCTGAAGGGTGACCATTCAATTCAGTTCCCGACCTGCCCTAGATTCTCACCATTTGATATCTAGAACAAGAATATAGACTTTTCCTTTGATGACGACGAGGATGAGGAGACTGCTAGTGATGATTAGATTTTTAGGATTGTGTATTTGTGTTGTTTTGTGTTAGTTTTGCATGTATGTGATGATTTGTTTGATTTTATATTTGATGCACTATTCTGAGACACTTATTGATGTACTAATGATTGTTGGATTATTGAAGTTTATTTCTGTTATGAGATGTTTTATTTCTGTGTTAGTATAGTAATTCAAACATCTGTTTAGTTTAATTATTTTTGTTTAAGATTATTATATATATAAAAAATAAATAAAAATATATGATTTTTGTAGAAACTGATCCTGTTTACTAAAAATTTTTCTATAGATGCTTAAAACATTACTTTATATTCATAAAAAGCACGTGTAGAAATAAAATTTTCCTTTCTTGATTATTTTTCATATACCTAGAAAAAGTTTTGATAAAAATATATATATATATGTTATTCTTTCTCTCATACTTTAGAAATTTTCATAATTCATGTTTATACCAAAACTGAAGTTTGGGGGAAAGGAAAATTATTTGAAATTTAAATATTATTTGTCCTTAATATACTAAATTTTCTTTAAAAATATTAACATAACATAAGGAATGAAAAATTTATTTAAGATTACTTAAATTTTTGAATTTATAAATAATTTATTAAATTTAACTAAAATTTCAATAATTTTGATTGATAATAAGAATAGATTTATTTAACTTAAAGAATAATAAAATTAAAAAAAATTTTATTTATAGTAAAGAGAATTTTTTTTTGAAATACTAAGGAATCAAGATTATTACTTGAAAAAGAAAAGATTGAAATAATTTTTGAAAAATACTTATTAAGAATGACATATTTATTAAGTAAAAATGTATAAGTTTTTAAATATAAGTTAAGGATAGTGAAGTTTAAAATCATTAACAGGCTATCCAGATATAGTAATCGTCACAAGTGAAAAAAAAACAAAAAAAAGAAATGTGAGGAGAAGCTTGAGGAAAGCCTAATAAAAAATTGGCTTCACTTGAATTATCTTATAGGAAGAAAACTAATTACATTTTTAACTTGATTTTTATGTACAAATATTTTTACTAGAAAAATTTTCATGAAAGTCTTTTTCTTCTAAATTATCTATGTGACCTTAATATGATAAATTACAGTATTCTTGAAATAAATGAAAATTTGAAAGTCTTATGATTTGGTAGTGAAATATTCTTTAAATTCTTAAAATTAAACTTAATTAGTAAAATTTAGTAATGATTTGCTAAAGCATTTATAAAACCAAAAATTACATAGAATCTTAAATATTTAAACTTCGTTCCAGATGCTATACATTTTATGTAATAAAAAGGGTTACTTGAGGACAACCAACGTTTAGTTTGGGGGAATTTGATCCACTTAAAAAATACCTATTTTTATGCTTTATTTATGATTTAATTCTTAAGGATATTATGCTTTAATGAAAGATATTTTTATTTTTTTGCATATAGGTGCTAAAAAAAGAGTTTAAGAAGTAAAAAAGAGCAAAAAGGAGCAAAAATAGAGCTAAAAAACAAAGTTGCCGAAAATATAGGTCTTGCGCCTAGGCGCCAGATTCCGGCGCCTAAGCGCTAGTTCGATACTGAAGCAGATAAGATTTTTAACAACTTTGGGCAATTATTTTGATGGTTTTAAGCGGTTATCAGACCTTCTAGAAGATTGGAAGTTACTCCTAATACATAGGACATGTGATACAATGCATTTGGACACAGGAAAATGGTTTTAATCGCGAAGAGTTGCGATCCAAAGTGAAGAGGTGCGAAGACTTGATCATGGACTCCGGCGCCTAGGCGCTAGATCCCGGAGCCTAGGCGCCACAGTTACTTTCTAGAAGATTCATTGAATTTAGATGAATTTTGAAGAGGTGCCTTAAGCAACCCCTGGCCATTTTCAGAGCTCTATAAATATGAGACATTTCTACAGAAAAAGGGCCCTCTCTCTCTCCATCCATCTAGCCCCTCCTAGATCTCCAACATCCGAAGATAGATTTAAAGAGCCAACATATTTTCTTCTTGAGTATTCAGTGAGTTTATCTAAACAATTCCTTGAGTAGTAAGTGTGAGTTTATAAGTGTTGTTGCTGTTGAAGTCTTGTACCTTGCATTAGAGTCAGTAGGAGTCAAAGGATCACTTGAAGGAACGTTCCAGATAAGTATTTGTAACTTGGTTCAAAGTTTTATAAATATGTTTTGTTGTGTGAATTCAATGTGCTCTGAGTAGTTACTTTTCTTTCTCCTTTCAACTATGAAAAGATAATAAAATAGTTTGATTTTGTTGGAGAACTTAACTTAAAACATTTTAAAATTATTGCGATGATATTAATACCTGATCATAATTTACTTTTTAAACTAGTCATTTGAATTGTTAAAACCTGTTGAAGAATTCTGAGACTTATTCGGAGATGAGTTCTTAACTTGTAGATATCACATGAATCCTTGGGTAATCGAAGGCCTTGAGCGGGTTATTCAAGGTGAAGTGCAAATAAATAGGGAGATATTATTTATTGGGCGTAGAATTGATTAGTTTTTAGAGTGACAGACTAAATCCTAATAATTTGGTTTATAGAAAGGGAAAGGGTCACTAGTAGGGCCAACCATTGCCACCCTTGGACATCTAGAAGTGTGAGCCTAGATTAACCCATTCTACTAATAATACATCATGAACTGATCTATAGATTAGCCAATGTTCTTTATACTATCGAGTGAAGGTAAAGAATAGGAATGCTTCTATTTGACGCAATAAATAATCTAAGTTCTCCACAAATGATAATTATTCTAAAAAATCTTGGATTAGTTGAAAATAAGAAAGTTGTTTTATTTATACTTGCATTAACCTTTACTTTATTGTTGCTTACTTACATTTAGTATAAATTTTATTAAATTTAAAATCTGAATTTTGAAAAGAAATAAAAATTATAATTACTTTTAATTTGAAAATCTAATAAATTTCTTCAATTCATTTTCTATTAATCTTCCCAATGGGATCGATAACCAGGACTCCAATAGAGTTTTGTATTACTTGAAATGATACGTATACTTGCGTTTGAAATCAAGACTTTACGAAATTATTATAAATATTTAAATATGAATTCATAAATTCTTGCATATACAGATACTCGTAAAAGTCGGGTTCAACGTACGAAAAACTTAGTATATAGCTCTTACGTAAAAAATTGTTGCAACTGATCATTAGATTAGTTTGCATGATTTTATTAGTTATAATAAGCTTCATGAAACATTTAAAATGAGCTTTTGAGCCTTATAATAATCTTTGGAGAGAAATCAATAATTCTTGTTTTTTATATGATTGAGCACAAGTGAAGTCCAACTAGGCTTCAGGAAAAGAAAAGTGGGTTGATCAAAAATGATGTCAACAGTGGTATTTGTAAAGTTTAGTGGAGATGATAGTCATTGGTTTTAAAGGCGGTAAAGGGCATCAAACTTATGGAAAATGAAGGGAATAATACTCTCAAATGATTGTGTGCATTGTACTTATTTTATAAATATGGACATGAATGCATTTATTTATGGTGTTTATGGACACAGAGGGCTTTGGCCTTACTAGTGATGGTTGACATGGAGCTTGGAATATATGTTAGTATTGATATTATTATTGTTGGTAAGAATTGATGTTGTTCGCACAAATAGGAATCAATCTTGATAACGACCATGGGTATTGGCCCAAGTCATGATAGTGGGTTTCAAGCATGGTGTTGATGGTGGTCTTTGACATTAGTTAATGTCAAATGTTGGATATTCTTAGACAATTATTTCCATCTTCTCTCTAGAATTCTCTTGTAGCTTTATTCTTTCCTTGCGAGCAAAAATTAGTCCTTTCAATAGATCTCTAAATGGGACAATATTGTCATTTTTAGACAATAGAATATTCTCATATTTAATTCAAGTTGATCCTTCTTGATTATATAATATTATTCAACTATTTTTGCTTCTTAGTTATGTCAATATTTTGTGATTTTTTGTTCGTTGGATTTATTGCTCGACAAGAAAATAATTGTTACAACAAATTTATTGAAATCAAGCTTAGATTATCCTAGACTTGTTCGTCGAAGTTTTCAATTTGAATACTTAGTGATAATAGATTTAAGAATTTCTTCAAAATCGTTCCTCAACAAAAAGAAATTTTATATTCAGTTTTATATGTAGATACATACCCACGGAGTTTGTCGCAAACTTACATATGCACATTACCAACAGATTATGCGATTGTATATTAACTCGGGAGTAATTTTTATTTTTTATTTTGTTTTGTTTTGATGGAATAAAGAATATTTGTGTTTTAAAAATATCATTTTATTTTTATTAAATATTAAATAATCCTATTTATGTAGGATTTCGAATGACCATTATGGTAGGCGGCCACACTGATTGAGTTATGGTGGTTAGTTTAAACAATAATTTTTGTTAGATACTAAAATCAATTAAATTTGTTCTGTATTTTTAAAATAAGTTTATTTATTTAAAAATAAAACTACACAAAAAAAATAAATTTAAAATGTATATTTTACAAACAGAATACAACAAAAAATGATCTCAAAAAAGCTCTTATTTAATTATTTTCCAAAAATACAAATTAAATATTTATATTTGTCTGAACTATATTCATATTTTTTTTAAAGATTTAATTTATTTTTTCGAAATATATTTTTTAAATGAGAAAACATACTTAACCCAAAAATCTCCAATTTAATTTTCAAATTGGCTGGCACAAATATCCGGCTTATCAGCTAGCAATGCTCAGGAAAACGTTAAGAGGTATTTTAGACGGTCCTTTCATTCGAATTTTGTGCTGAGATAATGTGACCGTTGCCCAACGGTCGAAAAAAATAAAATCCTATCTCCTGCTCTTCTCGGATACCTTCAATCCGACGATTAAGTAGTAGGATTATAATTGGTAAACAGAGAATCGCACGGTTGTGCAAGGAACCAGAAAGCAAAAATCCCTAACGGAGCGCTCTCTGCTTAAGGAATTACCAAAATTTTTCACAACGGTGAGTTTAAACCTAGAAAACGAGGTGAGCTTCCCAGATCTCTTGCCGTAGATATGCCCTTGTATTCTGAAAGAGAACCCAATAGACGCCTTCTTTTTCCTCTTGGTTTCTCCGTCAATTCTTTTGAAAGCGTAACATATTCAAGGTTTTCGATGATTTCGATGTTATTCGTCTACTGATTTACTGATTCTGATTTTTTCTCGCTATATTAGATGATTTTGCCTATATCATCGTTACATATCCTTTTCTTTCAGCTTGGAGTTGTAATATTGAGAACATTTAGTCTCTTTTACTTTCGTTGAAGAACAATGGGGGCATTGGTTCCTGGGATTCTTCTGAAGCTTTTGGATGGAATGAATACTGGAAACATAAAGCCTGTGGGTGAGCACCGTAGTGCTCTTCTTCAAGTGACCGACATTGTTCCTGCTGACCTTGATGAGAAGGATCTCTTGCCTAAACATGGCTTTTATATTAAAGTATCTGATTCCTCCCAGTCAATTTATGTCACTTTACCCCCTAATCAAGATGACCTAGTTCTCAGCAACAAGATCCAGTTGGGACAGTTCATTAGCGTTGATAGATTGAAGCCAGGTACCCCTGTGCCTGTTATATGTGGTGTGAAGCCACTACCAGGAAGGCACCCATTTATTGGAACCCCTGAACCAATTGCTCGAGTTAGAAATCATGGAGAGAAATCAGATTCTATAAAAGTGAAATCAAGGCAAAGAGGATTATGGGAATCGGAGAAAAAACCTTTAATTGAAGCTGCTTCTTCTCCAATGGTTGTTAAGCCAACAAGTTTAGATTTTGACTCCACTACTCCAACACCAGCAAAGATGACTTCTAAATCGGGGAAAATTGGCATCTGTAGATCTTCTGTTGGTGAAGTTCTGTCCAGGGTGGTAGAGTTGAAGGAATCCAGCTCTAGGTTGATGACTAAAAAATATAGATTGTCAAAGCTTCCGAAAGGTGGGAACAGCCCAGGAAAGGAGACGAAGATTTCAAAGACTCCCTTTTCCACCGTAAATATTGTTCTCCTTTTTACCTCGAGTATGCATGTTTTTATCAACATTTGAGAAATTTTCCGGAATGATTATTATCCCTTTCATTTCTTAGGAAAAGAACTTGCTTTTTGCCTCGTCTGGAGTTAGAAGAAAAACAATGGGCGAGTCAAATGACTTCAAAAATAACGGCAACGATCGCTGGAAGATGCCTGCAAAGCTTATTCTTCTACAAAAGGTATAAATTTTAGACCCCATTCATCATGATAGCTTATTCGATTAGAAAAAAGTGGAGTAGCATTATGAGTTTGTTGAATTTAGGAGTCCATGTTGAATAGAGAGACAGCTCAAAAGGTTGCACTCCAAGCACTGAGAGATGCTTCTGCTACAGATAATCTTTTTCGGGTTGTCAAGTATGATGCTTATTTCTTTCCCCGCCATTGCTGCCAAAATTTGTAGATGTTTTGTAGGTTTAATTTATTTTCATCCGCATGCTTGCAGGATTTTGTCAGACTTGATTACAATTGCAACGCCAGATTTCCCTGCCACTGTTTTAGATCAATACCTCCACTTCCACGAAGAGATCATGCAGGCTGTGGTTGATATGGAGAAGATTCAAGCAGCCACGCTAACATCCATGGAATCATCCATTGAAAGCGAAAAGGAAAATGAGCAGCAGTCCATATTTCAGGAGATCTCGAACAATTTGAACTCTTTCAAGAGAAAAGGGTCTCGGTTGAAACCAAATACTTGTAGAAAAGTGAGAGCAAATCCAAAGATGAAGACTACTGCTGAGGGAAAAATAGCTGATGATATGCATATGGATCAGAAAAAAATAGAACTTCCTTCTAGCCTAAGCAACACAATTAGATTGGCCAAGGAGGTGGAGACAGAAGCTGGAAATTGGTTCATGGAATACTTGGAGTTAGCATTAGATTCAGAAAAGAAGAAGAAAGGTGGAGACAGACGGCAGAGTTCATGTAAGTATCCACAGTCATTACTGCTAAAGGTTATAAACTGGGTAGAGGTGGAGCAAAGCGATGGTAGTAAGAGGCCAGCTCATCCTAGGGCAGCTTTTGTAGCTAGAAAGCTAAGAATCAAAGCAAAAAATCCCTAAATATGATATGATTAATTTTTTTTCATTGGGTCTATCGTATGAAGTCAGCCTATAAATGTGAATTCGGGGCTCATTCATTCTTTTTTTTTTCTTTGTCCTTGTAATGTTGCAATGGTTTTATGTTATTTTGAATCTACATTGTCATCCACGCCAAATTGTTATAGAAGTTGTTGCAAAAAGTATCCACAGTCATTACTGCTAAAGGTTATAAACTGGGTAGAGGTGGAGCAAAGCGATGGTAGTAAGAGGCCAGTTCATCCTAGGGCAGCTTTTGTAGCTAGAAAGCTAAGAATCAAAGCAAAAAATCCCTAAATATGATATGATTAATTTTTTTTATTGGGTCTATCGTATGAAAATGTGAATTCGGGTCTCATTCATTTTTTTTTCTTTGTCCTTGTAATGTTGCAATGGTTTTATGTTAATTTGAATCTACATTGTCATCCACGCCAAATTGTTATAGAAGTTGTTGCATATACAATTAGTTGGGGAGGCCTTTTGCGATAGGACAAAAAATATGTCCAGCAGCCAGTCAGTCCAACAGCATGGCCTCAAAAGCTTTTAAACCTGAAATCATATCTTCCTCTGAATTCTGTCAAAACAGAAGATGATCACAATATTTACTTCAAAGAAATTAGGAACGTGGTTCTGAGTGTAATAAATTCAGAGAGTGGAGTTAAACCTGATAACATTTCATACATGTTATGTCATTCGTTCTTAGCATCGTATTACAGAGTTAAATTTGATGGCAAGGCCATGATCCTAAACTGGGAAGCTTTTAAAATAAAAATAATGCGATTAGTAAAGGTTAATACTTCAAAGAATATTAAGTGATCTATAATAAATCTATAACTCAGAAGGCCATCAGTCCTCTTGAAAATGTCACTATTTTTTTTTCACAGAGAAGCCTTTTAAAAATATGTCCTTTGCCTGCAATGGAACCACCTAAATACTATTGCTTCTAAGGCAAGAGGTATGTTACATCTATCATGCTTTATTTGGTCACAATGATCATTCCTTATTATAAATAACTAGCTGCACCTAGTATAACTCAATAGGTAACAAGTTGGAGCAAAGAACGGCACCAGAGATGAAATCTTAATTGATGGAAGCTATGTAAGGGATTACAAGCGAAAGATCGACAGATTTTGCAAAATGACATGAGGGATTGAAAGAAAAAAGAAAGCAAATTTAATTAATCATAATCTCATGAATTATAATGGGTATTATAGGCTTAAGCATTATTAAAATGCCCCTTAACAGTAATTAGATATTAAGATTTTCTATAAACTCAAAATATAGTCAATTTTTAGATAACCAAAAGAGCAATATTCGAGACATTCATACTTATGATTGCATTGTTTTAGCATAATGTTCCATTTATAGTGAATTGGGGACATCATACCCTTTAATCTATATAAGGCATGAATAATAAGTTGTAGATAATCATCAAATTTAATTAAAAACAATACAGAATTAATTGTTATACCAAACATAAGATTGTACATGTTGATGTTCATTTATATTTGCGATCTGAATTATTAAGTATGAAAACATTATAATCTTGATGTGTAGTTTATGATTGTATAAGATCTATGTATGTTATAAATTAGTTAAACTTGGTGTGTTTTTTATGTTGTTAAATATTCTAAAGCTTTTACACTGTTTTTTAAATTGGAAACCTAAAAAAATTAAGTATAATCTTGGCAAAAAAAAGGACACTTAAGCTAGCTTGACTTATTTTGCCTTGCTTTACGTGATAATTGTTATAATTTTAATTACAGGCTTGCATTTTAGACTTTGTTAGGTATGTTTGTTCTTTTTAGTATTCTTAACATACATACTCTCCCAGCAAAACTATAAAAATAGTCAAATTGTATGTAAGATTCACAACATATTAAGAACTAAAGCTTTTAAAAGTAATCAAAACTTGTGAACATGTGTTATTTAATTGTTAGTCTCTTATCTATTTAAATGGAATGATACTTATGTGTTCAGTGATGATTTAAGAGGTAAATTTTCATTTGAACATTTATCATAAGACCCATTATGTGATAATCACTACGAGTGACGATGTTCCTCACAGTTCACCTTAATATGTTATTCACTAGCAAAATAGATAGTTATGCTTTTGAGGCATAGGTTTGGTCTCATTTTGGATTGATGAAAAATACTTTTACATGAAAAAATCAAATAAATTATCTTCAACCAAAATAACAACGTTAACTATAAGTTTATCAAACCAACCTTTAGCAAGAAAATCCTTGTCGTCTACTGAATTTTAATTGGTGATTACCCTTTTCTAATTGTTGTAGAGGTAACTTTTCATATTATCTCTTGAAACATAGATCAAGAGCTTAAGTCAACCCCTTTATCATGTCATGTGTTGTTGATGTCTGACAAATAATACACCCTAACAACATGGGATTTGGTAAAGAGGTTGACCTCAATGGGCATATGAAATTTTAATATTTAAACCTTCATTATCAGGCAATTTTGATGCAACGTACACTAGCTTGGACCTTATACATCTTAAATCATAGTAAGCTTTTGATGGGGTGTAATTTATGAGAAAGGTATTCAAATTCTCTTCCAATGAATCATACTAAAGTACATACAAAACCTTCAAACCAAAATCAATCATATTAGGATTGTAACCAAAGAAATTGATTTTTTTCAATTGAAGCTAAACCAATATGAATCCATTAAATACTCAATTAATCAATCTAATTGAACTTTATACAAACAAGAGTGTCATTAGGTTAAAAGTTTCAACGTAGGATTGTTTAAGCCTCTAATTGGAGAAAGGGTATTCAGCCGATCTTTTTGAACTGATTAAAACTAGATTAGTCAAAAGTGTTTAACTAATAAAAAATACATTGTTAATTCAGTGAATTGGCAACGAAACTTCTTTGGAATGACTTTAACATACCTTAACATTGGTTAACCATATTTGACCAAATTTGACTTAACTTGTTCTAATAGATCATTGTCTTTTATATATAAAGTGGAGATGCTAGACCAAATTGATAAAAATTACTAGATCAAATAAAACCATTAGCTTGCATAAAATGTTAGCGAGTTAACACCAATTGGATTAATCTTCCTAACTCTGTTAAGATGGTTAACTTGGCTTAATGGGTGAACACCACTACTTAAGAAAATCCTTTTAAAACAATTAACTTTGTCTCAATTAAATGGATAAAATAAACCAAACCATTAAGATAAAATATTTTCTTGGATGTTAACAACTTAACCTAGCTAGAATAAGCCATTTGATACCAATAAGTTGGTTCAAATGTGTTAAGATGAACCATCAGATCAATGTAGCAATTGATTAGAATTAACTCATGAGTGAGTTGACTACATTATCTCAATTAATGTTTTTTAAGAAAATATCTTAAATTTAAACTTATGGTAGTTTTAATGTATAACAACTTTATTTTCCATGAACTAAACATATGTTAAGATGGTGGTTATATGGACAGTTGTAAGAAAATTTGCTTGTTGACGTCAATTTTTTATGTCTCGAGTGTAGGATGTCCACCCTAATAGCTCGGGATTATTCATGACTCATTCATAGCATCCCTAGCTCATGACACTCATCTAAGTCCTCTAGTATGTGTTCGGGGTACAAAACCAGATTTTACGATGATTCAACCCCACCTGAGAGAACTGACCGCGATTTTTTATATACTTAAAATATAATAATTCGACACCACTTCTAGAAGATCTAAATCCTCAGCAATAGCACCAAATTGACTTGGAGCGTAATTTTAATTTATGTAACAAATATATAATATAATCTTTAATCGCAGAGTTACTTTTAAACGCAAGTATACGTATCGCTCAAGTAATACATGACTCTAGTGGAGTCCTAGATATTGATCCCATAGGGAATATTTTAGAGGCTATAGACTAGAATTATAAAAATCAATTTAGAATCAAGACTAAATCTAAATTGCCTATCTGTCACTAATACGCAATCAACAATAATATGAAGTTTTTGAATTAAACTAGTTCTACTAACATATAACTAATACTACTAAAGTAAAGTTCAAATATATAAGCAATAATCTCTCATTTGTTAAGATATTTAAGTGAATAGATAATTAGAATTAGTTTAAAATGGTGTTGTGCCAAATAGAAGCATACCTACTCTTTACCCTTCGCTCAAGGCATAAAGAACATTGACTAATCCTATGCTTGGTTACTGAATCTGCGACAAGGCTGGGAGGATATCGGTTCTCACTTCGAAGCTCCCACGTTCCCCTCACCTGAGGGCTAACATCTACACTTCAGCACCCAAACGATAAAGCCGAATTGAGGATTTTAACCTGTCACTCTAAAATCTCTAATTCTACGCCCAATGAATATTATTTCCCTATTTATTTGCACCCTCTTTCCAAGGACTTTGACCTCTCTGAATCTCAGATGTAATCTTTGCTATAGTTGTTAAACTCAACAGATTTTAACTATTCAATTAGCCAGATTGTAAGTAAATTAAGCTCTAAGTAAAGATTATCACAACTTCTTTAAATTTTTATGGCACACTAATTTTATTTATCATTCCACAAAAATATCAAAACTAGGTGAAAGACAAAACAACTACTCAAAATTCATGGAGAGGATGCAATAAAACTTGGATTTCATATATAAAATTCAAGTTCTACAAACTAAAATAAATAAACACTACTTATCTTAAGTTCGTCCCTAAGCAAACTCCTTGAAGTTCCTCTGAATATCTTCCTTTCTTTACAGTACGCGAAATTCTCATTCAAAAAACAATGCATAAGAGATCTCTCACTTCCCTTCCACTCTTACAATCCTTCGAAGATTTCCTCATAATATCTCTATTGAACTCACTATTTAACACTCACTAAATAACAATGAACACTAGTGGACTCTCTATTGGACACTAAGTAACTATTAGAAGAATCTAATAGAACTTTTTACAGACTCTTAGTGACTTTTAGAGGACTCCAAAAGGACTTTTTTCCGGCCTAAAATGGTTCTTTTTAAAGTTGTTGAACAGTCTCTAAGGTTTTCCAAGCATCCCTTCGAAGATTGTCCACATTCGATGTATTTTATTAAAGAACCGTTGATCCCGCCATCGGTGGCCTCGAGCTTCGGCGTCGGCGGCCTTCTAGAAACAGTGCCTTGAACTGGCCCCGTTGTCGCTGGCCTCGACCTCTGCCGTCGGAGGCCTCCCTTGAATTATATTCTGAACTCTCAGGAAAATCACACTGTCGATGCCATCGACCTCGTCGTCGGCGCCCTAGGTCAAATTTGCATATTTTAGTCCTTTTGCCTCCAAATTTGCTCCTTTTTGTATATTTTTGTTCCATTGTCCTTAAATCTTCATACCTGTAGAAAAACACCAAAAATTCTCTTCTTTAAAGTGCAATATCATCAAAATCAGTATAAAATAAGCATAAAAATCATAACATTTTTTCCTTGGGTCAAAATCCCCCAAACTTAACTATTACTTGTCATCAAGTAATCTTTAGTACTACATAAAAGTTATGATTTATTGTGGTAAAGTTTTAATTCAGAAATACTATAATTTTGATTTAAAGAAATATTATAGTAGGAATTCTTAGAAAGATTTTCAAGTAATTAGATTAATTCTGCAGGTATAAGACTATCTAGTCATCAAGTCTAAGAGTTCTAGTCTTCTATTCATTTCAAGAATGACTATATGTTGCAATATCAATTCACTTAGGATATTTAGAAGATAGGAATTTCATGAGGATACTATTAAGTAAAGAAACTAGTCATAAATATAAGTTCAGAAATGCTTTTAGTTTTTCCTTTAGGTTAATCTAAGTGAAGCCAATTTCTGATAAAGCATCTCCTCAAGCTTCTCACTTACTCTTTTTTTTTCTTCTTTTCTTTTCATGTATTGTTCTTCAATCCTTTATATATTTCTTTTCTTTTCAGGGATTACTTTTCAATCCTTTTCTTTTTCTTTCCTTTTTTTTTTTAAGTGAGGATTACTATATCTGCATAGCCTGTTAATAATTTTGAACTTCATGTAGCCGACCCCACTTAGTGGGATTAAGGCTTTGTTGTTGTTGTACTCTTCTTTTCTTAAATTTGAAACTTTCAAACATTATTTACCTTATATGTACTTTATAGTTTTTACATTATTGAATCCCAATCTTTTCTTTCTCAACTAAATTCATAAGATTCTTAATATTTCAAAATATAGTTTTCTTTACTTTAAATAGTTAACTATAGTCTTATCCTCTTATACTAAATATCTTAAATTACAAAATTAACTTTCATTACCAAAAATATTTCTTTGAAATTTCTATAATATTTAGATAAAATCTAAATATAGTTATCTGAATTAAATTTTATCACAAAAATCATATTATAATTTTTGAAAATATGTTATTTGAGAACATATAATAGTTAATATTTTTCTCCCCTCCCCCAAACTTAAAGTTTTCTATAATAGAAATAATACAGGGTGGAAAGAAAAATTCTAAATATAAAATTCATACCTTTGCACTTTAGGCATTTTTGTCTTTTTGAAATTTGCAGGTTCTTTTCAAAAATTTTTAACTTCAACTGGCCTGTAATATTAAAAAACCTTTCTACACATATATAACAGTTTAGAAAATTTGCTGGGGTAATGAAATTTTAAAACAAGTTTATAAAACTAAACATTAAACAACAACAACTAACTACATAGGACATATGCATTTCACAACAAAGAACAAACAGTTTACTATTTTAGACTATTCTGTTCACAATTACAATTACCATCACAAATATCACAAATATCCAGAAATGAAAATGCAAACTACAAACTAAACACATATCTCAAAAACAAAGCATAGTCTAAAGAATACAATAAAAATCAAAGTACTACAACAAAAACTAAAGCAAACAAATACATCACATCACATCACTATCAGAAAAATCAATCATCAAAATCCCATGCAATATCTTCATCACCCTGGTCAGTAGAAGGATTGAGCTGATACTGAGTATATCGGGGGCATTCTGGAAAATTGACATCAAGCTATCCTCTGTAGCATCTAGTATGAGCATCATAATATGCCATCTCAAAATCAGAGTGTCTTTGAAGATACTCCCTATCGTGATCATGTCTTCTCTCTAATCCTTCAATCCTGTGATAAATTCTTTCTAATTTTTCATCCATCTACTCAAAACTTTTCCGCTGCAGGGTCATGACATTCATTAAATCATATAAGGAAGGGGGACTAGAGGCAGGAGGGTCATAGCTAGTAGAAGAAATGTCTCTACTAGTAGAAGGTGCTTTGCTCCTACTCCCTGATCTCCATTCCTCATGGGATTCATAAGTCTTTATATTCGCTTTACTAATGGGCTCTCTTGCTTCAACTCCAGATAATTGACAAAGTGCATAAATTAGGCCAGGATGCCCTAAATATCCACTTGCCTCACTCCTTGTAGTGGCCATAATGTTCTTATAAATTATTCTCCCCACATTAATGTTTCTGTTGTTCTGAACACAGAAATTCAAAACAACTCTATCTCTCAAGACTTCACTATGATGGTAGGTGGGTAGCAGATTCGAACAAATGAAATAATGCCATGTCTTAGCAGTGGCATTCATCATGGACAATGGAAAGTTAATCCGTTCACGATTTTTAATTTTCCAAATGCCTCTCCATTGTTCCAAATGTTTCATACTCGCTACAAAAATAGTCGTGAAGCTCGTAAAAAGAGTTAATGCAATTAGCATTAAAGTCGACAGAAAATCCTCTTACTTGGACAGGTTCGTCCTCAAGTTGAGTCACATTTGAGTAGAACTCTCTCACAATTTTGATAGCAGCATTATTTGTTGTGTAGCAAAAGTTCTCCCATCCTCTCTCTTTGATAACTCGTTCCACCTCTCCTCAAGGATTTTTAAAAACTCAATCTTGGATGCACTTCTTACTTTGAAAGATCGAAGTGAACCTCGATTGTGCTTTCACATTAATAAATCGAGTCTCGTCGTATTCGAGTCTTCTCTTTTGTCATGGAGCCATTGTTTGATCTAATAAAATTACAAAAATCCAAACTAATCTCCAAAATAATAATACAATGGCTTCTAAAGGGGGTTTAAAGCAATCTAAATCAAGTTCCATGAATTCCTTCCAAGTCTTTTTTCCACATTTTCAAAATTTCCAAACTTTCTTAATGTGGAAGAAATTCATAGTGAAAATAAAAAATTTTTACATAGGAGTGAAGCTCTTACCAAGAAAAGATGATATCCGGTGTTAGAATTTGTTGAAATTGCTCCAAATCCGAGATCTATCAAGCCCTAGGTCGACTTTTTGGGTAAAACACGGAAGAAAATGATGAATAGTGGCATTTGACCGGTCAAAATCGCTGTTAATAGGTAATATTCGCGATCTCACCGTCGGCGGGGTCGTTCGCACCGTCGGCGGGCTCTATTGAATTAAATTCCCATACCCTTAGGAAAATCATGCCGTCGACGGCCTCGAGCGCGCCGTCGGTGAGATTTTCAAAAATTGATCATTTTTTAAATTTTTGTGATTTCGATCAATTTTAAGCCTCGTCGTCATTCGTTCGATCATTTTAATCATATATTTTAAGTGATTAAGTGATGTATTAACACAAATAAACATACACACAACAAAACTTTACATTTATATATTAAATCCAAGTGTTTACAACACACATTACATAACACACATAAACAGGTATTTTCTCAACCTAAATCCATCTAATCAGCGTCGCAATCCAAACTACAACACTCAAAACGCTGAGAACAAACATTTCAAATCTCATCTATACTGAGATTAAAAAGAAAACTAAGAAAGCAAACATACAAACAAAGTTCAAATCAAACACAACATAAAGGAACAAATAAGCAAATCAATTCTACTATTCTTCAGAACCTGTATTGGTTTCTCCTTTGATATCACCCATTGCTTGAACATGGACGAGCAGGTTATAAAAAGGTCAGAATGGAAATTATTTAGTTGAATCTTCATCAATCCATCCCATCTTCTTCATTAAGCGTATCAGACTCGCTTCAAATTGCCCAGTATGATCAAAATGTTCTTTCATCCTCCAATCGATATGATCAAAGAAATCAGACATATTGTTAACTGTACTCATTAAATTTTGAATCTGCTTCTCCAGAGTCTTGATTTGGTGTAAGATCATCAGTGTCTTGTCCGCTACTAGTGGTTGAAGAGGTACAGAATTCTGCGATGCTTGATCCATGATCACGTCCGTGTCATTCTCCTAATCATTGGCTGGGAACATACGAGTTAGGTCTAAAGGTTTCCAGGGTAGCAGTATTTTCTCCCAAATCTCGTACGAAACTTGAAACAAACTGCATATTGAGAAAATTATTGAAGGATGTCCAAGCCCTTGAGATGATCCTTGAACAATCAGGACAAACACAGACTTCACACTAATTGATCCAATATCAATGGGCCATCCCATTTGAATGCAGTAGTTCAAAATTGCACTTTCTTTCGTGACTTTGCCTATTTTCATCGTCGGCAATAACTTCGCAGATATGAAAAAGTGCCAATTTTTTGAAACGTGATTTAAAAATGTTGCAGAAAAATGAACGTACCCGTTTTGTCTAATTTTTTCAGTCTTCGGTTTCGTCCGTCAAATATTGGAATATTTCATTCATCTTGTCTTTCGTCGGCACGAAATTCAAATAATGGCAGACGTGAACATTTTCAACCATATAAAACTCATTAATCCTTCCAGAATTGAATGTTATCCACCTCCCTCACACATAGACGCTTCCTTGGTTGATTCCATGTAAATTGGCATAGAATTCTTTAACCATTGGAACGACTCATCGCGGCGATAGTATAACAAAACAATTCTCATCTTCGCCGCACAATCATTTCTTCAATTGATGACAAAGAATTACTTAATCCTCTATTGACGAATCTTCTTTCCTTGATTAGCCTTCTCTTAGGCATCACCTTGTTGAAAAGTCGCTGCGTCTCGGCACTGACAAACTTTCTCCTATTGTACACTTGAAATCTAGGGTAATCTACTGAATTGGAAGCCATTAGAGAGGAATTGAAAGTATTTTCTATTCATTTTTGGGAGTTGGAGTGTTTAGGAACCGTCCATGGGAGTTTATAAGGGACAAATTCACTAAAAACCGCCAAAATCCGACATTTTGAACTCGAAAAACTGCCCACTCGCCGATCCCCTGTCGGCGGCCTCGAAGGCGTCATCGGCGAGCCTTGTGCAATTAATTCTAGGGCTCTCGGGAAAAACCTGCCGTCGGCGGCGTCGAGCGCGCCGTCGGTGCCCTAGGCAAAAATTTGCACTTTTACGCCGTGGTCAATTACGTTGTTGACCTCATTTATAATGATTCAATACCTTTTGACCTAAAAAGTCAACATTGGTCAAAATGGTCAAATTTGACCCAATGACCAACTCTGTTGACCCTATAGGTCACCCTTTTGACCTAAAAAGTCAACATTTGTCAAAATGGTCAAATCTGACCCAATGACCAACCCTGTTGACCCTATAGGTCACCCTTTTGACCTAAAAAGTCAACATTGGTCCAAACCAGACCCAATGACCAACCCTTTTGACCCCATAGGTCAACCTTTTGACCTAAAAAGTCAACATTGGTCAAAATGGTCAAACCAGACCCAATGACCAACCCTGTTGACCCCATAGGTCAACCTTTTGATCTAAAAAGTTAACATTGGTCAAAATGGTCAAACCAGACCCAATGACCAACCCTGTTGACCCCATAGGTTACCCTTTTGATCTAAAAAGTCAACTTTGGTCAAAATGGTCAAACCAGACCCAATGACCAACCCTGTTGACCCTATAGGTCACCCTTTTGACCTAAAAAGTCAACTTTGGTCAAAATAGTCAAACCAGACACAATGACCAACCTTGTTGACCCCATAGGTCAACCCTTTGACCTAAAAAGTCAACATTGGTCAAAATGGTCAAACCAGACCCAATGATCAACCCCGTTGTCCCTATAGGTCACCCTTTTGACTTAAAAAGTCAACATTGGTCAAAATGGTCAAACCAGACCCAATGACCAACCCTGTTGACCCCATAGGTCAACCTTTTGACCTAAAAAGTCGACTCTGGTCAAAATGGTCAAATCTGACCCAATGACCAACCCTGTTGACCCCATAGGTCACCCTTTTGACCTAAAAAGTCAACTTTAGTCAAAATGGTCAAACTAGACCCAATGACCAATCTTGTTAACCCCATAAGTCAATCATTTAATCCAATAATATGTTTAAAACCCCACAATGACAAAACTACAAAATACTGTAATCAAATCAACCAGGACAAGGTTAAAAGATCACATTGGACATTTTAAAATTAAATTGATCAACCTAGGCTGACTTGAGTCAACCTAGGTCAAAATTGGTCAACACTTATCTATTTTAATCAAAATAGATAAAAATGAAATAAAAACAACAAAATTAATCAAATAATTAATTTTAAAATTATTTTGATTAATTAAAATGATTAATGATTTAATTTTCAATATTTTAATTAAATGACATAATTAATTAAAATAAAAATTAAATTAAAATCATAAAATAACAAAAATAATAAAATTAATCAATTAATTAATTTGCAATTATTTTCATTTAATAAGTTGATTAATAAAATAATTTCCAACAATTTTTAATTAATAACATGATTAATTAAAATGGAAATTAAATTTAAAAAAAAAAGGAAAAAAAAAGAGAAAAGACATAAGATGACACATGACCTTCCCATAATTAATTAGGCTAAGACTAAATTAAGCTCACCATGAGACATATTAACACATAATAAAGCTTAACTTAAAAATCAATTTAACCATGGGTTAACACCCATCATGATGGATAAAGTGAGGTGTCTCTTCCCCCTTCACCCTAAGCCATGACTCACCCTTACTTAGCCATGAGGTGGCTGGCCAACATCAGGCCTCATTTCCCACCTCCCAAGCTAGCCAATGGAGAGAGAACCGAACTTAAACCCACCCCTCACCATGGTTAAATAAAATCATGAGAGGAGAGCATATGTGTCACCATTTGCTAAGGCTAGAGGGTGATGTGTAAGCTCATAAGGAGGAGAAATTACAGCTCACTTAAAACCTCTTGCATGATCGAATGGAGGAGAGCCAAAACATTAAGCTCATCATGGAAAGCTTGGGAGAAACAACAATGGTTATCCTCTCAGCCGAATTTCTCCTCCAATGGGTTAATAGGGGAGATAACAACTCCCCTAGAACAACCTAAGCTAAGCCATGGCCTCCCCTTGGCTATAAATAGAGCCCAAACCCGAGCCTAGTAGGGGAGAAGAATAAAATTAGAAATACCTATAGGCTGCTCAAATCCTCTGACCCCCTACATATAAAATCTTCCTAAGAGTCTTAGCAGTCCATTAGAACCAAATCCAAGCCATAGGTTGAACCCAATCGAGCCGATTTGAGCAAAACTCAAAAACAGCTCAAACCAACCACT
The DNA here is from genome assembly GCA_022702705.1 of Papilionanthe hookeriana x Papilionanthe teres. NCBI lineage: Eukaryota > Viridiplantae > Streptophyta > Magnoliopsida > Asparagales > Orchidaceae > Papilionanthe > Papilionanthe hookeriana x Papilionanthe teres. Next base: position 24,031,313 of record CM040424.1, on the reverse strand, counting down.
TCTTCAAAATTCTCCTTTTAACCCGACTTCTGGATCAAATTGCTGCAGCAACAATCTTCCATTGGGGTCCTAGAAGACAACTACAAGGTCTGATCTAGCTTGATTTGCTTGTGGCAAAGGTATGGAATTATTTTTCACAAAATAATTTGTATTTTTGAAATATCATGTGTTGTATTAGCCCAGAAATATTACATCACCGTATGGAAATATTCTACATGTTTAGATGATTCCATAGGTTCAAAAATCACTCAATTTCATTAAGAAATGAGTGAGAAATTAAGGTTAGAAGTTTAACGGCTTGAAATAATTCGAATTTTTATTCAAACTATCTCAGCCGTTCGATCCCGTGTTTCGGGATGAACGGCGCTGATCGCGCTCCGCGGTGTCCCGTGTTCGGCCTCCCGCAGCGGATCCTCCCACCTGTTCGACGCGTACGAGGACACGTGTCGGCGGGAGATGAGTTTGGCGGCGCGAAATTGGTTAAAAATTAATTTTAACCTTAAAAACATCAAAAATTAATATCTTTTTATCTAGAGGTCACAAAAATATGATAAAAATACCTCTGGAAAGCTCTTGAAGAGGAGAAAATTATGAAATAAAAATCATAATTTTGTTCCCATTATTTAATTTTAAATAATTAAATACTCTCTGGAGTATTTTAAATATTAAAAATTATTTATAAATAAAAAAAATATGAAACTTTGAGGCATTTATCTTTATGCTCTTAGGGATCTTTCATGATTTTTCCAAGGTCGAAAAACATGTCTATGGTACTTTTCTCTAATTTTCAAGTCTTTTTGTAATTATTTTAAATAATAATTATAAAAAATTGAAAATAAAGAAAAATAAAATGGAAATGACTAGAAATACTAGGGCAACAGACAATAACCCTAAGAAAACAATTTCTAAGTCATAGAAATAATTTTGAATGACATTTTGAATTTTAGGATTAAAACTCTTTATTAATTAAATGATTTTAATCCTAAAAATAACCTTTTATAAACATAGCTTATTTTCCTTAATAATCTAAGTTTGAAATGAATCTAGTCTATGATAGGCTAATGAAAAACTTTAATTAAGTTTAAAATGAAAAAATTAGACTTAATTAAGTTTAAAATATCATTTAAACCCATTAAACCTTAAGCTTAATTAATTAAGTCTAAAATGACAAATTTAGACTTAATTAATTTTAAAACATCATTTAAATCTATTAAACCTTGAGCTTAATTAATTAAGTCTAAAATGACAAAATTAGACTTAATTAGGTTTAAAACATCATTTAAACCTTAAATTTAATTAATTAAGTCTAAAATGACAAAATTAGACTTAATTAGGTTTAAAACATCATTTAAACCTATTTAATCCTAAATTTAATTAACTAAGTCTAAAATGACAAAATTAGACTTAATTAGGTTTAAAACATCATTTAAACCTATTTAATCCTAAATTTAATTAATTAAGTCTAAAATGACAAAATTAGACTTAATTAGGTTTAAAACATCATTTAAACCTATTAAACCTTAAGCTTAATTAATTAAGTCTAAAATGAAAAAATTAGACTTAATTAGGTTTAAAATATCATTTAAACCTATTAAACCTTAAATTTAATTAATTAAGTCTAAAATGACAAAATTAGACTTAATTAGGTTTAAAACATCATTTAAACCTATTTAATCCTAAATTTAATTAATTAAGTCTAAAATGACAAAATTAGACTTAATTAGGTTTAAAATATCATTTAAACCTATTAAACCCAAAATTCAATTAATTAAGTCCAAAATGATAAAATTAGACTTAATTAAGTTTAGAATATCATTTAAACCTATTTAATTAATCAATTAAACCTTACCTAAATTAGGTTTAATTAACCTTAAATAATTAGACTTAACCCATAATAAGTCTAATTAATCAATTAAACCTTACCTAAATTAGGTTTAATTAACCTTAAATAATTAGACTTAACCCATAATAAGTCTAATTAATCAATTAAACCTTACCTAAATTAGGTTTAATTAACCTTAAATGATTAGACTTAACCCATAATAAGTCTAATTAATCAATTAAACCTTACCTAAATTAGGTTTAATTAACCTTAAATAATTAGACTTAACCTATAATAAGTCTAATTAATCAATTAAACCTTACCTAAATTAGGTTTAATTAACCTTAAATAATTAGACTTAACCCATAATAAGTCTAATTAATCAATTAAACCTTACCTAAATTAGGTTTATATAACCTTAAGTAATTAGACTTAACCCATAATACGTCTAATTAATCAATTAAACCTTACCTAAATTAGGTTTAATTAACCTTAAGTAATTAGACTTAACCCATAATAAGTCTAATTAATCAATTAAACCTTACCTAAATTAGGTTTAATTAACCTTAAATAATTAGACTTAACCCATAATAAGTTTAATTAATCAATTAAACCTTACCTAAATTAGGTTTAATTAACCTTAAATAATTAGACTTAACCCATAATAAGTCTAATTAATCAATTAAACCTTACCTAAATTAGGTTTAATTAACCTTAAATAATTAGACTTAACCCATAGTAAGTCGAATTAATTAATTAAACCTTACCTAAATTAGGTTTAATAAACCTTAAATAATTAGACTTAACCCATAATAAGTCAAATTAATTAATTAAACCTTACCTAAATTAGGTTTAATAAACTTTAAATAATTAGACTTAACCTATAATAAGTCTAATTAATTAATTAAACCTTATCTAAATTAGGTTTAATTAACCTTAAATAGTCAAACCTAAACCTAACTTAGGTCTAACCTACACTAGACTTAAGTCAAACCAAACTTAGATTCAACTCAACATAAACCTAAGTCAAACCTAAACCTAACTTAAGTCTAACCTACATTAGACTTAGGTCAAACCAAACTTAGATTCAACTTGACATGAATCTAAGTCTAACCCAAACACAACTTTAGTCTAACCCATGTTAGACTTAAGTCAAACTAAACTTAGGTTCAACCCGACATGAACTGAAGTCTGACCTAAACTCAATGTAAGTTCAATCCATATTGAACTTAAGTCAACTTTAAATATAGGTTCAACTTAACTTGAACTTAAGTCAAATCTTAACTTAAGAACAAACTATATTAAACTTTTAATCCAACTTAATTCAAACCTAAATTCAACATAAAATTTTAATTAAGTCTATCATCCTAGACTTAATTAAATCATCAAGCAATTGAGATTTAAAACAACAAATCATGAACCTAAGTCTAATTTATTAGACTTAATGTCTCAATAAACTACAGCTAAATAGACTTATTAAAACTTATGCCTTATCTAAAAAGGACTTAGATGGTCTGCAATTCTAATTAAGTCTAATTTATTAGACTTGATTAACCTTTATGTCTTATTTAAACAAGGCTTAAAACTTAATTAAGTCTATTCTAAGTTAAACCTTTTTTAACTTATGTTCAAACAAACATGAACTCAAGTTAATTAGATTCAATCAACATTGAATTTAACTTAGGATCAACAAGACATGAACCCAAGCTAATTCAATCAATATTGAATCTAATTTTTAACCTTTTAACTTAAGTTCAGATAGACACGAACTTGAGTTAATTGGATTCAATCAATATTGAATTTAACTTAGGTTCAACCAGACATGACCCCAAGTTAATTCAATCAATATTGAATCTAACTTTCAACCTTTTAACTTAAGTTCAGACAGACATGAACTCAAGTTAATCTAAGCCAATCCTTTTAACTTAAGTTCAGACAGACATGAACTCAAGTTAATCGAAACCAAACCTTTTAACTTAAGTTCAGACAAACATGAACTGAAGATTTAAGTTTAAACTTAAGTCCAGACATAAATTCGACATTTCAAACATAAATCGACATAACTGACATAAATTCGATATTTCAAACATAAATCGACATAACAGACATAAATTTGACATTTTAAACCAAAATTGACATAACCGACATAAGATTAACATTTCAAATATAAATATCGATATTAAATAAAATTAATTCAATATTTCGACAAAATTAAACATTAATCAATATAATTTGACATAAACCGACATCCAGGACATGTTAAATAAAAACAATGAACATGACATTATTTTCTGACAATCTTTTCTTTGCAGGGTGAAGACAAAAAGTTTCGTTTAGATTTTCTTTGCATGTTATAGGATGTGCTATTTCTGTTTTGCAGGACGACATTCTGGACAAACAACAACAAAACGAAAACTTTTTAGGATAGCCACCGAACATAATATTTTCAAAATGAAACAAAACAATGACATGTACAAACAAAAACAAAAACTTTTAGGATAGTCACCAAAACAGAAAAAACAACGAAATGGAAAACAACAACAAAACTTTTAAGATAACGACATGAAAAACAAAATCAAAACTTTAAAATAATAAATATGACATGACATTTAGGAGTGATAGTGTGTACATCTCTCCTTAAAAATAAAATTTTAGAAAACAAATGATTGACATTAATCAGAAGTTTTCTTGAACAATTAAAAATTGTTTAATATGTAATTAACTATAGAAGCTTGCTTCTATAGGAGATCCAAAAGAACCCACAATAGAAATCTCTGGTTTTCTATGATTTTCTTTATATGAAAATTTTAGGATATATAATTCTAGGATATTCTTTTATAAGGATTGTCATAAACATCCTTTTCTACTATTAGCCCTACATTCCTCAAATCTTTCATGGGATTTATAGGAATAAAATTAGGCTAATATTAGATGGCGACTCCTCAAAATCGACATTCCACACCAAATCTCTTTCCATTCGTCGACAAGAGATTTAGTGGCGACTCCGCTAGGGAAGATCTTTCTTCTCATCTTTTGTTATCATTTGTTTTCATTTCAAATTTTAAAAAAAAAAGTTCCCAGTTTATAAGTAAGTCAATAATATTTGTTTTTCTTGAAATTTCAGAAAAATCGCAATGGATTCTCTGAATTCAATCTTTTCTTATTTTCAAGAGTTTGACATACCAATAGAGGAAAATCCTCCCTTTTATCAAAATGATTATGGATTATTTTGTGAAACGGAATTCATATTAGATAATCCATATCAAACTGATACACAATCTTACCAAGAATTTGACTTACAACCTTATGAAGACTTTCTGAATTTTACAGAAAATTTGCCTGAATATACACCTGAAGAACCTAATATCTTTGAAGAAATGAAAAGACAAGCTGATAGGAAAGGAAAACAAGTTTACAAGGAAGATGATGTTCCGCCATCATCTATGTATGAGATTGGATCTTGTTCAAAGAATATTCATAAAACTCCTTCATTCAAAAAAAAGAAAAGGTGGAACGAAAATGATAATTTTGAAACACACGAATTTCAACAGAATATTTTTGGAAACACTTCCTTTTTAGAAGAAAATCCATATATTCCGATTCCTGTTGAATACACTGATAATTCCTTTCAACCTAAAAGCTCTCCTCCGTTTCATGCTATATATTCAGTGTTTAAAAGGTTAGCACGAAAAGATAGATGTTCACTATCTAAATTATTAAACAAATTGTGCAATCTCCAACACCATGAAAAGGAGAATTTTAGCGATGGAAAATCCTGACTATCAAGAAACTGACTATCAATTTCCAACTGATAAACATTGTGTTTGAGTGCCAGTAAAATTTCGATTGGGCCCTAGAATAAAAGATGTGGTAGTCACAAACGACAAAGCTAGATATGATGAATTGATGTCAGGAGCAGAAGATACAACTGCTAAAATGTCAGACATGGTCCAAATGCTACAAAAAGTAAATTATCCTCACACAGGATACGATACACCACCTGAAAATTCTCGTCCTCTACTTAAAAATAATGTATGGAGACGAAAATCATTTGAAAGAAATTCAGATACCACTAACACTCCTACAAATAGTTCACAAGAAGAAACTTGTAGAAAACATTCTGAAAAATCATTTGAAGAGAGATTGAAAAAATTAAAAAATGATATAAAACAACTTTCAGAGCAAAGGAAGAAAGATACTTCCGATAGTTCCAATGAAAATGTTGCCAGTGTTAACATGGTAGAAACACGATCTACTTCCTTAGCACGAGAATCAAATGAAGAGGAGGCAACCAATGAATTGCGAGCGGTGATACGACAACGTGATGAAAAAATTAGTCGTCTTGAACAAAAGATGGAAGAATTGGTAGCAACTTTGCAAAATCCACCAACGAACCCATCTCCAGCCATTGAAATCATCAGACCAGAGGCTATTCATTTCCTTGAAAATAAAGAAGAACCAATAGATATTGAGGAAAGCACTCAAAAGAAAAAGAATTCCCCTCATAATGAAATTCCAGGAAAAATATATTACAAAACTTGTGGAACAAAAAATTAAAGAAACAATGGCTCAAGTGAAAGCTGGAGCATTAACTCCAAAGGGTAGACCATACCCAGAAGAATTTAATTCTGTTCAATACCCTAAATGCTTTGTTCCTCCTGTCTTTAAAATGTTTGATGGAACGGGTAACCCCCGACAACACCTAGCACATTTTAGAGCAAGTTGCTGTAATGCTAGAGGAAGTGATGCTCTCCTATTTCGACAATTTGTTAACAGTCTCACAGGAGTTGCCTTCGACTGGTATGCAGAACTTCCCAATGGATCTGTCAAAACCTTTGTGGAGCTTGAAAGCCTCTTTATTCAACGTTTTGCAGGAGCACAACATCACACAACTGTTGGTGATTTGGTGGTAGAAAAACAAAAACCAGGAGAAAGTTTAGTGGATTATATTTTACGCTGGAGAAATCTTAGCATGAAATGTGAACCACAACTACAAGAACAACACGCTGTTGGAATATTGCTTAAAAACATCCATGGTCCTATAACATTTATGCTCAAAGGATTCACAATAAAGACATTTGAAAAATTACTCAGTAAAGCTGCTAATCTCCAAGAAGAAGCAAAACAAATGAGTGTGACGGAGAAAACTGAAAAGACAAAAACTATCAAAACATTTGAAAAGAAACCTGGAAATGTTGTAGAAAAAGGTAAACAGGTGATGCAGATTCAACCAGAACAAAAGAAACAACAACGACAGAATCCTTCGACATCACAGACATCACCTCAATTACAACATCAACAACCAATCCCAGTACCAACAAAAAAGAAAACAATGGCTGAAAGAATGAATAAAGAATATTCATTTAAAACAAAAGCTGTTAGTAAAATATTTCATAGTCTGCTTAAAATGCTTGAATTTAAGCTACCAGAAGCTAAAAGGCCATCAAAAATTGACATGAAAGACAATCCTAATTACTGTCCTTATCACAGAATGCTTGGACATAAAATTGAAGACTGTTTTGTCTTCAAATACTGGTTGGAGCGTAATTTTAAAGATGGAAACATAATAATCCTGAAAGAATATTTGAAAGAACCTGAAAAAGGATCAGTCAATATGATTTCGATAGAGAAACTCAATCCTTGAAACAAAGACAGTACTTCTGAAGAGATCTTTGCCAAATATCAAATTAAAAAATTTCCCAAGAAAGAAAAGAAAAAGAAAATCAAGAAACTGAAAAAGATCAAAGGTCTTCCAAGTATAGGGGCTGCAACTCCTTTTGTACCTTCTAGTTCATTTTCCTCTTGTACTAGGATAGTTATGTCGGGTGAAGGATGAAAAATCCTCGAATCGATAACTTTGTATGACTTCCTTTTTACTATCATGAATAATAACAATCCTATTTTTGCTTATATTTTTTCTATTTTGGGTGATGTTTATGAGAATAATCATTTGAATTCTAACCCTATAGACGATACTTAAATCATATATGATCAATCTAAAGACAACCAAAATAATGAAAATACAGATGAAAAATCTGACAATGATGAAAATGAAAATGACATTGCTACACTCCAACTACGAGAAACTCCGATTTCCATAGAATTGGAACCCTCAGACTCGAAGACAAAAGGGTCGGATAATCAACTTGAAGAAATAGTTGAAATTAATTTAAGGAGTGGAAAAATCATACCTCCTAGGATGACTCCACAAGAAAAAGAAAGACAAATAATCACACTAGACAAGATCATTCCTCCAATGCATCCCCAAACCCCAGAATGAAATAAGGACGATCTTCATAATAAAGTGGATTATAATGTACTAGCTCATTTAAGAAAATTACCTGCGAAGTTAAGCATCTATGACGCTCTCATACTTTCCAACGAAATGAGAGAATCTTTAATAAAGGTCCTTTCAGATCCAGATATTTGCTTAACTCAACTTGTTAGTATTACCCAAAATGAAGCTTACCCATTAGAGGAATCAACGAAGATTACCTTCTCTGACAATGACTTGTTGCTTGGAACAACTGAACACAATCGTCCACTGTATATTACGGTGAACATAAATGATACAATACTTTCAAGAGTTCTTATTGACCCAGGTGCTTCAATCAACATTATGAATTTAATAACTCTTGCATATTTAGACATTGATGCCTCTCAACTATCAAGGGATACGATGATGTTAAGAGGATTTAATCAACAAGGAGAACGGGCCCTTGGATCAATAACATTACTCTTGAAAATAGCTGACTTGGCAACGACAACAAAATTTCATATTATTGATTCAGACACCTCTTTTAATGCCTTACTTGGCAGACCATGGCTCCATGAGTATAAAATGGTACCTTCTTCACTACATCAATGTATAAACTACCTACAAAAAGGAAAAGAATGTCGTATTATAGGAGATCTGCAACCGTTTTCAATTCATGAAATCGGTATACATGAAGATGCAGCATATTATGCTCCTATAAATAAAACAATGTCTTCCAAAGAAACAATGGTGGATGTGGAAGAAAAGAACAAAGAAAAGAAAATAAATGAAAAGAATTCTTCAATAAAGACAAAAGGAAATAATTTCCATCAAACTCGCACTCGAGGTCGAGCCCGGGGACGAGGACGAGGGAAAGAAGATACGATTGTTACAATGAAGAAACCACTGAAATTCAAAATCCACTTGGACTCTGAAGAAGAAATGACATCTGTGATTGCGAAGAAACCTCAATTCAAAATATGTTTGGAAGAAGAAGATAAAGAAAGACAATTTGAATCTATGTATGACAAAATCAATCATTATATACATTCTATGACTTTGACTCCAATCTCCACTGCTAAGATTGAGAATCTAATAGTCAAAGAAGTATATAATGATGACAAAAAGCCAATTAAGTTTAGACTTGGCTCTACTTCCTCTTGAACTGAAAATGATGTAAAAATAGAAGAAGAAAATCTTCCACAATCAATGAAAATTCCTTTTGAGTTGTATTCTCCTTGGGCACAAAAATTTATTCAAAATAGTTTAATGCTCAAACAATGGTCTTTAAAACAACCACATTTTATTGAACAAATGTGGAATAATAATAAACGAAATTCTAACTCCAAAGAAGGTATTGAATTTGGAATTCTAGGACCATTAGATGACACATAATTTTGTCTGACCATCACCGAAGAATACAATTCCGAATCATTACCTGATCTTCCAATTGAAGATGCTCCTCCAGAATTGGAAGAAGAAATTAAATCAACAATTGATGAACTAAAAGAAATAAATTTAGGAATTGATAAAAATCCAAAACCAACTTTTATTAGTTCATTCCTTAATGATGAGGAAGCGAAGGACATAACTCAAAAGTTGATAGAATATAAAGACTGTTTCGCTTGGACTTACGAAGAGATGCCTGGCTTATCTCCAGAAGTCGCAGTCCATAAACTTGGGATAAATCAAATTACAACCTCAGTTAAACAAGCTCCGAGAAGGATGCATGTCGAAATAGAGCAACAAGTCATTGCAGAAGTCAAGAAATTGATAGAAGCTGACTTCATACGAGAAGAAAAATATCCAACATGGTTAGCCAATGTGGTACCAGTTAAAAAGAAAAATGGACAGATAAGGGTCTGTATAGACTTTAGGGACTTGAACAAAGCATGTCCAAAAGATGAATTTCCTTTGCCAATTCCTGAATTAATGGTTGATATTGCATCAAAACATGCAATATTCTCCTTTATGGATGGATCATCAGGATATAACCAAATAAAAATGTTCTCGGAGGACGAAAAGAATACATCTTTCTGAACACCCATGAGGATATACTATTATAAAGTTATGCCATTTGGACTAAAAAATGCCGGTGCAACCTATCAAAGAGCCATGACAAGGATCTTCGATGAATTAATACATAATCAAGTCGAATGTTATGTGGACGATTTGGTTGTCAATAGTAAACAAAAAGATGATCATATATACGATTTGAGAATTATCTTTGAACGACTACGACAATACAATCTTAAAATGAATCCTTTAAAGTGTGCCTTCGGTGTCACTTCAGGAAAATTTTTAGGATTTGTAGTTCGGCATCGTGGGATAGAAATTGATCCACTCAAAATTGAAGCTATCCTAAATATGCCTCCTCCCAAAATTTAACTCAATTGAGATCCTTTCAAGGAAAATTAGCATATATACGACGTTTAATTTCCAATCTATCGGGTAGATGTCAACCTCTTACTGCCCTTACTAGAAAAGATACCAAATTTGTGTGGGATGAAAAATGTCAGCGTGCCTTTGAAGACATTAAACAATATCTGACAACCCCTCCTGTCTTAGCAGCCCCTGTATTAGGAAGACCTCTAATCCTTTACACCGCAGCGTTGGATAATTCACTTGGAGCTTTATTAGCACAAGTAAATGACGAGGGAAAAGAAAGTGCATTATACTATTTAAGTCGTTGTTTAGTTCCAACGGAAATAAAATACCCGACAATTGAGAAGCATTGTTTAGCCTTGATCTTCGCAGTTCAAAAACTAAGGCATTATATGCTTTCTCATAAGGTAACTCTTATTTCAAGAGTTAACCCATTACAATATTTAATAACACGACCAACACTTTCTGGGAGATTAGCAAGATGGGCAATGATCTTACTCCAATTTGATATAACATTTGTACCGTTACGTGCTGTCAAAGGATAAATTCTGTCAGATTTCTTAGCAGCACATCCAATTCCAACTAGATCACCCCTTAATGACGATTTACCTGATGAACAAATATCAGAAATAAAAAATTCCAATGTGCAACGATGAGAACTCTACTTTGACGGAGCATCATCTGCATGGAAAGACAAAGACAAACAGACAATTATACCAAGCAAAGCAGGAGTAGGATTGATTTTCATTACTCCAGACAAAATCATGATGCCTTTTTCCTATCATTTGACAAAACCATGTACAAATAATGAAGCCGAATATGAAGCGCTCATAGCCGGTCCAGAATTAACAATATTAATGGAAATTAAAAATATCGCATCTACGGGGATTCCCAGTTGATCATTAATCAAATTGCTGGCAAATACAAAACTTTGAAGTCGCGAATTGAACAGTATTCTCGTTACACTCTGAAATTACTTCAACAAATTCCTGATGTAACATTCTTCTTAATCCCGAGACGAGACAATTCTCTAGCGGACACTTTGGTAAAACTTGCAAAGGAGTTTGCCTATCCAGAAGAAGACGACATACCGATCTCTATAAGAGGATGACAAGTTCTTTCTCAAATTGATATGGATAATTTACATAAAATCGGTGAAAATATGACAATGACAATAAATGATGAAAATGATGATTGGCGACAACCAATCATCCAATATTTAAAAACTGGAAAATTACCTGAAAACACTTCTATTGCCAACCAAATTAAACAAAGAGCATTATCATATGCTCTAATAAATGATATTCTTTACAAACGATCAAATGTGATTAAGATGTTTAAAACATGTTAAAGCTTGAGAGATTGTTAAAGAAGTCCATTCAGGTTTATGTGGCGCACATCAATCTGGGCCCAAAATGAAAATGAAAATAAAAAGAATGGGTTATTATTGGCCAACAATGATGACCGACTGTCTTGACGTTGCAAGAAAATGCCATCAATGTCAGATACATGGAATAGTTTTACATCAACCTCCAAATGTCCTACACCCAACTATTGCATCATGGCCATTTGAATGTTGGGGTACCGACATAGTGGGCCTTATAGATCCTCCATCTTCCAAGGGTCATAAATTTATTCTAGCAGCCACTGACTATTTTTCTAAGTGGGCAGAAGCAATACCACTTAGAGAAGTTAAGGCAGAACAAGTTCTTCATTTCTTTAAAACACATATCATTTATAGATTTGAAATTCCTCGAAGAGTCATATCAGACAATGGATTGGCCTTTAAAAACACGAAAATGAATAATTTTATCCAAAGACAAGGGATTGATTGGAGGTACTCCGCAATTTATTACCCTAAGGCCAATGGATTAGCTGAAGCTTTCAATAAAACATTGGTTCAAATCTTGAAAAAGACGTTGAATAACAGCCCGAGACAGTTGCATGAACGATTAATGGAAGCTTTATGGGCTTATAGAATTACATACTGAACTCCAACACAGTCTACACCATTTGCTTTAGTATATGGTTCTGAAGCCTTTTTACCACTTGAAGTCCAAATTCCTTCTCTCAGAATTGCGATAGCAAACAAAATAACTGAAGAAGAAAATGCTAGACTACGACTTGAAGAACTTGAAAGTTTGGAAGGCAAACGTCTACAAGCCCAACAAAATCTTGAACTGTATCAAGCAAAAATGATATGAGCTCACGACAAATTAGTTCACCCCAGATCCTTTCGAATCGGCGAATTAGTTTTAGTTCTTCGAAGACCTATACTAGCTCATCGAAAGATAGGTGGTAAATTTGAACCAATATGGGAGGGCCCATATGTAATTGAAAAGACATATTCAGGAGGATCCTACCAACTGGTGGATTGTCAAGGAGAAAGAATCTTGCCTCCAATCAATGGGCGTTTTCTAAAGAAATACTATGCAACATAAAAATAAAAATGAATAACGACTTATTTATAAACTGGGACAATAAATTCTTCTTTCCAAAATCATCTTTAATTTTTTTATGACATTTGTTTCATTTACTGAAAAAATGTTTAAAAAGGCTAAAATGTCATTTTTGTCTTATTATTTTCAGGAAAAATGCCTGAAAATAGGTTATTTTTCTCATTTCGAAACAACATGACTTTCGCCTTGGACCGTCGACATATAAACGAGGGGACCAGAATTCATTTTAATTTTGACCTGTTGCATGTCGAATCAATATATCACGGGTCATTGCTTTATCTGGTGAATCATAGTGAATTTAATCAGCAAACACCTTTGATAGAATTCAAACTCCGACAACCCGAAGAATATGACTTCACAATCAGTGACAGCTCAGATGAGGGAGAATTCATGACTACTTCAGTACAAAAAGCATCCACATCGGGTACAAAAAATATGGCGACATGACTTACTAGATCCAAAGACGAAATCATAATAAACGACTGAAACGACAAAAACAATTACAAGAAAAACAAAACATGGAGGATATTAGTCAACTGAAATCACGAACTATTAACACTCCATTTGAGGAAATAAACTCTATCTCAGAAACGACAGATTTAGACCCTGCAAAGAAAAGTGAAATTGGAAAAGCAGTTATCACTTCACCTGCTCAGAGTCTGAAGGTGTCAGATAAAAAGGTTGATGAAAAAAATCACTTAAGGGAAGAGGTGCGACGAATTCGCGCCATCGAGTGGAGAACTTTTGAACAATACAAACACATGAATAAAAGGACAGTAAATATTCTGGATGGTCTTAAACTGTTTTCCGTAATATTTGATGAAGCCGAACAAACCGCTATCATTGATCATATTACAAAAGCCCAAAATCGTGGTAGGGCTCGACTCCTTCAAAGGTAAACCTATTCTAAACCTAATAAATGGATTCGTGGCAAGGGTAGACAAACCATACAATATGGGTGTTGCTACAATTATGCAAGAGACAGAGAAGGAAATCTTCCCGGAATTTTGCGACACGAACAAGTCGATCCTTTACCCACTGTGATAATCCAAGTTATCAAACGACTTGTCACTTGGGGGATTTTACCTACGTATCGTATTCCCGACAGTTGCATCATCAATATATATGATAAAGGAGACTATATCCCTCCTCACATTGACAGCCATGATTTTGAGAGACCGTTTTGCACCGTGTCACTAATGAACCGCTGTTCTGCTGTGTTTGGAAGGGAGATACAAATCTTGGGACCTGGAGAGTTTGAAGGTACATGCCGTATTCTTTTAACACGAGGATCAGTTCACCTATTTCAAGGGAACGGTGCAGATTTTGTAAAACACTGCATACCTAGTGTCAACAAGCCATAAATCTTAATTACTTTGCGATGGATGAAGCCCGACAAACGACCTGTCTGATATAAAGCTATAACAGAACTAGAGAATCTACAACCTTTGAAATTACCATAACCCCATAAATGTCTAAACACCTGAAACATGTTTGATAAATAATGTTTTGGAGTGTAGGACGTTTATGGACAGTCTGTTAATATCCAAAGCTATGTTATGACATATAAGAACTTTTGACATGTGATATATCTATAGTTGTCGACGTGTAATATATCGATAGTTGTTGGTATGTAAAATATCAGTAGTTTGTTGTAGCACGCTATATGATATGTACACATATATGGACTGTTAGTTCTTGCTTGCAATAATATGTACTGGTGACCTTTTTATGGAAATAAAATAAAATGTTGGAAAAATATTCCCCATTGTCTATGATATATCGACAGGTCCTAAAAATAATAAAATAAATTTTAATGATGAAATGAAAAACTTGTGATAACTAAACATGAGAATTATCATTCGACCTATATAGGTCAAAACCCTAGCAGATATTCCCACCAAAATTATTAGTGAGTTCGCCACTCTCTCCGGTTATTGGATGCAAGTCCTTTTTCTGACACAGAAATCATGGCTTTCCTCTAACCAAATCTCGACATTGACATTTTGAGGAAAATAGAAAATGACATCTATTTTCTCTCTCCGGTTATTGGATGTAAGTCATTTTCCTGACACGGAAATCATGGCTTTCCTCTAACCAAATCTCGACATTGACATTTTGAGGAAAATAGAAAATGACATCTATTTCCTCTCTCCAGTTATTGGATGTAAGTCCTTTCCTGACACAGAAATCATGGCTTTCATCTAACAAAATCTTGACATTGACATTTTGAGGAAAATAGAAAATGACAACTATTTTCTCTCTCCGGTTAGTGGATGTAAGTCCTTTCCTGACACGGAAATCATGGCTTTCCTCTAACCAAATCTTGACATTGACATTTTGAGAAAAATAAAAAATGACGTCTATTTTCTCTCTCCAGTTATGGGATATAAGTCCTTTCCTGACACGGAAATCATGACATTCCTTTAACAAAATATCGACATTGACATTTTTGAATATGACATCCATTTTCTCTCCCACTAAATCCCTTCTCTAAACACAAGAAAAACATTCTTTCTCAGAACCAACAGACAAGACATCTGACATCCACTAGGAGCGGTATGATACCCACTCCTTTCCAGATTCTTATAAAACATTTCCTAGACCATTTCGGTCAACGCCAATATGTGCATAATATGTATATAGTATTCTACACATATTGGGGGCCCTTTTGTTAACCTCATTTATAATGAGTCAATACCTTTTGACCTAAAAGTCAACATTGGTCAAAATAGTCAAATCTGACCCAATGACCAACCCTGTTGACCCTATAGGTCACCATTTTGACCTAAAAAGTCAAGGTTGGTCAAAATCGTCAAATCTGACCCAATGACCAACCCTGTTGACCCTATAGGTCACCCTTTTGACCTAAAAAGTCAACATTGGTCAAAATGGTCAAACCAGACCTAATGACCAATCCTGTTGACCCCATAGGCCAACCTTTTGACCTAAAAAGTCAACATTGGTCAAAATGATCAAACTAGACCCAATGACCAACCCTGTTGACTCCATTGGTCAACCTTTTGACCTAAAGTCAACATTGGTCAAAATGGTCAAACCAGACCCAATGACCAACCCTGTTGACCCCATAGGTCACCCTTTTGACCTAAAAAGTCAACTTTGGTCAAAATGGTCAAACCGCACCTAATGACCAACCCCGTTGACCCTATAGTCTCCCTTTTACTTTAAAAGTCAACTTTGGTCAAAATGGTCAAACCAGACCCAATGACCAACCCTGTTGACCCCATAGGTCAACCCTTTGACCTAAAAAGTCAACATTTGTCAAAATGGTCAAACTAGACCCAATGACCAACACTGTTGACCCTATAGGTCACCCTTTTGACCTAAAAAGTCAACATTGGTCAAAATGGTCAAACCAGACCCAATGACCAACCCTGTTGACCCCATAGGTCAACTTTTTGACCTAAAAAGTCAACTCTGGTCAAAATGGTCAAATCTGACCCAATGACCAACCCTGTTGATCCCATAGGTCACCCTTTTGACCTAAAAAGTCAACTTTGGTTAAAATGGTCAAACTAGACTCAATGACCAATCCTGTTGACCCCATAAGTCAATCTTTTGATCCAATAACATGTTTAAAATCCCACAATGACAAAACTATAAATACTGTGATCAAATCAACCAGGACAAGGTTAAAAAGATCACATTGGACATTTTAAAATTAAAATTGATCAACCTAGGCTGACTTGAGTCAACCTAGGTCAAAATTGGTCAACACTTATCTATTTTAATCAAAATAGATAAAAATGAAATAAAAACAACAAAATTAATCAAATAATTAATTTTAAAATTATTTTGATTAATTAAAATGATTAATGATTTAATTTTTAATATTTTAATTAAATGACATAATTAATTAAAATGAAAATTAAATTAAAATCATAAAATAACAAAAATAATAAAAATAATCAATTAATTAATTTGTAATTATTTTCAATTAATAAATTGATTAATAAAATAGTTTCCAACAATTTTTAATAATAACATGATTAATTACAATGGAAATTAAATTAAAAAAAAGGGAAAAAAAGAGAAAAGACATAAGATGACACATGGCCTTCCCATAATTAATTAGGCTAAGACTAAATTAAGCTCACCACGAGACATATTAACACATAATAAAGCTTAACTTAAATCAATTTAAACATGGGTTAACACCCATCATGATGGATAAAGTGAGGTGTCTCTTCCCCCCTTCACCCTAAGCCATGACTCACCCTTACTTAGCCATGAGGTGGTCGGCCAACATCAGGCCTCATTTCCCACCTCCTAAGCTAGCCAATGGAGAGAGAACCAAACTTAAACCCACCCCTCACCATGGTTAAATGGAATCATGAGAGGAGAGCATATGTGTCACCATTTGCTAAGGCTAGAGGGTGATGTGTAAGCTCATAAGGAGGAGAAATTACAGCTCACTTAAAACCTCTTGCATGATCCAATGGAGGAGAGCCAAAACATTAAGCTCATCATGGAAAGCTTGGAAGAAACAACAATGGTTATCCTCTCAGCTGAATTTCTCCTCCAATGGGTTAATAGGGGAGATAACAACTCCTCTAGAACAACCTAAGCTAAGCCATGCCCTTCCCTTGGCTATAAATAGAGCCCAAACAGAGCCTAGTATGGGAGAAGAAAAAAATTAGAAATACCTATAGACTGCTCAAATCCTCTGACCCCCAACATAGGAGCTCTTCCCAAGAGTCTTAGTAGTCCATTAGAACCAAATCCAAGCCATAGGTTGAACCCAATCGAGCCAATTTGAGCAAAACTCAAAAACAGCCCAAACCAACCACTTCTTCAAAATTCTCCTTTAAGCCCGACTTCTGGATCAAATTGCTACAGCAATAATCTTCCATTGGGGTCCTAGAAGACAACTACAAGGTCTGATCTAGCTTGATTTTCTTGTGGCAAAGGTATGGAATTATTTTTTCAAAATAATTCGTATTTTTGAAATATCATGTGTTATATTAGCCCAGAAATGTTACATCACCGTATGGAAATATTCTTCATGTTTAGATGATTCCATAGGTTAAAAAATCACTCAATTTCATTAAGAAATGAGTGAGATATTAAGGTTTGAAGTTTAACGGCTTGAAATAATTCAAATTTTTATTCGAATTATCTCAGCCTTCGATCCCGTGTTTCGGGATGAACGGTGCTGATGGCGCTCCACGATGTCCCGTGTTTGGCCTCCCGCAGTGGATCCTCCCACCTGTTCGACGTGTATGAGGACACGTGTCGGCGGGAGATGAGTTTGGCGGCGCGAAATTGGTTAAAAATTAATTTTAACCTTAAAAACATCAAAATTTAATATCTTTTTATATAGAGGTCACAAAAATATGATAAAAATACCGCTGGAAAGCTCTTGAAGAGGAGAAAATTATGAAATAAAAATCATAATTTTATTCCCATTATTTAATTTTTCAATAATTAAATACTCTCTGGAGTATTTTAATTATTAAAAATTATTTATAAATCAAAAAAAATATGAAACTTTGAGGCATTTATCTTTATGCTCTTAGGGATCTTTCATGATTTTTCCAAGGACAGTAAAACATGTCTATGGTACTTTTCTCTAATTTTCAAGTCTTTTTGTAATTATTTTAAACAATAATTATAAAAAATTGAAAATTAAGAAAAATAAAATGGAAATGACTAGAAATACTAGGGCAACAGTCAATAACCCTAAGAAAACCATTTCTAAGTCATAGAAATAATTTTGAATGACATTTTGAATTTTAGGATTAAAACTCTTTATTAATTAAATGATTTTAATACTAAAAATAACCTTTTATAAACTTAGCTTATTTTCCTTAATAATCTAAGTTTGAAATGAATCTAGTCTATGATAGGCTAATGGAAAACTTAAATTAAGTTTAAAATGACAAAATTAGACTTAATTAAGTTTAAAAAATCATTTAAACCCATTAAACCTTAAGCTTAATTAATTAAGTCTAAAATGACAAAATTAGACTTAATTAAGTTTAAAACATCATTTAAATCTATTAAACCTTAAGCTTAATTAATTAAGTCTAAAATGACAAAATTAGACTTAATTAGGTTTAAAACATCATTTAAACCTATTAAACTTTAAATTTAATTAATTAAGTCTAAAATGACAAAATTAGACTTAATTAGGTTTAAAACAGCATTTAAACCTATTTAATCCTAAATTTAATTAATTAAGTCTAAAATGACAAAATTAGACTTAATTAGGTTTAAAACATCATTTAAACCTATTAAACCTTAAGCTTAATTAATTAAGTCTAAAATGACAAAATTAGACTAAATTAGGTTTAAAACATCATTTAAACCTATTAAACATTAAATTTAATTAATTAAGTCTAAAATGACAAAATTAGACTTAATTAGGTTTAAAACATCATTTAAACCTATTTAATCCTATATTTAATTAATTAAGTCTATAATGACAAAATTAGACTTAATTAGATTTAAAATATCATTTAAACCTATTAAACCTAAAATTCAATTAATTAAGTCCAAAATGATAAAATTAGACTTAATTAAGTTTAGAATATCATTTAAACCTATTTAATTAATCAATTAAACCTTACCTAAATTAGGTTTAATTAACCTTAAATAATTATACTTAACCCACAATAAGTCTAATTAATCAATTAAACCTTACCTAAATTAGGTTTAATTAACCTTAAATAATTAGACTTAACCCATAATAAGTCTAATTAATCAATTAAACCTTACCTAAATTAGGTTTAATTAACCTTAAATAATTAGACTTAACCCATAATAAGTCTAATTAATCAATTAAACCTTACCTAAATTAGGTTTAGTTAACCTTAAATAATTAGACTTAACCCATAAAAGTCTAATTAATCAATTAAACCTTACCTAAATTAGGTTTAATTAACCTTAAATAATTAGACTTAACCCATAATAAGTATAATTAATCAATTAAACCTTACCTAAATTAGGTTTAATTAACCTTAAATAATTAGACTTAACCCATAATAAGTCTAATTAATCAATTAAACCTTACCTAAATTAGGTTTATATAACCTTAAGTAATTAGACTTAACCCATAATAAGTCTAATTAATCAATTAAACCTTACCTAAATTAGGTTTAATTAACCTTAAGTAATTAGACTTAACCCATAATAAGTCTAATTAATCAATTAAACCTTACCTAAATTAGGTTTAATTAACCTTAAATAATTATACTTAACCCATAATAAGTCTAATTAATCAATTAAACCTTACCTAAGTTAGGTTTAATTAACCTTAAATAATTAGACTTAACCCATAATAAGTCTAATTAATCAATTAAAGCTTACCTAAATTAGGTTTAATTAACCTTAAATAATTAGACTTAACCCACAGTAAGTCTAATTAATTAATTAAACCTTACTTAAATTAGGTTTAATAAACTTTAAATAATTAGACTTAACCATAATAAGTCAAATTAATTAATTAAACCTTACCTAAATTAGGTTTAATAAACTTTAAATAATTAGACTTAACCCATAATAAGTCTAATTAATTAATTAAACCTTATCTAAATTAGGTTTAATTAACCTTAAATAATCAAACCTAAACCTAACTTAGGTCTAACCTACACTAGACTTAAGTCAAACCAAACTTAGATTCAACTCAACATAAACCTAAGTCAAACCTAAACCTAACTTAAGTCTAACCTACATTAGACTTAAGTCAAACCAAACTTAGATTCAACCTGACATGAATCTAAGTCTAACACAAACATAACTTAAGTCTAACCCATGTTAGACTTAAGTCAAACTAAACTTAGGTTCAACCCGACATGAACTTAAGTCTGACCTAAACTCAATGTAAGTTCAGTTGAACTTAAGTCAACCTTAAATATAGGTTCAACTTAACTTGAACTTAAGTCAAATCTTAACTTAAGACCAAACTATATTAATTCAAACCTAAATTCAACATAAAATTTTAATTAAGTCTAATATCCTAGACTTAATTAAATCATCAAGCAATTGAGATTTAAAACAACAAATCATGAACCTAAGTGTAATTTATTAGACTTAATGTCTCAATAAACTACAGCTAAATAGACTTAATTAAAACTTAAGCCTTATCTAAAAAGGACTTAGTGGTCTGCAATTCTAATTAAGTCTAATTTATTAGACTTGATTAAACTTTAGGTCTTATTTAAACAAGGCTTAAAACTTAATTAAGTCTATTCTAAGTTAAACCTTTTTTAACTTAAGTTCAAACAAACATGAACTGAAGTTAATTAGATTCAATCAACATTGAATTTAACTTAGGATCAACCAGAAATGAACCCAAGTTAATTCAATCAATATTGAATCTAATTTTTAACCTTTTAACATAAGTTCAGATAGAGACGAACTCAAGTTAATTGGATTCAATCAATATTGAATTTAACTTAGGTTCAACCAGACATGACCCCAAGTTAATTCAATCAATATTGAATCTAACTTTCAACCTTTTAACTTAAGTTCAGACAGACATGAACTCAAGTTAATCTAAACCAATCCTTTTAACTTAAGTTCAGACACACATGAACTCAAGTTAATCTAACCCAAACCTTTTAACTTAAGTTCAGACAAACATGAACTCAAGATTTAAGTTTAAAATTAAGTACAGACATAAATTCGGCATTTCAAACATAAATTAACATAACTAACATAAACTCGACAATTCAAACATAAATCGACATAACAGACATAAATTTGACATTTTAAAACAAAATCGACATAACCGACATAAGATTAACATTTCAAATATAAATATCGATATTAAATAAAATTAATCCGATATTTCAACAAAATTAAACATTAATCAATATAATTTGACATAAACTGACATCGAGAACATGTTAAATAAAAACAAAGAACATGACATTATTTTCTGACAATCTTTTCTTTGCAGGGTGAAGACAAAAAGTTTCGTTTAGATTTTCTTTGCATGTTATAGGATGTGCTAACTCTGTTTTGCAGGACGACATTCTGGACAAACAACAACAAAACGAAAACTTTTTAGGATAGCCACCAAACCTAATATTTTCAAAATGAAACAAAACAACGACATGGCAAACAAAAACAAAAACTTTTAGGATAGTCACCAAAACAAAACAAAACAACGACATGGAAAACAACAACAAAACTTATAAGATAACGACATGAAAAACAAAATCAAAACTTTAAAATAATAAATATGACATGACAATTAGGAGTGATAGTGGGTACATCTCTCCTTAAAAATAAAATTTTAGAAAGCAAATGATTGACATTAATCAGAAGTTTTCTTGAACAATTAAAAATTGTTTAAGATGTAATTAACTATAGAAGCTTGCTTCTATAGGAGATCCAAAAGAACCCACAATAGAAATCTCGGTTTTCTATGATTTTCTTTATATGAAAATTCTAGGATATATTATTCTAGGATATTCTTCTATAAGGATTGTCATAAACATCCTTTTCTACTATTATCCCTAAATTCCTCAAATCTTTCATGGGATTTATAGGAATAAAATTAGGCTAATATTAGATGGCGACTCCTCAAAATCAAAATTCCACACCAAATCTCTTTCCATTCATCGACATACGTTCCAAATTTTCTCTATGGATACAAATTCATGACAATTAAATGTCAAATACTAGTAGTAGACTTTAATATTACTACAAACTAACAACAAATTCAAACAAACACATAACAAATAAAGATTACTATGGGTTACCTCCCATAAAGCGCTTGGTTTAACTTCGTCAGCCTCACCTATTCAGGTGTTATTCAAGTTGACTGAGGATTAAGACCTCTTTAAAAATTGGTCTTTTACCCTTAAAATTTGGTTTTAATCTATGTCCATTTACTTTAAATCTATTCCCAGTCTTCTGATCTTCAATTTCAATAGCTCCATAAGTGTAAACCAGAGTCACAAGAAGGGTCCTAACCAACGAGACTTCAATTTCCCAGGAAATAATTTCAGCCTTATATTATAAAGCAAAACTTCTTGCCCTGGTTCAAAGTTCTTTTGGTTAATCTTCTGATCATGCTTTAGCTTCAGTTTTTCCTTATAAATTCTATCGTTATTGTAAGATTCATTTCTTAATTCTTCTAATTCATTCAATTGTAACAATCTCTTCTGACCAGCATTCTTCAAATTATAGTTGAATTCTTTAATCGCCCAATATACTTTATACTCCAATTCTACTGGTAAGTGACAAGTTTTTTCATATATAAGTTTGTAAGGAGTCATACCAATAGGAGTTTTGTAAGCAGTCCTGTATGCTGATAATGCAGTATCCATTCTCATAGACCAATCTACTCTACTAGGATTACAGTCTTTTCTAAAATTTGTTTAATTTCACGATTAGAAACTTCATCTAAGCCACTAGTATGAGGATGATAGGCAGTAGAGAAGTTATGAACAGTATTTAATTTTTCTGTCAATCTTTGAATGTATTTATTCCTAAAATGGTATCCTCTGTTAGTGATAATCACTCTCGGCATTCCGTATCTTGTGAAAAATATTTTTCATTAAGAATCTTGAAACACTTTTAGCATCACAATGAGGCAAATCTTGTGCTTCAATCCACTTTGATATATAATCAATTGCAAATAAAATATATAAATTCCCAAATGAAGGAATAAATGGTCCTATGAAATCTAATCCCCAAACATAAAAAATTTCCACTTCTAACATGAAATTCAAAGGCATTTCATTTCTCTTAGATATATTACCTACTCATTGGCATCTATCACAAGTTTTGATATATCTGTAAACATCTCTAAAAAGAGCAGGCCAATAAAATTAAGCTTGTAAAATTTTATGCGCAGTTTTGTCAATGACAAAATGTCCTCCAAATTCAGAATCGTGGCATTTTTGAATAATCTCTTTAGTTTCTTCATAAGGCAAAAATCTCCTAATAATAAGATCTTTACATTTCTTATATAAATATGGTTCATCCCAAAAATATGCTTTTGCATCATGAATGAATTTTTTTGTTGCTGTAGAGTTAGCATAGGTGGCAAAATATCGCTTACTATATAGTTAATAATATCATCATACCAAGGTATTTTTTCACTCATTTATATTATAATTTTTTTCATCAAGAAAACTGTCTGTAATTTCATTGTTGGTATCAGATGACTCATGATATTCTAGTCTCGACAAATGATCAGCAATTTGATTATCAGTTCCTTTTCTATCAATCACCACAAAATTGAATTCTTGCATTAAAAGTACCCATCTAATTAATCTAGGTTTAGTATCTTTCTTTTGCATCAGATATTTAATAACAGAGTGATCAGTATGCACAATACATTTAGTTCTAATTAAATATGATCTAAATTTATCTAAAGCATACACAATAGCCAGTAACTCTTTTTCAATAACTGTGTAGTTAATTTAAACATCATTAAGAGTTCTACTAGCGTCGTATATAACTTTAAAAATTTTATCATATCTTTGACCAAGAACAACTCCAATAGCATAATCACTAGAATCACACATTAATTCAAATGGTTTCTCTCATTCAGGTGAAACTATTACAAGTGCTGTGATTAGTTTTTCCTTTAACAAATCAAAGGCATTTAAGCAGTCTTCGGTAAATTCAAATTTCTTGTCTTTTTCTAAAAGTTGGCATAGAGGTTTGGTAGTTTTTAAAAAATCTTTAATATTGCGCTTGTAGAAACCAGCATGTCCAAGAAAACTTCTTACCCCTATCACTGTAGTAGGAGGTGGTAATTTAGCTATTACTTGAATTTTTGCAGGGTTTACTTCCATACCATTTTCTGAAATTTTATGCCCCAATGCAATTCCTCCTGCAACCATAAATTGACATTTCTCCTAATTCAGAACTAAGTTAGTTCTTTCGCATAGCTCCAAAACATTTTCAAGATGATTTAAGCATGCGTCAAATGATGTTCCAAACACAGAGAAATCATCCATAAATACTTCTATTCCATTATCAATTAACTTACTAAAGATATACATCATACATCTCTGGAATGTTACAGGTGCATTACATAGTCCAAAAGGTATTCTTAGAAAAGCAAAAGTTCCATAAGGACTAGTAAAAGTTGTTTTCTCTTGATCCTTAGGAGCAATAGATATTTGATGGTAACCGGTGTATCCATCCAGAAAGCAGTAATACTTGTGTCCAGCAAGTCTATCCAACATTTGGTTTAGAAAAGAAAGAGGAAAGTGATCTTTTCGAGTGACAACATTTAATTTTCTATAATCAATACAAATACACCATCCAGAAACTTGTCTGATAGGTATTAATTCATTATTTTCATTTACTTCAACAGTTACTCCTCCTTTCTTAGGAACATAATGAATTGGACTTACCCAAATACTATCCGAAATAGGATATATAATTCCAACATCTAACCATTTTAAAAGCTCTTTTTTAACTACATCTTTCATAATAGGATTCACTCTTCTTTGAGGGTCAATTCTTGGTTTATGTTCTTCATTTAATAAAATTCTGTGCATACAAATCGAAGGACTAATTCCTTTAATATCAGCTAGAGTCCAACCAAAAGTTTTTTGTATTTTTTTAATGTATCCATTAATTTTTGTTCTTGAATTTCATTTTAAGTCGGAGGATACAATTACTGGTAATGTTGAAAACTCTCCTAAAAATACATACTTCAAATGATTTGGAAGATTCTTTAATTCAAGTTCAGGGGGTTTTCCATCAGATGGAATTAATGTTTCATTTTCTGGTGCTATTGAATTGAGCGTTTCAAATTTCTCCTGAATATAATCAGCTTCTTCACTTTCATTTTCATCATAATTATCTTTTTCTATATCTTCTTTTTCTTCATAATTTTTCTTGAAATATTTTCTTTTCAGATAATCACATATATGCATTCTGAAACATTCATCATCTTTTTCTATTGAAGGATATTTCATTGACTTTGAGATGTTAAAGTTTACTTGATCATTGACTCTCATTGTCAATTTTCCTTTCTGAACATCTATCATGGCTCTTCCTGTATCTAGGAATGGTATTCCTAAAATGATTGATATTTCTTTATCTTCTTCCATATCTAAAATGATAAAATCTACAGGAAAGATAAACTTATCAACCTTGACCAGAACATCTTCTACAACTCCTTTAGGATGTGTAATAGATCGATCAGCTAATTGTAGAGTTACGTAGTTGGTGATATCTCTCCAATTCCTAACCTTTTAAAAGTTGATAGAGGCATCAAATTTATGCTAGCTCCCAAATCACATAATGCTTAAAATTTTTCACCAATAGCACACGGGATAGTGAAACTACCATGATCTTTAAGTTTTTCAGAAAGCTTTCTTTGAATTATAGCACTACACTCTTCACCGAGTTCAACAGTCTCATGATTTAGTAACTTCTTCTTTTTGTTGAGTATATCCTTCATAAATTTAACATAATCAGGCATTTGTTCCAAAGCTTCAACAAAATGAATATTTATTGACAATTTTTTCAAAATGTCTAAGAATTTAGCAAATATTTTTCCTTTATCTTGTTGCTTTAGTCTTTGAGGAAATGGTGGTGGAGGTTTTCAACAGTAATTTTCATAGGTTTCAGAGGAAAATTAGGATATAAACTTTCGTTTTCTCCTTCAGTTTCTTCTTTTTCCTTTTCAACTACAGTTTCTTTTTGAACTCTTATTTCCAACTCTTTTCCACTTCTCAATTGAATAGCCTTAATTTGTTCTTTTCCTTGATCTTCATGATTTATTTCAACATTGCTAGGTAAAGTTCCAATAGGTCTATTGCTTAGTGCAGAAGCAATTTGCCATAATTGGTTTTCTATATTTTTAATAGCAGCTCCTTGACTTTGTAATTGATTACCCATATTCAAAATTAATTCTTCCATAGATAATTTCTTCTCCTTAAATTGTTAATTATTATAAAAACCTGGTAGATTAGAAGGTCTATAATTAGAATTACCCTGGTTGTTTATATTTCCTAATGGGTTTACAGGATTATTCCCCCACTGAGGATTAACAGGATTTGCATTACTTTGGTTATTCCAATTAAAGTTTGGATGATATTTCCAACTTGGATTATAATAGTTCAAATAAGGGTTATTTTGTCTATTATTTATTAAATTTATAGTTTCATATGAAGATTGAGCATCGACAATTTGTTCTAATGAATTTTCTTCTAACACTAGAGGAGTTCGAGAACGATTCATTCCGTATTGATCTATTTTCTTTGAAAGAGCAACAATTTGAGAAACTATCATAGTTAAAACATCAGAATCATGAATACTGGCTACTCTCTTAGGATTTACCCTTTCAGCAGGCCATTGAAAATTATTGGTATCCATTTCTTCTATTAACGCATAGGCTTCTTCAAAAGGTTTAGACATTAATGATCCACCAGCAACAACGTTAATAATAGATCTAAGAGATCCTACTAATCCATTATAAAATGTTTGAATAATTAACAATCTGGTAAAGCATGATGTGGACATTACCTAAGAAGTTCTTTAAATCTTTCCCAAGATTCATATATTGATTCTCCCTCACACTGACTAAAAGATGTGATAGAATTTCTAAGCTTAGCAGTCTTAGATGGTGGAAAATATTTTGATAAGAATTTTTGTGAAAGTTCTCCCCAATTTCTAATAGATCCAGGTGCTAATGAATTTAACTAAGCCTTAGCCTTATCCCTTAGCGAAAAAGGAAAAAATCTAAGTCTGACAGCATCATCAGACACTCTGTCGTACTTAAAAGTAGCACAAAGTTCTAAGAAACTTGCAAGATGTAAATTAGGATCTTCATTTGAAGTTCCACCAAATTGATTGTTTTGTACCATTTGGATAATTGCAGGTTTAAGCTCAAATGAATTAGCAGCTACATCAGGATTTGGGATAGTTAAGAGAATTTCATCTAATATAGGGTTTGCGTAATCTCTTAGTGGTAGATTGATGTTCATTTTCTATTCTTTGGTTGTTTACGTTGTTTTCCATTGTTTCAAAATATATAAGTTCTTTTCTTAGTTTTCTAATTCTCTTAGCAGTGCGTTCTAATTCTGAATCGTAGGGTATAAGATTTTCAGAACCAAATTTACGCATACAATCGAAATCAGTACACAGCAAAACAATTAACTAAATAAGTTGAAATTCTATTAAAAAGTTTTCTAACAGTCCTAAATTGTCCGTTACTCTAATTATGTTATATTCCCCGGCAACGGCGCCAAAAACATGACTACGATTTTTTATATACTTAAAAATATAATAATTCGACACCACTTCTAGAAGATCTAAATCCTCAGCAATAGCACCAAATTGAATTGGAGCGTAATTTTAATTTATGTAACAAATATATAATATAATCTTTAATCGCAGAGTTACTCTTAAACATAAGTATACGTATCGCTCAAGTAATACAAGGCTCTAATGGAATCCTGGATATCGATCCCACAGGGAATATTTTAGAGGCTACAGACTAGGATTATAGAAATCAATTCAAAATCACGAATAACTCAAAATTGCCTATTTGTCACTAATACACAATTGACAATAATATGAAGTTTTTAAATTAAACGAGTTCTACTAACAGATAGCTAATACTACTAAAGTGAAGTTCAAATATATAAGCAAGAATCTTTCTGCTTTGTTAAGATATTTAAGTGAATAGATAATTAGAATTAGTTTAAAATGGTATTGTCCCAAATAGGAGCATACCTATTCTTTACCTTTTGGTACAGATATAAAGAACATTGACTAATCCTATGAATGGCTACTGAATCTGAAGCTAGGCTGGGAGGATACTGGCTCTCACTCTGAGCTCCCACGTTCCCCTCACCTGAGGGCTAACATCTACACTTCAGCACCCAAAATATAGGACCGAATTGAGGATTTTAACCACTCTAAAATCTCCAATTATACGCCCAATGAATACTATTTCCCTATTTATTTGCACCCTCTTTCCAAGGACTTTGACCTTCCTGAATCTCGAATGTAATCTTTGCTATACTTGTTAAACTCAATAGATTTTAACTATTCAATTGGCCAGATTGAAAGTAAATTAAGATCTAAGTAAAATATTATCAAAACATCTTCAAATTTTTATGGCACACTAATTCTATTTATCATTTCACAAAATAACAAAACTAGGAGAAAGATAGAACAACTACTCAGAAATCATGGAAAGGATGCAATAAAACTTGGATTTCATATATAAAAGTACAGTTCTACAAACTAAAGTAAATAAACATAACTTATCTTAAATTCCTCCCCAAGCAAACTCCTTGAAGTTCCTATGAATCTCTTCCTTTCTTTCAAGTACGCGGAATTCTCCTTCAAAACAGAAATGCAGAAGAGATCTCTCACTTCCCTTCCACTCTTACAATCCTTCAAAGGAATTCCTCATGATATCTCTATTGAACTCACTATTTAACACTCACTAAATAACAATGGACACTAGTGGACTTTCTATTGGACACTAAGTAGCTGTTAGAAGAATTTAATAGAACTTTTTACAGACTCTTAGTGACTTTTAGAGGACTCCAAAAGGACATTTTTTGGCCTAAAATGGTTCTTTTAAAAGTTGTTGAAGAGTCTCCAAGGGTTTTCCAAGCATCCCTTCGAAAATTGTCCATATTCGATGTATTTTGTGAAAGAACCGTCGATCCCACCGTAGGCGGCCTTCTAGAAATAGTGCCTTGAACTGGCCCCGCTGTCGGTAGCCTCAACCTCCGCCGTCGGTGGCCTCCCTTGAAATATATTTTGAACTCTCAGGAAAATCACACTGTCGGCGACATCGACCTCGCTGTCAGCACCCTAGGTCAAAATTGCATATTTTAGTCCTTTTTGCTCCAAATTTGCTCCTTTTTGTATATTTTTGTTCCATTGTCCTTAAATCTTCATACCTATAGAAAAACACCAAACTTTAAAGTGCAATATCATCAAAATCAGTATAAAATAAGTATGAAAATCTTAACATTTTTTCCTTGGGTCAAGAACCTGCAACAAGATGGAATCACCCAAAAAATTGGACATGTTTGATGTCCATTATGCTATTTAGAGGTCCCTCTATATCCAATCAGAGTTTTCCCAGGGTTAAGGGAAGTCACAGAGCCTTCCTACACGTGCTACAGGAAAATTAGGGTTTAGAACGCATTACCCGCTCCGTTGTTCAAAAAGCTCATTAGAGACCAATTCTCCAATCAACAAACAAATATAGTACTCATCTTCGAAGTTAGGGGATCATAATTTTCTCATAGGGGTCTCCCATAGTTTTTAGATTGAGAAAACCATTTGACAGGCGTTTCCGACAAAAATAGCCTTTTCGGGGTTAGACCAACACCTAGGCAGTAGCCCTGGGCGCCTAAGAGCTCTAAGGGGCCTACAAAACGAGAGCTCAACAAGTAAGTGCCAACTTTTTGGGCTTTAAGCACCCAAATTAACTTCCGGAGCCTCCAAACTGAGAGCTCAATAAGTAAGCGTCAGCTCCAGCGTCTAGGTGCCAGGAACCCAATGCTAGGCCATCAGGCTTAGTGCCTTGACAACAAGGTCGCGACGCCTAGGCTACAGGATAAATTTTGCCCTTAATTTTCTCTCTCAATTTTCATGATTTTGACCTAGGCACCCTGTCCTTGCTTGTCAACAAGTGGGATATTCTTGGGCTTTTACAGGATTTGCTTAGGAAAGAGATAAATAAGGATATAATATCTCATTTAAAGGCTCTAGGGTGATGCAAGGCCATCTTTGGCAATTTTTTGAGGAAATTTTGGAGTGGTTGGTTTAAGCTCCTTCTTCTCCATATTTCACCCATCATCACCTCACTTGAGGTTTTTTTTTTTTTTGGCTTCTCCAAGAGTTCAAAACCTTCTCCTTCCCTTGGAGCTTGGAGCATCTTGTTTTGTGGAGCTAGGGTTTCCACTTGAAGGCTTTGAGGTAAAGAGTTTAAGAGAAAAAGAAGAGTGAAGGGCTTCTTCTCCACCAAAAAGATCTTCCTCCCCTTTCCAATCCTCCACCAAAATGATCTTCTTCTTCCCCAAAAATTCTTTGAGTGTGAGAGGAGAGCATTTTAAGGAGGAGTGTGGCTAGAAAGTAGCAAGGATGCTTCTCCCTACATAGAAGGAACAATTTTATTCTTTACCCTTACAAAAGATGTTATAAAGAACATTGGCTAGTTTAAAGTTTGAATAGTTTTGAAGACGGGTTAGGCAGGGAAGATGCTAGCTCTCACTCTAGAGTTCCCTCCTTTCCCTCCACCTAGGGGCTGACATCTAGCATCAAAACCTAAAAGAATAAACCAAATTAGAGGCTTTAATCTGTCACCCTAAAGTCCTCTAATTCTACACCCATCAAAGTATATTTCCCTATTTATTTGCACATAATTATATGAATTACTTTCTCATCCATATAATCTCATGTGATTTCTAACTATTATTGATTGATACGTACCTACTAGGATCTTACATGTTCTTACAATAAATGTAAACATCTTAATTGGCCAAATCAAGAAGTAAATGAAGTGTAAGGATTAAATCAACACAATTTATTTCAACATTAAAGATCAATACTTCCACAACTTTCATCCAACACTTAAGTACTTTTCATTTTAAGTAAAAAGATAAAGAAGACTACTCAGAATTCATAGAGAAAACATAACAACAAGTAGTTTTAAAAAGTAGAAATCATGTAGAAAACACAAGAATTCTTAATTAAAACCAAATGAAGTACAAAGATAAAACTTATCTCATGTCCCCCTCCATCAAACTCTTAAAGTTCCTTCAAATCTTTTCCTTTCTCTTACATGAATCCCTTGGACTAGTCGCCGAAC
Source organism: Papilionanthe hookeriana x Papilionanthe teres (assembly GCA_022702705.1). Taxonomy (NCBI): domain Eukaryota; kingdom Viridiplantae; phylum Streptophyta; class Magnoliopsida; order Asparagales; family Orchidaceae; genus Papilionanthe; species Papilionanthe hookeriana x Papilionanthe teres. Next base: position 23,999,598 of record CM040424.1, on the reverse strand, counting down.
TCAAAAGGGTTTAAATCACTCTACAACAATGGATTTTTACTTAGAAATCCCTACTCACCTTCTCTTTCATTAGCAATGAGAAATGTGTGAAGAAACCATAAATAATAATCCTACAACTTCTTACATTAACTACTCTCTACAACCTCTATTGATTTTAATTCTCCTCTCTCTAAAAGAACTCCCTTCTCTCCTTCAAGTCCTCTTTTAAACTTTCTTAAAAGGGGCCTTGGTTTCTCTTCAAAATTGGTCCATATTCAATGAATCTACTCAAGTGATGCATCCTTTCAAGTGAAATTTGAATGTCTTTTGGCGCCCTTGATCAGTTACCCACATTTGTACGAAAGGATGCCTCAAACACCTCTTCAAAATTTGCATAAAATTCTTTGAAATTGCAAAGTAACTACCTGGCTCTTAAGCGTAAGGTTTTTGGCGCTTAGGCGCGGCCTTCTCTGTTTGCTGGCATGTAGGTACCAAATCTGAGCGCTTAGGTGCCCCAGTTAATTTTAACACATTCTTCATTTTTGCTCAAAATTTGATTCTTTTTCATTTATTTTAACATAATTAGTCCATTTAAGTGTACTTGAAAGAAAAACACACAATTATCTTCCATTAAAGCGCAATATCATCAAAAATAGTATAACAATGTGCATAAAAATATTATATATTTTAGTTATATCAAATTCTCCCAAACATAAAATGTTACTTGTCCTCAAGTGGCACTACAATCTTTTAAAACCAACATAAGTAAATTATGTGAATAAGTTTCTTTAGGAGATTCTAAAATTTTGTTCTAGAAATGTATTATTCTAATTTAGAAAAAACTTTAGTGAATGAGACCAATTTAAAGTTTAGAAATTTTCTAAAGTGAAAAAGTATGAAAATATGATCTCCTATCTAATTCAAAAATACTTGTAAATTTTGCATATAGAGAGTTTAGGCACTCTATCTTCTTTACTTAAAAATTTTCATTAAAAATAATTATACTCACTATAATATATTCTTAAGCTTAGGAGTTTCTCAAATCTTATGTATTAAAAAGATCAGATGTGGTACTAATTTTTTATTAGGCACTAATCCTCAAGTTTTTCCTCCCATATTGTACTTCACTTTTTTCTTTTTCTTTTTATTTTCTTCTTTTTTTTGGCAATGATTACTATATCTAGATAGCCCTTTAATGATTTTGAATTCCACTCTTCCTTTTCTAAAGGAAAGATCTGATATATATCGTTTACTTAAAAGTATAATAATAATTTTTAAAAATTACTTTTAATAAAAGAAATTGAAGTATTAAAATTAAAAGTCTAATTATTCTATATTTTCAAAATACAATATCTCTTACTAAAGATAGTTACACCATATTTAACATCTCTTCACTAAGAAAAACTTTTAACTTGAAAATTTTCTTCATCACTATAAAGTTTTGACCAAATTTTCTTACACTTTTCTATATTCAAAATTTTATTACCCTAATATAACTCATACACATAATCATTTTTCAAATCAAAAATCAAATTTATTTGTAGCATATTTAAGAACAAATAAATTTCAAGTTTTGTGAAAATTGATTTTTCATCCCACCTCCCCCAAACTTAAATTTTTACAAAGATTAAACATTTTAGCATATAATATATGAAGACATGAATGAAAAATAAAATTTATGCTTACAAGAATTTTCATATCCCAATTATACAAGTACAAAAAATTAAAAATAAGAGTAAAAATGATCAAAGTTCATTTTGATTTTAGCATATATGAGATTCAAAAGACTTATATGCAGTGGAGGCTAACATAAAAGCAAATCACTCAAACTAACATAACATCATAACCACAACAGAAAATTCATGATAGTAAATTTAAACATAAAATTTTATATGAAGGTTAGCTCTATTCTAAACTTCCTAAAGCAATAGGAATAAGTTCAACAAAACCAACAAAACATATATAAAATGAAAGACCTCAAATACAAACTACAGCATCAACATCACATAGATACACATCACAACAAACAATAATAATAATGTTCACTACAATGACAAAAACAACACATATTGTAGTCCAAACATCAACACAAATTACATTTCAAATAGAACATAACATATCTAAATCTCTACTCATCCTTTTCACTGTCGTCATCTTCTTCTTCATCATCATCTTCCTAAAAACAAGTAGAATCAAAATGAGGGTACCGTGGATTTTGAGAAAATACCACACTCTGATCACCTCTAACAAGTCTCTCCAATAGATGTGTTGTATTTCTCTCCATAATCACTATGTCTCCCTAAGGAGGAATCAATATGATCAACATAGTTTTCAAGATTTGATACCTTATCCGTAGCATAATCAATTTTTTCCATCATCCTTTGCAACATTTGAATTTGTGAATCAGCACTGGATCTGCCACGAGATGTGGATGCTCAAGATGTAGTAGCTTGCAGCGTAGAAGCACCATAACATCTTGAAAATCCCCTCTCCAGCCAAAAATTGAATGTTCAGAATAAATCTTCACATTCACACTAGTAATGGGCATCAAAGGTTGAAGAATATCTTCTCAACTATCAAATCTAACGCTAGCTTGCTCACATAAAGAAAGATTAAGAAAGGGAATCCCAAACCTACAGTAGTGGCGGCTCTGGCAGAACTGGTAATAATCTGATAAATGAGAGATCCAATATTGATGGGCTTGTACTGTTATATGCAGTAGTTCAGTGTAGCCCTCTCGCTGGTTACTTCTCTAACATGATTTGTGGGGAGTATAACACTAGAAAAAAAAATAATGCCATGCTTTTGCTGTGGCATTCATCTTCAATGTAGGAAAGTTTACTCTTCTACCACTGGTAATCTTCCATAGACCTCTTGTTAATGAAGAAATAATCTCATCTAACTCATCCTCAGTATGATTTTAATAATAATAAAAGCACAACATATTCGTAGGCAATTGGTAAGACGAATTGATTACCTTTGGTGAAAACACTACTATCTTCCCTCTAACCATCACCAGATCGTCCTCTAATTCAGGGAGAATAGCATAAAACTCCCTAACCACATAATTCACGGCAACAGTGGAAGAACAGTAGAATCGATCCCACTGTCGGTGGATAATTAAGGTGGCGTTTGGGGTGGCTTAATGAGTGCGGTGGCGTTTTCATTAAGTCGCGGCACTGTTTGAAAATAACGTTCGGGCGCGACGTTTTGATACCGTGCATACCGCGCTTCGTGTATTCTTCCCTTCGGTCGGAAGCGCCGGATAGCTACTTATCGCGCGTTTAGGAGTCTTTTTTTTCCACGGTGCCCTTCTATACCCTCTCCGCCTGCTCTTCCCCGCTCTACCCGAACCCTCCCTGTCGAGCAGCTTCCTGTCGAGCAGCTTCGCAGATCGTGTAGATCGTGTAGATCGTTGGCTCCTTCCGCGAGTTTTCGCACCGTCTGCTCTTCCCGACCGCTCTATCACTCCCCGTCGAGCACCATCCCCGATCCCCTCTCGTTCGGCTAGATCGGCTGGTTCCGCGAGTTCTCGGCTCTCACTACTCCTTATCTGACAGTTTAGGTACATTTCCTGATGAGAGGTAGATCTCAAATCCATTCCTTCTCCATCCCCGATCCCCTCTCACTTCGTGTAGATCGTTGCTTTTTTTTTTTTTGCCTGTTATCGATGAGAGGCTAGATCGGTTGCTTCTATCTGGTTTCCGTTTCGCTTCGTGTAGATCGTTGCTTTTTTTTTTGCCTGCTATCGATGAGAGGCTAGATCTGTTGCTTCTATCTGGTTTCCGTTGGATGTTGATGGCTCATTTGTGTATTTTTTTACTTTGTGTTCTTTTATCTTTGATAGCTGCATTCCTAAGAAATTTCTGGCCATGTACCTAAGAAATTTGAAATTTATCTTGTGCACATTTTATCATTACAAAAATTATCTAGGATATGTTTTTTATTGCTTCTCCATTTATATCTTGTACTCCATGAATGTTTTAAGTCATATCTTTAAGCATAAAATACATTAACTTAGATATTATATAACATAAAGCATACATCTAGATCTAATCTTTGCTGAAATACTAACGGGGTATTATAAATCTCAACAAGGTCCAATGTATTCGTCATACAATGAACTATAATAAGGAACTTTAATTTGCCATGTTTACCTAGAATATTTAGGTCATCTCATTGCCCGTAAATACATTTTTAATATCAACAAACCTATAAAAAACCAATCTTGCTAGTCAAGTTAATAATAAAAATATTTAGAATAAAAAATCCAATCTTTAAAAGAAGAAATATAAGTGCATGCAGCTATCAAAACTATGGATTGTCATTGTCCTCATTGTTGATGTATATTTGTTTTGGTGAAAGCTTTTTGAGTCTACATTGGTTGATTTAAGTTCTTTGACCTCTTGTTAAACATGTAGATTTCCAATTACAACTTATATCCCCCTAAATTTAATCAATACTATAATGGAATTAGACAAATGTGATAGTTGAATTAGTTAACATTTTGATAGTCAGAGAAGTATTTTGATATTTAGCTTTCTTTTACTGAATTAATAAGATATTGATATGAGTGTTTAAATGTAGACAATAACATATAGTAGTAAAGATTAATATAGTAATGGATGAGGACAATTCCTTTGGTATTTTAACTCCAAGTCATATCGTTTTTCTATATGTTTTTAACTGAAATGGCAAGATGGTATTTGTGGCGATAAGTGAATGATTGTTCTTTCGCAACTTTGTTTTATTGTGAACAGGATCAAACTGATTTTTTGGTATTTATGTCACTATTGCAAAATTGGTACTACTTTAGAATTCATGTATTGGATGTTATGTATGCAAAATAAAATTCATGTTTTTATGCTGCATTGTTTTATTAGCAATGGTTAGGACAAATGAAGCCGGTACCTCAGCAATATGGGATAAGGAGACTACGAACATTTTCTGCAACATCTGCATCGGTGAGATTGAAGCCAGTAATAGGCCTAACACCCAATTTAGTTAGGAAAGTTGGCTAAACATTGCTCAAAAGTTCAAAGACCAAACAGGAAGAGATTATGAAAAAGTGCAGTTCAAAAATAAATGGGATCAGTTGAAGAAAGAGTGGAATTTGTGGAAGGGGCTGAAGCTTGGATATACGGGGCTGGCCGGGACCCCATTAAACGGACAATCGTTGCTTCGTATGCTTGGTGGGTCGAGAAAATTGCGATATGATTTTATTATTCGCAAAATTTTTCTTCCATTCCTCATTTATTATAATTTTTTTTTTTATTTAAGGTACTATGTCCCTAAACCCCAATTTCAACGTTCTGTTACAGGTAAAGCCAGCATTGAAAAAATTCAAACATAGCGGAATTGAACCAGATTTGGAAGAAAAACTCGGACATAATGTTTAGAGGTGTGGTGGCAACGGGACAATATGCGATCAGCCCTCAGTGAGACGAGGTTTATCGGAATTCCGGATAATTCTTCACCGGATCCACCGTATGTTGACGATGAAATACACAGTGTCAACCAGAGGGAGATGGGTGAGTCAAGCTCACAGTCGAAGAGCCCCAGGCATGGGAGAAAGAAGAAAGAAAAGGACAGTGTTCTATTGGAAAAGCTCGATCGTCTCATTGATGCTTTTGGAGCACCACCGCCAGCTCCAGCTCCTGACTCTGTTATCTTAGAAAGTATTCAGATTTTGTCTTCTATCCCTGAAGTGGTTGCGGACAGACAGTTCTATGCAATGTCTATGAAAAAACTGGAGGATCCAACGCGCAGACAAATATTCATGGCGATGGAACCAGATATGCGCGTCGAATACCTGCGTGTTATTATGGATGACTGAGCTTATTTATGTTTTTACTGTCTTCTGTATTGCACTCTTTTATTTTGTGTACGCAGTTGTTATTTAGACTTATGTTTTATTGTTAATTGTATTTCTTCATGACTAAACTCAAACGCTATCTGTGTAACATTTTACGCATGTGCTGTTATATTTTAATTGTACCCGGTTTGATCTATCTAATATCTTCCTTGTTCTAGCATGAATACGCAGCACGAACGTCGTAAGAGAATGGCATTAGCTGCAGCTATTGTCATAATATTGCTGGAGTATTATCGATCAAGCAACCTGCGTTTACCCTGTATGACCTCCACCTATGTCGGGGACAAATGGGTGGGTGAGATGCTTACGGGACATCCAATTCGTTTCGAGAACATATTTAGAATGTCTGTCCCAATATTTTTAGATCTACTTCACGAGTTATCTCTAAACCATGGACTTCAAGGTTCTTCGAGAACATCAAGAAGAGAGGTTCTAGCCATAACTCTATATATACTGTCACAGAATGAATCAGTTAGAGCTGCCATGGAGAGGTTTCAACATTCATCCGAGACTATCAGCCGTTATTTCTCCAAAGGCATACAAGCACTTGTTAGTCTAGCTACTAAAATCGTCGAGCCGCAGGATCCATCATTTGCTCGTACCCCGCTTCAAATTTTAAATGATCCCCGTTACATGCCTTATTTCAAGGTAATTATTATTTTCTTTACGTACATAAAAGAAAAAATATCTTCTAACATATGCAGAACAGAATTGCATAGGTGCAATTGATGGTACTCACGTACATGCTCGAGTAGCCAGTAAGGATAAGGTGGCTTTCATTGGTCGAAGCGGTTCACCTACTCAAAATGTCATGGCGGTATGTGACTTCAACATGTGTTTCACGTATGTTATGGCGGGCTGGGAAGGGAGTGCACATGACAGTCGGATCTTCTCTTACGCTACTACGAATAGATCGATGGGTTTTCCTCATCCGCCTCAGTGTAAGATATGATTTTTAATAATCCTACATATATGTGCCTATCAGTGCATAACAATGACTATCATAACAGGGAAATACTATTTGGTTGATGCCGGGTACCCAATGCAGAGAGGGTATTTAAAGCCATACCCAGCTACGAAATACCACATCCCGTATTTTGAGCGTTGCAGATGGCGTCGCCCGGGCGTAAAAGAAATGTTTAACAAGCGACATTCTTCTTTGCGCGGTGTGATTGAAAGAACATTCGGCGTTTGGAAGAAGAAATGGGTCATATTGCGCGATATGCCGCCGTACCCATATCAAAAGCAGGCACACATCGTGATTGCTACGATGGCGCTCCACAATTTCATTAGACGGCATCCATCCCGTCACGATACAGACTTCAACATAGCTGACGCTGACGAGAGTAATATTCTCCCTACTGAGTACGATTCTCATCTTGGAGATTCAATGCCAGAAGAAGTCATGCAGTCTGAAGAAATTGTAACACAGGATGGGGAAGGTGCATCGGAGATGATTGCTTTGAGGGAGCGTATCACAGATGTGATATGTGAATCCTGAACTGATTTCACTATCGGATATGGAGCAAGCAGATTCAACTTTGGAAGTTTTTTTGATTTGGTTTGTTAGAGCCAAATTTAAGAACTTTGGTAAACATGAGGATAGTACTTTTTTCATGCCTATATTAGTATTGTTATTCAAGGATGATCCGAATCAATTGTTCTAGAATTGACAACTTCTTTTCCATGATTGGATCCGGATGTGTCATGAGCTTGTTTCCTTCTTTCGCTCTTGTTGCCTTCAATTTCTATGCTTTAAGTTTTGTTGAAGTAGAATTGAGAGAATTTGGAAATTACCTTTGTTTTGTTGAGTAGTTGTTCTTTATGCTTTGTTTTGGCCAATATATCCATGATTATCTGTTACACTTTTATATCTAATGTGCTTTTCATTTAGGTGGGAATTCTTCATAAGCTATTCTTTTTATGTATGCTGAAATAATTTGGAATAAAATATCGATGGGTAGTCTCGTCTTAGCTAATTCACGGCATTATATGGAAAAGTTACAGTGTTTTTTATTTATTTGTTTTGAATCCTTTTTGGGAGTTGCGACAAAGCATCTTTCATAGCAAAGCCATCTACTTCTATCAAATAAAACTTTGGTTGAACTGCTATCAAATAAAACTTTGGTATGCCCTCTCCTTTGGTTGAACTGCTATCAAATAAAACTTTGGTGTGCCCTCTCCTTTGGTGTTGTTGGCTATTCCACTCATGCCTGCAGACGAGTTTTTAATTTTTCTATTTCGTTTTTTTGAGATTGATGTGTGAAGCAGCCTGGATGGCCACAGAATTATGCTCAATGGAAACCGTTGCTTCCACATTTTGCTTCACAGAATGAGAACATATATTACATGCCTGTAATGGTTATTTCCGTCTATGTCAATCATTACTGTTATGTCTGTGTGACATTCATTTATACTGTTATTGTGGCAGCTTGGATGGCTCCTCTATAGGAGAAATCGCTGCTCCACAAATGAGAACAACGAAATTTTATATCCAAATTTGGAAATGGGTCTCGACCATGGTGTACTCATCCTATTCATCACATGGGTATTACTATGCATATGAGCATTACAAATTTTGTGTGTTTATCGTATCTATACGAGTTATCATATTCATCAAAAGGGTATTAAATCATACTTCATTATCAGTTTATCAGTTTTTCTTGCAAGAAAACACGTTAATATGCACGTAAAAATGAAGAAATAACTCCTATATATTTGTTTGGCTATATATCCATATTTGTATATATAAATTTGCTAAAAGAAAAGAGGATTTACAATGCAATGTGTAAATATAGAAGTTTTGCTAGAAATGACTGGTCACAATGGTTGGCAAAGTGAATAGAATAGCAATGAAGTTTTGCTTGTTTTTAATAAACTGAATGGAAAGTTAAAAGGATTAATTAAATTGCTGAATGTTGTAATTTATTGTACGTTAGAACGGATAGTATTATTGATTGGGTTAGGATAATATTATATAGATATTTGAGATACAAAATTATACTGATGGATAATATTTGTGATACACCAATCGCTTTAAGGTAATTTTCTTGATGGACATTATAAATGTGGCTAGTTCTTATGCTTATCATGTTCTATCGGAAAATAGCTTCAAAAATCAATTATACGAAGAGTTTTATTAACTCGTTGCTATGCATGAGGAAGAAATTGTATTGTTTTGTTATTATTATTTTGTGATAGTGAATTGGCAGTTTTTTATTAACTGTTGCTATGCATGAGGAAGAGTTTTATTAAATGTTGCTATGGGATGGATTTTCCCTTCTTTAGAAGCTATAGCTACCATTGTACAACAAATCCTTCCCATAGTTTTGATTTTAAATTCTCTATGCAACAACAATTTGATGTAATATGCCAATGTTTTGTTTTAAATAACAAACCAAAACCTTTTTGTTGTGTTGGACAACACAATTATTCATTTTGCTACTGTAATCTTTTTGTTGCCCTACATCCGCTGAAAATAACATGTAGAAAATTCATTGTCTTTGATTTGCTAGACTTGGTTGGTATCTAGTGGTTGCTAGGAATTTCTAAGGCTATTTTAGTAATCCGATGGCTTGTTGCTAGAGAATTGCATACTTCTATTAATCCAAAGAAGGCATCAAAATGTGACAGACCAATTGTTCTTTGTTGTCCATGCTTTTTTATTAGAATAGGTGATGCTTTATTTAACAATATGCTAGTCTTAAAATAACTATTAATTAACAATTCTAGACTCTTTATATGATCTACATTCAAAGTGTTACTCTATTTTCATTAAAATCCTAGACTCTTAATCATCATAGATCAACCTGATATTAAAGCATATGTTTGCATCATCATTTGAACAATATGTAGGCCATTTTAGTTGGACCGGTAAAAGTATACCCTGAATGAAAAAATTATCACCCAATTCTTAATGTATTTACATATCAACAACATATACATACATATCACCCAATTCTTAATATATTTACATATCTAACACCTTGAGTTTCATTTTTTTTCATTGAGTTTCATTTTTTTCAGATTTGTTTGTGGAAGTTGAGATGGTCGGAAGCCTGTGCAGATGGTAGTATAAGCAAAACTTTGAAAATTTTTGAAAAACTTTGTATGTAAAATATAAGCAAAACTTTGAAAATTTTTTAATGTAAAATATGCAGTGTTTATTAATGTTGCAAAACTATTTTAAAGTTTGATCCTTTCAATTTCATGATATGAGATTTATTAAATTGATATGAAATAGTTTGGTGTTTCATTTATGCACATCTAATCATTATATCTATTTTTAATAATGATCATATTCCAATCTCGACAAATACATAATAATTGTCTGTTATATATGTAAATGCCTTATTTAATTTTCTTACACTGTCTTAAATATTTGCAGGACGATGAGCTACAGGTCCGCAAGAAAGTCCGAGCGAGTACTATGTCGTTGCGGCTTGCCGAGCATAATACTAATGTCACGTCAGGAACATAGCTACGGTCGACAGTTCTACAGATGTCCTCGGTGGGGACAAGGATTAGAAGATTGCAAGTTCTTCAGGTGGTTTGACAATACGTCTGTAACTACATTATCCCGACTCGAACACCGTTGCTCGGGGATCCATGGTATCACAAGTTCAAGACATTGCTTCTAGTTCGACTCGCTTCCCACTACGTACAAGTTTACTCACAGTTCTGTTGTGTCAGAACCAAAGAACAACAATCGTGACATGCTCTTACATCATAAAATGAATGTTGTCATTTTTCTCATTGTAATTTTAACCTGCTACTTCTTCTTTTTATTTACGTTTAGTGAAACTCACTATTAGGTGTGGTCTTTATGTATTTTGTATTTAGGTTTCATATTGTACTTGTATTTTATTTGGATGCCTGTTAGTTATGTAAATGTACTGCTGTCTTTTGAAAACCTTTCATTAATATGTTTGATCTGGTTTTAAAATGAAAAATGTTTGAGTGGTGTATATGTGAATAATTCTTAAGCGATACCAATGCTTGTCATTTTCGACTTGTTCGAATATTTGTTAGTAAGAAAATGGCTCATAGTCCAATGTGTCATGTGAATTAAAGCTTCATATTTGGCGCAAATCAAATATTTTTATTCATTTTAAAGCTTGTGCTCGACTTATATTTAATTTGAATGATTTACAAAATTATAAATTTGAATATTTTTTTGAATAAAGTAAAAAAATTAATATAAAGTATTTATAATAATATATATTTCAAGGAATAAGAATTAATGATTGTGATTGAAATTTAAAGCGAGCTTAAGAACTATTGGCATAACAGTAAATGAAATTTGATGGTAGATTAGAAGCATATTGTACATTTCAAAGTGATTGGTTAGTGAGGTGAGGTACACAAGCTTTACATAAGAATTGCATTGTATATAAGTAAATATTTAAATGAAAATTTTTTTATTTAAAAAAATTTGTCGTTAAACTTTAATTAAGATTTTATACTTAATAAGTTTTTATTAAAGAAAAAAGTTGCACAAATTGTTATTTTTCTACAAACAACTGCATATAAGCAGTTTTCAAACCGCAGAAACCAAACAGCTAAACAACTTATTCATTTCAGGGGCATAAGAGTCATTTATCCATAAACAGCTGCTAATCACTCGTTTTCAAAACGCTCAAACCAAACAGACAGACAGCTTATTCGAATCAACTGCTTATCGACGACTTATATGAATAAGCAGCTTATCTGAATAAGCTGACTACCATTCAGCTGCCCCAAACAGACCCTAAGTCTTCTACATCCTCACCCGAATTCTTAAAACAAAGCTTAGGAATTAACATCCTCGATTATAATACATTGGTATAGCGATCCCGAGCTTTAGAACTGACAAACTTGCTTGAATCGAATGTGGCCTTTCCCTTGCTACTTTTTATTCTTGGTGTCAATTCTAAAAACTACAAAAAAATTCACAATAAATTCCAAAATCAACCTATCTCACTAGATTTAATTTCTAAAAGCTTAAACTCAGTTTTCCATGTTAAATCCATCAATTTTAATCAAATTTTTATCATGAATAGTAAATTTTTGGATTTTACATAATGCACTCCAAATCCATGGTGAAAATAAACAATTTTTACATAAAGGAGAAGCTTTAAACTTGAGAAGATGAAATCCAACAAATTTGGCTCAAATCCACCAAGTAATCTTCACTTATAGGGTTGCCCTAAGTGCAAAACCGCGAGACCTGAGGAAGAACAAGATTTTCAACACTGAAAACCATCATGAACTGATTTTTGTGAATCGGCACTTAAGTGCTACTGGTTTGACAGTTAGGCGTCGTGCTCCCAAGTGTGCCTGTGCTTAAGCAAGGGTTTTGGCGCTTAGGCAACAGTGCACAAATTTTGGTATTTCCAAATTTTTATTAAAATGCACAACTTCCCAAGTCAACCACCCTCACATGGTCTTAATAAATCATAGCAAAAATTTCTTCCCATTCTTCTCTCTTCTTTCTAGAAAAATCTCAACTTTTAACAACTTAGATTTGATCACAATAACACGAATATTTTTACACAAGCAAAGCACTTTCATTAACATATATTCAATAAGTACAAATACACTACACATGTCTAATCTCTACTCCAAAAATTTTTGGATGAGATACCCTCTAAATTCATCATAATATAAGATAGACTTACATAAAAACATAAAACAAACACAGACATTTAAATAAGTAAAAAAAAAACAGACAAACTAAAAAAACAAACTAAAAAAATAACTTAATTCCATTCTCCATTAGGTGGAACATATCCTTGGCCTTCATTTGTTCCACTGAACCATTTGGCACATAGATTTGATAAAACGTAAGATGATGAAGAACTCTGATAGAATCATATTTAATCCACTTATTTTTCAGATACTTCGTTGATGCACCAAAAATATATATTGTTTTTGCTATATAATTTTACCCATTTTTGATGATATTGCACTTTAAAGAATGGTATTTTTCATGATTTGTTGTAGGTGTGATGATTTTAGGTGATTGGAGCGAAAAGAATCGAAAAGGAACGAATTCAGAGCGAAAATGAGCAAAATGAAGGAAAACAGCTTCTGGCGCCATCGGTGCCATTTTCCCGAGAGCCCAGAAAATATTCGGACAATAGAGCGCCGCCGGCGCCCAATGTCGGTGCAATTCAAATTTGAAGAGTTTTGGTGACTTTTTGAAGGGATGCTTAAGGAAACTCTTGGAATTTTGTTTCTAACTTATAAGTAACTATTTTTGTATGAAAATGGTGTGGTTCTAGGGTGGTTTTAGAGTGGTTATAGTGAGGTTCTAGAGAGGGAGAGTGTGTGTTGAGTGTTAAGGTTTAGAAGAGTGAGTGTAGAAGTGAGAATTTGAGAGGGATTCTTCTCTAAGGAGTGAAGGAGAAGGAGTAAGGTGAGAGATTGCTTCTTCCTTTCCATTCTAAAGAGGAAATTGAGTGTTGCAAAGAAGAGAGAAAAAGATTCAAAGGAACTTCAAGGGATTTGCATTGGGAAAGAGAAAAAGATAAGTTGTATTTTCTTATGTGGTTTGTATGACTTTTCTTTTATATATAAAATCCATCTTTTATTATGTCTTCTCTATGAATTCTGAGTAGTCTCCTTTATCTTTCTTCTTGCATAGAGATGTGATGATGTGATGATGTGGATTTGAAGTGCTTTTAAAGTATTGAATAAATTGTGATGGTTTTTCATTTAGAACTTAATTTACTTTTCGATCTAGCCAATTAAATTATTAAAATTTATTGTTGAACAATTAACTCTGAAAGGATTTAGTGTCCTACAATAATAATGAAGAATCCATTTAATGTCCATGGATGAATTGCGTAGTTCATGGGAATTGAGTGCAAATAAATAAGGAAATGTGTTTTGATGGACTTCAAATTGGAGGTTTCAGGGTGACATGCTGAGATCCCCAATTTGGTCCTAAGACTATTAACTAAACTCGAAGGTTAGCCTTCAGGTGAAGGGTGAGTGGGAGCTTCTTAGTGACAGCCGGTATCCTCCCAGCCTAGCCTTAGATTTAGTTACTGAACTTAGGATATGTCAATGTTCTTTTCATGCTTGGAAGAGGGGGTACTCTTTTGAGGGTAAAGACACATTTATGCTCCTACTTGGCACAATACAATAAATAATCATTCTACATCATTCACACATCATATACTCATTGCAAGAGGAAATATACTTTTCATATATGTCAAAACCTTTCAAATACAAGCTTAGTGTGTGTTTTAGTTAATTCTGTTTTAAAGATATTAGAAGTAATTGTAGTTTGCTTAATAGTTACAATTTTCTACATCTTGTTAGTAGAAATAAACATTAAACTTTAATTGCAAATTGAGTATTGGATTTCAGTATTACGTTATCTATTGTAAAAATTGTGTCTTCCCTGTGGGATCGATAACAGGACTCCATTAGAGCCCAGTATTACTTGATATGATACATATACTTGCGTTGAATGTTTGGACTTTACAAAATCATTATAAATATATATAAATTTGAGTTCGTAAGTTCTCGCAATATTAAAAGTCTGTATCAAGTTTTTGGCGCCGTTGCGGGGAAGTATAAACGGTATCTATTGATAATATAGTAACTGAAAACCTTTACTTTGTAGTGTGTAATTGTGTGTTTATTTACTTTTTAAAGTATTTGTGTGATTTTATATGCGTAGTAGTGGATCTATAGGTTTAGTACCTTACGATTCGGAGTTAGAGTGTAGTGTTAGAAAAATTAGCAAACAACAAAAATAAACTAAAAATCTTTGCAAAATGGCGAATAATCAAGATAATCAGAGAAATGATATTGGAAATTTGCCATAACCTTTAAGAGATTATGCTAACCCACCAACAAACGAAATTCATGTGACTATTCAAAATCCTAATGTTGCTGCTAATTCATTTGAACTTAAATCTGTTATTATCCAAATGGTACAAAATAATCAATTTAGAGGAACACCTAATGAGGATCCAAATTTACATCTCACTAGTTTTTTAGAACTGTGTGCTACTTTTAAATATGACGATGTGTCGAGTGATGCTGTAGAACTTAGACTTTTTCCTTCTTCATTAAGGGATAAAGCTAAGGCGTAGTTAAATTCATTAGCATCTGGATCTATTAGAACTTGGGGAGAACTGTCTTAAAAGTTTCTATCAAAATATTTCCTTCCATCAAAGACTGCTAAGCTAAGAAATGATATCACATCTTTTGGTCAGTTTGAAGGGGAATCAATATATGAAGCTTGGGAAAGATTTAAAGATCTTCTTAGGAAGTGCCTACATCATTCTTTACCAGATTGATTAATAATTCAAACATTTTACAATGGATTAGTAGGATCATTGAGATCGATTATAAATGTGCTGCTGGAGGATTGTTAATGTCAAAACCTTTTGATGAAGCATACGCATTAATAGAAGAAATGACTACTAATAATTTTCAATGGCCCTCTGAACAGGTAAATCTTAAAAGATTAGCTAGTGTTCATGATTTTAGATATGATGACTATGATAGTTTCTCAAATTTCAGCCCTTTCTAAGAAAATAGATCAGTATGGAATGAATTATTCTCAACCACCTCAAGTGTTAGAGGAAAATTCATTTGGATAAATAACATAATCTCAAACACCTTACGAGACTTTGAATGTTATTAATAGAACTAGTAATCCTTATTCAAATTATTATAATCCTGGTTGGAAGAATCACACCTAAATTTCAACTGGAATAATAGCAATGCCAATGTTAACCCACAATGGGGGGAACAGTTCTATAAATCCAGTTGGAAATTTGATCAATCAAAGAAATACCAATTTTAGACCCTTTTATTCTCCTGGATTCAATAGTAACCCAAAATTTAAGGATAAGAAGTTATCTACTGAAGAAATGATTCTGAATATGTGAAATTAATTACAAGCTCAAGGTGTTGCGATAAAAAATATTGAAAATCAATTGGGGCATTATTTCACTACACTTAAAAATAGACCTTCTGGAACGCTTCCAAGTAATGTTGAGATCAATCCAAAAGATCAAAACAAGGAACAACTTAAGGCTATTCAATTAAGGAGTGGAAAGGAATTGGAGACAAGAGTACAAAAAGAAGTTGAAATAGAGAAGGAGAAGGTGGATATTGAAAAAGGTTCAAACAAGATTTATCCAGTCTTAGAATATCCTCTTGAACCAATGAAGATTACTGTTGAAAAACCACCACCTCCATTTCCTCAAAGATTGAAGAAATAAAACAGGGATAACAGATTTGGAAAATTTTTAGAGATCCTTAAGAAATTAACGATAAATATTTCTTTTGTTGAAGCATTAGAACATATGTCTGATTATGCCAAGTTTATGAAGGATATTTTCAAAAAGAAAAGAAAGTTCACAGATCATGAAACTGTTGTACATAGCGGAGAGTGTAGTGCAATTATACAAAAGAAGGTTCCGAAAAAACTTAAAGATCCTGGTAGTTTCACTATCCCGTGTGCTATAGGTGAAAAATTTTTCGGAAGAGCCTTATGTGATCTGGGAGCTAGTATTAATCTTATGCCTTTATCAACTTTCAAAAGGTTGGGAATAGGAGAAATTTCTCCTACATCTGTGACTCTTCAGTTGGTTGATTGTTCCATTACTTACCCTAAAGGAGTGGTGGAAGATGTGTTAGTGAAAGTGGATAAATTTATCTTTCCTGTGGATTTTATTGTACTTGATATGAAGGAAGATAAAGAAATTCCAATCATTTTGGGAAGACCATTCCTTGCTACTGAAAGAGCAGTGATTGATGTTCAAAAAGGAGAATTAACTATGAGGGTTAATGATCAAGAGGTGAAATTTAATATTTTGAAATCTATGAAGTATCCCTCAATGGAAAAAAATAATGAATGTTTTAGGATGGAGGTCTGTGAGTATTTCATAAATGATCATTTTGAAAATATATTTGAAAAAGAAGTAGAGTTTGAAAATATGTTTGAAGACGGAATTGAAATGAAGAAAATTCAGATAGTAAGAAGAATGAAGATTTGGAGTATGTTCAGGAGAGATTTGAAGTATTAGAAACTGTGGAAGGTGGAGATAAAAGCTTAATTCCATCTATAATAAAACCTCCTGAACTTGAGATGAAAATTCTCCCTGATCATTTGAAGTATATGTTTTAAAATGGCTAGATGCTGGAATTATTTATCCTATTTCGGATAGTGCTTGGGTGAGTCCAATACATTGTGTACCGAAAAAGGGAGGAGTGACTGTTGAAGTAAATGAATGTAATGAAATTATACCCACAAGACAAATTAATGGATGGCGAATTTGAATTGACTATAGGAAATTAAATGACGCCACCCGAAAAAGATCACTTTCCTCTTCCTTTTCTTGATCAAATGCTAGATAGACTTGCTGGATGCAAGTACTACTACTTTCTAGATGGTTATATTGGTTACCGTCAAATACCTATTCCTCCTGAGGATCAAGAAAAGACAACATTTACTAGCCCTTATGGAACCTTTGCTTTTCAAAGAATGTCTTTTGGACTGTGTAACGCACCTGCAACATTTCAGAGACGTATGATGTCTATCTCCAGCAGTATGATAGATAATGGAATAGAAGTTTTTATGGATGATTTCTCTGTATCTGAGACTTCATTTGAAATATTTTTAAAAAACTTAGCAAAAGTTTTGGAGCTTTGTGAGAAAACAAATTTAGTTCTGAATTGAGAGAAATGTCAATTTATAATTGCAAGAGGAATTATGCTTGGGCATAAAATTTCTGAACATGGTATGGAGGTCGACCCAGCTAAAACTAGAGTGATTGAGAAATTTCCACCACCCACACTGTGAGGGAGGTGAGGAGTTTCTTAGGACACGCTGGATTTTACAGGAAATATATTAAAGATTTTTCTAAAATTACCAAACCTTTGTGCCGACTTCTAAAAAATGATAGAAAATTGTATTTTAATGATGAATGTTTGAGTGCTTTTGAATTATTGAAAGAGAAATTAATCACTACGCCCAAAATTTTTTCACCAGATTGAGAGAAACCATTTGAACTTATGTGTGATGCTAGTGATTATGCGATCGGAGTAGCATTGGGGCAGAGGCATGATAAAGTTTTCAAAGTCATTTACTATGCTAGTAAAACTCTTAATGAAGCTCAGATTAATTATACCACTACTGAAAGAGAGTTATTAGCTATAGTATTTGCTTTTGAAAATTTTAGACCTTATTTAATTGGAGCTAAAAGTATTGTGCATACAGACCATTCAGCTATCAAATATTTAATGCAAAAGAAGGATGTCAAACCTAAATTGATTAGATGGATACTTCTTCTGCAAGAATTTAATTTTATGATAGTTGATAGGAAGGGATCTGATAACCAAATAGCTGATCCTTTGTCGAGATTAGAGGATGATAAATTATCTGAATTTAAGAAGGAAGTTACAGAAACTTTCCCTGATGAACAACTTTATACTATTATGGGAAGAAATTTGCCTTTGTATGCTGATATTGTGAATTATATTATGAGTGATATTGTACGACCTGATTTAATAAGGCAACAACAAAAGAAGTTTAAATATGATGCAAGATTTTATTTTTGGGATGAGCCCTATCTATATAAACAGTGAAAGGATCTGATTATTAGAAGATGTGTGCCAAAGGAAGAAACTAATTTAATTATTTAATGATGTCATGATTCTGAATTTGGAGGTCATTACGGTGTTGATAAAACGGCTTTTAAGATTTTACAACCTGGATTTTATTGGCCTACTCTTTTTAAGGATGTATACAAACATATTAAATCATGTGATCGATGTCAGAGAGCAGGTAATATCTCTAGAAGAAATGAAATGCCTCAAAACTATAATTTTGAAGTTGAAATTTTTGATGTACGGATATTAGATTTTATGGGGCCAGTTACTCCTTTATTTGGGAATTTATATATATTAGTTTCATTTGATTATGTCTCGAAATGGATTGAAGCTATTGCTTTACCTAGATGTGATGCTCGGAGTGTTTCAAAATTTTTAAAGAAAAGTATATTTGCGAGATATGGAATGCCGAGAGTTATTATAACGGATGGTGGATCCCATTTCAGGAATAATCAAATTAAGAGATTGATTGAGAAATATAACATCATTCATAAAATCTTGACTTCTTACATCCCTAAACCAGTGGTTTAGTAGAAGTGTCTAATCGTGAAATTAAAAGAAATTCGGAGAAAACTGTGGATAATCACAAATTAGATTGGTCTGCTCGATTAGATACCACATTATAGGCTTATAGGACTGCTTTTGCCATTTATCGGTTGAATAGGAGCATAAAGCATATTGGGCGATAAAAGAGTTGAATTTTAATTTGAAAAATGCTGGGGAGAAGAGATTTATGCAATTGAATGAATTGGAAGAAATTAGAAATGCATCTTATTGCAATGACAGAATCTATAAAGAGAGAATGAAATTGTGGCATGATCGGAAGATATTGAAAGAGAAATTGGAATATGGAAAAAAAAATTTGTTATACAACACAAGATTGAAATTATTTCCTAGAAAGCTCAAGTCTAGATGGTTGGGACCTAATACAGTTGTAAAAGTTCATTCTTTTGGAGCTGTTGATATTGAGGATCCTGACACTGGAAAGATTTTCAAGGTTAATGAGCATCGATTAAAGCCTTACTTTGACGAGTTTCAACTTGACTTCAAAAAGGTTTTAATGTTGAGTCAGCTCGATTAACTGAAAGGTTTGTCAGGCTGACGACATTAAACCAAGAGCTTTATGGGAGGCAACCCATATGTATATTTATGGTGTGTTTGCTTGTTTGTTGTAGTTGTGCTTTCTAGATAGTTATTTTGGAATCATAATCGCTCCTAAATACTTTTAGGAATTGATAAATATTGGATCGAATTGAGATATTATAATATTTTGAGCCAAACAAACTTCGGTGAGATTCTTGACCACTGGCGCCGCTGCGCCAATTACAAATATGTTTGAAGAATTTTGGGTTTGAGCGCCGCCGACAACCTATTAAGCGCAGTCGATGCCCAAAACCTGTTTATGGTTTTTGGAGTTTCAAAATGCGATTTTTGGCAGTTTTGAGCGGGATCTTCTTCCTTATAACTCCCTAAACTCCATTTTAAACTTCCAAACTCCAGAAAAACGAAAACTTCCTTTCCCAATTCGCATCACATGGATTCCTACTCCATAGAAACCCCTCGATCTCACATTTTCAACTAACAGAAGTTTATCAGTTTCGAGGCGCAACGATTATTCAACAAGGTGATGATGAAGAGTAGGATTATCAAGGAAAGAGGCTTTATTAATCTAGGTATGGATAATTGTTGACCTCAATTTTGGTGAGGTCTTTTGCTTCTCTCTTTAGTACTTAGGATCTAGCCTTAGGCTTTTCATTTGACTAATCTTAGAGGACTAGAAATGGAACCCACCATTTAGAAATTCAAACTACTTCTTAACTCCCTACAAACCCCACAAGCTTGATTGTAGACCCCTAATCACCTAGAGGTTTGAAATCAAATGTGGAGGTTTAAAGGATGAATTTCCTATAGGACTTTTTGGCCTTAGGAATACCCTTGATGGCCTGGCCTGGTGAGGGTTGACTTGCACATACACTACACTCTCACACACATTCCAAGTCCTAAAACCATTCATACCCAACTTGACTTCCTGACTCATGCAGGTAATTCATATGGATGGTCGTTAACCCCTAAGCCCCTGGCTAAGAGGGTTAGGAACAACATAGTGAATGCCTCAAATGAGTCCTCTCATGGTTCATATGGGCTTAATATGGCTTCATGGCTCAACCAAAATGGTTCCATTTCACTCACACTTGATCAATCTTCTTTTTTTCAAAATTTCAATTTTTGACCCCCGACCCACAAAACCTACCAAATACCCTTGAAATGACCCAAAATTTGCAAAATTACCTAAATTACCCAAGATTCCTCAAAATTAATCCTAAACACTTCCCACCACTCAAATTGACCATCTTTGGCCAAAAATAACAAAATTTCCAAAAATAACCCTAACCCCCCCAAAAAATTACCAAAATACCCTTTTACCCCAAAAATCCACAAATTCTAAAAATTCCCAGAAAATTCCAAAAAATCCCAATTATTCTAAATTTTATTTTGTTCAACTACACCATGGGCCAATTTTTCCAATTTACCCCACTTTTACCAAAACTCCCAATTTGACCCATTTTTTAACCCAAGTGAACCCAATGTCAAACCAAACCACCCCAATTGACCTCAATTTTGGTCCAATTCAATTCTAAACTTCAATTCAATATCCCCAATATCAATTTAGACCAAATTCAAGTTTAATTTGATTGACATTTGGGCCCAATTCCAATTTGGGGCTTAAAGCCCAATTTTGACCCATTACCCAAACCTAGCCCAATTCAACTCCAATTGGCCCCAAATCTTTTCTAAAGCCTTCCTAACATCCCCATAAACAAAACACTAACTTGATTTGCCCAAAATTTGAACCTAAACTCCACCCAAACCTAACCCAAAACCAAAATCCCTTAAATTGACCTAAGCCCAAACCTAACCCAAATGGGCCCAAATCCTAAAATTAGAGCCTAACCAAAGTTAAAAACTCTTCGTAACACTCCCATAAATATTTTTCAACATTAATGTTACACTAAAATTCAACCTTAGCCCAACCTTAGCCCAAGTTAGCCCAATTTGGCCCACCTTGGCCCCTTTACCAAAAGAGCCCAAATTCAACCCAATTCTACTCCAAATCACACCAAATTGATTCCAAACCATTCATGAAACATCCCTAAACTAAACCCAACATTTATTTGGCATGGTCTTTCACAAAATTCTTCATCCAAAAGTCCATTTTGAAATATGAAGGCCCACCCATTTAAGCCTTTTAAAAAGCCCATCCAAAACGATTTCAAAAAGCCCAAAATCCATTCCAAAGCCAACATGAGATTTCCTCTCATCATCCCTTTGATTTAAATCATTCCCTAAGTTTCAAACTCATCATCAAATTATCCTAAATTAAGCCTCATGACAATCTCCCATAAAGTTATCAAAAATGCCAACATCCTTTCTCATGCAAATGAGCTAACTTTTCCCTAAGCCAAATGGAGCCATGAAGCCATGCATAAGCCACATACAAGCCATGGAAGCCACTTTCCACCTCACCAAGCCATTAATGGCAAGAAGAGGGGGTTCTTTCTTAACCCTTTATTAAACCTTTTATAACCTCATTTATGCTACACTCTAAACCAAGCTTAACCACCTCACCATGGATGGAGACTTCACCACTCCAATTCAGCTTAAATGATACCCTAAGCCCAAAACCAGGTCATGGGAGGGTGCACCCAACCCATTTGCATGAGTTGACCAAACCAAGCCTAAAATAGCTCTTTCCCCATACCATTTAAATAAAACCACTTTACACATGTCCAAAGCCAATTGAGTTCACCAAATCCCAGCCCCGACCCCACCTGGTCAAGATGGTGACTCGACCCTGGCCGGCCGCCCACCACAGCCACCGGAAAACCCCATGGCCGAGAGCTCCATGTGAGCCAAAAATTCAAAACTCACCTGCTGAGCTGTCCCAACCCCAATGGCCACTGGAGCTCTTGTTCTCCTCCCCTGGGAAGCCCTCTAGCCATTCCTATTTAAACACTACCCCCTCTCGGCCAAAGGAGGTGTTGAACCAAACCTTACCAAAACTCTGCCAAAATCACTCCAGATCCCTCTCCAGACAAAGAGAACTTGATCCCCACTGAAATCCAGCCCTAAATCCCTCTCTGTGTGTCTAATTTTGGAGTTAAAATTCAAGCCCAAAACCAGGACACTTCAACACAGTGAGCCAATATTCAAATTGATTGACTCTACACCTTCACCAGACCAAGAGGAGAAGTTCCCCAGCAAAAGCCCCCTCACCAGGCCAGCCATTGCTTCCAGCCTCCAAGCTTTGTGATCGCCCTTGGTTACTTTTGTACCTAGGAATTTCCCAAGAGCAAGAGACTTCATCTGGAGCTTGCTTGGACTCAATCGAAGGTGACACAACCCTCAGATCGAAGCTTCACTTCTCTGAGCAAAGGTATGAACTCACTCTTCCTCCCGAGCTCCTGGAGATTCTCCATTTAGTTTGAGTTGATTTCAATGCACCTTAACCGTATAGATGTGTTCGTCTCTTCAAGATGAATCGATAGAGTATAAGAATGCAAAAATCCATGGAGAATCGAGTGAGATCTTAAGGTTTTAGTGTGGACGGTCACGGGTGCACACCAGTCGGAGACGATAACCAGGAGCCGTTGGATCGCGCGTGTATCGAGCGGACGGTCGAGATCAAGCCGGACAGCGCAATGGTACGTGAATGGTGGGCCCCCGTAGCGCTGACTCAGATGGCGGCGCCGAATCACGGAGCGACGCGTGGGCTTTCGATCCGGACGAGGATGACGCGGCGCCGAGTCGGATAAGTAGAAAATTAGGATTTTTTGGATTTATTTAAATACCAGAACCTCAAAAATTCATATCTTTGTATAGAAAAATCACAAAAATATAATAAAAATACCCTCTTGCTCAGTGAACAGAGGAGAATAATGTGGAAAAGAAATCAAGTTAATTGGATGAGTATTTTATTTTTAATAATTTATTTACTATTTCCAATGTTTTTATTCTCCATTTTCATAGACAATTCACCATGGCATGAGACCATAGGGCTTTTGAAGCCTCTGATCTTAGGAACATTCCCTGCGTTTTTCAAGGTCAGAGGCCGTCTCTGTGAAAAGTTATTGATTTTTCAAGTTTATGTCACTGTTTTAGGTATTCTAATTCTAATAATTAGCATGTTGTAAAATAAATTCTAGGAAAATTTGGTGGTGTTTCTTAGGCCAGGGGACCCTATGAAAAATATATTTTGAGTTAATTCATTCATAATAACCTTAATTGGCCTAAACTCCCAAAATTAAATTTGAATTAATTAGGGTTAACCACACACTAAATTGACTTGAAAACAAATCTCCATTGCTCTTTAGGGCCAGAGGAACCTTACATAAAATTTTGAAATTAATTGAACTTGATTAACCCCACCAAATGGATTGATTAAGCCTCATAAGCAAAATGGAACTTTAAAAATTCATAACTCCAAAAATACTTTTCAAAAATTCACAAAAATAGTTTTGGAGCTTCTCTGATATCAAGGGAGTTCAGGAAAATTAAAATTGGAATTTTCTAAAAAAAAGTTGATTTTTCACAATATTTTAATATTTTAATAATTTAAAAATAATAAAAATCACAAAAATATTAGTAATCATAAAAATGTCACATTTTGACTCCTAATCACTTAGGAATAAACCAAATATTTTTCCTAAGTCCCTAGGATAAGATAGTGATCTTTTAAGGCTTAATGTAATTTTTAATATTAAAAAATGAATTTTCAACCTTTTTCACTAAAATAATTCTAATAAATCAAAGAAAAATCAGAAAATTATAAAATTTGTTTCTTTAGACTCCTTGAGGTCAGAAAATTTAAGAAAAATATAAAATTTATTTTTCAATTTTTATTTTTATTTTAAATTAATTAATACTCTAAAATTCAAAATAATTATAATAAATAAAATATAATTCAAAAAATCGCAAAAATTGGTCCAAGTGGTTCTTAGGTCATTAGAAACATCCCATAATTATCTTAAGGATAGAAATTTTACTTTGGTCATGTTGTTAAATTTTCTTTGAAAACCCCTATTTTCTAATAAAAATAATTATATAAATAAATGAAAGTGAGAAAAATCACATTTTCTCCTCTAATGTCTTAATTGACATGTGAGTGAGGTGACATAAAAATTTCAAATTCATTTGAGCTCAATTTAGTGAGTGATGAAATAAATAAGCCTAAAAGGGCATAAAGGTAATTAAAGAGCCTTAATTAAAAACTTTAGGTTTAATCAAAATGGAGGGTAAAATATTTGATTTTAACTTTCTCTTGGATGATTGAAACTTAGGGAAATTAAAAGGGTAGAAACCCATTATATACTTTGAAAATATCAAAATGAAACTATAATTAATTAAATAATTTAAATTTTGGAAAGAATATATTTAAAATTTGGATTATTAAAATAGGGATATTATTAAGAGGATATTTATTCTTTAATTTAAAAATCCCTAAATAAGTCACTTCAATAATATTTAGTTCTTAATTAAAAATTAAAATAATAATCCAAACTAAATAAATTAAAAATTAAAAGAAGATAACCCTTAAATGAATTAAAGCTTAAAATGTTAAATGGTTCAATAATTAAAATCAAATTTAAAATCTTGGAGTTAAATTAAATTAAATTAAATTAAGTCAAGTCAAAGTTTAAATAAAATTAAATTAACACCTTAACAATTAAATTAAATTAAATTAAATTTAAAATATTAAAACTAAAATTAAATTGAATTAAAAATAAATTAAAATTAAATAA
Source organism: Papilionanthe hookeriana x Papilionanthe teres (assembly GCA_022702705.1). Classification (NCBI taxonomy): domain Eukaryota; kingdom Viridiplantae; phylum Streptophyta; class Magnoliopsida; order Asparagales; family Orchidaceae; genus Papilionanthe; species Papilionanthe hookeriana x Papilionanthe teres. The sequence continues at coordinate 23,974,320 of CM040424.1, read as the reverse complement.
AATTTAATTAAATTAAATCAAATTAAATTAAATTAAAATCACTTAACAACAAACCTAAATGAAATCATTATGAGTTAAATCAAAATATATCAATAATTTCAACACCTCATTCTATCTAAGTAAATTTAAAACATAAACATCAATCTGAAATACTAAGATAATTGAAAGTGTAAAGATTTAAATTAAATCTAAAATAATTTGAACACTATTCCAAACTTAAAATTATTAATTAAAACCTCATAATTAAATTAAATCACTTTAAATCATTAACTCAAACTTTAAATTAAGAATGATTAAAATTCTCAATAACCCAACTTGCCCTTAAAGGCTTTAATTATTATAACTATTAAATAGAGTATTAAGTGAGATGTCACTTCATTCATCGAGTAATCAAATACCTGGGTTCACCGAGCAAGAGACAAATCTTAACTAAACTCCTGGATGATTAATTCACATGTGCAACTAAGTTTACTTGGACTCAAAATAATCCCAGAAGTATTGAAAAGATGTTTAGGACTCGTCCTAAGCATTTCCTCAATATGACGGGATGTTTTAGAAGAACAATTGAATTTAATTGTTCTTTGACGAAGAAAATCATCCTTAAACCAAACCAACAACCTAGACGTCGTAGGAAATGACTAGCAATAGGATTAAGATTCTGGTAGACAACCAAAACCCTTTCCCTTAGCTTTACCTAGGTATTTCTTGTAAAAATATGTTTAAATGCTCTAACATGTGTTTTAAGTGTAGCTTGGGATGACGGGAAGACCCTCCAGGTACGCTTTTATTTTATTGCAATTTACTTTATTGCAATTTACTTACATGCACTGTACTTTACTTTTTCTTGCATGTTAAATAAGACTGTTGCATGAAAACCAAAACCTTTAGGATAGCCCATGAACCGAAACCAAAACTAAATTAAAAGTCACCACAAGTTAAAATTCACCGCCACAACATTCTAAAATATAAAACAACTCAAAATTTAATCATAAACAGAACAACAAAACTACAACTATAACTAAATTAAAACGTCTCGTTGAATGATCGGGAATACCTCAGGATGATGTAACCCACGTGTTGCTAACGGGATTTCCCACGGTCTAAATGAAAGTGTGGAACTCATTCAGTTGAGTTTCGCAAATTCATCCGGACTAAGTGAATTCGATGAAAATAACGATGCCGGGATGATGGAACCGTGGGATCTTAATCGGTTCTGTTTAAACAACTTTAAGATTTGTTTTAATTAAAATATTAAAAACACTTGGATTTTAAGATTTTTTCTAAATCAAAACACTTCTCTCATCTCCTGATTTATGACTTCTAAAACTAAACCTCTGCAACAACAAGGAGCTTGGAGCATGGTGGGCAGCACGGCCATCGTCATCAGCAAAACTTGAATCTACTTCAACAAAACCTTTCCTAGTTTTAAACAACAAAACCTTAGGATTTTGAGATAGTTTGCCTAGTGTAACATAAATCCTCAACTTTTCGTTAGGCATTTGCATAATCATGTTATGCAAATTAAGCCCTAACCGGTCTTAGGACTCAGAGGTAATCGTTCGGTACGACATAAAATTTCACATCTTCAAGGCTGTTTGTGTGATTTTATCGTACAAATATAAGTCCTAATAAATTAAAATTGGCAGGATTGCAATATTAAATAAACTCTCAAATTGAAGCCAAACAAAAGGATAGTTTGGGAAGTTGCCAAGTTTCTTGTTGGACCCTCAGCTTCTCCTACTTCTCTTTATTTGGATTCTTAAAATAAAGTGTTCCGAATTTGAGCTAATCCCTATTGAAATTTCCAAAACTTAATCCTTTGAAAACCTTAAACTTTGAAATTCTTGAGAGCAAAACCACTAATCTTTATCGAGAGTTTTCTTAAGTGATTCCCGTCATTTAAGATGTAATTAACTATAGGGGCTTACCCTTATAGGGAACTTTAAGAACCCAGGTAATATAAACCCTGCTTAATTCATTTATATTAACCAGGGGAACTTGTCAGCTTATAAAGTTGGTTTGTAGACCAAACGGATGTCACAAATCTTCTAGTTTATTTAACCGAGCCCCATCATCAAGCAGTGTGTCTATTCTTCGGAATAGATATACGGTTTGTGATGCGGTGCTCGTTTATATAAACTATTCGGGATGTGAGATCGGTTTGATTTCATATCTTAAAATTTTCAAACTTAAAATTATTTTCAAATTCAAATGCTACTTTCCAAATTATATATATATATTTAAATTAAATTTAAAATCTGCCGACAATTTCTGTTTGGCGACCCCTTTTCAAAATACAACACAACCTATAAATATGCCGACAATTTCTGGCGACTCCGCTGGGGAATAGTTCCTCTCTCCATTTTGATCAGATGGTTTTGCTTTCATAAATCGATAGTGAGTCCATATCCCTAGTGGACCAAAACTATCATTCTTCCATTGGCATACCCCGTTCATTTCTGTCTTGAACGAGTATAGCCAACTCCTCTCGGAATTAGGAGCCACTGTTTAGAAACCCCTAAACGGAGAGGTTCCGAGATCCTTTTACCTCTTTTCTGAGGTGGGGTGGACCCCAATAGGTGTTAGTTTAGGAGCGGTCCTTCGAGTCGAGAAGTCTTGCATAAGACTTTCTCTTCCTTTCCAATTCTAAATCGGGCCCTTTACCTTTTCTATAACCTTTTCCCTTTAATCATTTTGTTTCTAACAAACGAACCCGCTAATAAACAACCTTCTAATAAACAATCTCTTTTAAAAATCACAAATACACTAAGATAAATGAAAATGTGTTCGGACTCTTTCTTTTTCGTTCTAAACTTTACGACGAAAGGAAGTATAATTCGGGACTGACGTTCGGAATCTGCCCTGCAGAAAATGACTGCCCCGAAGTTAATATTTTCCTTCACTAATGGAATGGACTTCGCCGTCTAGAAGAATGAGCTGCCTGACAATGGGATCATCCGTTTTGGACAAGGATTTGACAAAACAGATATCAAGTTCGCTGACGTCACACTCTTTGCACTAATGGAAAAAGTGTCAGAAACTGAGAAACCCCTGATTGAGTTCAACTTGAAATTGACTCAAGAATTCCCTCCTCTGCAAAGGGTTCCAGCTGTAAGGAGTACTACTATTCGTAGGAGGACTGTTGTCTCTACCCCCACCGGTCTAGTCATCTCTGCACCTACCCCGACTTCGCCAAGCCGAAGGGAAGGAAATTCAAGTCTGTGATGAGCCTGTCACCATGGAGGGTACAGATTTTGCTACAACACCATCTGTTTTTGAGATTGGGTCCAGTTTAAGAGTTACACCCCTAACTCGGACTCAAAGGAGAAATAGAAGCAGAAAGATCGCCAAGATCGAGAAAGCCAAAGCTGCTGAAGTTGCTTTTCTAGAAGAAATTCCTGAGGAAAGAGAAGAACTGCCTGAGTATATACCTCTGTTGGAAGGGAGCAGGTTTCACCCTCTCTCTACCGCATTAGATGAAGAGGATGTCCGTAGGATCGCCGCTGCATTACTCTGACTTGCGTCCTACAGCAATTACAAAAGGAAAAGGGATAAGACTATGCAATTTGCTCGACTGCAAGCTGTGATAAAAAGATTGGAAAAGGAAGAAAGATGCCCTGTGTTAGAAATCTTAAGAAGGATGGGACAGATGCCAGCTAAATCCCGCCTCAGACCGCGAATAGAGCTTATTGCTACCACAGAGAAACCAAAGAAGAAGATAAAAGCCAGTTCACCCGTTGTTGTATTGGGTCTGCAAATTAGGGAGGATACCACCTTCCAACATATAGCGGACAGACCATCCGGTCCTAGGCTTCCGGCTGCAAGGAGGATGGTATGGCGACCTAATACTGGCGAGCTAAGACCAATATAATGTCCTGAGAAGAAAAGTCTCGCTAGGAGACTTGAATCAGAAGAAAGTGCTACTGCAATAAAGGGGACTCCCGGAAAGGAAGTTCAACAACCGTCACGTGACAACTGCGAGACCGTGCGGAAAAGGCCACTAGAAGATGCCATGGACAAGTTAAGGACCGACATCCGACGGTTAGCAAAAGAAAGAGAAGAAAAACTAGAAGATGAAGTTGATTCATCAGAATTTATGAATGACGAGTATGCTGAAATCAACATGGTTGAGACGCGAGCATCATCAGCTTCACAAGGTGCTCCAGCAGCTGCAGAAAGAGATGAACCGGAAGTGATGAGAGCATGACTTCAAGAGAAGGATGATACAATTTCCCAGATGGCAAAGAGGATGGAAGAGATGGTTGTCGCTTTAGCCACTCTCCAGAGTCAGGTTCAGCCTCAGAAAGAGACACCCCCAGAGATCATCTATATTGCAGATGGAGGAAAAGAGATCACATCCGTCAATGGAGACGAACAACCAAAGAAAGATCCTGCACAAAGCATGATTCCAGAAAAGGACATCAAAAACATGGTAGAACAGCAGGTGCGAGAAGCCCTAGCACAATCTAAGAGTGGAGCATCTATTCAGACGGGTAGACCTTACCCCGAAGAGTTCGATGCAGTCCAATACCCGAAAGGCTTCGTACCACCTCTGTTTAAGACTTTTGATGGAACGGGAAACCCCGGCAGCATGTCGTACATTTTCGTGCTAGTTGTTGCAATGCCGGTGGGAGTGATGCTTTACTCTTCCATCAGTTCGTTAGCAGTTTGTCAGGGATCGCCTTCGACTGGTACGCAAAATTGCCAAATGGTTCAGTTAAGACCTTTGCAGAGTTAGAAAACCTTTTCGTTAAGCAGTTTGTCGGGGCTCGGCACCACATCACCATCGGTGATCTAGTGATGGAGCACCAGAAACCAAACGAGACTTTAGTGGATTACATACTTCGATGGAGGAATTTAAGCATGAAGTGTGAACCACAGCTTCAAGAACAACATGCAGTCGGCATCCTACTTAAAAGTATCCATGGCCCGATAGCACTTCTCCTTAAAGGATTTACAATCAAGACTTTCGAGAAGTTGCTTAGCAAGGCCGAGAGCTTGCAAGAAGAGGCAAAGCAGTTAAGTTTCATGGACAAGAACGATAAGTAGAAGCCCGTAAAAGCATTTGAAAAGAAATATAAAATCGTCGCGGCAGTAGATAAGGGCAAGCAGCCAATGCAGATACCGCCAGAACGACCACAACCCAGTTACCAACCACCGCAACGGACTTACCAACAACCACCGCAGATCTATCAAAAACCTCAGCAGGGCTATTAGCAACCTTGTCCGAGCTATCAGTCGCCTCAGCATTATGAACAACCGCCTCGTTCATCACGTACCTTAAGAGAACTTCTAAATAGAGAATATCCATTCAAAACTGAAGCAATAGCGAAGATGTTCCATAGCTTAATGAAGACACCGGATTTTCAGCTGCTAGAGCCCAAGAGGCCGGAGGAAGTCAATAAGAAAGATCATTCGAACTATTGCCCTTAACACTAGATGCTCGGACACATGATAGAGGATTGCATCATTTTCAAGAGTTGGCTTGATGACAATCTCCGGAAAGGGAACAAAACGATCCCAAAGGACCCAGAAAGGAGGTTCCATCAATGTTATTTCAACGGATCCCATTGTTCCGATAGACCTGTACACGACTGATGATGGATGGAGTACTGTCTGGACAAAATCATCAAAGAAAATTTTGGATCACATCGAGACAGCATCGGTACGCGCTTCAACTCAGAGTTTGAAACCTGTCGAGCCGGCACTATCACTTCAATTGAAGAACTTCCCCAAAAGGAAGAGAAGATCGTAGAAGAAAAGAGGACCGAGGCTCCGAAGGATAGACTAGGGGCTGCTTATCCTAGGATGGTTATTTCTGATTCGGGGGAGAAATCCCTCGAACTCCTGACTCTGTATGATTATCTGCTCGCCCCGGCAGGATCTCATAATGATAAGGGTTATGCGTTGGCTACGTTTTGACTGTTTCTAACGATTACGTAACTAGCGACAACCAGCTTAATCCGGATCTCGATTCCAATACAAATAACGATTCTCAAATCATACATAACCTCGATGACCACGAAGAAGAAGATGTTCGCAAAGGAGGCTACGAAAGCTCGACAAGCAACGAGTCCATTTGTGAATTCCGAGGAGCTCCGATCACGATAGAATTAGAACCATCAGACACCGAAGCAACTTCAGAAGAGCCAGTTGTTCCGATTCAAGAGGAGACACCGGTAAATTTAGAAGAGATAACAGAGGTCAATCTAAGAAGCGGAAAAGTTCTACCCCCGAGAATGGGTCCAAAGGATAAAGGAAAGCAGGTGGTTGCTCAGGAAGAGTCAACCCCAGCAGAGGAACTGCCCATTCGGGAAGAAACCGAGGAACATGGTAATAAATTGGACTACAACGTGCTAGCCCATCTTAGGAAGCTACCAGCCAAACTAAGCATATACGACGCGCGAATCCTATCAAAGGAGATGAGGGAAGCTCTGATTAAGGCTTTACTTGATCCAGAGATTTGTTTAGCTCAAATGGCTGGTAATTCCTTCGACAAGTTTTGCTCGTTAAGAGAACAGTGAGGTGTTACCTTCACGGACAATGATCTATTACTGGGAACAGCTGATCAAAACCGATCGTTATACATTTCAGTCACTATTGGAAAGTTTACGCTCTCCAGAGTGTTGGTTGATCCGGGAGCATCAATCAACATAATGAATCTTCGGACGCTAGCATATTTGGAAATTGATGCTCGCGAGCTTGAAGCAGACAAGATGCTATTAAGAGGCTTCAATCAAAAAGGAGAAAGAGCTCTTGGATCGATAACACTACTAATGAAGACCGGTGATTTAGCAAAGACAACCGTAAAATTCCACATAATTGTTCTTAGACATCGTTCAACGCTCTACTAGGTCGGCCATGGATCCATGAAAACCGGATGGTACCGTCGTCTCTGCACCAATGCATAAAGTATTACGAAGGTGGGAATAGTGCATCAAAGGTGATTTGCAACCGTTCTCCGTGCATGAAATTGGAATTCATGAAGATGCGGCCTACTACACGCCTCCGAAGAAAACAATCTTTTCCAGAAATACCATACCAAATGAAGCAAAAGAAATTCGAGACGATGAAGAACCTGAAGTTCTAGTCCAACAGTTACTCACCACTCCCTTACGACGAGATGGTGAAGATTTCTCCAGAACTCGCACCCGAGGTTGAGGCCGGGGACAAGGATGTGGAAGAAACGTTGGAATAGTTGGACAGAGGAAACCAGTCATCGATGTTGATTGAGAGAACATATCCGAAGAAGAAGAAGAAATTGAGAAAGAAGCAGCGACAATAAGTCAGAAGGAACCACAATTCAAGATTTCTCTCGAAGATGAGAAGAATGAAGAATATAAATCAATGTACGAGAAGATTAACCACTATGTGCATACTATGACCCTAACCCCGATCCATTCTAATAAGATCGAGGATATGGTGGTCAAGGAAGTACATGGTGGTGATATTAAACCAATCAAGTTCTACCGTGGTGCTTCTTCTTCCAAAACAAAAAGTGATGTTCAATTTGAAGATGTTACTTCTTCCAAATTAATGGAACTACCTTTTGAGTGGTACTCTCCCTGTGTTTAAAATTTAATTCAACGCGGTGTCTTACCTCGACGATGGACAAAAGGCCGATCACAACACTTTAAAAAATTATGGAATAATGCCGGTCGGCCTCCCAATTCAAAACATGGTCTCGGATTTGGCACGGTAGGATCTGTTGACGATACATGATTTTGCTTGGTTGTCACTTGTGAGCCTAATGAAGACTGCTTGGAAGCCTCAGAAGATCTTGAAGATCTGCAAATCAGAGATGCTCCGCCAGAATTCGAAGAAGAAATTAAATCTACAATAGACGAGTTAATGGAAGTTAACTTAGGTACTAGCGAAGAGCTTAGGCCGACCTTTGTTAGCTCCTTACTCAATAAAGAAGACTCTGAAGACATAATCAAGTTATTAATGGAATTAAAGGACTGTTTTGCTTAGAGTTACGACGAAATGCCAGGATTAGCTCCAGAAGTCGCAGTTCACAGGCTAGGAGTGGATCCTACTTCCGTTCCAGTCAGACAAGCTCCAAGAAGAATGCGTCTAGAGATTGAGCAACAAGTAATAGCCGAAGTTAAGAAGCTAATAGAGGCTAAATTTGTCCGCGAAGAACAATATCCAACTTGGTTAGCCAATGTGGTATCAGTCAGAAAGAAGAATGGTCAGATCAGAATCTGCGTAGACTTCAGAGATTTAAATAAAGCTTGTCCAAAGGATGAATTCCCACTACCAATCCCAGAACTTATGATCGACATCGCTTCGACGCATGAAATCTTCTCATTTATGGATGGATCATCGGGATACAACCAGATAAATATGGCACCAGAAGACGAAAGCTCATGGCATTCAGAACGCCGATAAGAGTGTATTGCTACACAGTAATGCCATTCGGACTAAAGAACGCAGGAGCAACATACCAAAGAGCGATGACGAAGATTTTTGATTATCTCATTCACAACCAAGTCGAGTGCTACGTGGATGATGTGGTCATCAAAAGTAAACTAAAGGAAGATCACCTGTATGATTTGAGAATTGTTTTCGAGCAACTAAGATAGTTTAACCTTAATATGAATCCCTTAAAATGCGCCTTCGGCATCACCTCCGGGAAATTCTTAGGATTTGTTGTCCGACATCGCGGGATTGAAATCGATCCGGAAAAGATTAAAGCTATTTTAGAAATGCCTCCTCCCAAAACTTTGAAACAACTACGATCCTTTCAAGGGAAGTTGGTATATCTTCGACGCTTTATCTCGAACTTGTCAGGTAGGTGTCGACCCTTCTCGGCATTGGTTAAAAAGGACGCCAAATTCATTTGGGATGAGAAATGCCAGCAGGCTTTCAAGGATGTTAAGCAATATTTAATGACACGTCCTGTCCTAGCAGCCCCAGTCTCAGGTAGACCATTGGTACTTTATACCGCGGCTTTAGACAATTCTCTCGGAGCCCCGTTAGCCTGTGTCAATGATGAGGGCAAAGAAAACGCTCTCTACTACCTAAGCCGTCGTCTAATCCCGACGGAAGTAAAGTATCCTCCGATCGAGAAGCATTGTTCGGCCTCGATCTTCGCCGCTTAAAAGCTCAGGCATTACATGCTTTCTCATAAGGTCAACCTTATTTCGAGAATTAATCCATTGCAATACTTGATGACCCGACCGATGCTTTCTGGCAGACTTGCCAAGTGGTCGATGATACTATTGCAATTGGACATAACTTTCGTTCCTCTTCGCGTCGTAAAGGGACAAGTCCTAGCAGACTTCCTCGGAGCACACCCTTTGCCAGCGGATTCGCCTCTCGATGACGACTTGCCAGACGAGCAGATAATGATCCTAGAAGACCCTGATGATCGACGTTGGGAACTATACTTCGACGGTGAGTCCTCAGCACAGAAGAACAAAGAATTGCAAACGATAGTGCCCGGTAAGGCAGGAATCAGACTAATCTTTATTACACCGGAGCGGGGGATGTTAAGATACTCCTACCACTTAACGGAACCGTGTACAAATAACGAAGCGGAATATGAAGCCCTCATAACAGGACTGGAATTAACCATTCAAATGGGAATAACGGACATCAACATCTACGGAGATTCTCAGTTGATCATTCAACAGGTCGCTGGACAGTACAAAATTTTAAAGCCAAGGCTCGAGCGTACTTTCCGTATGCCATGAAATTGTTGGAACAAATTCCAAACGTAACAATCTATAAGATTCTCAGAAGAGAAAATGCTCTCGCAGATGCATTAGCCCGTCTTGTAAAGGAATTTGCCTGCTTACAGGATGAGTCAGTTGAAATGTTAGTTCAAGGACGACAGGACCTATCACAGCTCGGCATGGATACAATACACAAATAAAAAAAAGCAGAAGAAACAATTGCGGCAATAACGGAAAATACGGAAGATTGGCGGCAGCCATTAATAGACTACTTACAAACAGGAAACTTGCCTGACGATAAGTCGTTAGCCCATCAAATCAAGAAAAGAACTCTGTATTATGCATTAATAAACAACACGTTATACAGAAGGTCTTTCGATCAGATGTAGCTAAGATGCGTGAGCGAGTCTGAGGCTCGTGAAATTGTTAAAGAAGTGCATTCAGGACTTTGTGACACTCATCAGTCGGGTCCGAAAATAAAAATGAAGATTAAAAGACTAGGGTACTACTGGCCCTCAATGATGACCGACTGTATGAAAGTTGCCAAAAGTTGTAACCAGTGCCAAGTGCACGAAGTGGTTCTACACCAACCTCCAAATGTGCTACATCCTACAATCGCGTCGTGGCCATTTGAGTGTTGGGGCACAGATATAGTGGGTCCGATAGAACCGCCTTCTTCAAGAGGACATCGCTTCATTCTTGCAGCTACGTACTACTTTTCTAAATGGGCAGAAGCTATACCACTCAGAGAAGTGAAGGCACACCACGTGCTACAGTTTTTTAAGAACCAAGTCGTCTACCGTTTTGGGGTACCGCGCAGGATCATTTCAGATAATGGGTCTGCATTCAAAAGTACAAAGATCAACAATTTTGTCAGAAGACACGAGATCGATTGGCGATACTCAACGATATACTACCCAAGAGCAAACGGCTTGGCCGAGGCTTTTAATAAAACTCACATTCAAATTTTAAAGAAAACTTTGGACGCCAACAAGAGAAATTGGCACGAGAAGTTGTTAGAAGCCTTATGGGCCTACAGGATGACTTTTAGGACTCCTACTCAGTCTACGCCTTACACTTTAGTGTACAAGTCCGAGGCCGTCACTCCGAATTGCAGTTGCAGAAAAGATCACTAAAGAAGAAAATGCCAGACTACGACTGGAAGAATTGGAAAGCTTGGAAGGGGAAAAACTTTTCGCGCAGCAGAATTTGGAATTGTATCAAGCCAAGATGATCCAGGCCCATGATAAACTGGTCCACCCAAGAACTTTCAAAGTCGGTGACATAGTTCTTGTTTTCAAGAGACTTATCCTTGCACACCACAAGAAAGGAGGTAAGTTTGAACCAACCTGGGAGGGGCCATTTGTGGTCGAGACAGTCTACTCTGGAGATTCATACCAACTGGTGAATTGCCGTGGAGAACGACCCATGCTTCCAATCAATGGACGGTATTTAAAGAAGTATTACGCAACCTGATGTTTCGAAGGGCGGCCTCTAAAGTAGAATCTTATCCCTAGAAACACGGGTGAAGTAATCACTTTGTGACTGGGTCCGAACCCAAAACAAAATAAAATGGAAGATAAAAAAAATCTCATCAATGAAAATGTTAAAAAGAAAACATGGGAAATCGTAATAATAAAATGTCAATCTTTCTTTTTAAATCCATTCATTCCTAATATTTTCTCATCTTTTCCTACTTTCTTTAAATTTAAAAGAAGTGATTAAGAATTTTTAAGTGCTTTTCTTATTGTTCTTGTTCTTAGTACAGCCCCTAATCCTTTCCTTATTTTTTTACAGGGAAATGTTGAACGGGCGGTTGGTTCTAAACTTTAGAATGGCGTGAGTCTAGCACTTGATGAAAAGAGGGTGAGGGATAGAGCAGTGATAGAGATTGACTCAGACTTCACACCAGCCGGCTTACAATACAAAGAAAATGATTGGATCCCAGTTGATCAAGAAGATCTTCACAGCCAGACAGTGATGAAAATGGATGGTCCGAGCCACCAATCCAGCAGCAAGAAAAGAAATGCAAACGCCGCTCATGCAACAGGAGAAGATAAGAAAGTTAATTTCGTGGTTGCCACAGCAGAGGGTAGGCTTGTCAGCGCCGCGCCCGCATAAATTCAAGGGGTAAGGAGAGCTACTCTCACTGCTACCCAACGAAGAAATAAGAATCATCGCATTCACAAAATGTTGACCAAGTTAGCAGAAGATCAACATAAACAGACAGTGGATACCATTAGTGCAAATGCTCCAAGGAGACCGGTTCGTCGAGAACCGTAAAGAAGACAGTCAACTCCAAGAAAGTCAGAACAGATAAAAGAAGTACCAAGAAAAGCAGAAATAGAGTCAGTACCTCGACGCCGAGCAGATGTACGGGATCCGAAGAGTCTTGTTGCGAAAGCAACCCCGGAGTATGTCCCTACAGAGACTATCCCCGAGGAGCCGAGACATGCAGAAGAACGTGCTGGGGTTGAGCCATACATCCCGCAGTATGTTACTAGACACCAAGTACTTCAGATAATCCTGGAATATTAGCTGGAGAAAATGCAACTAGTTGAGAAGAAAACCTTTGAATACTTTGAAAGAATTGGAGGCAAGAGGGTCAACATCTTGGAAGGCCTCGAGCTGCATACAGATGTATTCTCAGATTACGAGCAACAACAAATTGTAGACTGTATCCTCGAATTATAGAAAATGGGCCGAGCTGGCCGCCTAAGAGAAAAGACCTATTCAGAACCCCAAAGATGGATGCCAGAAAAAGGAAGAGTTACAATCTAATGCGGATGTTACTACAATTTTGCCATAGACAAAAAAGGAAATCCACCAGGGATACTCCGTCGCAATGAGGTGGATCTGATACCAAGAATCATTAAGAGAATGGTGAAAAGGATGATAACATGGAGGGTATTGCCTGCAGTATGCATACCCAACAGCTGCATTATTAACATCTACAAGGAAGGCGACTGCATACCTCCACATATAGACCATCATGACTTTGTTAGAACCTTTTGCAAAGTGTCATTCATCAACCAGTGCAACATCATGTTCGGATCTCACCTCCGGATAGTAGGCCCCGGTGAGTTCCGAGGGCCGGTGGAGATACCACTACCGGTAGGTTCCGTCCTGGTGTTAAAAGGAAACAGAGCAAACGTTGTGAAACATTGCATTCCAGGAGTGCCTGTGGAGCGGATCTCGGCTACTTTTAGAAGAATGGACGACGAGAAAAATGCCTTACCACTTTCAAGCAAGATCCGTAATTGGAGAGTCTCCGGCCCTACTAGCCGTGAGTTACATGGGAAATAGCACACCTCCAATACACATCCATGCGGCATTCCTGCCAAGGGTGGCTTGGAAGGTGATGTTATTGCCCATGTTTCTTACTATTCAGACATGGATTTTTGACAGACACTTTTTGATGGATCAACGAGAATCTTACACTATCCGTTTTGGTTTTACATGGATTATATGAGACATTAAATTTCCGAGGAAAATGTCATCATGATTAGATCAAGTTGTATGATGTATTTTCAGCAAGTTGGAATGAAAACGACTACGTCATATTTTTCCTTCACCTCTTTTAGTGCAAATTGATTGGGAAATGTCATTAGAGTTAAATGAACTTTGAACGAAGAACAGAAAAGAAAAGAAAATAAACGAGAACTTTTCCTAAAAATCTGAATATTAAAATAAACTTCAAATTCACATGAACACTAAATAAACAACAAAAAATAAAGTGGGATAGTTAAAGGACAAACAAAACGAATCTAAACTCCGAATTGAATTTCGATCTCAAACCTCTGATTCGAACCTTTCAGTTCTTTCCTCCATCGAAATCTGTTGGAAACTCTTTTGAAATTTGAATATTCTTTTCGACTTGTCGTTAAGTCAAGTCTTTTCAGCTTGGTACGCTTAACAGTTCCTTTCAGTTCTCTTTCCTCTGTGTTTTAGAGGATCGACTAGTTCTATTGACACGGAGGCACGAACTTTGTTCGATTTGGTTCTGATGGCATAAGACTGGGTCCCTCTTCATACAGATAAATTTCCGAGACTGGTACCAAATTCCAGTTCTCTTCCTTCGAGGTCGGTACCAAATTCCGACTCTCTTTTGAATTGATACCAATTTTCAATTCTAAATTTTCGAGACTGGTACCAAATTCCAGTTCTCTTCCTTCGAGGTCGGTACCAAATTCCGACTCTCTTTCGAATTGATACCAAATTTCAATTCTAAATTTCTGAGATTGGTACCAAATTCCAGTTCTCTTCCTTCGAAGTCGGTACCAAATTCTGACTCTCTTTTGAATTGATAGCAAAATTCGATTCTAAATTTCTGAGACTGGTACCAAATTCCAGTTCTTTTCCTTCGAGGTCGGTACCAAATTCCGACTCTCTTTCGAATTGATACCAATTTTCAATTCTAAATTTCCGAGACTGGTACCAAATTCCAGTTCTCTTCCTTCGAGGTCGGTACCAAATTCCGACTCTCTTTCGAATTGATACCAAATTTCAATTCTAAATTTCCGAGACTGGTACCAAATTCCAGTTCGCTTCCTTCGAGGTCGGTATCAAATTCTGACTCTCTTTCGAATTGATACCAAATTTCAATTCTACATTTCTGAGACTGGTACCAAATTTCAGTTCTCTTCCTTCGAGGTCGGTACCAAATTCCGACTCTCTTTCGAATTGATACCAAATTTCAATTCTAAATTTCCGAGACCGGTACCAAATTCCAGTTCTTTTCCTTCGAGGTCAGTACCAAATTCTGACTCTCATTCGAATTGATACCTAAATTTCGATTCACAACTTTCAAGACTGGTACCTAAATTCCAGTTCTCTCCTTTCAAGGTCGGTACCAAATTTAGATTCTCTTTCCGAGATCGATACCTAAATTTCGATTCTCTTTCAGGATTGATACTTAAATTTCAAATCTCATTTTTTTCCGTCGATACTTAAACTCTGATTCTCACTCCGAGGCTGGTACCTAAATTCCAGTTCTCTTCATAATCTCGAGGTTGAAACCCAGGTTTCAATTCTCATTTCAAATCCAAATTTCAAATTCAAAATTTCCTTAAATTGATTTTAAATTAAACTTCAATCGAAATTGAAACTCAAAACAAATCGAAATCTAAACTTACACATTGAAACTTGAAATTTAAAAGTAAAATGAAATCTAAATCGAATTCCCCAGATTTTGTGATTTGGAGTTCACCTCCTTTTCCACTCCCCAGCGGAAATTCTTATACTTCGTCCTAAGTTGTCACTTGGATGTCTGTGTTGGTTTTATTGATCTCTTCGGTCAACGCCAATACGCGCAGTGTGCTTGGTTAGCCCACCACATCTATTGGGGATCCATTTGTTGACCTCAATTTTGGTGAGGTCTTTTGCTTCTCTCTTTAGTACTTAGGATCTAGCCTTAGGCTTTTCCTTTGACTAATCTTAGAGGACTAGAAATGGAACCCACCATTTAGAAATTCAAACTACTTCTTAACTCCCTGCAAACCCCACAAGCTTGATTGTAGACCCTTAATCACCTAGAGGGCTGAAATCAAATGTGGAGGTTTAAAGGATGAATTCCCTATTGGACTTTTTGGCCTTAGGAATACCCTGGATGGCCTGGCCTGGTGAGGGTTGACTTGCACATACACTACACTCTCACACACATTCCAAGTCCTAAAACCATTCATACCTAACTTGACTTCCTAACTCATGCAGGTAATTCATATGGATGGTCTTTAACCCGTAAGCCCCTGGCTAAGAGGGTTAGGAACAACGTAGTGAATGCCTCAAATGAGTCCTCTCATGGCTCATATGGGCTTAATATGGCTTCATGGCTCAACCAAAATGATTTCATTTCACTCACACTTGATCAATCTTCTTTTTTTCAAAATTTCAATTTTTGACCCCGGACCCACCAAACCTACCAAATACCCTTGAAATGACCCAAAATTTGCAAAATTACCTAAATTACCCAAGATTCCTCAAAATTAATCCTAAACACTTCCCACCACTCAAATTGACCATCTTTGGCCAAAAATACCAAAATTTCCAAAAATACCCCTAAACCCCAAAAAAAATACCAAAATACCCTTTTACCCCAAAAATCCAAAAATTCTAAAAATTCCAAGAAAATTCTTAAAAATCCCAAATATTCTCAATTTCATTTTATTAAACTACACCATGGGCCAATTTTTCCAATTTACCCCACTTTTACCAAAACTCCCAATTTGACCCATTTTTTAACCTAAATGAACCCAATGTCAAACCAAACCACCCCAATTGACCTCAATTTTGGTCCAATTCAATTCTAAAATTCAATTCAATATCCCCAATATCAATTTAGAGCAAATCCAAGTCCAATTTGATTGACATTTGGGCCCAATTCCAATTTGGGGCTTAAAGCCCAATTTTGACCCATGACCCAAACCTAGCCCAATTCAACTCCAATTGGCCCCAAATATTTTCTAAAGCCTTCCTAACATCCCCATAAACAAAAAACTAACTTGATTTACCCAAAATTTGAACCTAAACTCCACCCAAACCTAAACCAAAACCAAATTCCCTTAAATTGACCTAAGCCCAAACCTAACCCAAATGGGCCCAAATCCCAAAATTAGAGCCCAACCAAAGTTGAAAACTCTTTGTAACACTCCCATAAACATTTTTCAACATTAATTTTACACCAAATTCAACCTTAGCCCAACCTTAGCCCATGTTAGCCCAATTTGTCCCACCTTGGCCCCTTTACCAAAAGAGCCCAAATTCAACCCAATTCTACTCCAAATCACACCAAATTGATTCCAAACCAATCATGAAACATTCCTAAAATAAACCCAACATTTATTTGGCATGGTCTTTCACAAAATTCTTCATCCAAAAGTCCATTTTGAAATATGAAGGCCCACCCATTTAAGCCTTTTAAAAAGCCCATCCAAAACGATTTCAAAAAGCCCAAAATCCATTTCAAAGCCCACATGAGATTTCCTCTGATCATCCCTTTGATTTAAATCATTCCCTAAGTTACAAACTCATCATCAAATTATCCTAAATTAAGGCTCATGACAATCTCCCCTAAAGTTATCAAAAATGCCAACATCCTTTCTCATGCAAATGAGCTAACTTTTCCCTAAGCCAAATGGAGCCATGAAGCCATGCATAAGCCACATACAAGCCATGGAAGCCACTTTCCAGCTCACCAAGCCATTAATGGCAAGAGGAGGGGGTTCTTTCTTAACCCTTTATTAAACCTTTTTAACCTCATTTATGCTACACTCTAAACCAAGCTTAGCCACCTCACCATGGATGGAGACTTCACCACTCCAATTCAGCTGACCCAAATGATACCCTAAGCCCAAAACCAGGTCATGGGAGGCTGCACCCAACCAATTTGCATGAGTTGACTAAACCAAGCCTAAAATAGCCCTTTCCCCATACCATTTAAATGAAACCACTTTACATATGTCCAAAGCCAATTGAGTTCACCAAATCCCAGCCCTGACCCCACTGGTCATGATGGTGACCTGACCCTGGCCGGCCAGCAACCACAGCAGCCGGAAAACCCCATGGCCGAGAGCTCCATGTGAGCCAAAAAATTCAAAACTCACCTGCTGAGCTGTCCCAACCCCAATGGCCACTGGAGCTCTTCTTCTCCTCCCCTGGGCAGCTGATCCCAGCCTTCAAACCCCCCTGGGAAGCCCTCCTGCCATTCCTATTTAAACACTACCCCCTCTCGGCCAAAGGATGTGTTGAACCAAACCTTACCAAAACTCTACCAAAATCACTCCAGATCCCTCTCCAGACATAGAGAACTTGATCCCCACTAAAATCCAGCTCTAAAACCCTCTCTGTGAGTCCAATTTTGGAGTTAAAATTGAAGCCCAAAACCAGGACACTTCACCACAGTGAGCCAATATTCAAATTGATTGACTCTACACCTTCACCAGACCTAGAGGAGAAGTTCCCCAGCAAAAGCCCCCTCACCAGGCCAGCCATTGCTTTCAGCCTCCAAGCTTTGTGATCGGCCTTGGTCACTTTTGTACCTAGGCATTTCCCATGAGCAAAAGACTTCATCTGGAGCTTGCTTGGACTCAATCGAAGGTGACACAACCCTCAGATCGAAGCTTCACTTCTCTGAGCAAAGGTATGAACTCACTCTTCCTTCCGAGCTCTTGGAGATTCTCCATTTAGTTTGAGTTGATTTCAATGCACCTTAACCGTATAGATGTGTTCGTCTCTTCAAGACAAATCGATAGAGTATAAGAATGCAAAAATCCATGGAGAATCGAGTGAGATCTTAAGGTTTTAGTGTGGACGGTCACGGGTGCACACCAGTCTGAGAAGATAACCAGGAGCCGTTGGATCGCGCGTGTATTGAAAGGACGATCAAGATCAAGCCAGACAGCACAATGGTACGTGATTGGCGGGCCCCCGCAGCGCTGACTCAGATTACGGTGCCGAATCACGGAGCGACGCGTGGGCTTTCGATCCGGACAAGAATGACGCGACGCCGAGTCGGATAAGTAGAAAATTAGGATTTTTTGGATTTATTTAAATACCAAAACTTCAAAAATTCATATCTTTGCATAGAAAAATCACAAAAATAAAATAAAATACCCTCTTACTCTGTGAACAGAGGAGAATAATGTGGAAAAGAAATTAAGTTAATTGGATGAGTATTTTATTTTTAATAATTTATTTACTGTTTCCAATGTTTTGATTCTCCATTTGCATAGACAATTCACCATGGCATGAGACCATAAGACTTTTGAAGCCTCTGATCTTAGGAACATTCTCTGAATTTTTCAAGGTCAGAGGCCATCTCTGTGAAAAGTTATTAATTTTTCAAGTTCATGACACTGTTTTAGGTATTCTAATTCCAATAATTAGCATGTTGTAAAATAAATTCTAGAAAAATTTGGTGGTGTTTCTTAGGATCAGGGGACCCTATGAAAAATATATTTTGAGTTAATTCTTTCATAATAACCTTAATTAGCCTAAACTCTCAAAATTGAATTTGAATTAATTAGGGTTAACCACACACTAAATTGACTTGAAAACAATTCTCCATTGCTCTTTAGGGTTAGAGGAACCTTACATAAAATTTTGAAATCAAATGGACTATATTAACCCCACCAAATGGATTGATTAAGCCTCATAAGCAAAATGGAACTTTAAAAATTCATAACTCCAAAAATACTTTTCAAAAATTCACAAAAATAGTTTTGGAGCTTCTCTGATATCAGGGGAGTTCAGGAAAATTAAAATTGGAATTTTCTAAAAAAAGTTGATTTTTCACAATATTTTAGTATTTTAATAATTAAAAAATAATAAAAATCACAAAAATATTAAAAATCATAAAAATGTCACATTTTGACTCCTAATCACTTAGGAACAAACCAAATATTTTTTCTAAGTCCCTAGGATAAGATATTGAATTTTAAAGGCTTAATGTAATTTTTAATATTAAAAAATGAATTTTCAACCTTTTTCACTAAAATAATTCTAATAAATCAAAGAAAAATCAGAAAATTATAAAATTTGTTTCTCTGGACTCCTTGAGGTTAGAAAAATTTTAAAAAAAATATAAAATCTATTTTTTAATATTTATTTTTATTTTAAATTAATTAATACTTTAAAATTAAAAAATAAATATAATAAATAAAATATATTTCAAAAAATCACAAAAATTGGTTCAAGTGGTTCTCTAGCCATTAGAAACATCTCATAATTTTCTTAAGGATAGAAACTTTACCTTGGTCATGTTGTTGAATTTTCTTTGAAAACCCCTATTTTCTACTAAAAAAATTATATAAATAAATTAAAGTCAGAAAAATCATATTTTCTCCTCTAATGTCTGAATTGACATGTGAGTGAAGTGTGATAAAAATTTCAAAATCATTTGAGCTCAATTTAGTGAGTTATGAAATAAATAAGCCTAAAAGGGCATAAAGGTAATTAAAGAGTTTTAACCCTTAATTAAAAACTTTAGGTTTAATCAAAATGGAGGGTAAAATATTTGATTTTAACTTTCTCTTAGATGATTGAAACTTAGGGAAATTAAAAGGGTAGAAACCCATTAATCACTTTGAAAATATCAAAATGAAAGTCTAATTAATTAAATAATTTAAATTTTGGAAAGAATATATTTAAAATTTAGATTATTAAAATAGGGATATTATTAAGAGGATATTTATTCTTTAATTTAAAAATCTCTAAATAAGTCACTTTAATAATATTTATTTCTTAATTAAAAATTAAAATAATAATCCAAACTAAATAAATTAAAAATTAAAAGAAGATAACCCTTAAATGAGTTAAAGCTTAAAATGTTAAATGGTCCAATAATTAAAATCAAATTTAAAATCTTGGAGTTAAATTAAATTAAATTAAATTAAGTCAAGTCAAAGTCTAAATTAAATTAAATTAACACCTTAATAATTAAATTTAATTTAATTTAAATTATTGAAACTAAAATTAAATTGAATTAAAATTAAATTAAAATTAAATTTAAATTAAATTAAATTAAATTAAATTAAATCAAATTAAATTAAATTAAATTAAATTAAAATCACTTAACAACAAACCTAAATGAAATCATTAAGAGTTAAATTAAAACATATCAATAATTTCAACACCTCTTTCTATCTAAGTAAATTTAAAACATAAACATCAATCTGAATTATTAAGATAATTGAAAGTGTAAAGATTTAAATTAAATCTAAAATAATTTGAACACTATTCCAAACTTAAAATTATTAATTAAAACCTCATAATTAAATTAAATCACTTTAAATCATTAACTCAAACTTTAAATTAAGAATGATTAAAATTCTCAACAACCCAACTCGCCCTTAAAGGCTTTAATTATTATAACTCTTAAATAGAGTATTAAGTGAGATGTCACTTCATTCATCAGTGTAATCAAATACCCGTGTTCACCGAGCAAGAGACAAAGCTTAACTAAACTCCTAGATGATTAATTCACCTGTGCAACTAAATTTACTTGGACTCAAAATAATCCCAGAAGTATTAAAAAAATGTTTAGGACTCGTCCTAAGCACTTCCTCAATATGACGGGATGTTTAAGAAGAACAATTGAATTTAATTGTTCTTTGATGAAGAAAATCATCCTTAAACCAAACCAACAACCTAGACCTCGTAGGAAATGACTAGCAATAGGATTAGGATTCTGGTAGACAACCAAAACCCTTTCCCTTAGATTTACCTAGGTATTTCTTGTAAAAATATGTTTAAATGCTCTAACATGTGTTTTAAGTTTAGCTTGGGATGACGGGAAGACCCTCCAGGTACGCTTTTGTTTTATTGCAATTTACTTTATTGCAATTTACTTACATGCACTGTACTTTAATTTTTCTTGCATGTTAAATAAAACTGTTGCATGAAAACCAAAACCTTTAGGATAGCCCCTGAACCGAAACCAAAACTAAATTAAAAGTCACCACAAGATAAAATTCACCGCCACAACATTCTAAAATATAAAACAACTCAAAATTTAATCACAAACAGAACAACAAAACTACAATTATAACTAAATTAAAACGTCTCGTTGAATGATCGGGAATACCTCGGATGATGTAACCCATGTGTTGCTAACGGGATTTCCCACGGTCTAAATGAAAGTGTGGAACTCATTCAGTTGAGTTTAGCAAATTCATCCGGACTAAGTGAATTCGATGAAAATAACGGTGCCGGGATGACGGAACCGTGGGATCTTAATCGGTTCTGTTTAAACAACTTTAAGATTTGTTTTAATTAAAATATTAAAAACACTTGGATTTTAAGATTTTCTCTAAACCAAAACACTTCTCTCATGTTCCGATTTATGACTTCTAAAACCGAACCTCTGCAACAACAAGGAGCTTGGAGCATGGTGGGTAGCACGGCCATCGTCATCAGCAAAACTTAAATCTACTTCAACAAAACCTTTCCTAGTTTTAAACAACAAAACCATAAGATTTTGAGGTAGTTTTCCTAGTGCAACATAAATCCTCAAATTTTCGTTAGGAATTTGCATAATCATGTTATGCAAATTAAGCCCTAACCGGTCTTAGGACTCCGAGGTAGTCGTTCGGTACGACATAAACCCTCACATCTTCAAGGCTGTTTGTGTGATTTTATCATACAAATATAAGTCCTAATTAATTAAAATTGGCAGGATTGCAAAATTAAATAAACTCTCAAATTGAAGCCAAACAATAGGATAGTTTGGGAAGTTGCCAAGATTCTTCTTGGACCCTCAGCTTCTCCTACTTCTCTTTCTTTGGATTCTTAAAATAAACTGTTCCGAATTTGAGCTAATCCCTATTGAAATTTCCAAAACTTAATCCTTTGAAAACCTTAAACTTTGAAATTCTTGAGAGCAAAACCACTGATCTTTATCGAGAGTTTTTTAAGTGATTCCCGTCATTTAAGATGTAATTAACTATAGGAGCTTGCCCTTATAGGGAACTTTAAGAACCTGAGTAATATAGACCTCGCTTAATTCATTTATATTAAGCGGGGAACTTGTCGACTTATAAAGTTGGTTCGCAGACCAAAAGGATGTGACAAATCTTCTAGTTTATTTAACCGAGCCCCATCATCAAGCAGTGTGTCTATTCTTCAGAATAGATATACGGTTTGTGATGCGGTGCTCGTTTATATAAACTATTGGGGATGTGAGATCGGTTTGATTTCATATCTTAAAATTTTCAAACTTAAAATTATTTTCAAAATAAAATGCTACTTTCCAAATTATATATATATTTAAATTTAATTTAAAATTTAAAATCCGCTGACAATTTTTGTTTGGCAACCCTTTTCAAAATACAACACACAACCTATAAATATGCCGACAATAATCATACTACAAGAGTTGAAGAGATAATAAAGGAACGACATTGGGAAGTACTATGTTACACTACCACTGCTGCAGTCGTTCTGGTTGTGAAGGAATTCTATGCAAATCTTCACGAGATCAACCAAGGATTCGTCTTTGGGCAAGGTAGGTTTGTGCAATTCACTGCTGCAAGAATTAATGATCTCTTTATGATTGAGAATGTACCTATTTGTCACTATTAAAATTTTACTACGACAAGCGATAATATGAATGATGTGTATCGTTATTTGACGGATGAAAATGAAGATTGGGAAGTTAAAGACAATGGATATATTAGTTTCCATTCTGCATCTTTAAATCCGGTGTCAAAGCAGTGGCATTATTTTTTTTCGGCAAAGTTATTTCCAACTTTAAAAATTAGTAAAGTAACCAAGGAAAATGCTATTTTGAATTTTTATATTCAAACTGGAAGGCCGGTTGATATTGGAAATATAATTGTGAAATCAGTTTTGGGATTGATAGTTCATGGATCTAAATATGGGCTTGGACACCCGTCCACCATATTTTTGTTGTGTAGTCAATCACAAGTTTCATATGAGAGTTTGGAAAAGGTTCTTCTTCCTTGGAGGCCTATTGATCCAACTAATTTTTATGACTACCAAAATAGGGGATGAAGGTGATATGGATCTGCTTATTGATCAACCAACTCAGACTTCACAACCCATTCAGCTTTACTTTCCTGAAAGTTCCAGAGTGATACCGAAGAGAATCAAGCAGTTGAAAAAAAAGGTACTGAATGTTATGAATGCCATCAAAAATATTTCTGATTTATTTGATCATATAGACTGGAGGATGAAGGAACAATTTGATCACACTGGTCAGATTGAGATGGACATGATTAATCTGATGAAGAAGAACACTGTGATTGCTGAGGATTCATATGATGATTTCCCATTTTGTCCCTTCTACAATTTGTTCGTGCATCAGCAATCTATTGGAGATATCAGAGAGGAAGAGAGTTCTGAGACCGATGAGGAGTGATTACTAGATTATGCTTATGTTTGATGTGTGTTTGCTTTACATTGTTTAATTTTGTTTGGTGTGTTTAGTATTTGGTTTGCTTTGCTTTGTAGTTTGCATTTAGATTTATTATGCTTAATTTAGTTGTGTGTGCTTAGATTTTAGTGTTTGCTTATTGTAGCGTACTTGCAACACTAAAAATCTAAGTTGTTGGTTTAATTTTATGAACATATTAGTGTTTATGTTGTAATGTGGATTTTACATATAGAAGTATGTTTTGTGTTGTTTGTGTAAAAATTGTATTAGTTATTGCTTGTGTGATGAAATAGATGCTCAATGAAGTGTTAAATGACATTGTGGAGGACAAAACGATTAAAATTACAAAAAAAATTTTGGACCCAGAAATAATTTATGCACTGGCACCGCCAGTGCTAGAATGGGTGCCGCCAGCACCTAAATCTAGAGAGTTTTGGCATTTTCGAAAAATAGAGCACCGCCGGTGCCCTATTGAGCTCCGCCGACGCCCTGAATACAGGAAAAGGCCAAAAACCCTTTATTTCATGATTTTGACCCTGGGACCCGCGGTTTTTTCCATCGCTTTCGTCTTCCTCCTCCATTTTTGTGATTTTAAAGACCTAGGTCTTGCTAGATCTTGGATTTGAAGCGAGTTCAAGGCTTTTCGAGACCGGATCTACACTTCTCTTGGTAAGAGCTTCACTTTAAGTTAAAATTTTTTATTTTCACCATAGGAATTTCTCACATTGCTTATATTGAAATTTTGGGATTTTTGAAGAAATTTTGAGATTTCCTATGATGAAATTTGCTCTTACTTGTTTAGAATAGTATTTGGAGTTTGTTACATTGTGGATTTGGAATTCATTAGAATTTTCTTGCAATTTTTAGAAATTCACATGGCTTGAAGGAAGAGTAAAGGGAAGAGAAAATTGGATTTTGATGAAGAAAAATTTGTCAATGTTAAAGCACAATTTCATTTTAATTCTTGCATTTATAATAAGAAGTGTATTCAAGATCGAGCATTTGACAATTTTGGTAGATCTTTTGAGTAGTTAATTGCCAAGCGAAACTGGGAGAGATTTTGTTATTTTACTGTGAATGCTGTTTTGGGTGTTGTTAGAGAGTTCTATGCAAATGTGCCTTGGACTGAGACTGAGTATGTGCTAGTTAGAGGAAAAATGGTTGAATTTACCCCCTCAGCTTATTAATGCATTTTATCAGACTTGGGAACCATTTGTTCGTGAATATAAAAATTTTGATACCCGAGAGGCGAATATGAAGGAATTGATTGCTTTTTTAACAGATAGAAAAGGGGAATGGAAAGTAAGTCAAAAATAGATGAGTAACTTCCTTGCTTCCAAGTTAAATGTTGCATCTAAAGTTTAGTACTATTTTATCTCTGCAAGCTGTTACCTTCTTATCACCACAGTGAAGTTACAAGAGATAGAGCAACTCTGAAACACTGTATTCAAAAAACGAAGAAGATTGATATTGGAGCTATTGTTTGCAAGAACATTAAGTCTATTGCTAGAGGAGAGACCATTAGAGGATTAGGACATCCTGCCCTAGTTCATGCCCTGTGTATTCAGTCTGGAGTAGAGTTCAACAGTTTTGAAGAGATAACTATTCCACTGAGACTGATTACAAAGACTGTTATTCGTACTTATGAGTCTCATGTGGGAGCACAAGATGAGAGTAGGAGTAATGATATTCCTACTACGAGTTATGACATTCCATCTACTTATGATCCCTCTACATTATCTGATATTATGGAGCAGCTGAGATTACAGAGTGCTAGTGTAGATAGACTCCATGGTAGGATGAATGTGTTCGAGGCCAGAAGTGATGTGAATGAAGATTATGTGAGAAGAAGAGTCGAGTTTGATATTGCCTATCATGACGTACAGGTCAGATTCATGAGGGGGGGAGACTGATGTGATATTCCCTACCTGCCCCAGCTATACACCATATAGACCTGATCGTGCTGACCTTGCTGATGATCCTGGTGATGAAGATTGGTAATTTGTTTATTTCTATTTCTTTTTTTCTTGTTATGCGTTGTTGTATTTTTGTGATGTAGTAGTTATTTACTTTCCATGTGATGTGTAAGCTTGTTGATGTATTATTATGTTGTAACAAAAAATTAAAATTGTTAAAAGAACTGTGTAGTGTTGTGATAGTTTGTTTAGTAGTTATGGTGTTTTCTTGGATGTTAAGATGCTTAAAGTTAATATCTCTTTACCCTGCAAAAGTTTAAAAAATTTTATATCACTATTACTAACTGTTTCATGCCTGTTAGTTGTAAATTTTGACTAATACCAGATAGCTGTTGAAGATTTCAAGATCCCAGCACAAAAAGGTTAGTTTCTTTTACTCTCTACTGTTTCAAATTTATTGAAAAATTTAAGCTTTGGGGAGGGTATAAAAATATTATCTCTTATTTGTTCTCAATTATTATATTTTCAAAAAATTATTAGCATAACTTATTGTAGTTGAACCTCACTTTAGATAACTAAAACTTTTTATTTCAGTTGAATATTATGGAAGGATTGGATGAAAGTTTTTAGTAATAAAGGTTAATTTTATAAGAGTAAGATATTTAGTATGAAAGGATTTGATTATAGTTAACTATTTAATGTAAAGAAAACTGTATTTTTGAAATGTTATGAGACTTAAAGTATTGTGTGTTAATAAGAGATTGTAACTTTATGATGAATAATAAAGCTCGTACCTAATTATAAAATAAGGAGGTGTTTCAAGTTTGTATTTTAGAAAGAGGAGAGTGAAATTCAAAATCATTATAGGCTATCCAGATATAGTAGTCCTCATAAGAAAGAAAAAAAAGGAAAGAAAAGAAAAGAAGGATTGAAAAACAATCCCAAAAATATAAGAAAAAGAAGAAGAAAGAAAAATATTTATGAGGAGAAGCTTGAGGAGATGCCTAATCAAAAATTGGCTTTAGTTGAGTCACCCTAAAGGGAGAACTTGATTTCATTTCTGAATTTATATTTAAAGTATTGGCCTACATTCTGATGAAGTTTGCATGAAATCCTTTTTCACATAGCCTTTCAAGGCACTCTTAATGTGACAAATTATGGTTTATCTTGAAATAAATAGAAGACTAGAACCCTTAGACTTGATTGCTAAATATTCTTATACATATAGTGTTTACCTGAGTTACTGAATTTCTTTCTAAAATTCTTACCAATATATTCTTTTGAATGAAAAATTTTAGTGTTCTACAAATGAAAATACATTGCCTTGAGTTATATTTTTATGTAGTAAAAGGATTACTTAAGGACAAGTAATAGTTAAGTTTGGGGCATTTTGATGCACCAAAAATATTTACTATTTTTTCTATATAATTTTACCCATTTTTGGTGATATTACACTTTAAAGAAAGGTATTTTTTATGATTTGTTGTAGGTATGATGATATTAGGTGACTGGAGCGAAAAGAAGCGAAATGGAACAAAATCAGAGCGAAAATGAGCAAAATGGAGGAAAACAGCTTCTGGCGCCGCCCACGCCATTTTCCCGAGAGCTCAGAAAATATTCGGACGATAGAGCGCCGCCGGCGCCCAATGTCGGTGCAATTTAAATTTGAAGAGTTTTGGAGACTTTTTGAAGGGATGCTTAAGGAAACATTTGGGATTTTGTTTCTAACTTATAAGTAACTATTTTTGGACGAAAATGGTGTGGTTCTAGAGTGATTTTAGTGTGGTTATTGTGAGGTTCTAGAGAGGGAGAGTGTGTGTTGAGTGATAGGATTTAGAAGAGTGAGTGTAGAAGTGAGAATTTGAGAGGGAATCTTCTCTAAGGAGTGAAGGAGAAGGAGTACAATGAGAGATTGCTTCTTCCTTTCCATTCTAAAGAGGGAATTGAGTGTTGCAAAGAAGAGAGAAAAGGATTCAAAGGAACTTCAAGGGATTTGCATTGGGGAAGAGAAAGAGATAAGTTGTATTTTCTTTTGTGGTTTGTATGACTTTTCTTTTATATATAAAATCCATGTTTTATTGTGCCTTCTCTATGAATTCTGAGTAGTCTTCTTTGTCTTTCATCTTACATAGAGATGTGATGATGTGATGATGTGGATTTGAAGTGCTTTTAACGTATTGAAAAAATTGTGATGGTTTTTCATTTAGAACTTAATTTACTTTTTTATCTGGCCAATTGAATTGTTAAAATCTGTTGTTGAATATTAACTCTGAAAGGATTTAGTGTCCTACAACAATAATGAAGAATCCATTCAATGTCCATGGATGAATTGCGTAGTTCATGGGAATTGAGTGCAAATAAATAGGGAAATGTGTTTTGATGGACTTCAAATTGGAGGTTTCAGGGTGACAGGTTGAGATCCCCGATTTGGTCCTAAGATTAGTAACTAAACTCAAAAGTTAGCCTTCAGGTGAAGGGTGAGTGGGAGCTCCGTAGTGACAACCAGTATCCTCCCAGCCTAGCCATAGATTTAGTGACTGAACTTATGATATGCCAATGTTCTTTTCATGCTTAGAAGAGGGGGTACTCTTTTGAGGGTAAAGAAAAATTTATGCTTCTATTTGACACAATACAGTAAATAATCATTCTACATCATTCACACATCATATACTCATTGCAAGAGAAAATATACTTTCATATAAATCAAAACCTTTCAAATACAAGCTTAGTTTGTGTGTTAGTTAATTCTGATTTAAAGATATTAAAAGTAATTGTAGTTTGCTTAATTGTTACTATTTTATGCATCTTGTTAGTAGAATTAAACATTAAAGTTTAATTGCAAATTGAGTATCAGATTTCAGTATCACGTTATCTATTATAAGAATAGTGCCTTCCCTATGGGATCGATAAACAGGACTCCATTAGAGCCCTATAATACTTGATATGATACATTTACATGCATTGAATGTTTGGACTTTACAAAATCATTATAAATATATAAAAATTTGAGTTCATAAGTTCTTACAATATTAAAAGTTTGCATCAATTGTCTTGTCCACTTCTTCAATATAACTTGAATGACTCCAATATGCGCTAAATGTGTGCTAGTTTCATTTACCTCTACCTCAATTAACGCCACATCAGCCTCAATTTTCACAATCTTCTCCATTATTCTTTTAATACTAATGGCTAGGAATCCGTTATATAAAACATGCGCACTTTGAATTACAAAATTCTTCTTGATGGCTTCCTCCTTTTTCTTCAAATCATTCTCCCATGAAGGCATCTTAATTCCTTTAACAATTCAAATCTTTCTTCTATTAGACTTTAAAATAAAAATTTTGAAAGACGCAAATATTCACTTCAATTCTATGATATTTATAGACTTTAGTAGAGTCTATACTCATTTCCCACGTTTAAAAACCACCAAATAACATTCAAGGACACTTTTCCACGTTTAATTCTTTTTGAACAACATTTAGGCGCATTTTTATAACTCCAACACTTAAGCGCCAGTTTTGGGCGCTTATGCGCCAGTGATAAATTTAGCACAAGTCAGCTTAACGTCCAAATACTCATTCTTACACATCTAATACATCATATAAAGTCTTAAAATTATCACCAAAAGTTTAAAATACTACTACAATTCTCTAAAATAAACACAACTACAACAATCAAAATAAAAGCACACTGACAACTATGGACTGCCTCCCATAGAGCGCTTGGTTTTACATCGTCAACCCGACTTACCCAATGCTTATTCTGGGTGACCCAACATAGAAAAGTTATTCAATTTAGTATGATCCCTAAAAAATAGGGTTTCAGCTTATGACCATTCACTTTAAAAATTTTTAGGGTATTAGGATCTTTAATATCCACAGCTCTATAGGGATAAATGTTTTTCACAATAAATGGGCACATCCACCTGGATTTAAGTTTGCCTGAAACTAACCTCAATCTTGCATTATAAAGCAAAAATTGCTGCCCTATCTTAAAGTTTTTAGTAATAATCTTTCGATCATGCGACTTTTTTATCTTATCTTTATAAATCTTAGCATTCTCATAAGACTCATCCCTTATCTCTTCCAGCTCATTTAATTGCAATAATATCTTTTACCAGCATCCTTCAAATTATAGTTAAATCTTGATAGCCCAATATGCTTTATGATTAAGTTCCACTGGTAAATGGCAAACTATCCCATAAATTAACAAGAACGGTGACATTCCTATAGGACTTATGTATGTAGTCCTATAAACCGCCAATGCAAAATCAAGTTTGACTGACTAATCCATTTTTATTGGATTTATATATTTTTCCAGAATTATTTTGATTTCTTGATTAGAAACTTCAGCCAAATCGCTTGTCTGATGATGATAAGCGATAGAAGTTCAAGGATAGATACGATATTTCTTCAATAAATTTTCAATTAACGCGTTTTTGAAACGACTTCCACCATCAGTTATGATAACTCTTGGCATTCCAAATCTGCAAAATATGTTTGTTTTTAAGAACTTTGCAACACTTTGAGCATCACATCGAGGTAAAGTAACAACTTATATCCATTTAGACACATAGTCCACTACTAATAGTATATATAAATTTTTGAAAGATGGTTAAAATGTTCCCATGAAATCTAATCTCCAAACGTCAAATATTTCAACTTCCAAAATATAATTTAGGGGCATCTTATTTCTTTTTAAAATATTGCCTACATGTTGCCACCGATCACAATTTTTAATATAAGCATTAACATCTCTAAAGATAGTGGGCCAATAAAATCCAGATTAGAAGATTTTGTATGTTCTTTTATCTACACCTAAATGTCCCACAAAATCAAAATCATGGAATTTTTGGATATTTTCATATGTTTCTTCTAAAGGCACACATCTTTGAATAATTAGATCCTTCCCCTGTTCATACAAAAATGGGTCATCCTTAATATAAGTTTTCGCTTCAAATAAAAATTTTCTGTTTTGTTGGTGTGTCAGACCATAAGGTAAAATGTTACTAATAATAAATTTTAAAATATCTCCATACCATGCAACATGTCATTTATTAATATTGAACAATTTTTCTTCAGGAAAATGTTCATTAATTTCATCTTTAGAACAAAGTAATTTCTCAGAGTTAAGTTTGGATAGATGATCAGCAATTTGATTATCAGCTCCCTTTATATCTAATATTTCAAAGTCAAATTCTTACAAAAGAAGAACCCATCTTATCAGTATTGGTTTTGCATCCTTCTTTTTTATTAAATACTTAATAGCAGAATGATCTGTAGGCACCACACATTTTGTTCCAATTAAAAATGATCTGAACTTATCAAAGGCAAATACTATTGCTAATAACTCTTTCTCGGTTGTATAATTAATTTGAGCTTCATTAAGCGTTTTACTAGCATAGTAAATTACTTTGAAAATTTTATCATATTTATGTCCCAAAACAGCTCCAATAGCATAATCAATTTCATCACACATTAAGTCAAATGATTTTTTTTTTCAATTTGGTGAAACAATAACTGGTGCAGTAATTAATTTTTCTTTAAATAGTTTAAAAACTTTTTGGCAATCTTTATCAAAATTAAAAATCTCTTATTTTTTCAAGCAAATGGCATAGTGGCTAAGCAATTTTTCAAAAATCATTAATATATCGCTTATAGAATCCAACACGTCATAAAAAAACTCTTAATTTCCCTCACATTTTTTGGATGAGGTAAATTAGTGATCACTTGAGTTATAACAGCATCAACTTCCATAACTTTCTCTGAAATGTGATGTCCTAAAACAATTCCTCCTGCTACCATAAACTGACATTTTTCCAATTAAGAACTAAATTTGTTTCTTCATAGCGTTTAAGAACTCACGATAAATTTTCTAAATTTTCAAATGAAGTTCCAAACACCAAAAAATCATCCATTAAAACTATTATTCCTTTTTCAATTAAATCACAGAAAAAGTAATCATACATCTTTGAAATGTAGTAGGAGCATTACATAAACTAAAGGACATTCTTCAAAAAGCAAAAGTACCATAAGGACTAATAAACGTTGTTTTCTCTTAATCCTCTGGAGCAATTTGTATTTGGTGATAACCAGTTTATCCATCTAAAAAATAAAGGTATTTATGCCTAGCTAGTCTATCCAACATTTGATCTAGAAAAGGTAATTAAAAATGATATTTCCTCGAGCAAAGTTTAATTTTCTATAACTAATGCATATTCACCATCCTATAACTTGTCTTGTTAGTATTAACTTATTCTTTTCAATAACAGTTATAGTCAGTCCTTCTTTCTTAGGAAACACGGTGTATTAGACTAACCCATGCACTATCTGAAATAGAATAGATAATCCCAGCATCTAACAACTTTAAAATTTCTTTCTTGACAACTTTTTTCATAATGGAATTTAATCTTCTTTGAGGATCAGTCTGGGTTTACAGTATTCTTCCATTAAGATTATATGCATACAAATTGAAGGACTGATTCATTTAATATCAGCAATTGTCCATCAAATAGCTTTCTTACATTTCTTCAAAATTTTTAGCAAACACTTTTCTTCTTCTAAAGTTAAGTTCGAGAAAATTATAACTGGCAAAGTTTAGGAGTCTCCTAAAGACATATTTTAAATGTTTCGGAAGTAAATTCAATTTAAGTTCAGGAGGTTTCTCAATTGATGGACAAAATAATTTGTCTTTTTCTGTCGTGTCCAAAACTTTAAAACTTTCTTGAACAAAATTTGAATCTTCTTCAATCATTAAGTTGTTCTAATTCCTCTTCTTGCTCGTGCTCCAATTCTTTCATTTCTGAATTATCTTCATAAGTTGTTTTGAAATGGCATTAACTAAGATATCTCATTACATCCATCCTGACACATTCATCATCTTTACCTTTTGTAGGTTATTTCATTGATTTGTAAATATTAAAAGTAATTGTTAATCATTAACACGCATAGTTAATTCCCCTTTTTGCACATATATCATTGCTCTGCCTATTGTTAGGAAAGGTCTCCCTAAAATGATAGGTATCTCTTTAGCTTCCTCCATATCTAACACAATTAATCAATAAGAAAGATAAATCGATTCACTTTCACCAAAATAACTTCTACAACTCCCTTAGGATATGCTATAGAATGATATACTAATTGCAATGTTACAGTTGTAGAAGATATTTCTCCTAATCCCTGTATTTTAAATATAGATAATGACATAAGGTTAATACTTGCACCCAAATCACACAAAGCTTTCCTAAATTATCAGTCTCCAATCACACGTGGAATTGTGAAGCTCTCGGGATCTTTAAGCTTTTTAGGAAGTTTTTTCTGAATAATAGCACTGCACTCCTCACTAAGTGAAACTATCTCGTTATCTTCAAACTTTGTTTTTCTGTAAAAACTTCACATAGCTTTCCATTTTTTTAAAGCTTCTGAAAAAGAAATATTAATTTTAAGCTTTTTAAACATTTCTAGAAATTTTGAAAATTGTTTATCCAACTTTTGTTAACGAAGTCTTTGAGGATATGGAGGTGGTGGTGGTTTTTCTAAATCAATCTTAAGTGGAGAAATATGTCTCTTAAAACCTTCTGGAGAATCCTCTTTAAGTTCTTCAATTTCTTCATTCTCTACTTCAGTCTCTTTTTGAACTCTGTCTTCCAACTCTCTTCTACTTCTAAGTTGAACAACCTTTATTCGCTCTTTATTCTGGTCTTGTAGATTTACTTTTGTATTACTAGGAAGTGGTCTTTGGGTTCTATTACTTAATGAATTTGCAATTTGTCCCAACTGATTCTCAATATTTCTTATAGTAGCTCCTTGACTTTGTAACTGATTTCCCATTTGTAACACCACTTCTTCTATAGACAACATTTTATCCTTAAATTGTAGATTATTATTAAAACCTAGAAGATAAGTATATATATAATTACTATTAACTTGGTTGTTCAAGTTCCTCAATGGTTTTACTTGGTTGCTCCCCATTACTGATTAGTACTACCCGAATTATTATTCCAATTAAAATTAGGATTTTTTTTCTAACCTGGATTATAGTAGTTCTAATATGGGTTATTTGACTTGTTATTTATATCATTTAAAGTCTCAATTGATGTTTGAGATCTACCATTTTGGCCTAATGAATTCTCTTCAATCATTGGAATTGGTTGAGAAAAATTCATTCCAAATTGATCTAACTTCCTTGAAATTGTAGCAACTTGATTTGCTAACATGGCAAAAGCTTCATAATCATGAATATTGGCTACCTTTTAGGATGTACCCTTTCAGAAGACTTTGAAAATTAATAGCAGTCATTTCTTTAACTAAAACATAAGCATCAGAAAAAGGTTTATAAATAAATGAACCACCAGCAGCGGCATCGATAATAGATCTAAGAGATCCAGCTAATCCATTATAAACTGTTTGAAATTTTAACCAATCTGGCACAGCATGATGTGGACACTTTCTTAAGAGTTCTTTAATTCATTCCCAAGCTTCACAAATAGATTCCCCTTCAAACTGACAAAAAGATGTAATATCATTTCTAAGCTTCACAGCTTTTGATGGTGGAAAATATTTAGCAAGAAATTTGTATGCTAAATCACTGCAAGTATTGATAGATCTAGGAGCTAAAGAATTCAATCATATCTTAGCCTTATCCTTAAGTGAGAATGGAAAAAGTTTAAGCCTAATAGCATATCAGAAATACCATCATATTTAAATGTAGCAAACAATTCTAGAAAATTGGCAAGATGTAAATTTGGATCTTCAGTTGGTGCTCCCACAAACTGATTATTAGATATCATTTGGATAATAACAAGTTTAAGTTCAAATAAATTAAAAGCTACAGCTGGATTTTGATTAATACCATGAAGTTCATCCACTATAGGGTTTGCATAATCTCTTAAAGGTCTTAATTCATTATGAATTTTAGAATTTTGATTAATTTGATTTGCCATTTCTTGAAATTTTTTATTTTTTTCTTTATTTTTTATTTTTTAAAATTTTCTAATATTTTGTTCTAATTTAGAATCGTAGGGCACAAGTCCTTCAGAACATTAACTTCGCATAAAGTATTATAACACAATAGTAAAAATAAAAATAAAAACAAAACACACATAAACAAATAAGATTTAAATAAGATTTTCTAAAAATAGAAATTTTATTTTCTAAAAATTCTTTTAAAAATTTCTTTTAAATTCAAATCCAAAGAAAATTTGATTTTACTACAAAACGAATACCGGTATATTTATACTTCTGGTAATCAGATTATACTTATATTTTTAATATAAAATTTCCTTCTTTACAAGAGTACCAAAAACTTGATTCAGATGTAAATAAGAATGCAACATGATATTTAAATTTAGGGATTTTACACAAGTATATATATCATTATCAATTAAAATAGGACTTTCTTATTAAGCCCTGAAATATCAATCCCATAGAAAAATTTTGGATATTTAAATGATAAACAAGTTTTTCGATCACAAATTCTATTTTGAAAAGGACACTTAAACCTTTTTTAATAACAGAAAAATTTAAAATGTGATTCTTTTTTTTGGTATTTTTTTTAAATCATGAAAATAAAGTAAACAATTTACTAACTATAAAGAGATTTTTGTAAGATTAAAGAAGTATATATGAAATTATCTTATTCTTTATCATGAATGAGTAATAAGTACATGAGTTCTGTTGTGGAAGTATTCAAAATGTGTTGTGTCAAATATGGGCAATTTTATTCTTTACCCTTACTAAAGATGCTATAAAGAACATTGGCTAGTTTAAAGTTTAAATAGTTTTGAAGACAGGTTAGTTAGGGAAGATACAAGCTCTCACTAGAGTTCCCTCCTTTCCCTTCACCTGGGGGGCTAACATCTCACATCAAAAACTAAAAAATTCAATCTAGGGATGCCTCAAACAACTCTTCAAATTTTGCCTAAAATTCCTTGAAATTACAAAGTAACTACATGACGCTTAAGCGCTTGGTTTCTAGCTCTTAGGCTCGACCTTCTCTGTCTGTTGGCACTTAGACACCATATTTGGGAGCTTAGTCACCCTAGTTCATTTTAACCCCTTCTTCATTTTTGCTCCAAATTTGATCCATTTTCACTTTTTTTGACATATTTAGTCCATTTAAGTGTGTCTGATAGAAAAACATAGAAATACATGCCATTAAAGTGCAATATCATCAAAAATAGGTATAAAAATGTGCATAAAAATATTATATATTTTAGGTATATCATTCATTCATACACTCACCCCAATTAGATGATTCTCTTTAGTGGGAATTATTATTTTATTGAGTCATCGCCCCTTATGGTACACACACTCACTTGGGTCAATACCTCAACAGCATGCCCACTTCCGAGTCAATGCACCTCATGCACACTCAACTCTCTACGTCACTGCACCCTGTGCACACTTAACCCTTTCAGATCTCTACCCCCATGGCACACCTATTTTCTTGGTCGCTGCCTCCATGACACGCCAACCCTTCAAGTCACTACCTTTACAACGCACCATTTCATCGAGTCGCTGCCTCCACGACAGACCCACCCTTTAGGGTTGTTATCTCTACGACACGCTCACCCTTTTAGGATGCTACCTCTATGACATGTCCATCCTTTGGGTCACTGCCTCCACGATGCACCTATTCTTTGAGTTGCAACCTCTTCAGTACTTCAGGCCACTGCCTCCATGACATGCTCATCCTTTCTGCAATTGCCTCCATGCCATGCCCATCTTTTGGGCAGTTGCCTCCACATCATGCCCACACTTTCAAGTCACTGCCTCCATAGCATACCCGCCCTTTTGGTCGTTGTCTCCAGGGTACGCCCACCTTTCTGTAATTGCCTCCATGCCATGCCCATCCTTTTGGGTACTACCTCAATGACATGCTCACCCTTTTGCGTCATTGCCTCCATGACATACCGTCCTTTTGGGCTCTACCACCACGACATGCCCACCCTTTCATGTCACTGTCTCTATGGCACACCCATCCTTTAGCTTGCTTCCTCCATGGCATGCGCATAATTTTGGGTCACGGCCTCCATGGCACACCCATCCTTTAGGTCGTTGTATCCATGACATGCCTACCCTTTCGGGACACTGCCTCCACAACATGCCTATTCTTTAGGTCACTACCTCAATGACACATCCACCCTTCCGGGTCACTGCCTCTATGGCACACCCATTCCTTTGGGCCACTGTTTACATGGCACGCTCTTTCCTGAGTCACTATAGTCATGTCACACTCCTCACCACTTTTATCATATGATTGTTTACATTTGCATCTATATGCATGTATGGATAACGAGCCAGGCTCGATAGGCGAGTGACCCCATATCAGTCGTGATGCCTTAACGAGCATTATTTGCTAGGTCAATTCTATTGAGCAAGGTGAGTTAAAGCATTGGATTGACACAAATATAACTGTGCTAAGGATCCAAGGGATCTAACTCATGTTACATTGCATGTTACGGGTCTGCATTTAATTGCTCTTATTTTAAAACTAAAAAAATTTATTTTTCTACTTCTTACATTTGCCATAATTTTAAAATTATGCATGTACCATGGTAGACCATATGTAATGCCAACTCTTTTTCAAAATTCATTCTAGGTTACAACCTTTAGATCCCTTAGATCATTAGGAAGAGGACGGTATGATGACGCATCAAACCACGTGATGAGGATCAAGAGCAGCAGCTCGTGTCCCACAACTTAAGTCTAAATTATATATTTATGTATAGTTCTAGGATCAGACATGAATATGTGGAGTCTAACTCCGTTCTCTTCTTTCTTGAGATATGTCACCAACTCAGTGACATTGGCCTTACTTATATATATTTTAGTGTGTTTTACTTTCTATTGCATGTTTGAGCGTTTGAATTGCTTTCCCTGTTTCTTTCTGGTTTATCTAGGATGCTACAAAAACTATTATTTAGGCTCATTAAGGACCTTAAAGTTATAAATTTCTACTCAAAATTCTAATCATAAAAGATTGAGATAATCAAAATTATAAGATTAAAATCGTCACAATTTTTAAAAATCTGCTTTTACAGTTTTGCATGGCCTTCATATTGGATTTAAAATGGTTTGCTTAGCACAACTCTATTTTAAATCATAACTAATATGGCCTCTATGTTACAACTTATTAACTAATTGAATCATATGCATGTCTCGAGGAGAAGGTCCTGTGCTTCTTCAACCCGATCGGCCCTGCATAGATTTCTATTTAAGTGATTGTCTAGTATGCTTAGGTCATTAGAGGGATCCTCAACTAGACGGGGTGTATGTCCTTTTTGTTGGGATTGTTTCCAACTTTATAGTTGAACTTCCTTTCACTTCATTCCAAAAACATCTTTTTCACTTTGGTGGGTACAAGTCTCATCACTTGGAGCTCCACCTGATAATCATAGGACAAAGTTTCATTCCTCTGACCTTAGAGCTACTGAGGCCCTCATGGATGATGCAATTCAAAGAATGCTGACCATGGATCTTTAGATGTGTTGGATCGACTACTTTTACGACTAGGTAGACTTAAGGTTCTAGTAACTTTGGATGACACGTCTGTGGTGCCCTAACCTGGCTACCTCTACTCATTATTGATTGCACATCTCTTCCTTGACTACCCACTTTTAGCCCTGTCAATCTTGATGTCCTGATTACTGATGAGTTGTCGCCCGTTTGGGATACAACGATTTATCTCTTGCCCTTATGACCCTAATGTGTTTTGACCTATCGAGGTTCCCGGTCAGAATGATTCAGTTATTTCACAGGCTCAGTACGCTTATGAGTATGACCCATGTGGAACTATGAAAGACTCGCTCTTTTCCCATAACCTAGCAGGAACTTTGAAAGCATTGGGGTAATTACATGTGAAATAAATTTCCTTTGATAGTTCTATTCTAGTTGTCACCTTAAATTAAAAAAACACCTTATATCAAGTGTATTCTTGTGCAACCCCGAATATCTAATGAACCAAGTGGGATACATCTTCTTAAAAGTACTATGGACCACAAAATAGGCAAACATACATAAATCTCTAGTTATGGTAGTCTACATAGGTTTTCCTTCGATGATATTGGTCTAAGGTGCATCTGCCTTGATCCCAGAATATTTATGCTTACGTTTTATATATGAATTGATACTTCTCTTTAATGATATTATAAAATGAGATACTACACAAGTGTACGTATCGTTATCAAGTATTATCGGACCTTTTGATTAAGCCCCGAGATATCGAACCCACAAGGAAAGTGTTAAATAAAGAAAATAGAAAAATAACTTTTTACTTTTTAAGAAAGATCTTACCCAAACTAAAGATAATATTCTAAGAAATAAAATTCAATTCTTTTTGTTAATTTTTATAATTTGAAATGAAAGTAAACAACTACTTTAACCAAATTTTTGTAAGATGAAAGTTATGTAAATAAAATATATTTTTCCTTATTATGAATCAGTAATAAGTCATGAATTCTGTTGTGAAAGCATGTAAAGTGTTTTTTGCTAAACAGAAGCAATTATATTCTTTACCCTTACTAGAGATGCTATAAAGAATATATGGTTAATCAATTTCTTTATAAATCTTGAAGACGGGCTAGGCAGGAAAGATACTAGCTCTCACATAGAGTTTCCTTTTCTCCCTCCACTTGGGGGTTAAAGTCTCATATCAAAACATAAAACAATAAATCAAACTAGGGGCTTTAGCCTTTCACTCTAAAGTCCTCTAATTATACGCCCGTCAAAGTATATCTCCCAAATTATTTGCACTCAATCATATGGATTGCATTCTCACCCATAAAATCTCCTGTGATTCATTCCAATTGTTGACTGAGATACAATACCGGTTCTTACATGTTCTCACAACATACATTAACATCTTAATTGGCTAAATTAAGAAGTAAATGAAGTGCAAGGTTTTGAATCATCACAACTTCTTCCAACATTGACTTCCTATACTTCACACAACATTCTTCTATAACATTATTACTTCATCATTTTAAGAAAAAAGATAATGAAAACTACTCAGAATTCATGGAGAATACAATCACAACTTGGTTTAAAAGTTGAAATCATAGTGAAAACACAAGAAGCCATAATTAAAAACCAAATGTAATAACAAAGATAAAGACTTATATGTAAATCCTCTCCACCAAATTCTTGAAGTTCTTTTAAAAACTTTGCTTTTCCTTACGATACTCCTTAGAGGTTAGTGCCCACTCTAAGGATTCCAAATCTCACTTCTAATCCTAATACAAACTATAGTAAAGTAAGTAGAAATGGTGAAGTGGAGTAGTGTGTTACTAAAATAACTCTCTTACACAATAAACATAAACCACACTCTCCAACAACAACCACTTTTCTGATCTTCAAGTTCCCTTTTTATAATTTTCTAATAGGTGCTTTCGTATCTCTTCAAATTGTGTCTAGATTCAACGAATCCTCCAAGAGATGCATCCATTCAAGAGCAATTTGAA
This sequence comes from Papilionanthe hookeriana x Papilionanthe teres, assembly GCA_022702705.1. NCBI lineage: Eukaryota > Viridiplantae > Streptophyta > Magnoliopsida > Asparagales > Orchidaceae > Papilionanthe > Papilionanthe hookeriana x Papilionanthe teres. The sequence goes on along the minus strand of CM040424.1, from coordinate 23,934,369 downwards.
TTAATTTTAGTGCCAATAGGAAGTTATTCACATTCTTACCAAGAGATGGCTCAAACACCTTTTCAAAATATCACTTAATTAAATAACTCCTCTTTAGTAACTGCCGCCCGTAAGTGCGAGGGCTGGGCGCTTAGCCGCGAGGCTTCTGGTGTGTATGCTTCAGGTCTGGGCACATAACTGTGGGGCTCTGGCACGTAAGCACGGGTCCAGATGCTTAGCTGCCACAGATAAATTTTGCGTGTTTCTTCATTTTTGCTCCAAATTTGATCCTTTTTCGCTCCTTTCATCACATTCATCTATTTAATCTTACCTACAAGAAAAATACACAAAATGACTTCCATTAAAGTGCAATATCATCAAAAATAGTTATGAAAATGTGTATAATAATTTGATATATTTTAGGTGTATCAAAAATTCCTCATACTTGAAATGTTACTTGTCCTCAAGTGGCACTATAATCACATAAAATCAAACAATCAAATTATGTGATGAGTTTCTTTAGGAGTTTCTAAAATTTTGTTATATAAAATTAGTAGTCCAATTTAGAAAAAATTTTAATAAATGAGACCAATTTAAAGTTTAGAAATATCTTAGGTACAAGTCAATGAAAAATATGAGTTTTTATCTTATTCAGAAATACTTGTAGATTTTTCAAAATATTGAGTTTATGCATTTTATTTTCTTTACTTAAAAAAAATTTACTAAAATTAATTATTCTTACTATATTATATTTATAAGATTCATGATTTTCTCAAATCTTATACACTAGAAAGATTAGGTTTGGAACCAATTTTTTGTTAGGCCCTTAAATCTTCAAGCTTCTCCTTCCTTTCTCACATACTATTTTTCACTTCTCTTTTTCCTTTCTTTTCTCTTTTTCTCTTTTTTTTTCTTTTTTATAAGGTAAGGATTATTGTATCTGGATAGGCCTTTAATAATTTTGAATTTCATCCTTCTTTTCCTAAAGCATAAGGTAGATATATATCTTTAACTTAGAAATATAATAACAGGTTTGAAAACTATTTTCAATAAAAGAAATAAACATTAAAAATAAAAGTCTAATCCTTTTATTTTTCCAAAAATACAACTTTTCTTATTAAAAATAGTTACAAAATATTCATCATTTCTTCACTAAGAATTTTTTAACATTAAAATTTTCATCCTTACTATAGATTTTAACAAATTTCTCTCACTCATTTCTATATTCAATATTTTATTCCCTAATATAACTTCGTACACATAATTATTTTTCAATCAAAATCAAAATTTTATTTTTAGCACATTTGAAAAGAAATAAAATTGAAGTTTTTCAAAATTGGTTTTTCATCCCCCCCAAACTTTAAAATTTTTTTTTATAATAAAACATTCAAGCATAGTAAAAAAATACATGGGCAGGAATAGAAAACGATAAGTATCATGCTTGCAGGAATTTTTATATCCTAAATATGCAGGTATAATAAAAAAAACCGGAATGAAAATAACTAGATCAAAATTTTAACTTTACATTTTATAAAAGAAATTAAAAATACTTCTAAAGTAGTGAAGAAAATAAAAGTAAATTCACACATGCTTAAACAGAAATCCACAACTAAACACACACACACACACGCACATATATATATGGTAGTAAATTGAAAAGTTAAGCAAGAAATTTAAAAAGTGAATTTTAATATTGTTTTAAACTTTCCTAAATAGTTTCTGGAATAAGTTCTAAACTAAGAAACAAAGTACAATACAAATTTACTAACAAATTTACTACCAAAAAAGCACTAAACATTCACATCATGTATCACAAACAAACAACATCCATAAATAACATAAAAACAAACTAAAGTGCTCAGTAACTATTACATCAGTCACAATTACAACAGAATAGTCCACTTAACAATCATAAATAGTAAATAACAACGTATTCGGAATAAAAAATCTAACATTCATATCATAACATAACATAACACAACACAAATGAAACATCAATTCTAATCAACATCTTCTTCCTCATCATTATCTCCTTCATTCCAGGTACGTATAGGCTCATTTAGGGTAAAGTTTGGATGTGAGGTAACACAACACTATAGTCACCTCTAATCAATCTATCCATATAACTGTGATAGCTCTCCTCATACTCACTATGTCTCTGAAGATAATTCCCAATAAGATCTACCTTTCCTTCTATATCATGAACTCGATCCGCAGTATAATTGATATTATCTTTCATTTTATTTAAAAGTTTAGTCTACGAATCATAAAACTAACCTGATGATGCATGAGATGTGGAGGCACGAGATGTAGAAGCAGTAGAAGTAGATGCACTTTAAGCTCTAGAAAATCCTTCTCTCCAGCCAATAATTGAATGCCCAGCATATGTCTTCACTTTTGTACTAGTAAAAGGCTTAAGAGGCCGAAGGACCTCTTCATAATTTTCAGATCTTACACCAGCCCGCACACACAATGAATGTATAAGGGAAGCAAATCACATACCTGCAGCGGTAGCCGCTCTGGCAGACATCCAAATACAATCATAAATAATCTTCCCAATATTGATCGCCTTCCCCTGCTGAATACAGTAATTCAATGTAGCTTTTTCTCTTGTCACCTCGCTCATATGATTAGTAGGAATCAACTTGGATGGTATGAAATAATGTCAGATGTTTGAGGTGGCATTCAACTTTGAAGCAGGAAAGTTTACTTTTCTCTCATTTGTTATTTTCCATAATCCCCTTCCATCAATCAAAGCAGAAATGATTTCATCCAATTTTTCCTCCATAGGATTATAATTCGAATAGAAACAAAATGTATTTGGTGACAACATATAAAACTCGTTTATTACCTCATGAGTAAAATGTACCAACAATCCTCACACTAACACAAAGTTTTCTTTTGACTCTGAGAGATTTGCATAGAAATTCCATACAACAATAACAGCTATAGCCATGAAACAAAAAAAATTGTCTCGAAAGCGTCTAACGATCATATCTTCTATCACTCCGCCTGGCTTATCAAAACCTCGCTCCTAAATCAGTTTATGTGATTGTAGAGCTTGCATGTATCGATCTTGAGCCTTCGAACTTACAAACTTGTTTGAATCAAAGTGGATCTCGCATTGCTTCTCTTTGGTGCCATTTCTAAAATTTGCATAAAATTCATCATAAATTCCACATTTAACTTAAAATAACTAAACTCAACTTCTAAAGTCTTAAACTACTAAATCTAAGTAATTTCCAAAGATTTTTCTTAAATATTCAACATGAATAATGAATTTTGGATTTCTTCAAAATGCACTCAAACTATATGGTGAAAATCAAAACTTTTTACCTTGGAGTTGTGCTCTTACCTCAAGAAGATCAAATCTAGCAAATTCCACTTGAAATGGCTCAAAAATAGCAAATTTTGGTGATGATGTAACTACTTAAGTCACAAAATCCAAACGAAGAAGACAATGGGGGTGAAAAAATTGTGATTTTTGGGTTTTTAAAACCGAAAAACTAAATTTCGCAAATCGATGTCTAAGAGAGAAAGCTCGGCGCTTAGCCGCGAAGCACTGTCGCATAAGCATGGCGTCTCAGCTCTTACCTGTGATATCACTGTTTTCAATTTTTTTTCATTAAATACGCTTTTTTGCTCATTCAATCAACCCTAATTTTTTTAATAAGTATATCATATCCTAATAATCTTCTTATCGCCAGAATTACACTTTTATAGATTAAAAATGGATTTAACACAAGTTTTACACAAACACAAACTCTTTACTAAATAAAACAAATACAAATTACAAGTACAAACCACAAGTATTTAATCCAAAATCCTTGGATAAGATCTCATCTTCTCTACTCACATTTAAACACTTAAAGAAAACACTCAACAAATATTTAAAACACAAAAAAAATTATAACACACAACAAAACATAAAATTCTAAACACTAACACTTAACACGACTGACTAACACTTAACATGACTCAAGAACTTAATCCCATTCTCCATTAGGTAAAACATATCTAGAACCTCCAATAGTTCCATCTGACCCATTTGGTATATAGGTTTGATAGAAAGGACGATGGTTGAAAACTCTTACCGAATCTTCTTCTATCCACTTGTTCTTCAAAAACATCATTTTATCCGTGATCTCCGATAAATATATGTGCTTACAAATATGATATGAAAATTGGCAACGACGCCAAAAACTTGATCCCGTCCAGTAGATATATGTATATGTGCTAAAAACTTGACTCCACACCAAATATATGTGATTTAGATATGAAAATTATGATTTTATAATATGAGATACTACGCAAGTATACGTATCGTTTATCAAGTAATATAGGACTTTCTGATTAAGCCTCGAGATATCGAACCCACAGGGAAAAGTTGAAAATCTTTAAAGGAATTTAGAAAATTATCTTTTTACTTTCTTTAATTATTTTTGAAATAGTATGTCTTGATTTTGAAAAGTTTTAGAAAGTTGATTTGTCTTTTTGAAATTTTCTTAATAAAATGCTAAGCAATGAAAGTAAAGGTTTCAATAACTAATAACACTGGATGTAAAAATACTATTAACTAAAATATCTTTTTCATTCCTTTCATGAAGTATTAATAATTCTTAAAGTATTGTTGTGGAAGTATTTAAATTTTGTTGTGACAGATAGAAGCAAATGTCTTCTTTACCCTTACTTGGTTCTATAAAGAACATAGGTTAATTTGAAATTTATATTATTTTGAACATGGTTAGGCAGGGAAGATACCGGTCTCTCACTCTAGAGTTCCCTCGATTCCCACCATCGCGGGGCTAACTTCTCATAACAAAACTCAAAACTTCAAACCAAATTAAGGGGTTTTAGTCTGTCACTCTAAAATCCTCTAATTTTACTCCCTTCTATAAAAATATCTTCTAATATTACATTCACTTATATGGACTACAGTTCTCACCCATATAATTGCATGTGATTCCTACTAACTTTAATGAGATAATACCGCATTGGATCTTACATAATCTCAAGAAATTTTACAACTTAACGGAGCCAAATTAAGAAGTAAACAAAGTTCTCGGAATCAATCTTCACAACTTCTTCCAACTTTTAAACACTGATACTTTCCACAACAATTCTCTTTAAATTAATTATTTCTCCATTTTAAGAAAGAAAAAGATAAAGTAAACTACTCAGAATGCATTGGGAAAATATAAAAACACATTGATTTGAAATTAAAAATGATAAGAAAAATAATAAATGAAAGCAAGTATTGATAAACAAAATAAAAGAAAACACTTATCTGAAAATCCTTTCCACAAGACTAAGGAAGTTCCTCTGAAACTTTGACTCTTCGCTAAACTATTCCTCAAAGCAAGTCTCCAAACTCCGATGACTCAGAATACATACTTCAGACTTCTATAAAAACTAAACTAAAAGAAAGAAAAGAAGTGGGAGAAGAACTCTTAACTCCGACCCTTTTCTCCATTATACTCTCTACTCCTACTCTAAATAAAAACTTAAAATGCAGTGGAAGAATCTCCTAAATTCCTCTTTTCGAAATACAGTGAACAGCCTCTTCAATTCTTCACTTCTTCACTTCTAAGACTCTTTTTAAATAGTGAACCAAAAGGTGCCTTTGTGTCTCTTCAAAATGTGTCCAGATTCGATGTATCTACCAAGGAACACACCCCTTCAATCAAATTTGCCGCCCAAAGGAAGTTATGGACGTTACCACCAAGAGTTGCATCCATTCTCTTTTGAATTTAGCGCCAAATCTAATTAAAGTTCGATTTATAACTGTGGCGGTGCCAAATTTTTTATTTTTCATTTTTTTTCCTCCAAATTTGATCTAAGTTTTCTCCTTTCATCATGACCATCTATTTTCATCATACCTGCAAGAAAAACACAAAATACCTTCCATTAAAGTGCAATATCATTAAAAATAGGTATAAAAATGTGCATAAAAATACTATATATTTTAGGTGTATCAAAATCCCCCAAACTTAAAATGTTACTTGTCCTCAAGTGAAGTTAATCTCATAAAACATTTTAGCATGCAAATTATGTAATGAGTTTCTTAGGAAGATAACAAAATTTTGTTCTAGAAATGGAATATTCCAATTTAGAAAAATTTCGATAATTAAAACCAATTTAAAGTTTAGAAAGTTCTTAAGTAAAAGAAAATGATAAATATAAGTCTCTATCTATTTCGAAATATTTGTAGATTTTTCAAAATATAGGATTCAAACATTTATTTTTCTCACTTAAAAATCTTTATTTGAAAAATAATTTTACTTACTATATTACAACTTTATGCTTTAGATTTTCTCTGATCTTATATCTTAAACTTTACGTATGAAACTAATTTTTGATTAGATTCTTAAATCCTCAAGCTTCTCCTCCCTTTTCATATACTATATTTTTCACTTTTTTTTTATAAGGTAAGGATTACTATATTTGGGTAGGCCTTTAAATATTTTGAATTCCACCCTTCCATTTAAAATAAAGGTCAGAGATACACCTTTCACTTAAAAATCATAACAATATTATTTGAAAATTACTCTTCAATAAAATAAATTTAAGCTTTGAAGAATGTAAGTCAAATCTTCTATTTATCCAAAAATACAAAACTTCTTACAAAAGATAGTTTAACTTTATTTAACACCTCTTCATTAAGAAAATTTTAACTTTAAGTTTTTCATGATTACCATAAATTTTAACTAAATTCTTTTATTCATTTCTATATTCAAAATTTTATTCTCGGTTTTTTAAAATCTTTGTTTTTAAAATCCCCGCCCCCCCCCCCCAAACTTTAAATTTTTAATTAAGATAAAATATTTAAGCATAAGAAATGATACAGGGGTGAAAAATAAAAAACTGACATAACATGCTTGCAGGAATTTTTAATATCCTAATATGCAAGTATAACAATTTAAATAACATGAGTAACATGAAATCAAACTTAGTTTTTCAAAACATTTTTTTTTATAAAAAAAAGAAAAGTAAAAAATTTTAGAAGACTTCTACAGTAGTGGAGGTTTTCAAAGCAAATACACACTAACTAAAATAAAACACTGATACAGATAACAGATAATAGTGGAATTTGAAGAATTTTAAACATGTAGTTTTCCTAAGTAGAAGTTCCTAATAGTGGTTTATAATCTCTTAACAATTTTTGAATTAAAGTGCACACTATTAAAAACTCTGACATAACATACACATAAAAAAACATTTACAATTTCACACTACCACACAGCAACATATAAATCCATAATAAAACAACAACAATACCTGAATATGCATAACAGATAAATAGTACAACTACAATCTGCATACTATCAAGGTTTACATCACAATACAATCATAAAAAAATACTAGATGAAGCATACAAAAACACAACACAACAACACAATAACTAAAACAAACACACATACAATTACTCTTCATCCTCATCATCATCATCATCTTGCTCGTTCTAATCTCTAGATGGCACATAAGGTATATAAAATGTATGAGGTGGCATCTCAGCACTCTGATCTCCTCTAATCAGTCTATCCAAATATTGTTGATAATTCTCCTCATATTCATCATGTTTTACAAAATATCTCTCAACATTATCCAGCTTACCATCCATATCTCTCACATGCTCTCGAGTAAGACTCACTTTTTTCAAAATCTATCTTAATAAACCGGTACGTGAATCGGTAGATGACGAAGCACGTGAAGTAGAAGCACGAGAAGTAGAAGCGAGTAGAAGCGAAGCGATGAGAAGCCCTACCAAATCCTCTTCTCCAACCAAACTCTGAATGTACAGTGTAAGCACCAACGTTTACACTAGTAATTGGTCTTAATGGCTGAAGTACCTCTTCCCAGGTTTCAAACTTCACTCCAGATCTTTCATAAAGTGAATGAATCAAGGAAGGAAATCTCATACCTGCAATCGTGGTTGATCTAGCACAGTTTAGAACATAATCATAAATTATGCTTCCAATATCAATCGGCTTCCCATGCTGAATACAATGGTTCAACACCGCTCTTTCTCTCATCACTTTACTAGTGTGACTTGAAGGTAACAACTTAGATGAGATAAAATAATGTCATTCCTTAGAAATGGAATTCAATTTGGAAGCAGGAAAGTTCACTCTTCTATCATTTGTAATTTTCCATAATCCTCTTCCATCAGTCAGAAACTCCATAATCTCATCTAATTCTCCTTTCGAAGGATGACAGTTAGAATAAAAATAAAACATATCAGGAGGTAGTCCATAAAAGGTATTGATTGCACCTGAAGAAAAGTTTACTTCATGCCTCCTAACCATCACTCGATTTTCCTCTGCGGCGAGGTAAATTTGCATAAAATTCTCTTACCACGAAACAACGAGCAACGGCGGAGAAGCAACGATGAATTCGCCAGTTTCTTCTTGCAATCATATCTTCAATCACCTCTCCTGGCTTACTAAACACTCACTCAAGAATCAACTTACGTGATCACAATGCATCGACGTATCGTTCCTCAGCCCTCAAACTAACAAATTTGTCAGAATCAAACTTCGTCTTATCTCGAGCGCGCTTTGACTTTGGAGCCATCTCTAAAAATTCACAAAAAATTCACCATAAATTCCAAAATCAAACTAAACTTGCTAAATTATCTTCCAAAAGATATTTTCACTAAATCCAAGCAATTTATCAAGCTTTTCCTCAAATTTTCACCATGAATAATGATTTTAAGATTTTCCATAATGTGCTCAAAATACATGGTGAAAATCAAAAATTTTAACTTAGGAGTAGTGCTCTTACCTTAAGGAATCCAAATCTAACAATTTTTGTTGAGATCGGCTCTTAAATGATCCACAATATGTCCTCTTTCGCGGCAAAGCAAAGGTTGAATATGATGGGGCGGTTGAAAATGGCAATTTTTGGGTTTTTAACTTTCGGGAATCAATTTTTGCGAACTGGCGCCTAAGCGCGAACTATCGGCGCTTGGCCGCGAAATCTGGCGCGTAAGCGCCGACATTCTGGCGCTTAACCCCCAGTACCCAAATTTTTATAATTAAGGTATATGCACTAAATCACTTTATTAATTACCCTTAATTAGTCCACAATAATTAATTCTCCCACATAAGTCTTCTAATACTCCAAATCAAAGTTTAATAACTATTGATTCCACACAAATTTCACAAAACACAAACTTATATTCCAATAAACATAACATTTAATACAACACTAGATTTTCTATCCAAACATAAAGGATAAAATTCTCAAAATACAAGACACTATAATCTTAAACTAATAAGTGTACATCTCTAAGATGTACCCATCACATCATCAGGCATATATAAAAATACTAAACACATCAAACATGAACTCACAAGAACACTAAAATAACACATTAAGACACTAAACAGATACAAACAAAACACATTTAATTCCACTCTCTATTAGGCGGAACGTAACCAGGACCACTATTATTCTCATTTGACCCTTCAGAAATGTAGATTTGATAGAATGGGCAATCAATGTTCATTCTTATATCATCTTCTTCAATCCATTTATTTTTCACACACATCGCTTTATCTATTTCTTCCACATACCTCGAATGATTGAATTGCATCTTGAGTTGTCATCCCATGTGATCCTCGAACAAGGTTTCAATCGATGACCATTCACTTTAAATATTTCTCAGTTTTAGGACCTTTAATATCCATAGCTCCATAAGGATAAACTTTTATTACAGTAAATAGGCCCATGCACTGGACTTAAGTTTTCCAACAAATAATCTTAATTTGGCATTGTAGTGTAAAACCTTTTGTCCTGACTCAATATTTTTATTCAGAATCTTACGATCATGCCACATCTTTATCTTTTCTTTATAAATCTTAGCACTTTCATATGATTCATTCCTTATCTCTTCAAGCTCATTTAATTGCAATAATCTTTTCTCACTAGCATTCTTCAAATTATAATTGAACTCTTTAATAGCCCAATATACTTTATGCTCAAGTTCAAGTGGTAATTGACAAGCTTTTTGAAAAATTAGCTTATATGGGGACATTCCTATAGGAGTCCTATATGTTATCCTATAAGCCCACAAATCAAAATCCAATTTGATTGACCAATTCTTTGTGTTTGGATTAACAGATTTTTCCTAATTTTTTTTTAATTTTATATTAGATAATTCAACCAAACCACCAGTTTGAGGATGATAAACAGTAGCAATTTTATGGTTGATATGATATTTTTGTACTAATTTCTCCATAATTGCATTTCTAAAATGACTTCCCCCCATCAATTATGATTACTCTTGGCATTCTAAATCTACAAAATCTGTTCTTTCTTAAAAACTTTGCAACACTTTGAGCATAACATTGAGGTAAAGCAACAGCTTCTATCCATTTAGATACATAATAAACTGCTAATAATATGTATAAATTTCTGAAAGATGGTATAAATGGTACATGAAATCTAATCCCCAAACGTCAAATATTTTAACTTCCAACATATAATTGAGGGGCATCTCATTTCTTCTAGAAATATTTCCTACACACTGACATCGATCACACTTTTAATATAAGCATAACATTCTTAAAAATTGTAGGCCAATAAAAACTAAATTGTAGAATTTTATATGCAGTTTTATCAACACCAAAATGTCCCTCAAAATCAGAATCATGACATTTTTGAATAATTTCACAAGCTTCTTCTAATGGCACACATCTGTGAATAATTAGATCCTGTCCTTATTTATGTAGAAATGGGTCATCCCAAAAATGTCTTAGCTTCATATTATGATTTTTTTCTTTGTTGGTTTGTCAAATCATAGGGTATAATATTATAACAATTAAGTTTACAATGTCAGCATACCATTGAACATGCTACTCATTAATAGTGAACAATTTTTCATCAGGAAAATGTTCATTGATTCCTTCATCAGAAAAGAGAGAATTTTTATTTTCAAGCCTAGAAAGATGATGTCGGCATATTTTTAGGTTATGTGTTGGATTTTTAAAAAGGGGGTCGCCTACAGAAATTGTCGGCGAATTTTAAATTTAATTTAAATATATAATTTGAAGAGTAGTATTTGATTTTTGAAAATAATTTTAAGTTTGAAAATTTTAAAATATGAAATCAAACCGATCTCACATCCCAAATATTTTATATAAAAGAGCACCGCACCACAAACCGTGTATTTATCCCGAGGAATAGACACACTGCTTGATGATGGGGCTCGATTAATAAACTAAAAGATTTGTGACATCTGTTCTGGTCCGCGAACCAATTTTATAAGCCGACAAGTTCCCCCGCTTAATATAAAGGAATTAAGCGGTGGTTTATATTACTCGGGTTCTTAAAGTTCCCTATAAGGGCAAGCCCCTATAGTTAATTACATCTTAATTGACGGAAATCATTTAAGAAAACTCTCGATAATGATTAGTGGTTTTGCTTTCAAGAATTTCAAAGTTTAAGGTTTTCAAAGGATTGGAATTTGGAAATTTCAATAGGGATTAGCTCAAATTTGGAACAGTTTATTTCAAGAATCCAAAGGAAGAGAAGTAGGAGAAGCTGAGGATCCAAGAAGAATCTTGACAACTTCCTAAACTATCCTATTGTTTGGCTTCATTTTGGGAAAATTATTTAATGTTGCAATCTTGCCAATTTTAATTAATTAGGACTTATATTTGTATGACATAATCATACAAATAGCCTCGAAGATGTGAGGGTTTATGTCGTACCAAACAACTACCTCAAAATCCTAAGACTAGTTAGGGCTTAATTTACATAACATGATCATGCAAATGCCTAACGAAGAGTTGAGGATTTATGTTGCACTAGGCAAACTACCTCGAAGTCCTATGGCTTGGTTATTTAATTCTAAGAAAGTTTTGCTGAAGTAGATCCGAGTTTTGCTGATGAAGATGGCCGTGCTACCCACTATGCTCCGAACTCCTTGTTGTTGCAGAGGTTTAGTTTTAGAAGTCATAAATCAGGAGATGAGAGAAGCATTTTTGTTTAGAGAAAATCTTAAAATCCAAGTGTTTTTTTAAATATTTTAATTAAAACAAATCTTAAAGTTGTTTAAACAGAACCGATTAAGATCCCACGGTTCTGTCATCCCGGTACCGTTATTTTCATCGAATTCACTTAGTCCAGATGAATTTGCTAAACTCAACTGAATGAGTTCCACACTTTCATTTAGACTGTGGGAAATCCCGTTAGCAATACGTGGGTTACATCATTCGAGGTATTCCCGATCATTCAATGAGATGTTTTAATTTAGTTATAATTGTAGTTTTGTTATTCTGTTTGTGATTAAATTTTGAGTTGTTTTATATTTTGGAATGTTGTGGCGGTGAATTTTATCTTGCAATGACTTTTAATTTAATTTTGGTTTCAGTTTAGGGACTATCCTAAAGGTTTTGGTTTTCATGCAACAGTTTTATTTAACATGCAAGAAAAGTAAAGTACAGTGCATGTAAGTAAATTGCAATAAAGCAAATTGAAATAAAATAAAAGCATACCTGGAGGGTCTTCCCGTCATCCCAAGCTGCGCTTAAAACACATGTTAGAGCATTTAAATATTTCAATAAGTAATACCTAGGTAAAGCTAAGGGAAAGAGTTTTGGTTATCTACCAGAATCCTAATCCTATAACTAGTCATCTCCTATGACATCTAGGATGTTGGTTTGCTTTAAGGATGATTTTCTTCATCAAAGAACAATTAAATTTAGTTGTTCCTCTAAAACATCCCGTCATATTGAGGAAGTGTTTAGGACTCGTCCTAAACATCTTTTCAATACTTCTGGGATTATTTTGAGTCCAAGTAAATTTAGTTGCACAGGTGAATTAATCATTCAGGAGTTTAGTTAAACTTTGTTTCTTCCTCAGTGAACTTAGGTATTTGATTACCTGATGAATGAAGTGACATCTCACTTAATACTCTATTTAAGAGTTATAATAATTAAAGCCTTTAAGGGCAAGTTGGTTTATCGAGAATTTTAATCATTTTTAATTTAAAGTTTGAGTTAATGATTTAAAGTGTTTTAATTTAATAATGAGGTTTTAATTGATGATCTTAAGTTTGGAATAGTGTTCAAATTATTTTAGATTTAATTCTTAATGATTTCATTTAGGTTTGTTGTTAAATGATTTTAATTCAATTTGATTTTAATTTAATTTAATTTTATTTGGATTTTATTTAATTTTAATTTAATTTTAAATTTAATTTAATTTAATTTTAATTTTAACTTTTAATTCAATTTAATTTTAATTTAATTTAATTTTTATTTAATTTAATTTAATTTAATTTAATCTAATTTAATTTAATTTTTGATTTAATTTAATTTAATTTTAATTTTAATTTAATTTAATTTGTATTTTAACTTAATTTAATTTTAATTTTAATTTAATTTTAATTTAATTGGATTTAATTTGATTTTAATTTTGATTTTAATTTTAATTTTAATTGTTAGTTTTAATTTAACTTTAATTTTAATTTAATTTTAATTTAATTTGTTTTAATTTTAGTTTTAATTATTAATTTAGATTATTATTTTAATTTTTTAATTAAGAATTAAATATTATTAAAGCGACTCATTTAGGGATTTTTAAATTAAAGAATAAATGTCCTCTTAATAATATCCCTATTTTAATGATCTAAATTTAAATATATTCTTTCCAAAATTTAAATTATTTAACTAATTAAAGTTTCATTTTTTATATTTTCAAAGTGTTTAATGGGTTTCTACCCCTTAATTTCCCTAAGTTTCAATCATCCAACAGAAAATTAAAATCAAATATTTTACCCCCATTTTGATTAAACCTAAAGTTTTAATTAAGGGTTAAAATTTTTAATTACCTTTATGCCCTTTTAAGCTTATTTATTTCATAACTCACAAAATTGAGCTCAAATGAATTTGAAATTTTTATGTCACCTCACTCACATGTCAATTAAGACATTAGAGGAGAAAATGTAATTTTTCTGAATTTAATTTATTTATATAATTATTTTTAGTAGAAAATAGGATTTTTTCAAAGAAAATTCAACAACATGACCAAGGTAAAGTTTCTATCCTTAAGAAAATCATGGGATATTCCTAATGACCAGAGGACCACTTGGCCTAATTTTGGTGATTTTTTGAATTATATTTTATTTATTATAATTATTGTTTTGTTTTAGAGTATTAATTAATTATAAAATAAAATTAAAGTTGAAAAATGGATTTTATATTTTTCTTAAATCTCTCTAAACTCAAGGAGTTCAGAGGAATAAATTTTATAATTTTTTTTATTTTTCTTTGATTTATTAGAATTATTTTAGTTAAAAAGGTTAAAAACTTATTTTTTTAATATTAGAAATTACATTAAGCTTTTAAAATTCAATATCTTACCCTAGGGACTTAGGAAAAATATTTGGTTTGTTCCTAAGTGATTAGGAGTCAAAATGTGACATTTTTATGATTTTTAATATTTTTGTAATTTTTATTATTTTTTAATTATTAAAATATTAAAAATATTGTGAAAAATCAACTTTTTTAGAAAATTCTAATTTTAATTTTCCTGAACTCCCGTGATATCAGAGAAGCTCAAAAATAATTTTTGTGAATTTTTTAAAAGTATTTTTTAAGTTATGAATTTTTAAAGTTCTATTTTGCTTATGAGGCTTAATCAACCCATTTGGTGGGGCTAATCAAGTCCAATTGATTTCAAAATTTTATGTAAGGTTCCTTTGACCCTAAAGAGTAATGGAGAATTGTTTTCAAGTCAATTTGATGTGTAGCCCTAATTAATTCAAATTCAATTTTAGTGGTTTAGGCCAATTAAGGTTATTATGAATGAATTAATTCAAAATATATTTTTCATAGGGTTTTCTAGTCCTAAGGAACATCACCAAATTTTCCTAGAATTTATTTCACATCATGCTAATTATTGGAATTAAAATACCTAAAACAGTGACATGAACTTGAAAATTTAATAACTTTTCACAGAGATGGCCTCCGACTCGGAAAAATTCGGGGAATGTTCCTAAGATCGAGGCTTCGAAAGCTCCTATGGTCTCATGCCATGGTGAATTATCTATGCAAATGAAGAATCAAAATACTGAAAACAGTAAGTAAATTATTAAAAATAAAATACTCATCCAATTAACTTGATTTCTTTTTCACATTATTCTCCTCTATTCACTGAGCAAGAGGGTATTTTTATTTTATTTTTGTAATTTTTCTATGCAAAGATATGAATTTTTAAAGTTCAGGACATTTAAATATTTCAAAAATACCCTATTTATCTACTTATCCGACTCGGCGCCAACGCAACATTGGCAGCTCCGAAAGCCCACGCGGCGCATTCCCATTTGACGCCGCCACATGAGTCAGCAGTCACGCGTCTCACGGTTCATTTACCATCGCGCCATCCGACTTGATCTCGATAGTCCGCTCGATACACGCGCGATCCAACAGCTCCTGGTCATCGTCTACGACTGGTGTGCACCCGTGACCGTCCACACTAAAACCCTAAGATCTCATTCTATTCTCAATGGATTTTTGTGTTCTTATGCTCTATGGATTCTTCTTGAAGAGAAGAACACATCCATACGGCTTATAGGCTATGAAATTAACTTAAACAAAATGGAGAATCACTGGAAGCTCGGGAAGAAGAGTGAGTTCATACCTTTGCTCAGAGAAGTGAAGCTTCGATCTGAGAGTTGTGTCACCTTCGATTGGGTCCAGGCAAGCTCCAGATGAAGTCTCTAGCTCTGGGGAATTTTCTAGGTATGAAAGTGACCAAGCCCGATCACAAAGCTTGGAGGTTAGAAGCAATGGCTGGCCTAGTGAGGGGGCTTTTGCTGAGGAACTTCTCCTCTCGGTCTGGTGAAGGTGTAGGACCAATCAATTTGGAGATTGACTCACTGTGGTGAAGTGTCCTGTTTTTTGGGTGGATTTTCAACTCCGAAATTGAGCTCTGTTAATGGTGATTAGGGCAAAGGAACACTGGGGATCAACTGCTTTGGGTTAGGAGAGGGTCCTGGAGCAATTTTGGCAGAGTTTCCGTAAGGTATGGTTCATCTCTCTTCTTGGCTGAGAGGTGGTGGTGTTTAAATAGGCATGGCTGGAGGGCTTCCCAGGGGCAATTGGAGGCTGGGATCAGCTGCTCAGGGGAGGAGAAGAAGAGCTCTGGTGTCCACTAGGGTAGAGACGAGCTCGCTAGGGAGAATTGAATTTTTGGCTCACATGGAGCTCTCGGCCATGGTGTTTTCCGTGGCCGTGGTGGTTGGCCGGCCAGGCATGGGTCACCATCTGACTCAGTGGGGTCAGGGGTTGAATTTGGTGAAGTCAATTGGAGTTTGACATGTGTAAAAAGCTTGATTAAAATGGAATATGAGAGAGTGTATTTTGGGCTTGGTTTGGTCAATCCATGGAAATAGGCTTGGTGCACCTCCCTAAGACCTGATTTTGAGCTGAGGGAATCTTTTAGGTCAGCTTGGAAGGGGTGGTGAAGTCTCCATCCATGGTGAGGTGGCTAAGCATGGTTTAGAGTGTGACATGAGTATGGTTAAAAATGCTTAATGAAAGATTAGGAAAGGGTCCCCTCTTCTTGCCATTAATGGCTTGATGAAGTGGAAAGTGGCTTCCATGGCTCCCATGTGGCTTGTACATGGCTCAATGGCTCACATTTGGCTTGGAAAAAGCTTAGTCAATTTCATAAAAGGGGATTTTATGAATTTTGGCATTTTTGGTGGAATTTTGGATGAAGTTTTATTTGGAATTATTTGATCATTAGTTTAGGACTTAGGGATGATTTTAATAGAATGGATGATGTAGAGAAATGTCATGTGGGCTTTGGATGAATTTTGGGCCTTTGGATGTGGTGGAAGTGGGCTTTTAGAATGGTTTAAGAAAGTGGGCCTTTAGGCTTGAAAATAAATTGGTGGATGGAAATTTTGTGAGGGATCATGCCAAATAAATGTTGCAATTGGTTTAGGTATGTGTCATGAGTGGTTTGGAACAAGTGTGAAGTGATTTTGAATTGAATTGGGTTTAATGTGGGGTCTTTATTTAAAGGGGCCAAAGTGGGCCAAATTGGGCTAACTTGGGTTAAGGTTCGGCAAATGTTGGGTTTGATGTAAAATTAATGTTGAGAAATGTTTGTGGGAGTGTTACAAAGAGTTTTCAACTTTGGTTGGGCTTTGATTTTGGGATTTGGGCCCATTTGGGTTAGGTTTGGGCTTAGGTCAATTTAAGAGGTTTTGGTTTTGGGTTTGGTTTGAGTAGGGTTTAGGTTCAAATTTGGGGCAAATCAAGTTAGTGTTTTGTTTGTGGGGATGCTAGGAAGGTTTTAGAAAAGATTTGGGGCCAATTGGGGTGGTTTGGTTTGACATTAGGTTCACTTGGGTTAAAAATGGGTCAAATTGGGGGTTTTGGTAAAAGTGGAATAAATTGGCAAAATTGGCCCATGGCGTAGTTGAACAAAATGAAATTGGGAATATTTGGGATTTTCTGGAATTTTTTGGGAATTTTCTGAATTTTTGGGCTAAGAAGGGCATTTTTGGGTATTTGGAGGGTATTGGGGGTACTTTTTGGAATTTTTGGTATTTTTGGCTATGGATGATCAATTTGAGTGGGGGAGATGTTTAGGATTGATTTTGAGGAATTTTGGGTAATTTAGGTGATTTCGTAAATTTTGGGTAGTTTCAAGGGCTTTTGGTAGGTTTAGTAGGTCCGGGGCCCGGGGTCAAAAAATTGAAATTTTGGAAAATGAAGATTGATCAAACTTGAGTGAAATGGAATCATTTTGGTTGAGCCATGAAGCCATATTAAGCCCATATAAGCCATGAGAGGACTCATTTGAGGCATTCACTATGTTGTTCCTAACCCTCTTAACCAGGGGCTTAGGGGTTAAGGACCATCCATATGAATTACCTTCATGAGTCAAGAGGTCAAGTTGGGTGAGACTGTGGTTTTAGGACTTTGAATGTGTGTGAGAGTGTAGTATATGTGCAAGTCAACCCTCACCAGACCAGGCCACCCGGGGTATTCCTAAGGCCAAAAAGTCCTACAGGGAACTCATCCTTTAAACCTCAACATTGATTTCAACCCTCTAGGTGATTAGGGGTCTACAATCAAGCTTGTGGGGTTTGCAGGGAGTCAAGAGGTGTTTGAATTTCTAAAGGGGTGGGTTCCATTTCTAGTCCTCTAAGATTAGTCAAAGGAAAAGCCTAAGGCTAGATCCTAAGTACTAAAGAGAGAAGCAAAAGGCCTCATCAAAAATGAGGTCAACAGATGATCAGCAATTTGATTATCAACACCCTTCCCATCTACTATCTCAAAGTCAAATTCTTGTAAAAGAAGACTCCATCTTATCAGTCTTAGTTTTGAATCCTTCTTTTTCATTAAATATTGACTAGCGAAATGGTCAGTATGCACCACACAATTAGTTCTAATTAAATATGATTTGAATTTATCAAAAGCAAATACTATAACTAATAATTCTTTCTCATTTTTGCTATAATTAATTTGAGCTTCAATAAGAGATTACTTTGAAAATTTTATCATTTTTTATGTCCTAAAACAACTCCAGTAGCATAATCACTTGCATCACTCATTAATTCAAAAGGTTTTTCCTAATCTGGTGAAACAATAATTGGTACAGTGATTAATTTCTCTTTTAACAGCTCAAATGCTTTTAGGCAATTTTTATCAAAATTAATAATTGCATCTTTTTCCGATAACTGGCAAAGAGGCTTAACAATTTTTTAAAAGTCTTTAATATAACACCTATAGAATCCAGCATGTCCAGAAAAACTCATAATTTCCCTTGCACTTGTTGGGCAAGGTAAATTAGCAATCACTTGGATTTTTGCAGGGTCTACTTCCATACCTTTTTCTAAAGTTTGATGGCATAAAACAATTCCTCCTACTACCATAAATTGATATTTTTCCCAATTAAGAACTAAGTTTGTTTCTTCACTACTTTTAAGAACTTTAGATAAATGTTCTAAACATTATTCAAATGAAATTTCGAACACTGAAAAATCATACATAAACACTTCAATTCTTTTTTCATCTAAATCAAAGAAAATTGTCATCATACATCTTTGAAATGTAACAGGGGCATTAGATAAATCAAAGGGCATCCTTCTAAAAGCAAAAGTACGATAACGACTGGTAACATTGTTTTCTCGTGATCCTCATGAGCAATTTATCTTTGGTGATAACTAGTATATCCATCCAGAAAACAAAATTATTTATGCCTAGCTAGTCTATCCAACATTTGATCAAGAAAGGGAAGTGGAAAATGATCTTTCCTGGTGGCAAGATTCAATTTTCTATAATCAATGCAGATTCAGTATCCTGTAACTTGTCTTGTTGGTATTAATTCACTCTTTTCATTAATAGTTATAGTTACTCCATTCTTAGGAACACAGTAAATATGACTAACCCATGCACTATCTGAAATAAGGTGATAATTCTAGCATCTAACCACTATAAAATTTCCTTCTTAACACCTTCTTTCATAAGATTTAATCTCCTTTGAGGATCAACCCTGGGTTTATATTTTTCTTCCATAAGGATTATGTGCATGTAAATTGAAGGACTAATTCATTTAATATCAACTATGGTTCATTTAAAGGCTTTCTTATATTTATTTAAAGTTTCAAGCAAACTCTCTTCTTCTTTAGTAGTTAATTTCAAGGAAATTATAATAGGCAAAGTTGAGAATCACCTAAAAAATATATTTTAAATGTTCAGGAAGTAACTTCAATTCAAGTACTAGAGGTTTTTCAATTGATGGACAAAAAGATTCATCTTTCTTTGTCTCATCTAAAACTTCAAAACATTCTTGAATAATTCTTTCTCATTAAAATCATCAGAATATTGTTGTTCCTCTTCTTGCTCGTGTATCAAATTTTCACTTTCAGATTTCTCTTTAAATGTTACTTTGAAATGGCATTCATTCAGATATCTCATTACATCCATCTTGAAAGATTTATCTTCTTTACCTTATGCATGATATTTCAATTATTTTGAAATATTAAATGTAACAGTTTAATCATTGACACGCATAGTTAATTACTCTTTCTACACATCTATCATTGCTCTTCCTATAGATAGGAAAGGTCTCCCCAAAATAATAGTTATCTCTTTATCTTTCTCCATATCTAGTACAATGAAATCAACAAGCAAGATAAATTGTCCACTTTAACTAAAACATCTTCTTTAACTCCTTTAGGATATGCTATCGAATGATCTGCTAACTACAGAGTTACAGTAGTTGGGGTTATTTCTTCTAATCTTGGTCTTTTAAATATAGATAATGACATAAGTTTAATGCTTGCACCTAAATCACATAAATTTTTCCCATAAAATATCTCCGTTTGCACATGGAATTGTGAAGCTATTAGGATCCTTAAGCTTTTCAGGAAGCTTCTTCTGAATTATCGCACAACATTCTTCACAAAGTGCAACAGTTTCATTATCTTCAAACATCCTTTTTTTGTTGAAAATATCCTTCATAAACTTCACGTAGCTTAGCATTTGTTCTAAGGCTTCAGCAAATGGAATATTAATTGTAGGTTTCTTAAAAATTTCAAGAACTTTAAAAATTGCTTATCCAACTTTTGTTGTCGAAGTCTCTGAGGAAATGATGATGGCGGCTTTTCTATATCAATCTTAGGTGGATAAATAGGTATTTCCAAACCTTTTTGAGCATCCTCTTTTGGTTCTTCAATCTCTTCTTTCTCTACTTCAACCTCTTTTTGAACTCTACATTCCAACTCTCTTCCACTTCTCAATTGAACAACTTTCACTTGCTCTTTATTTTTGTCTCTTAGATTTCTCTCTGTATTACTAGAAAGTGTTCCTTGGGATCTATTACTTAATGAATTGGCTATTTGTCTGAATTAATTCTCAATATTTTTAATTGTAGCTCCTAGACTTTGTAATTGATTTCTCATTTGTAACACCACTTCTTCTATAGACAACTTCTTCTCCTTGAATTGTGAAGTACTGTTAAAACCTAGAGGATAAGTCGGTCTATAATTATTATTCACTTGGTTGTTCCAATTCCCCAATGGTTTTACTTAATTGTTCCCCCATTATTGATTACTAACACTCTGAATATTGTTATTCCAGTTAAAGTTTGGATGGTTCTTCTAACTTGCGTTATAATAATTAGAATATGAGTTATTAGGCTCGTTTATGGCATTCAAAGTTTCTAATGATGTTTGAGAATCTACCATTTGGCCTAATGAGTTCTCTTCAACCATTGAAATTGGTTGATAACAAATCATTCTAAATTGTTTTATCTTCCTTGAGATTGCAGCAACTTGATTTGCTAACATTGCAAAAGCATCAGATTCATGAATATTGGCTACTTTTTAGGATTTATCCTTTCAGAAAGTCATTGAAAATTAATTGTAGCCATTTTTTTCAAATAAAGCATAAGCATCATTAAACTGTTTAGACATCAATGAACCAAGCAGCAACATCGATAATAGATCTAAGAGATCAAACTAATTCATTATAAAAAGTTTGAATTATTAACCAATCTAGTATTGAATAATGTGGATACTTTCTTATGAGATCTTTAAAATGTTCACATGCTTCATAAATAGATTTCCCTTCAAACTGGCAAAAAGATGTAATATCATTTCTAAGTTTTGCAGTCTTTGATGGTAGAAAATATTTAGCAAGAAATATTTGTGATAAATCAGCCCAAGTTCTAAAATAATTCTCTTGATGAATTTCAGCATTTTGATTATTTTGATTTGTCATTTCTTAAATATTTTTATCTTTTTCTATATTTTAAATTTTTCTTATTTTTCTTATAGTTCTTTCTAATTCATAATCGTAAGGCACGAGGCCTTCAAAACTTGAACTACACATGCAGTATTACAAAACACAGTAAATTAAAATCACACAACAAAAAACAACAACTTCCTAAAATAAATCTAACAAGTTTAAATCAGACTTTAAAAATTAAAAATTAATTTTTCATAAAATTTTCTTTTAAATATTCTTTTAACTTTCTTTATTTTCTTTTATTCCCCGGCAACGGCGCCAAAAACTTGATCCCTGAATTTTTATGCTTACATTTTATATATGAATTGATACTTATCTTTAACAATATTATAAAATGGGATATTACGCAAATATATGTATCGTTATCAAGTAATATAGACTTTCTGATTAAGCCCCGAGATATCGAACCCACAGTGAAAGTGTTAAATAAAGAAAATATAAAAATATCCTTTTACTTTTTAAGAAAGATCTTACCCAAATTAAAGATAATATTCTAGGAAAGAAAATTTGATTCTTTTTATTAATTTTTATAATTTGAAATGTAAGTAAACATTTACTTTAACCAAATTTTTGTAAGATGAAAGCAATGCAAATAAAGTATCTTTTTCCTTATTATGAATCAGTAACAAGTCATGAATTCTGTTGTGGAAGTATCTAAGGTGTGCTATGTCAAATATGAGCAATTATATTCTTTACCCTTGCTAGAGATACTATAAGGAACATATATTAATCTATTGCTTTATAAATCTTGAAGACGGGCTAGGCAAGAAAGATAATAGCTCTCACTCTAGAGTTTTCTCTTCTCCCTTCACCTAGGGGCTAAAATATCGTATCAAAATATAAAACAATAAATCAAATTGTGGGCTTTAGCCTGTAACTCTAAATCCCTCAAATTCTACACCCATCAAAGTATATCTTTCTATTTATTTTCACTCAATCATATGGATTACATTCTCACCCATATAATCTCATGTGATTCATTCCAATTGTTGACTGAGACAATACAATATCGGTTCTTACATGTTCCCACAACAAATATTAACATCTTAATTGGCCAAATCAAGAAGAAAAGTAAGTGCAAGGTTTTAAGTCATCACAACTTCTACCAACATTGATTTCCTATACTTCACTCAACATTCTTTCATAACTTTATTACTTCATCATTTTAAGAAAAAAGATAAAGAAAACTACCATAATTCATGGAGAAAATACAATCACAACTTGGTTTAAAAGTAGAAATGATAGTGAAAACACAAGTCTTAATTAAAAACTAAATGTAATAACAAAGATAAAGACTTAACTGTAAATTCTCTCCACCAAACTCTTGAAGTTCCTTTGAAAACTTTGCTTTTCCTTACAATACTCCTTAGAGGTTGGTGCCCTAATCTAAGGATTACAAATCTCACTTTTAATCCTAATACAAACTATAGTACAAAAGTAGAAATGGTGAAGTGGAGTATTGTGTTACTAAAATAACTCTCTTACATAATAAAAATAAACTACACTCTCCAGCAACAACCACTTTTCTGTTCTTCAAGTCCTCTTTTTGTAATTTTCCAACAGGTGTTTTTGTATCTCTTCAAATTGTGTCCATATTCAACGAATCCTCCAAGAGATGAATCCATTCAAGAGTAAATTGAATTAATTTTGCCGACAATCTAAAGTTATCCATGTTCTTACCAAGAGATGCCTCAAACACCTCTTCAAAATGGCACCAAAATTAAATAAATCCTCTTTAATAACTGTTGCGCGTAAGTGCGAGGTCTCGGCCCTTAGCCATGAGGCTTCTGGCGTGTAAACTCCATGTTTGGGTTCATAGTAGCGGGGCTCTGGCACGTAAGCACTGGTCCAACGCTTAGCCGCCATAGATCAATTTCATACTTTTCTTCATTTTTGCTCCAAATTTGACCTTTTGTCACTCCTTTTATCACATTCATCTATTTAATCATACCTGCAAGAAAAATACACAAAATATTTTTCATTAAAGTGCAATTTCATCAAAAATAGGTATAAAAATGTGTATAAAAATACTATATATTTTAGGTGTATCATGCCTCAATCTTGTTTAGGTGGACATACTTGACCCTATAACAATCTAAGTTCTACAAGGATACTAAATAGGTTTAGATTTATCTAAATGTTAAGTTTGTCATCCTCAATAACTATCCCTAAAGTTTTCTGTCATCCAGGTTTTGTCAGTGGCTTTGGACTATTAACTATCCATATGGTTAGAGATCTCCACTATTATCAGAGAGATGGCTATTAGGACCATAGATAACCATTAGGTGGTTAGAGATAATTTTGTTAATAATTTTGGGTTACTTCACCCTAAGAAACCTCTTAGTCTAAGGGGGTCATAGGCTTTAGGGGTTTATATGTCTTAATCCTTATGAACTAGCTAAGAGTACCTAGTAATCTGAGTTAGGCTTCTAGACTTGACTAATTTGAGAGTGTATGAACCTATGTTTCCTTTCTATATTTACTACCCTAGGGCTTACACTAGATCTGTCTATGTGTAATTGAGGGTTTATTTAAGTTAGTGGTTTTTAGATCATTTTCTTGTGTTTGATCTCTTACATTTGATTTAGTTGAGTTTCTTAGTGTGTTATCCAGATAGACCAGGTGTCTTGAGTTTTCTTAAACCATTTATTTTCTAGCCTATGTTAATGATTTCATTCAGCTATGCATCCTAGGAACTGATTTCTAGTGTCACTTTTAGATTATTAGTTGGACTTCCAGTAATCTAGGTTCTTCTATAACGAAACTTCAAAATATAGTACATGAATGAACTCATATCTCGGGCTTTGTGTTGCATGTAATTGCAGTTGAAAAGGCCTTAGCATTTTTTGGATCCCTTAGGTTCGGGTTTTAGACAAATGGACTCCCACTTAAGCTCTAAGGTGCCCTAGTGCCTAACTCTTAGAGTGGGTTAAGGGTCAGTATAAGCGAGGGGGGTAGGTTTAGGTTGGTCAAATTTTAGGTGTGATGTTTATGTTCATTATAGTAGTATGGAAGTGCTAAGTTGAAGTTGACCTCAGAGAAAACATCTCGCAAGTAACATATAGAAGGATTTTAATTAGAATGTGTTCAATTCAAAGTCATAATTAAAGTCATTTTCTAAAAAATTTTACATGAATGTCAATTGATTCCTATATATCTACATATCAAACACTTATACTTTCATTTTGCATACAAAACATCTAAAGTTTTTAATATCACATCAAAAATACGTTTCGCTTGTCTTTTCTAAATAAAAAAAAACATACACACACACGCACGCATTCTCATGAATATATTTATCACATCAAAATAATATAAATAAAAACATGTAAGTTAAAGTGTTATACAATTGAATACATAAGAGATTTACATGCATACCACTTAATTCTTATTTACTTTTAAATCTCACACTTAAATTTTCAACATATATGCATAAATATCACTTAACACTTTAATATCAGAACGATTATCACCTTACTTCTTCAAAAATCAAATATATTTTTTCAGACTTACATTTAGCACACCAAATTATTATAAACATGACAGGACAGATTAAATTTTAGATATGTGAATACATGGCCATAGTATTAGGAGGAAGAAATTGAATGGAGGGAGAATAGTTTTGACTGAACACTTACGAAGAAAAAAATGGAGGGACTATTGGAGATTTTCAAACATACCGGTTAATTCTTATATTTATTTGCATATTTAACAATTAAACTTTTAGGTTAAGTGTGAATTATATTATGTTAATTTAGCTTTAAATTTAGAACTTTTTTCTTATGATTCTTGTTAATTTTTATATTAATTTTAATTTTAATTTTAATTTTAATTTTAATTTTAATTTTAATACAACTTATGTTAAGAAAGGCAGAGGCAGACCTAGGAAGACTTGGGCTTTATTGCATAAAAAATGACCTTAATTTATTTGAATTAAATGAAAATTTGACACTAAATAGGAGGCAAAGGAGAAAAAGAATTCATGTAGCCGACCCCACTTAGTGGGATTAAGACTTTGTTGTTGTTGTTGTTGTTTAATTTGGAGTATAATTCCAAATTAATTTCGGTTTTGGTTTTACTTTTGATTGAGTTTATATATATAACAATATATATATATATATATATATATATATATATATATATATATATATATATATATATATAGTTATATATTAAGATTTAGATGGATTAGACATTGATTTAAATTCTTTGTTAAGTTAAACTAATTTTTTACTAGATCCAATTTCAGATTTGAGTTAATCTCGCTTTAGTTAATTTTGGTATGTTTTTTTTTAAAATTTGATTAATATTTTAATTTTAAATTTATTTTACTTTATGTTAAAATGTAATTTTATAGTAAGGTCTAGATTGACATTAGATGAATTAAAATTTATATTTCAGTTTTAAATTTAAATTTGGGTGGAGTTAATTTAAATTTTAACTTTAAGGTCTAATTTGTTTTTGTTAAGTTTAAATTTGTTCCATTCTATAATAAGTTAAGCATAATCAAATTTGAGTTTAAATTTGTGTTTATTAAATTCAATTTGAATTTTCATTAATTTTAATTTTAATTTAACCAAAGCACACCCAAACCAACTGAGAGTCAACCCAAACCAAACTCAAGTCAACAAGACCAAGTCAAACCCAACTTAACAACCGAGGGGTAGTAGGAAGGAATCCTCGGTTTAGTTAAATGAGCAATTGAATGAAGATAACCAAAAATGAGATCAACAATAATAGTAATTGAATTTAAGACGTGAGAATTATATTTTGATGGCGCATCTATATTAAAGGAATATCCTTCTCAACTAATTCCTAAAATAATTGTTGGTATTAGTTATATTTTTGTATCTCCCTTTTGGTGATATTCTTCATTATTCTTACAGTTTGATAGAGCCACACACTAATAATGAGGCATGTTAGAAATTGCCTATCTTAGGAATATAAAGAGATTAAGATTTATGGAAATTATCTATTGTTCATTGTTCGGGTTAAGGGGATCTTCAGAACTCTTTAACTTGGTTTATAATGTTATCATGGCCTTATTAAAGCATATTTCTGATGTAACATTGATTAAGATGTCACATTTTTTTAATAATATAGTTAGTTTTTGGATAAACTATCAAGAGAGTAGTCTATTTATAATGAAGATCTTGTGATAATAATTGTCCAGAATAAGAGAATCCTATCACCACTATCACATGGTTCTCTTGAGACCACACCTTCAGTTGAACTGACAGCTTTGGTAGCATCTATTGAACGTTAATATGATTAGCAAAAAAATACAATTGAATATTTGACTAAGAAATAACTCCGAAATGACTGCTCTCTGGTAATTGAAATTCAAAAGTGAGCATTACACTTTAGGAATTTAGCTCATTTTCGACGATCAAATTCCGTCGGTTAATACCAAATAAGCTTTCTATTATTATTTTTTTGATAGGTTACCGACTAATTATAGGTTTATCAAAAATGCTAGTCGGTAAATTGAAAATCAAAGGCCGTCCTGACTGCTTTTATTTACCAACGATTTTTCAATAAATTACGACCATCAATTTTGGATAAATCAAGTATGCACATGCTAGCCATTGGTAGTTGTCGGTTTCTGATTATCAATGAGCAAAAGATCGGTAAAATGTACCAGGTCTTGCTTTATTGAATCAGTCTGGTCCATCAAATATGCTTTTGGGAGTGCATCGAAATAATAACCGATGAGATAACTGTCGATAAGATGGACTGTCTATCAGTTTATATCGAAGTTAAACCCATCAATTCCCTATCGGTTATGCAATGGAAATATAACTGATGGCCAAAGTAGTCGGTTTTCGTGACAGTTGCTTCATATATCATTGAAAGACCGACAGAAAACCGTCGGAAACCTATAGCATCAAAAAAAAAAAATCACTCCTAGTAGTTATCATTTTCAATTGACACATAGAAAAAGCAATAACCAAAATACTGTTTAACCAATCCAAACATTTAGCAGACTAAATCACAGTAGTATATTTTTCAAGCAAATAAAAAATTAAATAAAATGAATTTAATTAAACATATATGCATAACTATTAAAAAAAAGAGTATCCTTATATACAAGTAAAAAGGTCGCCCACTAATCATCCTCTATTGCTTCATAGCCATCATCCTGTTCATTGAAATCTCGGCAGCGAATACGGCAACCCGCCAAGAAACCTCCTCCTCTTATGTGGTAGAAGTAGATGTTATAGATGCATCGGTGGAGCGGTGAGTGTCATATGCAAACGCCTGAGACCCAAACCAGTAGACTTGAACCTTCTTCTTCCATCTGGAAGCCTCCCTCGATAGGTCGTATTCGGATGAATCGCGATCTCAAAATGTAATATCGCCCAATAGTGGGGATCGACTCGACTTTAGCAGCTGGAATTTTCCCTACAAAAATTGTTTACGTATAGTTAGAGCGTGAATAAACATCAAACTAGTTTACCTCGAGACTTACTTGGGTTGCCGGATTATGTCATCGATCCAAGTCTGGTCCGAGTGTTACCTAAGTGTTGTTCGTGTGTATCGGTAGTTGAGGGCTCTCATCCCAACTCTAAAGTCTATCAATGTAATGAAATTGTTATGATGTGTGTTTAGTCTACAATAAAATTTAAGGGAGAAATAAAATTTTATCAGCTGGAAAACCAAAATTCTTCAGTTTTTCACACGAAATCTCTTCATATATAGCCTATTTTTCGTCCCCAATCCCATAGAAACACTAATTTCGACCAGAGCAATTCATTTTGGAGGAGTTAGGAAGGATTTGGAGGCAATGGATAGAGGAAATCATGGAAATGAGGTAAGAGACAAATCTCCTAAAGATCCTCAGCCTTATTTTAATGGTTTTATTGCTGTTAGTCTGGAGAAAATGTTTAGTCGAATGGATAAGATTGAAGCGGAACTTCAAAGTATTGGTAATCTTCTCCATGAGATGTACCACCAATACGAACACTTGGAATGGCAAACCAAACTTTAATCTGATCATATGGCTGCCTATCATGACGCTCAAGTAGAAATGTACGCGAAGAATAAGTAGATTGATGAAAAGACGGCTCTGGAATTTCCAAGGGCGTTGGTGTTCTATCCCTTCGGTCCTAGCGAACTTCATTGCGAAAGAGATGGATATTGAAGATCGGTGTTAAATAGATTCTATATGTGTTTTAGGTGTGATCGAGTCTTATTTTAGTGTGTTGAATATCTAATTTGTGTGTTTGCTTAAATTGTTCAATGTGTGTTGTTGGATTTGAATGTTTGCTTTGAATATGTTGTTGTTTGTGTTATTTATAAAACGATGAACCTTGATACAAGTCTTGTACTGAATGTTATTGAATTTGGAATGGATATTAGGATTTAGAATTGAAGAATATGGATACATTTATGTGGATCTAAATTATCATTTTAAATTGATTGTGAAAATATTTGGAGTTTAGAAAATGGATTAATACTCTTATAAGAGTAAGTAGGTGTCAAATTTGACAAGATTTGGTGGAAAATATTTAATTTAAATTGATTTTTTTTGGAAAAGGCGAGTCTGGCGCCTAGACGCCAGAATTCGGCGCCTAGGCGCTGGTTCAGCCTGAACACGACAACTCATCTTCTTAACCCCCCCCCCCAACGCCATTTTTGACTCCTAAGCTTCCTTCTCCACTGTTTTTCGCGAAAAAACCACCTAGAGATCCCATTTAGAGCTGGATTTTCAAGTTTTTGGGCTTGAAATCACCAGATTTCTTCATCTCGAGGTTAGATCTACATTCTAAGCTCATTATTTTTTATTTTCACCATGGATTTTGCTCTCATTTAGAAAAACCAAAATTTTGAGAAAAATTTTGATTTTTTATGGTTTAAACCCTGAATTTTTAAGCTTTTTCAAGTTTGAAAAGCTTAAATTAGTTTATTTTCCTAGATCCGTTGAATTTATTTCGCATTTTTCTTTCACATTTAGATGGCACCCAAATCTAAGTGAGAAAAAGAACGAGAAAATTTTGATCGTAGCAAGTTCGTCATTGCTGCTGCACACTTCCGATACAATGATTTTGCTAAGACTCAAAAGTTTATCTCAGAGCGATGTTTTTATAATTGTGAAGGAAGAATTGAGGAAATAATCGTTGCACTCAACTGGCAACGATTCTGCTATTTCACTGTTGTTGCCGTTATCCCGGTGGTTAGAGAATTTTATGCTAATTTCGTGGATGCGGAAGAATACGAGATTTTTGTTCGAGGAGTTGGAGTAGGATTCACTCCTAAAGGCATCAACATTTTCTATGGCCTGCCGCCAAACATAGAGTCCTATTACTCAGGTTTATCTTCATCTGAGGGAGATTTGGACATGGTCATTGCCTACCTGACTGATAGTACTGGAGCCTGGAAGATTCAGAACAGAAAAAGGGTAAATTTTCATCTTCTAAGCTTAATGGTGTTTCCAAGGCATGACACTACTTTATTTCTGCTCGTCTCCTTCCATCCAATCATCTGAGTGAAGTTACCAGAGATAGAGCTATTCTAAACTACTACATTCAAGAGAGGAAGTCAATTTATGTAAGGAGCATTATTTATGTTTCTGTGGAGGCTACTGCTCGTTCTAGCACATCTATTGGACGTGGTTTTCCATCTCTAATCTATTCTCTATGTCAAAGTGCTGGAGTAGTTGTTGAGCGTTCTGAGGAAAAGCTCAAGTCGACGAAGCCTATAGGAAGAGAAAGCGTCAGCATTTATGATCAACTGCGAGGTAAGAGTTCTACTGCACTTGCTTGGTTCATTACCTACTTCGGAGTAGAGCTGCTACTTCTAGACCATCCGCTTCGCCGAGCCATCATCTACTTTTTGGGAAACCATGCATGATCAGTTCATAGAGCAGCAGCATGAGTTATTCTTAACTCACTGCAGAGTAGATACTACAAACAAGAAGATTGATCATCTTTCTGAGTATACACAAAGAAAGAGTAATTTCGATGTTGAGTATTCATAGTCTTTAGTGAGATTTCTGAAGGGTGAGCATGATGTTCAGTTCCTTACTTGTCCCAGATTTTTACCTTATGTTGATCCTAAGGATATGGAGTTCTCTTTTGGTGATGATGATGATGAAGCAACAGACAGTGATTAGTAGTTTAATTTATCTCTAGAGATTGTTGATTCTGTTTTTAGAGTATTTTCTTTTTTTTGTGCTGTTTATTGCGATGTTATTTGTGAACTTTTTATGTTAAAACTGTTTTTAGATTATCTGATGTGTGTTTAAGACTGAGATGTGAATGAATTTCTATAGAAGTTTATTTATGTTTCAGCCTACTGTTTAGTGTTCATGAATAGTTAGTAGATTCGCATGTTCTAAAATAAAAAATAAATAATATATATATATATATATATTTAGAAATTAACTCCTGCTCTGCAAAACTTTTCTATATATGCTTAATCATTTCTGTTATATTCATATTGAAGCATGTGTATAAGTAGAAGTTAGTTTTTCCTTACTACATCATTATTGTACTTAGATTGATCTTTGTTTATTTCTTTCTCTCATGCTTTTGAAAATTTCATAATTCATATTTATACTAATGCTGAAGTTTGGGGGAAGGGAAAACATTTATCAAATTTAAACATTATGTGTCCTTAAAGAACTAATATTTTCTTTAAAAAAAAATATATTAACATAACATAAGGAATGAAAAATCTATTTAAGATTACCTAAATTTTTGAATTTATAAATAATTTAGTAAACTTAACTAAAATTTCAAAAAATTTGGTTGATTTTAAGAATAGAATTATTTAGCTTAAAGAATAATAAGATGAAAATTTTTCTATTTATAGTAAAGAGAATTTTATTTTTGAAATACTAAGGAATCAAGGTTATTGCTTGAAAAAGAAAAGATTGAAATAAGTTTTGAAAATTAATAAATTATTAATGTCATATTTATTAAGTAAGAATGTATAATTTTTTGAAAATACGTTAAGGATAGTGAAGTTCAAAATCTTTAACAGGCTATTCAAAAATAGTAATCCTCTCTTAAAAAAAGGATTGAAAAACAATCCAGAATAAAAAGGAAGAAAAAAAAAAGTGAAGAGAAGCTTGAGGAAATGCTTAATCAAAAATTGGCTTCACTTTAATTATCTTATAGTAAGAAAACTGATTATATTTTTAACTTAATTTCTATATACATATATTTTTACTAGAAAAATATTTCATGAAAATCTTCTTCTTGTAAATATTCTATGCGACCTTGATATGATAAACTACAATTATTCTTGAAATAAATGAAAAATTGGAAGTCTTATGATTTGGTAGTTAAATGTTCTCAAATTCTTAAAGTTAAACTTAATTAATGAAATTTGGTAATGATTTGCTAAAGCATTTATAAAACCAAAAATTATAAGGAATCTTAAATATTTTAACTTCATTCCAAATGTTATTATATTTTATGTAATTAAAAGTGTTAGTTGAGGACAAGTAACGTTTAAATTTGGAAGAATTTGATCTACCTAAAAAATGCCCTTTTTATGCCTTATTTATGATTCAGTTCTTAAGGATATTATGCTTTAATGAAAGGTATTTTTATGTTTTTGGATGTAGATGATTAAAAAAAAGTCCAAGAAAGAAAAAGAAGGAAAAAGGAGCAAAAAGGAGCAAAAATGGAGCTTATGGAGCAAAATTTTGGAATTATTGGTCTGGCGCCTAGGCGCCAGAGTCCGGCGCCTAGGCGCCAGAGTCCGGCGCCTAAGCTCCAGTTCGATACAGACACTGTTAAGTTTTTTTTATGACTTTGGGCAGTTATTTTGACGGTGTTAAGTAGTTATTGGAGCTAATAGAAAACTGGAAGTTACTCCTAATATATAGGACATGTGATACAATGTAATTGGACACAAGGAAACGGTCTGGATCGCGAAGAGGTGCGACCCAAAGTGAAGAGGTGCGAAAGACCTGGTCACGGAGTCCTACATCCTGGCGCCTAGGCGCGACGGTTACCTTCTAGAAGATACATTGAATTTGGACGAATTTTGAAGAGGTGCCTTAAGCAACCTCCGGTCAAATTCAGAGCTCTATAAATAAGAGCCCATTCTACAGAGAAAATCGTACCAAACCCCCCCCTCCACTTTTAGTACACATACCAATTTTTGCATCTTCTCTCTCATCTCTAGTTTTATTTAGGCTCTTCCATACTTAGGGTGCCACTTTATTTTGTATCTAGTGAGTTTATTTTGAGTATTTATTGTGTGTTATTGCTGTTGGAGTCTTTCATCATTGCTTTGGAGTCAGGAGAAGTCAGCGGATCTCTTGAAGGAACACTTCAGATAAATATTTGTACTTTGGTTCAAAGTTTTACAAATATGTTTTGTTGTATTATTTCAATGAGTTCTGAGTCGTTAGTTATCTTTCTCCTTTCAGCTATGAAAAGATTATAAATTAAATAAATTTTGTAGGAGAATTAAATACAAAAAATATTTTAAAACATTGTGATGATATTAATATCTGTTCTTAGTTTACTTTTTAAATTGGTCATTTAATTTGTTAAAACCTGTTGAAGAATTTTGAGACCTATCCGGAGATAAATTCTTAACTAGTAGATATCACATGAATCCTTAGGTAATCGCAGGCTATACGAGGATTGTTTAAGGTGAAGTGCAAATAAATAGGAAGATATTATTTATTGGGCGTAAAATTAATTAGTTTTTAGAGTGACAGACTAAATTCTAATAACTTAGTTTATATAAAGGTAACGGGTCACTGGTACGGCCGACCATAGCCACCCTTGGACATCTAGTAGTGTGAGCCTAGATTAACCCATTCTACTAATAAAACATCCTGAGCCTAACTATATATTAGTCAATGTTCTTTGCACCTGGACAAAGGGTAAAGAATAGGAATGCTTCTATTTGGCACAATACCATAATCTTAATTCCCTTCAAAAGATAATTAATTTATAATTCTTGGATTATTTGAAAAAGTAGAAAGTCGTTTTTATAATTGCATTGAATTTTTATTACTGCTTACTTTACTTTCCTGCTTATTGCTTACTTTCTTTTAGTAAAAATTATTAGTTAATTAAATTTGAATATATATAAAAAAAATTATATATAAATTGCTTTCGAAAATTTCAAAATATTACTTATATCTCTTACTTTTTATTTCACTATCCCTGTGGGATCGTGTTGACCTCATTTTTGGTGAGGTCCTCTTCTTTCCTTTTAGTGCTTAGGATCAAGTCATAGTTGACTATCCTAGAGGACTAGAGATGGAACCCATCTTTTAGAAATTCAAACCAAGTCTTGATTCTCTTTAGAATCCTACATAGATGATCATCAACCTCCAAATCACTTAGAAGGTTGGGACCAATGTGTAAGAAGACAAAGATGAATTCCTATAGGATGTTTAAACCTTAGGACTGCCTCAGGTGGCCTGGTCTTGGTGAGGGCTGGTTGGCACACACACTGCACTCCCACACTCATCCTAAACCCTGAACCATCTATACATAATTCTGACTCCTGGTTCATTAGAGCACTCAGGTGGCTAAGTCCAAAGCCCTAGCCCTTGTCTAAGAAAGTTAGGAACAACATATGAGATGTTAAAAATGAACACCTTCTTGATCCATGGCTCACTCTAAGCTTTTCTACACTTCCCAACCACAATCAAATACGATTTTTGACAAAATTCCTGGTTTTGACATTGGGTCCTCAAGCCTACCCAAATTTACCTAAAATATCCCTACAACCACCAAACCCTTCACAAATTTCCCAAAAATCATCCAAAATTCCCAAAAGTCCTAAAAATCATTTTGAAACAATTCCCACCTCTTAAATCCACCAAAAAACCCCAATACCCTCCAAATAACCTCTTAATACCCTAAATACCCTTTTAGCCCAAAATTCCAAAAATTTCAAAAATTCCCAGAAAATTCCAAAAAATCCCAAATATTCCTAATTTCATTTTTTCTAACTACACCATAGGCCAATTTTGCCAATTTAACCCATTTTTATCAAAATCCCCAATTTGACCCATTTTTAACCTAAATGGACCCAATGTCAAACTAAACCAACCCATTTGACCTCAATTTTGCCCAATTTCAATTCTAAACTTTAATTCAACATCCCCACTATCAATCTAAACCAAATCTAAGTCCAAATTGATTCACATTTGAGTTCAATTCCATTTGAAATCCAAAATCCTCAATTTTGCTTAATTAATCCAAAACCCCCAATTAACCTAATACCAAAATTTTTTCCCCAAATTTCAATCCTAAAATTTCCATGACATGCCCATGAAACCTATGCAACGTTCAATTGTCCCAATTTGAGCCTAAGCTTAACCTAAATCTATTTGAAAACCAAAAATACCCCATTTTAGCCTAAAGTGAATCCATGCCCTAAACCTACCAAATTGATTAGCCAACTCCTAATATTTCTTCCCAATTGATGTTGGGAACTCTTCACCACATTCTCCTAATCCATTTGAAACTTTCAATTGGGTCTAAACCCCACCTTAAACCCATTTAAACCCAACTTGATCCAACCTTGCCCAATTTAACCAAAATCCACCAAATTGACCTTCAATTGAACTCAAAACCATTCCATGTCGTCATGAAAGTTCTTCATGGCAATCATTTCTAAAATTTTACTCAAGACACTTGGACTTAAATCAAACCCAAACCCATGTTAGTCTAACCTAAACCCAAGTGAGCCAATTTGAACATATGGCCTACTCAAACCAAATTGAACTAAGTGTGGCTAAACCAACCTTTCCACAGCCACCAAGTGAACCCTAGGAACCACCCTAGATCCACCTAGCCCAAGCTAAGTGATCCATGGACCAAGAGTCCCCCATTTTAAGGGATCTCTTCCCTTAAATGGTTAAATCCACCTTTTGCCTCACCCCAAATCCCCCTTGCCTGGTTTATCACCATTAAACCCTACTCCTTGGTTGACCTGACCCATGGCCAGCTCCCCTGTCCTTGCCGGCCGGCCTAGCCACCGGAGGGGGTCAAAACCGAGAGCCACCACTAGCCTATACACACCCAAACTCACCCAATTGGCCACCTCAGCCAAATTAAACTTTGGAGCTCCACTGCCCTCCACCTAAGCAACTGAATCCACCCCTCAATTGAGCCCTAGCTCAGCCCCATGGCCCTGGCCATTTAAACACCACCTTTCGGCCATGAGCAGGTGTTGAAAAATTTCTCAACAGAACCTCCCCAAATCACTCCCAGAGCTTCTCCCAACCTAGAGACGAAGAACCCCACTGCTTTCCTGCCTTCATCCCCACAGGCTGAGCTCAATTTTTGAGCTCAATCTCAGGCCAGAAAATAGGACATCCCTGAAACCTCCACAGAAACCAAATTAAACTCACCCACACCTTCACCAGACCAAGAGAAGAAGTTCCCCAGTGGAAGCCCCCTCACCAGGCCACCCAATCTCTCCAGCCATCAAAGCTTGAAATCGGCCTTGGTCACTTTCATACCTGGACAATTCCTTAGAGCCAGAGACTTCATCTGGAGTTTCCTTGGGATCAATCGAAAGTGCCACAACTATCTGATTGAAGCTTCACTTCTCAGAGCAAAGGTATTGACCTCTTCTTCCTCCCGAGCTTCTACGGATTCTCAATTTTGTTTGGCTTAATTTTAATGCATCATAGCCGTATAGATGTGTTCGTCTTGTCGAGATGAATTCATAGAGCCCAAGAACATGTAATTTGGTTGAGTATCGAGCGAGATCTTAGGGCTAGAAGATGGACGACTCACGGGACGCACCAGTCGTAGACGATGACCAGGAACCGTCGGATGGTTTGTGTATCGGGTGAACGGCTAGGATCGCGCCGGACGGATCAACGGAACATGAACCGCGTGCCGCGTGGCGCTGAGTCAGCTGGCTGCGACGAATCAGAAAGCACCGCGTGGGGCTTCGGAGCTGCCGAGGATGAGTTGGCACTGACTGGTTTAAGTAGGAAAATCTAGATTTTCTTATTTATTTAAATACTAGAAACTTTAAAAATTCATATTTTTGCATAAAAAATCACAAAAATAAAACAAAAATACCCTCTTGCTCAGTGAACAGAGGAGAATAATGTCAAAAAAGAATTAATTTATTTTGTTGAATATTTAATTTTTAATTAATTAAACACTGATTTGAGTATTTTAATTCTCCATTCACACACACATTTCACCATGGCATGAGACCTTAGGGCTTTTGTAGCCTCTGTCCTTGGGAACATTCCCAGAATTTTCCATGGCTAGAGGCCATCTCTATGGCAAGTACTTTATTTTCCAAGTTTATATGTCTGTTTTGGTATTTTAATTCCTATAATTAGCATGTTGATTAATAAAATCTAGAAAAATTAGGGGAGGTGTCTTATGACCAGAGGGCCCTAAAAAAATTATGATTCAACTTAATTCCTTAAAAATAATCCTAATTAGCCTAAACACTTGAAATTGAATTTAAATTAATTAGGATTAATCACACATTAAAATCACTTCAAATAAAATCTCCATTGTCACTAAGGATATAGGGAATCTCACATAAAAATTTGAAGTCAATTAAAAATGATTTAACCCACTAAATAAATTATTTAAATTACATGACGACTTTTAAACTTTAAAAATTCATAAAACCCAAAATATATTTCAAAACTTCACCAAATTGGTTTTGTGGGCTCTCTGATATCAGGGGAGTCTAAAAAAATTAAAATTGTAATTTTCTAAAATTTTTCATTTTTAACCCTATTTTGAATATTTTAATAATTAAATAATAATAAAAATCACAAAAATATTAAAAATCACAAAAATGTCATATTTGGTTTCTTAATCACTTGGGAACCAACCAAATAATTTTCCTAAGTCCCTAAGAGAAGATATTGAATTTTAAAGGCTTAATGCAATTTTTAATATTAAAAAATGGACTTTTAACCTTTCTCACTAAAATAATTCTAAAAATTCAAAGAAAAAATAGAAAAATATAAAATTTTTTTTCTATGAACTCTTTGAGGTCAGAGTGACTTAATAAAAATATAAAATCCATTTTTTAAACTTTAATTTTATTTTATAATTAATTAACACCTTAAAAATTAAAATAATTATAATAAATAAAGTATAATTCAAAAAATCACCAAAATTGGTCCAAGTGGTCCTTTGGTTAGTAGAAACATCCCATAATTTTCCTAAGGATAAGTACCCCACCTTGGTCATGTTGTTGAATTTTCATTGAAAATCCTTATGTTCCTTTAAAATAATTATAAAAATTAAATTAAAATGGAAAAATCACTTTTTCTTCTCTAATGTCTTAATTGACATATGAGTGAAGTGACATAAAAATTTCAAATTCATTTGAGCTCAATTTAGTAAGTTATGAAATGAATATGCTTAAAAGGGGCATAAAGGTAATTAAGGACTTTAAACCTAAGTAATACTCTAGGCCTAATCAAAGGGAGGGTAAAATATTTTATCTTAATTTTCTCTTGGATGATTGAAACTTAGGGAATTAAGGGTAGAAACCCATTAATCACTTTTAATACATTAAAGTAAACCTTAATTAATTAAATAATTTAAGTTTTAGAAGGATAATTAAAAATTTGGATTATTAAAATAGGAATGTAATTTAAGAAGATATCAATTCTTTAATCTTAAATCCCTAAATGAATCACTCCAATAATATTCAACTCTTAATTAAATTTAAAGCAATGATGATTGAAATTAATAATTAAAGAGGAAATAATCTTTTATTAACTTAAAGCTTAAAACATTAAATGATTTAAAAATCAAATTAAAAATGAATCTAAAACATTAAAATTAGTTTGAAATCACTTGAGAACAAACTTAAAAAAAATTTGAAATATTAAGTAATATCAAAACAATTTATAATTAAACATGTGAAAATCAAACCAATTAAAATTAACCTAAAGTAATATGATTAATTTGAATCAAATTTAAATCATCAAAATTTAATGAAATTAAATAGTTTAAACATTTCTTTCAACTTAAGTGACTTAAAACACTTAAAAGAAAACCAAACTGAATTCTGAAATTGAATTATCTTAAAACAACAATTCAACTTTAATTAAAAAATGGTTAAATCCTTTAACAAACTAAGTTGATCCTAAAGACTTTCATTATTATAACTCTTAAATGTAATATGAAATGAAAGGTCACTTCACTTATAGGATAATCAAGCATTCTAATTCTCTGAGCAAGAGTAAACTGGGCGATTGATTCACCACTCCAATGAAACTAACTGAACTTAAAGTAATCCCTAAAATGTTTAAGAAGATGTTCAAAATTCAATTCCGAGCACTTCTCTAACTTGATGGGATGTTTCAAAGAACAGTGAAATTTCATTGTTCTTTGGTGAAGAAAATCATCCTTAACAAAACACAAAAACCTAGACGTCATAGGAACTGACTAGCAATAGGATTAGGATTTTGGTAGATAACCAGAACCTTCCCTTAGCTTTACCTAGGTATTTTCTTGCAATTATATAAATGTCTTAATATGTGTTTTAAGTGCAGGTGAAAATGGCGGGGATGCTTACCAGGTACGCTTTTATTTTATTGCAATTTATTTACCTGCGCCATACTTTCTTTCTTGTAAAATTTGCATGTTAAACAAGAATGTCACTCTGCATGAAAACTGGAACATTTAGGGTAGCCACAAAACTGAAACCCAAAATTAAATTAAAAATCAACACAAGATAAAATTCACCTCCAGAACATTCAAAATATAAAACAACTCAAAATTTAATCACAAACAGAACAACAAAACTACAACTACAACTAAATTAAAACGTCTCGTTGGATGATCCGGAATCCCTCGGATAATGTAACCCCGTGTTGCTAATGAGATTTCCCACGGTCAAAATAAAAGTGTGGAACTCATTCAGTTGAGTTTAGCAAATTCATTTGGACTAAGTGAATCCGATGAAAATAGTGGTGCCGGGATGACGGAACCGTGGGATCTTAATCAGTTCTGCTTAATCAACTTTAAGATTTGTTTTGATAAAATATTAATGAATTTGAACTTTAAGACTCTTCTAATCCAAAACACTTCTCTCATATCTTGATTGCCACTTTCTAAAACTAAACCTTCTGCAACAACAAGGAACTTGGAGCATAGTGGGCAGCACGGCCATCTTCATCAGCAAAACTTGACTCTACATCAGCTAAACTTTTCTTAGCATTAAATAACCAAGCCATAGGATTTCGAGGTAGTTTGCCTAGTGCAAAATAAATCCTCAACTTTTCGTTAGGCATTTGCATAATCATGTTATGCAAATTAAGCCCTAACCAGTTTTAGGACTCCAAGGTAATTGTTTGGTACGACATAAACCCTCACATCTTCGAGGCTATTTGTATGATTATGTCATATAAATGTAAGTCCTAATAAACTAAAATCGGCATTATTAAAACATTAAGTAAACTCTCAAATTTAAGCCAAGAAATAGGATAGTCGGGAAGTCACCGAAGTTCGCTTTGGGTCTGTAACATCCCCTACTTCTCTTCCTTTGGACCCCTGAAATAACTGTTCCAAATTTGAGCTATTCCTTATTGAAATTTCCAAAATTCAATTCTTTAAAAACCTTAAACTTTGAAATTCTTGAGAGCAAAACCATTGATCATTATCAAGAGTTTTCTTAAGTGTCTTCGAACATTTAAGATGTAATTAACTATAGGGGCTTGCCCTTATATGGAACTTTAAGAACCCAGGTAATATAAACCCTGTTTAATTTCTTTATATTAAGCAGGGGAACTTGTCGGCATATAAAATTGGTTCGCAGACCAAATAGATATCACAAATCTTCTAGTTTATTTAATCG
Source organism: Papilionanthe hookeriana x Papilionanthe teres (assembly GCA_022702705.1). Classification (NCBI taxonomy): domain Eukaryota; kingdom Viridiplantae; phylum Streptophyta; class Magnoliopsida; order Asparagales; family Orchidaceae; genus Papilionanthe; species Papilionanthe hookeriana x Papilionanthe teres. The sequence continues at coordinate 23,893,813 of CM040424.1, read as the reverse complement.
AACCCCATCATCAAGCAGTGCGTCTATTCCTCGGAATAAATACACGGTTTGTGATGTGGCGCTCGTTTATATAAACTATTCGGGATGTGAGATAGGTTTGATTTCATATCTTAAAATTTTCAAATTTAAAATTATTTTCAAAAAATCAAATGCTACTTTCTAGATTATATATATACATATTTAAATTAAATTTATAACCTAAAAATAAGCCGTACAAATCGATAACCAGGACTCCACTAAAGCCCTGTATTACTTGAACGATACGTATACTTGCATTTAAAATTGTGACTTTTCTAATAACAAAATCTAAATATAAAATAATAAAAGTAAACTTCGCACATCAAGTTTTTGAAGTCATTTGCTAGAAATTAAATATTCTAAAAAGTTGTATCAAATTCTTGTATTTTAAAGCATATTTAAAGTCGCATCGCAACAGATCTCTCCTTGCTTCTTTTTGGTGCCATTTCTAAAATTTGCATAAAAATTACCTTAAATTCCACATTTAACTTAAAATCACTAAAATCAACTTCTAAAGGCTTAAACTACTAAATCCAAGTAATTTTCAAAGCATTTTCTTAAATTTTTACCATGAATGGAGATTTTAATATTTCTCCAAAATTCACTCAAACTATATGGTGAAAATCAAAATCTTTTATATAGGAGTAGTGCTCTTACCTCAAGAAGATAAAATCTAGCAAATTCCACTTGTAATGGCTCAAAAATAGTAAATTTTGGTGATGCCCTAACTTCCTAAATCGTGAACTCCTAATGAAGAAGGCGATAGGGGTGAAAATATGTGATTTTTTTAGATTTTTTAAAACCTAAAAACCGAATTTCATGAACTGGCGCCTAAGAGCGAAAGTTCAGCTCTTAGCCATGAGGCACTGGCATGTAAGCGCGGGGTCTCACCGCTTAACCGCGAATTTGCTGTTTTCGATTTTTTTTGTTAAATACACATTTTCCCTCATTTATCATCTCCTTAAAATCTTCTTATCTCCAGAATCACGCTTTTATAATTAAAAATTGATTCAACGCAAGTTTCACACAAACACAAACTCTTTACTAAATAAAACAAATATAATTACAAATTCAAACCACAATTTTTTAATTCAAGATCCTTGGATAAGATCTCATCTTCTCTACTCACATTTAAGCACTTAAACAAAACACAAAGCAAATAATTAAAACACAAACAAATTTATAACACACAATAAAACATAAAACACTAAACACTCACGCTTAACACGACATAAGAACTTAATTCCATTCTTTATTAGGTGGAACATATTTGCAACCTTCATTAGTTCCATTTGAACTACTTAGTATATAGATTTGATAGAATGGGCGATGGTTGAAAACTCGTACTAAATCTTCTTCTGTCCACTTGTTCTTCAAAAACATTGCTTTATTCGCCTCATCAACATGACTAGTATAACTAAATTGCATCTATAATTACCATCCAACATGCACTAAATGTGTGTTAGCTTCATTTACCTTTGCTTCGATTGATGCAAAATTGGCATCAATCTTTACAATATTCTTTGATATTCCTTGAATACTAACGGCTAGAAATCTGTTATATAACTCTTGCGCACTCTCACAAATGAACTTCTTCTTGTTTGCATCCTCTTTCTTCTTAATTTCATTCTCCCAAGAAGACATATTTATAATTTAAACTCTTCTTTAAGCTACTTAGGATGGAAATTTGGAATGTGATGAATATCCTTTAATCCTACTCCAATTTATAGACATTAGATGCTTTAAAACCATCCTCCCACGTTTACAAACCACCAAATAATGCTCCATACAACTTCATCATGATAATGGCTTCTAGAACCTTTTTTTTCACATTTTCATAACTCTGACACCTAAGCGCCAACTGCTGACGCTTAGCCGCCAGTGCTCAATTTAGCACAGGTATGCTAAACGTCCAAATATTAGTTTTAACTCATCCAATTTATCAATTAAGGTCTCATTAATCTCCACTAACATAATATAATCAAAATATAACCATACAATTCTTACTTCAAACCAAACAAAACACACAAAATAAACTCAAAACAAAGCATACCAATAACTATGGGTTGCCTCTCACAAAGCGCTTGGTTTTATGTCGTCAGCCCAACATACCCAAAATTTATTTTGGGTAACCTTACATTAAATTTTCATCAATTTCATGTAATTTCAATAATCTTTTCTCACTAGCATCCTTCAAATTATAATTGAACTCTTTAATAGCTCAATATGCTTTATGCTCAAGTTCAACTGATAAATGACAAGCTTTCCCAAAAATTAGCCTATATGAGGACATTCCAATAGGGGTCCTATATGCAGTCCTACAAGCACAGAAAGCAAAATCCAGTTTGATTGACCAATCCTTTTTTTGGATTAAATGATTTTCCAAAATACTTTTAATTTAATGATTGGATAATTCAACCAAACCACTTGTCTGAGGATGATAAGCAGTAGAAATTTTATGGATGATATGATATTTCTTCACTAATTTCTCCATAATTGCATTTATAAAATGACTTCCCCCATCAGTTATGATTACTTATGGCATTCCAAATCTATAAAATATGTTATTTCTTAAAAACTTTGCAACACTTCGAGCATCAAATCAAGGTAAAGCAACAACTTCTATCCATTTAGATACATATTCAACTGTTAACAATATGTATAAATTATTGAAAGATGGTATAAATGGTCCCATAAAATCTAATCCCCAAACGTCAAATATTTCTACTTCCAACATATAATTGAGGGGTATCTCATTTATTCTGGAAGTATTGCCTACACGTTGACATTGATCACAATTTTAAAATACACATTAACATCCTTAAAAATTGTAGGCCAATAAAATCCAGATTGTAAAATTTTATACGCAGTATTATCAACACCAAAATGTTCCCCTAAATCAGAATCATGCCTATTTTGAATAATTTCATAAGATTCTTCTAATGGCACACATTTTTGAATAATTAGATCCTTTCCTTTTTTATATAGAAACAGGTCGTCCCAAAAAATAAGTCTTAGCATTAGATAAAAATTTCTTCCTTTGTTGGTATGTCAATCTATAGGGTAATATGTCATTAGCAATAAAGTTTACTCTGTCGACATACCATGGAACACGCCACTCATTAATAGTGAATAAATTTTCATTAGAAAAATGATCATTAATTTCTTCATCAGAAAAGAGAGATTTTTCATTTTCAAGCCTGGACAGATGATCAGCAATTTGATTATCAGCACCCTTTCTATCTACTATCTCAAAGTCAACTTCTTGTAAAATAAGAATCCATCTTATCAAATGGTCAGTATGCACCACATTTAGTTCTAATTAAATATGATCTGAATTTATCAAAAGCAAATACTATAGCTAATAACTCTTTCTCAGTTGTGGTAAAATTAATTTGAGCTTCATTAATGGTTCTACTAGCATAGTAGATCACTTTGAAAATTTTATCATGTTTTTGTTCTAAAACAGCTCCAATAGTATAATCAATTGCATCACACATTAATTCAAAAGTTTTTTTCTCAATTTGGTGAAACAATAACTGGTGTTGTGATTAATTTCTATTTTAATAGCTCAAAATCTTTTAGGCATTCAACATTTAAATTAAAAATTGCATCTTCTTCTAATAACTGGCATAGAGGCTTAGCAAATTTTGAAAATTCTTTAATATAATGCCTATAGAATCAACATCTCCCAACAAACTCGTAATTCCCCTTACATTTATCGGGCAAGGTAAATTAGCGATCACTTCCATACCTTTTTCTAAAATATAATGTCCTAAAACAATTCCTCCTGCTACCATAAATTGGCATTTTTTTCTAATTAAGGACTAGCTTTGTTTCTTTACAATGTTTAATAACTTCAGATAAATGTTCTAAACATTATTCAAATGAAATTCCAAACACTGAAAAATTATTCATAAACACTTCAATTCCTTTTTCAATTAAATCACAAAAAATTACCATCATACATCTTTGAAAGGAAGCAGGGGCATTACGTAAACCAAAGGGCATTCTTCTAAAAGCAAAAGTATCATAAGGACTGGTAAAAATTGTTTTCTCTTGATTGATAGGAGCAATTTTTATTTAGTGATAACTAGTATACCCATCCAGAAAACAAAAGTATTTATGTCCAACAAGTCTATCCTACATTTGATCAAGGAAGTGTAAAATGATCTTTCCTAGTGGCAAGATATAATTTCCTATAGTCAATGTATAGTCACCATCCTGTAACTTATCTTGTTGGTATTAGTTGATTCTTCTCATTAACAGTTACAGATACTCCTCCTTTCTTAGGAACACAGTAAATAAGACTACCCCATGCACTATATGAAATAAGGTAGATAATTCCAGCATCTGGTTACTTTAAATTTTTTTTCTTAACAACTTCTTTCATAATAGGATTTAATCTCCTTTGTGGATCAGCTTTGGGTTTACAGTTTGCTTCCATAAGGATTCTGTGAATACAAATTGAAGGTTTGGTTCCTTTAATATCAGTTATGGTCTATCCAAAGGTGTTCTTATATTTCCTCAAAGTTTCAAGCAAACACTCTTCTTCTTCAGTAGTTAAATTCGAGGAAATTATAACAAGAAAAATTGAGGAATCACCTAAGAAGGCATATTTTAAATATTCAGGAAGTAACTTTAATTCAAGTTCAAGAGGTTATTCAATTAATGGACTAAAAGATTCATCTTTATTTGTAATGTCCAAATCTTCAAAATTTTCTTGAACACAATTTAAATCTTCTTCATAAAATCATTAGAATATTGTGTTTCCTCTTCTTGCTCCTGTTCTAACTTTTCACTTTCAAATTTTTCTTTATACGTTGCTTTGTAATGGCATTAAAATTTGAAACATTCATCATCTCAGATATCTCATTACATCCATCTTGAAGCATTCATCATCTTTACCTTTTGTAGGATATTTCATTGATTTTGAAATATTAAAGTTCACAGTTTGATCATTAACCTGCTTAGTTAATTCCCTTTTCTGCACATCTATCATTGCTCTTCTTGTATTTAGGAAAGGTCTCCCCAAAATAATAGATATTTCTTTATTTTCCTCCATATCAAGCACAATGGAATAAATAGGAAAAATAAATTGATCCTCTTTTACTAAAGCATCTTCTATAACTTCTTTAGGATATGGTATCGAACGATCTGCTAACCGCAGAGTTACAGTAGTCGGGGTTATTTCTTCTAATCTCAGTCTTTTAAATATGATAATGTCATAAGGTTAATGCTTGCACCTAAATCATATAAAGCTTTCCCATAAAATTTGTCTCTGATTGTACATCAAATTGTGAAGCTGTCAGGATCTTTAAGCTTTTCAAGAAGCTTCTTTTGAATTAGTGAACTGCATTCTTAACTAAAAGCAGTCTAAGTATCTTCAAAATTCCTTTTACTATTAAGAATATCCTTCATAAACTTAACGTAGCTTGGCATTTGTTCTAAGGCTTCAGCAAATGGAATATTAATAGTAAGTTTCTTAAAACTTTCCATTTATTTTGAAAATTGCTTATACAATTTTTGTTGTCGAAGTCTCCAAGGAAATGATGGTGGTGGCTATTATAAATCAATTATTGTTGGAGAAATAGGTCTTTCCAAATCATTCTGAGTGTCCTCTTATGGTTCATCAATCTCTTCTTTCTCTACTTCAAACTCTTTTTGAACTCTACCTTCCAACTCTCTTCCACTTCTTAGTTGAAAAGCTTTTACTTCCTCTTTATTTTTGTCTCTTGGATTTCTCTGTATTACTGGAAAGTGTTCCTTGGGATCTATTACTTGATGAATTGGCTATTTGTCCCAAGATTCTCAATATTTCAAATTGTAGCTCCTTGCTTTGCAATTGATTTCTCATTTGTAACACCACTTCTTTTATAGACAACTTCTTCTTCTTAAATTGTGATGTACTGTTAAAACCTAGAGGATAAGTTTGTAATTGATATTCACTCGAATGTACCAATGTTGACCTCATTTTTGATGAGGTCTTCTTTTCCCTCTTTAGTGTTTAGGATCTAGCCTTAGGCTTTTCCTTTGACTATCTTAGAGGACTAGAATTGGGACCCATCCCTTAGAAATATAAACCACTTTTTGTCTCCCTGCAAACCCCACAAGCTTGATTGTATACCCCTAATCACCTAGAGGGTTGAGATCAAATGTGGAGGTTTAAAGGATGAGTTCCCTATAGGACTCTTTGGCCTTAGGACTACCCTGGGTGGCCTGGTCTGGTGAGGGTTGACTTACACACTCACTACACTCACACTCTACACTCTCACACACATAATCCAAATCCTAAAACCACACCTATACCCAACTTGACTCCACGACTCATGTAGGTAATTCATATGGATGGACCTTAACCCTTAAGCCCCTGGCTAAGAGGGTTAGGAACAACATAGTGAATGCCTCCAATGAGTCCTCTCATGGCTCATATGGGCTTAATATGGCTTCATGGCTCAATCAAAATGATTCCATTTCACTCACATTTGATCAATCTTCATTCTTCCAAAATTTTAATTTTTGACCCCGGGGACCCTAAACCCATCAAACCTACCAAAAGCCCTTGAATTGCCCAAATTTTCCAAAATCTCCAAATCACCCAAAATTCCTCAAAACCAATCCCAAACATTTCCACATCACTCAAATTGATCATCCATAGCAAAATATACCAAAATTTCCAAAAAATACACTCCAAATACACTAAAAATACACTTTTGGCCAAACTTTTATAAATTCTAAAAATTCCCAGAAAATTCCAAAAAATCCCAAATATTCCCAATTTCATTTTGTCCAACTACACCATGGGCCCATTTTATCAATTTACGCTACTTTTACCAAAACCCCCAATTTAGCCCATTTTAAACCCAAATGAACCCAATGTCAAACCAAATCACCCCAATTGACCTCAATTTTGGTCCAATTCAATTCTAAACTTCAATTCAATATCCCCAATATCAATCTAGACCAAATTCAAGCCCAATTTGATTGGCATCTAAATCCAATTTCATTTTTAAGCTTAAGACCCAATTTTGACCCATGACCTAAACCTAGCCCAAACTAACCCAATTCAATCCCAATTTGACCCAAATCTTTTCTAAAACCTTCCTAGCATCTCCACAAACAAAACGCTAACATGATTTGCCCAAAATTTGGACCCAAACCTTACTCAAATTCAACCCAAACCCAAAATTCCCTAAATGGGCCTACACCCAAACCTAACCCAAATGGGCCCAAATCCCAAAATCAAAACCCAACCAAAGTTGAAACCTATTTGTAACACCTCCACAAACATTTTTCAACATTAATTTTACATCAATTTCAACTTTAGCCCAACATTGGCCCAAATTAGCCCAATTTGACCTACATTGGCCCCTTTACCAAAGAAGCCCAAATCCAACCCAATTCAATTCCAAATTACCTCAAATTTGCTTCAAATCACTCATGACACATCCCTAAACCAAACCCAAACAATTATTTGGCCCAACCTTTTATAAAATTCCCATCCATAAATTTATTTTAAAAGCCTAAAGCCCATTTTCAAACCTAAAACCCATCCAAAACAAATTCAAAAGCCCAAAAATTCATCCAAAGCCCATATGACACTCTTCTTCATCATGACTTCAATTAAAACCATCCCTAAAGTTCCAATCAAGTATCAAATTATTCTAAATCAAGCTTCATGCTAACTCCTCATACATTCATCAAAAATTCCAACACCCTTTCTCATGCAAGTGAGCCATCTTTTCCCCAAGCCATATGGAGCCATGAAGCCACATGTAAGCCATTGGCAAGCCATGAGAATCTATAATTTGTAAACTCTCCTTAAATGAAAAAGGAGGAGGTCCTTTAAGTACCTCCTAAAAGTCATTAACCCTAAACATGTTTCCCCTTAACCCAAATTTAATCCAAATATATTTGGATAGGGACTTCTCCTTTCCAAACCAGCTGATTCATTTGACTCCCCACAGCACCCAAAGCTACCTTGGAAGGTGAACCAAGCCCAAAGTGTTGGGTTGACCCAAACCAAGCCAAAATAGCCTTCACCCATGCCATTTTAATTCAACTACTTTACACATGGCAAAGCTCAATTGGACTCACAAACACCAAGCTCTGAACCTCCTGATGACAACAGTGACCCATGCCTACCGGCCAGCCGCCTGGATCGCCGGAAAACACCACACCCGAAAGCACCATGTGAGCCTAACATTGAAATTCTCCCCTGCTGAGCTGCCCCATGCCTAATGGCCACCATGGCTGTTCTTCTCTTCCCCTGAGCAGCTGATCCAAGCCTTCAAACCCCCTGGGAGGCCCTCCAGCCTCTCCTATTTAAACCCCACCTCTCTCGGCCATGAGAGAAGCTGAACAAAAATCTTGAGGAAACTCTGCCAAAATCACTCCAGACTCTTCCCCACACCTAGAGCACTTGATCCCCACTGAAATCCCCCTGTCATTTCCTCTCTATAAGCTCAATTTCAGAGTTGAAATCCAAGCCTAAAACCATGACACTTCACCACAGTGAGTCAATCCCCAAATTGATTGGCTCTATACCTTCACCAGACCAAGAGAAGAAGTTTCCCAATAAAAGCCCCTTCACCAGGGCCGGCCATTGCTTCCGGCCTCCAGAGCTTTGTGATCTGGTCGTGGTCTCTTTTGTACTCAGGCGATTCACTGGGCCGAGGGACTTCATCCGGAGCTTGCTTGGACCCAATCGAACGTGACACAACTCTCGGATCGAAGCTTCACTTCTCCGAGCAAAGGTATGAACTCTCTTCTTCCCGAGCTCTCGTAGATTCTCCATTTGATATGAATCATTTTCAATGCATGTTTACCGTATGGATGTGTTCGTCTCTTCAAGACGAATCCATAGAGCATAAGAACACAAAAATCCGTTGAGAATCGAGTGAGTTCTTAGGGTTTTAGTGTGGACGGCCACGGGTGCACACTAGTCGTAGACGATGACCAGGAGCCATCAGATCGAGCGTGTATCGAGCGGACGGTTGAGATCGAGCCGGACAGCGCAATGGTACATGAACCGCGGGCCCCTGGAGCTCTGAGTCAGATGGCGGCGTCGAATAGGAATGCGCTGCGTGGGCGTTCGGAGCTGCCGAGGATTGCGTGGTGCCGCGTAGATAAGTAGATAAATAGGGATTTTTCTTATTTATTAAATACCCACAACTTCAAAAATACATAACTTTGTGTAGAAAAATCCTAAAAATAAAATAAAAATACCCTCTTGCTCATTGAACAGAGGAGAATAACGTGGAAAAGAAATCAATTAATTTCATTAAGTATTTTATTTTTAATAATTTATTTACTCTCTGCATTGTTTTAATTCTCCATGCACATAGACAATTCACCATGGCATGAGACCATAGGGCTTTTAAAGCCTCTGAACTTGGGAACATTCCCTGAATTTTCCAAGGTCAGAGGCCATCCCTATGAGAAGTTATTGATTTTTCAATTGCATGTTACTGTTTTGAACATTTTAATTCCAATAATTAGCATATTGAGAAATAAATTCTAGAAAAATTTGGTGATGTTTCTTATGACCAGAGGAACCTAGGAAAAATAAGTTTTGAGTTAATTCACTTGGAATAACCCTAAGTGGTCTAAATACCTAAAATGGAATTTTAATTAATTAGGGTTAACTACACATCAAATTAACTTAAAAATAATTCTCCACTGATCTTTGAGATTAGAGGAACATCTTATAAAAATTTGAAATCAATTGGACTTGATTAACTCCACCAAATGGGTTGATTAAGCCTCTTAAGCAAAATGGGTAAAATTAAACTTTAAAAATTCAAAACTCACAAAATACTTTTCAAAAATTCACAAAAATGGTTTTGGAGCTTCTCTGATATCAGATGAACTTAGGAAAACTAAAATTGTAATTTTCTAAAAAAGTTGATTTTTATCATTATTTTAATATTTTTAATAATTAAAAATAATAAAAATCATAAAAATATTAAAAATCACCAAAATGTCACATTTTGAATTCTAATTACTTAGGAAAAAACCAAATATTTTTCTTAAGTCCCTAGGATAAGATATTGAGTTTTAAAGGCTTAATGTAATTTTTAATATTAAAAAATGTATTTTTCAACCTTTTCACTAAAATTATTCTAATAAATCAAAGAAAAATAATAAAAATATAAAATTTGTTTCTCTGAACTCCTTGAGGTTAGAGAGATTTAAGAAAAATATAAAATCCATTTTTCAACTTTAATTTTATTTTAAAATTAATTAATACTCCAAAACTCAAAATAATTCTAATGAATAAAATATAATTCAAAAAATCACCAAACTTGGTTCAAATGGTCCCCTGGTCATTAGGAATATCCCATAATATTCTTAAGGACAGAGACATTTTCTTGGTCATGTTATTGAATTTTCCTTGAAAACCCCTATTTTCCATTAAAAATAATTACGTAAATAAATTAAAAAAAGAAAAAATCACATTTTCTCCTCTAAAGTCTTAATTGACATGTAAGTGAGGTTACATAAAAATTTCAAGTTCATTTGAGCTTAATTTAGTGAGTTATAGAATTATTAAGCTTGAAGGGCAAAATGGTAATTAAAAATTTCAACCTTTAATTAAAATTTTAGGATTAATCAAAAGGGGGGAGGGTAAAATATTTGACTTTAAACTGATTTTGGATGATTGAAACTTAAATGATTGAGGGTAGAAACCTACTAACCATATCAAAAATAATTAAAATACAACTTTAATTAATTAATTAATTGAAATTTTGGGAGAATAATAGAAATTGGAATTATTAAAGTAGGGATATTATTAAGAGGATATTTATTCTTTAATTTAAAAGTCCCTAAATAAAATACTTCAATAATACTTAATTCTTAATTAAAAAAAAATTAATTAAAATAATAATCCAAATTAAAATTAAACTGAAATTAAAGTAACTTAAACTAAAATTAAAATTAAAATTAAATTAAATTAAAATTAAATTAAACTGAATTAAAATTAAATTAAAATTAAGTTAAATTAAAATTAAATTAAAATTAAATTAAAATTAAATTAAATTAAATTAAATTAAATTAAAATTAAATTAAATCAAATTAAATTAAAATTAAATTAAATTGAATTAAAGTTAAATTGAATTGAATTAAATTAAAATCATTTAACAACAAACCTAAATGAAATCATTAAGAATTAAATCTAAAATTACTTGAACACTATTCCAAACTTAAACTAATTTTTTATAATTAAGTCAAAATTAAAATTAAATCATTAAGTTTAAATCATTAAAATATTTAATAATTTGATTTGCCCTTTTAAAGCTCTTATTATTATTACTCTTAAATGAGGCATCAAGTGAAGTGTTACTTCACTTATAGGATATTCAAATGTCCTAGTTCACTGAGCAAGATAACAAAACTTAAACTCCTGGATGATTAATTCACTTGTATAATTAAATTCTCTTGGACTTAAAACAATCCTAGAGGTATTGAAAAGATATTTAAGACTCGTCTCAAGCACTTCCTCAATATGATAGGATGTTTATAAGAACAACTGGATTTAATTATTCTTTGGTGAAGAAAAATCATCCTTAAACCTAAACACAAGAACCTAGACGTCATAGGAGATGACTAGCTATAGGATTAGGACTTTGGTAGACAACCAAAACCTTTCCCTTAGCTTTACCTAGGTACTTGTTGAAACATTTAAATGTCTTAACATGTGTTTTAAGTGCAGCTTGGGATGACGGGAAGACCCTCCAGGTACGCTTTTATTTTATTGCAATTTACTTTATTGCAATTTACTTACATGCACTGTACTTTACTTTTCTTGCATGATAAACAACTGTTGCATGAAAACCAAAACCTTTAGGATAGTCCCTAAACTGAAACCAAAACTAAATTAAAAGTCATTGCAAGATAAAATTCACCGCCATAATATTTCAGAATATAAAAACAACTCAAAATTTAATCACAAATAGAACAACAAAACTACAATTGCAACTAAATTAAAACGTCTCGTTGAATGATCGGGAATACCTCGGATGATGTAACCCACGTGTTGCTAACGGGATTTCCCACGGTCTAAATGAAAGTGTGGAACTCATTCAGTTGAGTTTAGCAAATTCATCTGGACTAAGTGAATTCAATGAAAATAACGGTGCCGGGATGACGGAACCGTGGGATCTTAATCGGTTCTGTTTAACCAACTTTAAGATTTGTTTTAATGAAAACACTAAAAATACTTGGATTTTAAGATTTTCTCTAAACCAAAACACTTCTCTCGTCTCCTGATTTATGACTTCTAAAACAAAACCTCTGCAACAACAAGGAGCTTGGAGCACAGTGGGCAACACGGCCATCGTCATCAGCAAAACTCGGGTCTACTTCAACAAAACCTTTCTTAGAATTAAATAACCAAGCCATAGGATTTCGAGGTAGTTTGCCTAGTGCAACATAAATCCTCAACTTTTTGTTAGGCATTTGCATAATAATGTTATGTAAATTAAGCCCTATCCGGTCTTAGGACTCCGAGGTAGTTGTTTGGTACGACATAAACCCTCACATCTTCGAGGCTGTTTGTATGATCATGTCATGCGAATATAAGTCCTAAATAATTAAAATTGACAGGATCGAAATACTAAATAATTCTTCCTAAATTCAAGCCAAACAAATAGAATAGTTGGGAAGTCACCGAGACTTGTCTCTAATCCGTGACATCCCCTACCTTTCGTTCCTTTGGACTCTTAAAATAAACTGTTCCAAATTTGATCCATTCCCTATTGAAACTTCCAAAAATTCAATCCTTTGAAAACCTTTAACTTTGAAATTCTTGAGAGCAAAACCACTGGTCATTATCGAGAGTTTTCTTAAATGATTCCCGTCATTTAAGATGTAATTAACTATAGGGGTTTGCCCTTATAGGGAACTTTAAGAACCCAGGTAATATAAACCCTGCTTAATTCATTTATATTAAGCGAGGGAACTTGTCGGCTTATAAAATTAGTTCACGGACCAAACGGATGTCACAAATCTTCTAGTTTATTTAACCGAGCCCCATCATCAAGCGATGTGTCTATCCTCCGGTATAGATGTACGGTTTGTGGTGCGTTGCTCTTTTATATAAATAATTTGGGATGTGAGATCGGTTTGATTTCATATCTTAAAATTTTCAAACATAAAATTACTTTCAAAATAAAATACTACTTTCTAAATTATATATATATATATATATTTAAATTAAATTTAAAATTCGCCAACAACTTCTGTAGGCGACCCCTTTTCAAAATACAACACACTAACCTAAAAATATGCCGACAACTTCTTGCGACTCCGCTGAGGACTAACTCTACTCTCAATTAAATCAAAGGTTTCTATCTTCGCACATCGGCAATGTGTCCATGTCCCTCATGGTCCAGATTGTCATTCTTCCGTTGGCTTGCTTTGCTCATTTCTTTCTTGGGCAAACACAGTCAACTCTCTCGGATTTCAGAACCGTCTGTTTAATCACCTTTAAACAGCGTGGTTCGGGAATCCTTAGGATTTTCTTTTGATTTTGCGAGGTCGGACCAGTACTGGGTCCTGAATTTCCCTTTCACTCTGTGTTTCCCGGGTTTGATTTGCTATCGGCAAATTAAACCAATTCTCTGCTCTTGTACCTTTCGTTTAAATCCTGAAATTAAATGAACAATAAAGATAAAATAAGGTGGAAACACCAAACAGAATAGAGGGGATTGCCCAGTTTGCAGTACAAGTGCGGTAGCTTGAGTACTTCCGTTGAAACTGCAAGACACCGGGACGTTACTGACTTCCAGAAATTCTTTAAATGCCAGGAACGATGTCTTCGCCAAAGTTGATCTTTTCTTTTGCCTCCGGAGTAGAGTTCGTCGTCAATAGAGATGAGCTGCCTGATCTGTCAGTCATTAAGTTTGGGCAAGGGTTCGACGATGTTGAAGCTAAGTTCGGAGATGTGGCTGTTGAGATGACGAAGCCTGAAATGAGCAAGTCTGTTAAGCCTATTGTAATGTTCAACCTGAAGACTGTTGAGAAACTCCCCATGCCAAAGAAGGAATGGATTGAAAAGAACTCAGATGCTGTTGGGACTACTCCTGAGACTGTTTCTGCTCCTACTGTCGGATTCGCTACCGCTGTACCAATCGCTCCGCTAACCAAAGGAAAGGGTATTCTACATGAGGAAGAGTCAGTCGAGGCTTGTGTTCTACCGTCTCCTAAGTTCAGAATTGAGTCTGATTCAAAGTTCGTGCAGATGACAAAGGCACAAGAATGGAAACGCAATCAAGGAATTCTGAAGATCAATCAGCCGCGACAGCAACCGCAACGGTCTGATAAGCAGTCGTTCCTGTTGAGACCATACCAGATAGATGGGAGACAGGGTCTGACAATGAATCAACGATTAAGCAAGGTTTACTCATTCAAAGAGAAGTCAGTGTCGCAGATGTTCTGTTACTTGATAAAGAGGCCAGAATTCAGACTACCGGAGCCAAAGAAGCCAGAGGAGGCCGGCAAGAAAGATCATCCTTAGTACTGCCCTTACCACCGGATGCTCGGGCACAAGATAGAGGATTGCATTACCTTCAAGACTTGGCTCTACGACAATCTCCGAAAAGGGAACATAACGATTATGAAGGAATACATGAAGGAACCCCAGAAAGGCGGTTCCGTCAATGTTATTTCAACGGATCCTATTGTTCCTATAGATCCCTACACGACGAATGATGGATGGAGTACCGCTTGGACGAATTCATCGAAGAAAATTTTGGATCGCATCCAAACCGCTTCGGTGTGTGCTTCGATTCAAAGTTCGAAACCTGTCAAGCCGGCACTATTGCTTGCAATTGAAGAACCACCCCAGGAAGAAAAGATCGTAGAAGAAGAAAAGACCGAAGCTCTTAAGGCTATACTAGGGGCTGCTTATCCTAGGATGGTTATTTCCGATTCGGGGGAAAAATTCCTCGAACCTCTGACTCTGTATGATTATTTGCTCGCTCCGGCGGGATCTTATAATGATAAGAGTTATGGTGTTGGCTACGTTTTGACTGTTTCTAACGATTACGCAACTAACGACAACCAACCTAATCCGGATCTCGATTCCGATACAAATAACAATTCTCAAATCATACACAACCTCGACAATCACGATGACAAGGAAGACATTCACCAAGAAGGCTACGAAAGTTCAACAAGCAATGAATCTATTTGTGCATTTCGAGGAGCTCCAATCACAATAGAGTTAGAGCTTTCAGATTCCGAAGCGACTCTGAAGAACCTCGTCATGTCGATTCAAAAGGAGACACCAGTAAACTCGGTACTGGATTCGAAGAAATCACGAAGTCAACTTAAGGAGCGGAAGGGTTCTACCTCCGAGAATGGGTCTAAAAGACAAAGAAAAGCGGTGGTTGTTCGGGAAGAATCAACCCCGACAGAAGAATTGCCCATTCGAGAAGAAACTGAAACACATGGCAACAAAGTGGACTATAACGTGCTAGCCCATCTTAGGAAACTTCCGACCAAACCGAGCATCTACGACGCTCTCATCTTATCAAAAGAGATGAGGGAAGCTCGATCAAGGCCTTACTTGATCCAGAGATTTGTTTAGCTCAGATGGCCGGAGATTCCTTAGACGAGGTTTGCTCGTTAAAGGAACAGCGAGGTGTTACCTTCGCGGACAGTGATCTATTACTTGGGACAGGTGTTCACAGCCGACCGTTGTACATTTCAGTTACAATCGGAAAGTTTACGCTCTCAAGAGTATTGGTGGATCCAGGAGAGTCAATCAACATAATGAATCTTCGGACGTTAGCATACTTGGAAATTGATGCTCGCGAGCTTGAAGCGGACAAGATGTTACTATGAGGATTCAACCAGAAAGGAGAAAGAGCCCTCGGATCAATAACGCTGTTGATGAAGACTGGTGATTTAGCAAAGACAACCGCAAAATTCCATATAATTGATTCTGAAACATCGTTCAACACACTACTGGGCCGACCGTGGATACACGAGAACTGGATGGTGCCGTCGTCTCTGCATCAGTGCATAAAATACTATGATGGAGGAGAACAACGCATTAAAGGTGACTTGCAACCTTTCTCCATACATGAAATTGGAATTCATGAAGATGCAGCCTACTACGCGCCTCCAAAGAAAACAATCTTCTCCAGAAATACCATGCCAAATGAAGTAAAAGAAGTTCAAGACGACGAAGAACCTGAAGTTCTACTCCAACAGTCACTCACCACTCCCTTACGGCGAGATGGTGAAGGTTTCTTTACAACTTGCACCTGAGGTCGAGGCCGGGGACGAGGTCGTGGCAGAAACGTTGGGACAGTTGGACAGAAAAAGCCGATAATCAACGTGAGTTGGGAGAACAACTCTGAAGAAGAAGAAGAAATCAAGAAAGAAGCAGCTACAATAAACCGAAGAAACCACAATTCAAGATCTCCCTCGAAGATGAAAAGAATGAAGAATATAAATCAATGTACGAGAAGATTAACTACCATGTACACACTATGGCCCCGACCCCGATCCGATCCTAATAAGATCGAGGGTATGGTGGTTATGGAAGTGCATGGCGGTGGTGCTAAACCAATCAAATTTTACCGTGGAACTTCTTTTTCCAATAATGAAAAAGATGTACAATTTGAAGATGTCACTTCTTCCGAATTAATGGAATTACCTTTTGAGTGGTACTCTCCTCGTGTTCAAAATTTAATTCAACGTGGTGTCTTACCTCGACAATGGACAAAGGGTCAATCACAACATTTTGAAAGACTATGGAACAATGCCGGTCGGCCTCCCAATTCAAAACATGGTCTCGGATTCGGCACAGTAGGTTCAGTTGACGATACGGAATTTTTCTTGGTTGTCACTTGCAAGCCTAATAAAGACTGCTTGGAAGCTGCAGACGACCTCGAAGATCTACCAATCGGAGATGCTCCACCAGAATTCGAAGAAGAAATCAAATCTACAATAGACGAGTTAATGGAAGTTAACTTAGGTACTAGCAAAAAGCATAGACCAACCTTTGTTAGCTCCTTACTTAATAAAGAAGATTCCGAGGAAATGATCAAGCAAATTAATGGAATTCAAGGACTGTTTTGCTTGGAGTTACGACGAAATGCCGGGACTAGCTCCAGAAGTCGCAGTTCACAAGTTAGGAGTAGATCCTACTACGTTCCGGTCGGACGAAGCTCCCAGAAGAATGCGTCTAGAAATTGAGCAACAAGTAATAGCCGAAGTTAAGAAGCTAATCGACGCTAAATTTGTCCGTGACGAACAATACCCTACTTGGTTAGCCAACGTGATACCAGTTAGAAAGAAAAATGGTCAGATCAGAATCTGCGTAGACTTCAGGGATTTAAATAAAGCATGTCCAAAGGATAAATTTCCACTGCCAATCCCAGAACTGATGATCGACATTGCTTCAACACATGAAATATTTTCATTCATGGATGGATCATCGGGATACAACCGGATAAAGATGGCACCGTGAAGACGAAAAGCTCGCGGCTTTCGAACGCCGATCGGAGTGTATTGCTACACAGTAATGCCATTCGGACTAAAGAACGCAGGAGCAACATATCAAAGAGCAATTACAAAGATTTTTTATGATCTCATTCACAACCAAGTCGAGTGCTACGTGGACGATGTGGTCGTCAAAAGCAAACTGAAGGAAGATCACCTGTATGATTTGAGAATTTTTTTCGAGCGACTAAGGCAATACAACCTTAAGATGAATCTCTTAAAATACGCCTTCGGCGTCACCTCCGGGAAATTCTTAGGATTTGTTGTCCGACATCGCGGAATCGAAACTGATCCGGAAAAGATTAAAGCTATCTTAGAGATGCCGCCTCCCAAAAACTTAAAACAGCTACGATCCTTTCAAGGGAAGCTGGCATATCTTCGACGCTTTATAACACCGGAGCGGGGAATGTTAAGATACTCCTACCACTTAACAGAGCTGTGCACAAACAACGAGGCAGAATACGAGGCCCTCATAACAGGACTAGAACTGACCGTTCAAATGGGAATAACAGATATCAACATCTACGGAGATTCTCAGTTGATCATTCAACGAGTCGTCGGACAATACGGAATTTTAAAGCCAAGTCTCGAGCAATACTTTCAGTATGCCATGAAGCTCGTTGGAACAAATTCGAATGTAACAATCTACAAGATCCCCGAAGAGAAAATGCTCTCGCGGATGCACTAGCTCTCCTTGCAAAAGAATTTGCTCGCTTACAAGATGAGTCGGTTGAAGTGTCGACTCAAGGACGACGAGTCCTATCACGGCTCGACATGGATATAATACGGAAATCGAAAAGCGAGAGGAATCGGTTGCAGGCGGTGACGGAAAACACAGGAGATTGGCGTCAACCGCTAATAGACTACCTGCAAACAGGTAAATTACCGAACGATAAGTCATTAGCCCATCAAATCAAGAAAAGAACCTTGTCTTACGCATTAATAAAAAATTCGTTATACAGAAGGTCTTTTGACCAGATGTGGCTAAGGTGCCTAAACAGGTCCGAGGCTCGTGAAATTGTCAAAGAAGTGCATTCAGAACTTTGTGGCGCTCATCAGTCGGGTCTGAAAATGAAAATGAAAATTAAAAGACTAGGGTACTACTCGCCCTCAATGATGACCGACTGTATGAAAGTCGCCAAGAGCTGTCACCAGTGCCAAGTGCACGGAGTGGTTCTATATCAACCTCCAAATGTGATACATCCGACAATTGCGTCATGGCCATTTGAGTGTTGGGGCACAGATATAGTGGGTCCGATAGAACCGCCTTCTTCAAGAGGACATCGCTTCATCCTTGCAGCTACAGACTACTTTTCTAAATGAGCAGAAGCAGTTCCACTCAGAGAAGTAAAGGCACACCATGTGCTAAAGTTTTTCAAAAATCAAGTTGTATACCATTTCGGAGTACCGCGCAGAATCATTTCAGATAATGGGTCTGCAGTCAAAAGTACAAAGATCAACAATTTTGTCAGAAGACACGGGATCGATTGGCGATACTCAATGATCTACTACCCAAGAGCAAACGAATTGGCCGAGGCTTTTAATAAAACTCTCGTTCAGATTTTAAAGAAAACCTTGGATGACAACAAGAGAAATTGGCACGAGAAGTTGTTAGAAGCCTTATGGGCCTACAGGACAACTTTCAGGACTCCTACTCAGTCTACGCCTTACACTTTAGTATACGGGTCTGAGGCCGTTTTACCTTTGGAGATCCAGCTTCCATCACTCAGGATTGCAGTTGTAAGTAAAATTACTGCAGAAGAAAATGCCAGATTACGACTGGAAGAACTGGAAAGCTTGGAAGGGAAAAGACTTGCAGCGCAACAAAATTTGGAACTGTACCAAGCTAAGATGATCCAGGCCCATGATAAACTGGTCCGCCCCAAAACTTTCAAAGTTGGTGACTTAGTTCTTGTTCTCAGAAGACCTATTCTTGCACATCGCAAGATAGGAGGAAAATTTGAACCGACTTGGGAAGGGCCATTTGTGGTCGAGGCAGTCTACTCAGAAGTCTCCTACCAACTTGTGAATAGCCAAGGAGAACGACAAATGCTTCCAATCAATGGACAGTATTTAAAGAAGTATTACGCAACCTGATGTTTCGAAGGGTGGCCTCTAAAATAGACTCTTATCCCTAGAAACACGAGTAAAGCAATCACTTTGTGACCGGGTCCGAACCCAAAAAACATAAAAAATGGATAAAAAAAAAGAAAAAAATCATTAAAAAAAAATATGTGCTAAAAATGGAATATGTGAAATCATAATAATAAAGTTTTACCCTTCCTTTCAAATCAAATCTTTTTCCTGATCTTTCTTCATTTTTCCTACTTTCCTTAAAAATTAAAATTAAAATAACAGAATAAGAATCTTCAGTGATAAATATTTTCTTAATGTTCTTGTTTTTAGTACAGCCCCTGATCCTTTCCTTGTCTTTTCGCAGGGAAATGTCGAACAGGCGGTTGGTCCTAAACTTTAAAAATGGCGTGAGTCTCGCACTCGATGAAAAGAGGGTGAAGGATGGAGCGATGATAGAAATTGATTCGACTTCACACCAGCCGACCTACGAGTACGAAGAAAATGATTGGGTCCCGGTGGACCGAGAAGAGCTTCATAGCCGGACGGTGATGAAGATGGGTGGCCCAAGCCACCAATCCGAGCAACAAGAAAAGAAAGACAAACACCGAGGAAAGCAAGAAAATCAAGTCAGTAGTTGCCATGGCAGAGGGCAGGCTTGTCAGCGCCGCGCCCGCAGAAGTTCAAGGGGTAAGGAGAGCTACTCTCACTACTACCCAAAGAAGGAATAAGAATCGCCGTATCCGCAAGATGTTGACTAAACTAGCAGCGGATCAACACGAGGAAACAGCCACCTTCGCCGATACATACATTTCAAAGATACCGGTTCGTCAGGAACCAGAAAGAAGAAATTCAACGCCGAGAAAATCAGAACATATCGAAAAAGTGCCAAGAAGAACAGAAATAGAATCAGTGCCTCGACGCCGAACAGAGATACCATATCTGAAGAACCTTGTTGCGGAAGCAACCCCGGAGGATGTCCCGATAGAGACAATCCCCGGGGAGCCAAGGTATGCAGGAGAACGTGACGAGATTGAGCCATACATCCCGAAATACGTTACAAGGCCTCGTCACTTGCAGATCATCCCAGAATATGAACTAGAAAGAATGCAAAATGTTGAGAAGAAGACTTTCGAATACTTTGAAAGGATTAGAGGCAAAAGAATCAACATTTTGGAAGGCCTCGAGTTACACACAGGTGTATTCTCAGGGTACGAGCAAAAGCAAATTGTGGATTGCATCTTAGAACTTCAGAAGATGGGTCGAGCAGGCCATCTGAGAGAAAAGACTTATTCGGAACCCCGGAAATGGATGCTAGGGAAAGGAAGAGTCACAATACAATGCGGATGTTGCTATAACTTCGCAGAGGACAGAAAAGGAAATCCACCAGGGATACTCCGTCACGGTGAGGTGGATCCAATGCTGAGGATAATTAAAAGAATGGTGAAAAGAATGATAACATGGAGGGTACGCCAGCGGACCGCATACCCAACGGTTGCATCATCAACATTTATCGAAGGGCGATCGCATACCTCCACACATAGACCACCATGACTTTGTCGGACCTTTCGCACAGCTTCGTTCATCAACCAATGCAATGTCATGTTCGGATCCGACCTCCGGATAACGAGCTCGGGTAAGTTCCGAGGGCCGGTGGAGATACAACTTCCGGTAGGTTCCATCATGATATTACAAGGAAATGGAGCAGACATCGCAAAACATTGTTTACTGGGAGTACCAGTGGAGCGGATCTCCGTCACTTTTAGAAGGATGGACGACAGAAAGGCGCTTTACCACTTCCAGCCAGATCCAGAATTGGAGAGTCTCCGGCCTACGAGCTGTGAGTTACACGGGAAATAGCACACCTCCAATGCACATCTATGCGGCACTCCTGCCAAGGATGGCTTGGAAGGTGATTTTATTGACCGTGTATCTCATTATTCAGACATGGATTTTTAACAGATACTTTTTGGATGGATCAACAAGGATCATACATAGTCCGTTTTGAGTCATGGATTGTATGAGAAATATTTCAAATCGAGTTGTATGATGTATCTTCAACAAGATTGGAATGAAAGTGACCATGTCACATTTTTCCTTCACCTCTTTTTGTGCAAATTGACTGGGAAACACCATTAGAGTTAAATGAACTTTGAACAAAGAACAGAAAAGAAAAGAGAAATAAATAAGAACCGTTCTTAGAAATCCAAATATTCAAATGAACTTCAAATCCACATGAACACCAACTAAAATTCACGTGAACATCAAATAAACAACAAAAATAAAATTGGATCATTAAAAAACAAACAAAATGAAAAATGAATCTCAAATGGAATTACAATCTCAATCTATCTCTTTCAAATCCTTCAATTCTTCCTCAGATCAAAATCTACTTCAAACTACTTTGAAACCCTCTTTCGGGATGGTTCTTTCTCACGGAAAACTCACACTTCAAATTTCAAAAATCCTACACCTTTTTCGTCACATCGAAATCCTTTTGATTTTCTGTGATCACCTTCCCCTCTTGTACAGAGATTGACTAGGTCTATTGACATGGAGCCACGAACTTGGTTCGGTTTGGTTCTGATGGCATGAGACTGGGTCCTTCTTCATACATTACAACTTCCGAGACTGGTACCTAAATTTCAGTTCTCATTTCGAGGTCGGTACCTAAATTCTGACTCTCCTTTCGAGATCGATACCTAAATTTTGATTCTCTTCTGAATTGATACCTAAATTTCAATTCTAAACTTTCGAGACTGGTACCTAAATTTCAGTTCTCATTTCGAGGTCGGTACCTAAATTCCGACTCTCCTTTCGAGATCGATACCTAAATTTCGATTCTCTTCCGAATTGATACCTAAATTTCAATTCTAAACTTCCGAGACTGGTACCTAAATTCCAGTTCTCATTTCGAGGTCGGTACCTAAATTCCGACTCTCCTTTCGAGATTGATACCTAAGTTTCGATTCTCTTCCGAATTGATACCTAAATTTTAATTCTAAACTTCTGAGACTGGTACCTAAATTCCAGTTCTCATTTCGAGGTCGGTACCTAAATTCCGACTCTCCTTTCGAGATTGATACCTAAATTTCGATTCTCTTCCGAATTGATACCTAAATTTCAATTCTAAACTTCCGAGACTGGTACCTAAATTCCAGTTCTCATTTCGAGGTCGGTACTTAAATTTCGACTCTCCTTTCGAGATCGATACCTAAATTTCGATTCTCTTCCGAATTGATACCTAAATTTTAATTCTAAACTTCTGAGACTGGTACCTAAATTCCAGTTCTCATTTCGAGGTCGGTACTTAAATTTTGACTCTCCTTTCGAGATCGATACCTAAATTTTGATTCTCTTCCGAATTGATACCTATATTTCAATTCTAAACTTCTGAGATTGGTATCTAAATTCCAGTTCTCATTTCGAGGTCGGTACCTAAATTCCGCCTCTCCTTTCGAGATCGATACCTAAATTTCGATTCTCTTCCGAATTGATACCTAAATTTCAATTCTAAACTTCCGAGACTGGTACCTAAATTGCAGTTCTCATTTCGAGGTCGGTACCTAAATTCTGACTTTCCTTTCGAGATCAATACCTAAATTTCGATTCTCTTCCGAATTGATACCTAAATTTCAATTCTAAACTTCCGAGACTGGTACCTAAATTCCAGTTCTCATTTCGAGGTCGGTACCTAAATTCAAACTCTCCTTTCGAGATCGATACCTAAATTTCGATTCTCTTCAGAATTGATACCTAAATTTCAATTCTAAACTTCCGAGACTGGTACCTAAATTCCAGTTCTCATTTCGAGGTCGGTACCTAAATTCCGACTCTCCTTTCGAGATCGATACCTAAATTTCGATTCTCTTCCGAATTGATACCTAAATTTCAATTCTAAACTTCCGAGACTGGTACCTAAATTCCAGTTCTCATTTCGAGGTTGGTACCCAAATTCCGACTCTCCTTTCGAGATCGATACCTAAATTTCGATTCTCTTCCGAAATGATACCTAAATTTCAATTCTAAACTTCTGAGACTGGTACCTAAATTCCAGTTCTCATTTCGAGATCGGTACTTAAATTCCGACTCTCATTCGAGATCGATACCTAAATTTCGATTCTCTTTCGAATTGATACCTAAATTTCAATTCTAAATTTCGAGACTGGTACCTAAATTCCAGTTCTCTTCCTTCGAGGTCCGTACCTAAATTTCGATTCTCTTTCGAATTGATACCTAAATTTCAATACTAAATTTCCGAGATTGGTACCTAAATTCCAGTTCTCTTCTTTCGAGGTCGGTACCTAAATTTCAACTCTCATTCGAGATCGATACCTAAATTTCAATTCTCTTTCGAATTGATACCTAAATTTCAATTCTAAATTCCGAGACTGGTACCTAATTCCAGTTCTCTTCCTTCGAGGTCGGTACCTAAATTCCGACTCTCATTCGAGATCGATACCTAAATTTCGATTCTCTTTCGAGTTTGATACTTAAATTTCAAATCTCACTCTTTCGAGATCAGTACCTAAATTTTGATTCTCATCCTTTTTACATCAACACTTAAACTCTGATTCTCACTCCGAGGCTGATACTTAAATTCCAGTTCTCTTCGTAATCCCGAGTTTGAAACCCAGGTTTCAATTCTCATTTTAAATCCAAATTTCAAATTCAAAATTTCCTTAAATTGATTTTAAATTAAACTTCAATCGAAATTGAAACTCAGAACAAATCGAAATCTAAACTCGCACATTGAAACTTGAAATTTAAAGGTAAAATGAAATCTAAATTGAATTTCCCCAGATCTTGTGATTTGAAATTCACCTCCTTTTTCCCCAGCGAAAGTTCAGGAATCGCCGGTCTTGGAAATATACCTGATACTCTCCAGCGGAAATTCTTCTACTTCGTCCTAAGTTTGTCACTTGGACATCTGTGTTGGTTTTGTTGATCTCTTCGGTCAACGCCAATACGCGTGGTGTGCTTGGTTAGCACACCACACCTATTGGGGTCCATTTGTTGACCTCATTTTTGATGAGGTCTTCTCTTCCCTCTTTAGTGTTTAGGATCTAGCCTTAGGCTTTTCCTTTGACTATCTTAGAGGACTAGAATTGGGACCCATCCCTTAGAAATTTAAACCACTTCTTGTCTCCCTGCAAACCCCACAAGCTAGATTGTAGACCCCTAATCACCTAGAGGGTTGAGATCAAATGTGGAGGTTTAAGGATGAGTTTTCTATAGGACTCTTTGGCCTTAGGACAACCCTGGGTGGCCTGGTCTGGTGAGGGTTGACTTACACACTCACTACACTCACACTCTACACTTTCACACACATAATCCAAATCCTAAAACCACACATATACCCAACTTGACTCCCTGACTCATGTAGGTAATTCATATGGATGGACCTTAACCCCTAAGCCCCTGGCTAAGAGGGTTAGGAACAACATAGTGAATGCCTCCAATGAGTCCTCTAATGGCTCATATGGGCTTAATATGGCTTCATGGCTCAATTAAAGTGATTCCATTTCACTCACATTTGATCAATCTTCATTCTTCCAAAATTTCAATTTTCGACCCTGGGACCCTAAACCCATCAAACCTACCAAAAGCCCATCGAAATTGCCCAAATTTTCCAAAATCTCCAAATCACCCAAAATTCCTCAAAACCAATCCCAAACATTGCCACATCACTCAAATTGATCATCCATAGCCAAATATACCAAAATTTCCAAAAAATACACTCCAAATACACTAAAAATACACTTTTGGCCAAACTTTTATAAATTCCAAAAATTCCCAGAAAATTCCAGAAAATCCCAAATATTCCCAATTTCATTTTTTTCAACTACACCATGTGACAATTTTGTCAATTTACCCTACTTTTACCAAAACCCCCAATTTAGCCCATTTTAAACCAAAATGAACCCAATGTCAATCCAAATCACCCCAATTGACCTCAATTTTGGTCCAATTCAATTCTAAACTTCAATTCAATATCCCCAATATCAATCTAGACCAAATTCAAGCCCAATTTGATTGGCATTTAAATCCAATTTCATTTTTAAGCTTAAGACCCAATTTTGACCCATGACCTAAACCTAGCCCAAACTAACCCAATTCAATCCCAATTTGACCCAAATCTTTTCTAAAACCTTCCTAGCATCCCCACAAACAAAACACTAACATGATTTGCCCAAAATTTGTACCCAAACCTTACTCAAATTCAACCCAAACCCAAAATTCCCTAAATGGGCCTACACCCAAACCTAACCCAAATGGGCCCAAATCCCAAAATCAAAACCCAACCAAAGTTGAAACCTATTTGTAACACCTCCACAAAATTTTTTCAACATTAATTTTACATCAATTTCAACCTTAGCCCAATATTGGCCCAAATTAGCCCAATTTGACCTTTATCGGCCCCTTTACCAAAGAAGCCCAAATCCAACCCAATTCAATTCCAAATTACCTCAAATTTGCTTCAAATCACTCATGACACATCCCTAAACCAAACCCAAACAATTATTTGGCCCAAAATTTTACAAAATTCCCATCCATAAATTTATTTTAAAAGCCTAAAGCCCATTTTCAAACCTAAAGCCTATCCAAAACAAATTCAAAAGCCCAAAAATTCATCTAAAGCCCATATGACACTCTTCTTCATCATGACTTCAATTAAAACCATCCCTAAAGTTCCAATCAAATATCAAATTATTCTAAATCAAGCTTCATGCTAACTCCTCATACATTCATCAAAAATTCCAACACCCTTTCTCATGCAAGTGAGCTATGTTTTCCCCAAGCCATATGGAGCCATGAAGCCACATGTAAGACATTGGCAAGCCATGAGAATCTATAATTTGTCAACTCTCCTTAAATGGCAAAAGGAGGAGGTCCTTTAAGTACCTCCTAAAAGTCATTAACCCTAAACAAGTTTCCCCTTAACCCAAATTTAATCCAAATATATTTGGATAGTGACTTCTCCTTTCCAAACCAAACTGATTCCTTTGACTCCCCACAGCACCCAAAGCTACCTTGGAAGGTGAACCAAGCCCAAAGTGTTGGGTTGACCCAAACCAAGCCAAAATAGCCTTCACCCATGCCATTTTAATTCAACTACTTTACACATGGCAAAGCTCAATTGGACTCACAAACACCAAGCTCTGAACCTCCTGATGACAACAGTGACCCATGCCTGCCGGCCAGCCGCCTGGATCGCCGGAAAACACCACACCCGAAAGCACCATGTGAGTCTAACATTGAAATTCTCCCCTGCTGAGCTGTCCCATGCCTAATGGCCATCATGGATGTTCTTCTCTTCCCCTGAGCATCTGATCCAAGCCTTCAAACCCCTTGGGAGGCCCTCCAGCCTCTCCTATTTAAACCCCACCTCTCTCGGCCATGAGAGAGGCTGAACAAAAATCTTGAGGAAACTCTGACAAAATCACTCCAGAATCTTCCCCACACCTAGAGCACTTGATCCCCACTGAAATCCCCCTGCCATTTCCTCTCTGTAAGCTCAATTTCAGAGTTGAAATCCAAGCCTAAAACCAGGACACTTCACCACAGTGAGTCAATCCCCAAATTGATTGGATCTACACCTTCACCGGACCAAGAGGAGAAGTTTCCCGAAGAAAGCCCCTTCACCGAGCCAGCCATTGCTTCCGACCTCCGAAGCTTTGTGATCGGCCGTGGTCACTTTTGTACTCAGCAATTCACTGTGCCAAGGGACTTCATCTGGAGCTTGCTTGGACCCAATCAAACGTGACACAACTCTCAGATCGAAGCTTCACTTCTCTGAGCAAAGGTATGAACTCTCTCTTCTTCCCGAGCTTCTGTAGATTCTCCATTTGATATGAATCATTTTCAATGCATGTTTACCGTATGGATGTGTTCGTCTCTTCAAGACGAATCCATAGAGCATAAGAACACAAAAATCCGTTGAGAATCGAGTGAGTTCTTAGGGTTTTAGTGTGGACGGCCACGGGTGCACACTAGTCGTAGACGATGACCAGGAGCCATCAGATCTAGCGTGTATCGAGCGGACGGTCGAGATCGAGCCGGACAACGCAATGGTACATGAACCGCGGGCCCTCGGAGCTCTGAGTCAGATGGCGGCGTCGAATAGGAATGCGCCGCGTGGGCGTTCGGAGCTGCCGAGGATTGCGTGGTGCCGCGTAGATAAGTAGATAAATAGGGATTTTTCTTATTTATTAAATACCCACAACTTCAAAAATGCATAACTTTGTGTAGAAAAATCCAAAAAAAAATAAAAATACCCTTTTGCTCAGTGAACAGAGGAGAATAATGTGGAAAAGAAATCAATTAATTTCATTAAGTATTTTATTTTTAATAATTTATTTACTCTCTGCATTGTTTTAATTCTCCATGCACATAGACAATTCACCATGGCATGAGACCATAGAGCTTTAAAGCCTCCGAACTTGGGAACATTCCCCGAATTTTCCAAGGTCGGAGGCCATCCCTATGAGAAGTTATTGATTTTTCAATCGCATGTTACTCGTTTTGAACATTTTAATTCCAATAATTAGCATATCGAGAAATAAATTCTAGGAAAATTTGGTGATGTTTCTTATGACCAGTAGGAACCTAGGAAAAATAAGTTTTGAGTTAATTCACTTGGAATAACCCTAATTGGTCTAAATACCCAAAATGGAATTTTAATTAATTAGGGTTAACTACACATCAAATTAACTTAAAAACAATTCTCCACTGATCTTTGAGATTAGAGGAACATCTCATAAAAATTTGAAATCAATTAGACTTGATTAACTCCACCAAATGGGTTGATTAAGGGCCTGTTTGGTAGGTCGTCAGCTTTCCTACTTAGCAATGTACTGTATCTGCCTAGTGAAGCAATAAGGGGAAGCAAATATGGTGTATTCATCTGTCTCGTTGTAATTCATGTGAAAACAATGGTGGCGTAAAATGACTGTGATCGCCTCGTTTATTAAAACTGTTTTAAAATTTTGATATATTTATATAGTATACAGTATTTGCAAATGAAATTTTTTTAAAAAATTTTATATTTTAAATATACAAACTAATTTAAATTATATTTTTAAATTTTTATATTTAAAATATATATTTACGAGCTTTATTGTATCTAGATTATATAGTGAATTATTGCTTCAATGCAATAATTCACTATATAAATGAAATTATTTAAGCATATTAATAAAATATTTACGAGCTTTATTATATCTTAATTTAATTTAATAATAAAATATTTACGAGCTTTATTATATCATATTTTTAATAAAATATATATTTGAAAATTTTTATTTTCTAAATAGATTGTTCCAATTAATGAAACATTTAGGAACTTTAAAAAATATGTAACTAAATAATATATGTACATATTTTAAAAGTATTAAAATTTTCTAATGTATAAAAGAACTCTTTTAGTTTCATATTGTTCAGATATCTATATATATTAAGAGCAATAAAAATTTTTTATTTTTAAATCATATGTCTACACAGGATCTGAAACGAAAACACATCAAGAGAATGACTGCATATCTCAAAAAAGTCATTGAGTTTTACAACAAAACATATAGTCCTCTCAAGCACGTGGTAGCAACAGTAGAGTGAAAAAAAACTGTAGGACTATTCCAACAACAACCAACAATATAATAATGTTCACTTTAGTTTTGAGATGTTGTAACTCCCGTGTCACTCGTCTTCCGTAGTGGTCGTACACTCCCCGGCGTCGGACTCGTGAGAATCTGTAAACTATCCGCCCATCGAAGAAACCGCACCGATCTGGAATGTTCCGAGGACAGGCATAAAACTTTCGGCGAAAGCTATGCGGCTGACGTGATGCCAAAAGAGATGTCTGCAGCCCACAGTGACATAGCAATCGGCGAGAGGTAGCCGACGTGCTGGAGCTCATGTTTACCTGAAATTGAAGCACACATGCAGTTTAATTAATTTGAGTACGAAATAGTCAAACAAAATGAAAAGAATCAAGCTAGAGTGTCGAATTGTAAATAATGTTAAGTAAACTACTCAGAGAGAGTGTGAAAGACATACATTGCATTCCTCGACCAAATCACTCCCCAACTAACAATCGAGTAATGTCTTCTCGAAGGGCCGCCATTTCGTTTCGCACCCTCCCTTCTTTTGTACGCATTGGTGCACTATTGTTCTGTTCCCGTGGTTGAGACGGTTCAATGCGGTCCTCAAAACCTTCGATCGTAAGCAACCTCGTCATTTTGATCGGCATGGTCAAAATCAACATCAGTTCGAGTTGGATGCCGCCTGATATAGTTATGCAAGGCCATAGTTGCCAACACTATCTGCACTTGTTTGGGGAACGGATAGGGTGGCATATCTCGAAGAATGACCCATTTCTTCTTCCAAACTCCAAATGTTCTCTCAATAACGCCTCGCAAGGACGAATGTCTCTTATTAAACAACTCCTTTCTCGTTCTTGTTCGATTACTAGCTCTTTCGAAATCTGGAATATGATATCTCTGTATCAGGATATGGTTTAAGATACCCCCTCTGCATTGGGTAGCCAGCATCTACCAAATAATACTTGCCTGTAATGATAGAAAATTTAGTAAGCTATGTGACCACAAACATCAACTATTTATATTACAAATGACCTTACCGTGCGGTGGGTGAGGAAAATTATAGTCCGGCTTCCTTGTTGCAATTTTAAAGAGTCGATCGTCATGTGCGCTGCCCTCCCATCCAGCCAATGCAAATGTAAAGCACATGTTGAAATCACAAACAGCCATTATATTCTGAGTTGTCCTCCCAGAACGACCGATAAAAGCAACTTTCTCGTTATCCGGTACTATAGCATGAACATGCGTTCCATCGATTGCGCCGATGCAATCCTATAGAAACAGAAAAAATTATTTCAAAATGTAATCCATTAAGAAATTATGCTAGTAAACATGTGTACCTTGAAATATGGCATATATCGGTCATCGTTAAGAATCTCTCGTCGGGATCCTCGCAAAACTCGGATCAGTTGGTTTTATTATGTCTTTGGCTAGACTGAGAAGAGAAGCTAAACCAACTGAGAAATATCGGCTTATTGTTTCCGACGAATGCTGGAATCGTTCCATTGCTCCCCGCATTGACTCATTTTGTGATAGTATGTACAGTGTGATGCCCAATACTTCACGGCATGTTGTCCTTGAAGACCCATGAAGTCCATGAGATGTTGTTAGGTCTACTAGCAGATCTCTGAAAACATCATGTGACATGCGGAAGATGTTACGAAATCTCGTTGGGTGTCCTGATATCATTTCACCCATCCATTTTTCTCCAATCTGAGATGAAGTGTAGCAAGGTTCACGATCGACGTACGTATTATAATATTGTAGCATTATATTTATTGCTCGCATTTCTCCTACGCCGTCGGACTTCCTCCGGATTCATGACGGTGTAAACTGCACCTTCAGATTGAACAAGTTACTTTCTATAGAAATCAACAACTGACTAAAAGAAGCAAATGAATAAACTATATTTAGAGACGAAATAACTCAAACATTCCACATTTCAAATAAAAATTGTCCAAACGACAACATCGCTAACAGTACTAATGATAGATGAAATAAAAGCATCAGTTCCAAATCAAATCACAATGTGCGACGGTTATAATAATAGCGTATGTATTCGACTCGTAGCTCTCTGTCAACTGCAGTGAAGAAGTCTCGGTGGAGAGAGTCCCGAAGGAGGTCGATAGCAAAGAAGAAAAGATCACGATCCCCTATAATGTCCGGGTCTTCCCGTAGAAGACTAACAACATGCCTGGACGTCGGTTTTTGAACTCGTGTGGAGCATCATTCGTTGATTCCACCAGTAGTGAGAGCTGCTCTTTCATAGTTGCAACGGTATTTTCTTCCTCTTTTCGATCCGGGCCGCTTCGTACGATTTGTTGATTGCATTTCAGCTTGTTCGTAAACCCGGAGTTCTGCTGAATCGTTTGATAATTCTACGGCAACCTCTTCAGGGGTTGTTTCAATCATTATTTGGCTTGCTGCAGCTGAAAATTTCCCTGTAGCTACTACACCACCAAACATTCTATCTAGTTTGTCCTCCAATTCTGGTTCTATCCCAGCTGTTTTGAACTTTTTGGCCGTAGGAAAAATCTGTAACATCAAATTATATTTCATTAGGAGGGCTAAAAACAAAAAAATGATTTACATTGCAATTATTAATTGAATGATGCTTACCGCAAGTCTTTCAGCCCACCATGTATCTGATGCCGCAATTGTTCGCTTCGATGGATCCCAACCCAAGCCGTCAGATCCTTGTTTTAGGTCCTTCCAAAGTTTCCACTCTTTCTTGAGTTGGTCCCATTTATTTTTTAGTCTGTAGCTCGTCGTAATCTCCGCCCTGTGACATCCTTAAAATTTGTGACAATGTTTTGCCAACCTTCTTTGCTGAAGAAAGAATTTGGCCTATTCCCTTTCTCGACTTCCGCTACGCATAGATCGCAGAAAATTATTTTTATATCCTTCTCCCAAAGTGCAGGAGTAGCAACTTCTTTGTTCTTATTAGCCATACTATGAATAGCACAAATATTAGTTATATCTTAACTTATAAATTGACGTATAATTAACTAACCAACGTACGAGTAAACACAAAGAAGAGAATAATTTACGTGGTTCGGTCTAACCGACCTACATCCACGGGAAAGAAATGATATTTCTTTATTGCTCGAAATAGAGAACAAGTACATAGCATTTCAAAGTACCATAAACACTCAAACTCCAATTTACCTAAAGTTACACACCAATTATACCGGATGTTACGGACTTTATGGAGATACCAATTCCAATGCAATAAGAACTGCATATACCAACTTTCATATAACATGTGTTCAACATAAAATGAATTTCTTTCAATGGGCCGACCTCAAGGAAGCAGCTAGCAAGACCAATTGTATCTCTATAATCAAAGAGCAGCATCCATAGGAAGCTGCTAGCAAGAACAATTGCTAAAAAACATATGCCTTCTCCATCTTGTGTATATTTTTAAGCCCTTCTCATGCAAATCGAAATAAGAACATGCATGTTAAAATAGGAAGTTTAACATGCATGTTAAAATAAGAACATGCATGTTAAACAGTAAGAAAAAGGTAAAATTGAAAGAAAAAATAATCTCTGAACTTCAAAGCATTCGAGCGGGGAGATGCACTTAAAATAGGAAGTTTCTGTTTGTTGTAAGTTAGAACAAAGACATTCCCTCAAATTTTGAACCGAAATGCAGCCTTATATAGAAGCTAAGGGAGATGCAGAGTACAAGATATCTAGGGGAGATGCACTTCAATGCCCCCATCCAACCTCAAAATCACAACTCAACATCAAGAGGCTCACGGCCAAGTCCCAAACCGAACCCAAATCCTTCACAAACACCCTAGAGAGCCCTCACTAAATAGACATAGAGCTCGAGTCCACATAAAGCCCAAACAGAGCACAAACCCGAGCCCAATTCTAAACTAAAGCAGCCTCAACATCAAATCAAACCTCGAAGAGAACCAAAGTCCCAACCCGAGCCAAGATAGGATCAAACCCGAGCCATCGTAAGCACCCGACCGAACCAAATAAATTAGCCCAACTTCAAATTATAACAGCTCAAAGATAAAGCTAAACACAAACCACCATGAAGCAAGAACCGAGCCAACAATAAGCTGCAGCCCACTCAAAACAGAGCCAAGGCAAGGATAAATATCACAAGAGCAAAAACCGGGACATTGCAGTCCATACCAACTGCCATAGTGAGACTGGGGACAAACTTACAATTAAGCTACAAGCAATCCCAACTCAAAGCCAAAGCAAAAGAGGAGCTAGAGAAGTCGACCCCAATCCACATAAAACCGTAAACCGAGCCACAATGAGGCTGGAAGCAAGCCCAACTCCAGGTTAAAGCAGCCTCAATATAGAACCAATATAAGAAGTGCCAAAGGATCCAAACCGAGCACAGCAAGGCTAAAAAAAAAAACGAACCCAGCTTTAAAATAAAACAGTCCCAACACAAAGCTAAAACCAAAAGCGTCAAAAGAGCCAAAACCGAGCCACAGCAAGGTTGAAAACGATCTCAGCTCCAATTCACAACAGCCCCAACATGAAGCTAAAGCCCGAGAAAGCCAAAGAAGCCAACCCAAACCATAGCTAAGCTGGGTGCAAATCCAGCTTTGAATTAAAACAGGGAAGGCAACAAGATTAACAGAAAGCCGAGCCACATAAGGCTAAAACCAAATCTCCAATTGAGCTTAAAACAAAGAATACAACAAGACTTTAACAAAACCGAGCCATATGAGGCTAAAACCAATTCCAACCATAGTTAAATCCAAATCCAACGTAAACTCGAAGCAAGTCCTTCTCAAGAACTCAATTAAGATGAGGCACATACATATTTTTAAAAGCTTAACTACCATGTGCTTGCAAGCAAGAATGAGGATAGGAACTTTTTGAATTAGTTAATCATGCTTCATGAAGGGCTAAGATATAAGAAGCCCCAGAATTAAGTTTCCAAATATGAAAAACATAGAGCCACAATATGCTTTCTATAAGAACAAGCTTGAAACTTCTCAAATTGAACTAAGCTTCTTTTCAACATGCCATCTTAATATAAAAAAAAGTTACAAAGGGTAGAAACCGAAATGGTTCGAACTACAAAACCGGTTGATGCAAGGAATGTCGGTAAAACAAAAAAAAAAAGCCACGAAATACCATGAAATGATCGATCCATATGCCATAAAATAGGTATTGAATCATAAACATCCGAGTTACGTTCCAGACGGAACGAATCGCATACGAACAAGGCGATTTCCCACAACGAATCGCGAACGAAGGGGAAGAAGAAAGGAGTAGAAGAACAACAGGAAGCGGAGGGGGACTCGTGAGAGAAGAATCGTTACCTTGGATTCGCGATTCGCTCTCTATCGGTCGAGGGAAGACGAGCAGGGCTCGCGATTAGGGATTTCCGCAGAATGGCGAAGCGAGGGCGGCGAGAGAGAAGCGAGGGCGGCGAGAGAAAAAGCCTTCGAAGCCGCCGAAGTCGCGACCGCGGGGTTATCCCGCGGTCGGCTTTCGGACGACTTCGCGGCACAGTGCCGCGAATCCGTCGCGAAAACCTCCGTATCCCGCTCAGATTCGCGTCGAACGCACGCGCCGCAGGCTCCAAAGCGGAACCAAACAGGCCCTAAGCCTCTTAAGCAAAATCGGTAAAATTAAACTTTAAAAATTCATAACTCACAAAATACTTTTCAAAAATTCACAAAAATGGTTTTGGAGCTTCTCTAATATCAGAGGAACATAGGAAAATTAAAATTGTAATTTTCTAAAAAAGTTAATTTTTATCATTATTTTAATATTTTTAATAATTAAAAAATAATAAAAATCATAAAAATATTAAAAATCACCAAAATGTCACATTTTGAATTCTAATTACTTAGGAACAAACCAAATATTTTTCTTAAGTCCCTAGGATAATATATTGAATTTTAAAGGCTTAATGTAATTTTTAATATTAAAAATGTATTTTTCAACCTTTTCACTAAAATAATTCTAATAAATCAAAGAAAAATAAGAAAAATATAAAATTTGTTTCTCTGAACTCCTTGAGGTTAGACAGATTTAAGAAAAATATAAAATCCATTTTCCAACTTTAATTTTATTTTAAATGTAATTAATACTCCAAAATTCAAAATAATTCTAATAAATAAAATATAATTCAAAAAATCACCAAAATTGGTTCAAATGGTCCTCTAGTCATTAGGAATATCCCATAATTTTCTTAAGGACATAAACATTTCCTTGGTCATGTTATTGAATTTTCCTTGGAAACCCCTATTTTCCATTAAAAATAATTACATAAATAAATTAAAAACAGAAAAAATCACATTTTCTCCTCTAAAGTCTTAACTGACATGTAAGTGAGGTTACATAAAAATTTTAAGTTCATTTGAGCTTAATTTAGTGAGTTATAGAATTATTAAGCTTGAAGGGCAAAATGGTAATTAAAAATTTCAACCTTTAATTAAAATTTTAGGATTAATCAAAAGGGG
Source organism: Papilionanthe hookeriana x Papilionanthe teres (assembly GCA_022702705.1). NCBI lineage: Eukaryota > Viridiplantae > Streptophyta > Magnoliopsida > Asparagales > Orchidaceae > Papilionanthe > Papilionanthe hookeriana x Papilionanthe teres. Next base: position 23,858,145 of record CM040424.1, on the reverse strand, counting down.
GAAGGGTAAAATATTTGACTTTAAACTGATTTTGGATGATTGAAACTTAAATGATTGAGGGTAGAAACCTACTAACCATTTCAAAAATAATTAAAATACAACTTTAATTAATTAATTAATTGAAATTTTGGGAGAATAATAGAAATTGGAATTATTAAAGTAGGGATATTATTAAGAGGATATTTATTCTTTAATTTAAAAGTCCCTAAATAAACCACTTCAATAATACTTAATTCTTAATTAAAAAAAATTAATTAAAATAATAATCCAAATTAAAATTAAACTAAAATTAAAGTAAATTAAACTAAAATTAAAATTAAATTAAATTAAAATTAAATTAAACTGAATTAAAATTAAATTAAAATTAAGTTAAATTAAAATTAAATTAAAATTAAATTAAATTAAATAAAATAAAATTAAAATTAAATTAAATCAAATTAAATTAAAATTAAATTAAATTGAGTTAAAGTTAAATTGAATTAAATTAAATTAAAATCATTTAACAACAAACCTAAATGAAATCATTAAGAATTAAATCTAAAATAACTTGAACACTATTCCAAACTTAAACTATTTTTTTATAATTAAGTCAAAATTAAAATTAAATCATTAAGTTTAAATCATTAAAATATTTAATAATTTGATTTGCCCTTTTAAAGCTCTTATTATTATAACTCTTAAATGAGGCATCAAGTGAAGTGTTACTTCACTTATAGGATATTCAAATGTCCTAGTTCACTCGAGCAAGATAACAAAACTTAAACTCCTGGATGATTAATTCACTTGTATAATTAAATTCTCTTGGACTTAAAACAATCCTAGAGGTATTGAAAAGATGTTTAAGACTCGTCTTAAGCACTTCCTCAATATGATAGGATGTTTATAAGAACAACTGGATTTAATTATTCTCAGTGAAGAAAAATCATCCTTAAACCAAAACACAAGAACCTAGACGTCATAGGAGATGACTAAGTTATAGGATTAGGACTTTGGTAGACAACCAAAACCTTTCCCTTAGCTTTATCTAGGTACTTGTTGAAACATTTAAATGTCTTAACATGTGTTTTAAGTGCAGCTTGGGATGACGGGAAGACCCTCCGAGTACGCTTTTATTTTATTGTAATTTACTTTATTGCAATTTACTTACATGCACCGTACTTTACTTTTCTTGCTTGATAAACAATCGTTGCATGAAAACCAAAACCTTTAGGATAGTCCTTAAACTGAAACCAAAACTAAATTAAAAGTCATTGCAAGATAAAATTCACCGCCACAATATTTCAGAATATAAAAACAACTCAAAATTTAATCACAAATAGAACAACAAAACTACAATTGCAACTAAATTAAAACGTCTCGTTGAATGATCGGGAATACCTCGGATGATGTAACCCACGTGTTGCTAACGGATTTCCCACGGTCTAAATGAAAGTGTGGAACTCATTCAGTTGAGTTTAGCAAATTCATTTGGACTAAGTGAATTCAATGAAAATAACGGTGTCAGGATGACGGAACCGTGGGATCTTAATCAGTTCTGTTTAACCAACTTTATGATTTGTTTTAATTAAAACACTAAAAATACTTGGATTTTAAGATTTTCTCTAAATCAAAACACTTCTCTCATCTCCTGATTTATGACTTCTAAAACTAAACCTCTGCAACAACAAGGAGCTTGGAGTACAGTGGGCAGCACGGCCATCGTCATCAGCAAAACTCAGGTCTACTTCAGCAAAAGCTTTCTTTGAATTAAATAACCAAGCCATAGGATTTCGAGGTAGTTTGCCTAGTGCAACATAAATCCTCAACTTTTCATTAGGCATTTGCATAATCATGTTATGTAAATTAAGCCCTAACCGGTCTTAGGACTCCGAGGTAGTTGTTTGGTACGACATAAACCCTCACATCTTCGAGGCCGTTTGTATGATCATGTCATGCGAATATAAGTCCTAAATAATTAAAATTGACAGGATCGAAATACTAAATAATTCTTCCTAAATTCAAGCCAAACAAATAGGATAGTTGGGAAGTCACCGAGACTTGTCTCGAATCCGTGACATCCCCTACCTTTCGTTCCTTTGGACTCATAAAAGAAACTGTTCCAAATTTGATCCATTCCCTATTGAAACTTCCAAAAATTCAATCCTTTGAAAACCTTAAACTTTGAAATTCTTGAGAGCAAAACCACTGATCATTATCGAGAGTTTTCTTAAATGATTCCCGTCATTCAAGATGTAATTAACTATAGGGGCTTGCCCTTATAGAGAACTTTAAGAACCCGGGTAATATAAACCCCGGCTTAATTCATTTATATTAAGCAGGGGAACTCGTCGGCTTATAAAATTGGTTCGCAGACCAAACGGATGTCACAAATCTTCTAGTTTATTTAACCGAGCCCCATCATCAAGCAGTGTGTCTATCCTCCGGGATAGATGTACGGTTTGTGGTGCGGTGCTCGTTTATATAAACAATTTGGGATGTGAGATCGGTTTGATTTCATATCTTAAAATTTTCAAACTTAAAATTACTTTCAAAATCAAATACTACTTTCTATATTATATATATATTTAAATTAAATTTAAAATTCGCCGACAACTTCTGTAGGCGACCCCTTTTCAAAATACAACACACAAACCTAAAAATATGCCGACAACCAATTCCCCAATAGGTTTACATAATTGTTCCCCCATTTCTTATTACTACCAGCTGATTATTGTTATTATAGTTAAAGTTTGGATGTTTCTTCCAACCTGGGTTATAATAATTGGAATATGAGTTATTAGGCTTGTTTATGGCATTTAAAGTTTCTAATGATGTTTAGGAATCTATCATTTGGCCTGATGAATTTTTTTTAATCATGGAAATTTGTTGGGGAAAATTCATTCTGAATTGTTCTATCTTCATTGAAATTGCAACAACTTAATTTGCTAACATTGCAAAAGCATCAGATTCATGAACATTGGATACCTTTTTAGGATTTATCCGCTTAAAAGGCCATTGAAAATTATTTGTAGCCATTTCTTCAATTAAAGCATAAGCGTCATTAAACTGGTTATACATCAATGAACCACCAACAGCAGCATCGATAATAGATCTAAGAGATCTAAATAATCCATTATAAAAAGTATAAATTATTAATCAATCTGGTATTGAATTATGTGGACACTGGTCCGACTTTTTTAATTTGCCAAAATTTATGAACTCAAATTTATATATAAATTTATTTAGTTTTCTATTGAGTCACACAATTAAACACAAGTATACGTATCGCTCAAGTAATAGGAGTTTTATAAGCAGTCATGTAAGCCCATAATGCAGTATCCAGTCTCGTAGACCAATCTACTATACTAGGATTTACAGTCTTTTCTAAAATTTATTTAATCTCACGATTAGAAACTTCAGCTAAACCACTGGTTTGAGGATGATAGGCAGTAGAAAATCTATGAACAATATTAAATTTTTCTGCCAATCTTTGAATGTATTTATTCCTAAAACGGGATCCTCCGTCAGTGATAATCACTCTCGGCATTCCGTATCTTGTGAAAATTTTTTTCATTAAGAATCTTGAAACACTTTTAGCATCACAATGAGGTAAAGCTTGTGCTTCAATCCACTTTGGTACATATTCAACTGCAATTAAAATATATAAGTTCTTAAATGAAGGAATAAATGGTATCATGAAATCTAATCCCCAAATATCAAAAATCTCAACTTCTTACATGAAATTCAGAGGCATTTCATTTCTTCTAAATATAGTACCTACTCATTGGCATCTATCACAAGTTTTGATATATCTGTAAATATCTCTAAAAAAAGTAGGCCAATAAAATCTAGCTTGCAAAATTTTATACGCAGTTTTGTCAATCCCAAAATGTCCTCCAAATTCAGAATCGTAGCATTTTTGAATAATCTGTTCAGTTTCTTCATAAGGCACACATCTCCTAATAATAAGATCATTACATTGCTTATATAATAATGGTTCATCCCAAAAATATGCTTTTGCATCACGAATGATTTTTTTCTGTTGCTGCAGAGTTAGTATAGGTGGCAAAATATCGCTTACTATATAGTTAACAATATCAGCATACCAAGGTATTTTCCACTCATTAATATTATAAAGTTGTTCATCAGGGAAACTGTCTGTAATTTCATTGTTGGTATCAGATGATCCATGATATTCCAGTCTCGACAAATGATCAGCAATTTGATTGTCGGTTCCATTTATATCAATAACCACAAAATCGAATTCTTGCACTAAAAGTACCCATCTAATTAATCTTGGTTTAGTATCCCTCTTTTGCATCAGATATTAAATAGCAGAGTGATCAGTATGCACAATACATTTAGTTCCAATTAAATATGATATGAATTTATCAAAAGCATACACAATAGCCAATAAATCTTTTTCAGTAACCGTGTAGTTAATTTGAACATCGTTAAGAGTACTACTAGCATAGTATATAACTTTAAAAATTTTATCATATCTTTGACCAAGAACAGCTCCAATAGCATAATTACTAGCATCGCCCATTAATTCAAATGGTTTCTCCTAGTTTGGTGAAACTATTACAGGTGTTGTGAATAGTTTTTCCTTTAATAACTCAAAGGCATTTGAGCAGTCTTCGGTAAAATCAAATTTCTTGTCTTTTTCTAAAAGTTGGCATAAAGGTTTGGTAATTTTTGAAAGATCTTTAATATAGCGCCTGTAGAAACAAACATATCCAAGAAAACTTCTTACCCCTCTTACTGTAGTAGGAGGTGGTAATTTAGTTATAACTTGAATTTTTCCAGGGTCTACTTCTATGCCATTTTCTGAAATTTTATGCCTTAATATAATTCCTCCTGCAACCATAAATTGACATTTCTCCCAATTTAGAACTAAGTTTGTTCTTTCACATAGCTCCAAAACTTTTTCAAGAAGATTTAGGCATGCGTCAAATGATGTTCCAAACACAGAGAAATCATCCATAAATACTTCTATTCCATTATTAATTAACTTACTAAAGATAGACATCATACATCTTTGGAATGTTGCAGGTGCATTACATAGTCCGAAAGGCATTCTTCGAAAAGCAAAAATTTCATAAGGACTAGTAAAAATTATTTTCTCTTGATCCTCAGGAGCAATAGGTATTTGATGGTAACCGGTATATCCATTCAAAAAGCAATAATACTTGTGTCCAGCAAGTTTATCCAGAATTTGGTCTAGAAAAGAAAGAGGAAAATGATCTTTTCGGGTGGCGGCATTTAATTTTCTATAATCAATACAAATACGCCATCCAGAAACTTCTCTGATAGGTATTAATTCATTATTTTCATTTGCTTCAACAGTTACTCCTCCTTTCTTGGGAACACAATGAATTGGACTTACCCAAGTACTATTCGAAATATGATATATAATTCCAACATCTAACCATTTTAAAATCTCTTTTTTAACTACTTCTTTCATAATTGGGTTCAGTCTCCTTTGTGGATCAATTCTTGGTTTATTATCTTCATTTAATAAAATTTTGTGCATACAAATCAAAGGACTAATTTCTTTAATATCACCTAAAGTCTAACCAAAAGCTTTTTTGTATTTTTTTAATGTATCCATTAATTTTTGTTCTTGAATTTCATTTAAGTCTGAGGATACAATTACTGGTAATGTTGAAAACTCTCCTAAAAATACATACTTCAAATGATTTGGAAGATTTTTTAATTCAATTTTAGGGGATATTACAACAATGGTATTAATGTTTCGTTTTCTGGTGCTGTTGAATTGAGCGTTTCAAATTTCTCTTGAATATTATCAGCTTCTTCGCTACCAATTTCATCTTAATTATCTTTTTTTATATCTTCTTTTTCTTCATAATTTTCCTTAAAATATTTTCTTTTCAGATAATCACATATATCCATTCTGAAACATTCGTCATCTTTTTCTATTGAAGGATATTTCATTGACTTTGAGATGTTAAAGGTAACAGTCGGCATATTTTTTAGTTATGTATTTTGAAAAGGGGTCGCCTACAAAAATTGTCGGTGAATTTTAAATTTTAAATTTAATTTAAATATATATATAGTTTTAAATAATTTGGAAAGTAGCATTTGATTTTGAAAATAATTTTAAGTTTGATAATTTTAAGATATGAAATCAAACCGATCTCACATCCCAAATAGTTTATATAAACGAGCACCACATCGCAAATCGTGTATCTATTCCGAGGAATAGACACACTACTTGATGATGGGGCTCGATTAAATAAACTAGAAGATTTGTGACATCCGTTTGGTCTGCGAACCAATTTTATAAGCCGACAAGTTCCCCTGCTTAATATAAAGAAATTAAGTAGGGTTTATATTACCTGGGTTATTAAAGTTCCCTATAAGGGCAAGCCCAATAGTTAATTACATCCTAAGTGACGGGAATCGCATAAGAAAACTCTCGATAATGATTAGTAGTTTTGCTCTCAAGAATTTCAAAGTTTAAGGTTTCAAATGATTGAATTTTGGAAATTTCAAAAGGGAGTGGATCAAATTTAGAACAGTTTATTTTAGGAGCCCAAAGGAAGAGAAGTAGGAGAAGCTGAGGATCCAAGAAGAATCTTGGCAACTTCCCAAACTATCGTATTGTTGGGCTTCAACTTAAGAGTATATTTAATGTTTCAATCCTGCCAATTTTAATTAATTAGGACTTATATTTGTATGACATAATCACACAAATAGCCTCGAAGATGTGAGGGTTTATGTCGTACCAAATGACTACCTCGGAGTCCTAAGACCGGTTAGGGCTTAATCTACATAACATGATTATGCAAATGCCTAACGAAGAGTTGAGGATTTATGCTGCACTAAGCAAACTATCTTGAAATCCTACGGCTTTGTTATTTAATTCTAAGAAAGGTTTTGTTGATGTAGATTCCAGTTTTGCTGACGACGATGGCCGTGCTGCCCACTATGCTCCAAGCTTCGTATTGTTGCAGAGGTTTAGTTTTAGAAAGTGAAAATCAGGAGATGAGAGAAGTGTTTTGGTTTAGAGAAATCTTAAAGTCCAAATATTTTTAATGTTTTAATTAAAACAAATCTTAAAGTTTGTTAAACAGAACCGATCAAGATCCCACGGTTCCGTCATCCCGGCACCGTTATTTTCATCGGATTCACTTAGTCCAAATGAATTTGCTAAACTCAACTGAATGAGTTCCACACTTTCATTTAGACTATGGGAAATCTCTTTAGCAACACGTGGGTCACATCATCCGAGGTATTCCCGATCATCCAACGAGACGTTATAATTTAGTTGTAGTTGTAGTTTTGTTGTTCTGTTTGTGATTAAATTTTGAGTTATTTTATATTTTGAAATGTTGTGGCGGTGAATTTTATCTTTTTGTGACTTTTAATTTAATTTTGGGTTTCAGTTTTGTGGCTATCCTAAAAGTTTCAGTTTTCATGCGGGGTGACATTCTTGTTTAACATGCAAGAGAAGTAAAGTACAGTGAAAATAAATAAATTACAATGAAATAAAAGTGTACCTGGTAAGCATTCCTATTTATTTTCTCCCTCACTTAAAACACAGGTTAAAGCATTTATATAATTGCAAGAAAACACCTAGGTAAAGCTAAGGGAAGGTTTTGGTTGTCTACCAAAATCCTAATCCTATAGCTAGTCAATTCCTATGACGTCTAGGTTCTTATGTTTTTTTATGGATGATTTTCTTCACCAAAGAACAATTAAGTTCAATTGTTCATCTAAAACATCACATCGTATTGAGAAAGTGCTTAGGACGAGTCCTAAACATCTTTTCAATACTTCTGAGATTATTTTGAGTCCAAATGAATTTTATTGTACAAGTGAATTAATCATTCAAGGGATTTAGTTAAGTTTTGCTTCTTACTCAGTGAACTAGGTTGTTCGATTATCCTATAAGTGAAGTGACATTTCACTTAATGCTTTATTTAAGAGTTATGATAATGAAAGCCTTTAGGGGCAAATTAATTTGTTGAAGATTTTAACAATTCTTAATTAGAAAATTGGAATTGATGATTTTGAAATGATTTGGTTTAGTTATAAAATTTTAATTAATAATTTAAAGTTTGGAATATTGTTCAAGTTGTTTCAATTCTATTAAATCTTTATGTTTTAATGATCTTAATATTTTAGATTAATTTTACCATTTTAAATTTTCTTAGGTTGGAAGAGGTGTTTAAATTATTTATTTTTATTAAATTTTAATGACTTTATTTGGATTGATTGTAATATTTTAGGTTGATTTTAATTAGTTTAATTTTTTTTACACATTTTTATTATAAATTGTTTTGATATTGATTTTTAATGTTTCAAATTTGTTTTAGGTTTGTATTCAAATGATAAATTAATTTAACTGTTCTCAATTTAATTTAATTAAGTTATTAAATCACTTAATGTTTTAAACCTTAATTAAATGAAGGGTTATTTTCTTTTTAATCATTAATTTCAATTATCATTTTAAGTTTAATTAAGAATTAAATTGTTATTAAAGTAATTTATTTAGGGACTTCAAATTAAAGAATTGGTATCTTCCTAAGTCACATCCCTAATAATCCAAAATTTTAATTATCCTCCCAAAATTTAAATGATTTAATTAATTAAAGTTCCATTTTGATATTTTCAAAGTGATCAATGGGTTTCTAACCCTTTACTCTGTAAGTTTCAATCACCCAAGAGGAAATTAAGATCAGATATTTTACCCTCCCTTTTGATTAAACCTCAAGTATTAATTAGGGTTAAAATCCTTTAATTACCTTTATGCCCCTTTAGGCTTATTTATTTCATAACTCATCAAATTAAGCTAAAATGAATTTAAAATTTTTATGTAACTTCACTCATATGTCAATTAAGACACTAGAGGAGAAAATGTGATTTTTCTGAATTTAATTTAATTTATATATTTATTTTTGTGAGAAAATGAGGGTTTTCAATAAAAATTGAATAACATGACCAAGATGAGGTTTCTATCCTTAGGAAAATTGTGGGATGTCCCTACTAACCAGAGGACCACCTAGACCAATTTTGGTGATTTTTTGAATTATATTTTATTTATTATAATTATTTTGAGTTTTATGGTATTAATTAATTATAAAATAAACTTAAAGTTGAAAAATTAAGTTTTATATTTTTCTTAAATCCTTCTGACCTCAAGGAGTCCAGAGAAGTAAATTTTATATTTTTCTGATTTTTCTTTGATTTACTAGAATTAATTTAGTGAAAATGTAGGGAAATTCATTTTTTAATATTAAAAATTGTCCTAAGCCTTTAAAATTCAATTCCTTAACCTATAGACTTGAGAAAAATATTTGGTTTGTTCCTAAGTGATTAGGAGGCAAAATGTGACATTTCTATGATTTTTAATATTTTTGTGATTTTTATCATTTTTTAATTATTAAAATATTAGAAATATGATTTAAAATGAAAATTTTAAAAATTCCCAATTTTAATTTTCCTAGACTCCTCTGATAACAGAGAGCCCTCAAAATCATTTTGGTGAATTTTTTAAGTTTATTTTTAGGTTTTATGAATTTTTTTAATTTTAAAAATAGTCATACAACTTAAATAATTCATTTAATGGGATAAATTATTTCCAATTGACTTCAAATTTTTATGTGAGATTCTTTGCATCCTAAGTGACAGTGGAGAATTATTTTCAAGTAATTTTGATGTGTGGTTAATCCTAATTAATTAAAACTCAATTTTGGGTGTTTAGACCAATTAGGATTATTCTTAAGGAATTAAACCAAACCATAATTTTCCTAGGGTCCTCTGCTCATAAGATACCTCCCCAAATTTTTCTAGAATTTTCTAAGTAACATGCTGATTACTGGAATTAAAACATCAAAACAGACACATAAATTTGAAAAATCAATATCTTGCCACAGAGATGGTCTTTGGCCTTGGAAAATTCAAGGAATTTCCCAAGAACAGAGGCTGCAAAAGCCCTATGGTCTCACGCCACGCTGAATTGTATGCATGCATGGAGAATTAAAATATTGAAATCAGTAAATAATTAATTAAAAATAAAATACTCATCAAAATAACTTAATTCTTTTTCCACATTGTTCTCCTCTGTTCACTGAGCAAGAGGTATTTTTATTTTATTTTTGTGATTTTTCTACACAAAGATATGAATTTTTGAAGTTTCTGGTATTTAAATAAATCAAAAATACCCTATTTTTCTATTTAAACCAGTCAGCACCGCGTCAACCTCGGCAGCTCCGAAGCTCCACGTAGCGCATTCTCATTCGGCGCCGCCATCTGACTCAGCACCACGCGGCCAGCGGTTTCTGCCCCGTTTCCTGGTTCGACGCGATCTGAGCCGTCCATTCGATACACGCGCGAATAGACGACATCCGCTCATCGTCCCCGAGCGCCCTAACCCGAGAGCCGTCCACTTTCTAAGCTTAATATCTCACTCGATACTTAACCAAATTAAATGTTCTTATGCTCTATGAACTTGTCTTTATGAGTAGAACATATCTATACGGCTAACATGCTATGAAATTGAGCCAAACAAAATGGAGAATTCACAGAAGCTCGGGAGGAAGAAGAGATCCATACCTTTGCTCTGAGAAGTGAAGCTTCAATCAGAGAGTTGTGGCACCTTTGATTGAACCCAAGGAAGCTCCAGATTAAGTCTTTAGCTCTGGTGAATTGCCTAGACCCGATTTCCACCATTCCCGATTTCAAAGCTTGGCCGACATAAGAAATGGCTGGCCTAGAGAGGGGACTTTTGTTGGGGAACTTCTTCTCTTGGTCTGGTGAAGGTGTAGAGTCAATCAATTTGAGGATTGGCTCTCTGTGGTGAAGTGTCCTGGTTTTGGGCTTGAAATTAAACTCAGAAATTGAGCTCACTGAGAGGAAATTAAGGCTGGATTTCAGTGGGGATCAAGTGCTCTATGTTTGGAGAAGGGTCTGGAATGATTTTGGCAGAGTTTTGTTAGGGTTTGGTTCAGTACCTTGTTTGGCCGAGAGGGGGTGGTGTTTAAATAAAGCTGGCTAGAAGGCTTCCCAGGGGGGTTTGAAGGCTTGGATCAACTGCTCAGGGCAAGGGAAGAACAGCTGTACTGGCCATTGGGCATGGGACAGCTCAGCTAGGAAAAATTTGAAAGTTTGGCTCACATGGAGCTCAGAGAGGTCAGGGCTTGATGTTTGTGAGTTCAATTGGCTTTGGCCATGTGTAAAGTGGTTTTATTAAAATGGAAAGGGGGAGGGGCTATTTTGAGTTCAAATGGGTTTAGCCATGGTTTTAGGCTTGGTGCACCACCCAAGACTTGACTTTGGGCTGAAAGGAATCATTTGGGTCAGCTGAATTGGAGTGGTGAAGTCTCCATCCATGGTGATGTGGCTAAACTTGTTTTAGAGTGTAGCATAAATGGGGTTAAAAAGTGATAATGAAGGGTTAATAAAGAACCCCCTCCTCTTGCCATTAATGGCTTGTTGAGGTGTCCAAGACTTTCATGGCTTCCATGTGGCTTGTGCATGGCTTCTTGGCTCACATTTGGCTTGGGAAATGGCTTGGTCAATTTCATGGAAGTAGGTTATTTGGAATTTTGAAAACATTGGATTTTTATGGGATTTGTCATGATGCCATTTTGGTTTAATCAAAATGATAGATTTTGGATTTAGGGGGTAGTTTTAATTAAATGGGCATGATGAGACAATATCACATGGGCTTTGGAATAAGTCTTGGGCCTTTGAAATTGTTTTTGGATGGGCTTTTAAATGCTTTAGGGAAGTGGTCTTTTATATTTTAAAATAAACTTTTGGATGAAAATTTTGGTGAGGGGTTGTGTCAAATAAATGTTGCAATTGGTTTAAGAATGTGTCATGAGTAATTTGGAACAAGTTTGGGGTGATTTTGAGTTGAATTGGGTTTAATTTGGGTATTTTTGGTAATGGGGCTAAAGTGGATCAAATTGGGCTAACATGGGTTAAGGTTGGGCCAATGTTGGGTTTGATGTAAAATTAATGTTGAAAAATGTTTATGGGATTACAACAAAGAGTTTTCAATTTTGTTTGGGCTTTGATTTTAAGATTTGGGCCTATTTGGGTTCATGATTAGTTTAGGCCAAATTGGAGATTTTTTATTTGGGTTAGGTTTGGGTGAAGTTTGGGTTCAAATTTTGGGAAAATCAAGTTAGTTTTTTGTTTTTGGGGATGTTAGGAAGTTTTTTAGAAAGTATTTGGGGCTAATTGGAGTTGAGTTGGGTTTGTATGGGCTAAGTTTAGGTCATGGGCCAAAATTGGGCTTTAAGCTTCAAATTGAAATTGGATCCACATGTTGGTCAAATTGGGCTTTGATTTGGTCTAAATTGTTATTAGGGATATTAAATTGAAGCTTAGGATTGAATTGGATCAAAATTGAGGTCAATTGGAGAGGTTTGGTTGGACATTGGGCTCTCTTAGGTTAAAAATAGGTCAAATTAGGGGTTTTGGTAAAAGTGGGCTAAATTGACAAAATTAATTTATTGTGTAGTTGAAAAAAATGAAATTGAGAATATTTGGGATTTTCTGGAATTTTTTGGGAATTTTTTGGAATTTTTGGGTTAAAAGGGTATTTTGGGTATTTGGAGGTTATTGGGGGGTATTTTGAAAATTTTGGTATATTTGACCAAGGATGATCAATTTGAGTGGTGGGAAATGTTTATGACTGATTTTGAGGAATTTTGGGTAATTTAGGGAATTTTGCAAATTTTTGGCAATTTCAAGGGCATTTGGTAGGCTTGGTGGGTTTAGGGTCCCGGGGGTCAAAAATTGATATTTTTAAAAAATGAAGGTTGATCAAGTGTGAGCAAAATGAAATCATTTTAGTTGAGCCATGAAGCCATGTTAAGCTCACAAGAGCCATGAGAGGACTCATTTTAGACATTCACTATGTTGTTCCTAACCCTCTTAGCAAGGGGCCTAGGGGTTGAGGTCCATCCAAATGAATTACATACATGAGTCAGGGAATTAAATTGGGTAAGAATGATTTTAGGGTTGGAATGTGTGTGAGAGTGTAGTGTGTGTGCAAGTCAACCCTCACTAGACCAGACCATCCAGGGTAGTCCTATGTCCATAGAGTCCTGTAGGAAACTCATCCTTTAAACCTCTGCATATTGATTTTAACCCTCCAAGTGGTTTAGGGGTTTACAATCAAACATGTGAGGTTTAAAGGGAGTTAATAAGTGGTTTGAATTTCTAAGTGGTGGATCCCATTTCTAGTCCTCTAGGATAGTCAAAGGGAAAACCTATGGCTAGATTCTAAGTACTAAGGAGAGAAGAAAAGACCTCACCAAAAATGAGGTCAACAGTAACTTCTTGATCATTTACTCTCATAGTCAATTCTCCTTTTTGAACATCTATCATGGCTCTTCCTGTAGCTAGGAATGGTCTTCCTAAAATGATTAGAATTTCTTTATCTTCATCCATATCTAAAATGATAAAGTCCACTGCAAAAATAAATTTATCAACATTGACCAGAACATCTCCTACAACTCCTTTAGGATGTGTAATAGATCGATCAACTAACTGTAGAGTTACAGAAGTTGGTGCAATCTCTCTAATTCCCAACCTTTTAAAAGTTGATAGAGGCATCAAATTTTTGCTAGCTCCCAAATCACATAATGCTCACCCATAAAATTTTTCACCAATAGCACACGGGATAGTGAAACTACCAGGATCTTTAGTTTTTCAGGAAGCTTTCTTTGAATTATAGCACTACACTCTTCACTGAGTGCAACAGTTTCATGATCTAGTAACTTCCTCTTTTGTTGAGTATATCCTTCGTAAATTTAACATAATCAGGCATTTGTTCCAAAGCTTTAACAAAAGGAATATTTATTGACAATTTTTTCAAAATGTTTAAGAATTTAGCAAATCTTTTTCTTTTATCTTGTTGTATTAGTCTTTGAGGAAATGGTGGTGGAGGTCTTTCAGCAGTAATTTTCATTAGTTTCAGAGGAAAATCAGGAAATAAACTTTCATTTTTTCCTTTAGTTTATTCTTTTTCTTTTTCAACTACAGTTTCTTTTTAAACTCTTGTTTCCAACTCTTTTCCAATTCTCAATAAAGTAGCCTTAATTTGTTATTTTCCTTGACCTTTAGGATTTACTTCAACATTGCTAGGTAAAGTTCCAACAGGTCTATTACTTCGTGCAGTAGCAATTTGCCCTAATTAGTTTTCTATGTTTTAATGGAAGCTCCTTGACTTTGTAATTGATTACCCATATTCAAAACTAATTCTTCCATAGATAACTTCTTCTCCTTAAATTTTGAATTATTATAAAAACCTGGTGGATTAGAAGGTCTATAATTAGAATTACCCTGGTTGTTTATATTTCCTAATGGGTTTACAGGATTGTTCCCCCACTGAGGATTAACAGGATTTGCATTACCTTGGTTATTCCAATTAAAGTTTGGATGATTCTTCCAACCTGGATTATAATAGTTTGAATAAGGGTTATTTTGTCTATTATTTATTAAATTTATAGTTTCATATGAAGATTGAGTATCTACGATTTGTCCTTATTAATTTTCTTCTAACACTGGAGGTGTTTGAGAACGATTCATTCTGTATTGATCTATTTTCTTTGAAAGAGCAGCAATTTGAGAAACTATCATAGTTAAAGCATTAGAATCATGAATACTGGCTACTCTCTTAGGATTTACCCTTTCAGCAGGCCATTGAAAATTATTGGTATCCATTTCTTCTATTAACGCATAGACTTCTTCAAAAGGTTTAGACATTAGTGATCCACCAACGATAGCATACAATAATAGATCTAAGAGATCCTACTAATCCATTATAAAATTTATGAATAATTAACCAATCAGGTAAAGCATGATGTGGACATTTCCTAAGAAGTTCTTTAAATCTTTCCCAAGATTCATATATCGATATACTGACAGAAAATTGTAATATCATTTCTAAGCTTAGCGGTTTTAGATGGTGGAAAATACTTCGATAAGAATTTTGTGAAAGTTCTCCCCAAGTTCTAATAGATCCAGATGCTAACGAATTTAACCAAGCCTTAGCCTTATCCCTTAGTGAAAAAGGAAAAAGTATAAGTCTGACAGCATCATCAGACACTCTGTCATACTTAAAAGTATCACAAAGCTCTAAGAAACTTACTAGATGTAAATTAAGATCTTCATTTGAAGTTCCAACAAATTGATTGTTTTGTACCATTTGGATAATTACAGGTTTAAGCTCAAATGAATTAGCAGGTACATCAGAATTTTGGATAGTTAAGTGAATTTCATCTAATGTAGGGTTAGCGTAATCTCTTAGTGGTCTAGATTGATGTTCATTTTCTATTCTTTGGTAGTTTACGTTGTTTTCCATTGTTTCAGAATTTATAGGTTCTTTACTTAGTTTTCTAATTCTCCTAACAGTGCGTTCTAATTCCGAATCTTAGGGTATAAGATTTTCAGAACCAAATTTACGCATACAATCGAAATCAGTACACAGCAAAATAGTTAACTAAATAAGTTACAATTCTATTAAAAAGTTTTCTAACAGTCATAAATTGTCCGTTACTCTAATTATGTTATATTCCCCGGCAACGGCGCCAATTTAACATGGGAGCATAAACTCCGCGCGGCGGACACTTAGAGTAATTTTAATTCTTTTTGTAACAAGTATATAATATATTCTTTAATCGCAGAGTTACTCTTTAACGCAAGTATACATATCGCTCAAGTAATACAAGGCTCTAATGGAGTCCTGGATATTGATCCCACGAGGAATATTATAGAGGCTACATACTAGGATTATATAAATCAATTCAGAATCACAACTAAATCAAAATTGCCTATCTGTCACTAATACGCAATCTACAATAATATGAATTTTTAATTAATCTAGTTCTACTAACAGATAACTAATTCTACTAAAGTGAAGTTCAAATATATAAGCAAGATTCTTTCTCCTTTGTTAAGATATTTAAGTGAATAGATAATTAGAATTAGTTTAAAATGGTGTTGTTCCAAATAGGAGCATACCTATTCTTTACCCTTTGGTCCAGGCATAAAGAACATTGACTAATTCTATGCTTGGTTACTGAATCTGCGGCTAGGCTGGGAGGATATCGGCGAAGCTCCCACGTTCCCCTCGCCTGAGGGCTAACATCTACACTTCAGCACCCAACCAATAGGACCGATTTGAGGATTTTAGCTTGTCACTCTAAAATCTCCAATTCTACGCCTGATGAATATTATTTCCCTATTTATTGCACCCTACTTCCAAGGAATTTGACCTCCCTGAATCTCAGATGTAATCTTTAATATAGTTGTTAAACTCAACATATTTTAACTATTCAATTGGCCAGATTGAAAGTAAATTAAGATCTAAGTAAAAGATTATCACAACTTCTTTAAACTTTTTATGGCACACTAACTCTGTTTACCATTTCACAAAAATATCAAAACAAGGAGAAAGATAGAAAAACTACTCAATTTTCATAGAGAGGATACAATAAAACTTGGATTTCATATAGAAAAGTAAAGTTCTACAAACTAAAGTAAAAAACACAACTTATCTTAAATTCTTACCCAAGCAAACTCCTTAAAGTTCCTCTAAATCTCTTCCTTTCTTTACAATACGTGAAATTCTCCTTCGAAACGGCAATGCAGAAGAGATCTCTCACTTCCTTTCCACTCTTACAATCTTTGGAAGAATTCCTCCTAAATATCTCTATCTGAACTCACTATTAAACACTCTCACATAACAACAATGGACACTAGTGGACTCTCTATTTGACACTAAGTGACTCTTAGAAGACCCCAAAAGGACTTGTTAAGAACTCTCAGTGACCTTTAGAGGAACCAAAAAGGACACTTTCTCGGCCTAGAAGTGTTCTTTTTAAAGTTGTTGAAGAGGATCCAAGGGTTTTCCAAGCATCCCTTCGAAAATCGTCCACATTCGACATATTTTGTGAAAGAACCGTCGATCCTGCCGTCGGCGGCCTCGAGCTTAGCCGTCAGTGGCCTTCTAGAAACACTGCCATGAACTGGCCCCGCTGTCGGCGGCCTCCCTTGAAATATATTCTGAACTCTCGGGAAAATCACGCCGTCGGCGCCATCGACCTCGCCGTCGGCGCCCTAGGTCAAATTTTCATAATTTAGTTCTTTTTTCTCCAAATTCGCTCCTTTTTGCATATTTTCGCCCCATTTTCCTTAAATCTTTATACCTACAAAAAAACACCAAAACTATCCTTCTTTAAAGTGCAATATCATCAAAAACCGTATAAAATAGGCATGAAATTCTTAACATTTTTTTCTTGGGTCAGTTAGCATAATCTCTTAAAGGTCTAAATTCTTGATAGATTTCAGAATTTTGATTATTTTGATTTGTCATTTCTTGAATATTTTAATCTTTTTCTGTATTTTTAATTTTTCTAATTTTTTCTTATAGTTATTTCTAATTCAGAATCCTAAGACACAAGTCCTTCAGAACCTGAACTGCGCATATACTATTATAAAACACAATAAAATAAAATCATACAATCAAAACAACAATTTCCTAAAATAAATCTAACAGGTTTAAATAAAACTTTAAAAAGTAAAAATTAGTTTTTCTTAAAATTTTCTTTTCAAATATTATTTGACTTTATTTCCCCAGGAATGGTCCCAAAAACTTAACCCCCGAATATTTATGCTTATATTTTATATATGAATTTATAATTCTTTTTAATGATATCTCCTTCTTTACAACGGTGCCAAAAATTTGATGTCAATGTAAATAACAATTTTAATTTATATTATAAAATGGGATACTACGCAAGTATACATATCGTTATCAAGTAATGTAGGAATTGCTGATTAAACCCCAAGACATCGAACCCAAAGGGAAAGTGTTAAATAAAAAAAATAGAGAAATAACTTTTTACTTTTTAAGAAAGATCTTACCCAAATTAAAGATAATATTCTATGAAAGAAAATTCTATTTATTTTGTTAATTTTTATAATTTGAAATGAAAGTGAACAACTACTTCAACTAGATTATTTTAAGGTGAAAGCAAATGTAAATAAAATATTTTTTTTCTTATTATAAATCAGTAACAAGACATGGAATTATGTTGTGGAAGTATCTAAAATGTGTTGTACCAACTACGAGCAATTATATTCTTTGCCCTTACTAGAGATGCTATAAAGAACATAGGTTAATCTATTACTTTATAAATCTTGGAGCCAGGTTAGGCAGGAAAGATACTAGCTCTCACTCTAGAGTTTCCTCTTCTCCCCCCACCTGGGAGATAACATCTCGTATCAAAATATAAAACAATAAATCGAATTGGGAGCTTTAGTCTATCACTCTAAAGTCCTCTAATTCTACACCCATCAAAGTATATATCTCTTTTTATTTGCACTCAATTATATGGATTATATTCTCACACATATAATCTCATGTGATTCTTTCCAATTGTTAATTGAGACTCCATACCGGTTCTTACATGTTCTCACAACATATATTAACATCTTAATTGGCAAAATCAAGAAGTAAATGAAGTGCAAGGTTTTGAATCATCACAACTTCTTCCACCATAGATTTCATATACTTCACACAACATCCCTCAATAACTTTATTACTTCATCATCTTAAGGAAAATAAATAAACAAAACTACTTAGAATTCATGGATAAAACACAGTCACAACTTGGTTTTAGAATAGAAATCATAGTGAAAACATAAGAAGTTACAATAGAAAATGAAATGTAATAACAAAGGTAAAGACTTATATGTAAATCCTCTCCACTAAACTCTTGAAGTTCCTTTAAAAACTTTTCTTTTCCTTACAATATCCCTTAGAGGTTGGCGCCCAACTCTAAGGACTTCAATTCTTACTTCTAATCCAAATACAACCTAGAGTAGAAATGGTGAAATGGAATAGTGTGTTACTAAAATAACTCTCCTACACAATAAACATAAACCACACTCTCTAACAATAACCACTTTTCTGATTTATAAGCCCTCTTTTTATAGTTTTCCAACAGGTGCCTTCGTATCTCTTCATATTGGGTCCAGATTCAATGAATCCTCCAAAAGATACATCCATTCAAGAGTAATTTTAATTAATTTTGGCGTCAATAAAACACCCATGTTTGTACCAAGAGATGCCTAAAAGTCCCCCCTCAAAATGGTGCCAAAAATTAAATAACTCCTCTTTGGTAACTATCGCGCGTAAGCACGAGGTCTCAGTGCTTAGCCGTGAGTCTTCTGGCGTGTAAACTCCAAATATGGGCACATAGCCACGGGGCTCTGGCGCGTAAGCACCATCTGGGCGCTTAACCGCCACATATCAATTTCTCACATTGCTTCATTTTTGCTCCAAATTTGATTTTTTTTCACTCCTTTTATCACAATCATCCATTTAATTATACCTACAAGAAAATTACACAAAATACCTTCCATTAAAGTGCAATATCATCAAAAATAGGTATAAAAATGTGTATAAAAATACTATATATTTTAGGTGTATCAAAGGTCTACTCATAGTTATTACCAGTTAGTGTATTCCCAAGGAGAAAGACACATGTTGCCATCAATTAACTATATCTGATGAAGTACTATGCAACGTGACATTTTGAAGGACAATTTTTGTTCCAAGAATTGCTATGTGGCCAGTGTTGTGACTGGGTCTGTTGACCTTACTTTTTTTTAGGTCTAGTCTTTCTTCTTAGGAGCCTAGGATCTAGTCATAAGACTTTCCTATTGAATATTCTAGAAGAATAGTGATGGAACCCTTCCCCATTAGAAATTCTAAACACTTTTTACTCCTCTTGGAGTTGTACATGTTTAGTCCTAATCTCAAGCACTTAGTAGGTGGGGGTCAAATGTGAGGTAGCTTAAGAAGGAATTCCTATAAGATGGTCAAGTCTTATGGTCAGCCCTGGGTGATCTAGTCTTAGGCAAGCTTGTACACACACACTTGAACCCTAATCGCAGTTGTTTTAAATAACTATTTAAAAAGTATTTTTCAGTTCAATCACAAAGTATAATCAGTTTAATAAGAAAACAACCAATTTATTTGCAAGTATACGTATCTCTCAAGTAATACAGGGCTTTAATGGAGTCGTGGCTATCGATTCCACAATGAGGACGTAAATCTTTAAAGTGTAGCACAAAAATCCAATATTCAAATTACAATGCAACTACAGTAAAGACTAAAGTTGCTAAAGTTTAAAGATCCTAAAGATTCTAAGATCACTAAAGTACTTTCTAAATTTTGAAATAAAGTTAACGATCACTAAACTAAGTTTGTATTGAAAAGTTCAAATTTGGAGAAAGTGTCCTCCCCTTTTCAATGATGTTATGATGAGTGAATGATAAAGATTGGTGAAATTTTGTATTGTGTCAAATAGGAGCTTACCTATTCTTGACCATTTTCTGAGTGCTATAAAGAACATCGGCTAATCGTAGGTTTAGTCCCTAAATCTGTGGTTAGGCTGGAAGGATACTGGCTCTCACTCCATAGCTCCCACTTCCCTTCGCCTGAAGGCTAACTTCACTTTAGCTTTCAAACACTATGACCAAATTGGGGATTTTAGTCTTTCACCGTAAAATCTCCAATTCTACGCCCAATAAACAAATTTCTTTATTTATTTGCACCCAACCCCATGAACTACATCACTCATTCATGGACGTAGAATGTGATCTTCACTTCTGTTGTATAACACATAGTCCATTCAGATCGTATGTTTAACAATAAATTTTAACAATTCAATTGGCCAGATCAAAAAGTAAATGAAGTACAATGTCAAAAACCATCATAATTTCTTAACATTCACATGTCACATCAAATCAAAATCATCACTTCACCATATCTCGTTGTAAGGAGAAAGATAAAGAAATATACTCAGAATTCATGAAGAATATATGACCAAACAAGGAGTTTATATATAAAAGGAAAGTCATATAAACAAAACCTATCTCCATTTTTTCCCCAAGCAAATCCATTGAAGTTCCTTTGAATCTCTTTCCCTCTTAGTAACAACACACAATTCCCTCTTATAACAGTAAGGAAGATACAATCTCTCACTTTCTTTCTCCTCCTACAACTCTTAGAGAAGAATACCTCACAAAGCAATACTTTCACACACCAAACCCTAGACTCTAAACTCTCTACAATGACCAAACTCTCACTTCTACACACTTTCACACTTTTTTGGTGTCAAATTCACTTTAAAATAGTTTAGGGATGAATTCCCAGAGATTCCTCAAGAAACCCTCCAAATGTTGTCCAAATGCATTGAATCTACCCTCAACAGACATTTGACTCCGTCGGCGCCTTTTCTAGGCGCGGACGGCGCCCATAGCATTTTAATTTCTCGTGCTCTCTGGATTTAGGCACATCAGCACCCATTACGGCGTCGTCGGTGCTAGAAAGCAAAATTCTAGATTTTGCCTCTGTTCACTCCAAATTAGTTCCTCTTTACTTCTTTTTCCTCTAATTGCATAAAATCATCATACATGCAACAAAACATGAAAATACCTTTCTTTAAAGTGTAATATCACCAAATATGAGTAATATATATATATATATATATATATATATATATATATATATATATATATACATATATATATATATGAAAAATCCAACATATTTTTGGTGCATCAAACCCCACACTCTCACTCACTACCTAAAGTCCAAACCAAACATGCTTAATTTGATTCCTTACTTCTTTTAGAGACTCATGTGGGTGGTCCCCCAAATTTTCCCAAAATTGCCCAATTCCTCAAATTCTCTTCAAAAATCCTTTTAAATCATTCAAATTACCTAAAACACCCTAAAAATCTCAAAATAACCAAAATACCCCTAAATTTGCGAAAATTACCAAAATGTCATTTGTGCCCCAAAAATTCCCAAAATTCCCAAAATCTCCAAAATCACTCCAAATAATCCCAAGATCAATTCAAACTACTCCATTAAGCCCAATTTGACTAAATTGACCAATTTTGACCAAACTTCACAAATTGACCTTAAAGCCCCAAAATCCCCACATCACCCCAATTTCCACCAAATTGACTTCAATCTTACCCAATTTCAATTCCTAACCAAAATTCACCTTGTCTAATCCTATCTAAAACCAATTCCAAGTCTAATTGAACCCAATTTCAAGCCTAAATTCTAAGACTAAATGAATTGCCCCAAATTAACCATATTCTCAAATTTCCCCAAATTGAATCACATAATCAAATCAATTTCTCTTATTTTGAATTCTAAACTCTTGACATCATTCCTATAAATCAATTTGAATCCTCAATTGTCCTTGACGTAGCCTTAAATCTCACTCAAATCTCACCAAGGTCAAATGCACCAATTTTTCCCTAAAGTCAAAATTCATTTGTATTGAACTTCATAACCCCTCAATCTTCAGCCCAACTAACTTCTTAAAGCCTTGTGACAATATCTTTGATCAAATTGATCAATAAATTGACCCATAATTTAACTCAAACCCAACCAAGACCCAAGTCCAAGCCAAAACCCCAATTTTGAATCCAAGACCTAAACTTAACCAAATCAATTCAAATTGACCACACCATAGCCACCACAGTAACCATTGGAACCCTAGAACCCAAGCTAGATCCACCAAGCCCAACCTACCAGAGCTATGGCTGAAGGAGCCCAAGAATAAGGGGATCTCTTCCATTATTTGGCTATACCAAATATATCTTTACCATCAACCATCAAGACACCCAACTAGTCACCATTAAGAGCTCCTCTGGCCTCCCTGACCAAGCTAGCAACTCCCCTGACTTGGTTGGCCAGCATAGTCACTGGAGAACCTAAAAACAAAGAGCCACCTCACTATAAGCCAAATTTAATACCACCCATCCAATGTGGCTAAACCCGACCACTCCCTTCACGACCAAAGATGAGGATGATCAAAGACCTAAAAAAAACTCTGTCAAATGTTTCCTAGACCCTCTAGCAATTGAGAGAAGCTCATCACCACCATTCTCCAACCATTGCCCCCACTCCCTGAAGCTAATTTCATCAGCTAAAATTAGGCCAGAGATAGGACACCTCTCCAAACCTCACAAAACCTAAAATTAATTTTTCCCTTAGCTTCCTCAGAGCTAAAGAGGAAGCTTCCCACTAAAGGCCCCATCTCCAAAGCCCTCTACACCGCTTTCTCCTCAATCTTTCCACCTATAGGAAGATGTCCTGCACAGATAATTCACAAGGCCAAAGTGACACATCCAGGAGATTTGCCAGGCTCCACTGAAGCTTCTGCAAGCATCTAATTGAGGCCACACCTCTTGGACAAAGATATTGATTTATTCCCCCAAATCAAGCTCGGTTTGGGTCATTATGAAGTGAACTTGTATTCATACTCAATTAACCATATGAATGTGTTTGTTTTGAGTAGATGAAGCTTTTGAAACAAATCCAAAGTGATTTGCTTAAGAATCAAAAGAGATATTACGGTTTGAATGTGTGCGGTTCATAGTTCACACCGGATGAAGATGATGAACCAAAACAGTCGGATCGAGCATGTATTGGACAGACGGCCAAGATCACGCTAAACAGAGCTTTGATACATAAAAATCTTGTCGTGTGGCAGCTAACTCAGGTGGCGGCGTCAAATGGTGGAGCTACGCGTGTGAGTTCAGAGCGTCATAGGATCCAATTAGCGCTGATTGGGTTAAGTAGAAAATTCAGATTTTTAGTATTTATTTTAATTCCAGAAATTAGAAAATTCATATCTTGGTGTAGAAAAATGATAAAAATAAAATAAAAATACCCTTTTGCTCAGTAAATAGAAGAGAATAATATGAAATAAAAATAAAAAATTATTTATTATGTATTTTATTTTTCAATAATTAAATGCTCAGAAAATTATTTTAATTATAATGTACTAAATATTCATAACCATGACATGAAATTTTTAGGGCCTCTTGGCTCCATCCTTAGGGGTGTTCTCTAATTTTTCTAGGGTTAAAGAGCATGTCTAACCAGAGAGAACTAATTTTCAAGTTAAATCCCCTCTATTTAAATAAAAAAATATAAAAGTTAAAATATAAATTTGAAAAATACAAACATATTTTTGTAGGAAAAATATAAATTGGATTTAAGTAATTTAAAATAGAACTACTTTTAATTATCTCATTAAAACCCTTACAAAATTAAATAATTAAAATATAAATAGAAAAATCACGAAAATGAACCAACACTGTAAATAATTTTTTATCATATTAGCTCACTGTAAAAATTTTAACTCAATTTCAATTAATTTGAGTATTAAATTAGATTATTCAAGTAAAATGATATTTTTTGCATTAAAATGATTATAATAAATAAAATGTAATTAAGAAAATTTAAAAAAATGCCTTTGGGATTTCCTTGTCACTAGAGGAACATAAGAAAAATAAATTTTAAGTTAATAAAATATTTTATTTTTAAGGCTTATTTTAGATTTTAAATAATTAAAAAATAATTAAAAAATCATAAAGTCATAAAAATGTAAAAATGCACTAAAATGTTCCAAATTGTTTCCAGATCACTCGAGAGCAATTAGGATTTATGAATTTTTAAAGGCTAAAAGTGAATTTTCTTTAATTTTACACTAAAATAATAACAACAAATAAAATAAAAATCACGAAAAGATGAAACTTACTTCTCTGGGTCCCCTGAACTCAGAGAGATTTATGAAAAAAATAATAAGTAATTTTTAAGTTAAATTTTATTTTATATTTAATTAATATATAAAACAAACAAATAATTTTAATTATTAAAATAAAATTCGAAAATCATGAAAATTGGTCGAAGTGGCCTCTGATTTAGGTGAACCTCTATTAATTTTTCTAAGGACAGATGATATACTTCTTATAAGTTAATGAATTAACTTGGAATATAGAAATTTTGCGTTAAAAATAATCCTAAAAATAAAAATAAAAATAAAGATAAGAAAAATACATTTTTCTCGTCTAATATTTTAGTTGACCCATGAGTGGGGTAACCTAAATTTCAAAGTCATTTTAAAACCCTAATTAATATATAGGTTAAATCAAAGGAAAAATGGGTAATATATGATATTAACTACTTATCTAGATGATTTAATTACAAGGGGTTAAACGGTAGAAACCAAATTATCACTTCTTCTTAACAAGGGTATAATTGTAATTTTCCCTAATCATCTTCATTTGTAAGTTAATTAAATTTAGAGATCTTAAGGTGAGGGGCTTGATTTTGGAAGACCATAATCCATTAATTGAAGGTCCCTAACTAATGGATGGATTTCAACTCAACACCTGATCAGGATTAGGCTCACCTAATTTGACACTCTTAAAATTACAAATCTACCCATGCAATCTTAAGGGCCTAGTGGTGAGTTAGGTTCAATCCAATTTCGTTTAATGAAGCTTGAAAAAGACAATATAACTAATTCCAAATAATATGGAAACACTACTAACCCAACTCTAAGTTTAAATTGGCAAAGTTCTTTAGCAAATTAATTTGCCCATAAGGGCCACCACTCACATAATTAATAAGTGAAACATCAAGTGATAGTTACCCCACTCATAAGGGATGATTAAAACATCAAAGTTCATTGAGCACAGGATAAAACTTCTACATTAAACTTTGATTTACTTATGCATGAATGATTAGCAACATAATAAGTTTTGAAGAACTCAAGACTTTCCAAAGGATTTTAAAAGAAGTGTCGGGTTATCCCTCACCCTCCTTTATAGTATTTTGGATATCTTGGAGGAAAATTGAACCCATTATGTATTTGCTCAAGAAATTCATCCTTCAATCTAAGTGAATAAGAACCCACCAAGTTATGACTAGGACTCGGTAGGCATTCATCTTGAACTGCTTTTCTTGTATTCCTTTATGGAAATTAATTTAAATTCCTACAAAATCATATATACATTGCAAAGGATAATCTTTCAGTTAGAGTGTGAGAAAATGACAGGTACATTCTTATATTATTGTATTACAGTTTACTTTACTTTCACTGCATTTACTTACCTGCATTTACTTTAATGCCTGTACTTACTTGCCAACCTGCTGTCAAAAACAAACCAATGCAAAACAAAACCAAAACTGAAATTGACATTAAAAGAAAACCCGAAACAAAACTTCTTTTTCAAAATTAAACAACATTTTCAAAACAAAAGATAAATAAATTAATACACCCTCTTTGGATGATCGAGAATCTCTCGAAGGAGGCAACCTACGGCTGTAAACGAGATCTCCCCCAGTATGGATGAACTTATTGAATTCATTTATTTGAGTTTGGTAAATTCATCTTGAATAATGAATCTGAAGAAAATAGTGTTGCTGGAATGAGGCAACTGTGAGATCCTAATCGGTATAAGTTAATCAACTTAAACTCCCCCCATAACACATTTAAATAACAACAACAAACCTGACACATACATCTTAAAGCCCTTGGAACTTATTTGAACCTCTTGAACTTTACACTTCTGAACTTGAAACCTTCTATAACAAGGAGCTTTAAGCATGCACCGTGGGCAGCATAATAAAGACTTGTAGAAGAACATCTTCCAGAGAGCTGAACGAATCTACAACTACAAATCTTTTTCTAGTATTAAACAACAAACCATGGGACTTCGAGTTTGTCTGTCTAGTGTGACATAAATCATCAATGATCTTTTAAGCCTTGTACAACTCTGTTGTGCAATATAAGCCCTAACTCATCGTAGGATTCTAAGGTTGTCGATCGGTACGACATAAACCCTCATATATTCCAGGCTATTTGTATGATTAGTATCATACATACGAAAACTCTATATAATAAAATTAGCATGATGGAACATTAAATAATATCACTTCAAAATTGAAGCTAAACCATAGGATACGTTGGGAAGTCACTGAGGTTCTCCTCAGGATCCGTGGCATCCCCTTGCTTTTCCTCCTTTGGATTCTGAAAATAATTATTCTTATTTGCACCATTTCTCACTTGAATTTCCTATGTGTGACCTTGAAAATCCTAATCCTTTTGGAATTCATGAAACCACTATTTTCTGAATCATCAAAAGTTTTCTTAAGTTAATTTGTTTGCTTGAGATGTAAATAACTATAGGACTTGCCCTTATAGGAAACTTTAAGAACCCAACTTAATATAAACCTTATCTGATCTTTCATATCAGGTAAGGGAACTTACCAGTCAATATAAATGATTTCACAGACTAAACGGATGTCATAGATTCTTTAGTTTATTTAAATGAGCCTCATCATCTAGTAGTGTGTCTGTTCTTCGGGGTAGATGCATAACATGTAATGTTGCGCTCTTTTATTTAAACTACTGCATATATGAGATCAGTTCAATTTCATATTTTCAAATTAAAATGTTATTTTCCAAATTATATATATGTTAAATTAAATTAAATATTTTAAAGTGGGTGATGAGATTTCTATTCAAGAGGCTGACATCTCCTTAATAATTTCAACGACCGACAAGGTCCCAATAATTTTTTAATAAAACTCGGTGAAATAAAATAGATCTTCATTAATAAAATTTACACCTAAATTACTCTCATGAATCTCAAACTTTGTAAAATCTAATCAAATAAAATGTATGTATATAACTTCAATCCACTTAATAATGAATTGCTATTGTTCTTGTTCATTCAAATTTCAACACGTTTTTCTCTTGTTTTATACAGAAAAATGTTGGGTCATAAGTTGACTTCGCTTTTAAAGACGGCTTGAGTCTTGCACTGGATGAGGAGAAAGTGGCAAGAAGAGGCGTCATAAATTTTGACTTTGACTTTCTGCAAGTTAATGTGGATTACAAAGGCTCCCTAATGAAGGTGGTCAACCACAGAGAAAAGGAAGGATTAAAGTCAGTGATGACAATTCGTTCTAAGAAAGGGGAATCATCAAAGAGAAAGAGAGCGGGGGAAGTTACAGAAACACACCACTCAACGACGAAGAACAAGCAGATATCGTCAAAGATTACAACGTCAAAGGGAGATTTGGTCAGTGCCACCTTAGAAAGCGTACCAGATGCACCACTAAGATGCACGCAGTGCTGAAATGCCAATAACCAAAAAATACAGAGCACTAGACATACTTGAAAGGAGACATGTCAGAGAGAGAGCTTTAAAGCTTACACCAATTTCTGAGGAGGAGATTTATGACTAGCAACAGGAGCGTAGCTAGATTCAGTCATTGCAGAGGATTACTATCAGTTTCTCAGACATAGAAGATGAGCATGTACCGTTGAATGACTCACCATAGGAACTGTACGCAGGATGCCCGACATGCAACGTAGACATACGAGGTAGATGTTGTTGACAGTATCATTCACAGAGTGCCCAGAGTGTAACGTTCTCCACCTAAAGCATTATGAAACTTGTGAAGAGTATACAATGGCTTCATTGATGTATAGAAATATGGAGCACCCAGAGGTGGAGCTTTACATACCATGATTTTTTAAGCCACGACAGTCGCAGATTTTTCCTAGAGATGAGCTGAAGAGATAGCCCTGACGATCACGGATTGTTCCAGATTACGAGATGACAAAGATATGCAGGGTCTGAAAGTAAGAGTTTGAGCACTACGTGGACATCAAAGGAAGGTTTGTGAACATCCTGGAAGGTCTTGAGTTACACACCGGCATATTTTCAGAAAGTGACAAAAGCAAGATTTTGAATTACTTGTGTAGCCTCAGAAAATTGGGTCGAGCAGGTGATTAAGGAAGAAAATATATTTAGAACCAGAGAATTGGATGCGAGGAAAAGGGAAGATAAAAATCCAATGTGGTTGTTGTTACAATTTGTAAGGGAAAGGTAAGGGAACCCCCTGAAGATTTTGAGAAAAGATGAGGTGGATCCCCTATCGTCCGTGATAAAGAAAATGATTAAGAGAATGGAGGAATGACATATATTGCCAGCAGATTACATTATGAACGCATTGCATTATCAACATTTACGAAGAAGGAGATTGTATTCCCCCTCACATTGATCACCATGACTTTCGTCAGGCCTTTCTGCACAGTATCATTCATGAGTAAGAGCAACATTTTATTCGTGAAAGAAATATAGATAGTTGTCTTAGAAGAGTTTCGAGGGTCGGTTAAGATGCCACTACCAGTTGGATCAGTACTAATTTTGAAATGGAACAGAGCAGTTTTAGCTAAGCACTACATCCCCTGGAGTTCCACGTACAAGTGTCAGTTACATTGCGAAGAATGGATGACAGCAAGCTACCGTACGGATATCGGCCTGAATCTGTACTTGCAGAGGCTTCGACCATTGGAGCTGTGAGATAGTTGTACCTCTATGTATACACAAGGAAACTTTAGTTTTGGAGCGTGGCTTAGGGGGTTAGCTTGATCACTAAATGATCTCAAAAGACAAGCATATTTTTTTCTACTTTTGTATTGCGTCAAATCAGGAAGCATATGACATAGCAATTACAGTTCTACTTAGATGTATTCTCGATATTATTTTCAGTGACTTTGTCTTATGATCAGTTGTACTACATGTTCAAATTAAAATAAACAGAGCTCATTTTATTTTTCATTATGTGTTATGAAGTTGTCACAATTTTGTGATTGATAAAGAGTCGTAAGACCATATATTGGTCTTAAATTATAATGAACAAAGAACAATACAAAAGAAACTTCAGAAATGGACAAAATTAAAATTCAAAATGGAAAAAATTAAAACCTAAAAAATATCTTAATATAAGGGAAAATGATAATGACAATGAAAAAATTCACTCGAAACTCCACACTGTTTGCGACACTCATCTACTTCACAAATTCCACCACTTAAGTTCTCACAAAATTCAACAAACTTTGGACAAAATTTCCACAATCATTCGCATTCCTTCCACAAGCTTTCTGCCTTCATAAATTTCAGGGTCAATACCTAATTTATGATTCCCTTCATTACAAGATCGGTACCTAAATTTTGATTCACATTTCAGGCTTGGTATCAAAATTCAAATTCCCTTTTCATGGTCAGTAACAAAATTCTGATTCCCCCTTGCCACCACTTGGGTTAGATAGAGCCCTTAAGCTTTCTTTTCCAATGTAGCTCGTCACCTCTTAGGTTGGATGTGAGTCCCTGAGCTTTCCTTCCTAATGTGACATTCTCAACACTTTGATATCAGTTTAAGATCTACTTAAATGGAGAAAGGCATCTGATTCTCTTCTTACACTTTTCCTACCATTGGGTTTGATTTGATTCTCTGAACTTTCTTTGCCAATGTAGCTCGTCACCTCTTAAGTTGGATGTGAGTCCCTGAGCTTTCCTTCATAATGTGACATTCTCAGAGTTTTGAGATTGGTGCGAGACCCTCTTAAATGGAGTAAACATCTAATTCTCTTCTTAGAATATTTGCTACATCTTGGGTTGGATGTGAGTCCTTGAGCTTTCCTTCCCAATATAGCTCGTCACTTCTTAGTTTGGATGTGAGTCCCTGCTCTTTTCTTCCTAATGTCACATTCTCGACACCTAGAGATTAGTGTAAGACCCCTTTTAATGGAGCAATGCATCTGATTCTCTTCTCAGCACTTTTGTTAATTCTTGGGTTGGATGTGAGTGCCTGAGCTTTCCTTCCCAATGTAGCTCTTCACCTCTTAGGTTAGATGTGAGTCTCTGATCTTTCCTTATTAGTGTGACATTCTCGGCACTTTGAGATCAGTTTGAGACCCCCTTAAATGGAGTAAGGCATTTGATTCTCTTCTTAGCACTTTTGCTACCTCTTTGGTTAGATGTAAGTCCCTAAGCTTTCATTTCTAATGTAGCTCGTCATCTCTTAGGTTGGATGTGATTCCCTAAGCTTTCCTTCCTAATGTGACATTCTCAACACTTTGAGAGTAGTGTGAGACCCCCTTAATTAGAGCAAGGCATTCGATTCTCTTCTTAGCACATTTGATACCTCTTGGGTTGGATATGAGTCCCTGAGCTTTCCTTTTTAAAGTGCCTAAATTCCCCAAATCACTCCTAATTTCCAGCAAATTGATTTCAAATTCACATAATTTCAAATCCAAATCAAATTTAATTAAGCCTAACCTTAATTTGAACCAAATCTCAGCCCAATTGGACTCAATTCCAAGCCCCAAATCCAAGTCCAAATGAATTGCCCCAAATTGACCTCACCCCCCACTTTCATCAAATTTAACTTCATGACCAATCCAATTTCACCAATTTCAATCCTAAATTCTTCATCATGATTTTCTATAAAAAAATGAACCCTCGGCTATACTATACTTAAACTCAAACTAGCCTAAATCCAATCCAAATCTAAACTCCCAATTTTGTCGCAAGCTCCAAACCTCACCAAATTGAACTTCATTGCACCCCAAATTTAACTAATTTGATGTCCAAATTCCTCATAACAATTTTCCAAACCATTTGGACTTCCAATTCACCCTTATTCAAACTATAGATAAGCCCAACCCCAAGTCTAAGTTCAAATCATAATCTTGAACCCAAACCCTAAACTCACCTCAAACCATTTGGTCCAACCAAACCCTGGCCACCATAGCCACCTTTTAAGCCCTGAGACCCAACCAAGATCCACCAAGCTCACCCTAGTTGAGCCATGGACCAAGGGTCCCTGAAATTAAGGGATTTCTTCCTAAAATTGGGTAAACTAATAAAATACTTGCCATCAATCATTAAACCTCCAAAACTAATCACCATTAAACTCCATTGAGCACCCCGACCAAGCTAGCCACTAGCCCTGCCTTTGTCGGTCGGACTAGTCGACCAAAAACCCAACACCGAGAGAGTCTTTCCCATGTTTTAAACTTAATTGCACCCATCCAATGTGGCTCACTCCCATTGGTCACTTGTGTCATTCAGCCCTTCACCTAGGATTCACTTTGCACCTACTGGCTAGCTCAATTCACCACCCCTTCCCCTTCTATTTAAACATAACCCCCTTACGGCCAAGTATAGAGAGCATGCAATTCCCTGGGGAGACTCTGCCAAAATCCTTCTAGAGCTTTTCCAGACCTTCCTACTACCATAATCCTACTACTTTCCAGCCATCTCCCCCACTGCCTGAGCTCAATTTCTCCACCTAAAAACTGAGCACTTTCACGGTCATTCCCTCGAACTCCACCAATCCCTACATTGACTTTCTTTTAAGCTCTCCCAGACTAAGAGAGGAAGTTCCCCACTAAAGGACCCCTCTCTCAAGCCCTCTGTACTAGATTTCCACATAGGCCGCACCACGCTTAAGAAGAACTCTTACACAGAACCATCCATTGACCAAATTAACACTTTAAAGAGGTTTACTAGCTGACAACGAAACTTTAGAACACACCCAATTTCAGCCTCACCTATTGGGCTAAGGTATACCATTTTCCCCAAAACTGAACTCGTTTTGAGCCTTTATGAAAAAAAGTTTAATTTCATGAATGGTTAACCGTGTGAATGTAT
Organism: Papilionanthe hookeriana x Papilionanthe teres; assembly: GCA_022702705.1. NCBI lineage: Eukaryota > Viridiplantae > Streptophyta > Magnoliopsida > Asparagales > Orchidaceae > Papilionanthe > Papilionanthe hookeriana x Papilionanthe teres. The sequence continues at coordinate 23,825,775 of CM040424.1, read as the reverse complement.
TCTTCTGTACTAGATGATGGTGTAGGAACAAACCTCATGTGATTTCATTAAGTATCTAGATAGAAATAAGGTTTAGAAGGTGGATGGTTTACTAGTAGGCCAGTTGGGCACGAAGACCCATAGTCGTCCGATCGAGCGTGTATCGGTTGGACGCTCCAGATTACGCCGGACGAAGGAATGGTACATGAACCACGGGCTCCATGTCTGTTGACTCAGAAGGTGGAGTCGAATGGGAGTGCGCTACGTGGAGTTTCGAAGCCATCGTAAGGTTGTATGGCAGCTCCATGGATAAGTGACAAAATTAGGGCATTTTTTATTTGATTAAATACTAAAAATTTAAAAAAATAATATCTTGGTGTAGAAAATTTATAAAAATAAAATAAAAATATCTCTATACTCAGTGAATAGAGGAGAAAATTATGAACAAAAAATTAGAAATATTTTCTTTATAATTTATTTTTAGTTAACTAAATACTCCATATCTTATTTAAATCATAATTAATTAAATAATGATCAGAAAAATGTAAAATTTTGGGAATTCATTGTTCTCATGCTTAGGGATGTTCCTTAAATTTTCTAGAGTCAGAAATACAAAAAATAAAATATAATTCAAAAAATTATAGAAATAGGTTTGATAAGCTCACTTTTATCAGAAAAACCTATAAAACTCAAAATTAAATTTTAAAAATTTAAAACTAGTTTTTCTATTTTAAAATTTAAAAAAATACCAAAAATTTAGAAAAAAATACAAAATAATTCAAATAATCACTAAATTGGGCTAAATTGAAGCCCACCACTTCATGAGGCTCCCGTAAAAATTCTATGACCATTAAAATTATTTTATATAAAAAATCATTTTCTTAAATATATATGAATTTTGGTTTTAAACAATTAAATAAATTAAAAAAAAGTTAGAAAATTATAAAAAGTGGTTTCGGGTCTTCCTTGCGACCAGAGGCCTAAGAAAAATAAAATGGAAGTTAAAATAATCACTTTAATTTTGTCCGATTTTTCACTTTAAAAATAATTAAAAATAAAATAAAAATGAGAAAAATATAAACATAATTTTTTCTTAGTTCCTTGAGGTCAGAGAGATTCATGAAAAATATAAATGGGAGTTTTAATAATAAAAACATATTTTTTCTATTTATTTATTCCTTAAAAGGGTCATTTAATAATTAAAAAAATTTAAATATAATTCAAAAAAATTAATAAATTTGTTACCAAATGGCCTTTTCGACCTAATTAAACCTCCAATTAAGTTACTAAGTATAAGAGGTTTATTTTACTTAGTTATTATCTTCAAAAATATTAATTTTCAAGTTAAAATAATCATTAAAATTAAATAAAAAAATAATAATAGTAAATAAAATATAATTTCTTCTTTAATGTTCTAAGTGACCCATTAGTAGGGTAACAATGAAATCCTAAATTCATTTGAGTTGACTTTAAAGGATTATGAAGTGGAAAGTCATTAAGGGCCAAACGGTAATTAAGGAAATTTAAGCTCTAACTAAAATTTAGGTTAAACTAAAGGGTAAATGGGTAATATTGATCTTAATTGACCATTTTGGATGATTGAAACGCAAAGGTTTAGCTGGTAGAAACCAACCCATCACCATTTACAACAAGGGTAATGTTGTAATTTTCTGAATTCTTATGACTTGGAAGTTAATTCGATTGGATAATCTTGGAATAGTTGGACTTGTATTAACAAGATAATAATTCACTAATTGGAAGCCCTAATTGGTGATCAAATAATGAACATAATTTTTTGATAAGATTTAAACCCATTTAATTCAACACTACTAATAATTGTGAAATTTTTCATGAGATCTTAGGGCTTAGTAGTTAGCTAAGTTTAATCTAGCTTGTTTAATGAGGTTTAGTAAATGAAACATGACTAATTTTAAGTACCCTTAAACACTACAAGCCCAATCTTAAGTGGAAGAACAAGAGTTCTAAATGATTCAAATTGCCCTTAGGGGCGTCAACCAACATAATCTTTAAATAAAACGTTAAATTAATACTTAGCTACCCCGCTCATGAGAAAATTAAAATATTAAGGTTCATTAAGCACAAGTTAAAATATTATCACTAAATCCTAATTTAACTATGGATGAATGCTTCAGCAACATAATAAGTTCTAAAGAACTCGGAACGATTAAAAGGATTTTAAAAGCTGCTTAAGGTTACACCCCAAACAGTTTTGCAGTATTTTAGATGTTTTGAAGGACAATTGAACTTATTATGTTTTCATGAAGAAAATCATCCTTAAAACCTTTAGGGACCCACCAAGTTATGCCTCGGGACCTGTCAATTTACCTAAATCAATAGAAATGTCCTAACCTACTTATCCTACATTTACAACCCAATACTCAAGGTCTTGAGTCTTCTCTAAGGTATTTAAGTCCTTATGAGCAACTGGGGACTTTTGTTTTTGCCACATATGGATCATCGAACTGGTATAAGTCTGAGTTCTAGGTGGTTGGGGCGATGACAATAATGCTAATATGTGTTAAAACAAGGGATACGATACGATGTAGGATATTTAGAATATTATCTCCTACTTCAAAGACCTTCAGCAACAGAGAGGAAATGACCGAGGATAATATTCCCTGACTCTTGGTGGGATTGTTGTCTCCAACGCTCTTAGGTTATTAGTAGTCCTAGCTTGATTTGAATGACTAACCTGTGGACAACACTACTTTACAAAACTAAAATAAAATTTATTTTTCTTGTTAAAACAAACTCTACATGGAAACTTAAACAACACCTTTGCATGAAAATTAAAGAATTTTGATGAAACTTTATAAAGTTTCATGGTTAGTCACTTAGATCAAGGTTAGGATTACCCTCTGTAGGTTGTCGGGATGGAAGCTCTGAGTCCAACATTTTACTTTACTACACTTTATTTTCCAATACCTTTTATTTATCTGTAGTTTACTTTACTATGCATTTCTGTAGGACAAAACAAATGAACAAAAATACGTATTAAAAAAATTAAATACACTTTTAAACGTAGCGAACACATAATACACTCCTTTTGGTTTATGAGGATCTCTCGGATGAGGTAACCAGTCTAAATGAGCCTAAATACTCATTCAGACTAAGTAAAATTAAAAGAAAATAGTGATGCCAGATTGAGGGAACCGTAGGATCTTAACCGGTGACGCTCTAATTAAACTAAAATTCCCCTAAATAAAACACTTCAACAACAACAACAAAACCAAAATATTGAAACATAAATGGTAAAACCTTTTGAAACTCAAACTTTAGGACAACTACTTCAACGAGGAGCTTGGAGAATATGTCGTCGACAGCACAATGAGGATTTACAGAAGGACATATTCGAGAGGGCAAACGAGTCTACAACAGTGAATCTTCTCCCGAGTTTAAGCAACAAGCCATAAGACTTCGAGGTAGTTTACCTAGTATGACTTAAATCCTCAATTTATCTTTTATGCTTTTGTACAAACATGTTGTACAATATAAGCCCTAACTTGTCTTAGGATTTTTAAGTCGTCGTTCGATACAACATAAATCCTCATATCTTCTAAGCTATTTGTATGATCGGTATCATGCAAATGTAAGCCCTAAATAATGAAATTGGTAGGATGAAACATTGAATAATATCTCTTCAAAATTGAAGCCAAAATCATAGGACAGTTTAGAAAGTCACATAGTTCTCCTCAGGATCTGTGACATCCCCTACATTTTCTTCCTTTGAATTCTACAATAATTGTTCCAATTTGATCCTTTCTCATTTGAATTTTCCATGTCCAACCTTGAAAACCCTAAACTTTAAAATTCATGAAGATAATATATCTAATCTAAATCGAGAGTTTTCTTATGTAACTTCAGTTGTCTAAGATGTAATTAACTATAGAGGCTTGCCCTTACAGAAAACTTTAAGAACCCATCTTAATATAAACCCTATCTAATCTTTCATATTATATAAGGGAACTTGTCAGTCAGCATAAAGGTTTAACAAACCAAAATGGATTTCATAAATTCTGTAGTTTATTTAATCGAGCCTCATCATCAAGCACTGTGTTTGTTCCTCAGGGTAGATGCATGGCTTGCAATGTAGTGCTCGTTATTTAAGCTATTAAATATATGGGATCAGTTAGGTCTCGTATTTCAAAAATAAAATATTATTTTTAAAATTATATATATATATATATATATATATATATATATATTAAATTAATTATATTTTTAAAGCAATTGAAATCTTCCTATTCGCGATCGACAACTTACTCAAAAGACTTGTATCTTCTTTTAACATTAATGAATTTGCCTTCGTATATATATATATATATATATATATATATATATATATATATATATATATATATATATATATATATATATATATAGCAAAATAAAATAATCTATTAATCAAGAGAGTCTAAGTACATCCGATATGAGGAAAAGAAAGCGAGTCCCATGTAAAAGAAGTCTAAACTCCTTAAAGGTAGGAGATTTAGGATCTAAAGAAGAATAAGAAAAGCATAAAATATCATCGAAGAACTGGCTCTAGTAGCAAGCCAATTTGTTGGTCGATTTCCTTCTCTATGGATATGACTCCAAACTATAGATATATTAGATGCCAATAATGATATTTTATTGATCCAACCTTGAAGGTACCAAGGAGCAGCTGACTTATGTAGAAGAATATTTAAGAGAAATAAGGAATCCATCTCCACATGAACTGAACTTAGATGATTCAGAATGGCTGTCTCTAGACCCCAGAAAACAACAATAGTTTCAGATTCCAATGCATTAATGGCAGTAATAGGAACAAAGATAAACCATAAGCAAGTACCCATGTGATTTCTGCATAGAGCACCAATACCAGTATTGGAACAATTACCAGCATTGAAAGGTTTAAAACTGCCATCAGTATTTATTTTAACCCATGGATACTTAGGAGTTCTCCATCTGATCAATTGAGCTTTGGCATAAGAAGGCTTATCATTTAAATTGAAAAAAAATAGTGATCTTGTGAAGATAGTTCATACAATGTTTAATAATAACCTGGGCTGAAAAAACCATATTATTATGTAAAATCTCATTCTTAGCCATCCAAGTAAAACAAAAAATAATCAATGGGATATAGAATTCTGCTGTCTTCTTCCAATCCTGCCAGCAATCAATAAGCTTAATCCAACCGCAATATCTATGAAGCAATCCCCGTTGTTCAAGAACAGACCTTCCATACATCCTCGTACAGACATTACAACCGAGAAATAAATGGGAAATCGATTCTTCACTCGAGAGACAAAAAAGACATATAGAAGGTCCCCGAATTCCCTTTAACTTCGAATGTCATCTCGTTGCGTAAAACTTCGAAGAGTTTCCGATAGAAAAATGACATAGATGGAGTTATGTACTTATTCCAAAGTAGCTTACCCCAATCATTATATGTCCAATTATGACAAGAAAGATAAATGAACTTGGAAATACTTTGTGTAGATGGATTTTTGGTAATCAATCTATCCTTATGATTGGGCTGTAAAGGAATAGAAAGAATTTTATTAACCAATTTTGTATTTACAGCAGCTTTCAGTTTAGACTCATCCCATTTAAAATTGGTCCAGCAATCAGAAACTTTATGGATGGAAGAAGATATCCCTTGCTCTTTTAAGTAGTCATTAAATAACCAGTTGTCAAGCCAAAAATCCACTTGGCCATCACCAATTTCCCAAATAAAAATCTTTTCAGCAAACTCTCTTACTTTTAAAAGCCTTTTCCAATTTTTAGAATCACCCATTTTAGCTTGGACCTGAGAAGGATGTAATGTTTTGCAATATTTACCATGAAGAAAATTAGACCAAAGAGAAGTCTTTGATCTAAATTTAACCTATTGCTTACAATAATAAGAGAAGCTGAGATGTTGGAAACTTTTAAATCCAAGACCCCCACAAGCAAGAGGTTTACACAATTTATCCCAATTTGACCAATGCATTTGTTTATGTTGTCCTTCCCATAGAAATTTGTTAAAAATAACTGTTAATAGTTTCTGAGAACTTCTCTTCATATTAACCATTTGGAGAATATATAAAGGGAAAGTAGTTAAAATGCTTTTCAAAAGAGTAATTCTACCTCCATTTGATAGAAAGGTATTTGTCCAACATTGAATTCTAGAACAAACTTTGGTAACCACATCATCAAAATGAGATAACCTTCTTCTTCCTTTTGACAAGGGAAAGCCCAGGTAAACAAGAGGATAAATGGCTTCTTTAAATCCAGTATAATCAGATATCCACTTTTTAATTTGTACCTTGATCAATGAGCTAGCAAGAAAAGAGCATTTAGCTTTATTGAATTCCATTCCAGAAACAGCTTCAAATCTAGAAAGAGTCTTCATAATACATTTAATTGATTGCTTTCTCCCATTACAAAAAACAATAACATCATCTGCATAAGTCAGGTGACTAACCAAAATATTAGATCTGTGCTGATATTGAACATGAGGATTATCCATATGAACCTGATTTAATAATTTAGAGAGGTAGTCAAAAGCCAAAATGAATATATAAGGGGATAAAGGATCTCCTTGTTTAATCCCTCTGCCAGCTTGAAAAAAACCATGAGTACTTCCATTAATCAAAACACTATAAAAATTATTCTCTAGCCATCTAGAGATTAAGTTGCAAAAATCAAAGCTGAAACCTCTAGCAGCTAAGACATCAAGTATAAAAGACCAATTAATGGAATCAAAAGCTTTAGAAAGATCCAGCTTAAGAATAATATTAGAATCCCTACATGGCTTATCAATATCAGCAAGAAGTTCCTGGGAAAGAAGAATATTTTCACTAATACATCTCCCTTTAATAAAAGCAAACTGGTTTTCAGAAATATATATATATAAACTTATATAAACTTATATAACATTGTTGTTGTTTTTGAGAGCTCATTACAGATCCATATAAATTTTATAATAAATAGTTTATTTTAGAACACATGTAAATTTGTATAAATTTTATGAAAATTTTTAATTTAGATAATCTTTTTAATTTATATAAATTTTACAAAAATAGCCAATATAGAGCACATTTAGATTCATATAATTTTTTTATAAAAATATTTAATTTTCTCTCATTCAAATTTATATATTAAGCACACCCTAATTTTATAAATCTTTTAAATCATCCCCTTAGTCTCTAAACTATGAGCGTGACCAACCCTAGGCATGTGATCATAGTTTGTTTTAATGGAAATTAAATAACATCACAACCTGCATTTTGCAAGGAATGTAAAAGGCATCACAAATTAAATCCTACATGAAATTTAAAGGGGGTCACAACTTACATCTTGCATTGAATGTAAAATGCATCACAACTTGCATGTTGCATGGATTCTAAAGGGCATCACAATTTGTATTTTTGTTTGCATGAAACACAAAGCTAACCCATGAGATGCAACATTAAATATGAAGCTACCACATAGAAAGTGTTATTTTTGTTACTTCAATATTTTCTTTTTTTTTTTGCATGAGACATAAGGAAAACACATGGGATTTTGCATGGAACATAAAGCTAAGACATGAAAATTTTTCTTTTTGTTACTCTTTTTCTTTTTAGATTTGCATGAGACATAAACCTAACACATGAGATTTTATATAGAACATTGAACTGCCACATGAGTTCTCTATTACATGGGGCATAACATAATCATATGGGTTTTCTACTGGCATGAGAAATATATTTAAGCACAAAACAAATTGTGCATGGAACATAGACATAAGAATATGAGAAATTTTGTTGTATTGCATGGAATAAACACAAGCAAATTATAAATTTTCTTTTGTTACATAAAACTTAATCTAACCTTATGGAACTCATTCATTTCTTAAGTCATAGCTTTTTGTTAGGCTGAGAGAAGGAGATGTGTGGTGGTGAAGGCCATTATTTTAGGTAGGAGATGAAGAAAGAGTGATGGTCATTGTTATGTAAGGCTTTGGGTGGGAGAAAAGGTGATTAAGAGAATAAAGTGTAGGCTATGGATTTTGGGTAGGAAAGTTTTGATGACTTGGATGCACTCTCATGGTCTGTTTTAAAAAATAATGCTTTGTTAAAATATCATTATATATGATCATTTTTCATGCATGAAAATTCAAAATAAAAAGTTTTACTTAATAAGTGTGTCTTATCTTCATCAAACTAGTTTGCATACTTCTCATTTGCGGTAATGAACATCATACAACTTATAGAATGAAATTATGATTACTGGATTGGTCTATGGAGAAAAAAAAGGATAATAGAAGCATTATTCATGCATGAAAATTCAAAGTGAAAACTTTACGTAAAATTTGTGTTATATAATCGTCAAACTTATTCACATTGTATTTAAATGTGATAATAAGCATCATAAAACTTTTAGAATGATGCTTCAAGCTCTACAATAATCTGTGGAGAAAATGATAATTCCGATGTGTTTGTTGGTAATGCTGATTTTTAATTAAATTTTAAGGCTTTGTTGAAGTTTGTAATATTTGGTTCTATTTTAGTTTGATTGATTTCAATTTTCATTTAGTTGGAATTTAATTTTAGTTTAAATCAGGATTAGATCAAGTTTCAACTCAAGTGGAGTTGAAATTATAGCTTTTTTGAGTTCTGTTCAGGCATTTGGTGACACTAAGTAGGAAGTCCTATTTCTGATGAGATTAGATATAAGTCATGTTGAGGGTTTTACTAAAAATTAAGGTCAATAAATTCACACCAATATGTATGGTGGACTACATAAAGTACAACTCACATATTAACATTGACAAAAATAACCAACTAAGTCTAGGAATGAGATCTTTTATATTCAAGATTTATGTTTTGATTTTTAGAATATAAAGATTTGATTATTTGAGCTGAGTGCATAAAAATTGGAAGTAAGTGATTTGTGAGTTTTGTGAATTTGAAGTTTTGATTTGATTTTTTGAAAATTGAAAGTTCAAAATTTATGAGTTTTGTGGATTTGAAATTTTGATTTGGGTATTTAAAGATTTGAAGTATTATAAATTTTAAGATTTGTGTTTCTATATCGATAGGATCCATTAAAGACTCATACTAGGGATTTGGATTTATTTGAACATAATCAGATGGAAAGAACAAGGACTCACATCCAACCAAAGTAGTGAATAGAGTAATCAGATTAGGATACAAAGCATAGGGACTCACATATGACTTGAGTGTCAATATAAGGAGAATTTGATTGACATAAACACATTAAGATGGAATGCATAGATACTCACTTCCAGCCAAAGTGGTGAACAAAAAGCATGGATTTGGATAGAAAGCAGTGGGACTCATACCAAACCTTAGAGCTAATTAAGGGGGAATTTGATTAACTAAAACTAATTAGGATGAAAAGAATAAGAACCCACGTTCAACTAAAGAGGTGAATATGGTGATTAGAAAAGGATTAAAAAGCATAGAAAATCACATCTAATCAAAGAGCAAATTGATACCTCAAAATTTAACCTTAATGCTTTGCTTCCATGGTTATACCGTGGTGTTTAGTGACTGCCACTAGAGAGTAGTCATATGGAATCTACATTATACTTGCTTATATAAGGCATTGGTTCACTAAATCAATGACAATGAAAGAGGCTAATGAACCAAAAGGGAGAGAAAATTTGTTTGTATTGTTGAGTATTTAATGGTTAAATTGAGAAGGTTCTTAAGAGGATGTCTCCAAAACTCAATATTTATTAGTCACAAAATTAAACTTCATTAAAGAAATGAATCAAAGAAATTTTAGATGATGCCATAATGGGCTTGCTCGAATAGTGAAGAAAGAAGCAGGCTTATTCACATCTAGTCCACATTAGATATAGACACTGTGAAGTAAAGAGTAGCCACATTGACTAAACACTATATTTACTCAAAAAACAAATCAATTATTTTTATGCTCACTTTAGTTGACAAAACTGACAAACCTGAGAAATAAAAAATGTAGTTTTCAATGTTTTATACCAAGAAAAGAGTTGTTGAGTAACTACTAAAAATCTGTTCTAACGAATCGTGATTGGCTCAAGGTCAATATACCTGATCAATTCTTGATGGGGCCACAAAGGGCTTGCTCAAGCACTAATGGCCCTAAAAGGCTAAACCGATGAATAATTTTTAAAGGATAGACTAGGTATAACCCCCAACCCTATAGTGCTCCATGACTAAGACAAGATCTACATGGACTATATACTAGACTTACTCAGTTAAGGCATAGACCAACATAATAAATATTTCACTGAATTAAGATATACAAAATTGAGAAAAGACAAATTATAAAAGGTTTTCAATATACTACACATTTGAAAAGCTACCCTTAGTCCTATTCTAGGTTTATGAGTCTAAAGTAATAATTGGATTGACCTCATAATTCATCATAATTGACAAACATTACCGACTGTTCACTCTATACTTGGTACAACATTCTTGGCCCTTAGGTGTTCAATGAATGAAACTATATTAGCTAGATGGATACTGCACTAGACTTACTCAGTAAACATGTCAGTGCTTTTGGAGGTTTGTTTAGTTAACAAAAATGACAATCCTGAAAAAGGAAAGATATTGTTTACTATGAGCTACATTGAGAAATGGTCTGTTAGAGGACCTATCCTCACTTAGACTTAATAACATAAATAACATATGTGTGTAATCAACATTTCACCAAATTGAGGTCAATTAAACTGATCTCATCATGATGGTTCCACAAAGAGGCTTGATCCAACACTGATGGATAAAAAAATAAGCATACTTTTTACGATCAACCATACTAAGAAAAGAGCTGCTAAGGTACATATCTTTAGTCAGACTTACTGACCAAAAGAGTTGGCTTGCATAATCATCATTTTTCTAAATCAAGATTAATTAACCATATCACAAAAAAATTGAAATAAAGGGCTTGCTCCAACATTTATGGATCCCAAAAAAAGTAAGCTTATGATTTATAATGGGCCACAATAAGAAAGGTTTCAGGAATATCTCCTTACTCATACTTAGTGACCTTATGAATTGACCTGAAGAATCAGCCTTTACTGAATTGAGTTCAATTAACATGATCACATCATGATGATGCAACATTGATGGACCTCAAAACTAAACCTATCAAAAGGTCTAAAGACTTTCAAACTAGGTCTATCAATCCTACCCTTCAGATATTCAATAATTAAAACTACAGAGTAGCCACATGATCACACTAGAATTACTTAGTCAAGATGTAGACTTGATCAATTAGCATTTCACTAAAGTAAGACATACAAACTGAGAAAGGACATACCAATTTTAAATGCCTACAGTAAGATAGGAAGCACAAGGACTCATACCCTCCTAGGCAAGGCATTAGCCTACTAACTGTATCAGTGCAAAATACAACTAATAAACTAAAATAAAAGAATTACTTGGTTTAGACACCTAATCACATTAGGATGGAAAGCACATGAACTCACATCTAACACAAGAATTTAATTAGGGAGATTAGGAGCAGTTTCAAATCATATAGGCACACATCTATCTTGAGAGATATTTAATGGGAGAGGCAACCTAAGGGAATAAACATCAGACCCAAAGAGAGTCAGTTTGATTGATGTTTTATTTAGAAGTTTTTATTTTTGGTTTGATTTTTTTTTTGTTTGAAGGTTTTATTTTTATTTATTTTTTGAAGGTTTTTTGTTAAAATTTTAGCTTTGGAAGTTTTTATTTTGTTTTATAGTCTTTTTAAATTGGTTTGAATGTTTTTGATCCTGCTTTGAAAGTTTTTGATATTGGTTTGAAACATTTGATGTTGGTTTGAAACTTTTTTGGTGATTTGCTTTAGTTTTAGACCTAGTGTCAATTCTAGCAGATCCATAATTCACATTTAGAATATATTGTTATTTTTATGGCATAAAACATTTTGGCATTTAGTCATTGAAAATTATATTCCTTGAGTAAGGAAAAAAATTTATAAAATATTTTTATAATAGAAAAATATTCATAGTAACTAAATATAACAACAAACTCTCATAATTGTTAACATCATCTACACGTATACAAATACATACATAAAAAATAAACAACAACTATAGTAATACTATTATACTTGTCTTCAAAGTGCAAGATGAACAATGTTTAACAGCTTTGTGTCTAGAGTGTAGCGATAGGGAAGCCTAGAATTTTGCATCTTTTAAAAGGTAATCGAAAACCTCATGTGAGGGATATATGGTACTTGGTGTTGGCCAAGTCAGCTGCAGCCCTGTTAATAACTAACAATGAACTACTATACAGAGGAATGGAGTATGCTCCAGCAAACACTTCAAGGCCACTTATACCGATCTCTTTATCTAAAATCATGTCATACTAAATTATGAAAAAGGTTGTGCAGAAAGGCCACTCGAAGTCACGATGGTCAAAGTATGGCAAGATATGGTGTCCCTCTTCATAGATGTTGACTATGCAATTTTTGGGTGCACATGAATCATGTATTTGCATACTTCTTAACTACGAACGATGCTAAGGGATGGCCTTGAAGGTAACGTTCATAATTATAGTAACATCCAAACCTTGAAGTGTTTCTCTCATTACCTTTCTTCCAATTTTTGGGTTCTAAATATGTCCATCTTCTTAACAAGCCATGTTGACCTATTAACAACAATCCTTAGATATTTTGGACAATCTTCTACTATTCCAATTTTTTAAAAACTCCAGTGTAAACCTATAACTCTCTTGTATATTGATAGACCTACCTCTCAACCACTCAAAATGCCTATAGTTTTTATTTTTCATTTGTCTATACACTTCCATTTGATCATCAGGCTCAGTCTGGGTGTATGGATGGGGAGATTACTCTACTCTTTTGTTAATGGCTCAACATTAGGAGAGGGAGATATATATATTCAATCTTGTTGTCTCAGACCATTTGAGACAGCTCCATGGCACATACTCCTCTATAGCTAATGTATGTTCCACTTCTACAGTTATGAAAACCTTAGAAATCATGATATACATCATATTTTATCCTTATGTTATTATTCCTACATTGTTTATTAGTTTAGACAAGACATATTATGATGGACTTCAACTGATACTTAATAGTTGCTCTACTATGCTTAATACAAGTTGTGGGTACTCTGCTTTCCTAACTAAAAACTCAATTATTGGTTTTCCTTTAATCACTTCCTCTTTTTCAGGTACTATCATAAAATGTTTTTTTACAAATGATTTTAAATCTTTGAATCCTTTGCCAAGCTTGATAATCTGGTTACTTGTTAGGCAACTTTGGTCAATTTATAGCTTGACATTGTCTTTAAAACTGAAGATAAGCTTTCTAATAGACATTTTCTTGCAATCAGAATGAAGAGATAAATATCATCCCAAGCTTAATCATAAATTTAAAACTTAAATTTTAATCCTTAATTAAAATTTTTAATATGATTATCAAAGTGAAGTGAAAGAGTTTATATGTCAGAGTTTTAGTATTTTCAATTGGGTCAAAAGTGTGTTCAGAATTGAAGTATTAAAATTTTAGTGGATTTTAATGAAATTTGGTCAAGTTTGGTGAAATTTGAGTCATTTAAATTGATTTTGAGTTAGTATAATGTGGTTTGAATGTGTTATGAAATTTGAGTGAGTTTAAAGAAATATGAACAGGTTTAATGTGATTTGATTAAGTAAATTTCATTCAAGTTAGATCTTAAATTTAAAATTTTGATAATTAATTTTTTTACTTAAATTTCAGAGATTTAGTGGTGGATAAGCTCTTATTAGAGTACTAAAAGAAAATTTTATTGATTGGAAAACTCTTATACAGTACTGCACATTATATTTCTTCACGTAAATTTCATTAATGAGAAGGATGAAACATTCATCCTTACAGTTTACCAATTAATAAGATCCTCTCTGATATACTTTCTCTATTTCAAGTGAGGCTTCTATGTTGGTCCAAACTTGCTATCTATCTTTTGATGAGCAAGCATTGGTATATTACGAGCTAAGACCAATTCACCCACAAAAAATGTTCTAGGGTAAAACTACATTTCATTAGCTTGAGCCCTTCATGCTTGGTAGAGATGCTTTAAATTCCGTTAACCACAACCAAATGTTCTATTCTGGTGGGTTCTTTAGACAAGTAGAAACTCTTAATGAGGGGACTTACACTTCTAATTGATGCACAACCTCAGAGCCATAGACTAAAGCAAATGTGGTGGATTGTGTTGGGGTTCAATATATGGTTCAATAAGCCCGTAAAGCCTAATGCTTATGTCACTTTTGCTTATTATCTTCAAGTGTATTCTTGAGGATCTAGGCTATGATCTTATTGAATGCTTTAACTATTTCATTCACTTAAGGCTAATATATTGTTGAATATCGCCAATAAATGTTTTTCCTCTTCATAAAGTTAATTTTGATACTATTGAATGTAGGGCCATTGTTTGATATGACTTATCAAGGGAATTTGAATCAATATATGATGTGGTATTTGAAGGATTATAATACATGGTGAGCTTTAACTTTCCTCACAGGAATAGACTCAGTAGTCGCTGCATTATGAACCTATATCCCTTGGATAAAGGAGGGTCAATAGATCCCATGATGTATGTGCTCTAAGCTCGAAAGGCCACGAGGCAATCACGGTGTCTAATATGTTAGGCAACCAATGTCAAACTATACCATGTATTTGACATTGATGATAACATTTTAATTATCTTTGGCTAGTAGTACGCCATCCTTTTGATTTTTGATTTCATCTTAGGGCTCGATTGTTGAGCACCACATAGTCAAAAGTGTATCTCTTTGTTGGTCTTCTATACTTTGTTCTTAGATAAGTAACATAAATGCATATGATCGAAAGTAATTTGATATAATTTTTCATTTATAAGGGTATAATATAAGGCTTTTGAGTTCACTTCATGAGCTAACAATTTATCTTGGAAGTAATTTGCCTTCCAATGGATAATCAAAAAATTATTCTTTAATTAGTTTATTCCTTATTTTCAGTGATGACATCTTTCCCATTGATCTTATTTCCATGATTCCTCTTCAAAGCAAGTTATCTCATTTGCCAACCTAGTCACAATATCAACAATGGTATTGTTACTACATGGTATTCAGTACAGGGTGACATTTGGTACCTTATTTTACTAAAATAATAGTGTACTTCTAGCACTGATGAAGTTGTGATTTTAAAATCTTGAATGATTCAACAATTTCAATGATCACCAGTTACAAAATCCTTAAAAACTTTGTTTTCTTGAATTTTGTCAGAGTTTTTAATTATAGTTCAGTAATTAGGGATTCATGCTCTACATCATTTTTGGTACATGACTCTAATGGGTAATATGAGAACCTCATCATCCAATGGTTAGAGTTTATGAACATCAATCATATTCTTAATTTATCAAGGATAACTGACTTTGAATTGCTGTCCTTGGTTGAAAAAGCACAATCAAAGAATTTCTAGCATGATTTATCTTGATCTTCTAAAGTAGTTATTTTTTCATCACATGGTTTGTCATTTTAGAGGAGAATCAATAGGAAATGGATGTGCAGGTAAAAATTGGCTAAAGCCTGGCCTTTCATATCCCACAAGGGGACAAATGTTGTATAAAATTATAATAAAGTGATTAACCGTTTTTCTAGTCTTCCTGATAAATTTGGATGGGACATCAAATATTGCAAAGGATTAAACCTAGAAATAAGTCTGGCTTTGTGAGAGAGCATATAGCATAACAAAGTTTGGACTTAAAAAATCAAGGCCAAATAGTATTTTTCAATTGAGGGATTGTTTCTTTTGGTTGTGATAAACTGATGATTCAAGTAATATAATTCATTTTTTTTACCTGTCATTATTTTGGGCTAATAAGGCACCAATAGATGATCTAGAGCAGTATTATAGATGATTAATGGTCAACTTGAGATGGAAGCCACTAGTAGTAGAGGTGTCATTAAATATTATATTCTACTGTTATTGTCCTAATAAAACTTGGCATTCTTCTTGGTTAAAGTATAAATGGAAGAGACCTACCAAAAATATTAGAATTAAAGCCTCTTAGTTATGTCAGCCTAACCTGGAAGGAAATAAATTAGGTTAGGCTTTTGAGAGGTGGCATTTTATAATTGCTTTAATTTTCTCTATGTCAATTTCAACTTCATAGTGTTCTACTATGAGACCTAAGAGTTTAGAAGTTACATTAAAAGCACATTTCAACCGATTCATCTTCAGGTCATTTAAGCATGCACAATAAAAAATAATTCTCAACTTATAACATTTCTCTATTTCTAAATTCTTATCTTCTTCAAACCATTTCAGTAGTCAAAGAAAGAGGGTTTGTAAAATAAAAATTAGACAAACTGGCCAGTCCGAGTTAAAAGAAATTAAAACATTTGTCTTCCTTGCTCAACCACCACCGTTACCATCATTGTACCATCATCATTTGGTCAATGTTGTCACCTTTGTTGGATCATCATCACTGTAGTTAGGACAATCATTGCCTACTGCAACTACTAATGATGACACTGACATCAGATCTCCTGCACATGGCCCTTACTGTAGATCTTCTATTACAACAGCCTTGTTGCGACCACTCTCCCAATGCTTTCTATCACTTTAATATCACTTCCGACTGTTTAAGGGCGGATGAATTCTTATAACTTACATCAACAAGTAGAATCATGTCATTTGGGTTGCGCTCCGTGGTTTTTTTTTTCTTTGGGTCTTCCATGAAGAAATCCCTACTTTTCTCTTTGTCGATTTTCCTTTATATATATATATATATATATATATATATATATATATGCTGTATTTCTTATAGCACTAAGACATTATATATCACCTTACCACTGAGAGGCTCATGATGGAGAATTTGCTTGTGGATGGGGATTGAAACTTGGAGACCTTGCAGAATTGTTTCGTTAATGACCTGTTAGAGCAGGTGCTGCGAATTAATCCTATTTAAGATGCATCGGAGGACTTCCCCGAGCTACAATGAAATTTTATTGGGAGAAACATTACCACCTTAGTTTATGAGGTTGTACTTCTTACACAGGAGCATAGCTTCAAATGGCTTGGAAAGTTTGGGCTACACCCAATGTAGAATTTTTTTTGGAGACGCCTCTATGATGTCATACCGACTAATACCTAGTTGGGAAGAAGGGGCCTTGGTGCAAATGTTGTTTGCCCTTGGTGCAAATGTTATTTGCCCTTGAAGCCATTAAGCTGATGTTAACAAGGATCATATGACCACTAATTGCATGTTGTTGCGTGAGGTTTTACAGTTCTTACGCAAGTGGCCAAACTTGAACTCATTTGAGGAAGTTGTTAAGAAATTTGCCATCATACATGGAAAGCGGATTCCGATGAGCCAAGTCTACCGTCATGATATCCACTAATGTTAGATGGCAACTAATGCTAGAAACCATGAGAATCTGTAAACAACACCGCTATTATTACTGCAACAGTTCTATAGGCACTTACTAGAAAACATTTCCTTTCCCATTCGAGAGCACTGAGAAACTAGCTAGTCACACAGACTATCCTTTCCTCTTTTGTGGGTCCCCCTCCCCTTTCCAGATAGGCTTAACGTTAATGTGGACGGAGCGGTCTTGCCAATCCATGAGGCCAGAATAGGAGTGGTCCTTCGGGATGAGATCGGGAGGCTCAAGCATGCGATGGCTCACCACTTGCAACATTATAACATCAGATTTGTGGAGCTTTAGGCTAATCTCTCTATCCGCAATATCTTCCAACCGTGGATGTTCAAGACCAAAGGTATTATAGTTGAGGGCGACAACTTGAATGTCATCAATTAAATGAGGAGATCGATGGATTAGGGAAGATGGAAGGACAATATGGATCAGTGCCACACTTTTGATTTTCTTACTCTTTTTAAACAAGCTATTTTTTTATTTTATATCTCAAGAGCAGCTCAATCAGGCTGCTCATTTTTGTTTACAAAGGGCTTTTATGATTTTTTTTTTCAACCTTAGTATTTCTTTTGAGTCGGTCATCGAATCCTGGAGCTTTTTGTCATCTTTCGAGATGATTGGGTTACATTTACACAAGTTTGAGGACTTGTTTTTTTGTACTGTTTTGTAATCATTTTTATGTTTAATACCTCTGTAAATTTACCAACACACAACAAACTATATATATTCTTGGCATTAAATTAAGAAAAAGGGCATTTGTACACATACCATAACTTTTTTTGCATTTAAATATCTAATAAATCATTATATTTTATGTATATATTATTTTACTATCTAATTTGTATCAAAATATATTCATAAAACTATGCAATTATTAAAATAAATAATATTAGTGATATTTTTATACGACCCAAAATTTTTAGTCTTATACAAATAAAATTTAAATTTAAATATTAGGTAAATAAATATGTATAATTATTTTAAAAAGGACCATTTACATACATACCAAATAATTTTCATACATTTACATATTTAAGACTAAACTTCCATATTCAAATGTATATCGCTTAAATCTTTATTATCACATAAAAATATCACTATTGCTGACTTCTTTAAAGTAAATTTTTAATTTTATTTATATGCATATGTTTATGATATCAAAATGTCATAAATATAAATATGAATGTTTATATATTAAATATATAAATAAATAAGAATTTTGTGGTGCATATGTAAATTCTACTTTAAAAAATATTATATATTTCATCTTTAAAAAATAATAATTATGATATTTTTAATGCTATATTAAATTCGAGTGATATCACATGTAAATATGTAAATTTGGAAGTGTAGGTGTTAGATATGCAGATACGCATCTTGTATGGTATGCATCTAAATGCCCCGAAAACAAAAAAGGAAGCCACCTTAAGCGCAAGGGGCCGAAGGATAAATTCCCGCTCACAGCATCATTCACCCCTGCTTACTGCGCTGTTCTTATTCTCGCCTTCTTCCTCTTCTCCACGACCACCATACCTGACGGGAAATCTCTGCTTCTCTTATATAGAGCTAATCCGTAACTCGAAGAGCAAGAGGCGGAGACATGGGGGACTGTTTTAACGAAGACCTATTCCTCTCGCAGGAATCAGCGCCGTCGCCGGCACTCCTTGGTGATGGCGGGACGCTGGACCGCCGGTACTTAAAGCAGCTCTATGACAACGTACATGGAACCGTCTATCTCGATCCGGTGAGGTCTCCTATTTCGTGAAGTATTATTGTTTGAGTGTTTTTCTACTGGGGGGATCTGTTTGGCTTGATTGATATTGATCTCTTGCTCGTGGAATTAGAAACTTAATTTTTATTTTCTTGGTTGAGTTTGTTATTGTGAGTATCTGATTCGATGTTTATAACTCTTTTGAGCATTCTGGGATGTTGTTCTTTTCCTTGATGTTCGTTTTGTTATTGATGATGACGATGATGCTTTTATTTATATTAGCTCTTATATAGCGCTTTTTTTTAGTGGTTGAAATATAAGTTGTTTTTCCCAATTTGATTTTGTCTTTATTTCTTTTTTTGCTTTGATTTCCGGTGTATCAAGGCCTACAAGAATCTAGCATATTTCTTATTTTATTTTGCATAGCTATGTAGAGTTTTCGGTTGAAGTTCCTTCTTACGGTCCATTGTGTTTAACCAAACAAGAAAAAGAAAGTAAATATTATTGTTGACTGTCTAGCCGCAGTCCTCACGTTGAATACGTAGCTGTTTATTCTAACTCAAATTCTTTGTTTTTTTGCATCTTCGACTTTATTAATAGCTAGTTTTCTGTACTAGGTAAGTTTTTTTTAGATGAAACGATTTGCTTAGCATTACAGATTGTTGCTATGATCAATTAAAAATTTTTATTCGTGGAACATGTTATTGGAAATTGTCAAATATTGCGCTAGCAAAGTCACATTTTTTTTAACGTGGCTCAGTAGATTGGCCATTTTGAATGCCAATCCACTTTATATTAATCATAATAATCAGATGAATCAATTATCTCCATATTCATGCCGCGTCTTCACTTGTTTTTTTCTTATCATTAGTTTTAATCTCCGCCATATCTTCAAATTTACCTTATCTTTGATTTATTAAAGTATTAGGGTCAATGTATTTCTAACCATTAATCTGTCTTTTCTTTCATGAACATTTACTAAAACAACTCTAATTTTGCTATGTAACTTTCCCCTTTTTTTGTTCATGAATTCAGTGAGATATCTGAAATCATGCCAAGTCCTTCAATCATGATATAATATATATATATTTTTTTACTGTACTCAATCATCATGTTTTTCCTTAAATTTTCTGTGTACATTTTTTTGTGGGATGTGGCTCTAGCTCAAATTTATCTTTTCTAAGACATACATCTATCTGGTGTATATGACTAATCACTTGTGTTCTCTTTTAACTTTACATTCGCCTCTTTCGTTAAATAATAAATTACAGGCTTGTGACTGTCATGATGTCAACAGATGCATGAGGTGCTTCCATCTTATAGGATTTGGCTTTTCCACTAATTTTTGGAGTGCAATGTCAGTGGATTTTTTTTTTGGGAGACCTTTAATTGTTTAAATCTGTTATTGATTTTTATACTTACTAGAGGGAACACTTAGAAAATATTATCTGCCATTGTATACTTTCCTTGGTTATCTTTCTCTACTAGGATGACAATTTAAGTAGGAGTTGATGTTATTGTATAAACTCTTAAAAGAAAGACAAACAATTTGTATCATTTTGTAGTTTCCTTGGTCATCTTTCTATAATCGGAAGGCAAATTGAATTAGAAATAATATTATCATATACCTCCCTTATATTTCTTTCTATACTAGGAATACAATTCAAATAAAATTAATATAGGTGTTAATACACCTTTCTGGTTATTGCCAATGATATAATTATACATTGGTACACTTGTACATTAATAGATTTGTCTCAAGATTGTTTTTCTCACATCAAATTTTAGAGACATAATGGTTTTCATCCCTCCATCAGTTGGCCAACATAGTTTCTTTTAACTCAAGTCCAGGTTGAATATTCTTCCAATATCTCCAACCCAAACACCATACCATCGTCAATGCTCTTGTTAAAAATCCTTCTCTTATCCGCACTAACACCAACTCTTATATCAAACTCACACCTATTAACTACTCCTTTTGGTTCTTCCACTTTCATTTCATATGCATAGATACAATCTTCTTGGCTACATTGATAGATCTTATCCTTTCCCACCAAAAACTCTACCTAACATTGATAATGTTCCAAACATATATATCTGTTTTTGGTTCGATAGGACCAACTTATCCTAAGCTCCACAATGAGTGCACTCTTCCCTAACTTTATACTTTTCATTTCATCTTATATATCACTTGTAGCATGTAATACTTTGATCATCATCAATCTCCTCGAGGATGTAGCACCCAACTTAAAGGTTTCAAATTTTTAACTAAATGCATTGAAGCCATCATTGCTTACATTCAACGCATCAAAACCATTATTGGAATTAGCCTTACTAGGCCATCATATCGATGAAGATGACCTAGCCCTCAAAATCCTCCGATGTCTGAATAATGAATACAAAGATTTCAATTCGATCATTCAAGTTTGTAAAAAATTCAATTTTGTTTGAGGAAACATTTGAAAACTCAACTTTGAAGCTTACCTAAAGCGTAAATTAAGCTAAAAAGCTTACCTCAATTTCTAGCCACTACAAATCCAACCCACAAACCCTCATACAACCACCACCCCAAATAACATGCCAAACATCACTCTCAATAAACCATAGAACTACCCCATCGGCCAAATTCCTCAAATCATCACAATACCCATAACCTGACCCTACCTTGGGAAGTGCCAACTATAAAATCAACATGGCCACCATTGAAAGTATTCATATTGCTGATGCCACCAAAGTTCTCATCACTCAAATTGGTTCAACAACTTTCTCTCTCTCTAAAAATCAGTCTTCTTTAAAAATGATTCATGCATACTCTATTAAAAAAAAAGGTCTTATATTGGTTTGAAAATTTTTTCCAAATAATAATCTTAGTTGAATTTTGATTGCATTTCTTTTTTATCAATTAACTTTACACCGAAATTATTCTCTTGAAAGTAAAAACTAATAATGGTATCTATGAGTTGCCCAACGAAAAGACGTTTTTACTTTTCGAACCACCAAGTCATGCACCAGTTAACAACATCATTGTTTAGACACCACTTGATGGTTCTACATCACCTCATAAGTTGTTTCTAATGCCTTATCTGTTACTACATTGTTTTTACTAGAACTTATCCAGTTAGGAACATTGAGCTCGAAAATCACCAGTTGTGACGTCAACAAATACTATGCTAATTTTGTTGGTCATTTTACTGCTGCTACATCTAGCCGTTACACCTTAAGAAAAAGTCCATTGTTCTTTCTTTTTTCACCACTTTTAAGTTTCCTGTGGAAAAGCACCGTCGACGACCAGTTATATTGCTTACTTGGTTCTCAAATCCTTCCTACAGTTATATTGCTTACTTGGTTCTCAAATCCTCCCTTGCCTCCACAGACATCTCCTAATTCACTACACCTCCCTACACTTTGAAACACAATGAACTATCTAGATGCCATCATCATCATCATCACAATGTTGATTTCTTTTACAATGCTCATATGCTCTCTTTCTGGCCACATGCTCTCTACACCACATAACTTACGAATAGAATGCCAACCATGTTTCTTTCTATACAATTCCAATTCAAAATTTTTTTTGTTATATCTATAACCATACAAAACTAGAAATTTTTTAGGTGTCTTTGCTTCCCCTGACTAACTTCTAAATTACCTATCAATGTTGTGATACCAAGTAAAAAAAAAAATGTTTTAGAGCACGTGACATATGTAGAAATATGCTGTTCCCCAACTAGCCCCCCTTTTAGGGGCCGTTTGAGATGCGAAATAGGCTAGCAATATGAGTAGACCAACTCTCACTAGCACTCATCCTAACTTTTATAACCAGAACTCAGTGGGCGATGAATTAGTCTAACTGGATGTCGTACATACGTGATACATTACATGTCAAAGTTCATTCATATTTGCGGAAGCATGAAAATCGTATCATCAAAATATAGATATATAGAGCTCCTAAATTCAATATAATAAGAAATATACGTACCCAAAACGTATGTACAAAGCTGCCAAAATTATCTTGCAAAAACTGTACAAAGACACACCTAGATATGCGCGCTCCGAGTGCTCGTTGCCCTACTGCATTGCAACGATGAAGAATGGTAAGAACGAGCTCAGAGAAATAATCTGGGCTAACATAAGATTTTATGCTTTAAAAATAAATGTGCATGCTCGTATACAACTATGCATGTCTACATACAATCATAACTTGCTGGCATAATAGAAAACATGAGAAAAGAACAGGTGCAAGCTGTATAAAAAATCAACTGTAGTATAACATGCAGGTCATAAACATGAAATCATAAGTATATAAAATATGTTCACAAGCATGTTCATTCATTTAATGGAGGTCATAGCATCATAATGTCGTCTGTTTAATGTATAGGATTCAACTAGTTATATGTTCTTTCATCATAGGTCGTTACCCTGCTCCAAAGGTCATATAAACTATCGATAAAGGTTGGGCTTCCCCATCATAGCAATTATCGACAACCCACTGATACCCACGGTTCCTTAATGTTCTATCACCATCTAATTCCAACTGTTCCTAAAGTTTATTCCTCGTATAAATTTTAGGATTAGGGAATACTACAACCCTGTATAATGCCCTCGCAATCATTCATGTAATAGTCTACCCCTAACATTTCTTGTGATTTTAATAATCACTCATACATCAAGCATTTATCATGCATTACATGTATCATAGGCATAGGCATGAGACATAACAAATGAATACCTGTAAGAAATTTATATCATATGCATATTCACATGCAATATAGCCTGATCATAACATTACATATCGTAAGAAAAGTAAACATGCATTCGTACATTTAATTGCGAGCACACCTGTACTGATATGCGAGAAAGTTCTAAATGCATCTGTGTCAATAGAAATCAGCATATAGAAGATTGTTTTTCTCAAATTAACACAAAATTATTTCATCTGACTTGATATAGCAGCCCTACGACGGGTTTCTATGCGTTCATCTTGAGCTCGCCGTCTCGTATACACAACCTGGGGAACGTTGACTTCATAGGAATTCATAAAATTTAGGTTCATAACATGATTTAACCCAAAACATAACTTATTCGGCCGAAACATAACTCAAATGATATTTTTGGCATAAATCACCCTTATGAGACCGACTAATCTTCTTCCTATCACCTCCAATTTAACGTTCTTTTTGCTAAATTCTTGCTAAAACCCTTTTAGAAGCTTGCAAAACAATCACGACACCTCTGATACAAAATGAGCCCTTCGATGACTACCGGAAACGAGAAAAATATGAAAAACGAGGCAAAAGTCAAATCGAAGATTAAAAAAGGAAGATAAAGCTTAGAATTGCGAGTGATAGAGATTCGTACCCTTGGATTTCATCATCGAGCTTCGAATTGCGGGTTGTGGCTACAGTATCGCCGCTTGGTTCGTCTGCTACCCGCGGTTGTTTGCCCCTTGTATTGTAACAAGGGTCGCGACCTACTTACAGGGGCCAAACGAGCCTCCTTCGCACAGGGAGGGAGATCGGGGAAGTGAGAAGAAGACAGAGGGAAAGGAGGAGGATGATGCATTGCTCGGTGCACTGTTTGATCGCCCGAAAAAATAAAATAGCATGAATGTCGGTTGGCTACAGTAACTGAGGATTAGGGAGAATTAATTAGGATTAATTAAGTTGATTAAATATATAACATTGAAATTTTATATCTTCTAATCCGTTAACAATTCATGCATGTTGTTTTATGGAATTGATCGATTTCATGTTTAAAATTTAATAAAATTATTTCGATCAAATTCTGGAAGATGAAAATTTTGGGGTACTTTACAAATATGCTAAACTTGAATTCTCAAAATTTGGGCGTTACAGCTCTCTCATAAAAAATTCATCATCTAAATTTTTACTGGGATATGAGGGGATATTTTTGTAACATTTCTTCTTTTTTCCTTCGTCGCTTGCTTTTCAGGTCTGTGCTTCCACTTTATCTTCACAAAATGAATTTGTTTGTTTCTGAGCTTCTTAACATGAGTTGCTAAAATCTTTTTTTGCTCCTAAACTTCAATATTTTCATGTGAAGTTCTCTGCTCTGAATTTCATACTCTTTGCTTTAATATAGAAATGTGGAACACATCGTGTATATCTTACATATCTGTAGGTAATGCTAATCTGTAAGCAACTAGATTGATCCTTTTTATGATTTCAAAATGACCAATGTACCTGAGACTCGCTTGCTTGCTTGACCAAATCTAACTGTACCTTTCATTCGTTTGTCTTTCAAAAATACAAAATCTCCAACTTCAAATTCGATTGCTTTGTGTTTTGGGTCGTAGTATTTTCTTTATCGATCTCGAGTTGCTTTCAATCTATCTATAATTAATCGATTTTCTCGGTAGCTTCGTCGACTAGCGCGGGACCTAGCTTATGACATTCACCCACTTGACCTAAGTGGAGTTACGCACTTCTACGCATACAATACATCATAAGGAGCCATTTTGATGTTGGATTGATTGTTGTTGTAAGCAAACACAATCATTAGAATGTGATCTTAACTGCCTCGAAGTCGAGAACACAGTTTTAACAGATCTTCTAATACTTGAGTTGTCTTTTGGTTGTCCGTCGGTTTGTGGATGAAATGCAATGCTAAAATGTAAATGTGTGCCCAAACCTTGTTGAATGTTTTTCCACAACCTGGACGTGAATGTATTTCCATAACCTGAACGTGTAATCTGATAATTTCTTTGACATACAATTTGACCAA
Organism: Papilionanthe hookeriana x Papilionanthe teres; assembly: GCA_022702705.1. Taxonomy (NCBI): domain Eukaryota; kingdom Viridiplantae; phylum Streptophyta; class Magnoliopsida; order Asparagales; family Orchidaceae; genus Papilionanthe; species Papilionanthe hookeriana x Papilionanthe teres. Next base: position 23,799,918 of record CM040424.1, on the reverse strand, counting down.
CTCTTCCTTCGTCCGTCCGTTGGCAAGAAATGTCTTGATTTTGTTAACTTGCCAATAATGATAATACTGTCGTGGCCCTATCTGGATCGAGAAAATCTTATAACAAAGTCCATTACAATTTTTCTTATTTCCATTACGACATCGACACAATTGCAGTAATCCGCTGGGTCTCTTATGTCCAACCTTTACAATCTAACATGTTTGACATTGAGATACATATTCAACAATATCGTTTTTCATACCTAGCTTCCAAATGCCAACTTCAAATCTTTATACATTTTTGTGCCACCTGTATGAATTGTGTATATTGAATCATAGATTCATTTAGAATCTCTCGTCTCAAATTAGAGTCAGCAGGTAACCATTTATGTAGCTTATATCTGATAATGCCATCTTCATCAACCGTCACATCAATCCTTGTTCCTGATTGACATTGCTTTAGGAGTTTCGGATATTCGCCGCTAACTTTTTGAGTTGTTTTGATTCTATTCGCCAAAGTACGTTGCACAGTCAGTTGATGTAAATAAGCCATATCACCTGAACTTCTAGTTTTCAGTTGTAAAACATCAATTTCTTTAAACGGCTACGGCCTACGAGTAAGAATCCAACTTGCAGTACCTATGGATTTACGGATCAATGCATCACCAACAACATTTGCTCGGCCCGGACAATAATATATATCTAGGCCGTGATCAATCTAACAATGTTCGTGGCCTCAAATTCAACTAATTTTATGTGAAAATATACTTTAGACTTTGATGATCAGTGAAGACTTTGAATTTCACGCCATATAAATAATGTTGCCAAATCTTGAGAGCAAACACTACGACAACCAACTTCAGATCATGCGTCGGATAGTTCCTTTCATGTGGCCTCAATTGTCTTGATGCATAAGGTATCACCTTTTTATTCTGTGTTAAAACACAACCCAAGCCTCTTAATGATACGACACTGTAAATCTAAAATCATTCAGTGCCTGATGGAATAGTTAACACTGGTGCATAGTTGAATGTTTCTTCAACTTCTGAAACTGTGCTTACATTCTGCAGTCCACTCAAACTAAACATATTATCTCATCAGCTTGGATAGTGACCTAGCTATTTGTGAAAACCCATATGACGAATCTCTTGTAATATTCTGCCAAACCAAGAACATTGCGTACTTCTGTAACACTATTTAGAGTAGGTCATTCCACAATTGCCTTCACCTTCTGAGGATCCACTAAAATTCCTTGATAATCGATATTGTGTCCCAAAATTGCATTTCTTCGCAGCCAAAAGTCACATTATGAAAATTTTGCATATAACAGATTCTGTCTCAACAACTCTAAAACCATCGTCAAATGCTTAGCAAGATTTTCATCAGTTCTTGAATAAATCAGAATACTATCAATAAATATAATGATGAAGGGATCCCCATATGGCTTGAAAATTCAATTCATCAAGTCCATGAAAATTGCAGGAGCATTAGTTAAACGAAAATGCATAACTAAAAGAATTCATAATGACTATAGTTCATCCCAAAAGCTTTCTTAATTATAACTTCCTCTTGACTCTGACTTGATGATATCCCTATATGAAATCAATTCGGGAAAATTCTATTGTACCTAATTGATCAAATGAATCATCAGTCCTTGGCAAATGATATTTGTTTTTTATTGCCACATTATTCAATTCTCTGTAATCAATACATAACCACATAAATCTATATTTTCTCTTGACAAACAATCTTGGAAGCACTCACTTGTAAATTACTTGGTCTGATAAAACACTTATCGATCAATTCCTACAACTAACATTTCAATTCCTGCAATTTCTTCGGAGCTTCATGTACGGAGATTTAAATATTACAGACATTTTTTGTTGCACATCAATACCAAATTTAACTTCTCGTTCTTGTGGTAGCCCTGAAAATTTTTTAGGAAATAAATTAAAAAATTTTGAACCACTGGAATGTTTTTTAATTTTTGTACATTTTTATTTAATACTTCTAATTTTGTCAAAAATACTAATTGACTACCTCACAAAATTTTCCCAACTTTCACTGCATTAATCAGAGAAGATTATGCATTTCGATCACGTAATATATAAAATGATTTTTCACCAGGAGATTTTAGTTTCACCAATCTTTTCCAACATTCGATTGTAGCAAATGATTTGTCAAACAATCCACCACTAAAATGACATCAAAGGTCTGAATTGATATGATAATCAAATATGTTGCACTCACATTTTCTATTGACATAAAACCCACTTTCCGAGGGCATAGTAACACAAAGAGCAGGAGAAAAATGCATAATATCAACATGTAAACTGATAAAAAACTGATCATAAATAAATGAATGTGATGCACCCGAATCAAACAGAACACAGACTGATCTTGAATTAAGAGCATATATCTTCAATTTCCTTGGCTTCTTGAGGAATGATTGCAAAAACTCGGGCTTCTACTGGTTACTCAGCTCTGTGCTATGAAATTTCACACTTTCTTAGAATTGAAGGCTTTCCTAAGAATTAAGTTCTGCTTGGTTGGCTTTCTTCCAAAAATCATCTGGACAGTCTCTGTTCTTGGATTGCCTGTGTTTTGATGTCTCTCTTCTTTTCTTGTAGATAATTCATTTGAACGTGTCATGGCTGTCTACATTTGTGATATTTTTAGAAACTGATCATACACTGCCCAAGGAGTCTTTTTCTACATTTTTTATAAGCTGGCTTTTCTATCTGAGGTTGCTTCTGCTTATCTCCTGATTTAAGTTTCTTGCTTTGGAAGTGTTCTCTTTTGCCTAAATCTTTGCGATTGTTTCTGAGGTTGCCACTACTGATTGGAAAAGTTAAGCTCATTTTTAATTCTTCTTGCCCTTTCAACAAGCACGGAAAAATCGTTGATTTTAATGGAGCTAATGTGAACCTCAATTGATCTCTAAGACCACACAAAAATTTAACACCTTTTCTCCTGGATGCTGACATAATGGGGTGCATATCTGAAGAGAGAAGTAAATTCTGCCTCATATTGCATAACTGACTTGGACCGTTGAGTTAGATTGAAGAATTTATTTTGTAGTGTTACTCTGATAAAGGCGAAATGAACCAATCCTTGAAGACTTACAAATTATTCCCATTGAATCTGTGGAAGAGGTGTTAGCTGAAATTTTCTCTATGTTGCGCTTGCCACCACCTTTCTGCTTCGCCTTTTAACATAAATGTAGCAACTACCACTTTTCTGTTTTCCGGGTAAAGCATGGAAATTTAGATTTTTTCCGATCTTTAGGAGCCAATCTTTAGCAATGGTAGGGTCACTAACACTCTTAAATGCAGGTGGCTTAAAAGACTAACATATCTTTATGTGTCGATCTAGGCCCTGTTTTGGTGGAAAATCTTTCGATTTCAGCCCTTTTGTCAACCACTTATTGTACAATGCTCTGTAACTGAGTTGTTTTGATTTCTGCTTTTGCCTTGTTCTAATTTTCATTTCTTCCTAAAAAAATTTCAGCTCTAACTTCTTACTCAACACTTGCCCCAAAAGACTGGTACATGTTTATCTGTATTGGCACAAGATATTATTCACATGCAATTTATTATATAAGATTCATCAACCTATAGCTACGTATAAATCAATTTTTATTGGATTTCATTCTTTCTTCTAAATCCGACACGAATTCGTTATTCTTTTCATCCAATAACAATGCTCTGCTACCACTTTCTGTCACACCCTAACCGGCCACCCTTTTTAGGTGCCGGGCGAGATGCGACAGAGGCTGATAATATGGTTAGACTAACTCTCATCGAGCACTCGTCTCGACTTCCATAATCGAACCGATGGGTGATGAATCGATCTAATCGGATCCCACACATACGTGATACATTGCATGCCGAGTTCATTCATATTTACGAAAGCATGAAAATCGTATCATCAAAACATAGATATGCGAGTTGTTAAATTCGATATAATAAAAAATGTGTATACCCAATATATTTGTACAAAGCTCCAAACTATCGTGCTGAAGTCGTACAAAAACACACACGATCGCTTGCCCCGATGCTCACTGCCCCTACCTGGAAGACAACAATAAATAATGATCAATAACGAGCTCAGAGAAATAATCAGAACAAACTTAAAATTTAGACTTGAAAAAAAACATGCGTGCTTGTATGGAATCATACATGTCTACACACAGTTATAACATGCTCACATAATAGAAAACATGCAAAAGAGAGTAGGTACTTGCAGTATAAAAAAAATAATTATAGTGTAACGTACAATTCGTAAGCATGAAATCATAAATATATAAAAGCATGTCATTCATTTCATAGAGGTCATATCATAATAATGTCACTTGTTTAATGTATAGCGTTCAACTAGTTCCATATTGTTTCATCATTTGTCATCACCTTGTCCCAAAGGCTATATAAACTATTGGTAAAGGTTGTGTTTCCCCCAAAATAACAATTATCGACAACCTCCGTGATACCCACAGTTCCCTAGCTTTCTATCACCATCTAATTCTAACGGTTTCCAGAGTTTCGTCCCCTTATAAATATCAGGAGTCGGTAATACATCCCTACATAATATACTTACAAGCACTCATATAATAGTCTACTCCCTAACATTATTATGACATTTAAATCACTACTTTTGCATCAAGCATTTATTAGGCATTACATGTATCATAGGCATAAGCATGAGACATAAGAAATGTATACCTACAGGAAATTCATATAATATTCATATTCGTATATAGCATAGTCTGATCATAACATTATATATCGTAAGAAAAGTAAACGCGCATTCATACATTTAATTGCAGATATCCCTTTACAATATGTAAGAAGTTCTAAATGCATTTGTGTCAAAATAGAAATCAACCTATAGAAGATTAGCAGACTTACGGAGCAACTCTACGACGAGTTTCTATACGCTCGCCTCGTACACACAATTTAGGGAACGTAGACATCATAGGAATTCATAAAATTTGGGTTCATAACATGATTTAACCCAAAATTTAACTTATTTGCCCGAAACATACCTCAAATGGGCTTTTCGACACAAATTACCCTTCTAAAACCAGCTAATCTGCTTCCTATCATCTCCAATTTAACTTCCCCTTCACTAAAGTCATGCTAAACCCTCTTAGAAGCTTGGAAAACAATTACGACACTTTTGACACAAAATCGGCGTCTCTGATGGCTACCGAAAATGAGAAAAACATGAAAAATAGGTAAAATTCAAAACCAAAGAGTGAGAAAGGAAATGAAAGCTTAGAATTGTGAGAAAGAGATTCATACCCTTGGATTCACCCCGGAGGAGCTTCAAAAATACTGCTAGGTTCGCTTGCTACCCACGACTATTCACCCCTTGTACTGAGCAAGGGTCGCGACTTGCTACAGGGGGACGAATGAGCCTCCTTTGCACAGGGAGGGAGATCAGGGAAAGAGAGAAGAACTAGGGAAAGGAGGAGGAAAATGTGAAGCTCAGTGCCCTATTCGACTGCATGAAGGAAATAAAATGGCGTGGATGTCGGTTGGCTACAGTAACAAAGCATTAGGGAGAATTAATTAGGATTAATTAAGTTAATTAAATTTATAACTTTGAAATTTTATATCTTACAATTTGTTAATAATTCATGCTTGGTGTTTTATATAGAATTGATTGATGTCATTCGTAGAATTTAATAAAATTATTTTGATTAAATTCCGGAAAATGAAAGTTTTGGTATGCTTCACAAATGTGCCGATCTTGAATTCTCGAAATTTGGGTGTTACATATCCTCCCCTTCGCTCTTCAAAATCCTATCATAAACCCAACTATTGAATCCCTTTTACCATCCTTGGATGCCATTAGCTTCTCTGAAATGTCCTGCCACAAATAAGTCATTGGGTTGAGTAAACCCCCATCCATCTTTGGTAGACAATATAATGTTATTCTTTATCATCCCCAACCCATCTCCTCACACCTCACCAATCAATCCAACCCCAGTTATTCCTTCTACACCCATTCTAGTGCAACTTGTTCCTCCCTTGTTCATAGCTTACTCGTACCTTTTTCAAACACAGGTCACACCTCTTACCCATTGCTATTTCCTTCCATCCCAAATAAAGAAAACACTTTTATCAGCCTTCCTTTCCGACTCTTTCGAATTTACAATATCCTTAACATCAATAAACATCAATGTCAATAACCTGCAACCAATCTACTCCCCAAATTCACGCCGCTCACTACTCATCTTCCCATCCCACTATTGTAAACTCAGAAGTCATGCTGCCATATTCCCTCATAACTATAATCTTATGAGGCACATAAATAAATAAATAAATAAAATTCATAAGCCTCTTGCCAAACTTACCTTTATGATCTGTCTCCTTTATCCCTCCACGCATGAATCCAAAATTATCATCTAAGCGTTCAAAGAGCCTAAATGGAGAACTTCTATGTTTGATTAGTTCAATGCTGTCAACTAAAATGCCACGTTTACACTTATCCCACCTCATCCTTTCAAAATATTATTGCTATAAGCGGGTGCTTCATACCAAATACAACCCTGGTGTTCCATCAACCTCCATAAAGCTCACCTTTTCTTTGGCATCAATTATCATTAAAACTTCAGTCTTGTCATCAAACCAACAATAAACCATCTAATTGATAGTCATACCCTGTACAAAGATTGGTTGTTCAAATAATTGGACGTCAAAAATGTTTTTCTTCATGGCCATCTTGTTGAATATTCCTTAATCCAAATCACCCTGCCTATGTAACCTAAAAAAGCTCTGTATTGACTAAATAGTGACCCCACACTCGGCATTGACAGCTTCGTCCTTGTCTCTTCTCAGTCACTCTCACCAACTCTAAGATGGTTGGCTCCCTCTCATCTACATATGTCAACATCTCGTGATGTACCTGCTTTTCTATGTCAGTGGCTTCATCCCAAACAACAGTAACTATTGCATAAATTCAAATCTTAATTGTTTATGGTATTTTATATAAAATTTATTGCAGAATCATCCCACTTCATGAGTGTCAAAGTCATTCTCTCCAAATAAGATATTTATCTATCCCATCACAACTACATTCATAATCTCCTACAATACACACATAATCATTGCCAGTGATGCCACCTCTCTTTGTCTCTTAATTATCTGCCTGAAATTCTTGATAGTTTTTCTTCTAATAATTGTTTCGAGTGCCAATCTATTATTGGTGGTCTCCAACACGTCTCCCTGATCTAGCAAGTCGTGTTTGCCTTCAACAAGCTATCTATATACATGTTTCAACCAGCAACTTACCACTGGAATGTTCTCTCCACTTGTATCTCCATGTCACCATACATCATGCCGTTCCTTTTTCTCTGTTTTCATTTCTTGTTTTCACTTTATGGATTTTTGGGCACTTATTTGGTTGGGAATTATCAATTGAATATCAACAAATGCTTATATAGTGTTCCTCAGCCACAATCCTATCTCAAAGAACAAACAATAGCTTGCTTTTTATTAGAGGCTGAATACCCATGTTTCTTCTCTCACCGTTAATATCATTTAGATAATCTATACATCATCAGCTTTTTATTCAGCTACCAACTACTAATGATCTACTATGACAATATTGGAGCCACATACCTATGTATAATTCAGTCTCTCACTCAAAGGTGAAATACATCACTCTTGACTTTTGTTTTGGGAGATGTCTAAGATGATGATCTCCATTTTCTAATTCCTTCCAAAACAGGAAGACAATTTGAATAAGTTTTAATGGTATTGTATACTTCCCTTATTTCTCTTATTTCTGATTCTTTACTAGGACAATTTGAATCGGAATTCACATATGAGTAAATACACAGTCCAATTTCTTATCAATCATGTTCTATATTGGTGCACTTGAACATAAATAGATAACAAGAAAGTTTGTATTTCTCTCCGCATCAGAAGCTATTCTCTCAACATTTTTAATGTGAATCTTAACACATTCTAGTTTTATCTTTTGACTATAATTTGCTTAACCTTACATTCTACCGATACGATCCGATGCAGAAATCAACACATTTTTTCACAGGAATTAGTTCGGACACAAATTTTTATTTTTTGAATACTAATTACAACAATACAACACAAATACATAAATGATAAACTTCTATAATTCAGGAGGCAGGTGATCTCTCTCAATTCATACAATTCAAGAGATATGAAATCTTTTTGAAACTCTAAACCTAAGACTTACCACAATAATCTCATGCATAACCTAACTTTAAACATATTAAGCCTATTTTTACCCAACTATAATAAAAATAAAATATTAATTGGCCTTAGGCGTACAAAAAGCTAAATTGCACTTAGGCTAGGCACCAGAATTACAATACTCCCCCCAAAAGAAACCTCGACTTTAAGGTGGAAAAAAGTGAGTCTATTCCTCCACCGCAGCTTTGTCTATTTCTTCATTATCTCCTCGTCATGCACTGTAAGAACTTGTAATTTTTTATCATTGCAACGGTGTCTTGGGGTAAAGTTTTCATCACACCGAAAAGATAATCCTTGGCTCGCTTGTCCTGAATTGGTCTCTATAAGTCGCTTGAGTGTCGCTCCTTGTCGTGGCCCATTATTCCTGTCTTGTGCAACCTCCTCTGAACTTCCACTATTTGAGCTTTTGGTGCCATCTTGGTTTTAGCAGTTCAATACAATGCTCTATCTGTGTTGCTCCTACTGCCCTTCTCCAATCTAGTTTTTGTCCTCCACCATTTGGCTAGCTCCATCGTCTCCGTCAATCCCCACGGCCTCAATAGTCAGAGTGATGCTCGTATGTCAGGCTTTAGGACCTTCATGAAATTCCTCTTCAATCTTGCTTCGGAAATCCCCCTCAACCATCCCGAAAATAGTTCGAATCTCTCCCTATATTTTATGACAGTCCCGTCCTAATTCAAGGCATAGAATTGTTCTTGTAGGACTTTGTTTGAGAGGACTTCTCTTATGAAGCTCATTTATTGTTAACTTAACAATAAATGATGTTATAAACTTGTGTTCCTTAAATAATCCCGGATAAAATTGTGTTTCTTAAACAAATTTCAATAGTTATAGGCACATCCAGTAAACATATTATTTCAGATTTTAAGAGATCAAATTTTAAAAACTTAGCTATCATATTAATTCTTAAAATAATAAATATTATGATGTGATGTAAAAACTTAAAACATAATTCTATTATTATGCATGGTGGAACACTTTAAACACTATATAATTATCTTCTTTCTCAAAACTTATTTTTTTACACTGCAGACAAATACATCTCCATTGCCTTTCTTCTCCATTGGAACCTACCCATGCAAAGCTCTCGTACAGTTTGCTATCATCCCATTGATTTCTTTTATCTTTTTTGCTTACGTAGAGGCTGCTCTCATAAATGACCTCCAATAGCTTTCTTCTCCTCCATCGTTCTCGCCGGTTAAAGGTGTCGTCCTCGTCTTTTAAGAGTGTTTTGGAGCAGTTTTTGCTCGAAATAGTTTTTTTCTGAAACAGTGAAACGCTCCTCAAAACAGCGGAGTAGAGCTCCTATATCGCGATTAAAAAACGGAGACAAGTGTCGTTCGCGTAGCATTTTTGAAGAAGTTGAACGACCAAAAGAGCAATGGGCGTTCTCTCGACATTTTTTGGAATGAAACAATAGCACATTGCTCTCTTAAACGAAGCCTATGCCTCCTTCCCGAATGGCTCGGAAAAGTTCCAACGATTCTTAAATTTTTCTTACAAATGGATCGGGTATCTAGCCTCTCTCCACTGGCACCATGCTAGGGCTTTCTCCTCCAAACATAACCATACTGCCATGAGCTTCTTCTCGCTCCACTGAAACCATGTTAGGGCTTTCCCCTTAAATCATAACGCTTCCATGATGAGCTTCTCCTTCCCAGTTAGCCCATTCACCTCAAAGTATCATTCTACTCGATACACCCATCCTTGTGTGTCTACCCCTCGAAGATCGACATGTTTAACTTCCTACCCTAGCATGTCCACCCTAACTTCCTCTCCCTCTATTGTTTCCCCCCATGTATTGAGAGTGAAACTCTCATCTTCGATCATAGCTATATCCCACCCCCGCATCTCTCATTCCTTTTTCTTGCTCCTCTATACCCCTTATATAACCCATTTTTCATGTTTCGGCCCAATCACCTCCATCGGACATCTCTAATCCATTCCCCATTGGAGTTCCAGGAGGAGGTTCTTGATGGTGGATGCTTTGCTCCTCGTGTTACTCTCATCTAATCTCTTTCCCTTTTGATTTACTTCATGAATCTCCGATTAACCATTGGTTAGGTTCGCAAACAAAAGAAGGGGTCTTGGATTGCATCTCAATAAGATTCCTCAGCATCTCTTTTGAGTTTTCAAATCGGCCCTCAAATCGGTTCCAAATATAAAAACTTATTCTCTATGGTGGCTAATCTTTCTTCCATCTCAAATTTAAGACAGCTCATCTATTTTTCTAATTTCTTTTCCAATTCATCTACTTTCTTGGCTGTCATTATTAATGGGGGAGTTCTTTATCACAAAAGATGAAAACTTTTGTATATTGAAAACTCGTCAATGATTATCAGATAGTATGAATCATGTATGTACTCGCAAGATAGTAAGCCATCGTCGGTCCAATTTGATTTGTGGTCCGCTTCCATTGGAATCCCAATTTAGAACGAGAATAAAGATGGGAGTTTGGATCTCTTTTCATCGTGATCTCGAGACGACCTTCTCGACTTGGATCTAATCGCGACTGTATCATGATATGCAGTCATGAAGGAGATCACAATCCCAGTTTGCTTCTCCGCTAGCTCCAATCGTTGTCGTATCGCAAGGCTTCAATGCGATAGTATTTCATGGCTTCAGTCTCAAAGGCCTGTATGTTGTGATGCCCTCTATGCTTCCTAGATAGCTCTTGTCGCATTACTGTGCTGCGGTCCCATTGTCTCTTCTCAGATAGTAAAAAATGTCGCGAGTTAGGTCACAAAAGTGGCTCGTATATGTTGCGATCTCATCAATCTTCCCAGCAATCTCCAATATGTGATTTATCGTGAAGCAATTTGCGAATGAATTTGGCTGTGATTTCGTAGTTGATCTATCAGAAATCGATTGCTCTGATACCAATTTGATATGATGTAATCATGAAATCAACATGTTTTTCTACAGGAACTAGGGTAAATACAAATTTTATTTCCCGAACACCAAATTAAAGCACTTCAAAAAAAATTTGTAAAGGATAAACACCTATAGTTTTGTGAGCATAGCGATCTCTCCCAATTCCTACAATTCGAGATGTAGGAAATATCTCCAAAACCCTAAAGCTAAAACTCACCACAATAATATCATGCATAGTCTAACCTAGAAGAGAAGCATAATACTAAGTTAAGTGTTACCGAGATGAGAATGATTAGGCGGATAAATGGATTTATACTTAGAGATAAAATGCAAAATGAATATATCTGTGTAGGGATGGTGTAGCTCCAGTGACGAACAAAATTAGAGAGAGCCGCCTTAGATGATTTGGTCACATTAAACATTGACCATCTGATGATCCGATTAGGGGAGTAGATGTTTTAGATTCGACTTATGTTAAGAAAGGCAGAGGTAGACCTGGGAAGACTTAGGCTTATTATATAAAAAATGATCTTAATTTATTAGAATTAAATGAAAATTTGACACTAAATAGGATGCAATAGATTCATGTAGCCGACCCCACTTAGTGGAATTAAGGTTTTGTTGTTGTTGTTGTTGTATAGTCTAATCTAAACAGAATAAACTTATTTATAGCCAACTATAATAATAAACCAAATTACGCTTTGGCTAGGCACCGACATAACCACTACACCTTTCTTTTGATAGCTTTCCAGCATTTTCTAGGATGCATCTATCACACTAATATTGGATACCCTTTCCTTAAGTGCGGGGTAGTGAGACTTACTTTTTCAAGCTTAATATTGGAGCACTGGGACATTGACCGGCCATCGAGGCTGTTTTATACTCTCTTTTGGTGTCCGTCCCCCTTCCCCATCCCCCTCCTAGTTGGCTTGGGATGATTGTGCTCAATACTTCAACCCTTGAGGCATGAGTGAACACTTGGTGGAACTTGAATCACTGTGCGAAGCAACGCTCTTATTGGGTCTTAGTATCTTTATACTTGTTTTGTCTACAATACATGTACAAGAGGGAGTCCCTCTACTTTTTGCAAGTTTTTACTTAGTACTTTGTACTCCTTTTACTTTTAAATAATGTAACATGCACCATTTCAAGGATATGGTTTACTTGAATGAATTGTAAATATTATCTGTATTTCTCTGGTTCTAGTAATTTATTCTGGGTACCTGTTAACATATTTTTTGTGTTATAATCTGTTAACAGTTATTCGTGATTGTGATCCAACCTTAAAATCTAGTGTTTATATTGAGTATCAAGCTCTATGTACCTATATTGCTTATCGTGGTTTCATAAGAATGGTTCAGTATGGTTAGTTTACTGGCATTGCTCTTTTGTTAGCGATGACCTTTTCTTTTAATCCAACTAAGAGTATTTTCCAGCTATGCTATATTTAGGATAAGAACCACTTTGCTTTCTACTATTCTTTTGTTTTCGTATTTGAATATCTTCTAATTAAGTGATTTGTCTCGTGCTTTCAGATGAGCCTTAAATTTATAGACACTGAGCAGTTTCAGAGGTTAGACGTTTGCTTAAAATGTATGATAGTTGATTATTTCTTCTGGGCTATTTTGGAATAATTTTCTTATCCATAACAGGGTTGCATTGCATTTCCAACTGCAGGCTGCGGGATTTGAAGCAACTTGGTAAGCTTCATTGGGTTCCTGTTGCCTTTCATCTTGGATTGCACATGGAAGTAAAATAGTTGTATTTAATGATATCCTCTTCATATCTATGCATTGACCTTTCCAATTGATGAAGTTCAAAATTCTGCATTAAGTTGTTTCAATCATGCTCAACCATTTTGAGTTGACTATCGGTAAGGATTTGTTAGTTTCAACTATACGTTGAAATTTGGCGTACAGTATGCTCTGGTGCTGTTCAAGTTATGTTTTAATTTGGAGAGAACATATCTGTGTAAAATTTGTTTTTACTAAAAGTTTAAAAAAGAGAAGGCGATTTACTCTCCATTAAACTGGCAGTTCCATAACTTTTTATTTGAGGAATTGCAATGCTGTAAACTTTTATTTTGAGGGATGCGTTGATTCTAGCTTTGCAGTATAATTGTTATAAACTTTTTTTTCCGCTTTATTTTTTCTTAATTATTATATCAAGCAGAATTTTTCCATACATCAGGTGTTGCATACATGGTCTATCCAGGTGCAGTTCATACTCGATTTGAACATTCTTTGGGAGTTTATTGGCTGGCTGGACAATCTCTGCAGCATCTTCAAACCTACCAAGTATGAAAACCTTTCCTGGTTATATTTGTTGCTTTCAGAGACACAATCTTTTATATCATTTTTTATTTTGTCTCCACAGGGTTCTGAGCTCGATATTGATCGTTTTGATGTGCAGACAGTGAAACTTGCAGGTAAATTGTTGTGCCAGCATTTCTCATGAATTTGAGTTATCCTTGTTGGCACAGTTAGCCTTAGCTTTTGTTCAATAACTTAATTGTTGGTAATATGGCAGCTCGTTAAGCTGTTTTTGAAAACTGCAATCAATAGGTCTGTGTTACATCATGCTGTTTCTTTTATGTTTGTAGGCCTTTTGCATGATATAGGGCATGGACCTTTCAGCCATATGTTTGAGCATGAATTTCTTCCCCGTGTCAGTACAGGGTCAAAATGGTATTTCATTTCTGCTGATTCATTTCATTAAAATTTATATAAATAATTGCTTATAATTATGCACTTCTCCTTTTGTATATGACCAACCATCTAGTTCCTTATGCCTGCTCATGTTTCCTTACAAGTGAGGGTTATAGTATTAATTCACTAATTTATCTGTGGAATTGTCAATAATCTATGAATCAGATTTTATACCGACTCCTGACATAGTTCCTCCATGGTCCTAGAAAGCATGATAATTTTTTCTAGTAATTTAATTCCTTGAATTAATAGCAATATCTACTAATCTGCAAAATAATACAAGTTTTCCAACATATTTATTTAAAGATATAAATTACATTTACTTCATTGTTCTTTTACTAGTGGATATTTTCTGTTTAGGTCTCACGAGCAAATGTCAGGAATGTTGGTGGATTACATTGTTGATCAGCATCACATTGACATTGATTCTGAATGCCTTCAAAAAGTAAAAGTAAGAGATTATGCCAAATGTTTCTCATGTGAATGCATAAGTTTGAGGTTTTTAGCAATTGCATCATCATCTTCCTTGAGATCAGCCTAAAAATTACTTTTTCTTGAGTTTTTTAACACTTATGGCCATTTTTAGATCTATGACTAGTATGCTGATTCATTAGTGGCAGCCTAAAGCATGAAAATGTTCAACATTATATTTTTGTTTATTTGTGCAATTTGCCTTGGTCTTTTGCTTATACATTCTTGGTTAGTTAATTTAGCCGCTCCTATATGATTATTGCAGAGGTCTCTTTTGTGTTCAGGCCTGCATATTGATTTTAAATACATTCTTGGTTAGTTTAATTTTGCCACTCCTCTATCATTATTGCAGATGTCTCTTTTGTGTTCAGGGCTGCATATTGATTTTAAAGGATAACATTGTTGACGTGAAATTCCTGTCAAGTTCCTAAGCAGTGATTGCATAAACTGAATCTGGATCCATCCCTGCAAATTTGTAACAGTTAAATTTAACTATAAACCTTTTTATTTTCTTGAAAATTTTCATATTCCAATATTGGTAAAGTGATCATTGGCATCACTGGCAGTTCTTATTTTTTAAAGATTTATTTGGCAGAATGCAAATCTTCTTTCTTAAATATGACTGCTGGGAAAATTGTTTTTCTCAGTAATGCTGGTGCTTGTCAAATTTTTAATTTATGGAGAAATTTAATGATGTATGAAATACAGGGATATTCTTCTTATTGCTTCTCTTAGTTTATTAAATAAAATTTTTAATGCTTGTGTGCTTCCGTTTCTGTTATAATCACTTTTAACAATTTTTCTTAATCAAAATGTTAAGTGCTCCTCGTAACAGGTTACTACCAGGTTACTACCATAATGCTTTCTCTTTTTCTCGTAGCTAAGAACTATTGGAGAAGAATGTATAATGCTGATTATGATGTGTTTATAGGAAATTTGTGTTACGAAGAAGAATGTATAATGCCAGATTATGATGTGTTTATAGGAAATTTGTATCATTATCATCCTTCTTAAGAATATTTTGGATCAGTTTTATGAATTCTTGTTTTCTATTTATTTTTGTCTGAATACTATATGAGATGTTAAACCTATCCATTGCAAAATTTTTGAACTTTATCCATGTTGTTTTAAGACTCACTTCATCTTCTTAATTCTTTGAAACTGAATTTATGAGTGCTTTTTTTGTCCTTCATTGTATATGTCCAAACCGCCTAATTTTATCTTATCCTCATTAGTTGCTACATAACTATGCCTCTAGTGCAACCATTCTTTAATTATTAGCATTAGCTTTGCTACAAATCTATGTTAACAGTTGCATATACGTCGAGCTATCAATGATGCTTGGATCATTATAAATTGTTCGGCCTAATTTTAGTTTTTGGCTTTTGATGTTTAACCTTTAACCTCCATCATACATCCTCTTATTGTATATTTATTCATTTTAACCTCGAAATATTAATTTTAGAAGAGATATATTTATGAACATCCTCATTCTTTTTCTAATACATTCAAAATATTTGTATTTATCAAGCCTAAGTGCCATTTAACCCTATAATAGTATTGATTCATTATTTTTATTATCATGTATTCTAAAATTGCATATTATTAACTCAAATCTTTGGTGTACTAATTCTACTTTCGTTGTCCTCCAAGTATTTCGCTTTTACTCTAACCCTTGAATTAATTTAACTGCCATGTCATGTGAAAAGCATTCACAAAGCCCCTCGATTAGAATAAGTATTGTACGTATCTCCATTACTGATATACAAAGATTTGAATTCAATATTAATGTTTGATGTAATCTTACTTTAATTGAAACTGTTTTTTAACTCAACCACTTCTTAATAGTGTCCAATGATCTATCATGTGTGTATGTTTGTATATACAACATAGGAAGATATTTTCTTTGCTTTCTATATATATATTTTTTGTTTTTAACAAAATTATCCTTTTCATAAATGATCATGCTATCATTAAACCAAATCACTTCTCCAAAGCTAATGTAATTTTTTGAATTCAATGTTCCATTATTATTTCTTATAACTTCGTTATATGATTAATAAATCTGATTCTTTTATGACAATTTTGAACACCATTTTCTGAAATATAGGCACAAATATATTTTTTTCAACAATTTGACATGCTCTTAATATTCAAAATGTCATCGAAATATCAATTATCCAATTTTCTCAATAACTATAGTATCCCAAATTACTTTTCAATTTTGACCTAATATCTCATGGAAATCACCCTATCACTAGTTCTCTTTTCTCAATAATTTTACTTTTCACGTCTCTACCCATTACTTTTTTAATTTCATTTTTTTGATCCTATTTAACACACAACAACTTATTATCTTTACCAATAATTTTTACTTTCTATCCTTTCCATTTAATTTCTGCAAACAAATAATATGTACTGTTTCTGTTATTCTTATGCCCATCAATTCTTTTGTCTTACATTCAATTGTCTCAAAGTCTGCATATCAAATCTTATTTTAGTTGGTAGCCAACACTAGATATTTTTTCACTAGAATTGGCATAAGTAATGCGCTTTTGATTAATATCCTAGTCAACACTTGCTTTTTTTACATGGCATTTGAGTTGAGTAGTAGTGCATTGCTGACGACGATGCTCTAGCAAACTCTTGCCTACTATTCATTAATGTCAGATTTCACTGTGATGTGTTGCGCTGACGAAATTTCTACCACTGTAAAATTTAAACTTGGATTCATCACGTACTATATTATTTTTCCTCTTAGCAGGATATGATAATTGCTAGTTCGAGTGTTTCAGTAGCAAATGTAAGTACTCTGGCATCTTGGTGTGCTATTTGATTTTATATGCCATATTTGAAATTCAATATCTACCTGAAAAATAAATTATCATGTTTATTTACAAAACCTAATTGCTTGAAAATGTGCTGATTTGTAGGGCATGAAAGAAAAACGTTTTCTCTTTGACATTGTTGCTAATGGACGCAATGGAATAGATGTGGACAAGTATATGCTGGTTATAATTTAATTTTCTTGAATATTCTTCCATTGAATGCAACATGATTTCATAGTTTGGGGATTTTAATTGATATGTAGGTTTGATTATATCGCTCGTGATTGTCGGGCATGTGGTCTTGGCTGCAATTTTCAATTCAGAAGGTATGTGTTGATTATCGATGAATTCACAATTACTTCAATATTTTAGGCTTTTACTAATTGGTTGTATTAGTCATGCATGCTTTGGACCATGACATTCTTAAAATTTGCTGACAGAATTTGGATGAAAAACTTATAAACCATGACTACTATGTGGATCTTTTAGGTTCTTGAATATTTGTTTTTTTGCTGTTAGTGTAAACTTAAAAGCGCAAACATAACTGACAACCTATGCAGATTATAATTCTCATTCAAGGATTCTTTTAATATGTTGAATGAATTCTTAAATCTTTTTCCTTCATTAATGACTTTCCATGCAAGTTTGCCAAATCTGGCTTCCTATTTATTTATTCTTAAATGTCAACGCCAACCTTCGTAAGCTCTTTAAATTCCTCAAAATCATAGATTTATTGACTTTGATCAAAATATTGTTAAATAAACTAAATAAGATAAGTTGATTTGTTAAGAAATTATATTACGGCCCGGCTTGCGATCTTGGAATATCCTAGGCTCAAATGAACTATTGGATGGAAAATTCAAATTTTAATTTCTATCAGAATCATTCAATAAATTAAAAGAGTCATTAATGATTAAACTTCAGCTCTTGAAAAAAATATAAATCAATTGTGAAGAGGATTATTTTTCTCTCGCTTTGTTGTATCTTCTGTTTGTAATTGTTTTTTCACTCATTTCTTGGTCCAAGACTTAAACTTCAAATGTTAGTTTACTTCATCATGAATTAATCAACTTAGTAAATACTCATATTTCTAAGCTTACAGTATTATAAAGACTATAGGAACCAATATGCATGCTTGTTAAATACAGTGAATTAATATAGAATCATTTGATAATTTATATATTAAAGAATAATCATCCAAGAAGTTTCAAAACATTTTATTATACCGAACAATACCTCATCTCTTCCGTATCATTTATTTTCATCTTAAGAGTATTATATAAATGTCATTTAATATACTTCAATATTAATTTTTGTAAAAAAAATTCGTGTGCGAATGTGTCCCCGGTTAGTATTACAAGAGGGTAAACTTCATCGATCAACATATATATATATATATATATATATATATATATATATATATATATATATATATATATATTCTATATAGCTTAATTTATTTATATTTTAATGTTATTTAATATTCTTTTATAATAATTAGTACATAATAAATAAATTTAACACGCTGAGATAATCTTTGGCCATTCGTTTCAATATGACCAAATAACTCAATAAAACAAGCAAATTAGGTATAAATTTGCATTGACAATCTATTTAAACAAGTACTAGAATTTTTTTATGCATTTAGTTTAGATGAATCAATAGTAATGTCATACATTAGAAAATGACTACTTATCGCCACTTTAAGTGATTGAATTTACGACCTCTTTTTACTATTTAGTATTTATCACCTTTAATTTGGGCACTTGTTAAAAAAATTAATTTATATAGATTTTATCTTTTTATTTCTAAATTACGATTAATCTATAAATTTCTGATTAATTTTTTTATAAGAATTTAAATTCAAAATATTCAAACTTTATATATATATTTTTAGTTATTCTACACTTCATTTATGTTTTAATTTTAACATTTTTGAATTCTTTATTAGTATCCTAGAGACAAAATTTTGTAAGTTTGTCATGATATTTTCCTATGTATCTTTAATTAGTAAATTTATCCCTCTTTTTTTAATTAAACTCAATCTTTTAAGATTAATTTACCTTTTTAAGTTTTATTAATACGTTAATCATTATGTTTTACTTGTCTTTTAACAATCTAATATTCTAAAAATACTGAAAATTTAGATCATTTTAATTTAATTTGTTATTATTATTTTAAAATAATTTTAGGTTTCAAATATATCAAGCTTTAATCTTTCATATTGTCATATACCATTTATTATTAAGTATTTTATTAATATTTAATTTTAGTAAATATCTTTGTCTATATTTATGCATCTGAAACTAAAATAGTCATCTTTTAGCTGACTAATTGACATAGGGCTTTCGGGGAAGGCCGACTGAACAAGCTGACAGAGGACCCGGCTGAATCGACCTGGGAGGTTCCGGTCCAGCCTCCTGCTCGACTGGCTGGTCTTCCTAGGTGCTGGGATTGCTGCTTAATGCATTGGGATTATATTTTATTATGTTTTATTGTGTTTTACTTGTCCTTTTTAGTTTCCCCACTTTTCCCTCACTATGTAGATGTATGTTTGTCAGAATTGGGATTATGTTTTGTTGTGTTTTCTCTTTCAGATTATGTATGGAGTCTTCTTCCCCTAGCTATGGCTATAACTGACTATAGGTGGTGCTCCAGTTGTAACTTTTCTCGAGGTGGTGATGTATCATCTCTGATTTCCTCCCTACTCTTTCCCTCATCCTCCATAGCTGCGGACTTGCACCTCCATCCCTTCTCCAACCCTCAGCCACCAACCTCCCTCTCTACCTAGCGGCTGGCCTGCACCTTTCCATCCACCGAATCTGCCATCAGGCAGCCACCTACCTTCCCTATCAGTGCTACCCACCTACAGTCCCCATCTCTATGACTCCAACCTCCTTGGGCAGCCTCCAACCTACCCTTCTCCTTTCACCCCCCCCCCCCCCCCAAAAAAAAAAAAAAAAAAAAAAATCGTTGCCACCAGATGGCCACCATGCACCCCATCCTTCCACCCACCTATCCCACATTCCATACCATCACTACTCTCAAACACGTCGCCGACACCACTGCTGCCATCAGTTCCTCTTATTCGGCCCTAACCGGCGATTGGTGTTTGTTGCGTTTTCATTTCAATTTGAGTCGTGTTTGTAACCAGAATCATTTGCTTGATAAAATTTGTTTTCGTTATTGCGGGTTTGACTAGTTTCAGTATCACGAATTGTTCCTAAGCAAGGCAATATTTAAATAACATTTCAATTTTCTTATAAAGTTCAAATTAATTGAAAGTTTCAAACAATCTAACATCGATCGTGTAAGTGCTCCACAGTTTTGTGCTTCAATGAAATAGCACTCAACAATATAATTCTCGCAATGACCCTAATCTTCCTTTGTTCTCTTGGTTTAATTGTGTCTGAGATGATCTTTTTGATTCGAACCTCAATTTCATTGGATTTGCTCGAACCTTACTCTTCGCCCAAACCTCATGCTCGAGGCCAATGCACCTCTCCTTTGATTTCCTTAAATTGCTCACGATTTGTTTCTTCATATTGCGCCAAAGCTTGTTGCTTATGTTTGCAAGTTTGCTTTTGTCTTTTTGAGTTCATTTGCCAACACATGCGCTCACCCTCTAGGTTGCAGCCCTAGTTCACACTCTTGTTTTCGCACATTGTTCGCATGCTTGAACCTATTTGTGTTTTTTGCTCCTCTATCCCACACGACCTCTTTTGCTCAATAATGCTCTTCCTTCCTTCTCCGTTTCCTTTATAATATTGAACTAAGTAATGCCAATTTGATGCCCCCCAACACACACAACCCAGCCAATTATTTTTTTTATTAGGGCCTTAAATTTTGACATTTTGACTATATCAATCAATTCTTGATGCAATAGTTTTTGGTTTGATTAATGTGCAAATTTCTACTTAAAAATAGTTATTACAAAATCATAAATACTGATAGAATCATCATTATCATTTATGGAAGTTAAAAATTTTGGAGTTGGTTTGCGGATACTCCATTCTTTTTGTCGAGTTACTATATATGATATGTTAAATATATTTTGCATTTTCTTTTGCACGACATCTAATATGTATTTATGTCTACCATCTTATCGATGCATCATCTACCATTTTTATACATGTTCAAGCCACTTAAACTTTATTTTTGATTATTAATATGTGATGTTATCTTTCGTCTTATCAACAACTATCTTAATATTGTTAATTCTATTACATCAGTTAGACTATTAGTGGATTTTCTATGCTTGACTCTATTTATTATGATCTAGTCTAATTATAATATTCTAAAATTTATCTTTTATATTTCTACTTCTCTTATGACATATTACTCTTAAAAGAGCTATTTATTCTATTGTTAAACTGAGAGGCGTGTGTGTGTGTGTATTGAAGAACACCTTACATAGTGGCAGTTTCCAAAATAACCCAAATCAACAAGTGAATGTATTACCAAAATAACCCAAATCAAAAAGCCCAGCTTCCAAAAGAACATTATTAAAATTAGAAATCAAATTGAGATTAAGTGAGAGCCCATCTTTCTTTTCACTAATACAAGAAATAACATTGAAATCTCCTCCAACAAGCCAGGGTTCATTCAAGGGGCCAATGGAATTAAGCAAATTCCATAACTCAATCCTATCACTCTTAGTGCACCCAGCATAAAACAAAGAAAAATGAAAAGAATGATCTTGAATATTAATAATAACATGTAATTACTGCTTATGATTAATAATAACATCCACCTTAATAAAATTTTTCCAAAGTAACCAAATTTTATTATTAGTATTAGCAACATAATTAAAATTACCAATTCTTTTCACATATCTAACATTATGTATTACCAAAATAACCCAAATCAAAAAGCCCAGCTTCCAAAAGAACATTATTAAAATTAGAAATCAAATTGAGATTAGGTGAGAGCCCGCCTTTCTTTTCACTAACATAAGAAATAACATTGAAATCCTCTTCAACAAGCCAGGGTTCATTCAAGGGGCCAATGGAATTAAGCAAATTCCATAGCTCCAAACTATCATTCTTAGTGCACCCAGCATAAATCAGAGAAAAATGAAAAGAATGATCTTGAATATTAATAATAACATGTAATTACTGCTTATGATTAATAATAACATCCACCTTAATAAAATTTTTCCAAAGTAACCAAATTTTATTATTAGTATTAGCAACATAATTAAAATTACCAATTCTTTTCACATATCTAACATTATTGCAAGAATTAACTAAAGGTTCAAGAATCCAAAAAAAAAGAAAGATAATAAGAACCAATTAACTGTTTAAGTCTATTAGAGGTATCATATTTAGCAATAACTCTAATATTCCAAATTAAAGTATTAAAATTCATCATCATGATCCTTTCTACTTCTAATTAACTTAGAGGTAGAGGCTAAATTATGCATATCAATATTCTTACCCAATAATTGATCATTAACAGCTTCAGGATTAACATATCTAAGCTCACGACTCCCTTTGAATTTCCTTCTCCTAGATGTTTTTTGATCCATCCATTATTCTTCTAGTTCAGCCTTGTTCAAAGTATGACATTCTATACCCACTTCATCAGTACAAGTAACATCTTGATTATCTTTACAAGAATGTATAAGAGAAAGATCAACATTGACAATAGCCTTAACAATAATTGGATCCAACAATATGTCAGAATGATTATTGTTTAAAAAAGAAACTTCTGGATTATCAATCTTATTAGCAACAACATCCATTTCCAAATCTTCATGCTGATTAGTAATCTCATTAGGTTCAACTAGAGGCAAGCATTTAGAAGGTATTTGTTCCACATTCTCATAGCAATCTTTATCAGGAACAACATAAACGTTGGAGTCCACAAGATTTAAAGATCTTGCAGTATTCTCACTCCCTTGTAATAAATTATGATTCTGATTAACGTCCTTATCTTTATTTGTCATAACCACAGTAGCAGGATGTTTAAATTGCTTACTTTTTAAATGAGGATGAACAATAAAACAATTAGTAATACAATGACCAAACATACGACATTTATTGCAATAAGGAGGAATATATTATATTTCCACGAACTTACCGAGTAACTCGAGCTTGAATCTTCAAGCCACACAGAATCACAAAAAAGGTAAAGTAACATCTCTTTCAATCAAGATACAAGCATTCGATGGACGGTTGTAGTTAACAAAAGCCATATCAATTTTCATTGGTGATCCAAAAATTTTTCCAAGTGAATATAAAACTTTCTTATTATAAAATTATAATTTCAGCCCTGGGAATTTGAACCATATAAGAACAATCGGGGTTCTTTTCTAGGGTTGAAATCCACAGTCCATTTTAAAATTTTCATATAAATCTTTTCAATCTGAACAACTTTTTCTCAAATAACTGAGTGTGATCAGCTTCATTTTCTAATTTAATCATAAGATTCCAGCCATCAATTAAACCAACATTCCATTTACCTATTAATTTCAAATCAATAAAATTCCTTTGAATGACTTTCATTTTTGGATGTGCATAGGTAAATTTACCTATCAAGGTATATTTTAAAGGCTCAGCAAGAAGATTTGTTTCCTCCTCATTGAAGATCAATGCTGGTTTCCCATTCTTCTTAGTAGCTTTCTTTAATAAACTATCAGAGCCATCTTCACCAAATTGATCCCTAAAAGCGACAAGAAACAAACACACATTAGAATAAGAAGTAGAAACCTCCATATTTCCTTTCACAGCCTCAAAGATAGCCGATTAAGAAAATCTGCCATTCAATCAGGAAACGATGCGCAAAATCTGGAAGGAAGGAAAGATTTTGCAGAAGCACGGCAAGAACACGCAATTAGAGCTCCAAGAAACCTTCATCCTGCCCAATGATCTATCAAATCATTCATCTAGAGGCTGTTTGGTTTTCTTAAAAGGTGATAAAATGTAAAATGAACGCAATGCAGGAATAATGTTTTATATGTGAAATACTTTGTAGTTTCGTTTGCTGTAAAATAAATGAATGCCTTTATTATTATTATTATTTTTGTTTGGTTTAAAGTAAAATAAAAATAATATATTTCAAAGTAATGTATTTTTCAGTGGTTAAGGGCGGCGGCAGGGACCTGTGACCGAGGTGATCGGTGGCAGCAGAGGAAGACAGTAGCCTGAGAAAAATGTGAGAGGAAATCATAAGGAATCTAAAAAAAACAATTATTGCTGGACTTCTTAGGGATGTCTAGATGAAGTATGTGAACTGCAAAGACAAATACTAAAAAATATGATTTGCTGGAAGTGCTAATTTTTTTTATTTTTTATTTTGAATGATGAGTAATTTCACCTTAGAGAAATAGCTTTCTCCAACCTTTGTGTTGCGAATCCTTTCACAATGCCTCAATATTCTCTTTGAATAGCAAGTTTAAAGTTCTGCTGCTTTAATTTAACAGCAAATTGGTATTACTGAATATGCTGCTCGTGTTTACCTACTATTGGTCTTTCCTAGCATGACTTTTAATGTCCTCTAAGATAGATGTATTTCTCTATCATAGAATGCATATCAGGTTTTTGTTCATGTGCAGAGAATTTTTGATACATTGTCTTTTTCGCTTTCATTATTTCATGTTACTTCTGTAAATAAAAAAAGGTGAAGATTATTGAATATTAACTTTGAACAAATTTCAAACCCCTACTTTTTGTCATTTAGCAAACTTTGTTTTATTGGAGCTGTTTTCTTCAACTCAACTACTGTTGAGATTTAAAAAATTTTTAAGCTTCTATTTGGTGCTAAAAATGCCTGGTACCTAATATGAATCGTGATTGCTGAAGCAAAAACATTTTTTTCTTCAGAATATTATGCTCTTGCTACTAGTGTAATTGTCTTCTTGGTTTCTTGTAGGTTATTGCAAAGCATGCGCGTTATGGATAATGAAATATGCTATCCTGCTAAAGAATGTTAGCACTTTCACAGATACCGAACCCCTTAATTTCTGAATCCCTGCATTTTCTGATGAACTTTTGAATCAGATCTCACAGTCCATAAATTGTTTTCAACTCGTGCTGACCTTCATCGTACAGTCTACACTCATGCTAAAGTCAAGGTATAATGAGCAGTTCTTAACAATTTTTAAAATTTTTATTTGTTTACATTTGGCTTATTTCTATGTTTATTGAATTGAGTATGCTATCAAGTCCATATCTTCAGCCCGTCTATCCAAAAAATTTTAAATCCAAAAAATTTTAAATCAAAGCTAAACTTATTTTCCAGCCCTCCTTTCATTTGGTATGTTCATATCATTGCTTACAGCCAGCGACAATTATTTAATTTACTCTACTGAAAGCAGTCTTCCACTTTGATATTGTTATCCTTTTTTTTAAGGCATTCCTTTTTGAGCGAGAGAAAACTTAGAATTCGTTCTTAATTAACTACTGACTAAGAGAAAATGCATCTCTGCATCTAATGGTGTTAATGCTACATTTCTTTATGTAGGGCATCTCATCTAGTACTCTAACTAGTGTTGATGTGCGTGCTCTTTCTTGAAATATTGTATTTTGCATTAAAATATCAAGAAGGTTACAAAACTATCCATGTATGCATCCATCGTGTACAAAAATTAGGCCTATCAAGTACAAGTATAGAAGAAAGCTCCATGCATCAAAACAGAAAAGCCATCAAGGACTAGCTTGGCACAAAAATGAGCCGCCCTATTACAATCATGATGCGCATGAAAGAACAAATCTTGCTTAAAATTAAAAGAAAGGCAATGTCCAGGGATTCACTTGATCGGTGTTGCCAAGTGCCTTTCTCCATGGTGGATTGCAATAACTTCATATTATTTGCATTATCGTCTTCAATAATAATGCCCTTATACTCGAACATCCATGATTTACACATGGTATGTAGTGTCTGAATCGCTCGGAATTTCCACCTGTGCGCTGTCCTAATGCTCAAACTGCTCTTTGGCAAAATCTCTGTCCTTTCCTCGTCCCGCATAATGACACCAGCACCTACAGCCCCGGTGGAAGAAGTGTCCCCTTCGAGGTTCGCTTTAAGCCATCCAAGAGAGGAGGAGAGGGGTGTGGGTGCGGTGGAGAAGGTGGGGAATTCCAGAAAGAGTGTAAGACCGACCCAGCCGGTTGGCTATTATCCCATTGCTCCCAGAATGGATAAAAAGGTACGCTCTTTCTTTAGCCAATGTGATAGTTTTGGTGCAGGAGATGGATTAGCCCGGTCCCAGTAATGAAGTAGGGCTCATGGGTTTAATCTTGAAAATAACTTTTTGCGAAGGAGTTAATAAATTGCATAAATTGATGCTTTTTTTCATCCTGAATTAAAGTTAGACTCGCGCTTGCCCATTGTTTTTTGTTTCGCAAACATTGAACTAATAATTTTTTTTATAATTGAAGAGGTTTAGGGGTGGCGAAGTTTGTATGATCGATACTTCTGAACTTGCTTTAAAAAAATTCCAACTCAAATGCTTAAAACTAACTACGACTCGTGAGAGCTAACAAATTTAACAATTAAACATACAAAATAAGTACCAACAAGTGCATTAATGTAAGTGTTCATTATGTGAACAAGATGCAATAAACTAATACAAAAGTGTCCCAAGTGCTAAAGAAAGGTCAATTGTCTACGTATGTAATAGCCATTTTCTAATTAATTGGGTACCATATGGCTATGAAGACACATGTCTCACATAATTTTTGAAATTTAATAGGATTAGCTTGCTTGGCCGTCCCTATTAAAAAAGTGTTCAAGTGTTTGTTGACCTCATTTTTGTCGAGGTTTAGTTTTCCTCCTAGACTTAGGATTCTAGCCTCAGGAGCTTCCCCGACGATCCTAGTTTCCTAGCGATGAGACCCACATCATTTTAGAGAGTCTGGAGCCACTTCGTTACTCCTTGAAACCCTGTATGAGATTCCGTACCGCTAGTTTGTAGCCGGTCGAAATTGACGTCAGGAGTTCAAATTGAGTCCCTATAGGACCCTGGACATTAGGACAACCTCGTGCACGTCTGATACACATGGACGCACAAATTCTTAGTTCGCGACCTCAACGCCTTCAATTCCTTCGCAGTGGACTGGAGCCGGAGTCAGAACGCCGGGACGATCGACATCAAAGTCAGAATTTCAGAAAAGGTCGGGTTTGACGCACTTTCGACGCGACTGTCGACGAGGTTGTCTGAACGACCTCGGATGACGAAATTGACTGCGCCGATGCGTTCGAAATATCGATTTCACCTGAAATAGACATTTAATTTGCGATGACAGCCTGTCGGGGACGAAATCTGTGAAACTTTTTTTATTACTCTTATAATAATAATAATACTTATAATATTATCATTATTATATATATACTTATATATATTTACCCCCTTACTTAAAATCCTTAGCCCTAAATCCCTGCTCCCGTTCGATCGGTTTGGCTCTTCTCCCGTTCGCACGATTGGGAGGCTCTGTTCGATCTTCTTCCCGTGCTCGAGCAGGTCACACGAACGAATCCTTCTTGCCCATGCTCGATCGTATCTTCTGCGGGGCTTCTCTCCTTCTCGAGCCGCACGTCGTTCTCCTCCCATCTCCTGCTCGATTTCTATCCCTGCGCACCCCGTCGCCGAGCCGTCTGCTCCTTCCTGCGAAATTTTGTCGCCTCTTTCTCGTGCCTTCTCCTATCCTAGTCGACCTTGCAGGTAGGCTTTGGCAGCTTCCTCCCCTCTCTTGCATATAAGAACCCCATTTGGGGTGAAGAAAGGGGTTGGCCGATTTTTTTTTCTTGGAGATGGGGTGGTGCTGCTGGATTGAACCCTGAGCTTCTTGCTTTTCTTGTGTGCTCTACACTTGCTGGTAACCCTTTTTCTCTCCTCTGCCCTTCTCGGTTTGGCCTAGTGTGGCTGGTGGCTTGTGGCTTTGGTTCGTTTCTTCTTGTTTAGCTTTTCGTCTGGGCATTTATATTCCATGGAATGATTTGCTTGCTAACTTAAATGGTTGCTCATTCTCTTCTTTTCTTTTTAACAACATGTTCGCTTCTTTGTTATAGCCTCATTTGGGAATGTTTATTATTTGAAGCATGTTAAAAATGGAAATGTGAGCATATTCTAAAGCAT
Organism: Papilionanthe hookeriana x Papilionanthe teres; assembly: GCA_022702705.1. Taxonomy (NCBI): domain Eukaryota; kingdom Viridiplantae; phylum Streptophyta; class Magnoliopsida; order Asparagales; family Orchidaceae; genus Papilionanthe; species Papilionanthe hookeriana x Papilionanthe teres. The sequence goes on along the minus strand of CM040424.1, from coordinate 23,771,735 downwards.
AGGTTTGGCTATTTGCTTAAAGTGGTGGAAATATGGCATGGCATTGGCTCCTTTATTTTCTCTACTTACTTGAGATGATAAAATGTGGTTTTACACTTGGTCTTGTCTAGTATGAGATATTAAGAGGGTTCACTTGAGCCTTGCAAGCATGTGATAGGTTTGGTTATTATGGCAGGCCATTAGCTCCTCTAGCAAATGTTTTGAATAAGGCTCCTCACTTACTCTTGTTGTTATGAACTATAGAGGAGCCTTTTGATTCTTTTATACACATGTGGGGCTTGGTTTTTGCTCCTTATAGCTTTCCCTTACAAAAATTGCATGCTAGGGAGAAGTTTTAACTTAATGTGGAAGAGTTTCATGCTTGTTCTTATATGAAGCATATGGTGGCTCTATGTTTTGAATATATGGAAGTTTAGTTCTTCGGCTCCTTGTATCTTAGCCCTTTATAAAAGCATGTTAAATGGATTTGGAAAGTTTCTATGCTTATTCTTGCTTGCAAGCATGTGATAGTTTCATAATTTGATATATAAAAGGCATGATGATGTTATTGTGGTTCAAGTTTAGCCTCTTTCTCAATTTCAAACCAAGGCTATGTTTCAAAATCTATATATATTTCATTTATTAAGCATTTGGAAAGCTTGTTTTAGCTTGATGTTGGGCTTGGTTTCAATCATGGTTGGGCTTGGTTTTGGCTTGGATATGGCTCGGTTTTGTTAGCCCTACTGTGTTCTTTGTTTTAGCTTAATGCTGGGCTCATTTTTTAGCTTGGTTGTGGCTCGGGTTTTGAGTCCTGCTGTCCCCCTTTATTCAGTTTTGTGTTGGGTTTCTTTCAGCCATGTGATGGCTCGGTTTTTGTTGAGCCCTGCTGTGTTCTATGCTGCAACTTAGTGCTGGGTTTGTTTCTTTTAGCTATGTGATGGCTCGATTTTTGTTGAGCCATGCTGCGTTCTCTGCTTTAACTTAGTATGGGGCTCGGTTTTAGCCTTGTGTTGGCTTGGTTTTTACCCCCCTGCTGTATCCCTGTTTTAGCTTGGAGTTGAACCTGTATTTTATCCTTGCTGTGGCTCGGGTTTTGGTCCTGTGTGGGCTCGGTTTTGCTCCTGTGGTACCTCTTGCTTTGGCTTTGTGTTGGGACTGCTGCAGCCTAAGGTTGGCTTGTTTCCAAGCTTGATGTTGCTCGAGTTTTGGCTCTGTGTGGGCTCGGTTTTGCTCTTGTAATGATGTTCCCTGCCTTGGGTTTGTGTTAGGCCGACTGCAGCTTGGTGTTGGCTCGGTTCTAGCCTCATGGTGGCTCGGGTTTACACATTGTGTTGGCTCGATTTAAGCCTTATGTGAATTCAGTCCTATGGCTATTTGATAAATATTTTTATGCACTTTGTGATGGGTTGGATATCCTCTTTAGCTTGCTTGTAGGGAGATATGTTTGGAGAGTACCTTTTGGAGGAAACTTTCCTATGTCTTGCTTGAGAGGATTGGAGTAAGTTTGGAGGATTTGTGAGCTTGTCCATTCACTTTCTTATGTATTAAAAGTTTTATTTTGAGACGTTCTTCCTGTTTTTTTTTTGCCTTGGCTGTGAACTTCCTTTGCCCTTGTTGCCTTGACCGTGAGCTTCTTTGGCCTTGTCCTGTCCTGGCCACGAGCTTCTACTTTTTTTTATTGGAGGATTTTACATTTGTGAAGCAGATTGATTAGTGGATTGCATAGGGGTTTGGAAATTTCAACATTTAGGGGTTTGGAAACATCCGTGAGGATTTTATTAGCTTACTATTTGACTTACTGTGTGAGGTTTGGAAAGTTTTTCAAATCTTATTTTGGGGCGTTTTAGACTAACCCTCCTACTGTTTGGGCCTCTCCTATTTTAAATCAGATTTAGAGGAGGGTTTAGTCTCCTTTCCTTCCCCTTTTTTGCTTTTTGACTTGTGTTCTTTCGTTGTTTTTCTTCGCTTCGGTTTTCGTTTTGTTTTGGGGCATAGGGTGCTGATGATAAAGGCACACCGGTGGTAGAGTGGAATGATATCCCATTCTACGACATTAGGACCCACTCCAGGGCCCCGATGAACCGTAGGATGATGGTATCATTCACCACTATAAGGCAAGCGGGGCACCCGTACCTTCTTAGGATGGTTAGTGATCCTACACCCGACGAAGTGATCGACTCGTGGACAACCATAATTTTCAAAATCTAATAAGAACAGATACAATTTTTACAACAAAATATATTTTCACTACAAACAAAACATCAATATAAACTCTCTTTCGTATGTCTGAAATCCACGTGCATGCTAAAAATATAAATTTTAAAGCTATATTATAAACTTGGTTGTCCGCTTGTTGATTACCAGTCCGGGTTAAGGAACACCCTCCTGAGTTAGGTTTAGTAGGACACCTTTCTAGTTGAGTAGCGAGCTCTATACACTCGGGTGACCGAGTAGCCTTCGACGACACTCGAGAATAACTACACAGTTTCTGAGTCTAGCCCCGACCCGAGTGCTTGTGGCTTTCTTCGGATTTTTGGTATGATTTTGATGAAACACTCGTGGTCCCTTTTTTTTCGGGGACTTTCCCGAGGTTTTGATGATTTTGTTTTGTTATTCGTTTTCCCGAGTTTTCTACCGTGAGTCATTCGCTGTTCTTTCTCGAGTTTTTTGTGGACGATCTCTTTTTTCTGTTGGGTTTTCAGTTGCGTGATGCATTCCAGCCCGCTACATTTAAAAAAATAACGGATCTCCCAGGTATACAGGTTTGTTTATATTTACAGCATGTTACGTTTCATACTCGCTATCTTGTTCTTTTTAAGCACGTTGTCTTATCTTTCTTTCTTGCGTGTTTTATTGTTTTTCCTGTGCTATATTCCCTGTTATACACTGTATAACCTTAAACATGCTTGCGTAGGATTTAGGAGAACTACAACCATAGGACCAACTAATTTGACATTATGATTTGCCATCTTAGAAAACTTAACCTCGTCACGACAATGAACTTGGAGCTAGCGCGATGGACAGCACGGTCATCTTCAACAGCAAACATGTCTTCATCAGTTAAACCATTCATTAGTGATTAAACAATAATCCATAGGATTTCGAGGTTGTTCGCCTAGTACGACACAAATCCTCAACCTTTCTTGGGCCTTTGTATAGCTTTCTGTACAATATAAGCCCCAGCTCGTTTAGGATTCTGAGGTTATCGTTCGTTACGACTGAAATTCTCATATCTTCTAGGTTGTTTGTGTGATCGTTTCACACAAATATAAACCCTAATTAAAGAAAATGGGGAGGATGAAATACTTAAATAATATCTCCCCTAAATCGAAGCCAAATCATAGGACAGCTTGGGAAGTCACTGAGGTTCGCCTCCGGATCTTCGACATCCCTGGTCTTTTTCTTTTCGAATCTACTGATAAAATGTTCAAATTTGAGTCAATCCTTTCACACTCTCTTTGTCCGATTACGTTGAAAAGTCATATCCTTTTGACCTCCTTGAAGATAACATTTCCTGATTTTTATCGAGAGTTTTCTTAAGTGATTTTGGTCATTTAAGATGTAATTAACTATAGGGGTTTGCCCTTGTAGGAAGTATTTCCGAACATAGTTTAAAATAAACCTTATTTAATTTTTTATATTAAATAGGGAAGCATTGTCGACGAAATAAAAATGATTTCATGAACTAAACGGACGTCATATATTCTTAGTTTATTTGATCGAGCACTCACTCAAGTCTTGTGTTTATCTTTCGGGATAAATGCGTATACTGAGGTGTACTACTCTTTCATTTAAACTATGAAAAATATGGAGTCGGTTGATTTCATATTTTTTTTAAAATATATATATATATATATATATATATATATATATATATATATATATATATATATATATATATATGTAAATTAAAGCGTCTTTCCGAAGCGGGCGACGAGATTTCGATTCCGGCGACCGACAGCTTCTTACGGGCACTTCACACCCAAAACAACGCCGACTGTGTTAAACCACAATTTATAGGATATTACCTCAAGAATATTAATACAAAAATCTGCAATCAAAGCAATCTGATGTAGAACATTATTATGTAAATATATTTAATTTCATTTTGTAAAATGGCTTGCTATGAATTAACACATAGAATGATTCAAGATTATTATATGAAAATAATCAATTTTTCGGCTTTCATATTTGTTATAAATTATTCATATCATACTTGTCATTTTATTATAAATTATTCATATCAAATTTGTTGTCATCATATTATGTTGGAAATTGTTTGGTGATGTATTTATTTCTAAACATCTAATATCATGTAATAAATTTATGATATAAATTATTACGTTAATATACATACAACAAATATATAGCAATATATATATATATATATAGCAATATATACATATACATAGCAATATATACATACATAGCAATATACATAGCAATATATACATAGCAATATATACATATATATAGCTTTAAAAGACACATACATAGCAATATATACATATATATATATATATATATATATATATATATATATATATATATATATTTATATATATAGATATAAGAATTCACCAAAATTGGCACTTACTAAATAACATAAAACAATAGTGGTACCAAGCACTCTTCTGGCCTTGATCTTCAAAACTACACAACAATATATACATAGCAATATATACATATATATATATATATATATATATATATATATATATATATATATATAAGAATTCACCAAAATTGGCACTTACTAAATAACATAAAACAATAGTGGTACCAAGCACTCTTCTGGCCTTGATCTTCAAAACTACACATGGAGTAGCTCATACTCTTCAATAGTATCCATAATGTGAACATAAAGCAACGGTTTAGAATTTATTATTGGCTTGAAATTTCAACCTAAAGTTATTTTTAATTGCAAAAGAGTGAAGATTTGAAGAATATTGTTTCATTGTACTCAAAATTTGTTACAAACATAAATTTCAAACAATTTTAACAGACATGGGCAGTCTGGTCTTTTTTACAAAAAAATTGTCCCATGATTGTTTTCCCATAATCGCAACTAAACGAAGCTTCTTAGAGCAATGTATGTCTAATGCAAGTCGAAAAACTGCAGCCGAACCAAACAGACCCTTAATTGCTTTAATTTGAATTGGCTTTATATTTAATATAATTATTAATGTTATAAATTACTACATGAAATCAATTATTTGAAAAATGCATAGCCTAACAACTTTCAACATAACATGTTGAAAACAAATGTGATATAAATGATTTATACAAAAGGGCAACTATGATATGAATAATTTATAGCAATAAAAAAGCTCATAATGTAATTATTGTCATAATAATGTGTACTCTAAAAATTCGAATGCCCTGGCCTCCATCGAAAAGAAGGAAAAGAAACTGAGAGTGAGGGAGTTTGTTGTGAGGTTACGTCGTCGTTGAAATGTGTGGGATTGAAACTTTTGAAAAATGTGACTTGTAGTTTTATAAAATAAGATTTTGATTTAATTTAATATATATATATATATATATATATATATATATATATATATAAATAAATTTATGAAAATAATCTTTTAAACTTGAAAAATGAGAATAGACGAATCTCATTCATTTAGCAGTTTGAAATGAATGAGCACAATATCGCAAGCGATGCATCTATCCCGAGGAGTAGACACACTGCTTGATGATACGACTCGATCAAATAAACTACAAAATTTATGACATACTGTTGCAGCTGTGAAGCTTTTTGTGTATTGTATAATAATTCTCCTATTTAATACGAAAAGAATTAAATAGGGTTTATATTACCAGGTTCTTAAAGCTCACATGTATGAAGCTCATATAGTCAATTATCCCTCAAATGATCGAAATCACCTGAGAGAACTCTCGATTTAGATCAGATGTATCTAGCTTCATGAATTCAAAGGGTAGGGTTTTCAGAATAGTGTGGTAGTAGGGAATCCAATAGGTGAGTGGCTCAAACTTGGAACAGTTTTTATAGTAATCCAAAAGAAAGAAAGGTAGGGGATGTCGCGAGATCTCGAGGAGGACCTCGATGACTTCCGAGCTATCCTATTGTTGAGGCTTTAAATTTCGAAATGAATTTATTTATATTTCGATTCGCAGATTATTAATTATAGGGATTATATTTGCGTATCGATCGTACAAATAACACCGGAAGGTGGGAGGATTTATGTCGTGCCGGACGACGACCTCGGAATATTGCACGAGCATGGCTGTCTTAGCGCTAAAAGAAAGACGAGGATTTATGTCGCGCTAGGCGGACTACTCGAAGTCACATGGATTGTTATTTAGGCGTAAGGAATAATTTTCTTGATATAGATAAGTTTCTTTGTTGAAGATGGTCGTCTTTGCCATCGAAATTTTGCTCCGAACTCTTTGTTGTAGCAGTGTTGCAGTTTAGATTTAAAGTGTAAAGTGATTATACGATTATCAAGTCAGTGTGTTGTCTTATTATTATTTTTTTAGATGTGCGCTTTACAGGAAACAGATGTGTATACTACAGTGAACAGGGGTGATATGCTATTGTAAAACATGAGCAGTAGTGGTAATTTACAATGTAAAACAGATAACAACAGTGTAGTACAGTAAAAGAAATAGTAGCAGGCAAGCAAGAAAATGCTGTAGTGAAAGTAAAACGGTAGTAGCAAGCAGAAATATACTGTAGTGGAAGTAAAACAGTAGTAGCAAGAAAGCAAGAGTGTGCTACAGCAAAAGTAAAACAGTAGTAACAAGGAAGTAGTGCAGTATAAAAAAGGGGTAGTACTACGAAGGTACGTAAATGCTTGATTCACTGTAATGCGTCGGCTACACGTTATTGTCATTATTATCATTTCTACGAGAAATGTGTCGGCGTCGAATGAAAACGGAGTAAACGTAGTGCGGAAAACCCAGTGAACCAGGGGTCTTCTCGCATATGTGAAAGAGCCAGGGCCGGGACACTACACGAAAAACTAAAAGAAAGAGGAAAAAGGAAAACAAATCCGTGGGGAATCCTTGGAAAACTTGTATAAAATATGTATAAAATCCATATAAAAATCTGTGTAAAAACTACAAAGAATGGAGTACTAGTCCGGGAGGACCGTATGCAACGGGGAGGACTCGGAGATCTGAGTGCATGTGCTTCCAATCTTGAGATAAAATTTCTGAGACCAACACTTTCGAGAGGGTAGTCTAACATCGACTCGGAGTAATTCACCATGGACCTTTATAAATTTTCATTCATTTTAATTTAGTTTGCATGCATATAAAATTTATGGGTGAAAGACATTTTTTTTGTAGTAGAGGAAATTTTATTTAAAAATACATTTTTTTATATAAAGTAGTACGATCAACGAGCCAACTATCTCAATCGAACGAGGACTACTAACGACCTAACACTTATCGGTGGCAACGATCCCGCCAAGAATTGGCGAATAGTATCGTCGGTCCGCGGCCTCGACTTCGATGAAGGTCTCTGCTTAAAGGCGAGGGATACTATGTCTAATAATCTCTCGTTTAAGCACTCATAAGCAGCTGTCATCGACATCCTAACCACAACCACCTTACTTACGAGCGCTTGCTCGATGGCCACGTATATCGAAAGTTTATAAGTGCACACTTATGTTTAAATGCAGTAAGTACGAAAAGACTCGACGAGAAGCGAAGAAACAAATGACGAGTGGACGAAGAGAAGAGAGAGGAGGGAACGATCCTCCTAAAACATCATAAAGAAGGCGGATCGATCATCGCATAGGGTAAAGCAGACGACCCCGACATTTTGACGACTCAATCCCAACAGACATTTACAAGTTCTAGGATTTTCTAAAAGAGACTCACTCCCTTTAAAATGAGTTATTGAAGAAAAAAGAAGGGAGAACCCTAGAAAACGGTACCACCATCTAGAATGACAACATTCCAAAGCAAAACCTTGATGAGGCTAAATCTAAATTCCTGCAAAGCCCAAAAACATTGGCACACTAACCGACAAAACTGTCATTTCAAGCCCAAAATTCAGCTTCTTTTGCCAATTTGAAAATCCATGACGTCTCGTACTAGAATTGTAACCCTTTAATATCATGGAATCGGGCCCGAACAATTATTAAACCACAGGCCAAATATATCATCAACAACATTTTAAATGAATGCTTATAATTTAACCTATATGGAACCATAATCAAGCCCTCATCAAGCTCGACACTAGTCCCAAAATAGGTGCGAAAGGGCGAGTACACGATGCGACAAAAAAAACACAGAAACCGAGCCCCCGACATAGGTGCAAAGGGGCAGCTGCAAGGCAGTAGGAACACAGAAACCGAGCCCCCATCACAGTTGCAAAGGGGCAGCTGCAATGCAGCAAAAAGAACACAAAAAATCAGCCCCAAATAGGTGCAAAGGGGTAGATGTAAGGCATCAAGAACACAGAAACTGAGCCCCTATCACGAGGTGCGGGCGGTGCAATGCGGCAAAAGAACACGGAAAACCAGCCCCGGAAATAGGTGCGAAAGGGGTAGATGTAAGGTAGCGAGAACATAGAAGCCGAGCCCCTATCACGGGTGCGGAGCGGCTGCAAAGGGCGAGCAAAGTAGTAAAACATTAGAAAGCCAAGCCCCCAATCACGAGTGCAAAGGGCGCTGCAGGCGACAAGAACACGAGAACCGAGCCCTATCACGGGTGCGATAGGGCATGTACTGAAGCATCGAAAACATAGAAATCGAGCTCCCCATCACAGATGCAAGGGGGTGTCGGCCGCTTAAAAGTTGCGTCTCTTTTTTTTTATTTATTTTAATGGATATATGTATATTAGTTTTGAAAATAAGATTTTTAAATTTTAAAATATTAGAATGAGAAAGGATGGATCTCATTCGTTTAACAGTTTGGATGAACGAGCGTAATATCGCGAATAACGCATCTGTTCCGAAGAATTGACACCCTACCCGACAATATCGCTCGATCAAATAAATAACAAAATTCATGACATCCGTTACGGTACGACGAACATCTATGTGGACCGACAAATTCTCACTATTTAATACGAAAAGAATTAAATAGAGTTTATATTATCCGAAGTGCTTTAAAGCTCACTTATGAGGTGAGCACTCATAGTTAATTACACCTCGAAACGGCGAAGTCGCTCGAGATAACTCTCGATTTAGATCGCGGGTTTTATCTTCGCGAATTCGAAAGGTAGGGTTTTCGACGAAATGAGGTAGTAGGAAATCCGATAGGTGAAAAACGCGAGGAGGAACGATTATTTACGGGTCGAAGAAGAAGGGTAGGGGATGTCGCGGATCTCGAGGAGGACGCTCGAGGACGGCCGAGCTATCTCATGGTTGGGGCTTTAAATTTTGAAAAGAGATTTATTTTAATTTCGATCCTGCGAATTAATTATAGGAATTACGTTTGCGTAATGTCACGATTATCTGAGCTGCACGAAAGATGGGAGGGCTACGTCGTATCGGACGACGACGCTCGGAAACACAGCGAGTTAGGGCTTATATCGCACGAAGAGGCTGTCTGAAGCACAAAAGAACGAGTGAGGATTTATGTCGTGCTAGGCGGACTACGTCGAAATCACAGAGCTTGTTATTTAAGCTAATGAATGGGGGTTCTGTGATGTCGACACGGAGTTTCTTGAAGAAGATGGCCGTCTTTGCCACTCGTGCTCCGAAGCTCACGTCGTAGTAGGAATCGCGGTTTAGGTTTAAAGTCTTAAGTTAAAGTGAGCGTACGAGTCGTTTATTATTTTTATTGCGAGTGAGTGTGTCGGTCAGTGGCGTGAGTAACGAAAACGATACAACGAGGAGCGTCTTATAGTAATCTAAATAGATGGACGTGTCATCTTAAACGGAGTATCTTAGTATGCGGAAGTAACGTCTTATAACGGATAAAACATCTTTGAAGCGGGGAGAAAGTACGAAATGTAAAACGTCTTAAGCGGGAGAAAGTACGAGAAGTGTAAAACATCTTAACGAGTATATGTGCGAAAGTAAACGACTAAGCTAACGGGAGTATGTGTTGAAAAGTAAAATATAGCGGCAATTATAACGATAAGGAAAGTAAAGAGCTATCACGAGAAGTCATAGTATCTTTCTTTATCATCAACGTATTTGATTACATGTTTATTGTTATTATTATTTTTTTATATTTTTCTTATTTACTGCGATGATTTATTAATACTGAAAGAGCGGGAGTAAGTAGTAAGTGAAAACAACACTAGTTAATCGAAGTCTTATGGTTTGTACGAAGAAGTAAAGTCCGAAAACTCAACGAGTAAAAACGAAGGAAAACGGCGAGAAGCGAGAAAATCACGGAAGAAAGCTAAGAAAGTCGGGAAGAAAGAAAAGAAACGTCGAGTGAAAAAGCTCGAGTAAAGCCACAACGAAAACAACAAACCGTAGAAAACTGCAAAAGCAGCGTGAAAACCCACGAACGACCGCTAAACTCATGGCGAACTATAAGAAAGCTATGGGCCTCCGGAAAGAAAGACTCGTAAGCGCGGTGGTGTTTCGGACTCGGAAGCGTATCTTAATATCCGGACTTGAGTGCTTGACTCTAAGCCAGACTTCTGCGAAGGCGACCTAATCCGACTCGAATAACCGGCCAGTGGACCTTTATAAATCTTCGCACATTTCATTTTTGGTTTTAAATGCAGCAAAGTATGTAGTAAGTAAAGTTTGTGTAGTAGTGGAGGTAATTTTGTATTTTTCGAACATATGTATTTTTTTGTTTTAAAACGTTTCGATCACGCAGGTTGATTATCACAATAGGGTCGAGTCTACGAACGTTAGGCTCATCGGCGGTAGAAACCCGAGGACGGTCGAACGGTTCCGTGATTCGCACTCTGCTACTCTGCAGTCTGCGAGTCGAGCGGCCGATTCTATGATTCTCGTAATTTTCTCGTTTTGCGATCTCATCCAGTATCCACCTGCTAACTACGACGCTAGCATGATGGCCCATATATAACCGAGGAGGTTATATATGCACACTACTACGACCCTGTAGGTGTGTGCTTTGAGCCAGAAACGAGGTGAGCCAGGGACGAGAGGTCAGGAAAGGAGGACGGAAAGCGGCTCGGCAACACGATTTCGAAAGAAGTGAGTCGATTTCGATAATCGAAAAACATATAAGTCACCTGGACTCCCGAGCCGACCTCACATGTCCGGAAAAAGGACTCAAAGGCACCACGACGCTCTCGAAGAGGATGAGGACTAGACTCGCAGGGACACACCGCTTCCCCGAAATAGCGTAAAATCAAAAAGAAAGAAATCGTTGCCGGGTCCTAGACTCCGGACTACTAATGCGAGGGTCTTATCACAAAATTCCGAGACTTGCCATTTTTAAATTCAAAATCCGACTTCCATGTCATGCCACAGGCGGGTCTTAAGCGAGTCTTTGAAGCAAAGGCCCATATGCATCGATACCAACTCATCGAACAATTGCCGACCTCATGCTCATATATCTCTTTATCGAAACCTCGACATTTAACTTTCGATCATTAAAACGGAAATAAGAGATGTTCTTAAATCCTTCCAAACCAACTTCGCTAAGCAAGTGTAGCAAGAGGCAAGAATAACATCACCACATCCACAGAGGCTCTCGGCCAAGACAAGAGTAAGGAGAGGCCCACGGCCGAGTCATAACAAAGGAGGCAACAGAAGTAGAGCCCCCGCCGATTTCAAATTACCATAAAGAAGCTCACGGACAAGCCTTAAGAAGCCATTCACACCAATTCCAACTCATCACAAACACACAGGATCAAATTCACTAGGTGACCAAGCCATTCAGCCCCTCACAAAGCTTACACAAAGCACAAAAATGGGCCCCGTATAGACCTTAACCGAGCCCAGAACCAAGGCGCACCAGGAGGAGGTTGCAGCAACGAGCGAACAAGCAGAGGCCTACTACAGTTGTAGTAGCGGTGCCAGAGCAGCAACAAAACAAAGCAACACAAAGGCCCCAGTCGAGTGTCAAAAGGGACGGGAATCGATAAAACGGGAACGACAAAAAGAGGGGAAAGATCTCTCCCCAAATCAAATCCAAATGCCATGAAAGAGGCGATTGCGGGAGCAACGGGAATACGAAAAGAAACGAGCCCCCCCTTTTCAAGTGCGATGGGGCTGGTGCTAGCTGGCAAAACACAAAACCAGAGAAAAACAAGGCTCGAAATAGCCCGAAATCGAGAGAACAACGGGGATCGAATCCGGGAAAACAAAGCTAACAAAAACAGCTCCCAAAGCTCTTTTTTTTTTTTAAAAATGAAATAAAATTTACTTTCAACCAAGATCATGATGAGCCAAGACAGGGTTTGAAATTTCAGCTAAACATAAAGCCCAAGTAAGCACTTCCATATGTCCAACATATCCCAACATAGAGCTTCAATGTATTTCAAATGCAAGTAAGTGTAAGGCTTCTTTAACTCGATTTAAACCCTTTCCTAACATGCTCTTTGGTAAAGAAGAGGTAAGAAGAGCAAGAAGCAAGCTCCACATGCATATAAAACCAAATAGACCATTCCATGCTCCACATCGAGTTAGAATGAGTAAAGAAGAGAGGGAGCAATAGCATGCCACTATATAGAGGAAACAAGGAGCTGTCATTTAAGCGAATAAATAAACTTTCCATGGCACATAAGTGCTCGGTTGCGAAATAGTAAACGGGGAAAATCAAGCCGGCGGCACAAAATACGGTCTCCACAGGCCAAGCAGAAGTAAATAGGGTGAGGGGAGGAAGGTTACCAGCTAGTGTAGAGTACACGAAACAAAGCAAGAAGGTTAAAGCTCGATCCAGTGACACCTCCCCACCTCGAGGAAGAAAATCGGCCGGCCCTAACTCCTTAAACCTAGAGGTTATTTATAGGCGAGGGAGAAAAGAGATGGGGAGAGCACACGCGGGGAGACCTCATTCGTGTAAACGGATGAAACGAGGCGCGCAAGTGGCCGGCACACGGCATGGAATGCCGCGGGCGATAAGAGTCGCGGCGGGGATAGGATCCGACGACGAGGTAAGAGCGCGTGTATGCGTGCGGCTCGAGGAAGGAGCCGCGGGGAATGGGTCGCTGCGGTTGCGAAGATGAGGGAGAGAGGAGGGCTCGACCCGGCGTGCGAGCGGGAGGACGGAACCGAGCGAGGCCGAGCGGGAGAAATGGGGAAGGATTTTAGGGCTCGGTTTGTTAATAGGTTTAAATATATATATATATATATATATATATATATATATATATATATATATATTATTAATTTTATTGAAAACACGCCCAAAATTGCGATTTCCAGCTTCGACGGGCGATTGTCGCGAATCGAAATATCGATTTTAGGTGGAAACGACGTTCGGACGCAACGGCGCGGTCCGTTTCGTCATCGAGGTCGTTCGGGCAACCTCATCGACGATCGCGTCGAAAGTGCGTCAATCCAGACGTTTTCGGAAATTCGACTCGACGTCGCTCGTTCGGCATTCCGGCTTCCGGTCCCGAGTCGCGTCGCGGAGAAACTCGAAGCGTCGAGGCGTGGCTCGAGGAATTTGTGCTCCGTGGTGCGAGAAAATGTGCACGAGGCTATCTTAAGGTCAGGTGGTCGCCATAGGAACTCGATTTGGAGTCTAACGCCGATTCCGACCTACTGCTTGTGAGCTAGAGGTTAGGAATTTCGTCCGGGATTCCAAAAGTGTCGAAGTGGTTTCGAGCATTCTAAAAACGAGGTGGGCCCATTGCTAAGAATCTAAGATCGTTAGGGAAGCTCCTAAAGCTAGAACCCTAAATCCTAGGAGGAAAACTAAACCTCGACAAAAACGAGGTCGACAAATGGACTTCCGATAGGTGTGGTGAGCGGACGAGCTGCGCGCGTATTGGTGTTGACGAACGAAGATCGACGGACCAACACAGCGCGCTAAGTAAAATACTTAGGACAAAACGCGAGAACGAGAAAGAGAGTGAGTAGTTTCCGCTGGGGAAAAAGAGGGGGAACTCTCAATTAAGAGAGCCGCGACTTTAATTTTCGATTTCAATTTCAAACATAGATTTGATCTCGATTCCAGAGTAAAATTCGACTTTTTAGAAAAGTGAAGAGACTGGATTGAGATGGAAAGCGCAAGGACTCACATCCAACTCAACGACTGATTGAAAAAATTTAAGGCATTGGGAAGGAAAGCGCAAGGACTCGCATCCAACCCGAGAATGACAAAAAGGAAAGACAAAGGCGTCGGACGACCACCTCGCAGCGCGCTGAGAACCTTACTACATTGGGAAGGAAAGCGCGAGGACTCACATCCGGCCGAGAGGTAGCAAGGGTGTCACATTAGGAAGGAAAGCGCGAGGACTCACATCTCAACCTAAGAGGCGACGAACGAAGTACGCGATGAGGGGCGGCCCCTGAAGCGACGGAAAGGAACGCGATAGGGGCGGCCCCTAAAGCGACGGACAAGTACAGCGATGAGGGCGGCCCCCAAGCGCGACGGATAGGAACGCGATAGGGGCGGCCCCTAAGCGACGGACGAGTACGCGATAGGGAGCGGCCCCTAAGCGACGGACGGGAACGCGATGGGGGCGGCCCTAAGCGACGGAAGGAACGCGATGGGGGCGGCCGCATAAGCGACGGAGGCGGTGACGCGATGGGGGCGGACGGGAACGCGATGGGGGCGGCCCTAAAGCGACGGACAGGTACGCGATAGGGGCGGCCCCTAAAGCGACGGACGAGTACGCGATGGGGGCGGCCACTAAGCGACGGAAAGGAACGCGATGGGGGCGGCCCCAAAGCGACGCACTGAGGAACGCGATGGGGGACGGCCCCTAGGCGACGGACAAGAGTGCAGTAGAGGGCGGCCTCTAAAGCACCGCAAATGTATGTAAGAGGGGGACGATCCCTAAAGCGATGGAAAGGAATGCAGGAGAGGGCGGCCTACGCTAACGCCGGAAATGAATGCGAAGAGGCGGCTCTAAGCACAGGAAAGTAACATAATAGGGGGCGGCCCCAAAAGTAACGGAAACTAATGTAAAAGAGGGGACGACCCTACAAGTAATGGAAAGGAATGCAAAAGAGGGCGGCCTCTAAAGCACCGGAAAGGAATGCAGAAGAGGGCGGCCTCTAAAGCACCGGAAAGGAATGCAGAAGAGGGCGGCCTCTAAAGCGATGGAAAGGAATGCAGAAGAGGGCGGCCTCAAAGCACGGAAAGGAATGCGAAGAGGCGGCCTCTAAAGCACCGGAAAAGTAGCGAAGAGGGGCGGCCCCAAAAGTAACGTAAACTAATGTAAAAGAGGGGACGACCCCAAAGTAATGGAAAGGAATGCTGAAAGAGGCGGCCTCCTAAAGCACGGAAAGGAATGCGAGAAGAGGGCGGCCTCTAAAGCGATGGAAAGGAATGCAGAAGAGGGCGGCCTCTAAAGCACCGGGAAAGGAATGCGAGAGAGGGCGGCCTCTAAAGCATCCGGAAAGGAATGCGAAGAAGGGCGGCCTCTAAAACATCTGGGCGGCCCCAAAGTAACTGAAGCTAATGTAAGAGGGGGACGACCACTAAGCGATGGACAGAATGCGAGAAGAGGGCGGCCTCTAAAGCAGAAGGTAAGTAAGAGGGGACGACCCATAAAACGACGACGAGTGCGAGTGAGAGCGGCCTCTAAAGCACCGAGAAAGGAATGTAAGAGGGGACGACCACTAAAGCGACAACAAGAGTGCGATGAGGCGGCGCTCAAAAGCACCGTGAAAGGAATGTAATAGGGGGACGGCCCCTGAGCGAATCGGATGTGGAATCCCTGACTTCCGGAATTTAATACTTGAAAGATTGCAATAGGAGGAGATCTTAAAGCAACGAACGAAAGGACGCAATGAGGGCGGCCCATAGCGACAAAAAGAATGCGATAGGGGCGGCCTACAAGCGACAGAGGTAATCTGAGGAGTGAGGTACTCGGGATTGAGGAGGAAATGTTTTCTTTCTTTCGAGCTTGATCGCAAAGTTTTTTTTTATTTTATTTTTATATTGTATTGTATTTGCTTTAAGATTTGGACCCGATCACGAGACAAGGCGACACACGAGCTCTAAGAACGAGTCTTTGTCTTTGAAACGAAGCGCAAGGTGCTTCTTCAAGTATTGTCCATCGACTAAGGACCGATCTTCAGAAAATAACTCACTCTTTAAGGTCTTATCGAATTATATTCTATCAGTACCTATAAAGGTGTGTTATCTCTAAGGACGCCACAGCTGAAGTGGCCGCAATTTCGCAGCTTTGCTTGTAGTAGTCATCATTTGATCTGTTGCAGATTCTGTAGAGGTTGTTGAAGTTGTATTCGAGAAATCTTTCTGACGTTCTTCGAGTTGAAGTTGGAATTGTATTTCTTGGACCTTTGAAAGATACGAACTTGGGGTCGAATTCAGTTAATTGCTAATATCGTCATCATTTCTTTAATTCCTTCTTTACGGAGCTAGCGGATCCTCAAAATTTACGTTCATGTGATCAAAATATTTTCGTTTTCCAAAGATATTTCGAGACAATTAATGACAGCCATAAAGACGTAGAATCACTTGACTCTCTCAAGCATGATATTGGAGGAAAGCTTCAAGAGTTGCTTTTGAGTTTCATTAATCGGGGAAGATTAAGATACTTAATTTTTGATTATATGCTTGTCTCTAAGCTTCTTCTCGGGAAGCATTTTTTTTTTTTTATTGAGCTTTTCGCTCTCGCTTTTTATTGAGGATTACTATATCTAGTAAAGCCTGAGTTAAAGATTTTGAATGTACGGATTGTGACACGATTTTGATTGTGTGCTCCACTTCAAGCTTCTCGAAACACTTTTTATGCTCCTTTTGTTTTCAGAAGTTCTTGTATACTGTAGAGCATATTTACGTTAATGATTTTGAATGTCAAAAACTCACCAATTAATAATTCGAAATGTCACTTAATATGAATCACGAGATATTATAACTTTTCGAAAGTCCGGACCAATACCACATGTGAAAAAATTAAAAGGCTCGTGATAGCCGAGTCGATTACTCGTATTTCAAGCCTTATGCTTCGTTTTGAGATCCGCTTAGGACCGTCTGAGTCCTTTACAGGAAGCATACTTCGGTTATTAGGGCATTAATTTCATTCTTCCACGAAGTCGAAGTCTTAGCGAAATATCCAATTTTGAGCTTTCCAAATATTGAAGCGATTCTTGACAAAAGCAAAATCATTTTCTTCATTGCGATAGGAGGAATGGTACGGACCAAAGCCGATCATACTAAGCCACAAAAGTAAGTACAATAGTAACCAAAAAGTGTCTCGTCCGTTGTCGGTGCGTAGAAATCGATTGAAACAAACACATCGCACGAAATCATATTGATGGAACTTATTTCAAGTTCCTTTCAAATATTCATCGGGGATTGTTATGCTCCATTCTTGAAGTTCTCCTCGAGCCGATCTTTGAAGGCTGCAGGCATTCATCTATGGTATGTCCAACGAACCTGTGGTATGGACAATATCTCGGATGTCCTTTCCTGTTGACCTCCTCTGGTCTCTTTGGCTCCGGTAGTCTGAATTCTGGCCTCTTTATCAAGTAACGGAATATCTTCGACACTGACTCTTCTTTGAACGGGTATACCTTGTTTAATCGTTGATTCATTGACGGACCGTCTCCCATCTATCTGGTATGGTCAATCGGAGCATTGCTCGTCGGGCAGTTGCGGTTGCTTCGCTGTCGATTGATCTTCGAGAATTCACGATTGCGTTTCCATTCTGTGCCTTTGTCATCTGCATGGACTTTGAATCGGACTCGATTCGAACTTAGGAGACGGTAGAACCAAGCCTCGGCCGACTCTTCCTACATGTAGAATATCTTCCTTTAGTTAGCGGAGCGACTAAGTACTGACGGTAGCGAATCCGACGATAGGAGCGCAGCTTGATCTCGGGAGTAGTCCCGACGACATCGAGTTCTTTTCGATCCATTCCTTCTTTGGCATGAGAAGTTTCGAGCTGGTCTTCGGAGTTGAACATTACGATAGAGCTTAACGGACTTGTCATTTCGAGGCTTCGTCATCTCGACGGCCACATCTCCGAACTTAGCTTCAACATCGTCGAGCCTCTTGCTCGAGCTTGATGGGTCGACGGATCGAGGCGGCTCATCTCATCGACGGCGAACTCTACTCCGGAGGCAAAAGAAAAGATCAACTTTGGCGAAGACATCGTTCACGGCATTTAAAGAATTTACGGAAGTCGTAACGTCCCAGGTGTCTGCGGTTTCAACGGTAGTACTCGAGCTCACCGCACTTGTATCGCAATCGGGCAATTCACCTCATTCGTTTCCACCTTATTTTATCTTTATTGTTCATTTAATTTCGGGATTTAAACGTAAGGTACAAGAGCGGAGATTTGATTTAATTTGCGATAGCAAATCAAACCAGGAAACACGAAGTGAAGGAAGTCGGGACCGATCCGAGCCGAGTCGCGAGCACCTCGAGCACGACACACTATTCGGGGGTCCGACCCCGCAAAATCGAAAGAACACCAGGATTCTGAATCGCGACCGTTTAAAGGTGATTAAACAGACGGTTCGAAATCGAGAGAGTTGACTTGTGTTTGCCGAAAAGAAATGAGCGAAGCAAGTCCGACGGAAGAATGACCAATCCGGATCATGAGGGACATGGACACATTGTCGATGTGTGAGGATAGAAACCTTTGATTTAATGGAGAGTAGAGTTAGATCCCCAGCGGAGTCGCCAGAAGTTGTCGGCCGCTTAAAAGTTGCGTCTCTTTTTTTTTATTTATTTTAATGGATATATGTATATTAGTTTTGAAAATAAGATTTTTAAATTTTAAAATATTAGAATGAGAAAGGACGGATCTCATTCGTTTAGCAGTTTGGATGAACGAGCGTAATATCGCGAATAACGCATCCATTCGAAGAATAGACACTCTGCCGACAATATCGCTCGATCGAATAAGCCATGAAAATTTATGACATCAGTTACGTGCTACGAACACTTTATGTGGATAGACAATTCACTATTTAATACGAAAAGAATTAAATAGGGTTTATATTATACGGAGTGCTTTAAAACTTACATGTAGGCAATCCTCATAGTTAATTACTCCTCAAACGACAGAAGTCGCTCGAGAGAACTCTCGATTTAGATCGCGGGTTTCTATCTTCGCGAATTCGAAGGTAGGGTTTTGACGAAAATGAGGTAGTAGGAAATCGATAGGTGAAAGGCGCAGGAGGAGCAGATTATTTCGGAGTCGAAGAAGAAGGGTAGGGTGATGTCGCGAGATCTCGAGGAGGACGCTCGAGGACGGACGTCAAGACTCATCCATGGTTGGAGCTTTAAATTTTGGAAAGAGATTTATTTTAATTTCGATCACTGCAAATTAATTATAGGAATTACGTTTGCGTAATGTCACGATTATGCGAACTACGCGAAAGATAGGAGGGCTTATGTCGTATCGGACGACAGCCTCGGAAGCACAAGCGAGTTAGAGGCTTATATCGCACGGGAGAGGCTGTCTAGCCTAAAGAACAGGTGAGGATTTATGTCGTGCTAGGCGAATGCTACTCGAAGTCACAAGGCTTGTTATTTAAAGCTAAAGAATGGGGTTTTCGTTGATGTCGACACGGGTTTTCTTGAAGAAGATGGCCGTCTTGCCCATCGATGCTCCGAGCTCCGCGTCGTAGCAGGGATCGCGAGTTTAGATTTAAAGTCTTAAGTTAAAGTGAGCGTACGAGTCGTTTATTATTTTTATTGCGAGTGAGTGTGTGCAATCGTGGCATGAGTAGCGAAAGAACGATGAACGGAGCGTGCTATGTAGGTAAACAGTAGACGTGTCATGCTAAACGGAGTATACTTAGTATACGGGAAGTAACGTCTTATAACGGAGTAAAACATCGTGCGGGGAGAAAGTACGGGGAAATGTAAAACGTCTTGCGAGGAGAAAGTACGAAGTGTAAAACGTCTTGTAGTATATGTGCGAAAGTAAACGGCTGACTAACGGGAGTATGTCTTTGAAAAGTAAAATATGCTTAAGCAGGTATAACGATAAGGAAAGTAAAGACTGTCACGGGAAGATACAGTATCTTTCTTTATCACTCGACTGTATTTATTCTCGTTTATTGTTATTTTATTTTTCTTTATATTTTTTTTATTTCGACAGATTTATTAGTACAAAAGAGCGGGAGTAGAGTAGTAAGTGAAAGCAATACCTATTAAACGAGTGCTATGGTGTGTACGAAAGTAAAGTACGGAAACTTCAATCGGTAAAACGAAGGAAAACGGCGAGAAAGCGAGGAAAATCACGAAAGAAAACTAAGAAAGTCGGGAAAGAAAGAAAGAAAAACGTCCAGTAGAAAAGCTCGAGAAAAGCCACAAACGAAAACAAAACAAAGCCGCAGAAAGCTGCAAAAAGCACTGCAGAAACCGCGAACGACCCGCTAAACTCATGGCGAACCGTAAGCAAAATGTATGGGACTCTGGAAAGAAAGACCGTAAGACGGTGGTGTTTCGGACTCAGAGTATGGCTTAATATCCGGACTTGAGTCTTGACTACTTAAGCCGACTTCTACGCAGAAGACGAGCTGATCCAGACTCGAATAACCAGACCGTAGACGCTTATAAATCTTCGCACATTTCATTTTTGGTTTTACATGCAGCATAGTTATAGAGTAAGTAAGCTGTGTAGTAGTGGAGGTAATTTTGTATTTTTCGAACATATGTATTTTTTTGTTTTAAAACATTTCGATCTACAGGTTAACTATCACTAAGTAGGTAGAGTCTACGAACATTGGTGTCGGCGGTAGAAACCCGAGGACGGTCGAACGGTTCGTGATTCATCGCTCTACTCTCTGCGAGTCTCGAGTCGAGCGGCCCCATTCCATGATTCTCGTAATTTTCTCGTTTTGCGGTCTCATCCATGCTCCACACGCACCACGAGCGCTGATGGTAGCCGTATATAACTCAAGGAGGTTATATATGCACACCTACGCGTCCCTGTCGGTGTGTGCTTTGAGCCAGAAACAAGTGAAGCTGGGACGAGAGGTCGAGAAGGAGGACGGAAAGCGGCTCAGCTTAACACGATTTCGAAAGAAGTGAGTCGATTTCCGATAATCGAAAACACGTAAGTCACCCGGACTCCGGCCAGACCTCGCATGTCGCGGAAAAGGACACCAAGAACCACGCATGCATCTCGAAGAGGATGAGGACTGAGACCCACAGCGACCACACCCCTACCGAAATAATCGTAAAATCGAAAAGCAAAGAAATCAGCTGCCGGGTCCTAGGACTCCGTACTACTAACTGCGAGAAGTGCTATCACAAAATTCAGACTTTGCCATTTTTAAATTCAAAATCCAACTTAGTATCGTCATGACGAGCCTGGCGCCTAAGCAAGTCGTCGAAGCAAAGGCCCACATACGTGGTCTGACTCATCAAAATGCACTGACCTCGTACTACATGCTATCTCTTTATCAAAGCCTCAACATTTAACTTTCAAGCATTAAAGCAAATAAGAGATGTTCTTAAATTCTTCCGAACCAACTTCATAGCAAGGTGTAGCAAGAGGCGAGAATAACATCACCACATCCGCCAAGGCTCTCGGCCAAGACAAAAGTAAGGAGAGGCCCACGACGAGTCGCAACGAAAGGAGCAACAAGCAAGTAGAGCCCGCCAATTTCAAATTACCATAAAGAAGCTCACGGACAAGCCTTAAGAAGCATTCACACCAATTCCAGCTCACCACAAACACACGGATCAAATTCAACTAGTGTGACCGAAGCCATTCGGCCCCTCACAAAGCTTACACAAGCACAAAAATGGGCCCCGTATAGACCTTAACCGGAGCCCAAACCAAGGCCGCACGCGGGGAGGTTGCGACAACGGCAGGAACCAAACCGAGGCCTACTACGAGGCTGTAGTGGCAGTGCCAGACGGCAACAAAACAAGCAACACGAAGGCCCGAAGTCGAGTGTCAAAAGGACAGAAATCGGTAAAACAAGAACAACAAAAAGAGGGGAAAGATCTCTCCCCAAATCCAAATCCAAATGCCACGAAGAGGGCGAGTTGCAGGAGCAACAGGAATACCAAAAAGAAACGAGCCCCCCCCCCCACCCTTTTCAAGTGCGATGATGGCTATTCGCTAAGCGAAGAAAACACAAAACCGAGAGAAAAATAAGGCTTAAAATAGCCCAAAATCGAGAGAACAACAGGGATCAAATCCGGGAAAACAAAGCTAACAAAAACGGCTCCCAAAGCTCTCTTTTTTTTTAAAATGAAATAAAATTTACTTTCAACCAAGATCATGATGAGCCAAGACGGGGCTTGAAATTTCAACTAAACATAAAGCCCAAGTAAGCACTTCCATATGTCCAACATATCCCGACATAGAGCTTCAATGTATTTCGAAATGCAAGTAAAGTGTAAGGCTTCTTTAACTCAATTTAAACCCTTTCATAACATGCTCTTTGGTAAAGAAGAGGTAAGAAGAGCGAAGCAAGCTCCACATGCATATAAAACCAAATAGACCATTCCATGCTCCACATCGAAGTTAGAATGAGTAAAGAAGAGAGGGAGCAATAGCATGCCACTATATAGAGAAAACAGAGCCGTCATTTAAGCAAATAAATAAACTTTCAATGGCACATAAGTGCTCAGTGAAATAGTAAACGGGGAAAATCGAACCAGCGGCACAAAATACGATCTCCACCAGGCAGGCAGAAGTAAATAGGGTGAGGGAGGAAGGTTACCGGCTAGTGTAGAGTACACAAACAAAGCAAGAAGGTTAAAGCTCGATCCGGCGGCACCTCCCCAACCTCAGGGAAAGAAAATCGGCCGACCCTAACTCCTTAAACCTAGGGCTATTTATAGGCGAGGAGAAAAGAGATGGGGAGAGCACTGCCCGGGAGAGACCTCTCATTCGTGTAAACGAGAGAAACAAGCGCGCGAAGTGGCCGGCACACGACATGGAATGCCGCGAGGCGATAAGAGTCGCGACGGGGATAGGATCCGGCGGCACGTGTAAGAGCGCGTGTATGCGTGCGGCTCGAGGAAGGAGCCGCGGGGAATGGGTCGCACGCCGTTGCGAAGATGAGGAGAGAGAGGGAGGGCTCGAGCCGGCGTGCGAGCGGGAGGACGGAGCCAGAGCGAGGCCGAGCGGGGAGAAATGGGGAAGGATTTTAGGGCTCGAGTTTTGTTAATAGGTTTAAATATATATATATATATATATATATATATATATATATATATATATATATATATATATATATATATATATATATATATAATTAATTTCATTAAAAACACGCCCAGAAATCGCAATTTCCGCTTCGACGGGCGATTGTCGCAAATCGAATATCAATTTTGGGTGGAAACGACGTTCGGACGCTGACGACGCGGTCCGTTTCGTCATCCGAAGTCGTTCGGGCAACCTCGTCGACGATCGCGTCGAAAGTGCGTCAAATCCGACATTTTCGAAGTCGACTCGACGTCGCTCGTTCGGCATTCGACGTCGGTTCGGTCCGTCGCGGAGAACTCGAAGCGTCGAGGCCGTGGCTCGAGGAATTGTGCTCGGTGGTGCGAGAAAATGTGCACGAGGCTATCCTAGGTCCAGGTGGTGCTTATAGGAACTCGATTTGGAGTCTAACGCCAATTCCAACCTCACCTGTTGTGGCTAGAGGTCGGAATTTCGTCCGGGATTCCAAGAGTGTCGAAGTGGTTTCGAGCATTCTAAAAACGAGGTAGGCCCATTGCTTAAGAATCTAAGATCGTCGGGGAAGCTCCTAAGGCTAGAACCCCAAATCCCAGGAGGAAAACTAAACCTCGACAAAAACGATGTCAACGGGCGGTAGACGATGCGGCAAAAAAAAACACGAAAACCAGCCCCAGAATAGGTGCGAAGGGCGGTATGTATAAGGCGGCTAAGTTAGAGAAAAACGGCTCCCAAAAAATATAAGTCCGAAACACCACCGAAAGTATGGGCCCGGCACGTGGAGCCCGGCCCACCAACGAGGGCGAAACCGAGAGGGTAACGTGAAGGGGAACCGGCCCGCGCAGTGGGCGAATTGAGAGGCACGGCGACGCAAAAAAACAAACGACCCGCGAGAGGGTAAGCCGAAAGCCACAAATGGGGCCTAGAGCTCTTTCACGCATGCAGTAACATAAAAGGGGAGTGTAGCCAACACATATATCACGATGCCCGGTTTTCAATAGGTTAAATAGAGTAGGCATGCAACGAGCCGGAGCTTGAGCCGAGCTCAGGCTTGGCTCGTGTTCGGCTCGTTCGAAATTGGCTCGGCTCGAAATCGGCTCGTGTTCGAAATGGCTCGTGAAACAGTGTGTTCGTGTTCGGCTCGAATAATATTTTACTGTTCGTGTTCGGCTCGTGTTCGGCTCGAAATTGGCTCGTTAGAATAAAAAATTATTATAATAATTTTTTTAAAAAATATATATTAATACTTTTATTTAAAAATTTTTCGAAAAGAAATTTCATACAAAAATTCAAGACATTTATTAACTAAAAAATTGACAATAACAATTAACGAATTGAATACAAAATTTTACACAATAAGAATATCAATATTATTTATAAAAAATTTACAAAATAAGAATCAATTTATTTCAAATTTTATTATTTACAAACTCGGCAAAAGTACAAAATTACAAATAAAATCTCAAATTTCATAATTACAAAATTTTATACAAAATTTTACACAATAAGAAGTCGCACTAATATCTTTTTAGGAGCTATTTTCGAGAGCTGCTACTTGCATTAATAATTTGAGATTGATGAGCTTTTATCGAATGCATAGCCTGTAACTCCTGTAAGGGGGGAATATACCACTTAAGTGAGATTTGAGTAAACTGTAAAAAAAAACATTTACATACATACCACCCAATTCTTATGTAATATAAGCATATGAATAGTAGCTGCACTTATCTTTTTAGGAGCTTTTTCGGGAGCTTTTTTCGGAGTTGCACTAATAATTTGAGGTAGGAGCTTTTTCCGAATCGTTTCTCTCTGTAAGGGAATATACACATAAGTGAGAATTGAGTAAGCGTAAAAAAAAACATTTACATACATACCACCCAATTCCTATGTAATATAAGCATATGAAAATTCGGGAGCTGCACTTATCTTTTTAGGAGCTTTTTCGGGAGCTGCACTAATAATTTGAGGCAGAGAATAATTTGAGGTTGAGGAACTTGTTTACTGAATGCGTAACTACTGTAAGGGAATATACCACTTAAGTGAGAATCGAGTAAGCCGTAAAAAAAAACATTTATATACATACCACCCAATTCACTATGTAATATAAGCATATGAATATTCCGAAATTAAATAACATTTACAAACATACTCACTGCTATATCGTCATTGACAAAAACGATGGAACGAATATTCCAGGTAAAACATTCGGCCAAGCAACGATTTCAAGCTCAGCATAATAGAGCTCGACTTTCCATAGGCTTATAACCATATGAGCGGAACATAGAGCTTAGCTTTCGAAAGCTCGAATACATTCCGATAAAACATTCGGCAAGCAAAAGACATTAGAGTAAAATAGAGCTCATTTGAAAACCAATGACCATTACCACTAGAGTACGATCACGACCACTAGAGTAAAATAGAGTACGGTACGTACCGCTAGAGTAGAAGCGACTTTCCAAAATAAGTACGAAAAAATGAGAAAAGAAAACAACATTACCAACCAAGCCTTCTTACACCATTGAGAGAAAACGACCTCATCATCCTGTTGTGATCATAAATAGTGATTAAGCCCTTATTAGTAAATATAAGAAAAATTTACATACATACCGAGTATACCACTCAATTTTCGGGTATTGAAAAATGCTCAATATGAGCTTCGGGATTCACTAACTTTTAAGCCAACTAATCAATTTCCATCATTCCACTTAATTCACATATTCTCATAAAAGTTATTTCGTGCTTCAACACAAAAGATGAAGCAATAACTAACTAATCAATCAGGGAAGAAAAAATATAATCAGGATTGGAACCACCCATAAATCCAATTTGCTTTTAGCTATGCCATACAAGACATACCACCTGCATCTATGGACCACAAAAGGCGATATTCTCGGATCTACACTAGACAAACCTATTCAAAATTTTGTATGTAAGAAACTATACCGATATTTTTTGCTGAACCCAATTCAGTGTAATTGGTTAATTGACTCAAACTTTAGTGGTGAATGTAGACCCAAAAGATATCTCAGTTCAACCTCAAGTCAACTTGGCTACAACAACAACATAAGAGACAGGAACTAGAAGAGAAGTTGAAGTTTAGGCATCTTTACATATTGTTATCTCAAAATGGTTGCAAACACATGTTGCCTTCCAAAATTAAGATTAACAATACTCACTTCAATCAAATTTATATACTCTTATCTTAAAATGGTTGCAAACTTGTGTTGCCTTCCAAAATTAAGATTAAGAATAATCACCATAGAGCAAATTTATATACTCTTATCTTAAAATGGTTGCAAACTTGTGTTGCCTTCCAAAATTAAGATTAAGAATAATATTATTTAGTTTTCAGCAACAGCAATCATAAAATTCAACAACTGTAAAGTTCAAATAATAATACAACAATACAAAAAAAATTCTATAACAATTATACTATCAAATTGCTTTCTTAATATGCTACCCACAAACCACAGTAGCTAAATGGATAGACAATTCATTATAAATGTTCTTCATGTGTCAAAGGAAACCCATCCTTCAGTGACTATATTACCATCCTTCGGTGACTATATTACCATCCTTTAGTAAGCAAAGTTCCCAACAGAACATTATTGCCAATATAAACAAATTTATGCATATAGTCTCCCAGATTTGTTGTAAAACTCTTGTCATTAAACACCAAATATCAAAGGAAAACTAAGTTCAGCAATAATACAACAATTAAGTTCAGCAACAAATAATAATATAGTCCCCCAATAAAACATCTCCAAAGTTCAATTAGAAGAAGTGCCAACATTTAGTGGTCGAATCAACATGTTTGAACCTTCTATCAATTTAATTTGGTAAAGCCACTCGAAGTTGTTCCTCCTCCATTAACTCTTGCTGACACAAAAGATAATTTAAAGTTCAACAATAAGAATATAACATGTAAGGTACACACACACTAAAACCAATTATTCATAGAAATTACCAAAGGAGTTTTAAAACCACTCGTGGAAGATCTAATCCAACTGGAAGAGCATATTAATGCATTCACCGTATTGGCCGAGAGTGAACTTCTAAAATCGTTTAGTACTCTTCCACTGGTACTAAATGCTGATTTCGAAGCAAGCTGTTGTTATTGGAATTGATAATATATCTCTAGCCATTTTGGACAAACATGGATATTTGAGAGTGTTCAACTTCCACCACTCAAGAATATCAAAATTTTCATCATTTGCCAAATAAAGTCCCTCCTCGAGATACACTTGAAGATCGGATTTCGATGGTTGAATAGAACCGAGTTGCAACAACAAAATCGAGTAAATGCAAGCATGCAATTAAAACGTCCATAATTAATAGAATCACTAGACAACTTTGAAACATTGTCATTCGTAGAGATCTGGAACTAGCAACATTGCTTGCATAAGAATTGTAAATATCCCACAAAACATTTTCAATTTGTTGGATTTTAGAGTACGACTCGAGTGATGTGTACAAGCCGGCAAAACTAAATTGGATGAACTTCATTTTCAATCGCGGGTCTAAAAGCAGTACTGCTACAGACATTAAGAGATCACACTCACCCCAATATTTATCAAATTTTCCTCGCATTGCAAAAGCCATGTTTCTTTTAAACTCATCAGAGGACGTTGACTCATCAAGCAACAATTTCTTTATATGCATAATGACGGGTAGAAAAATATTTGAAGTGGGGTAGGAACTACCAGAAATCATGTTCGTCACATCATTAAAAACAACAAGAAATTGTCTGATTCTTTCATATTTATCCCACTCTATCTCTGAAGGCAACCAACTAAAGCTATTATCTCGATTTGCAAAGTGAGTGAACACGTTACGAAAAATAATAGCAGATTCAAGCATTAAGAATGTTGAGTTCCATCTTGTTGGAACATCAATGCACAAACCCTTTGTTGTTGATATCCCTAATTGTACGGCTATATCAACAAACTTATGTAACCTTGCCGGCGACTTCTTGATATACTTGATAGCCTCTCTAACGTTATAAATGATATCTTGAATCTCTTTCAAGCCAACTTGCACCATAAGATTTAAAATATGCGCACAACAACGAACATGAAAGAAATGCCCCTTAAAATGCAGTTTTCCTCTTGCCATAAAATTAGAATAAAGCAAGCTAGCCGCAACATCATTATTACTAGCATTATGCAAAGTGATAGTAGATACTTTATCTTGTATCTTCCAATCTAACAAGCAATGAGAAATCGCATCACAAATAAAAGTATCCTAGGTATGTGGTGGATCCAATTAAACGAAATTAATGATTCGTTTACGCATCTTCCAAAGAATGATCAATGTAGTGAGTCATTAGACACATATATCCAATAGTTTGATTGGAAGTCCAACAATCGGATGTCGAAGAAAATCTGTGAATATCCGAAATTATTTTTTCGACTTGTCTTTCTCGATGTCATAAATCTTCATACAATCGGTTTTGATTGTATTCCTTGAAACTTTCACATAATTTGGATTCAATGATTTCAAAAGAAAGTTAAACCGGGTATGTTCAACAATATTAAATGGATACTCATGCACGATAATCATTTTAGCAATTATCTCTCTCACTTTATGTTGATCGTAGACTTTTTGGATCATGAAATATGGGGATATCAACATCTACATCAACATCGAGTGGCATAAAATTTAACAATTTTTGCCTTTTTTCAAGAATATCCATTGGTTTCCTTGTTTTTTGCTTTTATTTGTCCACACTCCCTAACATGACGTAGAAGTTGAGAAGTAGTTCACTGTTTTAGATTTTTGAAATTTAGATCGACAACATATGCATTGCAATAAAGAAGTTGGGACCCCCTTAATCGGTAATGTTGTCTCTATAAAATACTCCCACACTGTTGACTTCCTCTTCCTACCCTTTTTCATATCAACATCTTCACTTTTATTATCAAGGACAGACATCGGCATGCACTATTTACGGCCAGATGCTTTCTAAAGTAAGAATGACATTTTCGTTGCTATTATGAGCTTCGAGAACGTCTAGCAACTTATTGCTTGGATGATTGAGATTGTGGAGGATTTAATTCGGACATATTTGTACGCTACATGAAATCAAAAACACATATTCGGTATCACTTTAAACAATCAGTTGAAAGGAAACTTGAGATATGAAGAGGACTCTTGTATGAACCGCAACACATACTTGTATGAATCCCTTTATTAAAAATAAATAGATATTAAAAGATATTATACGGAATGCTTATAAGATAATAAATATGCCCTTTCATAAAGAAACTTGGATGTGTGAGATTTGATCGAAAGGAAACCATGATAATAAATAAAGAGGCTTCATAATGAAAGGGCATACTCTCTTTATGAGATAAGATAATAAATCTGCCCTTTCATTAACGGTTTGCCCCAATCCTATTTCAAAAATCTCATATGCCCTTTCATATCCGAATTGCTGGACAAAGCATTTTAGGCAAGAAAAACTCTTTAGGGAGTGAGAGAGGGAGAGAAATATAGTTGATGAAACAGTCTAACAAAGCATTTTAGGCAAGAAAAACTTCTTATCATTGCACCATGTTATTTGTATGCATTGACTTCAACGTCAACTACCATAATTGCAATACTCATGAATGGATCAATCCTACTTCCATAAACTAAAGGAATAATATGAAAATCATACACAACCTTGATGCTATACTACAAGGTTCATCATTAAATTCAACCTTGATGTTATACTACATTAACACATATAGCATCAATTTCTCTTCACCAAAACACATATAGTAGATTCTAAAATTAAGAAATAGATCTAAAATTCTTTATTATGAATTAAATCTAGCATGCCCTTTACGGGAAGTAGTCATGCAAGTTGCAAACCATTGTATGTAAATCTTCTAAGAAAAGAGGGTACATACATACAACCTGATTCCCATCTCACGGCTTTTACTTTTTCTTATATCTGAAATATAGTAAATATTAAGAAATATAATATCCGCGTGGTTGGCTATTCACATTTGATAAGGCTCTCATTACGCACCTCATGAGATTTAGACGAATTAAACAAGAAAGAAGATAAAGTCTCATTTAGTTTCGATTAGACTACTTGTATATGATATGATAGTCATGCCATGCTTTGCAATGGTGATGCTTCAAATACGGCCTCTTTGGCGAAAACTTGTACCCTTTTGTTCGAAACGGGTTAAACTGACCAAAGCCAAAAATTATGACCTCATTCGGGAAAAACACATGGTATTCTTCTGAGAACCATCATAAAAATGAAAAACCACATTGTATTAGTAAGTTTTCACAAAGTCGTCCATAAAAAAAGAAAAAATTATGATTTAAAAGTGGGGCTGTAAACACGACACATACGACTAAGCTTTTGTATGAATCGTCGCACAAATGCACAATAGCGAAATAAATTTCATAACACTGTCCTATAACGAGATCTCATGACTCATTCATAAAAAAATACATATATAAAAGCAATATGTGAGATATCAACACTTTAAAACCCTACAAAGGCCCCAGGTTTCATTCGGAAAACCCGAATAAATCTAAAAGAAATTTAAAAATTTTAAGATAGGCGAACACGAGGATAGATAAGAAATATTAAAGAAAATATACTCAGAGGAGCCACATGTAGCCAATTAAGCAACCGATAGACGAAGCAAGAATATCGAGCAACCACGGAAAATCACCAGGAGCAATAGAGCGGTCAACCCCGAGAATGCAGGGAGAATGAAGTAGATATTAGCGAGAAGAACACGGATGGCAAACCCTAGCCATCATGACCAAGAAGAGTAGAGACGAAGAGGAAGGGAAAGGGAAAGGCAGCGGGGGAACGAAGCCCAGGGGCGAGAAGCCGAGACTCGACCGAGCTCCTTGCCATCTACAGGCTCGCTATCCATTGCCTTCCCTATATCGTTCTTTTTCTCCCCGGTAGGCCATACGCGGTTCAAATTTATTGGGGTCAGCTAGTCCGCCGGTTGGAAAGTTGGAATAAGTACAGTGAAGCTGAAGAAGAGGGCTTTGTTCTTCTCGAGAGTCTTCACACCTTGCTGGTTACTCCTTTGTCATCTTTGAACTCAACCATACTCCTTCCTACCAGATCCAAACACTGTTGGTTCAGCAGCGGCAGATCTTCAACTTGTGTTTTCTATTAACCGAAGTAGTAATAGTCCTCACTTACTGCACTTCTTACTGCACTTATAAGTCCCAATCAAGGGAGATGAGTGTTTTTAAGAGAATATTGGCTCTAGCAAAGTAAGTCCATTCATGGATTTGGTAGATACAAATGACTTTTCTCTTCCATACTTGTCGATTAAATGTTGTTGCCGTCGATGTGTTTTTTGTTCCTCTTTTTATGTGTCTTTTTTTTTCTACAAGTATCATGGAGACAAATGCTATGACAACACACACCCATCCTTATCACGCTTTCTATAGTTTTGCGCTCTTCATAGTTGAAGAACGTAAGTCATTTGATGATGATCTAGTATGTTCTTTTTATCAAAAAATACTGAAAGAGTGTACAAAGTAACCATTGCTGGATCGCTTCCCTATTGCACGTTAAATGTAATTTATTTTTGTTGTTATCACTTGAATTTGGCTCATGTAAAATTGTCAACATGGCTTATTTTGAACATATGTTAGATTTCTTTGTTATTTTCTTCAGTCATGTCTACTATATCACTCTTGTATAGGGATTTGAACTTTAAAAATTGCTTGGCCATAGGCTTTGTCACTTCACCTTTGTTTATTATTGTAAAGGATTGGGCAACATATAGTTATTGTACCAGGGGCTCCTATTTATTTTATTCTCATATATGAAGGTTTAAACCATTAAATTTTTTTTTGTGTTAGAAGACTTGCTTACTACTCACACATATAAGGGATTTACCTTAGAGAACCACTTATTTATGCCTGTTTTTATATATTTTTAGAATTATGGGTGTATAAGTTATTAATTTTTGGAGAGAAATAGGCGATTTTATGGTAAAATATAGCCAATTAGAAGGTCCAACTCACCGCCAAAAAGTATTCACTTTTTTTAAATATTTCTTTGATTTTCCTTTTTGTTTCCCCATATTCACATATTTGGGAATTTTTAATTTATTTTTTCTCACCAAATTCTTTGTCATCATATTTTTTTTTCTTGTATCATCTATACGTTTTTGTTATCGAAAAGAAAAAAAATGTGCGCCTCATTCTTGACTTCTTAATTGAGTTTGACACAATTTCACATACAATTATTGCATGGGGGTGTTGGGGAAATTTGAATTAAAAAGAAAATTCACATTTTGTTCAAATAATACATTTTGAATAAAAAATTACAACTTGATATGCCTCATTTTTTTTATACACCGCTTTGCTCACTTTTTAATGCACCACTTTGTACTATGATGTATGCTACAAAATGCTATTATTTGCAAGTTAGTTTGTATTTGTGTGGTCATCGATTGTGAGCTCTCTTATAAATTTGTATTTTTTATTTTCCTTATTTTTGAATGTTTATGATTTTCTTTCCCTAAAGGTTGCATTCATGTTTATATATCATTCATATTTGTATGTTTTGACTGTCCTTTGTCATCTCTACAATTTAAGTAAATTTATATTCAAAGAGTTAAAAAAATTAGAGCATCCTCATCAATAATGATATTTTGAGTGTGATGCATTCAACACTGCAACCCATAGAATCCATTCCTTCACACCAATAATAATGGTTAGGGGCATTTATATGGGATTTGTATTCACAAATCATCAAAATTTTACCATCTAGTGTGCTTCCCACTTTGTCAAAATATCATGAATAGGTTACATGCAAGGCACCTAAAATTTCCTTCTCTTTCCTGGCTCATTGCCATGTGTTGCTTGTGAGCTTTTGATTTAGAAGGAGACATTCAGTTTTTTTTTTGAGATGTAGTCTCGTTCTGGTGCAGGCGGAAGCGATGGAAGGAGAAGAGAACCTGCTGATGGAGGATTTTATGACATTTTTATTTTGTTGGTGAGAAGACCATCATTATACACTTGCAACCTTATTACAGACTAGGCTTTGGGCAAGGTGGCACAAATGAGCAAACTCATATGATGTATAAAAAAATTGACTTTTTAATGAAGTTTCAGAAAATATGAGCGACTTGAGTGATCTTAATATCTTTAATAATAATAAAATGTTTCATTTTTACTGTCACAATAATGAAAAAGAAGTTGAGGAGGCTTTAAAGAAATTCAAGGGTGAAGTGTGAAAATATTTAGGAGCTTTGGGAGTTTCTTGGCTTACTAAACTCTTTAATATTATTTTAAAAACTAAAAGGATTCCTGAGGTGTGAAAGAAGAGTATTTTGGTCCCCATTTTTAAGAATAAAGGGGATGCACAAGAGTGTGCAAATTATAGAGGAATTAAGTTGATGTATCGTACTTTAAAATTATGGGAGAGAGTAATTGAGCATAGGCTAAGACGTATTACAAAGATTTTTCATAATCAATTTGGAATTATGCCAGGCAGGTTTACTATGGAAGCTATATATTTATTGAAAGGTTTGATGGAGAAGTTCAGAAATAATAAGGAGGATCTACACTTGATTTTTATTGATTTAGAAAATGATTATGATAAGGTTCCAAGAGATATCCTTTGGAGAGTTCTTGAGAAGAAAGGTGTTGTTATGACTGATATTCAAGTCATTAAAGATATGTATACTAGAGCTGTTACTTGTGTTTGAACAGAAAGAGGATTGACCAAATATTTTCCCATTTTGTTGGATTACATCAGGGATCGGCTTTAAACCCATATCTTTTTGCTTTAGTTATGGATGACATTTACAGGAGGAGGTACCTTGGTGTATGCTTTTTGCTGATGATATATTTCTCGTGGATAAGACGAGAGAAAAAACTCAAGAAAAACTTGTATTATGAAGGTATACATTAGAGTCTAAAGGCCTTCGTTTGAGTAGAACAAAAGCTGAATATATGAAATGTAATTTTAGTAGTAGTAGCTCTAGTGAAAGAAGTGTAACTTTGGGTAATCAAATTTTTGAAATGTATGAACGATTTGGATATCTCAGGTCTATTGTTCAAAGCGATGGTGGTATAGATGGAGATGTTATTAGTAGAATTCAAGTTAGTTGGTTGAAGTGGAGGAATGCTTCGGGCCTATTGTGCGATAGAAAAATATCGCTTAGACTGAAAGGAAAATTTTATAAGGTGGTGGTGAGACCTGCAATGCTCTATGGCGCTAAATGTTGGCCTTTAAACGAGAAGCATAATACTAAGTTAAGTGTTGCTGAGATGAGAATGATTAGGTGGATGAGTGGCTTTACACTTAGAGAAAATGTGAAATGAATATATCCGTGATAGGGTTGGTGTAGCTCCAACAATGGACAAAATTACAGAGAGTCGTCTTAGATAGTTTGGTCACATTAAACGTCAACCATCTGATGATCCGATTAGGAGAGTAGATGTTTTAGATTCAACTTATGTTAAGAAAGACAGACGTAGATCTAGGAAGAGTTGGGCTTATTGTATAAAAAATGATCTTAATTTTTATTATAATTGAATGAAAATATGACACTAAATAGGATGCAATGGAGAAAAAGGATTCATGTAGCCGACTCCGCTTAGTGGGTAAAGACTTTGTTGTTGTTGTTAATTTAGATGACAATATTATTTAAATCCATGTTTCAAGAGTTTGAATAAATCGGGCTATTTGTTTACATATATAGTGGGGAGAGAGACGGAAGACCAAAATGGTCTCTAATTACTTTTGAGGGGTCAATTTGGTCCTAGATTGTAAATAAGTTTTTATTTAATCTTCATATTCTTTAAACAGAGTCTAAAATAGTCTTGCGATCTTAGTTAACAACAATTGAAATTAATGTTGTTAAAAATGAGGATACTTGAGGAAAGTAGTAAATTTTATTCTCTGTTTATTTTTGCTAGTTGTTACATTATGTACAACAACTAACTTCACATGTAACATTGAGTAGCATATTGTTTTTTTAAGATAAATAATATCAAACAAAATTATTTATTATAAAAATTAACTTGCTCTTTGATCTGTGCAATCTCATTATGCTTCTATTCTATGTTAGTTAACTGTAATGCACGGCGAAAGATGATAAGTTGAACTTCAATTTTCTAAAAAAATAAAAAAAAAATGAATTTATTTCTAAATGTTCTCATTTGTAGAACTAATAATTTTATTTTTTGTTAATTTAGATAACAATATTATTTTAGTCTATGTTTCAAGAGTTAGAATAAATTAGGCTCTTTGGATAGTTTGAGGCTAAAATGGTTGCTCACAAATAGCTGGGAAATTATTTTGATCTCTCTCTCTCTCTCTATGTGTATGTGTGTGTGTGTGTGTGTGTGTGTGTGTGTGTGTGTGTGTGTCGTTTTAATGTGTGTGCTTACCTTGCAAATCCCCTTTGATGTGGCAAATTTTTGTCCTCTTCTAGTATGATAACATCAATATGGGATGTCTTTTTAAAATTGTTTCAGCATTTCATACGCATCAGGATGGTAGATTCAGGACGTTCAATTTCACTTGAAATTTCATCTTTATCTTATGCCGTTATCATTACATTCTCTTGAGCAGCTTGTGGATCACATATGAATATCAACAGTAATAAGAGCTGTAATAGCTTTGAGAGCCTATCTTCTAGAGTAGGCAAAGGTGCCTTGGGTCAACCCATTATTATATGATGCACCATGCGACAATGGTAACCCACTTTAACTGCTTTTTGTAAAGATTTAACCATTGATCAAAACTAATGAAGAAGTAGATGGCTTATAATTCTTCCATCAAAAGTTTTGTTTTTGCTCGACCTGTTCATTGTCTTTTTATGATTATTTATCTTTAACTACTCATTTGATGTTGTATATAGACTATTGTTTGAGTTTTTTAGAACTTTATTAATATTTGGCATCTGCTAAATGATTGTGTTACTGTCGACTTTGCAGCTTTCATATCAGATTATCGATTCTATGATTTGGCTTGGTACCACATGGATATATTTGGAGCCCACATCTTGTTCCCAAGCCGAAGGGTATGGCTTAGTAATATTCCATCGTATGCTAAAGAATTTTCTGCTGGAAAAATTGTCAGGGGCATTTACATACATACCACGTAATTCTTATGTATTTACATATCTAACACCTAAAATTCAATAATTACATTCATAAAATTCAAAAATTTAACATCACATAAAAAATACCACCTTTATTAACTTTTTAAAAGTCAAATGCATCTTTTTATGCATGGCTTTACAGCACCTAGGTGTTATAAATGTAAATATCAAACTGTTGATGTTAGATATGTAAATACACAAGAATTATGCTGTACGTATATAAATTTCCAAAATTGTTCTATATGAACGGATCAATAAAGATTGGATTTTGAGTAATAACAAAAGAAATAAGTAAATCTATGCCTTAATAAAGATTTATGTGTATGTCCGTGCTACTTCATTCCTTTTTACTGTATTCTATCTGTTCCTCATCATGGTTTAATTTCATGAAAATGAAAAGTCGGACTATTCCAAAAATAAAAATAAAAATCTGGGTTATTCCATCCTTTTCAACTGTTTGATTTAGCAGTGTTGAGAAGTGTAAGAAATTTCTTGCAGATTGGGGACCTAAAATTGATGTTGCATTTTGCTTTCTTGATCTTGCATCACATTATCAGCCTCCAGAATCACTTGTGAAATTGTTTGAAGCTGGTGAAAGCCCATCTATATTGGCTTTGGTAGCCTGGTGAGTTTTATTTCGTCTATTTGTTGTATCTCTATAGATACATGTTATTTGTTATTTTTGCTGCTTCTATTTCTGACTTTCTTGTTCAACTTCTTTATTTCTAGGTATTATCATGGAATGTTCCTCATTGATTGATGCAATTGTTTACTTTTAAGTATTGCATTCCATTTTAGCTCTTGAGTTGCATAAATTAAGTAAATAAAAGAGAGGATTATCCCAATGTAGGAGGAACATGGTTTCACACCTTGTTATACTTTATTGCAATTATTTGTGGTAACTTTATGATCACTTTTTTATATAATCTAACCTATGGCATTACCCTCATTTAGGGTTACCAATTCATACCTTCTCCCAAGAAGTGTGGCCTCAATTGGGCTTGACAGAAACAATCACCTAGACTTCACGCAGCTCCTGCTTGGCTCAATTTGGTTTGAAATCAGGCCTAGGTATAAGTTCAATGAAATGGTGGCACGTTTTTGGCTTGGGATAGGTTAGAGCCTTCGGGATGCCTAAATTTCAATTGGGGGAGAATCGTGGAGGTCTTAGGAAGCTTTTGAAAGAGTTGGATTAGAGTTTTGGGGAAGTTTTTGCTAACCCAAAATTTTGTCCTAATTTTTAAGTGGAAAATTAAGGTTTTCTAGAGGGTTTCAAGGGCTCAAATGATGAGGTTTCAATTGCTTAGGGGCTAAGGAGCAATTTCTCTATTGAATGCAACAAAATTTGGCGACTGTGTGTGAAGTTAGGGTGTTGTGTAAAGCTCTCGGGTTGGAGATTTAAATAGCCATTAGAAGCTATGGTAGAGCATAGTACCCATTGGTGGAGGAGGGTGGTGGCTCAGAGGATCCCATAGGATCAAAATCCAGCCATTGATAGTCAAGTTTTCACCTCCCTATGGCATGCTCATCATGAGTCCAAGCATGGAGAAGAAGGTGGCTTCAGAGGAACTTTGCTCTCATTGGAGGGGTGGTGAGGTGGACTAGGAGGTCAGGACCAAGCTGCCTTGACCAATTTATCTTGGTCCAAGAGGATGAGGTGTTGAGACCAAGTGGGATGCCATGTGGGCTTCTCCCTCATAATGACTTGGACCAAGTCAATTTTAGTGGCTTGGGTATCTTTATGTGTTTAATGGGTCTTCCATGTCATGATGGGTCCAATTGGGTCATTGGTGACCCAATAGAAATGGGCCATGAATGAGCCTTGACTTGGGGTTAGGCTTTGGACAAAAGCCTTGTGCTTTAGGCTTTGGATAAAGGTTTTAGGGTTTGAATGAAGCCCTTCATAAAATGGCTTAATTAATCAATTAGTTAATTAATGAATTAATTAATTTATTAAATCAATTTCAAAAGATTGACCATATGGCTTCATTTGGACAAGAAGGTGATCACGTGCTTTTGACATAGCCGATGTATGTGCCATATGAGGTTGGTTTGACCACTTGGTCAATGTGTTGACTAGGGGGTCAAGGTTGACTAAATGGTCAAGGTGATGACCATAATGTCTAGGGCAGACCAGATGGTCAATGTGGTGACCATAAGGTCTAGGGTTGACTAAAAATGTTCAGGTTGACCAAATGGTGATTGTGTTGACCATTTGGTGGTTGAATTGACCTCAGGGCCAATTGGGTTGGTCATATGGTCCATGGTTAACCATGTTGATCAGAGGGTTGACCATGGTGGTCAAGTTGACCAAATGATTTTGTGTTGACCATTTGGTGGATGAGTTGACCACAAGGACAATTGGGTTGGCCATATGATCTAAGATTGGCCATGTTGACCAAAATGGTCAGGTTGAACAAATGGAAATGTCCTGGTTTCGGCTGAGAATTGAGCTCATAAATTGGGCTCAGGCAGGGGACTTGAGGGCTTGAGAATGATGGGATTGCACTCAGGAGGTCTCAAGGAAACTCTGGTGAGATTTTGGCAGTGTCCCCAAGGATTTGAGCACACTTAAAATTGGTCGTGAAGGGTGGCTTTTATAGCCATGTCCGGAGGAGGGAGCTCAGAGGGCCAAGTTGGGTGCCAGAGCTTGCTTGTGTGGAGGGCTAAGCGGCTCAAGCATCCAATGGGAGATTGCCACAGAGGATTGCTTCAATTTTGGGTTGAAAGAGGCAGGGTGGCGCTAAGGTTCGACCAATTTCTAGCGGCTAGGCCGACCGACAAGGACAAGGAAAGTGGCAGCAGGGCAAGGGAAGGTAAGGGAATGGTTCAGTGCATTCAAGTGGCTGGCTTAATGGAGGTTGCTTGAATTAATGAGTTTAGCCAAAAAGTGGGGAGAAGTTGACCTAAGTGAAGGACCTTTGGTCCATAGCTCATTGGCTTGGTTTTGGTGGTTCTTGACTGGTCCTTGGGGCCCTAAGGTTGGCTGTGGTGGAGTTAATTTGGTCAATTTGGCTAAGTTTGGATGACATTGGGTTATGGCTTCAATTTGGGTCAAGGTTGGGCTAACTTGGGTTTGAGCTTGGGTTGAGCCCAAATGATTGAGCAATTTTTTGTGGATGATTGTCATGAAGTATTTGGAAAAGGTTTGGAATGATTTTGAAATGGTTTAGGAGGTGGATTTGGCTTGATTTGGTCATGAGGCCAATTTTGGGACATTTGGACTAGCTTGGGTTTAGGTTAGGCTAATGTTGGGTCAAGGGTCAATTGATGGCTCCAAAAGGTCTATGGAGATGTCATAGCTCGTCCATTCGTTTGGTGATCCCTTGCTCTCACGTTCGAGTGTTTGCTCGTCGTTTAGGCCAGTGAGTGACATTTCTGCTCATTGAAGTCACATGTTCTCAACATAAATTGGGTGGCAATTTTAGGATTAGGGCATCCAATTTGATGGATTTTGGACATGTGACATATTTAGGTTATAATTGGGAATTTTATATTTGGTTGGATTTAGGTGAGGTTTGGGCTCAAAATGGGGACAATTGATGGTTCAATTGGGTTTAGAGAAATGTTATGAAGGGTTTGGAATTCAAAATTGGGGGAAATTGATTGACATTGAGTTTAATTTGGGGAGATTTGGTCATATGGTCAAAATTGAGGTTTTTTGGTTTGGGTTCAAATTGGGTTAAAATGTGGATCAAATTGGGCTTGAATTTTGTTTCAATTGGGATTGGGGATGTTGAATTAAAGTTTGTAATTGGAATTGGGGAGAATTGAAGTCAATTGGGTGGACATTGGAGGTAATTTGTGCATTTTGGGCATAAAGAGCAAATTTGGGGCTTTTGGTCAATTTGGGCTAATTTGGTCAAATTAAGTCAGTGTGGTGATTCAAAATTGAAATTGGGAATATTTGGAGGGTTTTGAGAATTTTTGAGAATTTTTGGATTTTTTTGGAATTTTGGACTGGGAGGGGCAATTTGGTAATTTTGGGGATTCTGGGGCTATTTTGTGAATTGGTAAATTTGGTTAATATTGATCAATTTGAGTGGTGGGGAATATTTTGGGATGATTTTTAAGAGTGTTTGGTAATTTTGGTTGATTTTGAGAATTTTGGGAAAAATTATGGTTTTAGAGGTAATTTGGTCATTAGATAGAGTTTAAGGGATAAGGAGTCAAAAGTTTGAGATTTTTTGTAAGGTTGGGCGTCACTTGAAAATGTCTACTCATTTGAGCCATGGAACAAAGGAATTCCCCAAATCCTCCATGTGCTGGTACTAGCCAAAACCCTAGCCTAAGGCTAAGAGCTTGGGGAAATCACTCACATGAGTTTCCAAAGACTAAAGGAATTAGAGAGGAAGGTGCCTGGCCTAGGGTTGTGAGCAGTGTGTGAAAGTGTGTATGTGTGTGTTAACTCCAGACCTCTCAGGGTTAGTCCTAAGACTTGACCATCATATAGGGAACTTCTTTTGAGCTTTTTTATGCTCTGTCACATCCTCCTAAATATTAGAAGTTAGACCTTAACATATGAAACTCCAAGTGAAGCCAGGAAGCAACTTGAATTTCTATGGGATAAGGGTTCCATTGTTAATCTTCTAAGAAAGTCACTAAGAGAGTCCTATGGCTAGACCCTAGGCTGTTCTTAAAGAAAGACTAGACCTCAATAAAAGTGAGGTCAACAGTTCTCACAAATGTGAGGTCAACAGTCTCCTACCTGAAACCATTGACTAAAGTAAGTTTAGGTTTATGTATGTAATGCATAAGAAATGTGTGGTTTGTAATCCATAACAAACTACCCGTGGATTTGGTAAACCCAGGATTTAAGGCTAAAATCTCCAAAATCCAGATTTATCAAATATGTGCTTTATTTCATCCGAAATGAATGTATTGCAAGTTTAGGGTTATATATCTAATGCATAATAAATGTGTGAATTGTATGTCCATGTTGAAGTTTAAGGTGAGATATGTAATACATAAAAATTGTATGGTTTGTTGGTAGAAAGTGAAGTTTAGGTATCATATATGTAATACCTAAAAGTTGTGTGGCTTTTATGTGAAGTTTGAAGTTTATGTGGTAGATATATGATATAGAAGAATTGTTAGGTTTGTATGTTGATATTAAAGTTTAGGTGTTAAATATGTAATGAGTAAGAATTGTGTGGTTTGTATGTATCTATTGAAGTTTAGAGTTAGATATGAATATATTAGAATTTTATGGTTTGTATGTATAATAGAAACTAAAGTTTAGGTTTAGATATGGAATACATAGGAATTTTATAGTTTGTATGTAGAAATGAAGTTTAGGTGTCAAATATATAATGCATAAGA
This sequence comes from Papilionanthe hookeriana x Papilionanthe teres, assembly GCA_022702705.1. Lineage (NCBI taxonomy): Eukaryota > Viridiplantae > Streptophyta > Magnoliopsida > Asparagales > Orchidaceae > Papilionanthe > Papilionanthe hookeriana x Papilionanthe teres. The sequence goes on along the minus strand of CM040424.1, from coordinate 23,730,158 downwards.
ATTGTGCGGTTAGTTTGTAAAAATTAAGGTTTAAGGTTAGACACGTAATACATTAGAATTGTGTGGTCTGTATCCATAGTAGAAATTGAAGTTTATGTTTACATTTGCAATACATAAGAATTGTGTAGCTTGTATGTAGTAAGTGAAGTGTAAGTGCATAATACGTAATGCATAAGAATTGTGTGGTTTGTACGTAAAAAATGAACTTTTAGGGTATATATGAACATAAAAATTGTGTGGTTTTCTATGTATTGTGGAAATTGAAGTTTTTGTTTATATATGAAACACATAAGATTTGTATAGTTCTCATGTAGTAAATGAAGTATAGGTGTAAAATTTGTAATGGGTATGAGTTATGTGGTTTGTATGTAAAAATTGAAGTATGGGTTACACATGTAATACGTATGAATTATGCAATTTTGTTTGTATAGTAGAAATTGAAGTTTATGTAATGCATAATAAGTGTGTGTTTTGTATGTAGAATTGAAAGTTAGGTGTTAGATATGTATCACATAAGAGTCATTTGTTTTGTATGTATATTCTACATAGGAGTTATGCTGTTTGTACGTAACAAAAAAATGAAGTGTAAGTTTTAGATGTGTGATACATACGAATTATATAGTTTCTATGTTAAAATTGAAATTTCGGTATTACATATGTACTACATAAGAACTTTGTGTGTTTTTAAATAAACATTGAAGTTTCGGTCTTTGATATCAAATACATATAGATATTTGTACGACTTGATATCAAGATATACTAATCCATGAATCTACATACTGACGAATATTCAAATTTGAGATGAAGGATGTAAAACAAAATTCATCCATGAAGGAAATGACTCACTAATGAGCTTATGAGTAGTATTGAGAAATTTATGCAAGTGGCAGCATAGCTACACATTTACCTTTTAGAAGATAAATTCTGATGCTTCTAGTTTGAAGCACAAAAGTTAAGCATACTTAATGCCTGAATAAACTAGGTTGGATCTGTACTGTAAGGGATTTAAACCCAATTATTTTCATTCGAGTGCACATGGTGAGTATGAAAAATATGTTTAATACGATCATGTTGGTGCCTCATCAGGTTATGCCCTTCTAATAGATTACATTCCTGTCATATATAAGGAAATTATTTATGATGCCCATAGGGCTGATTTTGTTGGGAGTGTTCCAGATGCAGATCAAGCACCAAACAGTGAAGTGTAATAGTTCTATGATTTATTGAATGCTGCACAACAAAATTTGTGGGAACGTTGCACTACACAAACAAAATTTCCTGTGGCACTAAGAATGTTGAGCTTCAAATTTGATTTTAACATGCTAAGATAATGCTTTAATCAAGTAGTAACATTACTAAATGAGACAAACCTTATGTTACTTCCCCTTTTTCACTAAATGCATGAGAGAGGGACGTTGTGTGTGAGGAGAGTACAAAGCTAGGGAAATTCCTTTCCCACTGAATACTCTTCAAATAAGATACTCCGACTTTGCACCGAAAGGAAGATTGCGCTATAGTATTAAAGCAGATGGATTTTTTATTTTTTTTTTGTTTTCATTGGCTCTAAAATTATTCATGTGTGATTTTCTTCTCTTTACCAGCATATATGTTTATCTTTATCATATATTAAAGATCATCCAAGATGTGGGGTTTCCAATAAGTTGTTTTCATTAGATCTTGGGTTTTGAATGTGCTCCTCCCTTCTTTATCATTCGAATAGATTGTTTGAGAAGTTATAGCTTTGGATATAATTTTCTTGTGTGTCAGATGTGCGACTAACCTAACTTTAGCTTTTTATTAAATTGTAATTAATGCAACCATGGCATTCTATTAATATTCTAAACATCTATTTTTTGTGTAGATGGGCTCAGGATTTCTGTGCAATACAATCATTATCTACTTGATTATTAAATCACAAGACAAAGCTGCTCTTTAATCGATCTGATCATTAAGATAATCTTCAAAATTTTACCAAGTTTTAAGGATGTATAATTTTAAAAATAATTAATTTTTACTTGATTATTGGATCCAAGGTTGGTTTTTATGTTATGAGCAATCTATGCGATCTTGGCTATGCTTGCTTATAAAGTTTTCTCAACTCCTGAAATTTTGTACATTTTATTTGTAGTTTTTAAAAAACTCACATCATGATCAAACAAAGGTTCAATAAGAGGGATACTTGTTCTCTTAGATATTAAATAAAGGGGCATTTACATACCACGCAATTTCGATGTATTTACATATCTAATACTTAAAACTATGCTTCTTACATTTATGCCATTAAAATCTTTCATTTTACATAAGAAAGTCATTATTTTAACTTCTAAAAAGTGAATAACAAACATTCATGCATATTTAAGAAGGCATATATAGTAAAGAAAATTAATTTTTAAGTGTTATAAATGTAGCTACAAAGCGAATTGCGTCGTATGCATGTAAATCTTCCTTCAATTGCACCTTTGAGATTGGCTAACCTATCTTTTATTTAGCTTGCTGTGGAGTATTAACAAAGGAAATAAAGTAGATTGAAAATACATTTTTATTTGTTGTAATAAATCTTCACTATTTATTATATTTTTCTCCTTGCTTTCTTTTTTATCTATTTATGTAAACATACTTATATTTAATAAATTAGATAAAAGAAAAACTTCTATTTGACACATGTTATTAAATACTTGAATAAATTTACAAAGCTTATTGAGAAGCAATGAAATGGATTTTGTGGAAGTTTATAAGCATTATAATTTATGATTTAATGTAAGGAGATGCAAATCTTATTATGTTATAAAATATTCTAATTTTAATTGTCATAAACTATGCGCAGAAATGTATATTTTACTTTTAAAAAGATAATGATTGTGATATTTTTGATGTGTTGTTAAGGTTTGAGTGGAATACTATGCATGTTTAGGTGTGGGATATGCAAATACATAAGAATAGTGTAATACAATTATTAGATACGTAATTATCTAAATGCCTCTTCTTTTTATTATTATAACTTGCAATTATTATTTTGTTGCTTGAAAAGGCTTTTCAATCAGAAGAAACAACTCTTCCATAGATACGTAAGTTTCTTAAAGCAGCATTATTATGTTTTTTTACGTCATACATGAGAGGGATTCCATGCATGTTGTCCTAAATATCTAATTAAGCCATACTTTTTTAAATTTTTTTGCATATATCACGTTGTGAGCTATAGTTCAATCCGGTCATCAACTTTCGAGGGCACCCAATTTCCTAAGAATATTTTCACTACAAATTTTAATGTACGATGATTACATCTCATAAAGATGACATTATTAGAAGAAAGTTTTATAGATGCTAAAAAATCAGATAGAACGTGATTGTGATAACTTCAAATAGATTGATGAAATGGATGATGCACTTTATGACAGAATACACTGACAACGTATAAGAATTAGATAAAAGAAAATGTGGAATTAGCTAAGAGAAATAATGAAGATTAAAATTTCTAGTTAAAATTTTTATAACGTCCCAAGGTTTAACTGTTGCAGTTATTATATTTGTATTAATGTATTTTATGTTGTCAATGAACTAAAAACTATGGGTGTAAAAGGTTAAATTTGTGAAAGTATTATACTTTTGGTAAATTGTAAAAGTAATATTTTGGATTTAATCTAATGAAAATCATGAGATACTTTTTTATCATTCTCTTTGTAATTTATCATGAGCTCATTTATTAGATAGCTCTATTACAATATGTTATTTTGTACTTCAGAATTACGCTCCTCTTATAATTCTCATATGGATATTTGCTTGCAATTAAGCTCCTCATTTATGAGTTATCTCTTTAAAAAAATGTGTTGTTATTATAATAAATCTCTAGCAAAGTAAACCCATATGGTTTATAAAAAATTTGATCTAGTGCGAAATTATTGGTTTGCAAGAAAAACTTACAACTTTGGCTTTATATGTTTGAGAGTTTTAAGTTACGTCGGGCCGAAAAGTTTTATTGTGAACCTTCTACCCTATTATCAACTAATATTTGATGTTGTTTTTTTCCTTGTAACCTATTTTTGGTAATCCTGTGAAAGTTGACCTGGCCACTTATAACCTTAGCAAACCTTTTGTTGCTAGAATTATTATTGAGAAGACATTACTTCACCTATGCCTAAAGATGTGTGGTTGTGTATACAAAATAGTGGATGCATACAAAAAGTGGGGGTTGAATACACACCTAAATATTGCAATAAATGTAGAATATTTTGTACCAATATAGATACATGTGTTGTGGCACATCCTAAACTCGAAACATAAAAAGAAATGAAACATAATGGTTCTAATATGAAACACATGGACGTTCCTCTAGATGACTTAGGAAATAAAATATTACATTAGCAGCCACATGGAGATTAAAATAATGATACATTAAAAAGCATAGCCTAGTTTAATGAATAAGATCATGAACCCAGTTTGGTATTTGTTGATGCAGGGCTAGTATTATAACGAAAAAGCCTTAATCTGGATGGCTTGGGTGAAAATCCTTTGCAGCAACAACCAAAATAATATCCACACAATGTTGCTACAAATGAAACCAATTTTTCCATGATTGAGGATTCTGATCAAAATTTAGCTCCTATTGCTATTGAATTGCCACAACTACCTTTTGATATAGAATTATACAAAGATACTCAATTATAGCAAACAATTAACTCCAAATTTGAACAAAATTTAAATTTTGTTGACTTACAAATCAAAATTTTGAATGAAGACCTAGAGGCTGCTTATGATGTCTTAAATAGAGAATCGTAGATCAAGTAAACTAAGAAAAAGTAGGAAAAAACACACACAGAGTTAAGTTAAATGAATCAAAATGTTGTTTTATAGTATAATGAAAATTCCTCAGCTGGTATTCTTGCAAACATTGATGATAAAGTTCCTCCTACAATCACTAGGGGGTAGATCTGTTAATGATGGTTAATTTACCTATTTGGAATGTTAGGGGTATTGCTAAATGAATGCCACTAACCTACTTGTGAATCTTTATAGGATTCACAAGTTAAGATATTTTTCTATCCTTAGACCATATGATATCAATTGCGAATATTTCCAAGGTTATAGTAAACTAAGAAAATATAGTCACAATTATAAATGCATTTTGAAGATCTGGTTTCTATGTAAGAAGGATGTGAAAGTTTGATTAATTTAAGATAACCCACAATTTCTGCACCTTAAGATTCAATTACTCAAGTTTATAGTTAAATTTTCTATTATTTTTATGTGGTGTTGTTCCACTTATAGAGCCTAACTATGGATTGATTTGAGTGTTATTAGAGATGAGGAGAGCTGTACTTGGATGTTTGGTGGTGACTTTAATGTTATTGCATCTCTTATAGTAAGGAAAGAGTGTTGGGCCCTTTGCTATTATGTAACAGAAAAGCTTAGAGATTATAATATATCTAGTGGGCTTTGTGGAACTATGTTTACTTGTTGTATGTTCACTTGGAAAAGGGAAAAGGTCTTTGAAAGTCCAAACAAAATCCTCCTTAATCAACTATGATTTGATTTTTTTCAATTCTTTGAAGTTGCTTAATTAAGTAAGACTAGTTTTGACCATGCTTTTTTATTACCTAAGGTGACATAAACTAGTGAATAAGCACCTTAGATTACTTAATGTTTAATTTCTCAAAAGAATTTCTTGGACACCATCAGGGTTCATGATCTACGTGTTTTTCCTTGGGTTTATTTTTGGGCTCAACATTAGAATATGTCTACCATATTTAATTCTGAAATTGGGAGGTCTTTGGGGACTTCCATAAGAAGGTATCTGATGCTAAACAATTGGTTTGAAAACTAGAAGAAGAGTATGCTATAAATTCAATTTTAGAGGCCGAGTTGATTAATGCAAAAAACCTTTTTAATGAAGTCATACAAATTAAAAATGATTTTTAAAACAAAAGTCCACCTATCTAGCCATGTGGAGGAAGAAGAAACACAAATTCCTTTCATGCTTGTATGGAGTCTATAAGGCAAGCTAATCTCATCATAAAGATTAAGGAAGGAGGTGATGAATGGATCTATTCACAACAACTCATTATCATTAGTGTTATCAACTATTTCCAAAAATTATATTAATAAAATGAGGTGGATCTAAGGGATTTTTATCATGCGGTCATCCCTTGTCTGTTGATATTACTGCCATTCTTCTTCTCTTTTCCTAAACATAGGAATTAAAATTTGGGAAGCTCTTCATTGGTTCAATTCTAGTAGGGTGGCTGGCCCGTATGGTTTCACTTCTATTTTCTGTACTCACTCATGAGACATCATAAAATATAATTTAGTAGTATCAATTCAAGGCTTTCTCAAGGGTGTTCTTCCTCATAAGTATTTTATATGTTTTATTGTTGTTCTTATTCCAAACGACAATTTCAAATACAACTAGAAAAACTTTAGACCAACCAACCTTACTATTGTCGTCTCCAAATTATCACTAAAATCATTATGAAGTGACTATAACCATTTATAGATAATGCGGTGAGCCCTTAATAGCTGCTTCTATTACAACCACAAATATCTCTGAGAATGTTCTTATTTTTCAAGAGTTATTTATGAATCTTAATAATCAGTGTAGAAGGTAAAATGTTATTAATAAATGTAACCTGAGAAAGGCTCATGATAGCATAAAATAGCAATTCATCATCACAGTTCTTAAGGATAAATGTTTTACTGAGGAGTTTTGTAATCTTAATATGTTGCTTTAATAGTTATTATTATCTTTTGATTAATGGTTAAAGCCATGGCTAGTTTAAAGGTAGAAGAGACTTAAAACAAGGGGATCCTATACTCTCTATGGTTTTAATGGACTATTTATCTAGGAGATTAAATTATCATATTAAATCATACTATGAGGGTAGGCATAGAGCTAATGGTAGTGAGTTAGTTTCCCAATTGACTTATGTCATTAACTTTTATAATTTTTTGCAATATGGAAAAGAATAACATCAAGCATATTTATCAAATCCTGCTTCAATTTGAAGAGTTTCTGATATTGTCAGTCACCAGAATGGGAATCAGTTTGTCTCTTTGAAAATATATTTAATTTAATATAAATATAAAATTCTTAATTTCAAAATATCATTTTAATTTTGAAAAATGATACCGAATTGATCTCATATGCTTGATAGTTTAAGTAATTATGCCTAACACCATAGCTATACGCTATGCCGAGGGATATGCTTACTACTTCATAGTGAGTATCCGTTTGGTTCGTGAATCTTTATGTGGACTGACAGGTTCCCCTACCCAGTATAGAAGAATAGACAAGGTTTATTTACCTGGATTCTTTAGTTTTCTAGAAGGGTAAGTCTCTATTGCTAATTACATCTTAAATAACCGAAGTCACCTAAGAAAACTCTCGATTTTGATCAGTGATACTTATCTTCATGAATTCAACTTTTAGGGGTTTCTAGGTCGAACATGGAAAAATCAAATAGGAAAAGCTCAAATAGAAACAATTATTTTTAGATTCAAAGAAGTGAAAGCTAGGGGATGTCATGGATTGTGAGGAGAACATCACTGACTTTCCAAACTATCCTATGGATTAGCTTCAATTTCGAATATTTTTCATCTTGCCAATATTATTATTTAGGGCCTACATTTACACGATCATGTAAATAGCCTAGAAGAATAGGAGGGTTTAGACCGTTTTGAATGAAAACCTCAGATCATAAAATGAGTTAGGGCTTATTTTACACAACATGATTGTAGGAAAACCTAAAGATAAAGTGAGGATTTATGTCGTGCTAAACGAACTATCTCAAAGTCCTATGACTTGTTGTTATTAAACTAAGGGAAGTTTTTGCTGAAGAAGATCCACTTGCTGCTCAATCCAAACTTTTCACTGTGCTACCCATAATGCTAGCTTTGATCTCCTTATTGTTGTAGTTCCAAAGTTTGAGGTTATGGTTTGGCATTTTTTTGTTTCATGTTTTTTTTTAATTTTGTTTATTGTTGTTGTTCAAATATTTAAGGGGGGAGATATTAGTTTAATTGGAGTGACATCGGTTAAGATCCCACAGTTCCATCATTCCGACATCACTATTTCTACTGAATTTACGTAGTCTAAATGAGTTGTTAAGCTCATTTAGACCAGAGAATTCTCGTTACCAACCAATGTTACATCATTTGAGGGATTCTCGTAAATAAAAAAGGGGTGATTTAAGGGCGTTCACTAGGTTTAAAAGTGTACTTAATTTTTGGCAATCTATTTTTGTATTGGTTTTGTTAAGTAAAGTACGTGAGGTATACATGTGTAAGAAAATGTTGTAAGGAAAAGTATTAAAATTGCAGTAAAATGTAAATGCGTACCTGGGCCTTCGCTACCGCTGCATGGTTCGTACCATAAAGTATAATATAATTTGTAGAAAATTTAAATAAGGAAATATAAATAAATTGTGAGAAAACCCAGAAAAGTAAGAAACCCAGTACAAAAGTCAGAAAACAAGTTGTAGAAACACGAGCGAGCAAAGCAAAACCCGTAGTCACATATGAAAGATCAGACTAGGTGTAAGACGTTGGTGAAGGTTGGGGCTCAGAATTGAACTGTGTGCTTTATAAATCCAACTTCTGATAAAGGCTACCAACCTAAAAATTTGAGGAGAACAATCCATAAACTTGATCCAAGTGATTAGCCGTAGACTTTTGATATGTTTTCATATGAAATTCTTCAATTTTTCATGCATATAGAATTCATTTTTAGTAAGAAAAAGTAACCATATAAAAAAAGGATTTTTTTTAGTTTGCGTATATCATAAATATTTTTAGAGTTGTGTAGTCCACAGGATAATTACTTTAATCAGGATAGGACTACAGAGAACCTAAAATTTTCGGGGCAACTTCTATCTAAAGCTGGTGAGTCTTTCATCGGTCCTTTCTTCTCCCCGTATGTCCCAAAGATAGGAGATATTATTCCAAATCCCACCTCATATCCATCATTTAGCACAGAAGAAATATCATCATCGCCTTCACTAACTATACCTCAAACTTACACAAGCCTGATGATCCATATGTGACATTAACAAATGTTCCGATTTGCTCACAAGGATTTGAATACCTTATAGAATACCAATATCCTTGAGCATTGAGCTGCAAATATTATAAGTAGTGTAATGCATTTTATCATAATTTGTGAATTGATGGGTCTGGGGCATATCTTGGCTGGTCCCTAGAGTTTTAAGGATGATTTTCTTCAACAACAATTAATAGGTTGAAACGTCCTCAAAAATGTGTAGAAGATTGTAAAAGTGCTCGGGGAATGACCCTGAACATCTTTTAGAACATTTTGTATCGTTTCTAGTTCGTTCGGACTTATCATCTTGAATTAATCATCATTAGTTAAGATTTGGTTGTGATGTTCTTATACTATGCTAAGTGAACATTTCAATATTTTAATTATCCCATGAATGGGACAAGTAAATATTCACTTGATGTTTCACTTAGGAATTATGTGGGTAAGCATCGACAAGTTATTAAGAGGTTCTTATCTTTCCAACTTAAGCTGAGCTTGTAATGTTTTAAGATGTATAATTAATTATGTTTTTCTTTTCTAAGACTCATTAGATGATTTCAAATCGAACCTAGTTCACTACTAAGCCCTTATGTATGTGTTGGGTAGATTTATAATTTTAAAAATATTTTAAAAGAAATGAATTTAGTCACTACTGAGAGATCATATTATCATTTAACCAATGTTTTGGGGCTCCTAATTAGTGAACTTCTTTCTTACTAACACAAGCCTCTCACCTTTAGAATCTTCCAAATTAATTGTCTTCCAGACTCAATGATTCAGAAAATTACAATTTTATCTTTTATATAAAGTGATGTGAATTATTTTATACCCTTTAACTCTTTATGTTTCAATCATCTCAAAGAGTTAATCATGATAAAAATTACCCATTTTGCCCATAGGTTTAAGCCAAATTTTAGTTAAGGTAAGAAAGTCTTCAAAATTATAATTTGTTCTTAAAGGTTCCTTACCTTGTAATTCCTCAAGTTAAACTCAAATAGCTTTGAAATTTGGATACATCTTACTCATGGGCCAATTAAGATATTAGAGTAGAATTTATGATTTTTCTAATTTTTATGTAACTTTTATAATATTTTAGCTTACAAATAGGTATTTTTGAGGATAATAAAAATAACTCTAAAAAATAACTACGTAACATAAACTTTGTGCCATCTGGAAAATTTTTGGAGGTTCAACTAGGTCAAAGGATCACTAGGAAGATTTTTTATGAAAATTTGAATCATATTTTAATTTTTATAATTATTAAATGATTTTAAAAGGATAAATAAATAGGAAATAACTTTTCCTTTCTAATGAAAGAAGAGAGGTCGCTTCCGCTAACAAAGATGAGCCGCTAAAGAAAGATCCAATTCAGCGTCTACCGAAAAGGACATGAAGCAAATGGTCGAACAACAAGTGCGGGAGGCCTTAGCCCAATATAAAGGAGGTGCATCAGTTTCAAAGGGTAGACTCTACCCAAAGGAGTTCGATGTCATGCCTTACCCCAAAGGCTTTGTGCCCCCTACTTCTAAGACGTTTGATGGAACTGAAAATCCTCAACAGCACATTGCCAATTTAAGAGCAACCTGCTGCAATACAAAAGGGAGTTAAGCATTATTGTTCCAACAGTTTGTCAGTAGTCTTTCAGGAATTGCGTTTGATTGGTATGCAGATCTGCCCAACAGATCAGTCAAGACCTTTGCAGAAATGGAAAGCATGTTCGTGAAGAGATTTACCGTCGCACAACACCATGTCACCATAGAAGATCTCATAGTGGAACGACAACCCCTAGTGGATTACATTTTGAGATAGAGGAAACTTTGCATGAAGTGTGAGCCTCAGCTACAAGAACAACATGCAATCAAGATATTACTCAAGAGTATTCACGGTCCAGTAGCCTTCATGCTCAAGGGTATCACTATTAAATCCTTCAGGAAGTTAGTAAGTAAGGTCAGTAGTTACAAGAAGAAGTCGGACATATGAAGCCAGTAGAAAAGACAAAAAATCATAGGTTAACTAAAGGATATGAGAAGAAATCTGGCATATTGGCAACGCTCGACAAGGGCAAGCAATCAATGAGGATTCAGACAAAGTAGCAGTCATCACAAAGATAGCAGCCTCCATAGCAGTATGCTCAGTCTTAGCAGTACGACCAGTCCCATCCTTAGCAGTACAGTCAGAAACACAATCAGTCGGGTATGCAGCCTTTCCACCAGAGACCGTATAGGACAGACGGAAGACAGGGTCCAACGATAACAGCTCGGCTAAACAGGAATTACTCTTTCTAAGATGACGTTGTGGCAAAAGATATTCCAGAAATTGATAAAGAAACCAAAGTTTAAGTTACCAGAGCTGAATAAATTAGAAGAAATCTACCTGAAGGATCAACCCAACTACTGCTCGTACCACGGGTTGCTTGGACATACCATAGAGAACTGCTTTAGCTTTAAGGATTGGCTCGTGATGAACTATAAAGACGGAAACATAACAATGCCAAAAGAATATTTAAAAGAACTTGAAAGAGGTTCCGTAAATATGATTTCGACCGAGCCATTATATCCGATAGATACATATGCTGGTAGAGGTGGATGGAGCACAGTCTAGATGAGGTCTTCCAAGAGGATAATGGATTAGATACAGACTGCTTTAGAGCAAGTTGCTACACAGAGTCTCCTACCTCCCAAGCCAAAGATGGAGATCACACCAGAGAAATAGCCGCAACAGAGAATCAAGAAGGAGATTTTAAATGGAGTGAAGATTGATAGCGCCAAGGATAGATTGGAGTTACCATGTTAGATTGGTTGTCTCAGATTTGGGGGAGAAATCCCTCGAACCGCTTACTATGTATAATTTCCTCTTCGCCCCTCCGGGGTCTTTTAATTATAAAAGTGACGATTTTGGCTACATCTTAACTATATCTAGTGATGATGTAACTGATCACAACCCATCTAACGTCAATTAGATTCCCTAAATGATCCTTAAATCATACTTAAACTCGATAAGAGCAATGATGAAAATGACGAAAACACAATCAACAACACTGGCTATGAAAGTGCATAAAACGAGGAGCCAGTCCTCAAGTGTGACAGAAAACCAATCGCCATCAACATGGATTGCTCAGAATCAGAACCAGAGAATTAGTTACAACACTAGGAGAACCTCCGAGTTCAGATGTCGAAGAAATCACAGAAGTGAATCTAAGGAGTGGAAAGGAATTACCCCCAAAACAGCTGCGATGGACAAAGGAAAGCAAGTAGTTATTCGAGAGGAGCCGCCTCCACCGATACAAGAAACACACATTCAAGGAGAAATTCAAGATTCAAATAAAGTGGATTACATTGTACTAGCTTATCTTAGGAAGTTGCCAGCCAAACTAAGCATCTATGGCACTCTAATCTTGTCAAAGGAGAAGAGAGAAAATCTGATCAACGCTCTGTTTGATCCAGAAATTTGCTTAGCACCGGTTACTAGCACATCCTCAGATGGAGTTTGTACTTTGAAGGAACAGTCTAGCGTAACCTACACTAATGAAGACTTGCTACTCAGTACTGCCGACCACAATCGCCGTCTACATCTCCATTAACATCCGTAGATTTGTGCTTTCTAGAGTTTTAGTAAATCTGGGAGTGTCACTCAACATAATGAGTTTACAGATTTTAGCATGTTTAGATATCAACACACAAGATCTCACTTCAGATAAGAAGATGCTATGAGGATTCAATCAGAAAGGAGAAAGAGCACTTGGATTGATAACGCTGCTAATGAAAGTTGATGATATATTAACAGCTGCAAAATTTCATGTCATCGATGCGAAAATTTCATTCAACACTTTGCTTGGTTGACCATGGCTTCATGAGTACAATATGGTCCCGTTGTCACTACATCAATGTATCAAGTATTATAAGGATGGACATCAAGGGAGACTTACAGCCGTTCTCAATACATGAAGTAGGCATCCACGAAGACACCACCTACTATGCTCCCCCAAAGAATACAGTATTTTCAATAGAAATTGTGCCAAATAAGACTGAAGATTCAAATGGATCACAAGAGCTGGACCTTTCAGCTCCTCTTCAATGATCTTCCACTACTCCTTTACAATGAGTTGGTGGAGGTTCTTTTAGCCCACGCATCCAAGATTGAGTCCGGGGACGCGGGCGAGGAAGAATTAATAAGATGGTTGAATAGACGAAGCTGAAGAGCAACATCGACATAGTAGGAAGCTCTGAAGAAGATAGATCAAATAAGGAAATGATGATTATAAGCGAGAAAAAGCCTTAGTTCGATATTTTCTTGGAAGATAAAGAGAAAAATGAGTACGAGTCAATATACAATCGGATTAACCATTACGTTTAAGCCTTGACCCTAAATCCTATCCACCCTCAAAAGAACGAGAGTATGGAAGTCAATAGTGGTGGTTTCAAGCAGATCAAGTTCTACCGTGCTTCTCCTTCAACTTCTAAAATTTGTATAAATCATGAAGATGATGTTTCTAATGAATTAATGGAATTACCATTTAGAAGGCATGTACAAAGGATTAGTTTCTGCTACCGATACCAGAGTTAGTGGTGGACATTGCGTCGACGTACAAGATTTTCTCGTTCATGGATGGATCTTTAGGTTATAACCAAATCAAGATGGCTCCAGAATATGCAACACTTACAACATTCAGAACGCCAATTGGGATCTACTGCTACAACGTGATGCCATTTGGTTTGAAGAATGCCAGAGCTACTTACCTGCGAGCAATGAAAAAATCATCGATGACCTTATTCAAAACAAGTGGAATGTTATGTGGATGTCGGCCGTTAAAATTCTTCTTTTGACGTGGTTTGAAATTTTTGAAAAGGTTTAAAATATAGTTTTTGTAAAATAGGATTTTGATTTAGTTTAAGATATATATGGATTTTGAAAATATTATTTTAATTCTGAAGAATACGAAATGAAACTGCTTTCATATAAACGTTAGTTTAGATAATCAAGCACTTCATCACAAGACATGTACCTATCCCAAAGAATAAATACATGGCTTGGGGTGAGGCTTGATCAAATAAACTAAAGAATTCATGACATCCGTTTGGTCTGTGAACCATTGTTGATCGACAATTTCCCCTATCTAATATAAAGGAATTAGATAGGGTTTATATTAATATAAGATCTTTAAGTTTCCTATATGGGCAAGCCCATATAGTTAATTACATCTTAGATAACCGAAGTCACCTAAGAAAACTCTTGATATAGATCAAGAAATATTTATATTCATGACTTCCAAAGATAAGTTTTTCAAAGAAAATGTGATAGTCGGAAATTCAATAGGTGAATGACTCAGGTTTTGGAACATTTCATTTTATCATAAATCAAAGGAGAGAAGGCTAGGTGAAGGACATAGATTCAAGGAAAATCTTGATATCTTCCCAAACTATCCTATAGTCTGTCTTTGATTTAGGATATTTATTTGGTATTTCATCATGTCAATTTTATTATTTAGGACTTACATTCACTTGATACTGATCATGTGAATGGCCTGAAAAATATGAGGATTTATGTCATACCCGATGACAACCTCAAAATCCTATGATAAGTTAGGGCTTATGTTGCACAATATGGTTATGCAAGGGCCTAAAGAAAAGGTGAGGATTTATGTTGCACTAAGTGGGCTACCTCGAAGTCCTATGGCTTATTTATTTATTTTTAAAGAATTTTGCTGTTGAAGATGGTTGTGCTGCCCACTATGCATGCTCCAAGCTCCTTGTCGTAGCAGGTTTAGTTTAAAGAAGTGTCAATTAAAGAGAGAAAAGAAATGTCATGTCTTGGAAATATTTAAATTGAGGTGTCTTAAAATTTTATTAGGGGAATATTAAAGTTGATTATAGTGACACCGGTTAAGATCCTACGGTTCCATCATCCCAGCACCACAATTTTCATCGGATTCACTTAGTCCAAATGAATTTACTAAACTCAACTTAATGAGTTCCATACTTTCATTTAGACCGTGGGAAACCCCGTTAGTAACTCGTAGGTTACCTCCTCCAAGGTATTCCCGATCATCCAATGAGACATTTTAATTTAGTTTCCTTTGTGACTTTTGTTTTATTTATGATTAAATTTTGAGTTGTTTTATATTTTGAATATTGTGGCGGTGAATTTTATCTTGTCTTAATTTTTAATTTTGATTTTGGTTCTAGTTTTATGGCTGTCCTAAATATTTTTAGTTTTTATGCAGGGTGACATTCTTGTTCAGCATGCAAATTTGTAAGGAAAGAAAATGAAGTAGAGTGCATGTAAGTAAATTACAATAAAATAAAAGCATACCTGGTAGGTCTTCCCATCATCTCCACCTGAAACTTTAGTATTCTTGCAACAAACATTTATAATTTGCAGAAAAGTAGAACCTATGGATATGTTCTTCATGAGCTTACAAAGTCCTAGGTCATAACCTGGTGGGTCCTATTCATTTATTTGAGAGATATTTTTTTTCATTTAATAAATATGATAGGTCTAGTAGTCCTACAAGGTGTTCAGAAGACTTGTGAAAGATCTAGGAGAGACTCAGATATTTCACAATACTTTTGAGCTTCCTTGAGGTCCTTTTGGACTGATCATAGTTATTAAATGGTTTATCTGTTTCATACTCTTATGCTCAGTGAGTCAATGCTTTAGTCATTCCGAAAGGCGGGGTAGTTATCATTTAATATTTTACTTAGGAATTATGTGGGTGGGCCTTTAGAGGCAAAATTTAACTTATGGAAGAATTTATCAAATTTTGGTGGGCATGTAATGTTTTAAAAGTAGTTTAAAATTAACTATATTTTCTTTTCTATTTCCTATTAGTTAATTCCTTTGATTAAGCCTAGCTCACTACTAAGCCCTTAAGATTTTAGTAGGTATTTTCACGTCTTTAAAAAAAGGAAATTAAATAACCTTCATGATTATAATTCTTATCAAAATATTGAATTATCATTTAAACATCAAATGAAGGGGTATTAAATTAGTGGAAAATTAACTTCCCAAATCAACTCCTAACCTTAAGACACTTTTAATTTGATTTCTTCCAAATTATGATAATTAAGGAAATTTAAATATTTAATTTTGGTGTGACAAAATTACAATGGATTTTTATCATTTGTCCCTTGATGTTTTAATCATCCAAACATATTGATTAAAGTTATTTATTGCCCTTTCCCCATTTTAATCAAGCATAAATATTGATTAAGGCTAAATTCTTCAAAATTACAATTTTATCTCTAAAGGCCTTTATCACTTCATAATTTATTAAATTTAGCTCAAATGATTTTAAAACTTTAATGTGACCCCACATATGGGTTAATTAAAACATTAGAGGAGAAAATGTGGTTTTTCAAATTTTAATTTGATTTATATATTTATTTTAATGCAAAAATAGGGATTTTTAATGAAAATTCAATAACTTATCCAAAAAAAGACCCCTAATCTTGAAATTTATCTTGGAGGTAAACCTAGACCAGAGGAACACTTGGACCAAATTTCATAATTGTTTGAGTTTTAATTTAATTGTAAGAATTATTTTAAGTTTTGGACTTTTAATTAATTATAAAATATTTTAAAGGTTGGAAATTAAATTTTATATTTTTCTTAAGTCCCTCTGAGGTCAGAGAACTCAGAGAAACAAATTTTATATTTTTTTTAATTTTTATTTTAATTATTAGAATTATTTTAGTGGAGAAATAAGAAAATTCAAATTTTGCTTTTTAAAAATTAATTTAAGCCTTTAAAAATTAATATTTTGATTTAGAGGCTTAGGAAAACTATGTGTATGGTCCCTAAATGATTAGGAGACCAAATGTGATAATTTGGTGATTTTTAATTTTTTTGTGATTTTTATTATTTTTTAATTATTTAAATATTTAAAATATGGTTAAAAATAAAAATTTTATTATAGCTCCAATTTTATTTTTAGAAAATTTCTCTAATCACAGAGAACTCCAAAAATTAATTTGACAATTTTTTGAGTTGTATTTTAATTATTAAAATTAATTTAATGTTCAAAATTATCATTTCACTTAGAAAATTTATTTTGGTAGCTAAATGAACTCCAAATGCCATGAAATTTTTGCAGGGAGTTCTCTGACCTTTAAAATTTAGTGGAGAATTTTTTTGAGCAATTCACATTTTTATATAATCCAATTTATTTTTATTTGTTATTTAAGCCTTAATTACCATTAGAGTTATTTTCAGTGGCTTAGTCAAATTTCTATTTTTCCTACGGTCCTCTGGTCATGGGGAACCTGCCATAAGTTTTCTAAATTTTCTAATCAACATACATATTATTAGAATTAATTTATCAAAATAGATGCACAAACTTGAAAAATATAGATCTCTTTATAGAGGTCTTCTCTGACCTTGGAAAAATCAGTGAAGATCCCCCATGACAAAGGCTACAACATGCTAAAATGGCAAACCATGGTGAGATGTCCTAATGCATGGAGAATAAAAATACTACATATATTCTTTAATTATTTATAATTCATATATGCATCACATAAATTTCAAACCATTTCCACATTATTCTCCTCTGTTCACTGAGCAAGAGGGTATTTTTATTTTAATTTTATGATTTTTCTACACCAAGTTATGGATTTTTAAAGTTTAGGTGGTTTAAATAATTTAGAAAATCCATATTTTCCTACTTAACTAGCTCAGCGCCGCGTCAACCTACGGCGGATTGAAGTCCCACACGGCGCACTTCAATTTGACGCTGCCAGCTGACTGGGATGCCATGCAGACTGCTGTCTCGCTCCATCTTCTCGTCCAGCGTGATCAGAGACACGCGCGATCCAACGACTGTCCGTCATCGTCCCCGTCTGGTGCGATCCTGTAACCGTCCACACTAAAACTTTAATTTATCTAGTTATACTCAAGTAAATCACTCTGGATTTGATCCTATAGACTCATCTAAGCTTGGCGAACATATCCATATGGCTAAGCATGGTTTAAATTAACTATAATTACATGAAGATTTCAGAGAAGCTCTGGAAGAAGGAGAGGTTAATACCTTAGCTCTGAGAAGTGAAGCTTCAATCAGAGATGCTCTATACCTTCGTTGGAGTCCCCGGAGCTCAGGGATGAAGCCTCTTGCTCTGGTGAATTGCCTAGGTATGAAAGCGACCAGACTCGATTTGGAGCTTTGATGTAAGTCCCTGTTGGAGTGACCTAGTGATGGGGCTTTCAGTGGGGAACTGCTTCTCTTGCTGTAGGGATGGTGTGGGTGAGTTTAATTTGACTTTGGTGAAGCTTTGGAGGATGTCCTGTTTCTGGCCTGAAATTGGACTTCAAAATTGAGTTGGGTCAATGGGTTTCAGGGCAGGAATGCAGCGGGGATTGAGTTCTCTGTGCCGTGGGAAAGATTTGGAGTGATTTGGGCAGAGTTTTGTTAAGGTCTTGTTTAGTAAAACTTTTGGCTGTGAAGGGTGGTGGCTTAAATAGCCATGGCTGGGGTGGCTGCCAGGGCTCCAATTCAGGTGCAATGCACTACCTAGGTGGAGTGCTGAAGAGCACCCATGGACATTTTGGGCTGAGTTGGCCATAGGGTGGAGTTTAGGTTTGGCCAAGTGTGAGGTGGCTCTCAGTTTGAGCTCCACAGGTGACTAGGCTGGCCTACCAGGCCAGAGGAGGTGGCTAGTAGGTCAGGTGAGCCAGTGGGCCATCATGGGGTAAGCTTAAGTGGTTAATGCATTATGACAAATCTCCCTAGGTTTAACCATTTAAAGGAGGAGATCCCCTAATTTAGCGGACCTTTGGTCCATGGCTCCACTAGGGTGGGCTAGGTGGGTCTAGCTCAGTCCTTAGGGTCAACTTAGTGGCTGTGGAGGGTTGGTTTGGTCACATTTGGTTCAATTTGATTAAATTTGGTCATGGGCTCATTTGGGTCACCTTGGGTCCAAATTGGGTTCTTTGGTTTGAGCTTGAATTGAGCCCAAGTGATTGAGCAATATTGTGTATATGATTGCCATAAATGGTTTAGAGAAGGATTGGGATGGTTTTGGATTGGTTTGGGGGATCAATTTGGCTTGATTTGGGATTTTGGTCACTTTGGGGCAAGTTGGGTTAACTTGGGTTTAGGTTAGGCTATGGTTGGGTCCAAGGCCAATTGAAGGTTCCAAATGGTCTAGGGGATGTCATAAAGAGTTCCCAACATCAATTGGGTGGAAATTTTGGGAGTAGGGCAATCAATTTGGGAGATTTTGGGCATATGGCATATTTGGGTCAAAATTTGGGGTTTTTGGACTTTAGGTGGGTTTAGGTGAGACTTGGGCTCAAATTGGGGGTGATTGATGGTTCAATTCAGTTTAGGGCAGTATTATGAAGAGTTTGGGATTTGAATTGGACAGAAATTGATTGTTGTTAGGTCAATTTTGGGGATTTGGGTCATTTAAGCAAAATTGGGTCTTTTGAATTTACATGAATGTGAACTCAAATGTGGATCAACTTGAGCTTGGATTTGGTTTAGATTGACATTGGAGATGTTGACTTAAAGTTTGAAATTTAAATTGGTCAAGATTGAGATCAATTGGGTAGACATTGGGTTTAATTTGGGCACTATTGGGTTAAATGGGTCAAATTGGGGCTTTTAGTTAAATTGGGCTAAATTGGCCAAATTGGGTCATCTAGTAGTTGAGTGAAATGAAATTGGGAATATTTGGGAGGTTTTGAGAATTTATGAGAATTTTTGGAATTTTTGGAATTTTGGGCTAAGAGGGGCATTTTGGTCATTTTGAGGATTTTTTGGGGAATTTGGCAATTTTATCAAAATTTGGTTAATTTAAGTGGTAGGGAGTATTTTGGAATATTTTTTGAAGAATTATGGGTAATTTGGGTGATTTTAAAAATTTTGGGGGATTTTAGGGTTTTGGGGTATTTTGGGGGAAGGGGTTAGAAATTTGAAGTTTTTGGAAAAATTGGGATTAGTTGAAAGTTAGTAATATGACATTATTTAGGTTGAGCCATAGACCAAGGGTCACCCTCATTTGTTCCTCTATGTGTTGGTACTAGCTAAACCCTAGCCTGAGGCTAAGGGTTTGGGAAAACCACTTACATGAGTTTCCAAAGAGTTAGGGGATCAAAGGTGATGTGGCTTGTTTAGGGGTTGTGAGTGTGTAGTGTAAGTGTTATGTAAGCTCCAGACCTCCAGGGTAGATCCTAAGGTCTGATCACCTATAGGAGACTTCCCCTGGGCTTCCTTATGCTTGGTTTCTTCCTCCCAAAAATCGGAGGTTAGGCCTTCAGCATATGAAAGCTCCCAGTGAAGTGAGAGAAGTTTAAATTTCTAAGGGAAAGGGTTCCATGACTAGTCTTCTAAAAAAGTCACCAGCAGATTCCTATGGCTAGACCGTAGGCTATTAAAAAAACAGACTAGATCTCAACCAAAAGTGAGGTCAACAGTGGACGATTTGGTCTTCAAGAGCAAGGTAAAGGAAGACCACCTATATGATTTGAGGATCATATTTGAGCGATTACATCAATATAATCTCAAATGAATCCCTTAAAGTACACCTTCGGCATTACCTCCTGAAAATTTTTAGGATTTGTTGTCCGTCATCAGGGAATCGAGATCGACCTAGAGATGATTAAAGCTATCCTAGAAATGCCTCCTCTTAGAGCCTTAAAACAACTACGATCTTTTCTTGGAAAATTGGCATATCTAAGGTGCTTTATCTCTAATCTGCCGGAAGGTGTCTACCATTTTCAAATTTACTTCGAAAGGATCCCAAATTTGTTTGGGGAGAGTCGTGCCAACGTGCTTTCCTAGACAATAAATGATATCTAACGACACCTCCTATTTTAGCAACCCATATGCCGGATAGACCGTTGATACTTTATACTGCGGCCTTAGACTAATCTCTCGGAGCCTTACTAGCCCAAGTCAATGATGAGGGTAAGGAAAATGTACTCCACTACTTGAGTCGATGTCTAATATCGGCGGAGGTAAAGTTTCCTTCTATCGAGAAACATTGTCTAGCTTTGGTTTTTGCCGCTTAGAAGCTTAGACATTATATGTTATCTCATAAGGTCAATCTGATTTCAAAAATTAATCCATTGCAATATTGAAGACCCGACCAACACTTTCCAGATGTTTAGCAAGGTGATCAATAATTTTGTTGCAATTTGATATAACTTTTGTGCCCCTGCATGTTATCAAAGAGCAGATTCTTGCAGACTTCCTTGCAGCGCACCCACTACCAGCCGGGTCCCCTCTCAATGATGATTTACAAGATAAGTAGATAGTGCAAGTAGAAGACCCTAATGCTCAACGTTGGGAGATTTAATTCGATGAAGCTTCGTCAGCCAAAAAGCATAAAGGAATACAAACAATAATACCAGGCAAAGTAGAAATTAGTCTGATCTTTGTTACACTAGATCATGCAATGTTAAGATTCTCCTACTACCTGATAGAGCCGTGCACCAACAATGAAGAAGAATATGAAGCACTAATAGCAGGATTATAATTGACAATACTAATGTAAATAATAGACATTTCCATCTATGGCTACTCACAACTCGTCATTCAACAAGTGGTCGAACAATACAAAATTCTAAAACTGAGGGTAAAAAAATATCACAAATAAACGATGAAGCAGCTAGATCGGATTCTAAGTTTAACGTTCTATAAGATTCCTTGAGAGGATAATACCTATGCAGTTGCTTTAGCTAAATTGGCTAAAGAATTTGCATTTCCACAAGAGGATTCCATAGACATTACAATACAAGAACGTCAGGTGATATCACAGTTCGACCTTGACACTCTACACAAATTGAATAATAGCAGCTACAGTGGTAGATAATGTCGAAGATTGGTGCCAACCGTTCGCAGAATACTTGCAAACAGGAAAACTGCCAGAAGACAAATCAGTAGCGCATAAGATTCAGAAAAAGGGCAATGTCGTATGCCTTAATCAACAATGTCTTGTACAAAAGATCATTCGATTAGATGTGGTTGAGATGTATGAGTAGAGCAGAAGCACAAAATATCAGCAAAGAATTACATGTCGGATTATGAGGAGCTCACCAGTCAGGGCCGAAGATGAAATTGAAAACAAAATACTTAGATATTATTGGATAGACTACATGGATATTGCTAAGAAATGTCACCAGTGCCAAGTGCATGGAGTGGTCTTGCACCAACCTTTGAATGTTCTACATCCACGACCGTGTCATGGTCATTCGAGTGTGTTGGAGTACGGATATAAAGGGTCTGATAAACCCTCCATCTTCTAAAGGGCACAGGTTCATACTAGCAGCTGTGGACTATCTCCAAATGGGAAGAGGCAGTTCTGTTACGAGAAGTCACAACACAACAGGTGCTACAGTTCTTCAAGAATTAAATTGTCTAATGTTTCGGTGTACCACGCATGATCATTTCCGACAATGGGTCCGCCTTTAAGAGCACATAAATTAACAAATTTGTCAGACAACACGGGATAGATTGGAGATACTCTACGATCTCCTACCCAAGGGCAGATGGATTAGAAGAAGCATTCAACAAGACACTCATACAGATTTTGAAAAAGACATTGGATGACAACAAAAGAGGATGACACAAGAAGTTACTAGAAGCCTTATGGGCATATAGAACAACCGTTAGGAAACCGATGCAGTCTACACCTTATCCACTCATGTATGGGTCCGAGGTAGTGCTCCCGTTAGTTTTTCAACTACCGTCGCTCAGGATCACCATTGCCAATCAAATTACAACAAAGAAAATGCAAAGCTTTGGCTTGCAAAATTTGAAAGCCTTGAAGGGAAGAGATTGCTCGCATAACAGAACTTGGAGCTTTACCAAGAAAAGTTGATCCAAGCTCACAATAAATTGGTCTGCACGAGGTTGTTTAAAGTTGGTGACCTTGTTCTCATTCTCAGAAGGGCTATTCTTACACACCACAAGATAGGTGAAAAATTTGATCCGACCTAAGATGAATCATTCGTGGTAGAGAAAGTTTACTTCAGAGGAGCATACCAGCCAGTGGACTCCCAAGGAGAAAGGCACATGTTGCCAGTTAATGGATGATATTTAAAGAAATACTACGAAACATGATAAATCCGAGGGATGACACTTATTCCAAAGTATTAGGTGGCCAGTGTCTGTGAGTGGGTCCAACATAAAACAAATTCTGTAATAAAAATAAGTGAAATAAAATAAATTTTCTGTGAAATAAAATGTGCACCGTTGAAATCTTTGGTTTAAATTACAAATTTTGTAAAATCATATTAAACAAGATAATGTTATCTAAAATTAATTAAATAATAATTTGTTATTATTCTTGTTCATGAAAAGTACCACCTCTTTTCCCATGTTTATGTAGGAAAATGTTAGGATGAAAGCTGGTTTTTGTGTTTAAAGATGGCTTAAATCTAGCGCTAAATGATGAGAAGACACCGGAAGGAGGTGTGAGAAACTTTGACTTGGATTTTGCCCAAGTCAATGTTGACTACGATGATCCCTTAATGTACTTGGTCAACCATGGGAAGAGCGTCAGAATTAGTCACAAGGAGGCAGAAGAGACATCGAAACATAAAGATACTGGAGGATTTGCAAATTCACACCTACAGACAGTTAGGAATAAACACATACCATCAATGAGCACTACACAAGGAGGAGAGCTAGTTACTACTGCCACAAAGAGAGCTCCAGACACACTGCTGAGGTGCACTCAAAAAAGGCATGCTAATCATCACAAGCGTAGAGCCTTGGACATGATTGAGAGAAGATAGGCCAGAGGGGCAGTGATCACTAGAAAATGTATTAAGAATTTCATACCAATTTTATATGAAATTGCACTTTAAAGAAAGGTATTTTCTGTGTTTTATTGCAGGAATGAATAATTATAAGTACTGAAAGCAAAAAGCACAAAAGAAGCGGATTTGGAGCAAAAAAGACTCAATTTAATGAAAAATTGAACTGTCCTGCCGACGGTGAGATTTAAGCCGCCGACGACGAGATTTTCTCGGGAGTTTTTGAATATTTTATAAAGAGCCCGCCGACAGCGAGATTGAGCCCGCCGACGGCGAGACAGTTAAAAAGAGCCAGATACAATGAACCTGGACGCTTTTTGAAGAGGTGCTTAAGCAACCTTTGAAGATTTGACTCCTATAAATAGAGACGATTTATGTCTCTTTAGTGTGTCATTTAAGTCTTATTTCAAGTGTCATCTTTTGGTGTGTGTCATTTTTGGTGTCTGTTGGTGTTGTTTTCATTTGTGTTGGAGTAAATCAGAGAGTCTAAGTGAGTTTAATTAAGTGTGCTGTACTGGAAGGAAGAGTCAAAGGAACTTCAAGGAGTCTGTCAGGGAGAAGAATTGAGATAAGTATATTTGTTATTGTTTGTTAACTTTAATGAATCCATGCTTTGTGTTATTTTTCCCATGCTTTCTGAGTAGTTTCCTTAGTCTTTTTCTTTGTTGTTGAGATTATGTGAAGTGACGAATCAAAGTAACTGTGCCTAAAATTATTAAATTGTGATAACCTTTTACTTAAAACTTAGTTTACTTTCAATTTGGCCAATTGATTTGTTAACATATGTTGAATTATCAACTATAGTAAAGATTACATCCGAGATTCAAGGAAGTCAAAAGCCTTGGAAGGAGGGTGCAAATAAATAGGGAAATATTAACTATCGGGCGTAGAATTGGACATTTTAGTGTGACGGACTAAAATATTCAATTCAGTCATATTGTTTGAGAGCTGATGTGTAGATGTTAGCCCTCGAGTGAGGGGAACGTGGGAGCTCGAAGTGGCAGCCAGTATCCTCCCGACTCTAGCCGCAGATTTAGTAATCAAATATAGGACTAGTCAATGTTCTTTGCACCTGGACCAAAGGGTAAAGAATAGGAATGCTCCTATTTGGCACAATACAAACTCTAAACTACTTTAATTCATCATTCACTTAATTCTCTCAACAAGGAGAAAGATGCTTTTCTAAATTAGAATCTTACATTTAAACCTTTTTGAGCAATAGTTTTAGTATAAGTGTTCTTAATTTCTGTATACTAATTTAGTAAGTCTACTTTAATTTGTCTTTGAAATTCTCTAACTTCCCTGTGGGATCGATATCTTGGACTCCATTAGAGTCCTTTATTACTTGATAACGATACGTATACTTGCATAGTAACCACATTATAAATCATAATTTTCATAAAAGAATAATCAGTGTAAATACATATATTTAGTGCGGGATCAAGTTTTTGGTGTCGTTGCCAATATCAATAACATATTTTTGTAAGTATAAATATCAATAGTGGGTCATGTTTTTGGCACCGTTGCCGAGGAAGTAAAGTAATTATTAAGGTAATTAATAGAATTATTAAAAGTAATTACTAGAGTAACATATTATTTTAAATTTGACATAAAAATTGTATGCGCAAATTTAGAAACGAAAATTTAATACCTTACGATTCAGAATTAGAGCGCACTATTAAAAAAATCAGAAAACAAAATAAAAAAACTTTAAATTTAACACAAATGACAAATAATCCAGAAATTGAAAATATAAACAACAAAGACCATTAAGAGATTATGCCAACCCTACGTTAGATGAAATTTACCTAACTATTCAAAACCCTGATGTAGTTGCTAACTCATTCGAACTTAAACCTGCAATTATCCAAATGATACAGAATAATGAATTTAGTGGTTCACCTAATGAAGATCCTAATTTACATCTTGCTAGTTTTTTGGAACTATGTGCTACTTTCAAATATGAAGGAGTATCTAATGATGCTATTAGACTTAGGCTTTTTCCTTTTTCTTTATGGGATAAGGCTAAGATGTGGTTAAATTCATTAGCACTCTGGATCTATTAAAACACAGGGAGAATTATAACAAAAATTTCTATCCAAATATTTTCCTCCTTCGAAAACTCGCAAAACTTAGAAATGATATAACATCTTTTGGTCGGTTTGATGGAGAATCCATATATGAAGCTTGGGAGAGATTTAAAGAACTTCTTAGGAAATGCCCACATCATGCGTTAC
Organism: Papilionanthe hookeriana x Papilionanthe teres; assembly: GCA_022702705.1. Taxonomy (NCBI): domain Eukaryota; kingdom Viridiplantae; phylum Streptophyta; class Magnoliopsida; order Asparagales; family Orchidaceae; genus Papilionanthe; species Papilionanthe hookeriana x Papilionanthe teres. The sequence goes on along the minus strand of CM040424.1, from coordinate 23,704,130 downwards.
CGGATTGGTTAATTATACAAACTTTTTACAATGGATTAGTAGGATCTCTTAGATCAATCATTGATGCTTCGTCTTGGAGGTTCATTAATGTCAAAACCATTTGATGAAGCCTATGCGTTAATCGAAGAAATGGCTACTAATAATTTTCAATGGCTCTCTTGAAAGGATAAACCCTAAAAGATAGCCAGTGTTCATGAAAATGATGCAATATCTATGTTAGCTTCTCAAATTGCTGCTATATCAAAGAAATTAGATCATTTTGGAATGAATTATTCTCCTACTATATTAGAAGAAAACTCATATGGACAAATTATAGATTCTCAATCTCCTTATGAAACTATAAATGCTATTAATAATATACCCAATAATCCTTATGCAAATTATTATAATTCTAGTTGGAAGAATCATCCAAATTTTAATTGGAATAATAATACAGCTAATCAACAATGGATGAACAACTCTATAGGAAATCCACCTAATCAAGGAAATACAAATTATAAACCTTCTTATCCGCCTGGATTTAGTAACACTCTATTTAAAGATAAGAAGTTATCTGTAGAAGAATTAATATTAAGTATGGGTCAGCACTTGCAAAATCAAGGAAATCAATTACAAATTCAAGGAAATCAATTACAAAATCAAGGAACAACAATTAAAAATATTGAAATTCAACTCGGACATATTGCTACCGCACTTAACAATAGAATTCCTGGAACTTTTCCTAGTAATGTGGAAATAAATCCTAAAGACCAAGGAAAAGAACAAATTAAAGTCATACAATTATGAAGTGGAAAAGAGTTAGAAACTAAAATTCAGAAAGAAACAGAAAGTAAAAATGAGGAAGTGGGAATCGAAAAAGAAAAGGATCAGCAGAGATCAAAACTTAGAATATCCATTGACCCCTATGAAAATATCTATAGAAAAACCACCACCACCATTTCCTCAATGACTAAAGCAACATAAAAAAGATAAGCAATTTGCTAAATTCCTTGAAATTTTAAAAAAATTAACAGTAAATATTCCTTTTGTAGAAGCATTAGAACAAATGTCTAATTATGTAAAATTTATGAAAGATATTTTAAATAAAAAAAGAAAATTCATAGATAATGAAACTATTGCACTTAGCGAAGAGTGTAGTGCAATTATTCAGAAAAAGCTTCCTGAAAAATTAAAAGATCCTGGTAGTTTCACTATACCTTGCGCTATTGGAGAAAAATTTTATGAAAAAGCTTTGTGTGACTTAGGAGCAAGCATCAATCTAATGCCTCTATCAATTTTTAAAAAATTAGAATTAGGAGAAATTTTACCTACTTCAGTAAATCTTCAGTTAGCTGATCGTTCTGTAACTTATCCTAAGGGAGTTATTGAAGATATGTTAGTAAAAGTGGATAAATTTATCTTCCCGGTAGATTTTATTGTTCTAGATATGGAAGAAGATAAAGAAATTCCCATAATATTAGGAAGACCCTTTTTAGCCACTGGAAAAGCTATGATTGATGTTCAAAAAGGAGAATTGACTATGATAGTAAACGATTAAAAAGTAACTTTTAACATAGCAAAATCAATGGAATATCCTGCTTTAGAAAAAGATGATAAATATTTTCGAATGGAAATACTTGAACATTTTCAAAATGAACATTTTAAAGAATATTATGAAGAAAAGTTAGAAAAAGAAAATACGGAATTAATTGAAGAAGTTGATAATGAAAAACTGGATTATATACAGGAAAAATTTGAAATGTTGGATAATACTGAAAATGCTGAAAAGAATATAGTTCCGTCAATTATTAGACCTCCCGAACTCGAATTAAAGATTTTACCTAATCATTTAAAATAAGCTTACTTAGGTAACCATTCAACCCTACCAGTTATTATATCAGCTGAATTAAATGAATCACAAGAAGAAAAACTGTTAGACACATTAAAAAAATATAAGAAAACTTTTGGTTGGACTTTAGCACATATTAAAGGAATTAGTCCTTCATTCTGTATGCACAAAATTATTTTAGATAATGAACATAAGCCAAGAGTAGATCCCCAAAGGAGATTAAACCCAATAATGAAAGAAGTAGTCAAGAAAGAAATATTAAAATGGTTAGATAATAGTATTATATATCCTATTTCGGACAGTGCTTGAGTAAGCCCAATTCACTGTGTTCCTAAGAAAGGACGAGAGACCGTTAAAGCTAATGAAAATAATGATTTAATACCTATAAGATAAGTTACTGGATGACGTATATGTATTCATTATAGAAAATTAAATGCAACCACCAGGAAAGATCACTTCCCATTACCATTTCTAGACTAAATGTTGGATAGATTAGCCGGACATAAATATTTTTATTTTTTAGATGGATATACAGGTTATCATCAGATACCTATTGCTCCTGAGGATTAAGAGAAAACTACATTTACTAGTCCTTATGGAACATTTGCTTTTTGAAGAATGCCTTTTGGATTATGTAATGCACCTGCAACATTCCAGAGATGTATGATGTTGATATTTAGTAAATTAATTGATGATGGAATAGAAGTATTTATGGATGATTTCTCTGTATTTGAAACGCATTTGACGCATGCTTGAATCATCTTGAAAAAGTATTAGAGGTATGCAAGAATACTAACTTAGTTCTAAATTGGGAGAAATGTCAATTTAAGGTTGCAGGAGGAATTGTATTAGGGCATAAAATTTCGGAAAATGGCATAGAAGTGGACCCTGCAAAAATTCAAGTTATAGCTAAATTACCACCTCCAACTATAGTAAAAGGGGTAAGAAGTTTTCTTGGACATGCTGGATTCTACAGACACTACATAAAAGATTTTTCAAAAATTACTAAACCTCTATGCCAACTTTTAGAAAAGGACAAGAAATTTGAATTCACAACTGAATGCTTAAATGCTTTTGAATTATTAAAAGATAAATTAATCACAACACCTATAATAGTTTCACCTGATTGGGAGAAACCATTTGAACTTATGTGTGATGCTAGTGATTATGCTATAGGAGCAGTACTTGGGCAAAGATATGATAAAATTTTCAAAGTTATATACTATGCTAGTAAAACTCTTAATAATGCTGAAATGAATTATACGATTCATCGAAAAAGAGCTATTAGCAATTGTTTATGCTTTTGATAAATTTAGGCCTTATCTAATTGGAACTAAATGTATTGTGCATACTGATCGCTCTGCTATTAAATATCTAATGCAAATGAAAGATTCCAAACCAAGATTAATTAGATGGATATTACTAATGCAAGAATTTGATTTTGAAATCATTAACAAAAAGGGAACTGATAATCAAATTGCAGATCATTTATCAAGGCTAGAATATAATGAATTATCTGACACTAATAATGAAATTACTGACAGTTTTCCTAACGAACAACTATATAATATAAATGAGTGGAAAATACCATGGTATGCTGATATAGTAAATTATATTGTAAGTGATATTTTCCCACTTATGTTAACTTTGCAACAACAAAAAAAATTCATTAATGATGCTAAAACATATTTTTAGGATGAACTATATTTATATAAGCAATGTAAGGATCTTATAATTAGAAGATGCGTGCCTTATGAAGAAACAGAACAAATCATTCGTAAATGTCATGATTCTGATTTTGGAGGACATTTTGGAACAGATAAAACTGCTTATAAAATTTTATAATCTGTATTTTATTGGCCTACTCTTTTTAGAGATGTTTATGGATATATCAAAACTTGCGACGGATGCCAACGAGTAGGTAATATATCTAGAAGAAATGAAATGCCTCTAAATTTTATATTAGAAGTTGAGATTTTTGAAATTTGGGGATTAGTTTTATGGGACCATTTGTTCCTTCATTTGGAAACTCATATATATTAGTGTTGATTATGTTTCTAAATGGATTGAAGCACAAGCTTTACCTCGATGTGATGCTAAGAGTTTTTAAAGTTTCAAATGAAAAATATTTTTACTAGATTTGGAATGCCGAGAGTAATTATCACTGACGGAGGATCTCATTTTAGAAATAAATATATTCACAAACTAGTAGAAAAATTTAACATTATTCATAAGATATCAATCGCTTATCATCCACAAAGCAATGGATTAGCTGAAGTTTCTAATCGAGAAATTAAACGTATTTTAGAAAAGACTGTAAACCCTAATAGATTGGATTGGTCTATAAGACTAGACACTGCATTATGGGCATACAGGACTGCTTATAAAACTTCCATTGGAATGACTCCTTACAGGCTTATTTATGGAAAGACTAGCCACTTACCAGTTGAATTAGAACATAAAGCTTATTAGGCAATTAAAGAATTTAATTACAATCTGAAAGAAGCTGGTGAGAAGAGATTATTGCAAATGAATGAATTAGAAGAATTAAGAAATGAATCTTATCATAATGATAGAATTTATAAAGAAAAAATGAAATTATGGCATGATCGAAAAATTAACCTGAAGAATTTTGAGCCAGGACAAGAAGTTTTGCTTTATAATACAAGATTGAAATTATTTTCTGGCAAATTGAAATCTCGATGGTTAGGGCCTTTCACTATAACTCAAATATTTTCATATGGAACTATAGAGATTGAAGATCCAAAAGCTCGGGCATAGATTTAAAGTAAACGGACACGCATTAAAACCTTATTTTGAAGGGAGAACACCAAATTTTAAAGAGGTTTTAATGCTCAGTCAACCTGATTACTAACTAAATTAGGTCGGGCTGACGACGTTAAACCAAGCGCTTTATGGGAGGCAACCCATAGTAGTTATTAACTATGATTTATTTACTAATGTTATTGAAAATTAAAATATAGAATAAATTCTACTACTCATTTTACTTTTTAAAATCATCACAACTTTGAATCTATACGAAGAAATCAGAAAATATTCAGACCGGAGCGAAAATTGGGCAATTTACCTAATCTCGCCGACGGCGAGATCGATCCCGCGGACAACGAGATCGGCACGCCCAAATTCAGTTTAAAGTATTAACTAGCTCGCCGACGGTGAGATCGTTACCGCCGACGGCGAGATAGTTAAAAAGTGGGTTTTAATAGTTATTTTGCGATTTTGGGTGGTTTTAACCTATAATATTCACTACAAAATGTTTAGAACTCATTATTTACACCATTGCTTCACTAGAAACGAATAAAGCCCCTCCAAAATAATCCATAATGGCCCCCAATCCATTAGAAACCACGAAATCCGGAGTGTTTAACCGACGAAAGTTCGTCAGTTCTGAGGCTCAACGACTATTCAACAAGGTTTTGATGAAGAAGCGACTGATTAAAGAAAGAGGATTCGTAAATAGAGGAGCAGAGAATTCAACGATGACAATTGAAGAAATGATTGTTCAGCGACATTGGGAGGTATTATGCTACACAACATCTGCTGTTGGCATTCCAGTAGTCAAGGAATTCTACTCTAATCTGCTTGCGATCCATAATGGAAGTGTTTACGTAAGAGGCAGATGGGTAACTTTCACTCCTTCTCGAATCAATGAATTATACTCGATTGAAAATACCCCTGTTTGCCACTATTCAAATTTTGTTCCGACAAGATACAACTTGAACGAGATATATCGATATCTGACTGACGAACCTGATGATTGGGAAATACGAGAAGACGGGTATGTAAGTTTTTCTGCATCACTTCTTAATCCCGTCTCAAAGCATTGGCATTTCTTTATTTCGTCGAAGTTATTACCCACTATGAGGGTAAACAAAGTCTCAAAGGAATGTGCATTTTTAAATTACTGTATTCAATCTGGATTACCTATCTATGTTGGATCTATTATTGTGAAGTCTGCATTAGGATTAATTGTAAATGGATCGATTCATAGACTCAGACACCCATCAACAATTTTTTCTTTATGTAGTCAGTACCAAGTTTCCTACGAAGCTTGGGAAAAAGTGTTGTTACCCTGGATACTATTAGATCCGACAGATATGTTCCCTACTTTGGATAACAATGATGATATAACAATTATCTCTGATCAAACATCTCAAAACAATCCTTTAATCAGGCCTTTGACTGATAAAAATAACATGATCCTATGAAAAATTAAAGGATTGGAGAAGGAATTACAGAATGTGATAAATTCTATTGATAATATCTCTGATTTATTCGATCACATAGACTGAAGAATGAAGGAGCATTTCGATCATTCAGGACATCTGGAGGCAAGTTTCATACGGCTGTTGAGACAGAAGGGATGGATTGAAGAAAACTTTACAGAAGAATTCCCCTTCAGGCCTTTCTACAATCTATTTGTGCATCGACGATCTATTGGGAATATCAGGGAAGAAGTTAGTTCAGATTCCAATGAGTAGCAGAGATTTATCCTTATTTTATTTATGTGTGTTGATTTGAACTTAGTTTTTAATATAATTTGGATTTTACAAAGTTAATCTTTGTTTATATGAGATTGTATGTTGTTTGTTTAGTCTCAGCATTTAGAGTATTGTGGTGTGGATTACAATGCTGAGTTAGATGTGTTTTGATTAATTTGCTAAGTCAATTGTTAGTTTTGTAGTATTTGAAGTTTGTAAGTTCATGGATTTCATTTATAAAAGTTATAATGTTTGTGTTGTGTAAACCTTATATGAGTCAATAGAATATCTAATCTTAGAAAAATATATCAAATTAAGTGAATGAACATTAGAACAAGGCTTAATTAAATTGAACACAATTGAAAACATAAAAATTATTAAAAATTCAGAAATCCCGCTGACGGCGAGATCAACCCCTCCGGCAGCGAGATTTTCCCGAAACTTTGGCCTTGGTGAATTAATTAGCTCACTGACGGCCAAAAATTTCTCGCCGACAGCGAGATCGCGAAATGTACTATATTTTGACCAGTCAACCGACACTATTCATCATCCCCTTGCTAAAATCTTCGAAAAACTGACCTAGGGCTTGATAGATCTGGGATTTGGAGCGATTTCAAGACATTTTAACGCCGGATTTCATCTTCCCTTGATAAGAGCTTCTCTCCTATGTAAAAAATTTTGATTTTCACCATGAATTTCTTCTACATTGAGGATTTTGGGAAAATTTTGAAATGTGAAGAAAAGACTTGGAAGAAATTCATGGAATTTGATTTAGATTGATTTTAGTAACATTAGGAAGCCATTTTAGTAATATTTTGGAGATTAGTTAAAATTTTTGTAAATTTAATAGATCTAAAAAATGGCTCCGCGACAAAGAAGACGATTGGATTACGACGAAAACCGATTTGTGAATGCAAGGGCACAATCAAGATATTTTCACAACATTCAAGCCAGGAAATGTACTCAAGATCAAGTTTTTAAAAATCCAGGAGGAGAAGTGGAACGAATAATCAAGGAAAGAGGATGGGAGAACTTCTGTTACACCACGAATAGAGCTGCAGTGGAAGTAGTTAAAGAAATCTATGCCAATCTGACAGAGATAGAAGTTGCACCAATAAAGGTGAGAGGATTTTTAGTCGATTTCAATGCTGCAAGAATCAATTCTTTTTATGAAGTACGAGACTTACACACCAGCGAGTATGATACTTTTGGAACAATGGAAGGACCGCTGGAAGAAGTGATAAACTTTCTCACTGATGGGAAAGGATTTTAGAAAATCAAGCAGCGTGAACGGGTAAACTTCCCTCTTTCTATGCTGAATGCAATATCTAAAGCCTGGCGTTATTTTATTTGTTCTACCTTGTTACCCGCCTATCATCATAGTGAAGTAACAAGAGATAGAGCAGTTCTGAATTTCTGTATTCAGAACCAAAGAAGTATTAATGTGGGAAATATTATTTACAAAAATATATTAGCCACTGCAAGAAGTGAGACTGGAGGAGGACTAGGACCTGGTTTGATTTATGCACTCTGCCAATTATCTGGGGTAGAGGCGAGAGATGATGAGAAATGGGTGGAGCCTATGAAACCCATTACTCCGGCTAATATTAAGACTTATGAATCCCATGAAGGATGAAGATCTGGAACTAGGAGTTACGTACCTTGAACTAGTAGGGATATTCCCTCCACGAGTTATGATCCTCCTACTTATAGTTCTCCTACCCTTCATGATTTGATGAATGAAATGACCCTGCAGCGGAAGAGCTTTGAAAAGATTGAGAAAAAACTGGAGCATATTGATCAGAGAATTGGAGGATTAGAGCGAAGGCATGATTATGACAGTGAGTATATCCAGAGACATTTAGAGTTTGAGATAGCTTATTAGGATGCTGAGAATCATTACAGGAGAGGAGAGCTGATGTTATATTTCTTGAATGCCCCCGCTACAGTCATTACCAGCCTAATCCACCAGCTGATCAAGGAAACGACGATATAGTTTGGGACTTTGATGCGGAAGATTAGATTCTATGTTTATTTGTTTAGTTATTTGACTTATAAACTTTGATGTTATGATTGATTGTATGTCTTTCTTAAAACTTTAGTATTAATGTTTAATTTATGAACTTGATTATGATGTGGTGTAGATCTTTTTAAACATTGTTGTTAAAGTTATATAATTTTTAAATTTTTAATGTTTTCATATTGCTGTTGTAATCTTGGATTGGATTAGTAAATGTATGTGGATGTAGTGTGATATTTTAGTATAAAATGTGGTAGTATTATGTTAAACTTCTTTACCCAGCAATTTCTTTAATATTATGTGTGTAGAAAGTTATTAACAGTATAGGTAATTAAGTGATGAAAAGAACCTGCAGAACTTCAAAAAGAAGAAATACCTAAAGCACGAAGGTATGATTTAAAATTACAGTTTATTTCATTTTCATCCTATATAGATAGATAGAAAAATTTAAGTTTGGAGGAGGAAAAACACAAATTTAATTATTAAATTGTTCTCAATTTATATTTTCATAAATTATTATAAAATGATTTTCTGTAGTAATTTTAATTCAGTAAACTAGAATTAATTTATTTAATTATTATAGAAAGTTAAAAGAAATACTTTTAATGATTAACTAATTTTGTAAATTAAGGATATTTAATATAAGAGAATAAGAATTTAGTTAACTATTTATAGTAAAGAAAACCATATTTTCAAATATAAAATTCTTAGGTATTTAGTTGAGAAAGAAAAGATTGAAACACAATGAAGTAAAAACTTTGAAATACATATAAGAGAAGTAAATATTTCCAGTTTCAATTTTAGGAAGAGGAAAATGAAGTTCAAAATTATTAATAGGCTAACCAAAAATAGTGATCCTCACTTAAAAAAAAAAAGTAAAGAAAAAGGGATTGAAAATCAATCCAGAAAGAAAAGAAAAAGAATATATATATATATATATATATATATATATATATATATATATATATATATAAAGTGAGGAGAAGCTTGAGGAGATGTCTTATCAAAAATTGGTTTCATTTGAATCAACCTAAAGGGTAAACTTCAATTAAATTTCTGAACTTATATATATGGATTAGTATTTTACTAAGTAGTGCTTTCATGAAATTCCTATCATCTGAAAAGTATAGTCATTCTTGAAATAAATAGAAAACTAGAAATCTTAAACTTGAGAACTAAATAGCCTTATATCTATAGAATTAGTTTAATTATTTTAAAATATTTCTAGAAAACTTTATTATAATACTTATTTGAATTAAATTCATAGAAATTCTGAATTAAAACTTTATTACAAATAATCAATCACTTTTATTAAGTATAAAAATTACTTGAGGAAAAGTAATACTTAAGTTTGGGGGAATTTGATCACTAGAAAATGTATTAAGAATTTCATACTAATTTTATATGAAATTGCACTTTAAAGAAATTTATTTTCTATGTTTTATTGCAGGAATGAAGAATTATAAGTACTGAAAGCAAAAAGCATAAAAGAAGCGGATTTGGAGCAAAAATGACTCAATTTGATGAAAAATTGAACTGTCCCGCCGACGGCGAGATTTAAGCAGCCGACGACGAGATTTTCCCGAGAGTTTTTGAATATTTTATAAAGAGCCCGCCGATGACGAGATCGAGCCCGCCGATAGCGAGATCGGCGCGGTTAGCCCACCTTCTAGAAGCCCGCCGAAGGCGAGATCGAGCCCGCCGACGGCGAGACAGTTGAAAAGAGCCAGATACAATGAACCTGGACGCTTTTTGAAGAGGTGCTTAAGCAACCTTTGAAGATTTAACTCCTTCTATAAATAGAGACGATTTCTGTCTCTTTAGTGTGTCATTTAAGTGTTATTTTAAGTGTCATCTTTTGGTGTGTGTCATTTTTGGTGTCTGTTGGTGTTGTTTTCATTTGTGCTGGAGTAAACCAGAGAGTCTTAGTGAGTTTAATTAAGTGTGCTGTACTGGAAGGAAGAGTCAAAGGAACTTCAAGGAGTGTACTTGGGGAGAAGAATTGAGATAAGTATATTTGTTATTGTTTGTTAACTTTAATGAAATCCATGCTTTGTGTTATTTTTCCCATGCTTTCTGAGTAGTTTCCGTAGTCTTTTTCCTTGTTGTTGAGATTATGTGAAGTGACGAATCAAAGTAAATGTGCCTAAAATTATTAAATTGTGATAATCATTTACTTAAAACTTAATTTACTTTCAATTTGGCCAATTGATTTGTTAACATATGTTGAATTATCAACTATAGTAAAAATTGCATCCGAGATTCAAGGAAGTCAAAAGCCTTGGAAGGAGGGTGCAAATAAATAGGGAAATATTAACTATCGGGCGTAGAATTGGACATTTTAGTGTGACCGACTAAAATATTCAATTCGGTTCTATTGTTTGAGAGTTGAAGTGTAGATGTTAGCCCTCAGGCGAGGGGAACGTGGGAGCTCTAAAGTGGCAGCCGGTATCCTCCCAGCCTAGCCGCAGATTCAGTAATCAAATATAGGACTAGTCAATGTTCTTTGCACCTAGACCAAAGGGTAAAGAATAGGAATGCTCCTATTTGGCACAATACAAACTCTAAACTACTTTTATTCATCATTCACTTAATTCTCTCAACAAGGAGAAATATGCTTTTCTAAATTAGAATCTTACATTTAAACCTTTTTAAGCAATAGTTTTAGTATAAGTGTTCTTAATTTCCGTATACTAATTTAGTAAGTCTACTTTAATTTGTCTTTGAAATTCTCTAACTTCCCTGTGGGATCGATATCTTGGACTCCATTGGAGCCCTTTATTACTTGATAACGATACGTATACTTGCGTAGTATCCACATTATAAATCATAATTTTCATAAAAGAATCATCAGTGTAAATACATATATTTGGTGCGGGATCAAGTTTTTGGTGTCGTTGCCAATATCAATAACATATTTTTGTAAGTATAAATATCAATAGTGGGTCAGGCAGCTATAGAGCTTGCCCAGATTTCTGAAAAAGAAAATTATGATGCAGAAATGAAAGAAACCTCGCCAGTCTGCCCGCTACAGAAATTGAGCTAGAGTTTACTACTAAGCATATTCAATCATGAGATCCACTTGAGGAGATCTTCACCAGGTGTCCGACAAGCAACTCAGGTTTACCCAGACAATATTTAGTTACATGAGCATTTACAAAATGCCCAGATTGCAATGCCTAGCATCTGAAGAAATATTGGACTTTTGAGGCATACACAACTACCTAGCTGATGAGGAGAAATGGGGAGCACCCTGATGTGAAGTCATACGTACCACAGTTCCTTGAGTCTCGATGACAGTAGACAGCCTCATATTATGTAATTGCAAAGATATTTAGAGTTATAAGAAAAGAATTCGAGCATTATGAAGAGATCCAAGGAAGGTTTGTCAACATCTTGGAAGGATTGAAACTGTATGCTAATTTTTCTCAAGAAATGATGAAGTAAAGATTTTGGATTGTGTCTTCAATCTCAGGGACTTGAACCGGGCAGGCCATTTGAGGGAAAGAACATACTCAGAGCCATAGAAGTGGAAAAGAGGGAAGGGCAGGATCAAGATTCAGTGTGGCTGCTACTACAACTTTGCGAAGGATAGAAAGGGAAATCCCTCACAAATTGATGAAGTGGACCCTATGTCATCCAGATAAAGAAAATGATCAATAGAATAGTGGAATAACACGTAGTACCAGCAGACTGTATTTTGAACAATTGCATTATTAACATATATGAAGAGGGTAATTACATTTTGCCTCATATTGACCACCATAACTTCGTTAGTCCATTCTGCATAGTCTCATTCACGAGCGAGAGCAACGTCCTGTTTGGATGAGAAATACAAATCTTCAAACCTGGAGAATTCAGAGCTTCAGTGGAGATGCCATTACCAGATCAGTTTTAGTCTTGAAAGGAAATGGAGCAGATTTGTCAAAACATTGCATACCTGGAGTTGCATAGTGTTGACCTTACTTTTGGTTGAGGTCTAGTCTCTCTTTAGAATAGCCTAGGGTCTAGCCATAGGACTCTCCTGGTGACTTTCTTAGAGGACTAGTCATGGAACCCTTCCCGTAGAAATTCAAAACTCTTCTTGCTTCACTAGGGGGTTTTCATATGCTTAAGGCCTAACCTTCACCTTTTGTTAGGAAAAAGGCAAGCATAAGGAATCCTAGGGGAAGTCTCCTATAGGTGGTCAGACCTTAGGATTTGCCCTGAGGGAGGTTTGGAGATCACCACTCATACACTTCACATTCACAACATACACACACTGCACATTCTAATTTCAACCCTGAACTCTTTGGAAACTCATGAGGATAACCCAGCCCTAAGTCTATGACTAAGTGTTAGGGACCAACACATAAAGGACCAAATGTAAGTGACCCTTGGTCATTACATCCTGCTCACCTTGAAACCACCTTCAAATTTCCAAAATTTCAATTTTGGCCCCTTTGCCCCCTAAATAACCCTGAACTACCCAAAATACCCAAAATTTTCAAAATTACCCAAATTCACCAAAATCCCACAAAAATCATTCCAAGATATTCCATACCACTCAAATTGACCATTCATGACCAAAAATTCCAAAATTACCAAAAATACCCCCAATACCTTCAAAATACCCAAAATACCCTTTTTGCCCAAAAATCCAAAAATTCCAAAAAATTCTAAAAAAATTCCATAAAATCCTAAAAATCCCCAATTTCATTTTGTTCAACTACACTATGGGTCAATTTTGCCAAATTAATACACTTTCAATCCAAAATCCTAACATGGCCCATTTAACCTAAAGGTGCCTAAACCAAACCCAATCTTGATCCAATTGACCCCAATTTTCATCAAATTCAATTCTAAACCAAAATTCAACATCCCTAATATCAAAGTAGACCAAATTCAAGTCCAATGTGACCCACAGTTGAATCTAATTCCACTTGAAATCAAAATCCCCAATTTTGCCTATATAACCCAAAACTCCTAAAGTGACCCAATCTCAATCAATTCCTCCCAAATTTCAATGCCAAACTCTTTATAACACCTCCTTAAACTAAATTGGATCATCAATTGCCCATAATTTGAGCTCAGGTCTTACCCAAATCCATTTTGGACCAAAGAAACCCCAATTTTGACCCAAGCTGAACACACGTTTTAAATCCACCAAATTGACTCTCTAAACCTTGTCAAAACCATTTTATGTCTTCATGAAAATTCTTCTAAACAACCATATCTACATTATTGTTGAAGACCTCTGAACCACATTCCCATTCAAACTCAAGATAACTTGACCCGAACCCATCATGGTCCAAAGTAATCAAAAATCCAATCCATGCCAAAATTGAACCTCCAAATGAGCTCAAAACCATTTGTGTCTTCATGAAAGATCTTCATTAAAATCATGGGGATAATATTGATCAAGGAACTTGGGCTTCATTCAAGCTCTAGCCCAATCTAAACTCAAATTAGCCTAATGTTCTTAAAATGGATCCAAAATCCAAAACTCACCAAACTAAAATACACTCACACACACACCCACACACTTCCCCCTTTTTTTACACCTCACGTCAGCCCCCCCCCCCCCCAAAAAAAAAAAAACATTTAAAAAAAAAAAAAAATCTTCCCTTCACCTTACTTCCATGCCTCTCCCTCACTCTCCCTCACTTCTCCCTCACCCTACCCGCCACCTCACCCTACTCTCTTCACCTTCACCACACCTTCACCACACCTCCTCCTCACCTCCACCTCATCTATCCCTCACTCCCCTCTTTACTCCAAAGCCGTGAGCCTCCCCATTAAATCCTCTCATAATCCCATTTTACACCCCCTTACACACTCCCTTACACACTTCACTTTACCATCTCGCTCACTCATTTCCTCTCCAAAACCGTGAGCCTCCCTCTCCTCTTCTTCTCCTCCTTCCAAGCTAGCCACACTCACTCACTTCATCTCCAACAAGGGAGTCTTCAAGGTCTCCAACAAGTGCTTCTCCAAGCAAAGGTAATCTCCTCCCCCCTCTCTTTACATTTGTTTTTGTTTCAAAATTTATTTAAAAGAAAAAAAAAACAGAAAAAAAAAGTGTCATTATCTTGTTTATGTTTAGCACATACATGTATTTTCTTTAAAAAATTCTTCTTCATCTACATAGGTTAAAAAAAAAAAAAAATTATTATGCGTTAATTATTACAAATCTTCACACCATGTATGCTTTCCCATGTTTAGCCTTAGGGATTTATTTTCTTTTTCATGCAAGCTATCTCCATGTATATCTTCATGTGTAGGTTATCTTCATGCTATTTAAATTTTATTCATGCATAGGCTTAGGAATTCTTTTTTTATGCAAAGTTATATAGCTAGTTTTAAATATTTACAAATCTACCACCTATTTCTACTAACTTGAAAAATAAAATTTTAAAATTTAAAAGAAATAATTTAACATAAAGGAAAAAAAATAAAATAAAGGAAAATAAACATAAAGAGAAAAGAAAATAAAAATGGGAATAAAATAAAATGAAAGGGAATGAAATAAATTTTTTTTATATATAACATATAATAATAAAATAACATATAAATAAAATAACTACATAAATTATACATATGTAAATTAATAATATAAATGTAAATATATTATATGTACTAAATAATATATAAATTAATGTTAAATATATTGTAAATAAATTATAATACACTAAATAAATAATGTTTAAAATAATGTAAATGAATTATTAGTGACATAATAAAAATAATCTATACTAAATTTAAATAAATACTACTAAAACATAAATAACTTAATATAGAATAATAATATATATATATGTAAATTAATAATAACAATATTTAAGTAATAAAAATAGTGTGATAAGAATAAAATAAATAACCATAAACTTAAATAGATAATGAGAATATGAGAAAGAATAATAATAATAATAATTGAAAATAGTTGTAAATTCAAGATAAATAATAAAAATAATCAAATAAAAATGTCATGCCTCTTTAAAATAATATAAATGTAAATATATGTGTAAATAATAATTTTTAATAAATATTAACTTAATATAAATGATCATAACTTTAAATAAAGAAAAGGATAATTGAGGAGAGAGAAAATGAAAAGCTTTATAATTAAATAAATAATAATATAAATGATAAAAAAATAATATAAATGATAAACTTAAATATACATATAATTAATAACAATAATAAATTAAAATAAAAATGACTTATAATATATATATATATATATATATATATATATATATATATATATATATATATATATATATATATATATATATATATATGTATATATATATTAAAAGATAAGAATATAAAGAATAATAAAATAAATAATACATATATATATAAATTGAAAATAATTTAAATAATATAAATGAATAATGAATTAAATTTAAAAAATTAAATAGTAATTAAATTAAATAAATTAAATTAAATAATAATTAAATTAAATAAATTAACTTAAATAATAATTAATCAAGTAAACAAAAAACAATTAAATAAATAATAGCTTAAATTAAATTAAATAAATTAAATAAATTAAATAAATTAAATAAATTAAATAAATTAAATAAATTAAATAAATTAATTAAATTAAATAAATAGAAATTATATTAAATTAAATGATAATGTAAATAAATAAATAATTTAAAATTAAATTAAATTAATTAAATAAATTAAATTAAGTTAAATTAATTAATGAAAACCGAATATTAAATTAAAGTTAAATAATAATTGTAAATAATAATAAATTAAATTAAATTAAATAATGGGATCATAGAGGATCTAGCCTTAGGCTTTTCCTTTGACTATCATAGAGGACTAGAAATGGGACCCACCACTTAGAAATTCAAACCACTTCTTAACTCCCTGCAAACTCCATAAACTTGATTGTAGACCCCTAATCACCTAGAGGGTTGAAATCAAATGAGGAAGTTTAAAGGATGAGTGCCTATAGGACTCTTTGGCCTTAGGACCGCCTGCAGGTGGCTCGGTCCAGTGAAGGGGCTGACTTACACTCACACTACACTTTTACACTACACTTTCACACACCTCCTAAAAACACACCTATACCCAACTTGACTTCCTGACTCATGAAGCTGATTCACATGGATTGTCCTTAACCCCTAAGCCCTTGGCTAAGAGGGTTAGGAACAACATAGTGAATGCCTCAAATGAGTCCTCTCATGGCTCATATAGGCTTAACATGGATTCATGGCTCAACCAAAATGATTTCATTCCACTTACATTTACCCAAATCTTCAATTTTCCAAATTTTTAATTTTTGACCCCGGGGACCCTAAACCCGCCAAGCCTACCCAAAACCCTTGAAATTACCCAAAATTTTCAAAATTCTCCAAAATCACCCAGATTCCTCAAAACCAATCCCAAACATTCCCACATCACTCAAATTGATCATTCATAGCCAAAAATACCAAAAATTCCAAAAATACCTCCCAATACCCTCCAAATACCCAAAAATGCCCCTCTTAGCCAAAAAATCCAAAAATTCAGAAAATTCCGAGAAAATTCCAAAAAATCTCAAATATTCCCAATTTCATTTTGTCCAACTACACTATGGGCCAAGTTTGTCAATTTACCCCACTTTTGTTAAAATCCCCAATTTGACCCATTTTAACCCAAAGTAAACCCAATGTCAAACCAAACCTACCCAATTGACCCAAATTCTGGTCCAATTCAATTCTAAACTTCAATTCAACATCCCCAACACCAATCTAGACCAAATCCAAGCCCAATTTGATTGAAATTTGAATCCAATTTCACTTTTGACCTTAAAGCCCAATTTGGACCCATGACCCAAACTTAGCTCAAACTCACCCAATTCAACTCCAATTAACCCCGAATCTTTTCTAAACCTTCCCTAAAATCCCCACAAACAAAACACTAACATGATTTTCCCAAAATTTAGACCCAAACACCACTCAAATTCAACCCAAAGCTAAAAGACCCAATTTTGACCTAAGCCCAAACCTAACCCAAATAAGCCCAAACCCCAAAATCAAAACCCAACCAAAGTCAAAACCTCTTTGAAACATTCCCATAAACATTTCCCAACATTAATTTTACATCAATTTCAACCCTAGCCCAACATTGGCCCAAGTTAGCCCAATTTGACCTACATTGGCCCACTTACCAAATAAACCCAAATTCAAACCAATTCAATTCCAAATCACACCAAATTGACTCCAAACCATTCATGAAACATCCCTAAACCAATTGAAACATTTATTTGACATGGTCCTTCACAAAATTTTCACCCAAATGCCCATCCTAAAATCAAAAAACCCACTTCCCTAAATCACTTTAAAAGTTCATCTAAAACCATTTCAAAGAGCCCAAAATCTACCCTAAAGCCCATATGACATTTTCATTTGCCATCCATTTAATCAAAGTCATTCCCTAAGTTCCAATCCCATCATCAAATGATTCCAAATCAAGCCTCATGCCAAATCACCCCTAAATGCCAAAATTCACAAAATCCTTCTCCATGAAAGTTGACTTAACTTTTCCCAAGCCAAATGGAGCCATGAAGCCATGCATGAGCCACATGGGAGCCATGAGAGCCATGGAATCTACTTTCCACCTCACCATACCCAAGATGGCAAGAGGAGGAGGCCCTTTCCATATTCCCTTAAGGGAGATTAGCCACTTCCATGACTCCACTAAACCATGCTTAAACTTAATTGTACTTGGATGGTGACCCTTCCCCACTAATTAAGCTGACCTAAACCACTTTATCTTCAGCCCAAAATAGCCATGGGAAGGTGCACCTAGCCCAATCCATGCATTTGACCAAATTTATCCAAAATATACCCTTACCCCATTCTACTTTGATTCAAACACTTTACACATGTCCAAGCTCAATTGCCTTCACCAACTTCAAGCCCCGGACCTCCTGACCCTGAGGGTGACCCATGCCTGCCGGCCAGCCACCTGGGCCGCCGGAAAACGCCATGGCCGAGACATGGGAAGGAGCCAAGCATTGAAATTCCACCTTGCTGAGTTGCCCCATGCCCAGTGGCCATTGCAGCTGTTCTTCCCTTGCCAAGAGCAGCTGATCCCAGTCCCTAACTCCCCCTGGGAGGCCCTCCAGCCTCTCCTATTTAAACACCACCTCTCTCGGCCATGGAAGTGGTGTTGAACCAACCTTAAGGAAACTCTGCCAAAATCATTCCAGACCACTCTCCACACATAGAGCATTTGATTCCCACTCGGATTCCAGCCCAATTCCCTCCGACTGAGCTCAATTTCGAGTTCAAATTTCAAGCACAAAAACCAGGACACTTCTTCACAGTGGACCAATCCCCAAATTGATTGGTCCTACACCTTCACCATACCAAGAGAAGAAGTTTACCGAGCAAAAGCCCCTCACCGAGCCGGCCATTTCTTCCGACTCTCCAAGCTTTGTGATCGGGCTTGGTCGAAATCTTACCTAGACAATTCACTGTGCCAAGGACTTCATCTGGAGCTTGCTTGGACCCAATCGAAGGTGACACAACTCTCAGATCGAAGCTTCACTTCTCTGAGCAAAGGTATGGACTCACTCTTCTTCCCGAGCTTACAGAGATTCTCTATTTAAGTTGAGTCAATTTCAATACATGTTTACCATATGGATGTGTTCGTCTCTTCAAAATGAATCCATAGAGCATAAGAACACAAAAATCCATCGAGAATCGAGTGAGAAATTAGGGTTAGAAGGTTGACGGTCACGGGTTCACACCGGTCGTAGACGAAGACCGGAGCCGTCGGATTGCGCGTGTATCGAGCGGACGGCCAGGATCGCGCCGGACGGAGCAACGGAACATGAACCGCGGGGCCCTGGAGCGCTGAGTCGGATGGCGGCGCCGAATCAGAAGACGACGCGTGGAGCTTCGGAGATGCCTAGGTTGAGCTGGCGCCGCGTGGATAAGTAGGAAATTAGGCTATTTTTCTATTTATTTAATTCCCTAAACTTCAAAAATACATAACTTTGTGTAGGAAAATCAGAAAAATAAAATAAAAATACCCTCTTGCTCAGTGAACAGAGGAGAATAATGTGGAAAAAAAATCATTTAATTTTATTGAGTATTAGATTTTTAATAATTTATTTACTCTATACACATTTTCAATTCTCCATGCATGTATACAATTCACCATGGCATGAGACCATAGGGCTTTTGAAGCCTCTAAATTTGGGAACATTCCTTGAATTTTCCAAAGTCAGAGGCCATCCCTATGAAGAGTTATTGATTTTTCAATTCTAGGTTACTCTTCTGAGTATTTTAATTCTAATAATTAGCATATTGTGAAATAAATTCTAGGAAAATTTGGTGATGTTTATTATGACCAGAGGAGCCTAGGAAAAATAGGTTTTGAGTTAACTCACTTGGAATAACCCTAATTGGCTTAAACACCCAAAATGGAGCTTTAATTAATTAGAGCTAATCATACATCAAATTGACTTAAAATCAATTCTCCACTGATCTTTAGGATCAGAGTAATCCACCATAAAAGTTTGAAGTCAATTGGACTTGGTTAGCCCTATCAAATGGGTTGATTAATTCATTTAGCCAAAATTAAACTTAAAAAATTCATAACTTTCAAAATACTTTTCAAAAATTCACCAAATTGGTTTTGGAGCCTCTCTGATATCAGGGGAATTTAAGAAAATTAAAATTTCAATTTTCTAAAAAAGTTGTTTTTTTTGCATTATTTTAATATTTTTAATAATTAAAAAATAATAAAAATCACAAAAATAATAAAATTCACCAAAATGTCACATTTTGAATTTTGATCACTTAGGAACAAACCCCATATTTTTCTTAGGTCTCTATGATGAGATATTAAATTTTAAAGCCCTAGGGTAATTTTAAAATTAAAAAAATGTATTTTCTAGCATTTCCACTAAAATAATTATAATAAATCAAAGAAAAATCAGAAAATTATAAAAATTGGTTCCATGATTTCCTTGATATTAAAGAGATTTTTGAAAATTATAAAATTCATTTTTGAACCTTTATTTTATTTTTAAATTAATTAATACTCCAAAACTCAAAATAATTATAATAAAAAGAATATAATTCAAAATATCACCAAAATTGGTCCAAGTGGTTCTCTGGTCATCAGGAATGTCCCATAATTTTCTTAAGGATAAAAACTTTCCCTTGGTCATGTTATTGAATTTTCCTTGGAAATCCTTATTTTCTACAAAAAATAATTACATAAATAAATTAAATACAGAAAAATCACATTTTCTCTCTAATGTCTTTATTGACATATGAGTGAAGTCACATAAAAATTTCAAATTCATTTAAGCTCAATTTAGTGAGTTATGAAATTATTAAGCTTGAAGGGCAAAATGGTAATTAAAATTTTAACTCTTAATTAAAATTTTAGGCTTAATAAGATGAAATAGTAAAATATTTGATCCTAATCTGATTTGGATGATTGAAATTTAAATAATTAAAGGGTAGAAACCTACCAAATAAATTTAAAAATAATTAAAATAAAACCTTAATTACATAATTAGTTAAATTTGGAAGAATAATGAAAAATTGGAATTATTAAAATAGGGATATTATTAGGAAGAGATTTGTTCTTTAATTTAAGAATCCCTAAATTAATCACCTCAATAATATTTAATTCCTAATTAAAATGATAATCCAAATTTAAAATTTAAAATGCTAAAAGATTTAATCATTAAATTAAATTAAAGTTAAATTATTTAAATTAAATTCTTTTAAAATTTCAATTAAATTAATACTTTAACAATTAAAATTAAATCATTTTTAAAACATAAAAAATAAAATATTAAATTAAAATTAAAAATAAAATTAAATTAAAATTTAAATTAAATTAAAATCTAAAATAAAAATTAAATTAAAATTAAAGTTTAAATTAAATTAAATTAAATTAAATTAAATTAAATTTAAAATTAAATTAAATTAAATTAAATTAAAATCTAAACTTAAATTAAATTAAATTAAATTAAATTAAAACACCTTAAATTAAATTAAATTGAATTAAATTAAAACATATTAAATTAAATTAAATTAAATTAAATTAAATTAAATTAAATTAAATTATATTATATTAAATTAAATCATATTAAATTAAATTAAATTAATTGAAATTAAATTAAATCACAAATCACTTGAACATCCATTTGCCCTTGAAAGCTTTTGTTATCATAACTCCTAAACAGAGTGTTAAGTGAGGTGTTACTTCATTTATAGGATATTCAAATGTCCTAGTTCACTGAGCAAGATAACAAAACCTGAACTCCCGAACGATTAATTCATTTGTATAATTAAATTCTCTTGGACTTAAAATAATCCTAGAAATATTGAAAAGATGTTTAAATTCGTCTTAAGCACTTCCTCGATATGATAGGATGTTTATAAGATTAATGGAACTTAATTATTCTTTAATGAAGAAAATCGTCCTCAAACCAAAATAAAAGAACCTAGACGTCATAGGAGGTGACTAGCTATAGGATTAGGAACTTGGTAGAAAACCATAACCCTTCCCTTAGCTTTACCTAGGAACTTGCTTTAAATGCTTAAACATTCTAATTGTGTTTTAAGTGCAGCTTGGGATGACGGGAAGACCCTCCAGGTACGCTTTTATTTTATTGCAATTTATTTAATCGCATCGCACTTACCTTTCTTGCATGATAAACAATTGTTGCATGAAAACCAAAACCTTTAGGGTAGTCCCCAAAACTGAAACCAAAACTAAATTAAAAGTCATTACAAGATAAAATTCACCGCCACAACATTTCAAAATATAAAACAACTCAAAATTTAATCACAAACAGAACAACAAAACTACAACTACAACTAAATTAAAACGTCTTGTTGGATGATCGGGAATACCTCGGATGATGTAACCTACGTGTTGCTAACGAGATTTCCCACGGTCTAAATGAAAGTGTAGAACTCATTCAGTTGAGTTTAGCAAATTCATCTGGACTAAGTGAATCCGATAAAAATAACGATGCCGGAAGGATGGAACCGTGGGATCTTAACCGATGTTGTTATAATCAACTTTAAGATTTATTTTAATTAAAACATAAAAAAACACTTGGAAATTAAGACCTTCTCTAAACCAAAACACTTCTCTCATCTCCTGATTTATGACTTCTAAAACTAAACCTCTGCAACAACAAGGAGCTCGGAGCATGGTGGGCAACATGACCATCGTCATCAGCAAAACCTGAATCTACTTCAGCAAAACATTCATAGAATTAAACAACCAAGCCATAGGACTTCGAGGTAGTTTGCCTAGTGCAACATAAATCCTCAACTCTTCGTTAGGCATTTGCATTGCAAATTAAGCCCTAACCGGTCTTAGGATTCCGAGGTAGTCGTCCGGTACGACATAAACCCTCACATCTTCAAGGCTATTTGTGTGATCGCATCATACGAATATAAGTCCTAATTAATTAAAATTGGCAAGATCAAAACATTAAATAAACATTAGGGCCTTTCTAAATTCAAGCCAAACAATAGGATAGTCAGGAAATTATCGAAGTTCGCTTTGAATCTGTGATTTCTCCTACCTTTCTTCCTTCGAATTCCCAAAATAAAATGTTCCAAATTTGATCCATTCCCTATTAAAATTCCAAAATTCAATCCCTTGAAAACTTAAACTTTGGAATTCTAAGCTCATTATTTGTTCATCTGGCAAGTCGTCATTGAGAGGCGATTCTGCCGGCAAAGGGTGTGCTGCGAGGAAGTTTGTCAGGACTTGTCCCTTTACGGCACGGAGAGACACGAAAGTTATATCGAATTGCAATAATATCATTGACCATCTGGCAAGTCTGCCGGAAAGCGTCGGACGGGTCATCAAGTATTGCAATGGATTAAATTTCAAAATCAGGTTGACCTTATGAGAAAGCATGTAGTGCCTGAGCTTTTGAGCGGCGAAGATCAGGGCCAAACAATGCTTTTGAATTGCGGGATACCTTATTTCCGTCGGAAGTAAACGACGGCTTAGGTAGTAAAGAGCATTTTCTTTACCCTCATCATTGACACAGCTAACAGGGCTCCGAGAGAGTCGTCTAAAGCCGCGGTATAAAGTATCGACGGTCTACCCGAGACCTGGGGTCGCTAAGACAGGAGGTGTCATTAAATATTGTTTAATGTCCTCAAAGCCCCTCCGGAATTTCTCTTCCCAAACAAATTTGGCGTCCTTTTTAACTAATGCCGAGAAAGGCCGACACCTACTCGACAAGTTCGAGATAAAGCGTCGAAGATATGCCAGCTTCCCTTGAAAAGATCGTAGTTGTTTTAAGGTTTTGGGAGGCGGCATTTCTAAGATGGCTTTTATCTTTTCCGGATCGATTTCAATTCCACGAGGTCGGACAACGAATCCTAAGAATTTCCCGGACGTGACGCCGAAGGCGCATTTTAAGGGATTCATCTTAAGGTTAAATTGTCTTAATCGTTCAAAAACAATTCTCAAATCATACAGGTGGTTTTCCTTTACTTTGCTTTTGACGACCACATCGTCCACGTAGCATTCGACTTGATTGTGGATGAGATCATCAAGAATTCTTGTCATCGCTCTTTGGTAGGTTGCTCCTGCGTTCTTCAGTCCGAATGACATCATCGTGTAGCAATATACTCCGATCGGCGTTCGACCGATGTGAGTTTTTCATCTTCTGGAGCCATTTTTATCCGGTTGTATCCCGAAGATCCATCCATGAATGAGAATATTTCATGTGTTGAAGCAATGTCGATCATCAATTCTGGGATTGGTAGAGGGAATTCATCTTTCGGACATGCTTTGTTTAAATCTCTGAAATCCACACAAATTCGATCCGACCGTTCTTCTTCCCGATCGGTACCACATTGGCTAGCCAAGTCGGGTATTGTTCTTCACGGACAAATTTAGTGTCTATTAGCTTTTTAACTTCAGCTATGACTTGTTGTTCTATTTCTAGACGCATTCTCCTGGAACCTTGTCTGACTGAAACAGAAGTAGGATCCACTCCTAGCTTATGGACTGCGACCTCTGGAGCTAAACCTGGCATCTCATCGTAGCTCCAAGCAAAACAGTCTCTAAATTCCATTAATAACTTGATTATTTCTTCGGAGTCTTCTTTATTGAGTAAGGAGCTAACAAAGGTAGGTCTAGGTTCTTTGCTTAGTACCTAAGTTAACTTCCGTTAACTCATCTATCGTAGATTTGATCTCTTCCTCGAATTCGGTGGAGCGTTTCCAATTTGTAAATCTTCAAGTTCTTCTCGTAGCTTCCATGCGGTTTTCATTAGACTCGCAAGTGACAACCAAGCAAAGTTCGGTATCGTCAACCGATCCTACCGTGCCGAATCCGAGACCATGCCTCGAATTGGGTGGACGACCGGAGTTATTCCATAAATTTTCAAAATGTTGTGATTGACCTTTTGTCCATTGTCGAGGTAAGAAACCACGCCGAATTAAATTTTGAACACGTGGAGAGTACCACTCAAAAGGCAATTCCATTAATTCGATGAAGTAGCATCTTCAAATTGTACATTATTTTCGGTTTTGGAGGAAGGAGTACCACGATAGAATTTGATTGGCTTTGCACCACCGCTACGTACCTCATTGACCTCCATACCCTCGATCTTATTAGAATGGATCGGGCTCAGGGTCATAGTATGTACATAGTGGTTAATCTTCTCGTACATCGATTTATATTCTTCGTTCTTTTCATCTTCGAGAGAGATCCTGAATTGCGGCTTCTTCCGACTTATTGTCGCTGCTTCTTGCTTGATTTCTTTTTCTTCTTCAGAACTATCTTCCCATTCAACATTGATGATCGGTTTCCTCCGTCCAACTCGTCCTAACGTCTCCGCCACGACCTCGTCCTCGGCCTCGACCTCGGATGCGAGTTGTGGAGAAACCTTCACCATCTCGCCGTAAGGGAGTGGTGAGTGACTGTTGGACTAGAATTTCATGTTCTTCGTCGTCCCAAATTTCCTTTGTTTCATTTGTTATGGTATCTCTGGAGAAGATTGTTTTCTTCGGGGGTGCGTAATAAGCTGCATCTTCATGGATTCCAATTTCATGTACGGAGAATGGTTGTAAGTCACCTTTGATGCACTGTTCCCCTCCATCGTAGTATTTGATGCACCGATGTAGAGATGATGGTACCATCCTATTTTCATGTATCCATGGTCGGCCCAGTAGAGCGTTGAATGACGTTTCTGAATCAATTATGTGAAATTTCGCGGTTGTCTTTGCCAAGTCACCGGTCTTCATTAGCAGTGTTATCGATCCGAGGGCTCTTTCTCCTTTCTAGTTGAATCCTCTTAATAACATTTTGTCTGCTTCGAGCTCGCGAGCATCAATTTCCAAGTATGCTAGCGTTCGAAGATTCATTATATTGATTGATGCTCCTGGATCCACCAATACTCTGGAGAGTGTAAACTTCCCAATTGTAACTGAAATGTACAACGGTCTGTTGTGGTCTGCAGTCCCAAGTAGTAAGTCATTGTCCATGAATGTGATACCTCACTGTTCCTTTAACGAACAAACCTCATCTAAGAAATCTCCGGCCATTTGAGCTAAGCAAATTTCGGGATCAAGTAAGGCCTTGATCGAGCTTCTCTCATCTCCTTTGATAAGATGAGAGCGTCGTAGATGCTCGGCTTGGCCGGTAGTTTCCTAAGATGGGCTAGCACGTTGTAGTCCACTTTATTTTCATGTGTCTCGTTTTCTTCCCGAATGGGTATTTCCTCTGCCGGGGTTGATTCTTCCTGAACAACCACCTGCTTTCCTTTGTCCTTCGGACCCATTCTCGGAGGTAGAACTTTTCCACTTCTTAAGTTGACTTCTGTGATTTCTTCTGAATCTAGTATTGAGTTTGCTGATGTCTCCTTCTGAATCGGAATGACAGGTTCTTCTGGATTAGCTTCGGAGTCTGAAGGCTCTAACTCTATTGTGACTGGAGCTCCCCGAAACTCGCAAATAGATTCGTTGCTTGTTGAACTCTCGTAGCCTCCTTGGTGGATGTCTTCTTTGTCATTGTGATCGTCGAGATTGTGTATGATTTGAGAATTGTCATTTGTATCGGAATCGACGTCCGAATTAGGTTGATTGTCGCTAGTTACGTAATCGTTAGAAACAGTCAAAACGTAGCCAACGCCATAAACCTCATCATTATAAGATCCCACCGGAGTGAGCAAATAATCATACGAGTCGGAGGTTCGAGGGATTTCTCCCCCGAATCGGAAACAACTATCCTAGGATAAGCGGCCCCTAGTCTAGCCTTAGGAGCCTCGGTCTTCTCTTCTTCGTCAATTTTCTTCTTTTCTTCGGCCGTCTCTTGTTGAGGTGGTTCTTCTATCGCAAGTGATAAGTGCCGACTCGACGGTTTTCGAACTACGAATTGAGGCTCGCACCGAAGCGGTTTGGATGTGATCCAAAACCTTCTTCGAAGACTTTGTCCAAGCGGTAGTCCATCCATCGTCGGCCGCATAGGGATCTATCGGAACAATGAGATCCGTCGAGATAACATTGACGGAACCTCCTTTCTGGGGTTCCTTCATGTATTCCTTCGGGATCGTTATGTTCCCTTTTCGAAGATTGTCGTTGAGCCAACTCTTGAAGGTAATACAATCTTCTATCTTATGCCCAAGCATCCGGTGGTAAGGGCAAAAGTTGGGATCACATTTCTTGTCGACTTCTTCTGGTCTCTTAGGCTCTGGCAGTTGGAAATCTGGAGTCTTCATCAAACTGCGGAACATTTTCGGCGCTGCCTCATTCTTGAACGGATACTCCCTGCTCAGAAGCTCCCTCAACGTACGTTGTGGACGAGGCGGTTGTTCATACTGTTGAGATGACTGATAGCTGGGTCGGGGTTGCTGGTAATTCTGTTGAGGTTGCTGTGGCCATTCTGACGATATTTGTATCAGTTGTTTGCCTTTATCGACTGCTGCGACGATCCCAGACTTCTTTTTAAAAGTTTTTACGGGCTTCTGTTTGTCTGTTTTATCGGTGAAACTTAATTGCTTTGCCTCCTCTTGCAAGCTTCCGGCCTTGCTTAACAACTTCTCGAAAGTCTTAATAGTAAATCCCTCGAGGAGAAGTGCTATCGGGCCATGGATGCTTTTTAGTAAAATGCCGATCGCATGTTGTTCTTGTAGTTGCGGCTCACACTTCATACTTAGGTTCCTCCATCGAAGTATGTAGTCCACCAAGGTTTCGTTGGGTTTTCGCTTTTCTACCACTAAATCACCTATAGTGATGTGGTGCTCGAGCTCCGACAAATCGCTTGATGAAGAGGTTCTCTAATTCTGAAAATGTCTTCACCGATCCGTTCGGTAATTCCGCATACCAATCAAAGGCGATCCCCGACGAGTGCCGACAAATTGTCCGAAGAGTAATGCATCACTTCGCCGGCGTTGCAACAACCGGCACGAAAATGTGCAACATGCCGCCGAGGGTTTCCGGTTCCATCAAAGGTCTTGAACGGAGGTGGTACAAAGCCTTTCGGATATTGGACGGCGTCGAATTCTTCGAGGTAAGGTTTACCAGTCCGAATGGATGTCCCGCTCTTTGATTGTGCCAAGGCTTCTCGCACTTCGTCGTTCCACCAAGCTCTTGATATCCTTTTCCGGAATCATACTTTGTGTTGCATCCTTCTTTAATTGATCATCCCCGTTGACGGATGTAATCTCCTTTCCTCTCGTCTACAATGTGAATGACTTCGGGGGTGTTTCTCTTTGGGGTTGAACTTGACTGCGGAGAGTGGCTAGGGCTACGGCCATTTCTTCCATCCTTTTGCCATTTGGGCGATCGTATCATCTTTCTCTTGAAGTCGCCTCCTCATTACTTCCGGTTCCTCTCTTTCTGCGGCTGCAGGGGCACCTTGTGAAGCTGACGAAGCTCGCGTCTCAACCATGTTAATTTCTGCATATTCATCATCCATGAACTCTGACGAGTCAACTTCATCTCCGAATTTCTCTTCTCTTTCCCTTGCTAGTCGACGAATATCAGTTCTTAGCTTCTCCATAGCATCTTCTAGTGGTCTTTTCTGTATATCCTTGCAGTTGTCATGTGATAGCCGACGGGTTTCCTTCTCATGAGTCCCCTTCTATTGCAAGTAGCACTTTCTTCGGATTCAAGTCTCCCGACGAGACTTTCCTTCTCGAGTCGTTGTTTCGGTCTTAATTGGCCGGTAGTGGGACGCCATACCATCCTTCTAGCGACGAAGGCCTAGGACCGGATGGTCCATCGTGCCGAATGCTGGAAGGTGGTATCCTCCCCGATCCGTAAACCTGAAACAACAACGAGTGGACTAGCCTTCATCTTCTTATTCGGCTCTTCTGCAGGCGATAGCGGAGTTCTACTCGTGGCCCAAGACGGGATTTGGCCGGCACCCGCCCTATCCTTCTTAAAATCTCCGATACGGGGCATTTTTCTTTCTTTGCTAACTTCTCGATCACGATCTGTAGTCGGGCAAATGGTGTAATCCTTGCCCTTTTCTTTCTGTTGTCGCTATAGTATGCGGGCCGAGGTAATGTGGAGGCAATCCTGCGGACGTTTTCCTCGTCAGCTGCGGCGGAAAGGGGATGGAATCTACTTCCTTCCAAAAGGGGTGTATATTCAGGCAATGGTATGTATTCAGGTAGTGGTGTGTACTCAGGGATTTCTTCTAAGAAAGCGACTTCAGCGGCTCTGGCCTTCCTGGCAATCTTCCTACCTCTCGTTTCTTCTCCGAGTCCGTGTTAGGGGTGGAACCCTTGAGCTGGACCCAATTTAAAAACGAAGGTTTTTCACGGAAATCTATACCCTCCACGGTAACATGCTCGTTACAAATTTGAACTTCCTTCCCCTTCGGCTTGGCGGGAGCCGGGGTAGGTGCGGAGACGACTAGACCGGTGGGGGTAGAGATAACGAGTCCTCCTTTGGACAGTAGTATTCCTCTCAGCTGGAACCCTTTGCAGAGGAGGAAACTCTTGAGTTGACTTAAAATTGAACTCGATCAAAGGTCTCTCAGTTTTAGATACTTTGTTTGTCAGCGCGAAAAGGGTAACTTCAGCGATCTTGACATTTGTGTTCTCGAATCCTTGTCCAAACCGGATGATCCCATTGTCGGGCAGTTCATCCTTGTACACAGCGAAGTCCGATCCATTGGTGAAGGAGAAAATCGGCTTTGGGGCTTCCATTTCGCAGGCGGTGATTCGATTGTCGGTTCCAAGTTATGCTTCTTCTCATCGGGACGAAAAGAAAGGCATCGAAAAGTGTCCGAACACATTCTTGTTCTTGTATGTATAAAAAAGGTGTTATTTGTTAAAAGAGTCATTCATTAGAGGGTTTGTTTATTTAGAACGGAATGTTCAAAGGTGTAGAGAAGGTAATGAATCTGATTCAGAATTGGAAAGGAAAAGAAAGTCTTATGCAAGACTTCTCGACTCGAAGGATCACTTCTAAACTAACACCTATTGGGGTCCACCCCGCCTCAGAAATGAGGTAAAAGGATCTCGGAACCTCTCTGTTTAGGGGTGTCTAAACAGTGGCTCCTAAATCCGAGAGAATGTTGGCTATACTCGTTCAAGATAGAAATGAACATAGTATTCCAACGGAAAGAAGGGTAGTTTGATCCATTAGGGACATGGATACACTACCGATTTTTGAAAGCAAAACTATCTGATTAAAAATGGAGAGAGGAATTTTCCCCAGCGGAGTCGCCAGAAATTGTCGGCATATTTTTAGGTTGTGTGTTTCATTTTGAAAAGGGGGGTCGCCTACAGAAACTGTCGGCGAATTTTAAATTTAATTTACATATATATATAATTTGGAAAGTAGTATTTTGATTTTGAAAATAATTTTAAAAAATTTTAAGATATGAAGTCAAACTGATCTCACATCTCAAATAGTTTATATAAACGAGCACCACACCACAAACCGTGTATCTATCCCGAAGAATGGACACACTGCTTGATAATGAGGCTCGATTAAATAAACTAGATAAGTTTGCGACGCCCGTTTGGTCTGCGAACCAATTTTATAAGCCGACAAATTCCCCTGCTTAATATGAAGACATTAAACAGGGTTTATATTACCTGGGTTCTTAAAATTCCCTATAAGGGCAAACCCTATAGTTAATTACATCTTAAGTGATGGGAATCACCTAAGAAAACTCTCGATAATAATCGGTAGTTCTCGCTCTCGAGAATTTCAAAGTTTAAGTTTTCAAGGATTGAATTTTGGAATTTCAATAGGGGATGGATCAAATTTGGAACATTTTGTTTTGGGAATTCAAAGGAAGAAAGGTAGGAGAAATCACGGATTCGAAGCGAAGTTCGGTAATTTCCCGACTATCCTATTGTTTGGCTTGAATTTAGGAAAGTCCTAATGTTTATTTAATGTTTTGATCTTGCCAATTTTAATTAATTAGGACTTATATTTGTATGATAAAATCATACAAATAGCCTCGAAGATGTGAGGGTTTATGTCGTACCGAACGATCACCTCGGAGTCCTAAGACCGGTTAGGGCTTAATTTGCAATGCAAATGCCTAAAAGAAGTTTGAGGATTTATGTTGCACTAGGCAAACTACCTCGAAGTCCTATGGCTTGGTTATTTAATTCTAAGGAAAGTTTAGCTGATGTAGAGTTGTTTTGCTGACGAAGATGGTCGTGCTGCCCACCGTGCTCCAAGCTCCTTGTTGTTGCAGAGGTTTAGTTTTAGAAATCATAAATCAAGAGATGAGAGGAGTGTTCTGGTTTAGAGAAAGTCTTAATTCCCAAGTGTTTTTTTTATGTTTTGATTAAAACAAATCTTAAAGTTGATTATAACAACACCGGTTAAGATCCCACGGTTCCATCTTTCCGGCATCGTTATTTTTATCGGATTCACTTAGTCCAGATGAATTTGCTAAACTCGACTGAATGAGTTCCACACTTTCATTTAGACCGTGGGAAATCCCGTTAGCAACACGTAGGTTACATCATCCGAGGTATTCCCGATCATCCAACAAGACGTTTTAATTTAGTTGTAGTTGTAGTTTTGTTGTTTCGTTTGTGATTAAATTTTGAATTGTTTTATATTTTGAAATGTTGTGGCGATGATTTTTATCTTGTAATGACTTTTACTTTAGTTTTGGTTTCGGTTTTAGGGACTATCCTAAAGGTGTGGTTTTCATGCAACGAGTTGTTTATCATGCAAGAAAAGTAAGTGCGATGCGATTAAATAAATTACAATAAGGTAAATTGCAATAAAATAAAAGCGTACCTGGAGGGTCTTCCCGTCATCCCAAGCTGCACTTAAAACATAATTAGAATAATTAAGCATTTAAAGCAAGTTCCTAGGTAAAGCTAAGGGAAGGGTTATGGTTTTCTACCAAGTTCCTAATCCTATAGCTAGTCACCTCCTATGACGTCTAGGTTCTTGTATTTTGGTTTGAAGACGATTTTCTTCATCAAAGAACAACTAAGTTCAATTGTCCTTATAAATATCCTATCATATCGAGGAAGTGCTTAAGACGAATCTTAAACATCTTTTCAATATTTCTAGGATTGTTTTAAGTCCAAGAGAATTTAATTATACAAATGAATTAATCGTCCGGGAGTTCAAGTTTGTTGTCTTGCTCGATGAACTAGGACATTTGAATATCCTATAAGTGAAGTAACACTTCACTTAACGCTCCGTTTAGGAGTTATGACAACAAAAGCTTTCGAGGGTAAATGGATGTTCAAGTGGTTCATGATTTAATTTCGATTAATGGATTTAAGTTTGGAATAGTGTTCAAGTTGTTTTAGATTTATTTTTGAATTCTTTATGTCTTAGGTGATGTTATACTTAATTTAATTTAATTTGATGTAATTTAATTTAATGCGGTTTAATTTAATTTAATTTAAGTTAATTTAATATAATATGATTTAATTTAATTTAATTTAATTTAATTTAATTTAATTTAATTTAATTTAATTTAATTTAATTTAATTTAATTTAATTTAATTTAGTTTAATTTAATTTTTAATTTGATTTAATTTAATTTAATTTAATGAGTTTTAATTTAATTTAATTTAATTTAGTTTAATTTAATTTAATTTTTTAATTTTAATTTAATATTTTATTTTAAAAGGGTTTGATTTAAATAATTTAACTTTAATTTAATTTAATGATTAAGTCTTTTAGCATTTTAAATCTTAAGTTTGAATTATCATTTTAATTAGGAATTAAATATTATTGAGATGATTAATTTAGGGATCCTTAAATTAAAGAATAAATCTCTTCCTAATGACATCCCTATTTTAATAATTCCAAATTTATTATTCTTCCAAATTTAATTAATTATTTTAATTAAAGTTCATTTCAATTATTTTTGAATTGTTTAATAGGTTCCTACCCTTTAATTATTTAAATTTCAATCATCCAAATCAGATTAAGATCAAATATTTTACTCTTTCATTTTATTAAGCATAAAGTTTTAATTAAGGGTTAAAATTTTAATTACCATTTTGCCCTTCAAGCTTATTAATTTCATAACTCACTAAATTGAGCTCAAATGAATTTGAAATTTTTATGTGACTTCACTCATATGTAAATAAAGACATTAGAGGAAAAAATGTGATTTTTCTGTATTTAATTTATTTATGTAATTATTTTTGGTGGAAAATAGGGATTTCCAAGGAAAATTCAATAACATGACCAAGGGAAAGTTTCTGTTCTTAAAAAAATTATGGGACATTCCAAATGACCAGAGGACCACTTGGACCAATTTTGGTGATTTTTTGAATTATATTATTTTATTATAATTATTTTGAGTTTTGGAGTATTAATTAATTTAAAAATAAAATAAAGGTTGAAAAATGAATTTTATATTTTTCAAAAGTCTCTCTGGTATCAAGGAAATCAGAGAATCAATTTTTGTAATTTTCTGATTTTTCTTTGATTTATTAGAATTATTTTAATGGAAATGCTAGAAAATACATTTTTTTATTTTAAAATTACCCTAGGGCTTTAAAATTTAATAACTCATCATAGAGACCTAAGAAAAATATGGGGTTTGTTCCTAAGTGATTAAAATTCAAAATGTGACATTTTGGTGAATTTTATTATTTTTGTGATTTTTATTATTTTTTAATTATTAAAATATTAAAATAATACAAAAAATCAACTTTTTAAGAAAATTAAAATTTTAATTTTCTTAAATTCCCCTAATATCAGAGAGACTCCAAAACCAATTTGGTGAATTTTTGAAAAGTATTTTGAAAGTTATGAATTTTTAAAGTTTAAATTGGCTAAATGACCTAATCAACCCATTTAGTAGGGCTAACCAAGTCCAATTGACTTCAAACTTTTATGGTGGATTCCTTTGATCCTAAAGGTCAGTGGGGAATTGATTTCAAGTCAATTTGATGTATGATTAGCTCTAATTAATTAAAGAGCTATTTTGGGTGTTTAAGCCAATTAGGGTTTATTTCAAGTGGATTAATTCAAAACCTATTTTTCCTAGGGTCCTCTGGTCATAAGAAACATCACCAAATTTTCCTAGAATTTATTTCACAACATGCTAATTATTGGATTTAAAATACTCAAAACGAGTAACATGAATTTGAAAAATCAATAACTTCTCATAGGGATGGCCTACGACTTTGGAAAATTCGGGGAATGTTCCCAAATTCGGAGGCTTCAAAGCCCTATGGTCTCATGCCATGGTGAACTGTACACATGCATGGAGAATTGAAAATGTGCATACAGTAAATAAATCATTAAAAATAAAATACTTAATGAAATTAAATGACTTCTTTTCCACATTATTCTCCTCTGTTCACTGAGCAAGAGGGTATTTTTATTTTATTTTTCTAATTTTTCTTCACAAAGTTATGCATTTTTGAAGTTTAGGGAATTAAATAAATAAGAAAATACCCTAATTTTCTACTTATCCACGCGGCGCCGCGTCGACCTGAGCATCTCCGAAGCTCCGCGCGGCGTCTCCCGATTCGGCGCCGCCATCCGACTCGGCCGATTCGGGGCCTCGCGGCCACGTACCAACGTGCTCGTCCGACTCGATCCAGACCGTCCACTCGATACACGCTCGATCCGACGGTTCATGGTCATCGTCTACGACTGGTGTGCACCCGTGACCGTCAACCTTCTAACCCTAATTTCTCACTCGATTCTCAACGGATTTTCGTGTTCTTATGCTCTATGGATTCGTCTTGAGAAGACGTACACATCCATACGGTAAACATGTATTTAAATTGACTCAAATTAAATGGAGAATCTCTGTAAGCTCGGGAAGAAGAGTGAGTCCATACCTTTGCTCGGAGAAGTGAAGCTTCGATCCGAGAGTTGTGTCACCTTCGATTGGGTCCAAGCAAGCTCCGGATGAAGTCCTTGGCACAGTGAATTGTCTAACTATGAAAGTGACCACGGCCGATCACAAAGCTTGGAGGCTGGGACAAATGGGTGGCCTAGAGATGGGGCTTTCAGTGGGAAACTTCTCCTCTTGGTCTGGTGAAGGTGTAGGACCAGTCAATTTAGGGATTGATCCACTATGGAGAAGTGTCCTGGTTTTTGTGCTGAAGTTTGAGCTCAAAATTGAGCTCACTGGAGGGCATTGGGGCTGGAATCCAGTGGGGATCAAGTGCTCTATGTGTGGAGAGTGATCTGGAATGATTTTGGCAGAGTTTCCTTAAGGTTTGGTTCATCACCTCCCATGGCCGAGAAGGGGTGGTGTTTAAATAGGAGAGGGTGGAGGGCCTCCGTGGGGAGTTAGGGCTTGGGATCAGCTGCTCTTGGCAAGAGAAGAACAGCCATGGTGGCCATTGGGCATGGGGTAGCTTAGCAGGTGAGAATTCCAAGTTTGGGCTCACATGTGAGCTCTCGGCCTGGTGGTTTCCGGCGGCTGTGGTGGCTGGCCGGCCAGGGTCAGGTCACTGTTGTCATCGGGGAGGTCGTGCTGGGGCTTAGTGCGATCAATTGGCATTAGCCATGTGTAAAGGGCTTGGATTAAAATGGAATGGAGATAAGGTCACTTTGAGTTCAAATGGGTCAACCCACCATTTTGGGCTTGGTGCACCCTTCCAAGTTCTGATTTTGGGCTGGGAGGATCATGTGAGTCAACCTACCAAAGGTAGTGAAGTCCACATCAAAGATTAGGTGGCAAAGTGTGGTTTAGAGTGTATCATGTTTAAGGTAAAAAGGGCTTAAGAAAGGTTTAAGAAAGAGATCCCTTCTCTTGCCATTAGTGGTTTGGTGAGGTGGAAAGTGGATTCCATGGCTCTCCTGGCTCCTATGGGGCTCATGCATGGTTTCATGGCTCACCTTTGGCTTGGGGAAAAGCCAAGTCAATTTCACGGAAATGGGTTTAAGGAAATTTTGGCATTTTGATGGGAATTTGGCATATGGCTTGATTTGGATTTATTTTATCATGGATTTAGAACTTAGGAGATGGTCTTATCAAATGGATGATGATAGGGAATTGTCATGTGGGCTTTGGGCCCTTTTGAAATTATTTTTGATGGGCTTTTAGGAAGGCTAAGGGGATGGGCCTTTAGGTTTAAGAATGGATTCATGGATGGGAATTTTGTAGAAGTTTGGGCCAAATAATTGTTGGGTTTGGTTTAGGGATATGTCATGAGTGATTTGAAATGAGTTTAGAGTGATTTAAGTTTGAATGGGGTTGGATTTGGGCCTCTTTGGTGAATGGGCCCATATAGGTCAAATTGGGCTAACTTGGGCCAATGTTGGGTTAGGGTTGAAATTGATGTAAAATAAATGTTGGGAAATGTTTATGGGAGTGTTTCAAAGAGGTTTTGGCTTTGGTTGGGTTTTGATTTTGGGGTTTGGGCCTATTTGGGCTAGGTTTAGGTTTAGGTCAAAATTGGGCCTTTTAGCTTTGGGTTGAATTTGAGTGGGGTTTGGGTCTAAATTTTGGGCAAATCATGTTAGTGTTTTGTTTGTGGGAATGTTAGGAAAGGTTTAGAAAAGATTTGGGGTTAATTGGAGTTGAATTGGGTGAGTTTGGGCAAAGTTTGGGTCATGGGTCCAAATTGGGCTTTATGGTCCAAAATGAAATTGGGTCTAAATGCCAAACAAATTGGACTTGGATCTGGTCTAGATTTGTGTTGGGGATGTTGAATTGAAGTTTAGAATTGAATTGGACCAGAATTTGGGTCCATTGGGTAGGTTTGGTTTGACATTGGGTTCACTTTGGGTTAAAATGGGTCAAATTGGGGGTTTTGATAAAAGTGGGGTAAATTGACAAAATTGGCCCATGGTGTAGTTGAACAAAATGAAATTGGGAATATTTGGGATTTTCTGGAATTTTCGGGGAATTTTCTTAATTTTTGGATTTTTTTGGTTAAGAGGGTTATTTTGGGTATTTGGAGGGTATTGAGAGGTATTTTTGGAATTTTTGGTATTTTTGGCTATGAATGATCAATTTGAGTGGTGTGGGAATGTTTGGGATTGATTTTGAGGAATTTGGGTGATTTTGGAGAATTTTGAAAATTTTGGGTAATTTCAAGGGTTTTGGGTAGGCTAGGCGGGTGTAGGGTCCCCGTGGTCAAAAATTAGAAATTTGGCCAATTGAAGATTGGGTAAATGTAAGTGAAATGAAATCATTTTGGTTAAGCCATGAAGCCATGTTAAGCCTATATGAGCCATGAGAGGACTCATTTGAGGCATTCACTATGTTGTTCCTAACCCTCTTAGCCAAGGGCTTAGGGGTTAAGGACCATCCATGTGAATCACTTCATGAGTCAGGAGGTCAAGTTAGGTATGGGTGTGGTTTTAGGAGGTGTGTGAAAGTGTAGTGTATAAGTGTAGTGTGAGTGTAAGTCAGCCCTTTCACCAGACCAGGCCACCCAGGGCAGTCCTAAGGCCAAAGAGTCCTATAGGAACTCATCCTTTAAATTTCCACATTTGATTTCAACCCTCTAGGTGATTAGGGGTATACAATCAAGTTTGTGGAGTTTGCAGGGAGTTAAGAAGTGGTTTGAATTTCTACGTGGTAGGTCCCAATTCTAATCCTCTAGGATAGTCAAACGAAAAGCCTAAGGCTAGATCCTAAGTACTAAAAAGAATGAGAGAAGACCTCATCAAAAATGAGGTCAACAATAAACCCTGTTTAATGTTTTCATATTAAGCAGAGGAACTTTTCGGCAAATAAAATGGTTTCGCAAACCAAACGGATGTCACAAACCTTCTAGTTTATTTAATCGAGCCCCACTATCAAACAATGTGCCTATTCTTCGGAATGGACACGTGTTTCGTGGTGCAGTGCTCGTTTATATAAACTATTCGGGATGTGGGATCAGTTTGATTTCATATCTTAAAATCTTCAAATTTAAAAATTATTTTCAAAATCAAATACTACTTTTCAAATTATTTATTTAAATTAAAAATTCGCCGACAATTTCTGGCGACTCCGCTGGGGAAAATTCCTCTCTCCATTTTTAATCAGATAGTTCTGCTTTGAAAAATCGGTAGTGTATCCATGTCCCTAATGGATCAAACTACCCTTCTTTCCGTTGGAATACTATGTTCATTTCTACCTTGAACGAGTATAGCCAACATTCTCTCGGATTTAGGAGCCACTGTTTAGACACCCCTAAACAGAGAGGTTCCGAGATCCTTTTACCTCATTTCCGAGGTGGGGTGGACCCCCAATAGGTGTTAGTTTAGGAGTGGTCCTTCGAGTCGAGAAGTCTTGCATAAGACTTTCTTTTCCTTTCCAACTCTGAATCGGATTCATTACCTTCTCTACACCTTTGAACATTTCGTTCCTAATAAACAAACCCTCTAATGAATGACTCTTTTAACAAATAACTCTTTCTTATAAATACATGAACAAGAATGTGTTCGGACTCTTTTCAATTCCTTTCTTTTCGTCCTGATGAGAAGAAGCATAACTTGGGACTGACAATCAGATTCTACCTTACAGAAATGGAAGCCCCAAAGCTAATTTTCTCCTTCACCAACGGACTAGACTTCGCTGTTTACAAGGATGAGCTGCCCGACAATGGGATCATTCGGTTTGGACAAGGATTCGAGAACACAAATGTCAAGATCACTGACGTTACCCTTTTAGCACTGACAGATAAAGTATCTGAAACTGAAAGACCTTTGATCGAGTTCAACCTTAAGTCAACTCAAGAGTTTCCTCCTCTGCAAAGGATTCCAGCTGAGAGGAGTACCGCTGTCCATAAAAGGACCGTTATCTCTACCCCCACTGGTCTAGTCGTCTCTGCACCTACCCCGGCTTCCGCCAAACTGAAGGGGAAGGAAGTTCAAATTTGTAACGAGCATGTTACCGTGGAGGGTACAGATTTCCGTGCAAGACCTTCTGTTTTTGAAATTGGGTCCAAGCTTAAGGGTTCCACCCCTAACACGAACTCGGAGAAGAAACGAGCGGTGAAGATTGCCAGAAAGGCCAGATCTGCTGAAGTCGCTTTCTTAGAAGAAATCTCTGAGTACACACCACTACCTGAGTACATACCGTTGCCTGAGTATACACCACTTTTGGAAGGAAGTAGATTCCATCCCCTTTCCGCCGCAGCTGACGAGGAAAATGTCCGCAGGATTGCTTCTACATTACCTCGACCCGCATACTATAGCGACAACAGAAAGAAAAGGGCTAGGATTACACCATTTGCCCGACTACGGATCGTGATCGAGAAGTTAGCAAAGAAAGAGAAATGCCCTGTATTGGAGATTTTAAGAAGAATAGGACGGGTGCCGGCCAAATCCCATCTTGGGCCACGAGTAGAACCTGCTGTCGCTGCTGAAAAGCCGAATAAGAAGATAAAGGCTAGTCCACCTGTTGTTGTTTCAGGTTTACAGATCAGGGAGGATACCACCTTCCAAACATTCGGCACCGACAGACCATCTGGTCCTAGGCATTTTGCTGCTAGAAGGATGGTATGGCGTCCCACTACCGGCCAATTAAGACCGAAACAACGACTTGAGAAGGAAAGTCTCGTCAGGAGACTTGAGTCCGAAGAAAGCGCTACCGCAATGAAGGGACTCCCAAAAAGGAAACCCGACAGCCATCGCATGATAACTGTGAAACCACACCAAAAAGACCATTGGAAGACGCTATGGAAAAGCTAAGAACCGACATTCAACGATTAGCAAGAGAAAGAGAAGAAAAGTTTGGAGATGAAGTTGACTCGTCGGAGTTCATGGATGACGAATATGTGGAAATCAACATGGTTGAGACACGAGCATCGTCAGCTTCACAAGGTGCTCCGGCAGCTGCGGAAAGAGATGAACTGGAGGCATTAAGAGCACAAATTCAAGAAAAAGACGATACAATCTCTCAATTGGCAAAAAGAATGGAAGAGATGGCAGCAGCCCTAGCCACTCTTCAGAGTCAAGCTTAACCCCCAAGAGAAACGCCTCCAGAAGTTATTCATATTACAGACGGAGGAAAAGAGATTACATCCTTTAACGGAGACGATCAGCCAAAGAAAGATTCTACCCAGAACATGATTCCGGAAAAGGATATCAAGAGCATGGTGGAACAAAGAAATGCGAGAAGCCTTGGCACAATCAAAGAGCGGGACATCCATTCGGACGGGTAGACCTTACCCCAAAGAATTCGACGCTGTCCAATATCCGAAAGGCTTTGTACCACCTCTGTTCAATACCTTTGATGGAACCGGAAACCCTCGGCAGCATGTTTCACATTTTCGTGCCAGTTGTTGCAATGCCGGCGGAAGTGATGCCTTACTCTTTAGACAATTTGTCAGCAGCCTGTCAGGGATCGCCTTTGATTGGTATGCTGAATTACCAAACGGCTCGGTGAAGACATTTTCAGAATTAGAGAACCTCTTCATCAAGCGATTTGTCGGAGCTCAGCACCACATCACTATAGGTGATTTAGTGGTAGAGAAGCGAAGCCGAACGAAACTTTGGTGGATTACATACTTCGATGGAGGAATCTAAGTATGAAGTGTGAGCCACAGCCTACAAGAACGAGCATGCGATCGGCATTTTACTTAAGAGCATTCATGGCCCGATAGCACTTCTCCTCAAGGGATTTACTATTAAGACTTTCGAGAAGTTGTTAAGCAAGGCCGGAAGTTTGCAAGAGGAGGCGAAGCAATTAAGTTTCACCAACAAAACAGACAAAGAAGCCCGTGAAAACTTTTGAAAAGAAGTCTGGGATCATCGCAACAGTCGATAAAGGCAAGCAGCCGATACAAATACCGTCAGAACGGCCGCAGCAACCTCAACAGAATTACCAGCAACCCCGACCCAGCTATCAGTCATCTCAACAGTATGAACAACCGCCTCGTCCACAACGTACGTTAAGGGAGCTTCTGAGCAGGGAGTATCCATTCAAGAATGAGGTAGTGCCGAAAATGTTCCGCAGTCTGATGAAGACTCCAGATTTCCAGCTGCTGGAGCCTAAGAGACCAGAAGAAGTCGACAAGAAAGGTGATCCCAACTTTTGCCTTTACCACCGGATGCTTGGACACAAGATAGAAAATTGTATTACCTTCAAAAGTTAGCTCAACGACAATCTTCGAAAAGGGAACATAACAATCCCGAAGGAATACATGAAGGAACCCCAGAAAGGAGGTTCCGTCAATGTTATCTCGACGGATTTCATTGTTCCGATAGATCCCTATGCGACTGATGATGGATGGACTACCGCTTGGACAAAGTCTTTTTTGGATCACATCCAAACCACTTCGGTGCGAGCCTCAATTCAAAGTTCGAAACCTGTCGAGTCGGCACTATCACTTGCGATAGAAGAACCACCTCAACAAGAGACAATTGAAGAAAAGAAGAAAATTGATGAAGAAGAGAAGATCGAGGCTCCTGAGGCTAGACTAGGGGCTACTTATCCTAGGATAGTTGTTTCCGATTCGGGGGAGAAATCCCTCGAACCTCTGACTCTATATGATTATTTGCTCACTCCTGTGGGATCTTATAATGATGAGGGTTATGGCGTTGGCTACGTTTTGACTGTTTCTAACGATTACGTAACTAGAGACAATCAACCTAATCCGGACGTCGATTCCGATACAAATAACAATTCTCAAATCATACACAATCTCGACGATCACAATGACAAAGAAGACATCCACCAAGGAGGCTACGAAAGTTCAACAAGCAACGAATCTATTTGCGAGTTCCGAGGAGCTCCAGTCACAATAGAGTTAGAGCCTTCAGACTCCGAAGCTAATCCGAAGAACCCGTCATTCGGATTCGAAGGAGACACCAAGAAACACAATACTAGATTCGAAGAAATCACGAAGTCAACTTAAGAAGTGGAAGAGTTCTACCTCCGAGAATGGGTCCAAAGGACAAAGGAAAGCGTGTGGTTGTTCGAGAAGAACCAACCCCGGCGAAGAAATAACCATTCGGGAAGAAAACGGGACACATGAAAATAAAGTGGACTACAACGTGCTAGCCTCATCTTAGGAAACTACCGACCAAACCGAGCATCTACGACGCTCTCATCTTATCAAAGGAGATGAGAGAAGCTCGATCAAGGCCCTACTTGATCCGGAAATTTGCTTAGCTCAAATGACCGGAGATTCCTTAGATGAGGTTTGTTCGTTAAAAGAACGAGCGAGGTGTTACCTTCACTGACAATGACCTACTCGGGACGCGAGACCACAACCGACCGTTGTACATTTCAGTTACAATTGGGAAGTTTACACTCTCCAGAATATTGGTGGATCCAGGAGCATCAATCAATATAATGAACCTTCGAACGCTAGCATACTTGGAAATTGATGCTTGCGAGCTCGAAGCAGACAAAATGCTATTAGGATTCAACCAGATAGGAGAAAGAGCCCTCGACTTAATAACACTGCTAATGAAGACCGGTGACTTAGCAAAGACAACCGCGAAATTTCACATAATTGATTCGAAACGTCATTCAATGCTCTACCGAGCCGACCATGGATACATGAAAACCGGATGGTACCATCATCTCTACATCGGTGCATCAAATACTACGATGGAGGGGAACGAGTGCATCAAAGGTGACTTACAACCATTCTCCGTACATGAAATTGGAATCCATGAAGATGCAGCTTATTACGCACCCCCGAAGAAAATAATCTTCTCTAGAGATACCATAACAAATGAAGCAAAGGAAGTTCGGGATGACGAAGAACCTGAAGTTCTAGTCCAACAGTCACTCACCACTCCTTTACAGCGAGATGGTGAAGGTTTCTCCACAACTCGCATCCGAGGTCGAGGTCGGGGACGAGGTCGTGGCGTAGACGTTAGGACGATTGGACGGAGGAAACCAGCCATCAATGTTGATTGGGAAGATAGTTCTGAAGAAGAAAAAGAAATCAAGCAAGAAGCAGCGACAATAAGTCGAAAGAAGCCGCAATTCAGGTTCTCTCTCGAAGATGAAAAGAACGAAGAATATAAATCGATGTACGAGAAGATTAACCACTATGTACATACTATGACTCTGACCCCGATCCATTCTAATAAGATCAAGGGTATGGTGGTCAAAGAGGTACGTAGCGGCGGTGCGAAGCCAATCAAATTCTACCGTGGTGCTCCTTCCTCCAAAACTGAAAATAATGTACAACTTGAAGATGCTACTTCATCAGAATTAATGGAATTACC
Source organism: Papilionanthe hookeriana x Papilionanthe teres (assembly GCA_022702705.1). NCBI lineage: Eukaryota > Viridiplantae > Streptophyta > Magnoliopsida > Asparagales > Orchidaceae > Papilionanthe > Papilionanthe hookeriana x Papilionanthe teres. Next base: position 23,661,221 of record CM040424.1, on the reverse strand, counting down.
TTTTGAGTGGTACTCTCCCTGTGTTCAAAATTTAATTCAGCGTGGTTTCTTACCTCGACAATGGACGAAAGGTCAATCACAACATTTTGAAAATTTATGGAATAACTCCGGTCGTCGACCCAATTTAAAGCATGGTCTCAGATTCGGCACAGTAGGATCAGTTGATGATACTGAATTTTGCTTGGTTGTCACTTGCGAGTCTAATGAAAACTGCATGGAAGCTACGAGAAGAACTTGAAGATTTACAAATTGGAAACGCTCCACCGGAGTTCGAAGAAGAGATCAAATCTACAATAGATGAGTTAACGTAAGTTAACTTAGGTACTAGCAAAGAGCCTAGACCTACCTTTGTTAGCTCCTTACTCAATAAAGAAGACTCCGAAGAAATAATCAAGTTATTAATGGAATTTAAAGAATGTTTTGCTTGGAGCTACGATGAGATGCCAGGATTAGCTCCAGAGGTCGCAGTCCATAAGCTAGGAGATCCTACTTCTGTTCCAGTCAGACAAGGTTCCAGAAAAATGCGTCTAGAAATCAAACAACAAGTCATAGCCGAAGTTAAAAAGCTAATAGACGCTAAATTTGTCCGTGAAGAACAATACCCGACTTGGTTAGCCAATGTGGTACCGATCGGGAAGAAGAATGGTCGGATCGGAATTTGTGTGGATTTCGAGAGATTTAAACAAGGCATGTCCAAAAGATGAATTCCCTCTACCGATCCCGTAATTAATGATCGACATTGCTTCAACACATGAAATATTCTCATTCATGGATGGATCTTCGGGATACAAACCGGATAAAAATGCCTCCGGAAGATGAAAAACTTACATCATTCGAACGCCGATCGAGTATATTGCTACACAAGTGATGCCATTCGGATTGAAGAACGCAGGAGCAACCTACCAGAGAGCGATGACAAGAATTTTTGATGATCTCATCCACAATCAAGTCGAATGCTATGTGGATGATGTGGTCATCAAAAGCAAAGTAAAGGAAAATCACCTGTATGATTTGAGAATTGTTTTCGAACGATTAAGACAATTTAACCTTAAGATGAATCCCTTAAAATGCACCTTCGGCGTCACCTCCGGAAATTCTTAGGATTCGTTGTCCGACATCGTGGAATTGAAATCGACCCGGAAAAGATTAAAGCTATCTTAGAAATGCCACCTCCCAGAACTTTAAAACAACTACGATCTTTTCAAGGGAAGTTGGCATATCTTCGACGCTTTATCTCGAACTTGTCAGGTAGGTGATAGCCTTTCTCGGCATTAGTTAAAAAGGACGCCAAATTTATTTGGGAAGAGAAATGCCAGAGGGACTTCGAGGACATTAAACAATATTTAATGACACCTCCTGTCTTAGCAGCCCCAGTCTTAGGTAGACCATCGATACTTTATACCGCGGCTTTAGACGACTCTCTCGAGCCCCGTTAGCCTGAGTCAATGATGAGGGTAAAGGAAATGCTCTTTACTACCTAAGCCGTCGTTTACTTCCAACGGAAATAAAGTATCCTCCAATTGAAAAGCATTGTTTGGCCCTGATCTTCGCCGCTCAAAAGCTCAAGCACTACATGCTTTCTCATAAGGTCAACCTGATCTCGAAATTTAATCCATTGCAATACTTGATGACCCGTCCGACGCTTTCTGGCAGACTTGCCAGGTGGTCAATGATATTATTGCAATTCGATATAACTTTCATGCCTCTTCGTGCCGTAAAGGGATAAGTCCTAGCAGACTTCCTCGCAAAGCACACCCTTTGCGAGCGGAATCTCCTCTCAATGAAGACTTGCCAGATGAACAAATAATGAGCCTAGAAGACCCTGATGATCGACGTTGGGAATTATATTTTGACGGAGCATCTTCAGCACACAAAGATGAAGAATCGCAAGTAATAGTGCCCAGTAAGGCAAGAATCGGACTAATCTTTATAACACCGGAGCGGGGGATGTTAAGATACTCCTACCACTTAACAGAGCTGTGTACAAACAACGAAGCAGAATACGAAGCTCTCATAACAGGACTAGAATTAACTATTCAAATGGGGATAACCAACATCAACATCTACGAGGATTCACAGTTAATCATTCAATAGATCGCCGGACAATACAGAATTTTAAAGCCAAGACTCGAGCAATACTTCCAGTATGCCATGAAACTGTTGGAACAGATTCCGAATGTGACGATCTACAAAATTCTCAGGAAAGAAAATGCTTTAGCAGATGCGTTAGCCCGCCTCGCAAAAGAATTTGCTCGCTTGCAAGATGAATCGATGGAAGTGTCGGTTCACGGACGTCGGGTCCTATCACGGCTCGACATAGACACAATACACAAATTAGAAAAAGAAGAAGAATCGGTTGCAACAGATGATGGAAAACACCGAAGATTGGCGACGACCATTAATAACTACCTGCAAACAGGAAAACTACCGGACGATAGGTCGTTAGCCCATCGGATCAAGAAAAGAACTCCGTCCTACGCATTAATAAATAACACGTTATACGGAAGGTCTTTCGATCAAATGTGGCTAAGATGCCTAAGCGGGTCCGAGGCCCGTGAAATTGTTAAAGAGGTGCATTCGGGACTCCGTGGTGCTCACCGGTCGTGTTCGAAGATGAAAATGAAAATTAAAAGACTAGGGTACTACGGCCCTCGATGATGACCGATCGCATGAAAATCGCCAAGAGCCGTCACCAATGCCAAGTGCACGGAGTGGTTCTACACCAACCTCCAAATGTGCTACATCCGACAATTGCGTCGTGGCCATTTGAATGTTGGGGCACGGATATAGTGGGTCCAATAGAACCACCATCTTCAAAAGGACATCGCTTCATTCTTGCGGCTACGATTACTTTTCCAAGTGGGCGAGAGCGGTTCCACTCGTAGAAGTGAAAGCACATCACGTGCTACAATTTTTCAAGAACCAAGTTGTCTACCGTTTCGGAGTGCCGCGCGAGATCATCTCGGAAAATGGGTCGGCATTCGAAGCACGCAAATCAACAATTTTGTCGGGAGACACGGAATCGACCGGCGGTATTCAACAATTTACTACTCAAGAGCAAACGGCTCGGTCGAGGCTTTTAATAAAACTCTCGTTCAAATTTTAAAGAAAACTTTGGACGATAATAAGAGAGATTGGCACGAGAAGTTATTCGAAGCCTTATGGGCCTACCGGACAACCTTCAGAACTCCCACTCAAGCTACACCTTACGCTCTGGTGTATGGGTCTGAGGTCGTGTTACCCTTAGAGGTCCAGGCTTCCTTCACTCGGAATTGCGATTGCAAACAAGATCACGACGGAAGAGAATGCCAAATTACGACCGGAGGAATTGGAAAGCTCTGGAAGGGAAAAGACTCGCAGCGCGAGCAGAATTTAGAACTATACCAAGCTAAGATGGTTCAAGCCCATGACAGACTGGTCCGCCCAAGAACTTTCAAAGTTGGTGACTTAGTTCTCGTTCTCAAGAGACCTATCTTTGCACACCGCAAGATAGGAGGAAAATTTGAACCTACTTGGGAAGGGCCGTTCGTGGTTGAGGCAGTCTACTCAGGAGGCTCCTACCAGCTAGTGAATTGCCAAGGAGAACGACATATGCTTCCGATCAACGGACGATACTTGAAAAAGTATTACGCTACCTGATGTTTCGAAGGAATGAATTTTTCATCCCTAGAAGCACGGGTGAAGTAATTACTTATGACTGGGTCCGAACCCAAAAATAATAAAAAATGTGCTAAAATAAATAAAATCATGATAATAAAATTTTCCTTGTTTTCTCTTCCATATCAAAATCTCTTTCCTGATCTTATCCCACTTCATTCTTGTTGAATTTAAAAATACAAAAGTAATAAAAAAAACTCTCTGTCTTTAATAAATATTTTCTTAATGTTCTTGTTCTTAGTACAGCCCCTGATCCTTTTCCTTGTCTTTTCGCAGGGAAATGTCGAACGGGCGGTTGGTCCTGAACTTCAGAAATGGCGTAAGCCTTGCACTCGACAAAAAGTGGGTGAAAGATGGAGCGATAATAGAGATTGACTAAGACTTCGCACCAGTAGGCCTGCAATACGAGGAAGGTGACTGGGTCCCGATTGACCGAGAGGAACCGCCTGATCGGACGATAATGAAAGTGGGTGGCCCAAGCCACCAATCCGACGACGAAGAAAAGAAAAATAAACACCGAAGAAGACAAGAGAATCAAGTCCGTAGTCGCTACGGCGAGAGGGCGGGCTTTTCGGCGCCGCACCCACGTAAATTCGGGAAGTACGAAGAGCTACTCTCACGACGAACTCGGCGAAGAAATAAAAATCGCCGTATCCGCAAGATGTTAACTAAACTAGCGGCGGACCGGCGCGACGAGGCGATTGCTACTTGCCGGTACATATACTTCGAGGATACCGGTTCGCCGGGAACCTGAAGAAAGGAGGATAGCTCCGAGGATAACAGAAGAGACCAGGGAAATCTCAAAAAGATCAGAAGAAGCAAGGCTACCACACCACCAGATAAAGCCACCAGTAATGCATGACCTTGTTGCAGAAGCAACCCCGGAGGATGTCCCGACAGAGACCATCCCCGAGGAGCCGAGGTATGCGGGAGAACGCGAAGGGATTGAGCCATATATCCCACAAGTACGTCACCGGGCCTCGCCATTTACGGATTATTCCGGAATACGAGTTAGAAAGAATGCGGAATGTCGAGAAGCAAACTTTTGAATACTTCGAGAGAATCGGAGGCGGGAGGATCAATATACTAGAAGGCCTCGAGCTACATACATACGTGTTTTCGGAATAAGAACAACAACAAATCGTGGACTCGCATCCGGGATTTGAAAAGAATGGGCCGAGCGGGCCGCCTAAGAGAAAACACTTACTCGGAACCCGGAGATGGATGCCGGGGAAAGGGAGAATTACAATACAATGTGGATGCTTGCTACAACTTCGCGGAAGACAGGAAGGGAAACCCACCGGGGATACTCCGTCATGGCCAGGTGGATCCAATGCCATTAGTCATCAAAAGGATGGTAAAAAGAATAATAGCATGGAGGGTACTGCCAGCAGATTGCATACCCAACAATTGCATCATTAACATTTACAAGAAGGGTGACTGCATACCCCCGCACATAGATCACCACGACTTTGTCAGACCTTTCTGCACAGTTTCTTTTTTGAACGAGTGTAATATCATGTTCGGATCTGACCTCCGGATAGCAGGCCCAGGTGAGTTCCGAGGGCCAGTAAAGATACCATTACCGGTAGGTTTCGTCATGATACTAAAAGGCAACGGAGCAGATGTCGCTAAACATTGCATACCGGGAGTACCAATGAAGCAGATATCAGTTACTTTTAGAAAGATGAATGACAGGAAAGCACCTTACCACTTCCAGCCAGACCCGGAGCTAGAGAGCCTCCGGCCTTACGAGCTTGAGTTACATGGAAAATATCACACCTCCAACGTACATCCATACGGCATCCTTGCCAAGGATGACTTGGAAGGTGATGTTATCGACCATGTACCTCACTATTCGAACATGGATTTTTGACAGATACCTTTTTGGATGGATCAACAAAGATCATACATAGTCCGTTTTGAGTCTATATGGATTGTATGAGATGTATTCCAGATCGAGTTGTATGATGTATCTTCAACATGATTGGAATGAAAGTGACCATGTCACATTTTTTGGCCTTCACCTCTTTTGTGCAAGTTGATTGGGAAACGCCATTAAAGTTAAATGAACTTCGAACAAAGAACAGAAAAGAAACAAAAAAGAATAAAATAAAACTTTCCTTAAAAATCTAAAAAAAATGATGGACTCCAAATTCACATGAACATTAAATGAACGATAAATCATTAAAGAATAAACAAAATGAACACAAATTTCAAATCAAATCTCAATCAAATTCAAATTCAACCTTCCAGATCTCAAATCAAATCTCAATCAAATTCAAACTCAACCTTCCAAATCGGAAATCCAATCCGTTCTACTCTCTCCTTTGTCTGGGATGGAAGCGGTCGATTCCATTGACATGGAGCCACGAGGTTTTTGATTCGGATCTAGTGGCGAGGAATAATATCCAATCCAAACCAGCAACCTTCGATCAACTTTTTGAGTGGGATATGTAGCATCTACATATTCCCTCCTAATTTGTTTCTTTCCACAAAAATCTTTCACAACTTTCATGAAATTCTCGAAACACCAAAATTCCACACTTTTCAAATCAACACTACAAATCTTTGCAAAATTGATTACCATTCAAAATCAAAATTTTGGGGTTGAGGATTTTACATCCGAGACTGCATTGATTTAGGTTCTTTCCCTATCGCAATGAAATACATCAAAATCAAACTTTTAAGGTTGAGGATTTTACATCCGAGACTGCATTGCTTTAGGATTCTTTCCCTATCGCAATGAAATACATCAAAATCAAACTTTTGGGGTTGAGGATTTTACATCCGAGACTGCATTGCTTTAGGTTCTTTCCCTATCGCAATGAAATACATCAAAATCAAACTTTTGGGGTTGAGGATTTTACATCCGAGACTGCATTGCTTTAGGTTCTTTCCCTATTGCAATGAAATACATCAAAATCAAACTTTTGGGGTTGAGGATTTTACATCCGAGACTGCATTACTTTAGGTTCTTTCCCTATCGCAATGAAATACATCAAAATCAAACTTTTGGGGTTGAGGATTTTACATCCGAGACCGCATTGCTTTAGGTTCTTTCCCTATCGCAATGAAATACATCAAAAAATCAAACTTTTGGGGTTGAGGATTTTACATCCGAGACTGCATTGCTTTAGGTTCTTTCCCTATCGCAATGAAATACATCAAAATCAAACTTTTGGGGTTGAGGATTTTACATCCGAGACTTCATTGCTTTAGGTTCTTTCCCTATCGCAATGAAATACATCAAAATCAAACTTTTGGGGTTGAGGATTTTTACATCCGAGACTGCATTGCTTTAGGTTCTTTCCCTATCGCAATGAAATACATCAAAATCAAACTTTTGGGGTTGAGGATTTTACATCCGAGACTGCATTGCTTTTGGTTCTTTCCCTATCGCAATGAAATACATCAAAATCAAACTTTTGGGGTTGAGGATTTTTTACATCCGAGACTGCATTGCTTTAGGGTCTTTCCCTATCGCAATGAAATACATCAAAATCAAACTTTTGGGGTTGAGGATTTTACATCCGAGACTGCATTGCTTTAGGTTCTTTCCCTATCGCAATGAAATACATAAAAAAATCAAATTCTTGGGGTTGAGGATTTTACATCCGATACTGCGTTGCTTTAGGTTCTTTCCCTATCGTAATGAAATACATCAAAATCAAACTTTTGGGGTTGAGGATTTTACATCCGAGACTGCATTGCTTTAGGTTCTTTCCCTATCGCAATGAAATACATCAAAAAATCAAATTCTTGGGGTTGAGGATTTTACATCCGATACTGCGTTGCTTTAGGTTCTTTCCCTATCGCAATGAAATACATCAAAATCAAACTTTTGAGGTTAAGGATTTTACATCCAATACCGCATTGCTTTAGGTTCTCTCCCTATTGCAATGAAGCACACCAAATCAAACTTTTGAGGTTAAGGATTTTACATCCAATACCGCATTGCTTTAGGTTCTCTCCCTATTGCAATGAAGCACACCAAATCAAACTTTTGAGGTTAAGGATTTTACATCCAATACCGCATTGCTCTGAGTTCTTTCCTCATTGTAATGGTTCAATCCAATCAATTCAATTTTCTTTTGAGGTTGAAGATGTTACATCTAAAACCTCAAAATTTCAATTTTCATTTCAAGTTCAAATCCCTTCAAATTAATTTTAACAAAACTTCAATCTAAATTAAAACTCAAGCTAAATCTAAACTTACACATCAAAATTTAAACTAAAACAACATGAAATCTAAATTGAAATTCCCCCAGATCATGTGATTTGGGATTCACCTCCATTTCCTTTCCCCAGCGAGAGTTCAGGAATCTCCAGTCTCAGAGATATACTTGACACTCCCCAGCGGAAATTCTTCTACTTCGTCCTAAGTTTGTCACTTGGACATCTGTGTTGGTTTTGTTGATCTTTTCGGTCAACGCCAATACGCGCGGTGTGCTTGGTTAGTACACCACATCTATTGGGGGTCCATTTGTTGACCTCATTTTTGATGAGGTCTTCTCTTCTTCTTTTTAGTACTTATGATCTAGCCTTAGGCTTTTCCTTTGACTATCCTAGAGGACTAGAAATGGGACCCACCACTTAGAAATTCAAACCACTTCTTAACTCCCTGCAAACTCCACAAACTTAATTGTAGACCCCTAATCACCTAGAGGGTTGAAATCAAATGAGGAAGTTTAAAGGATGAGTGCCTATAGGACTCTTTGGCCTTAGGACTGCCCTGGGTGGCCTGGTCTGGTGAAGGGGCTGACTTACACTCACACTACACTTATACACTACACTTTCACACACCTCCTAAAACCACACCTATACCCAACTTGACCTCCTGACTCATGAAGGTGATTCACATGGATGGTCCTTAACCCCTAAGCCCTTGGCAAGCAGGGTTAGGAACAACATAAGTGAATGCCTCAAATGAGTCCTCTCATAGCTCATATAGGCTTAACATGGCTTCATGGCTCAACCAAAATGATTTCATTCCACTTACATTTACCCAAATCTTCAATTTTCCAAATTTTTAATTTTTGACCCCGGGGACCCTACACCCGCCTAGCCTACCCAAAACCCTTGAAATTACCCAAAATTTTCAAAATTCTCCAAAATCACCCAGATTCCTCAAAACCAATCCCAAACATTCCCAAATCACTCAAATTGATCATTCATAGCAAAAAATACCAAAAATTCCAAAAATACCTCCCAATACCCTCCAAATACCCAAAATGCCCCTCTTAGCCAAAAAATCCAAAAATTCAGAAAATTCCCAGAAAATTCCAGAAAATCCCAAATATTCCTAATTTCATTTTTTCCAACTACACCATGGGCCAATTTTGTCAATTTACCCCACTTTTGTTAAAATCCCCAATTTGACCCATTTTAACCCAAAGTAAACCCAATGTCAAACCAAACCTACCCAATTGACCCAAATTCTGGTCCAATTCAATTCTAAACTTCCATTCAACATCCCCAACACCAATCTAGACCAAATCCAAGCCCAATTTGATTGAAATTGGAATCCAATTTCACTTTTGACCTTAAATCCCAATTTGGACCCATGACCCAAACTTAGCTCAAACTCACCCAATTCAACAACAATTAACACCAAATCCTTTCTAAACCTTCCCTAAAATCCCCACAAACAAAACACTAACATGATTTTCCCAAAATTTAGACCCAAACCCCACTCAAATTCAACCCAAAGCTAAAAGACCCAATTTTGACCTAAGCCCAAACCTAACCCAAATAAGCCTAAACCCCAAAATCAAAACCCAACCAAAGTCAAAACCTCTTTGAAACATTCCCATAAACATTTCCCAACATTAATTTTACATCAATTTCAACCCTAGCCCAACATTGGCCCAAGTTAGCCCAATTTGACCTACATTGGCCCACTTACCAAATAAACCCAAATTCAAACCAATTTAATTCCAAATCACACCAAATTGACTCCAAACCATTCATGAAACATCCCTAAACCAATTGCAACATTTATTTGACATGGTCCTTCACAAAATTTTCACCCAAATGCCCATCCTAAAATAAAAAACCCACTTCCCTAAATCACTTTAAAAGCCCATCTAAAACCATTTCAAAGAGCCCAAAATCTACCCTAAAGCCTGAGATGACATTTTCATTTGCCATCCATTTAATCAAAGTCATTCCCTAAGTTCCAATCCCATCATCAAATGATTCCAAATCAAGCCTCATGCCAAATCACCCCTAAATGCCAAAATTCACAAAATCCTTCTCCATGAAAGTTGACTTAACTTTTCCCAAGCCAAATGGAGCCATGAAGCCATGCATGAGCCACATGGGAGCCATGAGAGCCATGGAATCTACTTTCCACCTCACCATACCCAAGATGGCAAGAGGAGGAGGCCCTTTCCATATTCTCTTAATGGAGATTAGCCACTTCCATGACTCCACTAAACCATGCTTAAACTTAATTGTACTTGGATGGTGACCCTTCCCCACTAATTAAGCTGACCTAAACCACTTTATCTTTAGCCCAAACTAGCCATGGGATGGTGCACCTAGCCCAATCCATGCATTTGACCAAATTTAGCCAAAATATACCCTTACCCCATTCTACTTTGATTCAAACACTTTACACATGTCCAAGCCCAATTGCCTTCACCAACTTCAAGCCCTGGACCTCCTGACCCTGAGGGTGACCCATGCCTGCCGGCCAGCCACCTGGGCCGCCGGAAAACGCCATGGCCGAGACATGGGAAGGAGCCAAGCATTGAAATTCCACCTTGCTGAGTTGTCCCATGCCTAGTGGCCATTGCAGCTGTTTTTCCCTTGCCAAGAGCAAGTCGATCCCGATCCCTAACTCCCCCGGGAGGCCCTCCAGCCTCTCCTATTTAAACACCACCTCTCTCGGCCATGGAAGTGGTGTTGAACCAACCTTAAGGAAACTCTGCCAAAATCATTCCATACCACTCTCCACACATAGAGCACTTGATTCCCACTGGATTCCAGCCCCAATTCCCTCCGAATCGAGCTCAATTTTGAGTTCAAATTTCAAAGCACAAAAACCAGGACACTTCTTCACGGTGGACCAATCCCCAAATTGATTGGTCCTACACCTTCACCGGACCAAGAGAAGAAGTTTACCGGCAAAAGCCCCCTCACCGTGCCGACCATTGCTTCCGACCTCCAAGCTTTGTGATCGAGCTTGGTCGAAATCTTACCTAGACAATTCACCAGGCCAAGGGACTTCATCTGGAGCTTGCTTGGACCCAATCGAAGGTGACACAACTCTCAGATCGAAGCTTCACTTCTCTGAGCAAAGGTATGGACTCACTCTTCTTCCCGAGCTTACGGAGATTCTCTATTTAAGTTGAGTCAATTTCAATACATGTTTACCAGTATGGATGTGTTCGTCTCTTCAAGACGAATCCATAGAGCATAAGAACACAAAAATCCGTTGAGAATTGAGTGAGAAATTAGGGTTAGAAGGTTGACGGTCACGGGTTCACACCAGTCGTAGACGATGACGAGGAGCCGTCGGATTGCGCGTGTATCGAGCGGACGACCAGGATCGCGCCGGACGGAGCAACGGAACATGAACCGCGGGGCCCTGGAGCACTGATTCGGATGGCGACACCGAATCAGAAGACGACGCGTGGAGCTTCGGAGATGCCTAGGTTGAGCTGGCGCCGCGTGGATAAGTAGGAAATTAGGCTATTTTTCTATTTATTTAATTCCCTAAACTTCAAAAATACATAACTTTGTGTAGGAAAATCAGAAAAATAAAATAAAAATACCCTCTTGCTCAGTGAACAGAGGAGAATAATGTGGAAAGGAAATCATTTAATTTCATTGAGTATTTGATTTTTAATAATTTATTTACTCTCTGCATATTTTCAATTCTCCATGCGTGTATACAATTCACCATGGCATGAGACCATAGGGCTTTTGAAGCCTCTGAATTTGGGAACATTCCCCGAATTTTCCAAAGTCGAGGCCATCCCTATGAAGAGTTATTGATTTTTCAATTCTAGGTTACTATTCTGAGTATTTTAATTCTAATAATTAGCATATTATGAAATATATTCTAGGAAAATTTGGTGATGTTTATTATGACCAGAGGAGCCTAGGAAAAATAGGTTTTGAGTTAACTCACTTGGAATAACCCTAATTGGCTTAAACAACCAAAATGGAGCTTTAATTAATTAGAGCTAATTATACATCAAATTGACTTGAAATCAATTCTCCACTGATCTTTAGGATCAGAGGAACCCACCATAAAAGTTTGAAGTCAATTGGACTTGGTTAGCCCTATCAAATGGGTTGATTAAGTCATTCAGCCAAAATTAAACTTAAAAAATTCATAACTTTCAAAATACTTTTCAAAAATTCACCAAATTGGTTTTGAAGCCTCTCTGATATCAGAGGAATTTAAGAAAATTAAAATTGCAATTTTCTAAAAAAAGTTGATTTTTTTGCATTATTTTAATATTTTTAATAATTAAAAAATAATAAAAATCACAAAAATAAGAAAATTCACCAAAATGTCACATTTTGAATTTTAATCACTTAGAACAAACCCCATATTTTTCTTAGGTCTCTATGATGAGATATTAAATTTTAAAGCCCTAGGGTAATTTTAAAATTAAAAAAAATGTATTTTCTAGCATTTCCACTAAAATAATTATAATAAATCAAAGAAAATCAGAAAATTATAAAAATTGGTTCTCTGATTTCCTTGATATCAGAGAGATTTTTGAAAAATATAAAATTCATTTTTCAACCTTTATTTTATTTTTAAATTAATTAATACTCCAAAACTAAAAATAATTATAATAAAAAGAATATAATTCAAAATATCACCAAAATTGGTCCAAGTGGTTATCTGGTCATTAGGAATGTCCCATAATTTTCTTAAGGACAGAAACTTTCCCTTGGTCATGTTATTGAATTTTCCTTGGAAATCCTTATTTTCTACAAAAAATAATTACATAAATAAATTAAATACAGAAAAATCACATTTTCTCCTCTAATGTCTTTATTGACATATGAGTGAAGTGACATAAAAATTTCAAATTCATTTAAGCTCAATTTAGTGAGTTATGAAATTATTAAGCTTGAAGGGCAAAATGGTAATTAAAATTTTAACCCTTAATTAAAACTTTAGGCTTGATAAGATGAAATAGTAAAATATTTGATACTAATCTGATTTGGATGATTAAAATTTAAATAATTAAAGGGTAGAAACCTACCTAATAAATTTAAAAATAATTAAAATAAAACCTTAATTACATAATTAGTTAAATTTGGAAGAATAATGAAAAATTGGAATTATTAAAATAGGGATATTATTAGGAAGAGATTTGTTCTTTAATTTAAGAATCCCTAAATTAATTACCTCAATAATATTTAATTCCTAATTAAAATGATAATCCAAATTTAAAATTTAAAATGCTAAAAGATTTAATCATTAAATTAAATTAAAGTTAAATTATTTAAATTAAATCCTTTTAAAATTTCAATTAAATTAATACTTTAACAATTAAAATTAAATCATTTTTAAAACATAAAAAAATAAAATATTAAATTAAAATTAAAAATAAAATTAAATTAAAATCTAAAATAAAAATTAAATTAAAATTAAAGTTTAAATTAAATTAAATTAAATTAAATTAAATTTAAATTAAATTAAATTAAATTAAATTAAAATCTAAAATTAAATTAAATTAAATTAAATTAAATTAAAACACATTAAATTAAATTAAATTGAATTAAATTAAAACATATTAAATTAAATTAAATTAAATTAAATTAAATTAAATTAAATTAAATTAAATTAAATTAAATCATATTAAATTAAATTAAATTAATTGAAATTAAATTAAATCACAAATCACTTGAACATCCATTTGCCCTCGAAAGCTTTTGTTATCATAACTCCTAAACGGAGTGTTAAGTGAGGTGTTACTTCATTTGTAGGATATTCAAATGTCCTAGTTCACTGAGCAAGATAACAAAACCTGAACTCCCGGACGATTAATTCATTTGTATAATTAAATTCTCTTAGACTTAAAATAATCCTAGAAATATTGAAAAAATGTTTAAGATTCGTCTTAAGCACTTCCTCGATATGATAGAATGTTTATAAGAATAATGAAACTTAATTATTCTTTGATGAAGAAAATCGTCCTTAAACCAAAATAAAAGAACCTAGACGTCATAGGAGGTGACTAGCTATAGGATTAGGAACTTGGTAGAAAACCATAACCCTTCCCTTAGCTTTACCTAGGAACTTGCTTTAAATGCTTAAACATTCTAATTGTGTTTTAAGTGCAGCTTGGGATGACGGGAAGACCCTCCAGGTACGCTTTTATTTTATTGCAATTTACCTTATTGCAATTTATTTAATCACATCGCACTTACCTTTCTTGCATGATAAACAATTGTTGCATGAAAACCAAAACCTTTAGGGTAGTCCCCAAAACTGAAACCAAAACTGAATTAAAAGTCATTACAAGATAAAATTCACCGCCACAACATTTCAAAATATAAAACAACTCAAAATTTAATCACAAATGTAACAACAAAACTACAACTACAACTAAATTAAAACGTCTTGTTGGATGATCGGGAATACCTCGGATGATGTAACCTACGTGTTGCTAACGTGATTTCCCACGGTCTAAATGAAAGTGTGGAACTCATTCAGTTGAGTTTAGCAAATTCATCTGGACTAAGTGAATCCGATAAAAATAACGATGCCGAAGGATGGAACCGTGGGATCTTAACCGGTGTTGTTATAATCAACTTTAAGATTTGTTTTAATTAAAACATAAAAAAACACTTGGAAATTAAGACCTTCTCTAAACCAAAACACTTCTCTCATCTCCTGATTTATGACTTCTAAAACTAAACCTCTGCAACAACAAGGAGCTCGGAGCATGGTGGGCAACATGACCATCGTCATCAGCAAAACCTGAATCTACTTCAACAAAACATTAATATAATTAAACAACCAAGCCATAGGACTTCGAGGTAGTTTGCCTAGTGCAACATAAATCCTCAACTCTTCGTTAGGCATTTGCATTGCAAATTAAGCCCTAACCGGTCTTAGGATTCCGAGGTAGTCGTCCGGTACGACATAAACCCTCACATCTTCAAGGCTATTTCGTGTGATCGCATCATACGAATATAAGTCCTAATTAATTAAAATTGGCAAGATCAAAACATTAAATAAACATTAGGGCCTTCCTAAATTCAAGTCAAACAACAAGATAGTCAGGAAATTACCGAAGTTCGCTTCGAATCTGTGATTTCTCCTACCTTTCTTCCTTCGAATTCCCAAAATAAAATGTTCCAAATTTGATCCATTCCCTATTGAAATTCCAAAATTCAATCCCTTGAAAACTTAAACTTTGGAATTCTTGAAAGCGGAACTATCGATTATTATCGAGAGTTTTCTTAGGTGATTCCCGTCACTTAAGATGTAATTAACTATAGGGGCTTGCCCTTGTAGGGAATTTTAAGAACCTGTGTAATATAAACCCCGTTTAATGTTTTCATATTAAGCGTGGGAACTTGTCGGCAAATAAAATGGTTTCGCAGACCAAACGGATGTCACAAACCTTCTAGTTTATTTAATCGAGCCCCACTATCAAACAGTGTGCCTATTCTTCGGAATGGACACATGTTTCGTGGTGCGGTGCTCGTTTATATAAACTATTCAGGATGTGGGATCAGTTTGATTTCATATCTTAAAATCTTCAAATTTAAAAATTATTTTCAAAATCAAATACTACTTTTCAAATTATTTATTTAAATTAAAAATTCGCCGACACCATGCCCCTAGTGGATCAAACTACCATTCTTCCGTTGACATATCTTGTTTATTTCTAGCTTGAACAGGTATGATAAACTTTCCTTGGATTTTGGAGCCACTGTTTAGACACTCCTAAACAGAGAGGTTCTGAAATCCTCCTTTTATTACCTCTCTAAAGAGGTGGAGTCGGACCCGCAATAGGTGTGTTGCTGGATTGATTCCACTTGGGCAATGTGCGTTGTGAATTCAGCCCAAGACTGGGTCCTGAATTTCACTTTTGCTCCTTGTCTCTCAGGTTTGATTTGCTGTCGGCAAATTAAACCAAACTTCTACTTTCGTACCCTTCACTCAAATTTTGAAATTAAATGAAAAATGTTAACAAATATAAAAGCCAAAAAACAAAAAAATAAGATAAGGATAAAACACCAAACAGAATAAGAGAATTGCCCAGTTTGCAGTACAAGTGCGGTAGCTTGAGTACTTCCGTTGAAACTACAAGGCACGGGCGTTACCGACTTCCAGAAATTCTTTAAATGCCAGGAAATATGTCTTCGCCAAAGTTGATCTTTTCTTTCGCCTCCGGAGTACAGTACACCGTCAATAGGGATGAGCTACATGATCTGGTAGTCATTAAGTTTGGACAAGGATTCAATGATGTTGAAGCTAAGTTCGGGGAAGTGGCTACTGAAATGATGAAGCCTGAAATGAGTAAGTTCGTTAAGCCTATTGTAATGTTCAAGCTGAAGTCTGTTGAGGAACTCCCCAGACCAAAGAAGGAATGGATTGAATAGAACTCTGTTGTCATTACAAGCGTTGGGACGTCTCCTAAGGCTATTTATGCTCCTACTGTCGGATTCACTACTGCTGTACCAGTCGCTCCGCTAACTAAAGGAAAGGATATTCTACATGAGGAAGATTCATTCGATGCTTGTGTTTTGCTGTCTTCTAAATTCAAGATTGAGTCTGATTCAATGTCCGTACAAATGACAAAGGCACAGGAAAGGAAGTGCAATCAGAGTATTCTGAAAGTCAAGCAGCCACAACGGTCTGAAGAACAATCGTTCCAGTTGAGACCACACCAGATAGGTGGGAGACAGGTTCCAACAATGAATCAACGATTAAACAAGGTATACCCGTTCAAAGAGGAGTCTGTGTCGCAGATATTCCGTTACTTGATAAAGAGGCAAGAATTCAGACTACCGGAGCCAAGAAGCCAGAGGAGGCCAGCAAGAAAGATCATCCCAAGTACTGTCCATACCACCGGTTGCTCGGTCACACCATAGAAAACTGCTTTAGCTTCAAGGATTGGCTTGAGAAGAATTTCAGGAATGGAAACTTAACGATCCCGAATGAGAATTTAAAAGAACCTGAAAAAGGTTCTATAAATATGATTTCGTGTGATTCGATCAGCTTCTGCACGATGACACCGCTGCTCGAGAAAATAAGTGATGTTTCTCAAGAACCTCCAATTGACCTTAAAGTTCTCAAAGGAAAGCCAATTGAGTCCGCTGTGGAAAAGCTCCGAGCTGACATTGCACGACCGTCTAAAGGTCAGAAAGAAGACTTTGAAGAGGAAGATTACAACTTAACAGATTACACGGAAGGCGAATTCACTAAAATCAACGTCATTGAGACCCAAGCCATGTTAGCTGCGAGCGACACTCCTCTTTGTGAGGAGAACGCCGCGAATGAGTGGAAGAGGGCCGTTCAACAAAGAGATGAACATATCAGCCATCTCGAGAAGAAAATTGAAGAAATGACGACTGCTATGGCTATAATGCAAGGACAGTCACACTCACAGCAGGTGGCATCCCCGAAGACGAACTAGCCGGAGAATATCCATATTACCGACGAAAGGAGGGAGGTTGCTTCTGCAAACCGAGATGAGACGCCAAAGAAAGATTCAAATCAGAATATGGTGCTAGAAAAAGACATTAAGCGAATGGTTGAACAACAGGTGAGAGAAACCCTGGATCATTCAAAAAGTGGGACATCAATTCCGAAAGGTAGGCCCTACTCGGAGGAGTTTGATACCATCCAATACCCCAAGGGTTTCGTACCACCTTTGTTCAGGACTTTCGACGGGACTGGAAACCTTCGGCAACACGTTGCGCACTTCCGAGCAAGTTGCTGCAACGCGGGGGGTAGTGATGCGCTCATCGCTCCGACGAGCTATGAGCGAGCCTTTCAGGAATCGCCTTCGACTGGTACGCAGACTTATCAAACGGTTCAGTGAAGACTTTCACAGAAATGGAGGATCTTTTTGTCAAGCATTTTGCCGGGGTTCAACACCACGTCACTATAGGCAGTCTTGTGGAAGATAAGCAGAAGCCAGATGAAACTTTGGTGGAGTACATTCTATGGTGAAGAAACTTAAGCATGAAGTGTGAGCCCCAATTGTAGGAGCAACATGCGATTGAGGTCTTACTCAAGAACATCCATGGACTGATAGCTTTCATGCTTAAAGGACTCACCATCAAGTCGTTTGAGAAACTACTTAGTAAAGCCGCAAGCCTGCAAGAGGAGGTCAAACAAACTGAATTCATCGAGAAAGAGGACAGGGTGGAGCCAACAAAGATATCTGAAAGGAGATCAGAGATAGTGGCAACGATTGACAATGGAAAGTAGCCGATACAGACCGAGTAGTTACCTCGAGACGACCAAGACAGCACTCGACCGCCTCGAGACGTTCCGCTTTCACAAGAGTACGGCCGATCACTTCCTCGCTTCAGTCGACCACTTCCTCGGCTCGATCGACCACCTCGGTGGTATGTTCCACACCCACAACAAGATGTTCGAAGAACCGTAGCAAAGATGTTCGACACACACCGCAGTATATTCAGCATGTCCAACAGTACGGTCAGCGGTACATTCAGCAACACAGTCAACAGTCATCCCAGCAGAGGCCACTCCGGATGGATGGGAGCCAGGGTCGGTCGATGACCGATTTATTGAACAAAGTATATCCCTTCAATGATGAAGCAGTAGCACAGGTGTTCCAAAATTTGATTAAGAAGCCTGAGTTCAGATTGCCTGAGGCAAAGAAGCCTGCGGAGGTTAACAAGAAGAATCACAACATACAACAACAGTCCCGACCACAATACAATACCAACACGATAACAATCAAACCTAGGATAGGCCTCCTGAGGCATGGTTTATTTTTCCCTTTACAAAGACCCTAGGAAATCACAACTTGGTGTAGAAAACATAATAAGAATACCCTTATGCTTAGTGAATGCATGAAGTAACCCAAATCTTACCCAATGTCCACACAACCTTCCGAATTCACATTCCAAACTCAAAGTTCCTAGCTCCAAAAAACAAACCAAAACCAAAACCAAAACCAAAACCAAACCAAAACTAAAACCAAACCTAGTTCAAACCCAAACCAAATACAAACACAAACCAAATTCAAATCCTCCAATCCCCAAACTAAAATCAAACTCAATTAAAAACCACAAACTCTTCATAGCACTCCCACAAGTCCAAACCAAACTACCAATTGCCACCAATCTAAATCCAAACCACACCTAAACCCATTTGACCCAACCTACCCGGAACAACTGTGTTCATTAAGCATAACGGTATAGGTGGGGTGAATTGTTAAGCAACATAATAAGTCTAAATGAGACCGAGACTTTTCATCAGGATATGAGAGGGAAGCATGGACCTGCATCCTTCTTTGACTGTTTGGATACCTCTGAGGTTTATTAAACTTAATATGTCTGCTCAACGAAACCATCCTCAATTAAATTAAACAAAGTTTATTGAAACACAACATAGAAATTCACATAGACATCATAGGACTTCGTAGAAACCAGGACATTTACATAGACATCATAGGATTGAGTAGTTACTGCTTGTTAGTCCTACTTCTTCCTGTTTTCTGGCATGCTTTAATTTCTGCAAAACTATAAACATATATAGACAATGCAATACTAAAGTCTCAGTTGGGAATGAAGAGAAGACCCTCCAGGTACGCTTTTACTTTATTGCAATTTACCTTATTGCGATTTATTTATCTGCACTGCGCTTTACTTTTCTTGCATGATAAATAAGATTGTTGCATGAAAACCGAAACCTTTAAGATAGCCACAAACTGAAACCCAAAACTAAATTAAAATCAACACAAGATAAAATTCACCGCCACAACATTCAAAATATAAAACAACTCAAAATTTAATCACAAACAGAACAACAAAAACTACAACTTTAACTAAATTAAAACGTTTTGTTGGATGATCGGGAATACCTCAGATGATGTAACCTACATGTTGCTAACGGGATTTCCCACGGGCTAAATGAAAGTGTGGAACTCATTCAGTTAAGTTTAGCAAATTCATCTGGACTAAGTGAATCCGATAAAAATAACGATGCCGGAAGGATGGAACCGTGGGATCTTAACCGGTGTTGTTATAATCAACTTTAAGATTTGTTTTAATTAAAACAAAAAAAAACACTTGGATTTTAAGATTTCTCTAAACCAAAACACTTCTCTCATCTCCTGATTTTCACTTTCTAAAACTAAACCTCTGCAACAACAAGGAGCTCGAGGCAATACACCGAAGGGCAGCACGATCAAGGATGCAGAAGGACATGTTCAAAAGAGAAAACAACAGATCTTCAACAACAACTCTCTTTTCTCATAAATAAACAACTAGCCATAGGTTTTGGAGGTAGTTTTCCTAGTGCAACATAAATCCTCAACTTTTCATTAGGCATTTGCATAATTGCCTTATGAAAATTAAGCCCTAACCGGTCTTAGGACTCCGAGGTAGTCGTTTGGTATGACATAAGCCCTCACATCTTCAAGGCTGTTTGTATGATTGTGTCATACAAATATAAGTCCTAATTAATTAAAACAGGCAAGATGAAACATTAAATGAACTTCCAAATTGAAGCCAAATAATAGGATAGTTTGGGAAGTTGCCAAGATTCTTCTTGGATTCTCAACTTCTCCTACTTCTCTTCCTTTGGACTCCTGAAATAAACTCCTGAAATCCTGTAGGCGACCCTTTTTTAAAAATACAACACACAAACCTAAAAATATGCCGACACATAGCTCAGATTCTTGGTTACCTTCCGAAGAATGAATGAAGATAAAACACCATATGGATATGAGCTAGACCCATACTTGGAGGGTCTCTGACCACTGGAGCTGTGACATAGCTGTACCTCTAAGTGTACGAGAGGGGACATTCAACCAGAAGTGAAGCTTAGGAGGTTAGCTTGATCACAGGGCAAACTCAAAGGACATACACTCACTATTTTTTGGAGACAACATACAACATATGATGTTTTCAGTTGCTACTTGGATGTACTTCCAATAATTTGATGCTTGTCAGCATACAATCAGTTGTACTACGTTTCAACAAGAAGTTAATGAACATGTTTTTGTTGAAAATTAGAGTGTGTTCTTGGAATGTACCTCTAATTGTGCTATGGATGAAAAGCCACAGGACCTTGTGTCGGTTCCAAAATATAACGAACAAAGAAAAATATAAAAAGAAAAAAAAATTGAAAATAAATGGAACCAAAATAAGAATGAAAACAAAATCAAAATCAAAGATGGAAATGAAACTAAGAAAACCGAAATCAAAGAAATTCTCTTAAGAAGAGAAAAGTGATATAAGAATGAAAAAAAAACGCATAAGAAAACAAACCGAACAATGAAAAGAAAGTACATATAAGTTTTTCCATCATCTCGAGTTCCTTGCTCGTTGCACAAATCTGAGTTCTTCATACACCTCATGAATCCTACATTCAAATTCACTCTAATTCACCACAAATTTCCATAAGTCTCCACAAAATTCCATAAATCTCTACAAATTTCCTTAAATCTCCACAAATTCCATAAGTCTCTACAAATTTCTATAAATCTCCACAAATTCCATAAATCTACACAAATTCCATAAATCACTACAACTTCCACAAATCTCCATAAATTCCATGGTCAGTGCAACGTCATCCATTTCCTTCTAAATGTTCCATAAATTTCCACATTCCCTTTCCACATATTTTTCACCCTCCATAAATTCCAGGTTCGGGCAAGGTCGTCTGATTCATTCTAAATGTTCCATAAATTTCCACTTCCCCTTTCCACAAATTTTTTGCCCTCTATAAATTCTAGGATCAGTGCAAGGTCGTCCGATTCCTTCTAAATCTCCATAAATTTTCATATCCCTTTTCACAAATTTTCCGCCCTCCATAAATTTCAGGTTCGGTGCAAGGTTATCCAATTCCTTCTAAATGTTCCATCAATATCCACTTCCCTCTCCACAAATTTTCGCCTTCCATAAATTCCAGGGTCAGTACAAGTTCGTCCGATTCCTTCAAAATGTTCCATAAAATTTCACATACCTTTCCACAAGTTTCTGCCATTCATAAATTCCAGGGTCAGTGTAAGGTCATCTGATTCCTTCAAAATGTTCCATAAATTTCCACTTCCCCTTTCCATAATTTTTCCGCCCTCCATAAATTCTAGGGTCGGTGCAAGTTCGTCTGATTCATTCAAAATTTTTCATAAATATTTACTCCCCTTTCCACAAATTTTTCGCCCTCCATAAATTTCAGGGTTGTTGCAAGGTCGTCTGACTCCTTCAAATTACACAAATTCTCCACATGGACGATATTTCTGAGACAGGTACCTAACTTCCAGTTATCGTCCTTCGAGTCAGTACCTAAATTCTGATTCCCTTCCTTTGAGATCAGTACCTAAATTCTAATTCTCATTTCTGAGACTGGTACTTAAATTCCAGTTCTCATCCTTCGGGGTCAGTACCTAAATTTTGATTTCCTTCCTTCGAGATCGGTACGAAAATTTTGATTCTCATTTCTGAGACTAGTGATCTACTTTAAAATTAACCATTTTTATGGATAATTTATGCTTATTTTTTAAGGATATTATGCTTTAATGAAATGTATTTTTATGTTTTTGGTTGCAGATATAAGAAAAAGAGTTTAAGGATGAAAAGAAGCTAAATAACAACAAAAATGAGCAAAAATGGGGCTTAATGAGGAAAATTCAGTAAACTAGACCTGCACATAGGCGCTAGAAACGGTTAGGGAAGTTTTTCTTGGATTTTTTACGGTCACAAGATGTTCTAGAAGGTTCCAGAGGGTAATACACGCCTCAAATGAGTTATTCAATGAAGCTAGATGCATTTGAATGAAGAGATGTGTCTGTTGGAGCAACATGTGCTAAACTAAAGCAAATAGGCAATCAATCAGATTGGCGCCAGGCGCCAAAGACTGGCGCCTAGGCGTAAAAATTATCTTCTAGAAGATGCAACAAATTTAGACGAATTTTGAAGAGATGTCTGAAGCAATCCCTGGTCAATTTTGAAGTTTTATAAATAGGGATTAATTCTACAACATAAGAGAGTCGTTTTAGAGTCATTCTTAATTAGTCTTTAGTTTCTTTCACTTGAAGTTCCAAGTGTGTAAGTGTTTAGTGAGTATTTGTAATTCCTGAAGTTTAGAGTCCTGCAAGAGTGCGTGGGACTCAAAAAAGTCAGAAAACTTCGAAGGATTGCTTTGGGAAACATTCCACATAAGTATTTGTAACTTAACACTTAAGTTGTGTACTTTGGATTTGAGTATTATAAATATATTTTGTTGTGTTAATCTAATGCTTTCTGAGTAGTTTTCATTTCTTTCTCCTTACAAATATGATATAATTAAGTAAAGAGGTTTGGGTTTTTATTTAAGAACTTTTTTCTTTTTCCTACCCAAAAATTGTGATGATATTTTACCTAAACTTTTTTTATTTTACAATTTTGCCAATGTTATTGTTAAAACCTGTGGAGAAATCTTATAGACCTGACCGTGGGCTAAAATTTCTTAACTTGTAAGTATTACATTTCACTTTGGAAGATCAGAAGTAATCGTCTGAGGGGTAGTGCAAATAAATAGGGAGATAAGACTTGTTGGGCGTAAAATTGATATTTTTAGAGTGACAAGCTAAATTTTATCAATTTAGTTTAAAGAGAGGAAAAGGATTACTGGTAGGTCCTATAGAGAGGGCATAGTGGGTAATTTAGAAGTGAGAGACTAGAACCTACCCAGCACTACTAATAACACTCCTACACCAACATTTAGATTAGCTAATGTTCTTTATACCTTGACCATAGGGTAAAGAATATTTATGCTCCTATTTGTCACAATACAATATTTTTAAGTTCTAAACATTTGAATTCCTCTACTTATTACTAAATATTTGTAAGGAGAAAGTTTCTTTCAATATAGTATTTAAATCATTTGCTTTACATTTTCTTGCATAATTTAGAAATTAGTAAGTTTAATTTTACCCTTGTTAAGTTAAAAAGAAAAAGTTAAGAATTAGCGCATTTTATTTTATTTTATTTTCAGTATTTTAAAATTAATTTTCTTTTAATTCATACTTATTTTCTTGTAAGATCAATATCTAAGGTTTTTAAATGAAAATCCTATATTACTTGAAACGATATGAATACTTGCGTAGTACCTCTAGTGTGTTTACTATTTTATAAAAACTATTTTTAAATCTTGCACACTAGCCGCTTAAGTTAAGGGTCAAGTTCGACCATATTTTGAAAGTTTAATTATCTTCGTATTTGAGGGTCGGGTCAAGTTTTTGGCACCGTTGTCAGGGAACTAAATTATAATTAAGAGAAAATTTTTATATATACTCGAATTATAAAATATATAAATTTATATATAAGAAAAATCTAAAATTTAAAATACAAAAATATTTCATTTGTGTGCTACTTTATTTTCAGCAAATCTTTTTTACTTCTGTATGTGTAGTTCAGGATCTAAATGTATTGTGTCTTACGGTTCTGAATTAGAACAAACTATAAGAAGACTTAGAAAAGAAAAACAACTTCATAATATTCAAGAAATGGTGAACATACCTCTTAATAATCCTGAAATTATAATTGATGATAATGAGCATCAAAATTAACAAAAATCTTTAAGGGAATATGCTAACCCTACAGTAGATGAAATTCATTTAAGTATTCAAATCCCTATTGTAGCAGCAAATTAATTTGAACTCAAACTTGCTATAATACAAATGGTGCAAAATAATCAATTTAGAGGATCCCCAACTGAGGATCCAAATTTACATCTTGCAAGTTTTCTAAAACTTTTTGCTACTTTCAAATATGATAGAGTATCTCATGACTCAATTAGCTTGGAATTTTTTCTTTTCCTTTAAGGGAGAAAGCTAAGATGTAGTTAAATTCGTTAGCAACAGGATCTATTAAAACTTGGGGAGATATGACACAAAAATTTCTGGCTAAATATTTTCCTCCTTCTAAAACTACTAAACTTAGAAATAATATAACTTTGTTTACTTAATATGAGGGGGGAAAATTATGAAGCTTGGGAACAATTTAAATAACTGCTTAGAAAGTGTCCACACCATGCTTTACTAGACTGGTTAATCATTCAAACATTTTATAATGGATTAATAGGTTCCCTTAGATCTATAATTGATGCTGCTACTGGAGGTTCTTTAATGGGAAAATCATTTGATGAAGCTTATGCATTAATTGAAGAAATGACAACTAATAATTTTCAATGGCCTTATGAAAGGATAAATCCTAAAAGAGTGGCTAATATTCATAATAATGATGTCTTTTCTATCCTAGCTTTTCAAGTTGCTGTGATATCTAAGAAATTAGATAACTATGCTATGTATGTCTTAATTACCTCATATGAATAACAAAAATTTAGGAAATATGAATGATTCTCAATCATTAAAAACATTACAGACTATAGCTAGCAAAACCAATAACCCATATTCTAACTATTATAACCCAGGTTGGAAATATCACCCAAATTTTATCTGAAATAATATAATTCCAGAATGAGAAAATAATCAGATAAACCCAAATGGAAAATTGGAATAATCATGGAAGTTCAAATTATCGACCTTCTTATCCTCCTAGTTTTAATCAGTAATATAAGGAAAAGAAGTTGTCTCTAGAAGAACAAATTTTACAAATGGGTAATCAATCGCAAAGTCAAAATGCGGCAATTAGAAATATTGAGAATCAAATGAGATAAATTGTTAATACAATTAATAATAGACCCCAAGGAACATTCCCAAGTAACGTTGAAGTAAATCCTAATAATAATAAACATGAATAAATTAAAGCTATGCAACTTAGGAGTGGAAAGGAATTAAATGACATAATTCAAAATAAAATTGAAGATGAGAAAGAGTTGGAAGAAATTGAAAAAACTAAAGAAACAGTTTCTGAAAAAGAAGAATAATCTGTATCTCCAATTAAAAATGATTTTGAAAGAGTACCACCTTCTTTTCCTCAAAGACTTTGACAACAAAAGCTTAATCAGTAATTTTTAAGATTCTTTGAAATGTTTAAAAAGCTTACAATCAATATCCCGTTTGTTGCTAGTTATGCTAAATTCTTGAAAGATATTTTAATAAAAAAATTAAAATTTAAAGCTTATGAAACTGTTGCACTACGTGAAGAATGCAGTGCAATAATTCAAAAGAAGCTTCCTCAGAACCTTAAAGACCCTGGAAGTTTCACTATACTCTATGCTATTGGAGAAAAATTTTACGGAAAGGCCTTATGTGATTTAGGAGCTAGTGTTATTCTCATGCCTTTATCCATCTTTCGAAGGTTAGATTTAAGAGAGATTTCTCCCACTACTGTAACCCTGCATTGGCTGATAGATCTATTACTTATCTTAAAGGAGTTATAGAAGATGTACTTGTTAAAGTGGATAATTTTATCTTCTCTGTAGATTTTATTGTACTTGATATGGAAGAAGATAAAGAGATTACTATTATTTTTGGGAGACCTTTTCTTGCCTCCGGACGAGCTATGATTGATGTGCAAAAGGGGAGTTAATCATGAGAGTTAATGATCAAGAAGTAACATTTAATGTTCTTAAATCAATGAGGTATCCTATTTAATAAAAATGTTATAGGATGGATATTTTTTATTATATAATAGCAAATATTATGAAGAAAAATGTGAAGTTATTTCTGAGGAAAAACATAAAGAGATATTAGATCAATAAGAAATAAGTGATAAAATTAAAAGCGATTCTGAAGAAAAATTATCTAAAATAAATGCTGAAGATACTAATTATATTCATGAAAAGTGGAAAATTTTAATTACACCTAAAAATAATGAATCCATAATACCTGAAAATAATGAATCCGTAATAGCTGAACTTGAGTTAAAAATATTACTCACTCATGTAAAGTATGCTTTCTTAGGAAATTCGTCAACTTTACCTGTAATAATATCTTCTGAATTAACTAAATATCAGGAAAAAAAATTATTAAAGATTTTAAGAATTTATAAAAAAGCATTTGGTTGGACAATAAATGATATAAAAGGAATAAGACCTTTGATCTGTATGCATCAAATTTTAATGAAAGATAATTATAAACCCAAAGTTCAACCTCAAAGAAGATTACTTTTAATAATGAAAGAGGTAGTAAGGAAAGAAATATTAAAATGGTTAGATGTTGGAATTATTTATCATATATCTGATAGTTCTTGGGCTAGTCTTATTCACTGTGTTACGAAGAAATGAGTGATTGTAGCTATTAATGAAAAGAACGAATGAATTCAAAAATGTCAAGTCACTGGATGATAAATTTGTATTGATTATAGAAAATTGAATGCTGCTACTAGGAATGATCATTTTCCTTTGCCTTTCATGGATTAAATGTTGGATATATTAGCTGGACATTCATATTTTTACTTTTTGGATGGATAATCTAGTTACCACCAAATACCAATAACTCCAGAGGATCAAGAACAGACTACATTTACAAGTACTTATGGAACTTTTGCTTTTAGAAGAATGTCTTTTAGGTTATGTAATGCACCTACAACTTTTCAATGGTGTATAATGTCTATTTTCTGTGACTTAATTGAGAAATGAATTGAAATTTTTATGGATGATTTCTTCGTGTTTGGAACCTATTTTGATTCTTGTTTAAATCATTTAGCTATGGTTTTAAAGCATTGTGAAGAAATAAATTTGGTTATGAACTGGGAAAAAATATTAATTTATGGTTACAGAAGGAACTGTTTTGGGACATAAAATTTCTAAAAATGGTATGGAAGTTGACCAAGAAAAAATTCAATTTTTTGTTGGATTACAACCTCCTACTTCATTTACAAATGTGAGAAGATTTTTCAGACATGCTGAATTTTATAGGGGATATATTAAAGATTTTTCTAAAATTGCTAAACCTCTATGCCATTTTTTGGGAAAATGCACTAAATTTGATTTAATGAAAATTGTTTAAAAGCTTTCAATTTATTAAAAGAAAAATTAATTACTGCACCTATTATTGTTCCACCTAATTGGAAAACCCCGTTTAAATTAATGTGTGATGCTAGTGACTATGCTATTGGAGCAGTTTTAGGATAAAAATATGATAAGATTTTTAAAGTTATATATTATGCTAGTAGAATTCTTAATGAAGCTCAAATTAATTATACTGCTACTGAAAAAGAGCTATTGGTAATAGTATATGCTTTTGATAAATTTAGACCATATTTACTTGGAATAAAATGTATAGTTCATACTGATCATTCTGAAATTATGTTCTTCAACAATAAAAATAGATGTGACATGGCTTAATTTATTTCTTTTAGGGCATTTGTTGGAATAATGTCCTTCTTTTTTACAGATCCAACATTTATTATTATTTTTAGTTTTATTATTTGGGTCATTATTTTTTTTTCTAAAAGTCCTTTTGTTAGGATTAAAATATTTTTTATTTACTTTTCTGAAGAATTTTTTCTTCTTATTTTTAGCAGAGCAGTGACGGCTTTCTTTAGTGTTTGAACAGCCCCATTGTTGAATAAGAAGATCAGACTTTTCACAACATAAGAATTGTTTATATTTTTTATTTTTTTACCTAAATCTGATTGATGCTTTCTTTTCTCAGATATTGATACTGAAAAAGAAATATAAAAATTATCATAAACTGAAAATACTTTAATATAAATGCTTAACTCAGACAATGAAATAGAAGAATTTTTATATTCTGATTAAATGGAAGAACATTCTGAGATCGACATATCAGATGATAATTCAATTGAATATGAAAGACATATCACTCTATCAGAAGAAGCTTACGAAAAAATTAGAAAAAGAAAATTATCTTTAGGAACAAAAGATTGCTTCGATATGCCTATATTCTTATGGAAAAGATCAATACATTATAATATCAGGCAAGGTGGATATCCTATAGACATAGTTAACACAGAAGGAAATACCAAAATACCTCTATATAATCAACAGATAAAACTGCAAGACTTACAAAAAATTAAAAATCCTGAAAAATACAAACATATATTTTTTGGCGGCATTCAAATATTAATTAAAGCATATTTTTGAAAATGCATAGATAGTCCAATTACTATCTGGATATATGATGATCGTATTATACATTCTAAAAAAGACGCCTTATTAGGAGTTATACAAGGAAATCTATGTTATCAAACCTTAATATTCAACTTACACCCAAATTATGCAATTAATATAAACGATAGGCATCTTAATCAATCTCTCACCCTAAGACATAAATTAGATAGAATAAAAATGAGAAAAGGAAGTGCTGTATATAGTATTACCTATCAAACTGCTTATGCTTATAGCAACCAGCATAATACTGTAACATTTAAACCACATGCAACCCCCCTTCATATAGATCCTATTTTTTCACATATAGGAAAAACTATCCAACCTGAGGAAATAAATGAATTATATTTTACACCCACATCAACTAATTTACTCTTAAATTTTGATGACGGATCTAGTACTAGCCAAAGATTCCCAAAACTCACATATTTAGAAAATAACAATTTATTATCCATAACACCTAGAAAATCTTTAGATTTTCATAAAACCATTATACCCCGATCTAGTCTCGATTTAAAAGAATATATTAACAACCAATTAGTAGTGATAGGATACTATATTACTCCTGAAAATAAATGCAAGATACTTCTAGATACCGGGTCTTATAAATCACATATAGATAAAAATTTAATCCCACAAAACGTAAAAATCTTAAAAGACAAACCATACATCTATAAAAAATTTTCAAAACAAAAGCATGTTTGCACTCATGAAGCAAATATTCTTTTTGGATTTTGGTATATTAATAATTATCATATAGATTTTCAACATACATTTTTAATTAACGATAAAAATTCTGATCAAATCCTAATAGGAATGGATTTCCTACAACAACATACAATATAATTCACGTACGAACATGCAAATATAGACAATTACATTCTATCTCGCAATACAATTCCATAGCTATATCAAAATATTATTATATATCCCTAAATATGAACTTATACCTGTCCACGCCCTATGTGATACTGGAAGCGACATTACTGTCTGTAAAAAACCATTAATTTCACCACACATACAACTTCATTCAATAAATTTAATTATACAAACATTCAATGGAACCCGAACCATCAATGAGTATTGGATAAATCAATTCCTCTATATTCATTCAACACTAATACAAATACCAAAATTATGGTGCCTACCAGATCAAGGCCCAGATATAATATTAGGAAATAACTTTTTCAAATCATTCTCATCTTTTACACAAACAAAAAATTCAATAATATTGATAACCCCCAATGGTTACTCTATTACCTGTCCAATCATACAGAATCCAAACTCTTATATAAATTCACCTACATTTCACAGCCAGCATGGTGATTACCCACTTGATCAAAGTTTGAAAAAATCCTTCCCTAATCTATTCGCAGATATGTTAGGTATAAATAACATCAATCCTTCTTATCATGATAACAAATTTGATAACCTTAGAACATTTGCAAATTCTTTGTTTAAAATATTTTCTGTGAATTCGTTAGAATTCTGGAAAAATAATGAACCAGTTGCTACGATAGAACCTATTAACCCTATTCTCATCATTAGAGTAAAACCAAGGAAATACACTTTAGAGGATAAAAATGAATTTCAAATCCAAATCAAAGAACTATTAGATGTTAAATTAATAGAGCCAAGTAGAAGTCCACATAGCAGTCCAGCCTTCTTGGTCAGAAATCATGTTGAACAAGTTAGAAGAAAAGCAAGGTTAGTTATAAATTATAAAAAATTAAATGATAACACCAAATTTAATGGCTTATACTTACCTAATAAAGAAGTATTAACTAATCTTATAAAAAATGTGAAATGGTTTTCCAAACTAGATTGTAAATTTGGATTCTGGCAAGTAAAAATGCACTCAGATTGCAAAGAATATACGACATTTAGTACACCACAGAGACATTACCAATGGAATGTAATGCCTTTTGGTCTAAAAAACGCACCTCAAATATTCCAAAGAAGGATGGATAATATATTTAAAGATTTATCTCATTTATGTCTTATTTATGTTGATGATATCTTAATATTTACCGAAAATATCACTGATCATATAAAATATTTATCTATACTCGCTCAAAGAGCACATAAACATGGAATTGTATTAAGTAAAAAGAAAGCAGTATTTTTAGTAAACACTATCGAGTTCTTAGGTCTTATTATCAATCAAGGATCTATTGAACTACAAGAACATATTCTAACAAAAATAAATCATTTTAAATAGATAAATAATCAGAAAGATCTACAGCGTTTTCTAGGATGCATTAATTATGCAGAAGCATTTGTTAAAAATTTAGCCGAATTAAGAGCACCTTTACAGAAAAAATTAAAGAAAAATATGGCCTGGAATTGGAACTCTAAATATGAAGAAATTTTAAATCAAATTACAGAAGTTCACAAGAATTTACCTTAACTACGCTTACCAATACAAGGAGATTATATAATTATAGAGACCGATAGTTCTGAGATAGCTTGGGGAGCCATACTCAAAGCTATAAGAAGAAATATAGAATTATTATGTAGATATGCTTCAGGAACATATACACCAACTGAGCAAAATTATCATATCAATGAAAAAGAATTATTAGCCATAAAAAAGGCAATTAAAAAATTCGAGATATTTTAAAATGAAACATTTCTGATAAGAACAGATAATAAGACAGCTATTTCTTTTATAAAGGGAAAAATAATAGACTCTCTACCTAATAAAAGACTTATTAGATGGCAAAGTTGGTTTTCCGCCTACAATTTTGATATAGAATATATAGAAGGACATAGAAATTCTCTTGCTGACATTTTATCTCGTGAATTATGCAGGAAATAAGCATAGAAATAGAAAATATAGATTTATTTAGTGAAAATGAAGATAAGCTTAGTTGTGAGCTAAATACTTATTTGGAAACTGTAGAATTACAAATATGGAAGATTGAATGCGAAATAGCTTTTGCCAGTAATGTTCTCACTGGACTAAAAAAGTGAAAAAATTATCCTTGCGGAGAAAATATTGAAGAAGGAATGCTTTCTCTCTCTGAATTAAAAAAGATTAGAGATTTTGTAGACCTCTTAATTAACAAGACCAATAAAGCTGCAATTATTGAAGATAGCAAGACCGATAAAACCTTAAGAATTGAAGACAAAATTACAGATGCTGAAGGTTCTTCTTCAAAAATTATTCCAAGTTATTCTAAGGTTCTTCAAGAAAGTTATAAGAAAATTACTGATATAGCAGATTAGTGGCAACAATTATCTCTATACGAGGAAAGAATAAATCCTCAGATTTATTTCCACACTGCTGGAAAAAACCAATTTGTATATATTTACGACAACACTGATATAAAATTAGTATCAGAATTATACAAATTCGGACTTATCAGTATGATTTATTTGGGAGACGACAGTCTTCTAAGAGAATTACCTAAATCTATAATTGAGGCAACCGATGCCTTCCACCAAATATTTAAATATTTGAATTTGTATTTAAAAATATATTAGACTTATCCAGATGGAGGAACTATCTCACTTATTCAGATTGGAATTAGCAGTGAGCCTTTCACTCCTAAATACAAGCCAACGGAAGTTTTGCATTTACGATCAACGACTGAAGATTTATATCAAATATGGTTAGAGACAAAGAAAATTGATGCAACTAATATCTGGGTCTACTACTCCTCTGATAAATTATTCATCTACAGCCATAGCAAGCAGCCGACGAAGAAGGTGCATGAAATATTGTTATCTAAAGTGGATTAATACTCTGAGGAGAAACAATGTTGCAGTTAAAAAAGAAACCAAAAAATTATTCTGCGAAAAAATGCAAAAAGATAAGTCACATAAATGCCCGAATTGTCAAAAGAAAGAAACTATTGAAGAAATACGTATGAAACTACAGGCAGGTAGAATAGAGTTATAAAGTAAGAAATATTTTATGGCAAAAGGTACTTCCCACCGATGATGGTACAATTATGGAGGCCCTTCCAGCTCAAAAGATGCAAAACAGCGGTACAATTATTAACACCTTTCCACAGATGAAGGTATAATCATAGAGCTCTTTCCAGCTCATATGATTCCAAATTATTAAAGCTTTACAACTGGAATTATTCTATTGTAGCTTAACTCTGTGCTATATATTCTCCCTTTCTGTGTGTTTTTATCTTATCTTCGATCTCCTTAATTCTCTCTCTTTTAGGCTATATATTCTCCCTTCCCTGGAGCGATTTCAGAAC
Organism: Papilionanthe hookeriana x Papilionanthe teres; assembly: GCA_022702705.1. NCBI lineage: Eukaryota > Viridiplantae > Streptophyta > Magnoliopsida > Asparagales > Orchidaceae > Papilionanthe > Papilionanthe hookeriana x Papilionanthe teres. The sequence goes on along the minus strand of CM040424.1, from coordinate 23,628,125 downwards.
TATCTTCTCCTCTGATGTCTCCAATTGATTGCTGATGCACGAACAAATTGTAGAATGGACGAAATGGGAATTTGTCAGATGAATCCTCAGCAATCACCGCGTTCTTCTTCATCAGATTAATCAAGCTCATCTCAATTCGACCAGTGTGATCAAATTGTTCCTTCATTTTCCAATCTATATGATCGAATAAATCAGAAATGTTATTAATTGCATTCATAATGTTCTGTACCTCTTTCTCCAACTGTTTGATCCTCTTCAATATCATTCTAGAACTTTCAGGAAAATAGAGTTGAATCGGTTGTGAAGTCTGTGTTGGTTGATCGGCAAGCAAATTCATATCATCTTCATCTCCCATTGTTTGGTAGTCATAAGGATTAGTTGGATCAATAGGCCTCCATGGAAGAAGAACCTTTTCCCAACTCTCATATGGAACTTGTGATTGACTACATAATAGAAATATGGTGGACGAGTGTCCAAGCCCATATTTAGATCCATGAACAATTAATCCCAAAACTGATTTCACAATTATATTACCAATGTCAATCGGCCTCCGAGTTTGAATACATAAATTCAAAATGACACTTTTATTGGTTACCTTGCTAATCTTCAATGTTGGAAATAACTTTGCCGAAATAAAGTAATGCCACTAGTTTGACACTGGATTTAGAGATGCAGATGGGAAACTAGTATATCCATTTTCTCTAATTTCCCAATCCTCATTCTCATCCGTCAAATACCGATACACATCATTCATATTATCACTTGTGGCATTGAAATTAAAATAATGGAAAATAGGTACATTCTCAATCATAAAGAGATCGTTAATTCTTGCAGGAGTGAATTACACAAACCTACCTCGCACAAATATGAACCCTTGGTTGATCTCGTGAAGAATTTCATAAAATTCTTTCACGACTGGAACAACTACGGCAGCGGTAGTGTAGCAAAGCACTTCCCAATGTCTCTCCTTAATTATCTCTTCAATTCTAGTAGTAGGTTATCCATACCTCGATTTATGAAGCCTCTTTCATTGATAATCCTCTTCTTCATCATCACTTTGTTGAACAATCGCTGCGCCTCAAAACTTATAAACTTCCTTCGGTTAAAAATGGGAGATCGAGGGGTTTTCATAGAGTAGGAATCCATGGGATGCGAGTTAGGAATGATAGTTTTCGTTTTTCTAGAGTTAGGAAGTCTAAAATGGAGTTTAGGGAGTTATAAGGACGAAGATCCCGCTCAAAACCGCCAAAACTCGCATTTTGAAACTCCAAAAACTGTCAACAAGTTTTGGGCACCGGCGGCGCTCGATAGGGCACCGGCGGTGCTCAAACCTGTAAGTATAGTAACTTCACTGTGATTGGGCGCCAGTGGTAAAAAATTTTCACCAAACTTTGTTTGGCTCAAAATATTCCAATATCTCAATTTGATCCAACATTTATCAATTTTAAAAGTATTTAGGAGTAATTAGGATTCAAAAATAACTATCTAAAAGCACAACTGCAACAAATAAGCAAACACACCACAAAGATACATATGTGTTGCCTCCTATAAAGCGCTTGGTTTAACGTCGTCAGCCCGACAAACCATTCAGTCAATCGAGATGCTCAACATTAAAACCTCTTTGAAGTCAGGTTAAAACCTATTAAAGTAAGGATTTAATCAATGCTCATTAACTTTGAAAATCTTTCTAGTATCACAATCTTTAATATCAACAGCTCCAAAAGAATGAACTTTTACTTAATCGATGCCCATTAACATTTCTAATCTCTTCTAATTCATTCAATTGCATAAATCTTTTTTCTCCAGCATTTTTCAAATTAAAATTCAACTCTTTTATCACCCAATATGCTTTATACTCCAGTTCAAACTGCAAATGGCAAGTCTTACCAAACACTAATCTATAAGGAGACATACCAATACGGGTTTTAAAAGTAGTCCTATAAGCCCATAAAGCAGTATCTAATCAAGCAGACCAATCTAATTTATGATTATCCACAGTTTTCTCTAAAATTCATTTAATTTCACGATTCGACACTTCTGCTAAACCACTAGTCTGGGGATGATAAGCAGTAGAGATTCTATGAATAATATTATATTTCTCAATCAATCTCTTAATTTGATTATTCCTGAAATGGGTTCCACCATCAGTTATAATCACTCTTGGCATTCCATATCTTGTAAATATATTTTTCTTTAAAAATTTTGAAACACTCCGAGCATCACATCTTGGTAAAGCAATAGCTTCAATCCATTTTGAGACATAATCAACGACAACCAATATATATAAATTTCCAAATGAAGGAGTAAATGGTCCCATAAAATCTAATCCCCATACATCAAAAATTTCAACTTTCAAATTATAATTTAGAGGCATCTCATTTCTTCTAGAAATATTACCTACTCTCTGACATCGATCACATGATTTAATATATTTATAAACTTCTCTAAAAAGAGTAGTCCAATAAAATCCAGATTGTAAAATCTTAAAAGCAGTTTTATCAGCACCAAAATGACCTCCAAATTCAGAATCATGACATCGTTGAATAATCAAATTCGTTTCTTCTTGTGGCACATTTCCTAATAATCAGATCCTTACATTGTTTCTTTAGATAGGGCTCATCCCAAAAATAAAATCTTGCATCATATTTAAACTTCTTTTGTTGTTGCCTTGTTAAATCAGATGGTACAATATCACTTACAATATAATTCACAATATCAGCATACCAAGACAAATTGCTTCCTATAATAGTTTAAAGTTGTTCATCAGGGAAAGTTTCTGTAACTTCCTTCTCAAATTCTGATAATTTATCATACTCTAATCTTGACAGATGATCAACTATTTGGTTATCAGCTCCCTTCCTATCAACTATCATAAAATCAAATTCTTGTAGAAGAAGTATCCATCTAATTAGTCTAGGTTTCACATCCTTCTTTTGCATTAAATATTTGATAGCCGAATGGTTTGTATGCACAATACTTTTAGCTCCAATTAAATAAGGTCTAAACTTTTCAAAAGCAAATACTATAGATAATAACTCTATTTCAGTAGTGGTATAATTAATTTGAGCCTCATTAAGAGTTTTACTAGCATAGTAAATGACTTTGAAAACTTTATCATGCCTTTGCCCCAATGTTACTCCAATCTAATAATCACTCGCATCATAGATAAGTTCAAATGGTTTCTCCCAATCTGGTGAAACAATTATAGGTGCAGTGATTAATTTCTCTTTCAATAATTCGTAAGCACTCAAGCATTCATCATTAAAATAAAATTTTCTATTGTTTTCTAAAAGTCGACAAAAATGTTTGGTAATTTTAGAAAAATCTTTAATATATCGCTTGTAAAATCCAGCATGTCCTAAGAAACTTCTCACCTCTCTCTCACGGTAGTGGGTGGCGGCAACATATCAATCACTCTAATTTTAGCAGGATCGACCTCCATACCATATTCAGAAATTTTATGCCTAAGCACAATTCCTCCTGCAACCATAAATTGACATTTCTCTCAATTCAGAACTAAATTTGTTTTCTCGCAGAGATCCAAAACTTTTGCTAAGTTTTCCAGGTAAATTTCTAATGAAGTCCCGAATACAGAGAAATCATCCATAAAAACTTCTATTCCATTATCTATCATACTACTGAAGGTCGACATCATACATCTCTGAAATGTTGCAGGTGCATTACACAGTCCAAAAGGCATTCATCGAAAAGCAAAGATTCCATAAGGGCTTATAAATATTATCTTTCCTTGATCCTCAGGAGCAATAGGTATTTGATGGTAACCATTATATCCATCCAGAAAGTAGTAGTACTTATGTCCAACAAGTCTATCTAGCATTTGATCGAGAAAAAGAAGAGGAAAGTGATCTTTTCTGGTGAAGACATTTAATTTCCTATAGTCAATACAAATTCTTCATCCATTAATTTGTCTTGTGGGAATAATTTCATTACATTCATTCACTTCAACAGTCACTCCTTCCTTTTTCGATACACAATGTATTGGACTCACCCAAGCACTATTCGAAATAGGATAAATAATTCCAACATCCAGCCATTTTAAAATCTCTTTCTTAACTACTTCTTTCATTATTGGATTCAATCTCCTTTGCGGATCAACTCTCGGTTTATGTTCTTCATATAATAAAATTATGTGCATACAAATCGAAGGACTAACTCCTTTAATATCTGCCAAAGTTCATCCAAAAGCTTTCTTGTGTCTTTTTAAAATTTCCAACAACTTTTGATCTTGATCATCGTTTAACTCCGAAGATACAATAACTGGCAGGGTAGATGATTCTCCTAAAAACATATACTTCAAATGATTAGGTAGAATTTTCATATCAATTTCAGGAGGTTTTATTATAGATGAAATTAAGCTTTTATTTCCACCTTCCATAGTGTCTAATACTTTGTATCTCTCCTGAACATACTCCAAATCTTCATTCTTCTTACTATATGAATTTTCTTCATTTTCAATTTCATCTTCAAACATATTTTCAGACTCTACTTCTTTTTCAAATATATTTTCAAAATGATCATTTCTCAAATATTCACAGACCTCCATCCTAAAACATTCATTATCTTTTTCCATCGAGGGATACTTCATAGATTTCAAAATATTAAAGGTCACCTCTTGATCATTAAATCTCATAGTTAATTCTCCTTTTTGAACATCAATCATTGCTCTTCCAGTAGCAATGAATGGTCTTCCCAAAATGATTGGAATTTCTTTATCTTCCTCCATATCAAGTACAATAAAATCCATAGGAAAGATAAATTTATCCACTTTCACTAACACATATTCCACCACTCCTTAAGGGTAAGTAATGGAACGATCGGCTAACTGAAGAGTCACAGATGTAGGAGAAAATTCTCCTATTTCCAAATTTTTGAAAGTTGATAAAGGCATAAGATTAATACTAGCTCCCATATCACATAAGCCTCTTCTGAAAAATTTTTCACCTGGATAAAGGCATAAGTTTTTCCAGAAGCTTCTTCTGAATAATTGTACTATACTCTCTGCTAACTGCAACAGTTTCATGATTTGTAAACTTTCTTTTCTTTTTCAGGATATCCTTCATAAATTTGGCATAGTCAAGCATCTGTTCTAATGCTTCAACAAAAGGAATATTTATCGTTAATTTCTTACGGATCTCTAAAAAGTTTCCAAATCTGTTTTCCCTGTTTTGTTTCTTCAATCTTTGAGGAAATGGAGGTGGTGGCTTTTCAACTGTTATCTTCATTGGCCCAAGAGGATAATCCAGGTCTGGATAAATATTGTTTGAACCTTTTTCAATTTCCACCTTCTCCTTTTCTATTTCAACTTCTTTTTGCACTCTAGTTTCCAATTCTTTTCCACTCCTTAATTGAATAGCCTTATGTTGCTCATTATTTTGATCTTTTGGATTGATCTCACATTACTTGGAAGTGTTCCAGAAGTTCCATTATTAAGTGCACTGAAAATATGCCCCAATTGATTTTCAATATTTTTCAGAGCAACACCTTGAGCTTATAATTGAATTCCCATATTCAGAATCATTTCTTCAGTTGACAACTTCTTATCCTTAAATTGCGGGTTACTATTGAATCCAGAAGCATAAGATGGTCTAAAATTGGTATTTCCTTAATTGTTCAAATTTTCAATTGGATTTATAGAACTGTTCCCCCAATGTGGGTTAACATTGACATTATTATTATTCCAATTGAAATTTGGGTGATTCTTCTAACCAGGATTATAATAATTCGAATAAGGATTGTTAGGTCTATTAATAGCATTTAAAGTCTCATAAGGTGTTTGAGATTCTGTTATCTGTCCAAATGAATTTTCCTCCAACACTTGAGGTGGTTGAGAATAATTCATTCCATATTGATCTATTTTCTTAGAAAGGGCTGCAATTTGAGAAACTATCATAGTCATCATATCTAAATCATGAACACTAGCTACTCTCTTAGGATTTACCCGTTCAGAGGGCTATTGAAAATTATTAGTAGCCATTTCTTCAATTAATGCGTATGCTTCATCAAAAGGTTTTGACATTAACGATTTACCAGCAACAGCATCTATAATAGATCTCAATGATCCCACTAATCCATTATAAAATGTTTGAATTATTAACCAGTCTGGTAAAGCATGATGTGAGCACTTCCTAAGAAGATCTTTAAATCTCTCCCAAGCTTCATATATTGACTCTCCTTCAAACTGACCAAAAGATGTAATATCATTTCTTAGTTTAACAGTCTTTGATGGAGGGAAATAATTTGATAGAAACTTCTGAGATAATTCTCGCTAAGTTCTAATAGATCCAGGTGCTAACGAGTTTAACCACGACTTAGCTTTATCCCTTAATGAAAAAGGAAAAAGTATAAGACTGACAACGTCACTAGACACTCCGTCATATTTAAAAGTAGCACACAGTTCTAAAAAACTAGCGAGATATAAATTTGGATCGACAATAGGTGTTCCTCCAAATTGATTATTTTGTACCATTTAGATAATAGCAGGTTTAAGTTCAAATAAATTGACAACAACATCAAGATTTTGAATAGTTATGTGAATTTTGTCTGCTGTTGGGTTAGCATAATCTCTTAAAGGTCTTGGCAAATTTCCAATTTAATTTCTCTGATTATCTTAATTATTCGCCATTTCAGAAAGATTTTTAGTTTGTTTTTATTATTTTCTAATTTTTCTGACAGTACGCACTAACTCTGAATCGTAGGGCACTAAACCTATAGATCCACTACGACGCATATGCAATCACACAAATACTTTTAAAAAGTAAACAAACACACAAATACACACTACAAAGTAAAGGTTTTCAGTTACAATATTATCAATAAATACCGTTTATACTTCCTTCCTACTTAGTTACTTCATTACCTCCCCGACAATGGCGCCAAAAACTTGACCGGACGATTTATAGACTTTTATTTTGCAAGAATTTATGAACTCAAATTTATATATGTTTATGATGATTTTGTAAAGTCCAAGAATTCAATGCAAGTATACGTATCGTATCAAGTAATACAGGGCTCTAATGGAGTCCTGATTATCGATCCCACAGGGAAGCTACGAAGTTGAAGAAAGTGTTTCACAATAGCTAATGTAGGACTGAAATTCGATACTCAAATTACACTTAAAGTTTAATGCTTACTTCTACTACCACTATGTAGAAAACAGTAACAATTAATCAAACTACAATTACTTCTAATAACTTTTAAAACAGAATTAACTAACAGACACACACTAAGCTATATATTTGAAAGGTTTTTGAAATATATAAGAAAAGTATATTTCCTCTTGCAACAGAAATATGATGTGTGGATGATATGGAACGATTATCTATGGTATTGTGTCAAATAGGAGCATAAATGTTTCTTTACCCTTAAAAGAGTACTCCCTCTTCCAAGCATGAAGAGAACATTGACATGTCCTAAGTTTAGTCACTAAATCTAAGGGTATGCTGGGAGGATACCGGCTCTCACTACGGAGCTCCCAATTACCCTTCACTTGAAGGCTAACCTTCGAGTTTAATTACTAATCTTAGGACCAAATTGGGGATCTCAGTCTGTCACCCTGAAACCTCCAAATTGAAGTCCATCAAAACACATTTCCCTATTTATTTGCACTCAACTCCCATGAACTACGCAATTCATCCATGGAAATTGAATAGATTCTTCATTATTGTTGTAGGACACTAAATCCTTTCAGAATTAATGTTCAACAACATATTTTAATAATTCAATTGGCCAGATCGAAAAGTAAATTAAGTTCGAAATGAAAAATCATCAGAATTTCTTCAATACATTAAAATCACTTCAAATCCACATCAATCCATCATCACATCTCTTTGTAAGAAGAAAGATAAAGGAGAATACTCAGAATTCATGAAGAAGATACAATAAAATATGGATTTTATAAATAAGAAAAAAGTCATACAAACCACAAAAGAAAATACAACTTGTCTCTTTCTCTCCCCAATGCAATTCCCTTGAAGTTCCTTTGAATCTGTTTCTCTCATCTTTGCAACACTTAATTCCCTCTTTAGAATGGAAAGGAAGAAGCAATCTCTCACTTTACTTCTTCTCTTTCACTCTTTAGAGAAGAATTCCTCTCAAATTCTAACTTCTACACACTTTTCTCCTAAGCCCTCGCACTCAACACACACTCTCCCTCTCTAGAACTTCAGAACACACACAAAAAACCACGCCATTTTTGTCCAAAAACAGTTACTTATAAGTTAGAAACGAAATCCCAAGATTTCCATAGGCATCCCTTCAAAAAGTCTCCAAAACTCTTCAAATTTGAATTCCACCGGGCATCGACGGTGCTCTACTGTCGAGTTAATTGCTGAGTTATCTGGAAAATGGAGTCGGTGGTGCCCATTCTGGCGCCGGCGGCGCCAAAACCTGTTTTCCTCATTTTTGCTCCTTTTTGCTCCGAATTCATTTCTTTTCGCTTCTTTTCGTTTCAATCACCTAAAATCATCATGCCTGTAACAAATCATGAAAAATATCTTTATTTAAAGTGCAATATCACAAAAAATGAGTAAAATTATATAACAAAAATAATATATATATTTTTGGTGCATCCGCAGGTTTGTTACATTTACTCCTACGAAGATTAATGACTTATATATGATTGAGAATGTGCTGATCTGCCACTATTCAAATTTTGTCCTGAAGAGAGATAATATGTACGATATATAAAGATATTTAAAGGATGCGAATGATGATTGGGAGATAAAAGATAACAAGTATGTGAGTTTTTCGACCACACTGCTGAATCCTACGTCGAAGCACTTGCATTATTTTATATGTGCAAAATTATTGCCAACTATGAAAATCAGTAAAGTGACCAAGGAATGTGCTACTTGAGCTATTGTATTTAAATGGGGATGTCTATTGATATTGGTTCTAGTATTGTGAAATCTGTCTTGGGATTGATCGTACACAGATCAAAATATGGGCTCGGACATCCTTCCATAATATTTCTTCTCGTAGTCAAGCACAGGTAACATATGAAAACTAGGAGAGAGTACTTCCCTGAAAGCCTCTGGACCCTGATACATCTAAAATATATAGTATTTTTAAATACGATTTTTATATGTATATTTGATGATATTGCACCTTAATGGAAGTTATATTTGTGTTATTTTTGTAGGTATGATTAAAATGACTGACTATGTTGAAAGTAGCAAAAGAGGATCAAATTTGGAGCAAAAAATTGAAGAATGAAAAGTTTGACCTGTGGCGGCTAAGCGCCAGACCCTTGGCGCATAGGGGCAGCAGTTAAAAAATACAAATTAAATCAAATTTGGTGCTATTTTCAAGGGGTGTTTGAAACAACTTTTGAAAAGATTCATTCTTTTGGGAGGTAGATTTGAATGAAGAGATTCATTCTTTTGTGGATATATTGAATCTAAACATGATTTGAAAAGATACTAAGGCACCTTTTGGAAAATTTTAAAAGAAAAACTTGAAGATCAGAAAAATGATTATTTTTGGAGGGTGTGATTAGTGTTAAGAGTAAAGTTTTTGTTAGAGAGTTATTAAGAGCACACATTTACTCTACACCACTTTTATTATCAATTATTTCTAGTTTTTAGTAAGAGTAGAATAGAGTTTCGGAGTCAACGGAGTTGGGCACCAACCTCTATTGTATCTTGTAAAGGGAAAGCAAAGTTTCAAAAGAACTTCAAGAGTCTTGTGGAGAGGATTGTTTTATATTTGGTTTTAAAGTAAGACTTGTTTGTTTTCACTATGATTTCCTCTTTCAAATTAAGTTATGATTGTGTTTTATCCATGAATTCTGAGTAGTTTTCTTTATCTTTTTTCCTTTTAAATGATGAAGTAATTAAATTATGGAAGGAAGTTGTGTGAAGTATATGATTTCAATGTTGGAAGAAGTCGTGATGATTCACTACCTTGCACTTCATTTACCTCTTGATTTGGACAATTAATATGTTAAAATTTATTGTGAGAACATGTAAGAACCAATGTGGTATTATCTCAATCAACAATTGGAAAGAATCACATGAAATTGTATGGGTGAGAATTGTAGTCCATATAGTTGGGTGCAAATAAATAGGAAGATATGTTTTTAATGGGGAGTAAAATTAGAGGACTTTAGAGTGACAGGCCAAAACCCCCTAATTTGGTTTGATATTTTAAATTTTTTTATGTGATGTTAGCCTCCAGCTGGAGGGAATAGAGGGAACTCTAGATTGAGAGCTGGTATCTTCCCTGCCTAACCCATCTACATGATTTCAAAACTTCAAATTAACCAATGTTCTTTATAGAACCAAGTAAGGGTAAAGAATATAATTGCTTCTATTTTGCACAACTCACTTAGATACTTACACAACAAAATTCCATAATGATTACTGATTCATTGAAAGAGGAAAAAAATATTTTATTCTCATTTGCTTTCATACTATTTTATTATTGTGTTAACATTAGTTGTTTGGTTTACTTTTTATTCAGAAAATACCAAAAAAAAATTTGAAAAAATATATATCTTAAAACATACTTTACAAAATCATTTTAAAAAGTGATGTTATTTCTTTCTTATTTCTTTAAAATTTTGGACATTTCCCTGTGGGTTTGATACCTCGAGGTTTAATAAAAAATTTCTATATTACTTGATAAGTGATATGTATAATTGCGTCGTATCCCATATTATAAATAGTTAAAGTATAATTTCATATCTAAAACATAAGGGTAAATAGTCGGGGATCAAGTTTTTGGTGTCGTTGCCGGGGAGATTAATTAAAATATTATTTAAAGAAATTTAAGAAAAATTAAGTTTTTACCTTACATTGTTTTTGTTAGTGTGTTTTATTTTATTTTGTTAATTGTGTATATGTAGTATAGGTTCTGTGGGACTTGTGCCTTATGATTCTGAATTAGAGAGAACTATCAGAAAAATCAAAAAAATTAAAAATACAGAAAAAGATAAAAATATTCAAGAAATGACAAATCAAGGTCATCAAAATGTTGAAATCCATCAAGAATTTAGATTTTTAAGAGATTATGCTAACCCTACAGTGGATGAACTTCATGGTAGTATTCAACACCCTGTTGTAGCTACTAATTCATTTGAACTTAAACCTGCTATTATCCAGATGGTATCTAATAATCAGTTTGGGGGAGCACCAACTGAAGATCCTAATTTACATCTTGCCAATTTTCTAGAATTGTGCGCTACTTTTAAATATGATGGTGTTTCGGACGATGCTATTAAACTTAGACTTTTTTCCTTTTTCACTGAGGGATAAAGTTAAGATTTGGTTAAATTCTTTAGCACCTGGATCGATCAGAACTTGGGATGATTTAGCACCAAAATTCCTTGCTAAATATTTTCCACCATCAAAGACTGCGGAGCTTAGAAATGATACTACATCTTTTTGTCATTTTGAAGGGGAATCTATATATTAAACATGTGAACGTTTTAAAAATCTCCTAAGAAAGTTTCCACATCATTCAATATCAAATTAGTTAATAATACAGACCTATTACAATGGATTAGTTGGATCTCTTAGATCTATTATTGGTGCCGCTACTGGTGGTTCATTGATGTATAAACAGTTTGCTGATGCTTATGCTTTAATTGAAGAAATGACTGCTAATAATTTTTCAATGGCCTTCTAAAAGGTTAAATCCTAAATATGTAGATAACATTCATGAAAATGATGCTTTTGCGATGCTAGCAAATCAAGTTGCTGAAATTTCAAGGAAGTTAAACCAATTTGGGATGAATTCTTCTCAACCAACTTCCATGATTGAAGAAAATTCATTAGGCTAAATGGTTGATTCTCAAACTTCATTAGAAACCTTGAATGTCATAGGTAAGCCTTATAACCCATATTCCAATTATTATAACCCAGATTGGAAAAACCATCTAAACTTTAACTGGAATACTAATAATCAGGGTGGTAGTAATCAATAAAGGGGGAACAACCAAGTAAGCCCATTAGGAAACTAGAACAACCAAGGGAATAATAATTATAGACCAACATATCATCCAGGTTTTAACAATACTTCACAATTTAGGGAGAAGAAGTTTTCTATTGAAGAAGTGGTGTTACAAATGGGAAATCAATTACAAAGTCAAGGAGCTACAATAAAAAATATTGAGAATCAATTGGGACATATTGCCAATTCATTAAGTAATAGATCCCAAGGAATGCTTCTTAGTAATACTGAAGTAAATCCAAGAGACAAGACTAAAGAGCAAGTACAAGTTATTCAGTTGAGAAGTGGAAGAGAGTTGGAAGGTAGAGTTCAAAAAGAGACTGAAGTAGAGAAAGAAGAGATTGAAAAACCAAAAGAGGAAGCTCCAAAATGTTTGGAAAGACCTATTTCTCCACCTAAGGTTGATTTAGAAAAGTCACCACCTCCATTTCCTTAGAGATTTCGACAACAAAAAATTGGATAAGAAATTCTCAAAATTCTTGGAGATATTTAAGAAGCTTACAATCAATATTCCATTTGCTGAAGCCTTAGAACAAATGCCAAGCTATGTGAAATTTAGGAAGGATATTCTCAACAAAAAGAGGAAATTTGAAGATAATGAGACTGTTGCACTTAGTGAAGAGTGTAGCATTATAATCCAGAAAAAGCTTCCTGAAAATCTTAAAGATCGTGGAAGTTTAACAATTCCATGTGCAATCGGAGATAGATTTTTTGGAAAAGCTATATGTGATTTGGGTGCAAGCAATAACCTTATGTCGTTATCAATATTCAAAAGACTAGGATTAGGAAAAATAACACCTACTACTGTAACTTTGCAATTAGCTGATCGTTCGATCACATATCCTAAAGGAGTTATAGAAGATGTTTTGGTGAAAGTGGATCAATTTATCTTTCTTGTTGATTTCATTTTTTTAGATATGGAGGAAGATAAAGAGATACCCACAATTTTAGGGAGACCTTTCCTAGTCACAGGCAGAGCAATGATAGATGTGCAAAAATGGGAATTAACAATGAGAGTTAATGATTAAACTGTTACATTCAATATTTCAAAGTCAATGAAATATCCTACAAGAGGTAAAGATGATGAATGTTTTAGGATGAATGTTATCAAATATTTGAGTGAATTCCATTTCAAGTCAACTTATGAAAAGAAATCTGAAAGTAAAGAATTGAAACACAAGCAAGAAGAGGAATTACAAGATTCTGAAGATTTTTATGAGGAAGATTTAAATTATGTTCATGAAAATTTTGAAATGTTAGACATGACTGAAAAAGATGAATCTTTTAGTCCATCAACTGAAAAACCTCCTAAACTTGATTTAAAGATGATTCCTAATCATTTAAAGTATGCCTTTTTAGGCTATTCCTCAACTTTTCCAGTTATAATTTCCTCTCAATTAACTGAAAGAGAAGAAGAGAGTTTGTTTGAAATTTTGAAGAAATATAAGAAAGTCTTTGAATGGATAATAGCTGATATTAAAGGAATCACTCCTTCTATTTGTATGCATAGAATCTTTATGGAGGATAACTGCAAACCTCGGGCTAATCCTCAATGGAGATTAAATCCTATCATGAAAGAAATTGTTAAGAAAGAAATATTAAAGTGTTTGGATACTGGAATTATCTACCCTATTTCAGATAGTGCATGGGTTAGAACTATTCACTGTGTACCTAAGAAAGGAGAAGTTACTGTGACTGTGAGTAAAAATAATGAGATTTTACCAATAAGACAAGTTACATGGTGGCGAATATGCATCGAATATAAAAAATTAAACCTTGCCACTAGGAAAGATCATTTTCCACTTCCTTTTTTAGATCAGATGTTGGATAGATTGACTGGACATAAATACTTTTTTTTTTCTGGATGGATATACTGGTTACCACCAAATTCAAATGGCTCCTAAGGATCAAGAGAAAACAATGTTTACCAGTCCTTATGGTACATTTGCTTTTAGAAGAATGTCCTTTGGTTTATTTAATTCCCCTGTTACATTTCATAAATGTATGATGGCAATTTTCTGAGATTTAATAGAAAATGGAATTGAAGTTTTTATGGATGACTTTTCTGTGTTTGGAATTTCATTTGAATCATGTTTAGAACATCTATCTAAAGTTCATAAATGCTGTGAAAAAACTAATTTGATCCTTAACTGGGAGAAATGTCAATTTATGGTAGCAGGAGGAATTGTTTTGGGACATCGTATATCATAAAATGGTATGAAAGTAGATTATGAAAAAATTCAAGTGATCTCTAATTTACCTTGCCTAACTAATGTAAGGGGAATTAGAAGTTTTCTAGGACATGCTGGATTTTACAGGCATTATATTAAAGACTTTTCACAAATTTCGAAGCCTTTATGCCGTTTACTCAAAAATGATGTGATTTTTAATTTTGATGATGATTGCCTAAAAACTTTTGAAAATTAAAAAAAAATTAATCAATGCACCTGTTCTAGTTTCACCTAACTGGGAAATAGCTTTTGAATTACTGTGTGATGCTAGTGACTATGCTATTGGAGTACGTTTTAGGTCAGAAATATGATAAGATTTTCAAAGTGATTTACTATGCTAGTAAAACTCTTAATGAAGCTCAAATTAATTATATCACTATTGAGAAAGAGTTTTTAGCTATAATATTTGTCTTTGATAAATTCATATCGTATTTGATTGAAATTAAATGTGTGGTGCATAATGATCATTCTGCTATTAAGTATTTAATGATGAAGAATGATGCAAAACCAAGACTGATTAGATGGATTCTTCTTTTGCAAGAATTTGATTTCAAGATAGTAGATAAGAAGGGTGCTGATAATCAAATTGTTAATCATCCGTCCATGCTTGAAACTGAAAAATCTCTCGGTGATGCTGAAGAAATTAATAAACATTTTCTTAATTAAAAATTGTTCGTTGTTAATGAGTGGTGCGTTCCGTGGTATGCCGACATTGTAAAATTTATTGTCAGTAATATTTTAAAAGAAACAAGGAAATGATTTGATTATTCAAAAATGTCATAATTCTGATTATGGGGGATATTTTGGAGTTGATAAAACTGCATATAAAATCATACAATCTGGATTTTTTTTCCCTACAATTTTTAAGGATTTTAATGCTTATATTAAAAATTGTGATCGATGTCAACGTGTAGGTAATATTTCTAGAAGAAATGAGATGCCCCTCAATTATATATTGGAAGTTAAAATATTTGATGTTTGGGATTAGATTTCATGGGACCATTTATCATCTTTCGGAAATACATACATTTTAATAGCAGTAGACTATGTATCTAAATGGATAGAAGCTGTTACTTTACCTCGATGTGATGCTCAAATTGTTGTAAAGTTTTTAAATAAGAATATATTTTACAGATTTGGAATACCAAGAGTAATCTTAACTGATGGAGAAAGTCATTTTAGAAATGCAGTTATGGAGAAGTTAGTAAAGAAATATCATATTAACCATGCATTGCTACTACTTATCATCCACAGACAAGTGGTTTGGTTGAATTATCCAATCGTGAAATTAAAAGAGTATTGGAAAAGACTGTTAATCCAAATAGAATGGATTGGTCAATTAAATTGGATTATGCTTTGTGGGCCTATAGGACTACCTACAAAACTCCTATAGGAATGTCCCCATATAGGCTAATTTTTAGAAAAGATTACCATTTACCAATTGAACTTGAGCATAAATCATATTGGGCTATTAAGGAGTTCAATTTTAATTTGAAAGATGCTGAAGAAAAGAGATTGTTGCAATTAAATGAGCTTGAAGAGATAAGTAATGAATCTTATGAAAATGCTAAGATTTATTAAGAAAAGATGAAGTTGTGGCATGATCAGAAGATTCTTACTAAAATTCTTGAGTCAGGGCAAAAAGTTTTACTATATAATGCAAGATTGAGAATTTTTGTTGTAAAACATGAGTCCAGGTGGATAAGCCCATTTATTGTGATGAAAGTTTATTCATATGTAGCTGTGGATATTAAAGGTTCTAAGACTGAAAAAGAATTTAAAGTGAACGGTCATAGACTTAAACCTTAATTTTCAGTCGATCAATCTAAACTTGATGAGAATTTGACGTTGAGTCACTTATAATAAGCTCTGGATATGTCAGGCTAGTGATGTTAAACTAAGCGCTTTGTGGGAGGCAACCCATATTTATCAGTGTGCTTTTCTTTGTGTGCTTTTATTTGGTTTAATTTGAGAAATGTGGTAGCATTTTGGAGTTTTTATGATATAATGGTGTTTATTTGACCTTATTTAATGACTTAGAGGAGTCAGAATGAAGATTTTGATGTTTGGTAGAATTGTGCAAAAATGTGCACTGGCGGCTATGCACCGTTGGTTGGTGACACGCTTAAAATATATACGTTTTTTTAATATAAATTCACTCATTTTTTATGATATTACACTTTAAAGGAATGTATTTTCTATATTTTTTGGTTTTAGGTAAAAAAAATGGTGATTAGCGCAAAAGGAAGAAAAAATGGTGCAATTTGGAGCAAAAACGAGCAAGAAAGCAAATTTTGGCTTGACACCTTTCGATAAATCTTTCTATGTTTAATCTCTTTTACACTTCTTGCATATTTTGAATGAGATTAAAATTTAAAGAAATTTTGTTTTTATGCTTATTTTGTAGAGTTATCTGTTAGAAACGCAACGCAACTGAAATGGGGTAAATCGGAGCTGAAACGGAGCCAAACGGACCAAAGTGGTGGAGCAGCGTAGGATGGGCTCCGGGGGAGCCCAAACTGGCGCCGGCGACTCCAGAAACCTGAGAGCACAAAATATAGGGCGCCGGCAGTGCCTTATTCAACGCTGGCGGTGTCCACGACGTTCTGAATGCAAAATTAAGCTGTTATTGGTCATATACATCGAATCTGGACGCTTTTTGAAGGGTTTCTTCATGCACCTCTTGGGAAATTCGTCCCTACACTATTTTTAAACCAAATTTGAAGCCAAAAAAAGAGAGGAGATGTTAAGAAAAATGTGGAGAATGTTGAGAGATCTTAGAATAGGAGTAGAAATGTAGATTTCTACCTTTTTGGAGAGATTGGTGAGGGGATTTTGAGAGAATTTGTAAGGAGATGTTCTACCATTGTATGGATCCATGGGAGACTTTGTGGGAGAGATTTTCATCTTTCTTTCAAGGGGAAAAAACTAAGTATTGTGTTCTTCATTATCTTATGATTTTGTAAACACTTATTTTTTGGATTTGCTTTGAAATGAAGTATTCCGTTGTGTTTTCTTCGTTCTTTGTGATGTCTTTCTCTTACTTATTCTTCTTCTATGGAAATAGTGGCATGAGAAGATTATGTCATTGTTTCCATTCTACTTTTCTTTTGTAATGAGTAGGATTCATGTTTAGGATATTAGGATGCTTGCTAAAAGATGTTTTAATTATAAATGTTATGGTTTTTACTTGTGCAACCATTTACATTACAAAAAGGGCTCGTTGTATTGTTAAAATTCGTTGCAATTGCATTGACCTGAAAGGGCAGTGTAATTCTCAACAAAGTGGAACCACAATCAATGTCCGTGAATGAATTGTGTAGTTTATGGGGATTGAGTGCAAATAAATAGGGAAATATGGTCTCATGGACGTCGAATTGGAGGTTTCAGAGTGATAGGCTGAGATCCCCAATTTAGTCCTAAAGTTTGGTAACTAAAGCTAGGGTAGCCTTCAGGTGAAGGGCAGTGGGAGCTCTGAAGTGAGAGCCAGTATCTTCCTAGCCTAACCTTAGATTTAGGGACTAAGCTTAAGATTTGTCAATATTCTTTATAGCACTCTGAAGAGGGGGTACTCGGAAGAGGGTAAAGAATAAGATTGCTCCTATTTGACACATACAATATTTAATGCATCTCATGCCTAAAATTTTTCTAATTCATTACATAAGAATAGTAGATTTCATTATCTCAAAATTCACCAAACCAATTTCTCCAAAAAGGGTTATTTTTAGTATTAGTATTTCCATTTGGGAGTAGTTATTATTCTTACATATAATCTACTACATTTAGGAGTAGTTATTAGAAAACCCACTTATATTACCCTACCAAACTAAGGTTGTTAGTAGTAGACTAGAATTTGACTAAGAACCTCCAATCTCGCTTCCCTGTGGGATCGATAAACGAGACTCCATTAGAGCCCTGTATTACTTAATACGATACGTATACTTGCGTTTGAAATTGTGACTTTACAAAATCATTATTAATATATAAATATGAGGTCATAAATTCTTAGATATAAAAAAGTAGCATCAAGTTTTTTGCGCTGTTACCGAGGAAGCTTTGGTAAGAACTTTAGGAGAATTTTAGTTGAAGTAATTAGGCTTAGACTTGGAAAACTGTAGTGTCGGCATATTTTTTTAGGTTTTAATTTAAATATATATATAATTTAGAAAGTAGAATTTGATTTTGAAAATAATTTTAAGTTTGAAAATTTTAAGATACGAAATTAAACCGATCTCACATCCCTAATAGTTTATATAAACGAGCACCACACCACAAACCATGTATCTATCCCGAAGAATAGACACACTGCTTGATGATGAGGTTCGATTAAATAAACTAGAAGATTTGTGACATTCGTTTGGTCTGCGAACCAATTTTATAAGTCGACGAGTTCCCCGCTTAATATAAAGAAATTAAGCGGGGTTTATATTACTCAGGTTCTTAAAGTTCCCTATATGGGCAAGCCCCTATAGTTAATTACATCTTAAATGACGGGAATCATTTAAGAAAATTCTCGATAATGATCAGTGGTTTTGCTCTCAAGAATTTCAAAGTTTAAGGTTTCAAACATATTGGTTTTTGGAAATTTCAATAGGGAATAGATCAATTTGGAACAGTTTATTTTAAGAGTCCAATGGAAGAGAGGTAGGAGAAGCTGAGGATCCAAGAGGAATCTTGACAACTTCCCAGACTATCCTATTTTTTGGCTTGAATTTGAGAGTTTATTTAATGTTTCAATCCTGCCAATTTTAGTTAATTAGGACTCATATTTGTATGACACAATCATACAAATAGCCTGGAAGATGTGAGAGTTTGTGTCGTACCAAACAACTACCCTAGAATCCTAAGACCGGTTAGGGCTTAATTTACATAACATGATTATGCAAATGCCCAACGAAGAGTTCAGGATTTATGCTACACTAGGTGAACTACCTCGAAATCCTATGGCTTGGTTATTTAATTCTAAGAAAGGTTTAGCTGACATAGGCACAAGTTTTGCTGACGACGATGGTCGTGCTGCCCACTGTGCTCCAAGCTCCTTGTTGTTGCAGAGTTTTAGTTTTAGAAGGTGAAAATCAGGAGATGAGAGAAGTGTTTTGGTTTAAAAGTCTTAAAGTCCAGGTGTTTTTAATATTTTGTTAGGGGAATATTAAAGTTGATTATAACAACACCGGTTAAGATCCCACGGTTCCATCATTCCGACACCGTTTTTTTATCGGATTCACTTAGTCCAGATGAATTTACTAAACTCAACTGAATGAGTTCCACACTTTCATTTCGACTGTGGGAAATCCCGTTAGCAACATGTAGGTTACATCATCCGAGGTATTCCCGATCATCCAACAAGATGTTTTAATTTAGTTATAGTTATAGTTTTGTGTTCTGTTTGTGATTAAATTTTGAGTTGTTTTATATTTTGAAATGTTGTGGCGGTGAATTTATCTTGTTATGATTTTTAATTTATTTTTGGGTTTCAGTTTTGTGGCTATCCTAATGGTTTCAGTTTTCATGCAACAATCTTGTTTAAAATGCAAGAAAAGTAAAGCGCAGTACATGTAAGTAACTTGTAATAAAATAAAAGCGTAACTGGAGGGTCTTCCCGCCATTCCAAGCTACACTTAAAACACATGTTAAGAGCATTTAAATGTTTATTACAAACTCTTAGGTAAAGCTAAGGGAAGGGTCTGGTTGTCTACCAAAGTCCCAATCCTATAGCTAGTCAATTTCCTATGACGTCTAGGTTCTTTTGTTTTATGGATGATTTCCTTCATCAAAGAACAATTAAGTTCAGTTGTTCTTCTAAAACTACTCATCATATTGAGAAAGTGTTTAGGACGATTCCTAAACATCTTTTCAATATTTTTGGGATTATTTTTGAGTCCAAATGAATTTTATTGCACAGGTGAATTAATCATCCAAAAATTTAGTTTAGTTTGTTTCTTGCTCAGTGAATTAGGATGTTTGATTATCCTGTGAGTAAAGTGACATTTCACTTAATGCTCCATTTAAGAGTTATGATAACGAAGGCCTCTAAGGAAAAATTTGTTTATTAAAGATTTTAATGATTTAAAATTGGGATTGATGATTTAAAGTGGTTTAATTTAGTTATGAAATTTTAACAATTTTAAGTTTGGAATAGTTTACAAATTGTTTTAAATTTAGTTTAAATCTTTAAACTTTTTTTTTTATCTTAATGTTTCAGATTAATTTTGATGTTTTAAATTTACTTAGAAGTGTTTGAATTATTTATATATTTTTGATGGTTTGATTTAAGTTAATTATGATATTTTAGGTTAGTTTTGTTTAGCTTAATTTGTTTTATATGCTTAATTATGAATTGTTTTAATATTATTTAATATTTCAAATTTGTTTTAAGTTTGTTATTAAGTGATGTTGAATTAATTTTTTAAATTTAATTTAATTTAATTATTAAATCACTTAGTAATTTAAATATTAATTTAATTAAGTGTTATTTTCTTTTAATTTTAAATTTATTAATTCCAATTATTATTTTAACTTTAATTAAGAATTAGATCTTATTGAAGTGATTTATTTAGGGATTTTAAATTAAAGAATTAATATCTTCTTAGATCATATCCCTAACCTTAATAATCCAAATTTTGATATAATCTTCCAAAATTTAAATTATTTAATTAATTAAAATTTACTTTTAAATGTTTTTAAAGTAATTAGTGGGTTTCTACCTCCTAGTTGCCTAGGTTTCAATCATCTATTAGAAAATTTAAGATCAGATATTTTACCCTACCTCTGATTAGACCTAAATATTAATTAGGATTAAATTTTTTTAATTACCTTTATGCCCTTTTAAGCTTATTTATTTCATAACTCACTAAATTGAGCTCAAATGAACTTGAAATTTTTATGTCACTTCACTCATATGTCAATTAAGACATTAGAGGAGAAAATGTGATTTTTCTGAATTTAATTTAATTTTTATATTTACTTTTATGAAAAATATGGGTTTTCAATAAAAATTCAACAGCATGACCAAGGTAAGGTTTCTATCCTTAAGAAAATTATGGGATATTTCTAATGACCAGAGGACCACTTGGACCAATGTTGGTGATTTTTTGAATTATATTTTATTTATTATAATTATTTTGAGTTTTGGGGTGTTAATTAATTATAAAATTAAATTAAAGTTGAAAAATGAATTTTATATTTTTCATAAATCTCTCTGACCTCAAGGAGTTTAGAAAAATAAATTTTTTAATTTTCTGTTTTTCTTTGATTTATTAGAATTAAATTAGTGAAAATGTATGGAAATTCATTTTTTAATATTAAAAATTGTTTTAAGCCTTTAAAATTCAATATCTTAACCTAGAGACTTAGAAAAAAATATTTGGTTTATTCCTTAGTGATTAGGAGTCAAAATATGACATTTTTGTGATTTTTATTATTTTTATAATTTTTATTATTTTTAATTATTTAAAATATTAAAATAAGATAGAAAATGAAGATTTTTGAAAAATTCTAATTTTAATTTATTTAGACTCCTCTGATATCAGAGAACTCACAAAACTAATTTGGTAAATTTTTAAAATGTATTTTTAGAGTTATGAATTTTTAAAGTTTAATTTTGGTCATGTAACTTAATTAATCCATTTAGTGGGGTTAAACATTTCCAATTGATTCTAAATTTTTATGTAAGGTACCTTTGATCCTAAAGATCAGTGGAAAATTATTTTCAAGTTCTTTTGATGTATGGTTAACCCTAATTAATTAAAGTTCAATTTTGAGTAATTAGGCCAATTAGGGTTATTCTTAATGAATTAACTCAAAAAATAATTATCCTAAGGTTCTCTGGTTCTAGAAAACCTCCCCAAATTTTCCTAGAATTTTCTAAGCAATATGCTAATTAATGGAATTAAAATACCAAAAACAGTGACATAGACTTGAAAAATCATTAACATGCCATAGAGATGGCCTCTGGCCTTGGAAAATTTAGGAAATGTTCCCAAGATCAGAGGCTTCAAAAGCCCTATAGTCTCATGCCATCGTGAATTTTCTATGAAAATAGAGAATTAAAATACTGAAATGAGTAAATAATTAATTAAAAATAAAATACTCATCAAATTAACTCAATTCTTTTTTCACATTATTCTCCTCTGTTCACCGAGCAAGAGGGTATTTTTAGTTTATTTTTGTGATTTTTCTATGCAATGATATGGATTTTTCAATTTCTGGGTTTTTAAATAAATATAAAATAGCCTATTTATCTATTTATCCAGCGCGGCGCTAACTCAACCTCGGCGGATACGAAAGCCCACGCGGCATGCTCCCATTCGATGCCGCCATCTGACTCGGATGCCACGCGGCCCACGGTCTCGCTCCATCCTTCGATCAGGCTCAATCTGGACCATCCACTTGATACACGCGCGATCGGACGGCGCCTGGTCATCGTCTACGACTGTTGTGCACTTGTGACCATCCACACTAAAACCTTAAGATCTCTCTCATTTCTCAACGGATTTTTGTGTTCTTATACTCTATGGATTCATCTTGAAGAGACAAACACATCCATATGGTTTACATGCATTGAAATCAACTCAAACGAAATGGAGAATCGCTGGAAGCTCTCGGGGAGGAGGAGTGTCCATACCTTGGTTTAGGAGGTGAGGCCTCAACTGAATGTGCTCGACACATTCGTTGGAGTTGGAGGAGCCTGGGGATGAAGCCTCTGGCCTTGTCGAATTGTCTAGGTACAACTTCCACCAAGCCCGATTTCAAAGCTTGGCTGATAGAGAGAATGGCTGGCCTGGTGAGGGGGCTTCCACTGGGGAACTCCTTCTCTTGGTCCTGTGCAAGTGTGGGTGAGTTTTATTTGATTTTGGTGGAGTTTTGAGAGATGTCCTGTTCTGGCCTGAGAATTGAGCTCCAAAATTGAGCTCAATCAATGGGATTTAAGGCAGGAGAACAGTGGGGATGGATTGCTCTTGGCTAGGGGAGGCTTTGTGAGAAGTTTGGAGGGATTCTATGAAGGTTTATTTCGGCCAACCTTTTGGTCGAGAGGGGGTGGCTTGTTTAAATAGCCATGACCAGGGCCTCCCAGGGGGGTTTGATGGCTTGGATCAACTGCTCTAGTGAAGAGAAGAACAGCTGCAGTGGCCATTGAGCATAGGACAGCTCAGCTAGTTCAAATTGAATTTTTGAATCCATTTAGACCTCTCAGCCATGGTGTTTTCCGGCGACCTGGTGGCTGGCCGGCCAGGGTCAGATCACCATCCTGATCAGGAGGGTCAGGGCTTGAAGTTTGTGGGTTCAATTGGCCAATGCCAAGAGTAAAAAGGTTTGATTTAAGTGGTAAGGGGGAAGGGTCATTTTGGCTTGATTTGGTTCAAGGCATGGTTTAGGCTAGGTACACCTCCCCAAGGCTTGACTTTGGGCTGAGGGAGAATCATTTGGGTCAGCTAGGAAGGGGTGATGAAGTCCCCATCCAAGTTGATGTGTCTAAACTTGGTTTAGAGTGTAGCATAAATGGGGTTAAAAGGGCTTAATAAAGGCTTAGGAAAGGCTCCCCTTTCTTGCCATAAATGACTAGGTGAGGTGTCAAAACTCTCATGGCTTCATATGGCTTGTAAATGGCTCACATTTGGCTTACATTTGGCTTGGAAAAGGTTGGCTTGTTTCATGAAAAAGGGTTTTGACATTTTTGATGAATTTAGGGAAAATTGGCATGAGGCTTAGTTTAGAAAAGTTTAATGATGAATTTAAAACTTAGGGAGTGATTTAAATCAAAGAGATGATGAGGTGAAAGTGTCATGTAGGCTTGTGATTGACTTTGGACCTTTTGAAATCATTTTGGATGGGCTTTTAGAATGGTTTAAGAAAGTGGGCCTTTAGGTTTGAAAACAAATTGGTGGATCGAAATTTTGTGAAGGATTGGGCCAAACAAATGTTGGGTTTAGTTTAGGGATGTGTCATGAGTGATTTGAAACAAATTTGAGGTGATTTGGAGTTAAATTGGGTTTGATTTGAGACTTTTTGGTAAAGGAGGCAAAGTGGGTTAAATTGGGCTAACTTGGGCTAAGGTTGGGTTAATGTTAGATTTGATGTAAAATTAATGTTGAGAAATGTTTATGGGAGTGTTAAAGATAGTTTTCAACTTTGGTTGGGCTTTGACTTTGGGATTTGGGCCCATTTGGGTTCATGGTGGGTTTAGGTCAAAATTGGGTATTTTGGTTTTGGGTTAGGTTTGGGTGGAGTTTAGGTTCAAATTTAGGGCAAATCAAGTTAGCGTTTTGTTTATGGGGATGTTAGGAAGATTAAGGAAAATATTTGGGGTTAATTGGAGTTGAGTTGGGTTAGTTTGGGCTAAGTTTAGGTTATGGGCCAAAATTGGGTTTTAAGCTTCAAATTGAAATTGGATCCAAACGTTCATCAAATTGGGCTTGGATTTGGTCTAAATTGATATTGGGGATATTTGATTGAAGTTTAGAATTGGATTGGATCAACATTGATGTTAATTGGGTTGGTTTGGTTTGACAATGGGTTCACTTTGGTTAAAAATGGGCCAAATTGGGGGTTTTGGTAAAAGTGGGTTAAATTGACAAAATTGGCCTATGGTGTAGTTGAACAAAATGAAATTGGGAATATTTGGGATTTTTTGGAATTTTCTGGGAATTTTTGGAATTTATGGATTTTTTTGGTTAAAAAGGACATTTTGGGTACTTGGAGGGTATTGGGGGATTTTTTTTTGGAAATTTTGGTATATTCGACTAAGGATGATCAATTTGAATGGTGGGAAATGTTTAGGATTGGTTTTTAGGAATTTTGGGTAATTTAGTTAATTTCTTGCAAATTTTGGGTAGCTTCAAGGACATTTGGTAGGTTTGGTGGGTGTAGGGCCCTGGGGGTAAAAAATTGAAATTTTGAAAAAATGAAGTTTGATCAAGTTTGAGTAGAATAGAATCACTTTGGTTGAGCCATGAAGCCATATCAAGCCCATGAGAGCCATGAGAGGACTCATTTGAGGCATTCACTATGTTGTTCCTAACCCTCTTAGCCAAGGGCCTAGGGGTTAAGGTCCATCCATATGAATTACCTACATGAGTCAGGAAGTCCAGCTAGGTATGAATGGTTTTAGGATTTGGAATGTGTGTGAAAGTGTAATGTGTGCAGGTCAACCCTCACCAGACTAGGCCACCCAGGGTAGTCCTAAGGCTAAAGAGTCCTATAAGGAACTCATCCTTTAAACCTCCGCATCTAATCTTAACCCTCCAAGTGACTTAGGGGTTTACAATCATGCATGTGGGGTTTAAAGAGAGTTGAGAGGTGTTTGAATTTCTAAGTGGTGGGTGTCATCTCTAATCCTCTAGGATAGTCAAAGGGAAAACCTAAGGCTAGATCCTAAGTACTAGGGAGAGAGAGAAGATAGAAGACCTCATAAAAAATGAGATCAACAAATGGACCCCCAATAGGTGTGGTGTGCTAACCAAGCACACTGCGTGTATTGGCGTTGACCGAAGAGATCAATAAAACCACACAGACGTATAAGTGACACACTTAGAACAGAGTAGAAACAAATTTCCACCAAGGAGTATCGAGTATATCTCCAAGACTAGAGATCCCTGAACTCTCGCTGGGGAAAAGAGAGGGAGGTAAATTCCAGATCATAAGATCTAGGGAGATTTGATTTAGATTTCATTTCATTTTCTATTCCCAGTTTTTTTTTAATGTGTGAGTTTAGATTTCGATTTATTCTGAGTTTCAATTTCGGTTGAGGATTAATTTAAAATCAATTCAAGGAATTCTGGATTTGAAAGGAGAATTGGAACCTAGGTTCCAACCTCGGGATTGCGAAGAGAACTGGAATATAGGTACCAGCCTCGGAGTGAGAATCAGAGTTTAAGTGTCGATTGAAAAGGATGAGAATCAGAATTTAGGTACTGACCTCTAAATAAGATCTGGAATTTGGTACCTCGGAAGGAGAGAGTTGAAATTTGGTAGCAATCTCGGGAAGAGAGTCAGAATTTGGTACCAATCTTGAAGGTTTAAAGAGAACTGGAATTTGGTTCCAGTCTCGAAGGTTTAAAGAGAACTGGAATTTGGTTCCAGTCTCGAAGGTTTAAAGAGAACTGGAATGTGGTTCCAGTCTCGAAGGTTTAAAGGGTTGAAATTTGCTGTGGAGATTTGAGTTTAGCGGAAGATTTGGAATGAGACGTGAAAGTGTTTCACGTCCCACGAGGATTGATCAAAGTCTGATTATTTGGCGAAGGATATGAATCCATGCCATCAGAACCAAATCGAAAATTTTCGTGGTTCTGTGTCAGTAGATTCAGTCGACCTTCTCAAAAGAGGGAAGGAAATATAGAGAGTCAAAAAGAGATTTAAGAATAGCCGAAGGCTGGGGATTTCAGATTCAAGAATTTGTCTTAGTCGCTTGTTGTGATTTGATTTTAGCTTGATTTTCAATTTAGGATTCACATTTATTTGGGGTTCATTTTGACATTCAGATTTTTAAAAGAGTTCTCATTTATTTTTATTTTCCCTTTGTTCTTTGTTTGAAGTTCATTTAACTAAATGGTGTTTCCCAGTCAATTTGCACAAAAAGAGGTGAAGGAAAAACATGACACGGTCATTTTCATTCCAATCTCGTCGAAAATACATCATACATCTTGCTCCAAAACATGATGATATTTTCCTTGAGAATTCAATATCTCATACAATCCATATATATCCAAAACGGATTGTGTAAGATTCTTCAAGTTTCTTTCAAAAGCAGCTGTCAAAATCCATGTCTGAATAGTGAGATACGTAGACAATAACATCACCTTCCAAGTCATCCTTGGCAGGAATGTCGTATGGATGTGCATTGGAGGTGTGATGTTTCCCATGTAAATCATAGCTCGTAGAGCCAGAGACTCTCTAACTCTGGATCTGGCTGAAAGTGGAAAGGCATTTTTCTGTCATCCATTCTCCTGAAAGTGATGAAGATTCGTTCCACAGGCACTCCTGGAATGCAATGTTTTGCGATGTCCGCTCCGTTTCCTTTCAACACCAGGACAGAACCTACCGGTAGTGGTATCTCCACCGGCCCTCGGAACTCACCGGGGCCTGCAATCCAGAGGTCAGATCCGAACATGATGTTACATTGGTTAACAAAAGACACTGTGCAGAAAAGTCTGACGAACTCATGATGGTCTATGTGTGGAGGTATGCAGTCGCCCTCCTTGTAGATGTTATTGATGTAGCTTTTGGGTATGCAATATGAAGGCAATACCCTCCATGTTATCATCTTTTTTACCATTCTCTTGATAATTCTTGGCATTGGATCCACCTCACTGCAACAGAGTATTCCTGGTGGATTCTCTTTTCTGTTTAATGCGAAGTTGTAGCAACATCCGCATTGGATTGTAATTCTTCCTTTTCCTGGCATCCATCTTCGGGGTTCTGAATAGGTCTTTTCCCTTAGGCGACTAGCTCGGCCCATTTTCTGAAGCTCAAGTACGCAGTCTACAATTTTTTGTTGTTCGTAGTCCAATAACACATCTGTATGCAGCTCGAGGCCTTCCAAGATGTTGACCCTCTTACCTCGAATTCTTTCGAAGTATTCAAAAGTTTTCTTTTCAACATTCTGCATTCTTTCCAACTCATATTCCAGAATTATCTGCAATCGGTGAGGTCTAGCAACATACTGGGGAATGTATGGTTCAACCCTGGCACGCTCTCCTGCATGTCTTGGCTCCTCAGGGATAGTCTCCATCGGAACATCCTCCGGGGTTGCTTTTGCAATAAGACTCTTCAGAACTGGTGCATCTGTTTGGCGTCGAGGCGCTGATTCTATTTCTGCTCTTCTTGGAATTTCCTTTATCTGTTCTGCTTTCCTTGGAGTTGATCTCCTCCTTTCTGGTTCCTGAAGAACCAATTTCTTCGGAATATTTGTATTGACGGTAGAAACTGTCTCGTCATGTTGATCTGCTACTAACTTGGTTAACATCTTGCGAATGCGGCGATTCTTGTTCCTCCGCTGGGTGGCAGTGAGAGTAGCTCTCCTTACCCCTTGGACTTCGCGCGGCATGGCGCCGACAAGCCCGCCCTCTCGCCGTAGCAACAACGGACTTAACTTTCTTATCTTCTCGCTGTTGCATGAGCGGCGTTGCTTTCTCTTCTTGTCGGTGGATCGCCGACTTGGGCCACCCAATTTCATCACTGTATGGCTGTGGAACTCTTCCCGATCAATCGGGGTCCAATCAATTTCTTCATATTGTAGCTCGGCTGGTGTGAATTCAGAGTCAATCTCAATCACGGCTCCATCCCTCACCCTCTTTTCATTAAGTGCTAGACTTACGCCATTTCTAAAGTTTAAAACCAACCGCCCGTTCGACATTTCCCTGCGAAAAAATAAGGAAAGGATCAGGGGCTGTACTAAGAACAAGAACAATAAGAAAAATATTTATTAATGAAAAATTTTTATTTATCTCTTTTAATTTTTAAAGAAAGTAGGAAGAGATGAGGGAAAGATCAGGAATGAATTGATTTAAAAGGAAAGAATCAAAATTTCATTATTATGATTTCACATGTTTTCTTTTTAACACATTTTTTTTGTTAATGATTTTCTTTTTTATCATCCATTTTTTTTTATGTTTTGGGTTTGCACCCAGTCGCAAATGATTACTCTACCCATGCTTCTAGGAATGAGACCTCATTTTTAAGGTTCATCCTTTGAAACATCAGGTTGCGTAATACTTCTTCAAATATCGTCCATTGATTGGAAGTATAGGTCGTTCTCCACTGCAATTCACCAGTTGGTAGGAACCTCCTGAGTAGACTTGCTTGACCATGAATGGTCCTTCCCATGTCGGTTCAAATTTACCTCCTATCTTTTAGTGTGCAAGAATAGGTCTTCTGAGAACTAGAACTAAGTCACCGACTTTAAATGTCCTTGGACGAACTAGTTTATCGCGGGCCTGGATCATCTTGGCTTGATACAGTTCCAAATTCTGCTGTGCTGAAAGTCTAAGCTTTCCAATTCTTCTAGTCGTAGTCTGGCATTTTCTTCTGTAGTGATCTTGTTCGCAACTGCAATTCTAAGTGAGGGAAGCTGTACTTCCAATGGTAAGACGGCCTCGGACCCGTACACTAAAGCGTAAGGTGTAGACTGAGTAGGAGTTCTAAAAGTCATCCTGTAAGCCCAAAAGGCTTCTAACAACTTCTCGTGCCAATTTCTTTTGTTATCATCCAAGGTTTTCTTTAGGATTTGGACGAGAGTTTTATTAAAAGCCTCGGCCAAGCTGTTTGCTCTTGGGTAATAGATTGTTGAATAGCGCCAATCAATCCCGTGTCTTCTGACAAAATTGTTGATCTTCGTACTCTTGAACGCGGACCCATTATCTGAAATGATTCTGCGCGGTACTCCGAAACGGTAGACAACTCGATTCTTGAAGAACCGCAACACATGGTGCGCTTTCACTTCTCTGAGTGGTATAGCTTCTGCCCACTTAGAAAAGTAATTTGCAGCTGCAAGAATGAAGAGATGTCCTCTTGAAGAAGGCGGATCTATCGGACCCACGATATCTGTGCCCCAACGCTCAAATGGCCACGATGCAATTGTTGGATGTAGCACATTTGGAGCTTGATGTAGAACCACTCCATGCACTTGGCACTGGTGACAACTTTTGGCAACTTTCATGCAGTTGGTCATCATCGAGGGCCAGTAGTACCCTAGTCTTTTAATTTTCATTTTCATTTTCAAACCCGACTGATGAGCGCCACAAAGTCCCGAGTGTACTTCTTTGACAATTTCACGAGCCTAGGACCCGCTCAGGCATCTTAGCCACATCTGATCAAAAGACCTTCTGTATAACGTGTTGTTTATTAATGCATAAGACAGAGTTCTTTTCTTGATTTGATGGTCTATCGACTTATCGTCCGGTAGGTTTCCTGTTTGCAAGTAGTCTATTAATGGCTGCCG
Organism: Papilionanthe hookeriana x Papilionanthe teres; assembly: GCA_022702705.1. Taxonomy (NCBI): domain Eukaryota; kingdom Viridiplantae; phylum Streptophyta; class Magnoliopsida; order Asparagales; family Orchidaceae; genus Papilionanthe; species Papilionanthe hookeriana x Papilionanthe teres. The sequence continues at coordinate 23,597,987 of CM040424.1, read as the reverse complement.
CCAATCTTCTATATTTTCTGTCACTGCCGCAATTATTTCCTCTTCTTTTCTTGACGCGTGTATTGCATCCATGTCGAGCTGTGATAGGACCTGTCTTCCTTGAAATGACATTTCAACTGATTCATCCTGTAGGCAGGCAAATTCTTTTGTAAGTCTGGCTAACGCATCTGCAAGAGCGTTTTCACTCCTGGGAATCTTGTAGATCGTTACATTCGAAATCTGCTCCAACAATTTCATGGCATACTGAAAGTACTGCTCGAGTCTTGACTTTAGAATTCTGTATTGTCCTGCGACCTGTTGAATGATCAACTGTGAATCTTCGTAGACATTGATATCTGTTATTCCCATCTGAATGGTTAATTCCAATCCTGTTATGAGGGCTTCGTATTCTACCTCATTATTCGTACACGGTTCTGTTAAGTGATAGGAATACCTTAACATCCCCCACTCCGGTGTTATAAAGATTAGTCCGATTCCTGCCTTACCGAGCACTATCGTTTGTGATTCTTTATCTTTATGTGCTGAGGATGCTCCGTCAAAGTACAGTTCGCAACATTGATCATCGGGGTTTTCTAGGCTCATTATCTGTTCGTCTAGAAAGTCTTTATTGAGAGGTGATTCTGCCGGTAAAAGGTGTGCTGCAAGGAAGTCTGCTAGGACTTATCCCTTTACGGCACGAAGTGGCACGAAAGTTATATCGAATTGCAATAGTATCATCGACTACCTGGCAAGTCTGTCGGAAAGCGTAGGTCAGGTCATCAAATATTGTAATGGATTGAACTTCGAAATGAGGTTGACCTTATGAGAAAGCATGTAGTGCCTGAGCTTTTGAGTGGCGAAGATCAGGGCCAAAAAATGCTTCTCAATAGGAGGATACTTTACCTCCGTCGGAATTAGACGATGGCTTAGGTAGTAGAGATCATTTTCTTTTCCCTCGTCATTGTCCTGGGCTAGCAGGGCTCCGAGAGAGTCGTCTAGAGCTGCGGTATAAAGTATCAACAGTTTACCCGAGACTGGGGCTGCTAATACAAGAGGTGTCATTAGGTATCGTTTGATGTCATCGAAGGCATGTTGACATTTGGAGTCCCAAGTAAACTTGGCATCCTTCTTAACCAAAGCAGAAAAAAGGCTGACACCTTCCTGATAAATTCGAGATAAAGCATTGAAGATACGCCAACTTCCCTTGAAAGGATCGTAGTTATTTCAAGGTTTTAGGAGGTGGCATTTCTAAGATAGCTTTAATCTTCTCCGAATCGATTTCAATTCCACGATGTCGGGCAACAAATCCAAAGAATTTCCCAGAGGTGACGCCTAAGGCGCATTTCAAGGGATTTATCTTAAGGTTAAATTGTCTTAATCGCTCGAAAATAATTCTCAAATCATACAAGTGATCTTCCTTTAGTTTGCTTTTGATGACCACATCATCCACGTAACACTCGACTTGGTTGTGAATGACATCATAAAAAATCCTCGTCATTGCTCTTTGGTAGGTTGCTCCTGCGTTCTTCAATCCAAATGGCATCACTGTGTAGCAGTACACTTCTGAAGGCTGTGAGCTTTTCATTTTCCGGTGCCATCTTTATCTGGTTGTATCCGAAGATTCATCCATGAAAGAAAATATTTCATATGTTGAAGTGATGTCGATCATCAATTCTGGAATTGGTAGCGGGAATTCATCCTTTGGACATGCTTTATTCAAATCTCTGAAATCCACGCAGATTCTGATCTGACCATTCTTCTTTCTGACTGGTACCGCATTGGCTAACCAAGTCGGGTATTGCTCTTCACGGACAAATTTAGCTTCTATTAGCTTCTTAACTTCAGCTATTACTTGTTGTTCAATCTCTAGATGCATTCTTCTCAGAGCTTGTTTGACTGGAACGGCAGTGGGATCTACTCCTAACTTGTGAACTGCAACCTCTGGAGCTAATCCTGGCATTTCATCGTAATTCCAAGAAAAACAGTCCTTGAATTCCATCAGTAGCTTGATTATGTTTCCGGAGACTTCTTTATTGAGTACGGAGCTAACAAAGGTCGGCCTAAGCCCTTCGCTAGTACCTAAGTTAACTTCCATTAACTCATCTATTGTAGATTTAATTTCTTCTTCGAATTCTGGCGGAGCATCTCCGATTGGTAGATCTTCGAGATCTTCTGAAGCTTCCAAGCAGTCTTCATTAGGCTCGCAAGTGACAACCAAGAAAAATCCCGTATCGTCAACTGATCCTACCGTGCCGAATCCGAGACCATGTTTTGAATTGGGAGGCCGGTTGGCATTATTCCATAATTTTTCAAAATGTTGTGATTGACCTTTTGTCCATCGTCGAGGTAAGACACCACGTTGAATTAAATTTTGAACACAGGGAGAGTACCACTCAAAAGGCAGTTCCATTAGTTCAGATGAAGCAACATCTTCAAATTGTACATAATTTTCAATTCTGGAAGAAGAAGCACCACGGTAGAATTTGATCAGTTTAGTACCGCCACGTACTTCCTTGACCACCATACCCTCGATCTTATTAGGGTGGATAGGGGTTAGGGTCATAGTATGTACATAGTGGTTAATCTTCTCGTACATTGACTTGTATTCTTCATTCCTTTCATCTTCGATAGAGATCTTGAACTAGGGTTTCTTTTGAATTACTGTTGTTGCTACTCTCTTGATTTCTTCTTCTTCGGAACTGTTCTTCCAATCAACGTCGATGACTGGTTTCTTCTGTCCAACTATTCCAATGTCTCTTCCACGACCTCATCCCCGGCCTCGACCTCGGTTGCAAGTTCTGGAGAAACCTTCACCATCTCACCGTAAGGGAGTGGTGAGTAACTGTTGGACTAGAATCTCAGGCTCTTCATCATCTTGCACTTCTTTTGCTTCATTTGGTATGACATTTCTGGAGAAGATTGTTTTCTTCGGAGGCGCGTAATAGGCTGCATCTTCATGAATTCCAATCTCGTGTACAGAGAATGGTTGCAAGTCACCTTTGATACATTGTTCTCCTCCTTCGTAATACTTTATGCACTGGTGCAGAGATGACGGTACCATCCAGTTTTCATGGATCCATGACCGACCCAGTAGAGCATTGAACGATGTCTCAGAATCAATTATATGGAATTTTACGGTTGTTTTTGCTAAATCACCGGTCTTCATCAGTAGTGTTATCGATCCAAGAGTTCTTTCTCCTTTCTGATTGAAGCCTCTCAATAACATCTTGTCTGCTTCAAGCTCACAAGCATCAATTTCCAAATATTCTAGCGTCCGAAGATTCATTATGTTGATTGATGCTCCCGGATCAACCAACACTCTGGAGAGCGTAAACTTTCCAATAGTGACTGAAATGTACAACGGTCGGTTGTGATTAGCTGTTCCAAGTAGCAGATCATTGTTCGTGAAGGTAACACATTGATGTTCTTTTAACGAGCAAACCTCGTTGAAGGAATTACCGGCCATTTGAGGTAAACAAATCTCTGGATCAAGTAGAGCCTTGATCAGAGCTTCCCTCATCTCCTTGACAGGATCAGAGCATCGTATATGCTTAGTTTGGCTGGTACCTTCCTAAGATGGGCTAACACATTATAGTCCACTTTATTACCATGTTCCTCGGTTTCTTCCCAAAAGGGCAATTCCTCTGCTGGGGTTGGCTCCTCCTGAGCAACCACCTGCTTTCCTTTATCTTTTGGACCCATTCTCGGAGGTAGAACTTTTCCGCTTCTTAGGTTGACTTCGGTTACTTGTTCCGAGTCCGGTGCCGGATCCGCCGATGTTTCCCTTGAATTGGAACGACCGGCTCTTCTGGAGTTGCTTCAGAATCCGATAACTCTAATTCTATCGCGATTGGAGCTCCTCGAAATTCACAAATGGACTCATTGCTTTCTGAGCTTTCGTAGCCTCCTTTGTGAACATCTTCTTCGTCGTGGTCATTGAGGTTGTGTATGATTTAAGAATCGTTATTTGTATTGGAATCGAGATCCGGATTATGTGGTTGTCGCTATTTACGTAATTGTTAGAAACAGTCAAAACGTAGCCAACGCCATAACTCTTATCATTATAAGATCCCACCGGGGCGAGGAAATAATCATACAGAGTCAGAGGTTCGAGGGATTTCTCTCCTGAATTGGAAACAACCATCCTAGGATAAGCAGCCCCTAGTTTACCCTTCGGAGCATCAGTTTTCTTCTCTTCCACGACTTTCTCCTCCTTCTGGGGCGGTTCTTCGATCGCAAGCGATAGCACCGGCTCGGTAGGTTTCAAACTTTGAGTTGAAGCGCACACCGAAGCGTTCTGGATGTGATCCAAAATTTTCTTTGAAGACTTTGCCCAGACGGTACTCCATCCATCATCGGTCGTATACGGGTTTATCAGAACAATAGGATCCGTCGAGATAACATTGACAGAACCTCCTTTTTGGGGTTCCTTCTTGTATTCCTTCGGGATCATTATGTTCCCTTTTCAGAGATTGTCGTCAAGCCAACTCTTGAAAGTGATGCAATCCTCTATCTTATGTCTGAGCATCCGGTGGTAAGGGCAATAGTTTGGATGATCTTTCTTGTTGACTTCTTCTAGCCTCTTGAGCTATGGTAGCTGAAAATCTGGTGTTTTCATAAAACTGCGGAACATCTTTGCTACTGCTTCAGTCTTGAATGGATATTCCTTATTCAGAAAATCTTTCAGGGTACGCTGTGGATGAGGCGGTTGTTCATAATGCTGAGGCGACTGATAGCTCGGTTGAGGCTGTTGATAACCCCGCTGAGGTTGCTGATAGATGTGTTGCGGTTGTTGGTATGTCCGTTGCGGTGGTTGATAACTAGGCTGTGGCCGCTCTGGCTGTATCTGAACCGACTGCTTGCCCTTATCTACTGCCTTGACAATTCCAGATTTCTTTTCAAATGCTTTTAAGGGTTTTTGTTTATCGTTCTTGTCTACGAAACTTAGCTGTTTTGCCTCTTCTTGCAAGCTCCCGGCCTTGCTAAGCAACTTCTCGAAAGTCTTGATTGTAAATCCTTTAAGGAGAAGTGCTATCGGGCCATGGATGCTCTTAAGCAGGATACCGACTGCATGCTGTTCTTGAAGCTGTAGTTCACACTTCATGCTTAAGTTCCTCCATCGAAGTATGTAATCCACTAAAGTCTCGTTCGGTTTCTGGTGCTCCACCACTAGATCACCGATGGTGATGTGGTGCCGAGCCCCGACAAACCGTTTAACGAAGAGGTTTTCCAACTCTGAAAAGGTCTTAACTGAACCATTTGGCAATTCTGCGTACCAATCGAAGGCAATCCCTGACAGGCTGCTGACAAACTGACGAAAGAGTAAAGCATCGCCCCCACCGGCATTGCAGCAACTAGCACGAAAATGTGCGACATGCTGCCGGGGGTTTCCCATTCCATCAAAAGTCTTAAACAAAGGTGGTATGAAGCCTTTCGGGTACTGGACTGCATCAAACTCTTCGGGGTAAGGTCTACCCATATGAATAAATGCCCCGCTCTTAGATTGTGCTAAGGCTTCTCGCACCTGCTGTTCTACCATGTTTTTAATGTCCTTTTCAGGAATCATATTCTGTGTAGAATCCTTCTTTGGTGGCTCATCTTCGTTGACAGATGTGATCTCTTTTCCTCCATCTGCAATATGGATGATCTCTAGGGGTGTTTATTTCTGAGGTTGTACCTGACTCTGGAGAGTGGCTAAAGCAGCAGCCATTTCTTCCTTCCTCTTTGCCATCTGGGAAATTGTGTCATCTCTTTCCCAAAGCTGTGCTCTCATCACTTCCGGTTCATCTCTTTCCATAGCTGCCGGAGCACCTTGCGAAGCTGATGATGCTCATGTTTAAACCATATTGATCTCGACATACTCCTCATCCATGAATTCTGATGAATCAACTTCATTTTTCAACTTTTCTCCTCTTTCTTTCGCCAATAGTTGGATATCCGTCCTTAACTTTCCTATAGCATCCTCGAGGGGTCTCTTCCAGACGGTCTCACGGTTGTTATGTGATGGATGTTGAACTTCTTTTTCGGGAGTTTCTTTTATTGCTGTAGCACTTTCTTCTGATTCAGTCTCTTTGACGAGGCTTTTCTTCTCAGGACGTTGTGTTGGTCTCGGCTCGGTAATAATAGGTCGCCACACCATCCTTCTTGCAGCAGAAGGGCTAGGACCGGATGGTCTGTCGGCTATATGCTGGTAGGTGGTGTCTGATCCACTTTTCGATATTTATACTTATAATTGTAATATAAAAAGTTAGCAACGGTACCAAAAACTTGATCCGCATTGAATATATACTGATGATTCTGTTATGGATTTTATGATTTGTATTGTGGATACTACGCAAGTATACATATCGTTATCAAGTAATATAGGGCTCTAATGGAGTCCTAGATATCGATCCCACAGGGAAGTTAGAAAATTTCAAAGACAAATTAAAGTAAACTTACTTACTAATCTAGTATATGGAAATTAAGAATACTGAGACTAAAATAAACTAAAGCTTAAGGTTGAATATAAGATTTCATAAAAGTATCTTTCTCCTTGTTTTAGAGAATTAAGTGAATGAAGAATTAAATAAGTTTTTAATTGTATTGTGCCAAATAGGAGCATTCCTATTCTTTACCCTTTGGTCCAGGTGCAAAGAACATTGACTAATCTTATGTTTGATTACTGAATCTGCGGCTAGGCTGGGAGGATACCGACTGCCACTTCAGAGCTCCCACGTTCCCCTTGCCTGAGGGCTAACATCTACACTTCAGCTCTCAAACAATAAGTCCGAATTGAATATTTTACTCTGTCACACTAAAATGTCCAATTCTACGCCTAATAGTTAATATTTCCCTATTTATTTGCACCCTCCTTCCAAGGCTTTTGACTTCCCTGAATCTTGGATGTAATCTTTACTATAGTTAATATTTCAACATATGTTAACAAATCAATTGGTCGGATTGAAAGTAAATTAAGATTTAAGTTAAAGATTAAGCACAATTTCTATTTTCATATTTTTAGGCACAATTACTTTAATTCATCTTTTCACGAAATCTCGATAACAAGGAGAAAGACTAAGGAAACTACTCAGAATGCATGGGAAAAATAACACAAAGCATGGATTTCATTAAAGTTAACAAACAAATAACAAATATACTTATCTCAATTCTTCTCCCCAAGCAGATTCTTGAAGTTCCTTTGACTCTTCCTTCCAGTACAACACACCAAAACGCTAAACACTTTATCTACTCACTCAAAACCTCTTAAATTACACTTAACTTCCACACAAATGACACAAAATTGACACACAAACTGACTAATATTCGTCTCTATTTATAAAAGGGGTCAAATCTCCAAAGGTTGCTTAAGCACCTCTTCAAAAAGCGTCCAGGTTCAATGTATTTTGGCTCTTTTCAACTGTCTCGCCGTCGGCGGCTTGATCTCGGCATCGGCGGGCTTCTAGAAGATGGGCTATCCGCGCCGATCTCGCTGTCGGCGGGCTCGATCTTGCCGTCAGCGGGCTCCTTATAATATATAAAAAATCTTTTGGGAAAAACTCACCGTCAGCGGCCTAAATCTCGCCGTCGGCGGGACAGTTCAACTTTTATCAAATTGAGTCCTTTTGCTCCAAATTCGCTTCTTTTGTGCTTTTTGCTTTCAATACTTATAAATCTTCATTCATGCAATAAAACAATGAAAATACCTTTCTTTAAAGTGCAATTTCATATAAAATTGGTATGAAATTCTTAATATATTTTCTAGTGATCAAATTCCCCCTAACTTAACTATTAGTTGTCCTCAAGTAATTTAGATACTACATAAAAGTAAATGATTATTTGTAGTAAAGTTTTAATTGAGAAATACTATGAATTAGATTTAAATAAGTATTATAGTAAAGTTTTCTAGAAATATTTTAAAATAATTAAACTAATTCTAAAGATATAAGGCTATTTAGTTTTTAAGTTTAATATTTCTAGTCTTCTATTTATTTCAAGAATGATTATATTTTTCAACACTAAATTACTTAAGATATTCATATGATTGGAATTTCATGGAAACACAACTTAGTAAAAGTCTAATCCAAATATATAAGTTCAAAAATGTAATTGAAGTTTATCCTTTAGATTGATTCAAATGAAGCCAATTTTTTGATAAGGCATCTCCTCAAGCTTCTCCTCACTTTATATATATATATATATATATATATATATATATATATATATATATTCTTTTTTTCTTTTCTTTCTGGATTGATTTTCAATACCTTTTTTCTTCGCTTTTTTTTAAGTGAGGATCACTATTTTTGGTTAGCCTGTTAATAATTTTGAACTTCATTTTCCTCTTCATAAATTTGAAACTCGAAACATTTACTTCTCTTATATGCATTTCAAAGTTTTTACTTCATTGAGTTTCAATCTTTTCTTTCTCAACTAAATATTCATAAATTTCATATTTGAAAATATAGTTTTCCTTATTTTAAATAGTTAACTATATTCTTATTCTCTTATACTAAATATCTTAATCTATAAAATTAGTTAATCATTAAAAGTATTTCTCTTAACTTTCTATAATAATTAAATAAATAAATTTTAGTTTATTGAATTAAAATTATTACGTAAAAATCATTTTATAATAATTTTGAAAATGTAAATTGAGAACAATTTATTAATTAAATTTGTATTTTTCCCTCCCCCAAACTTAAATTTTTCTATCTATCTGTATAGGGTGAAAAAGAAATAAACTGTAATATTTAAATCATACCTTTGAGCTTTAGGTATTTCTTCTTTTTGAAGTTCTGCAGGCTTTTTCCATTACTTAATTATCCTGTACTGTTAGTATTTTTCTACACACAAAATATTAAAGAAAGTTCTGGGTAAAGAAGTTTAACACAATACTACTACATTTTATACTAACATATTATACTACATCCACATACATTTAGCAATTCAATCCAAGGTTACAATAGTAGTTCTGAAACATTAAAAATTTAAAAACTGTCTAACTTTAACAACAATATTAAAACAATCTACACTACATCATAATCAAATTTATAAACTAAAACATCAATACTAAAATGTAAAACAACAAACAAACAATAACAACATCAGAATCTATATCTAAACAAATAAACATAACATCTAATCTTCTGTATCAAAGTCCCAAACTATATCATCATTTCCTTGATCAGTGGGTTGATTAGGCTGGTAATGAGTATATTGGGGGCACTCAGAAAATACAACATCAAGCTCTCCTCTCCTGTAACGATTTTCAACATCATAATAGGTTATCTCATACTCTGAATGTCTTTGGAGATACTCGCTGTCATAATCATGTCTTCTTTCTAAGCCTCCAATTCTCTGATCAATATGTTCCAGTTTTTCTTCTATTTTCTCAAAAATTTTCCGCTATAGAGTCATCTCATTCATCAAATTCTGAAGGGTAGGAGTACTATAGGGAGGAGGCATAACTGGTAGAGGGAATATCTCTACTCGAAGAAGGTACATAGCTCCTTGTCCCAGATCTCCATCCTTCGTGGGATTCATATTTCTTAATATTAGCCGGAGAAATGGGTTTCATAGGCTCCACCCATTCCTCATCATCTCTTGCCTCTACCCCAGATAATTGGCAGAGTGCGTAGATCAGACCAGGATGTCTTAGTCCTCCTCCACCTTCACTTCTTACGGTGGCTAATATATTCTTATAAATTATACTTCCCACATTAATACTTTTTGGTTCCGAATGCGAAATTCGGAACTCGTTCTATCTCTTGTTACCTCACTATGGTGGTAAGTAGGTAACAAGGTAGAACAAATAAAATAGTGTCGAGCTTTAGATGATGCATTCAACATAGAAAGAGGGAAGTTTACTCGTTCTCGCTGCTTCATTTTCCAAACTCCTTTCCCGTCAGTGAGAAAGTCGATCACCTCTTCCAGTGGTCCTTCCATAGTTCCAAATGTATCATACTCACTGGTGTAGGTATCTTGCACTTCGTAATAAGCATTTATTCTCGCAGCGCTGAATTCCACAAAAAATCCTCTAACCTTAACCGGTGCATCTTCGGCCTGTGTCAGGTTGGCATAGAATTCTTTTACCACTTCCACAGCGGATCTGTTGGTTATGAAACAGAAATTTTCCCATCCCCTTTCTTTAATTATTCGCTCTACTTCACCTCCAGGACTTTTGAAAACTAAATCCTGAATGCATTTCCTGGCTTCAATATTGTGAAAATATCTTGATTGTGCCCTTGTATTCACAAAACGAGTTTCGTCGTAATCCATTCTTCTCTTTTGTCGTGGAGCCATTTTTCGATCTGTGAAATTCACAAAAATCTTAACTAAACTTCTAAATATTACTAAGATGGCTTCCAATAGTTACTAAATTTAATCTAAATCAAGTTTCATGAATTTCTTCTAAATCTTTTCTTCTCATTTCAAATTTTTCCCAAATTCCTCAATGTAGAAGAAATTCATGGTGAAAATAAAAAATTTTAACATAGGAGTGAAGCTCTTACCAAAGGAAGATAAAATCCCGCGTCAAAATGTGTTGAAATAGCTTCAAATCCAAGATTCCACAAGCCCTAAGTCGGTTTTTTGAAGTTTTGAGGAGGGAGACGATGAATAGTGTCGGTTGACCGGTCAAATAAAGTATATTTCGTGATCTTACTGCCGGCGAGAAATTTCTCGCCGTCGGCAAGCTAATTAATTCACCAAGGCCAAAGTTTCGGGAAAATCTCACCGTTAGCGGGATTTTCTCGCTGTCAGCAGACTTTTCCTCGTCGTCGGCGGGATTTTCTCGCTGTCGGCGGGGTTTCCAAAATTTTTAATATTTTTTTATTTTTAAAATGTTTTTAATCTAGATTAAGCCTTGTTCATTGTTCCGGTCACTAAATTTGATATATTTATTATTATTATTTTTTATTAAGATTAGATACTATACTAACACATAAATTCACACAACACAAACATTATAATTTTATAAATGAATTCCATGAACTTACAAACTTCAAATACTACATAACTAACAATTGACTTATCAAATTAACCCAAACACATTTAACTTAGCATTGCAATCCACACCATGATACTCTAAATGCTGAGACTAAACAAATATCATACAATCTCATATAAACTGAGATTATCTACATAAAGTTCAATTTATATCAAAAACTAAATTCAAATCAACACACATACATTTAATATGAATAGAAATCTCTGCTACTCATCGGAATTTGAACTGTTCTCTTCTCTGATGTTTCCAATAGAACGCAGGTGCACAAACAAATTATAGAAAGGCTCGAAAGGAGTTCACGAGTAGAATCTTCTTCAATCCACCCTTTCTGTCTCAATAGTCATATAAAACTTGCCTCCAGGTGTCCGGTATGGTCAAAGTGATCCTTCATTCTCCAATCGATGTGATCGAATAAATCAGAGATATTATCAATAGAATTCATCACATTATGTAGTTCCTTCTCCAATCCTTTAATTTTTTTGTAAAATGAGGTTCGTTCTATCAGTCAGGGGCTTAACTAAAGGATTGTTTTGTGATGCTTGATCAGAAATAATTATTGTTTCATCATTGTTATCCAATGTAGGAAACATATATGTTGGATCTAGTGGTTTCCAAGACAATAGCACTTTTTCCCAAGCTTCGTAGGAAACTTGGTACTGACTACATAAATCAAATATAGTTGATGGGTGTCCAAGTCCATGAATTGACCAATGCACAATTAATCCTAATGTAGACTTCACAATGATAGATCCAATATCAATAGGCAATCCAGATTGAATACAGTAATTTAAGATTGCGCATTCCTTCGAAACTTTGTTTACCCTCATAGCGGGTAATAACTTTGATGAAATAAAGAAATGCCAATGCTTTGAGACGGGGTTAAGAAGTGACACAGAAAAACTAATGTACCTGTCTTCTCATAATTCCCAATCATCAGGTTCGTCGGTCAGATATCTGTAGATCTCATTCATGTTGATTTTCAATTGAGTATAATTCATTTATTCGAGAAGGAGTGAAAGTTACCCATCTGCCTCTTACGTAAACACTTCCATTATGGATCGCATGCAGATTAGAGTAGAATTCTTTGACTACTGGAATGACTACAACAGATGTGGTATAGCAGAATACCTCCCAACGTCGCTGAACAATCATTTCTTCAATTGTTGTTGTTGAATTCTCCGCTCCTCTGTTTACGAATCCTCTTTCTTTAATCAGACGTTTCTTCATCAAAACCTTGTTGAATAGTCGCTGAGCCTCAAAACTGACAAACTTTCATCGGTTAAAAACTCCGGATTTCGTGGTTTCAAGTAGTTTGGAGGCCATAATAAATTATTTTGGAGGGACTCTAGTCGTTTCTAAGGAAGAAGATAGTATAAAAATGAAGTTTTAAATGTTTTATATAGAGAAACGCCCTTAGAACCGTCCAAAACCGCAAAATAACTCACAAAAACCACTTTTGAACTATCTCTCCGTCGGCGGTAACGATCTCGCCGTCGGCGGGATAGTTAATTAATTTAAACTGAAATTGGGTGTGCCGATCTCGCTGTCGGCGGGATCGATCTCGCTGTCGGCGAGAATTGATAAATTGCCCAATTTTTTGCTCCTGTCCGAATATTTTCTGATTTCTTCGTATAGATTCAAATTTGTGATAATTCTAAAAAGTAAAATGAGTAGAATTAATTCTATATTTTAATTTTTTTTCAATAACTATAATAAATAGATCATAATTAATAACTACTATGGGTTGCCTCCCATAAAGTGCTTGGGTTAACGTCGTCAGCCCGACTTAATTTAATTAGTAATCAGGTTGACTGAGCATTAAAACCTCTTTAAAATTTGGTCTTATCCCTTCAAAATAAGGTTTTAATCTGTGTCCGTTTACTTTAAATCTATGCCCAGTTTTGGATCTTCAATTTCTATAGTTCCATATGAAAATATTTGAGTTATAGTGAAAGGCCCTAACCATCGAGATTTCAATTTCCAAGGAAATAATTTTAATCTTGTATTATAAAGCAAAACTTCTTATCCTGACTCAAAATTCATCAGGTTAATCTTCCGATCATGCCATAATTTCATTTTTTCTTTATAAATTCTATCATTATGATAAGATTCATTTCTTGATTCATCTAATTCATTCAATTGTAATAATCTTTTCTCACCAGCTTCTTTCAGATTGTAATTAAATTATTTAATTGACCAATAAGCTTTATATTCTAATTCAACTGGTAAGTGGCAAGTCTTTCCATAAATAAGCCTATAAGGAGTCATTCCAATCGGAGTTTTATAAGCAGTCCTGTATGCCCATAATGCGATGTATGCAGTCTTATAGACCAATCCAATCTATTAGGGTTTACGATCTTTTCTAAAATACGTTTAATCTCTCGATTAGAAACTTCAGCTAATCCACTGGTTTGTGGATGATAAGTAGTTGATATCTTATGAATAATGTTAAATTTTTCTACTAGTTTGTGAATATATTTATTTATAAAATGAGAACCTCCATTAGTGATAATCACTCTCGGCATTCCAAATCTAGTAAAAATATTTTTCGATAGAAACTTTGAAACACTCTTAGCATCACATCTAAGTAAAGCTTGTTCTTCAATCCATTTAGAAACATAATCAACATCAACTAATATACATGAGTTTCCAAATGAAGGAACAAATGGTCCCATAAAATCTAATCCCCAAACATCAAAAATCTCAACTTCTAATATAAAATTTAGAGGCGTTTCATTTCTTCTAGATATATTTCCTACTCATTGGCATCTATCGCAAGTTTTTATATATCTATAAACATCTCTAAAAAGAGTAGACCAATAAAATCCAGATTGTAAAATTTTATAAGCAGTTTTATCTGTTCCAAAATGTCCTCCAAAATCAGAATCATGACATTTCTGAATGATTTGTTATGTTTCTTCATAAGGCAGGCAATTTCTAATTATAAGATCCTTACATTGCCTATATAAATATGGTTCATCCCAAAAATATGTTTTAGCATCATGAATGAATTTTTTCTGTTGTTGCAAAGTTAACATAGGTGGTAAAATATCACTTACAATATAATTTACTATGTCAGCATACCATGGTATTTTCCACTCATTTATATTATATAATTGTTCATCAGGAAAACTATCAGTAATTTCATTATCAGTATCAGATAATTCATTATATTCTAGTCTTGATAATTGATCTGCAATTTGAATATCAACTCCCTTTTTGTTAATGATTTCAAAATCAAATTCTTGCATTAGTAATATCCATCTAATTAATCTTGGTTTGGAATCTTTCTTTTTCATTAGATATTTAATAGCAGAGTGATTAGTATGCACAATACATTTATTTCCAATTAGATAAGGCCTAAATTTATCAAAGGCATAAACAATTGCTAATAGCTCTTTTCGATGAATTGTATAATTCAATTCGGCATTATTAAGAGTTTTACTAGCATAAGTATATAACTTTGAAAATTTTATCATATATTTGCCCAAGTCTTGCTCCTATAACATAATCACTAGCATCACACATAAGTTCAAATGGTTTCTCCCAATCGAGGTGAAACTATTATAGAGTCTTGTGATTAAATTATCTTTTAATAATTCAAAAGCATTTAAGCATTCAGTTGTGAATTCAAATTTCTTGTCCTTTTCTAAAACTTGGCATAGAGGTTTAGTAATTTTTGAAAAATCTTTTATGTAGCATCTATAGAATCCAAAATGTCCAAGAAAACTTCTTACCCCTTTTACTGTAGTTGGAGGTGGTAATTTAGCTATAACTTGAATTTTTGCAGGTCTACTTCCATGCCATTTTCCAAATTTTATGCCCTAGTACAATTCCTCCTATAACCATAAATTGACATTTCTCCCAATTTAGAACTAAGTTAGTTTTCTCGCATACTTCTAATACTTTTTCAAGATAATTCAAGCATGCGTCAAATGATGTTCCAAATACAGAGAAATCATCCATAAATACTTCTATTCCATCATTAATTAATTTACTAAATATAGACATCATACATCTCTGGAATGTTGCAGGTGCATTACATAATCCAAAAGGCATTCTTCTAAAAGCAAATGTTCCATAAGGACTATTAAATGTAGTTTTCTCTTGATCATCAAGAGCAATATGTATCTGATGATAACCTGTATATCCATCTAAAAAATAAATATATTTATGCCTGGCTAATTTATCCAACATTTGGTCTAGAAATGGTAATGGGAAGTGGTATTTCCTGGTGGCTGCATTTAATTTTCTATAGTCAATACATATACGCCATCCAGTAACTTGTCCTATAGGTATTAAATCATTATTTTCATTAGCTTTAACGGTCACTCCTCCTTTCTTACGAATACAGTGAATTGGACTTACCCAAGCACTGTCCGAAATAGGATATATAATACCATTATCTAACCATTTTAATATTTCTTTCTTGACTACTTCTTTCATTATTGGGTTTAATCGCCTTTGAGGATCTACTCTTGGCTTATGTTCATTATCTTAAATAATTCATGTGCATACAGATTGAAGGACTGATTCCTTTAATATCTGTTAAAGTACAACCAAAAGTTTCTTATATTTTTCTAATGTGTCTAACAGTTTTTGTTCTTGTGATTCATTTAATTCAGCTGATATAATAACTGGTAGGGTTGAATGGTTACCTAAGTAAGCATATTTTAAATGATTAGGTAAAATTTTTAATTCGAGTTCAGGAGGTCTAATTATTGATGGAACTATATTCTTTTCAATGTTTTCAGTATTATCCAACATTTCAAATTTTTCCTGTATATAATCCAGTTTTTCATTATCTACTTCTTTAATTAATTCTATATTTTCTTTTTCTAACTTTTCTTCATAATATTCTTTAAAATGTTCATTTTGCAAATGTTCAAGTATTTCCATTTGAAAACATTCATCATCTTTTTCTAAAGCGAGGATATTTCATTGATTTTGCTTATGTTAAAAGTTACTTTTTGATCGTTTACTCTCATAGTCAATTCTCCTTTCTGAACATCAATCATAGCTTTTCCAATGGCTAAAAAGGGTCTTCCTAATATTATTGGAATTTCTTTATCTTCTTCCATATCTAGAACAATAAAATCTACATGGAAGATAAATTTATCCACTTTTACTAACACATCTTCAATAACTCCCTTAGGATAAGTCACAGAACGATCAGCTAACTGAAGAGTTACTGAAGTAGGTGAAATTTCTCCTAATTCTAATCTTTTAAAAATTGATAGAGGCATTAAATTTATGTTTTCTCCTAAGTCACACAAAGCTTTTCCAATAATTTTTTCTCCAATAGCGCAAGGTATAGTGAAACTACCAGGATCTTTTAATTTTTCAGGAAGCTTTTTCTGAATAATTGCACTACAATCTTCGCTAAGTGCAACAGTTTCATTATCTGTAAATTTTCTTTTTTTATTTAAAATATCTTTCATAAATTTTACATAATTAGGCATTTGTTCTAATGCTTCTACAAAAGGAATATTTACCGTTAATTTTTTTAAAATTTCAAGGAATTTAGCAAATTTCTTATCTTTTTTATGTTGTTTAAGTCGTTGAGGAAATGGTGGTGGGTGTTTTTTTATAGATATTTTCATAGGGATTAATGGATATTATAAGTTTTGATCTTGTTGATCCTTTTCTTTCTCAATTTCCATTTCCTCATTTTTACTTTCTGTTTCTTTCTGAATTTTAGTTTCTAACTATTTTCCACTTCTTAATTGTATCGCTTTAATTTGTTCTTTTCCTTGGTCTTTAGGATTTATTTCCACATTACTAGGAAAAGTTCCAGGAATTCTATTGTTAAGCGCAGTAGCAATATGTCCGAGTTGAGTTTCAATATTTTTAATTGTTGTTCCTTGATTTGGTAATTTATTTCCTTGAATTTGTAATTGATTTCCTTAATTTTGCAAGTGCTGACCCATACTTAATATTAATTCTTCTATAGGTAATTTCTTATCTTTAAACTGAGTGTTATTAAATCCAGGTGGATAAGATGGTTTATAATTTGTATTTCCTTGATTAGGTGGATTTCCTATAGAGTTATTCATCCATTGTTGATTAGCTATATTGTTATTCCAATTAAAATTTGGATTATTCTTCCAACCAGGATTATAATAATTCGCATAAGGATTATTGGGTCTATTATTAATATCATTTATAGTTTCATAAGGAGATTGAGAATCTATAATTTGTCCGGATGAGTTTTCTTCTAATATAGGAGAGTAATTCATTCCAAAATGATCTAATTTCTTTGATATAGCAGCAATTTGAGAAGCTAACATAGATATTGCATCATTTTCATGAACACTAGCTATCTTTTTAGGATTTATTCTTTCAGCAGGCCATTGAAAATTGTTAGTAGCCATTTCTTCGATTAACGCATAGGCTTGTCGGCGTATTTTAATTTTAATTTAAATAAATAATTTGAAAAGTAATATTTGATTTTGAAAATAATTTTAAATTTGAAAATTTTAAGATATGAAATCAAATTGATCTCACATCCCGAATAGTTTATATAAACGAGCACCGTATCACAAACCATGTATCTATCCTGAAGAATAGACACATTGCTTGATGATGGGGCTCGATTAAATAAACTAGAAGATTTGTGACATCCGTTTGGTCTGCGAACCAATTTTATAAGCCGACAAATTCCCCTGCTTAATATAAATGAATTAAGCAGGGGTTTATATTACCCAGGTTCTTAAAATTCCCTATAAGGGCAAGCCCCTATAGTTAATTACATCTTAAGTGACGGGAATCACCTAAGAAAACTCTCGATGATAATCGGTAGTTCTGCTCTCAAGAATTTCAAAGTTTAAGTTTTCGAGGATTGAATTTTTTTGGAATTTCAATAGGGAATGGATCAAATTTTGAACATTTTTATTTTGGGAATTCAAAGGAAGAAAGGTAGGAGAAATCACGGATTCGAAGCGAACTTCGGTAATTTCCCGACTATCCTATTGTTTGGCTTGAATTTAGGAAGGTCCTAATGTTTATTTAATATTTTGATCTTGCCGATTTTAATTAGTTAGGACTTATATTTGTATGATAAAATCATACAAATAACCTCGAAGATATGAGGGTTTGTGTCGTATCGGACGACTACCTCGGAATCCTAAGACCGGTTAGGGCTTAATTTACATGTTCATGCAAATGCCTAACGAAGAGTTGAGGATTTATGTTGCACTAGGCAAACTACCTCGAAGTCATACGGCTTGGTTTTTTAATTCTAAGGAAGTTTTGTTGAAGTAGATCCGAGTTTTGCTGATGACGATGGCCGTCGTCGCCCACCATGCTCCGAGCTCCTTGTTGTTGCAGAGGTTTAGTTTTAGAAGTCATAAATCGGGGGATGAGAGAAGTGTTCGGTTTAGAGAAGATCTTAAAATCCGGGTGTTTTTAATATTTTAATTAAACAAATCTTAAAGTTGATTATAACAACACCGGTTAAGATCCCACGGTTCTATCCTTCCGCATCGTTATTTTTATCGGATTCACTTAGTCCGGATGAATTTGCTAAACTCAACTGAATGAGTTCCACACTTTCATTTAGACCGTGGGAAATCCCGTCGACAACACGTAGGTTACATCATCCGAGGTATTCCCGATCATCCAACGGGACGTTTTAATTTAGTTGTATTTGTAGTTTTGTTGTTCGTTTGTGATTAAATTTTGAGTTGTCTTATATTTTGAAATGTTGTGGCAGTAAATTTTATCTTGTAATGACTTTTAATTTAGTTTTGGTTTCAGTTTTAGGGACTATCCTAAAGGTGTAGGTTTTCATGCAACAGTTGTTTATCATGCAAGAAAAGTAAGTGCAATGCGATTAAATAAATTGCGGTAAAGTGAATTGCAATAAAATAAAAGCGTACCTGGAGGGTCTTCCCGTCATCCCAAGCTGCACTTAAAACACGGTTAGAATATTTAAGCATTTAAAGTAAGTTCCTAGGTAAAGCTAAGGGAAGGGTTATGGTTTTCTACCAAGTTCCTAATCCTATAGCTAGTCATTTCCTATGACGTCTAGGTTCTTGTATTTTAGTTTGAGGACGATTTTCTTCATCAAAGAACAACAAAGTTCAATTGTTCTTATAAATATCCTATCATATTGAGGAAGTGCTTAAGACGAATCTTAAACATCTTTTCAATATTTCTAGGATTGTTTTAAGTCCAAATGAATTTAATTATACAAATGAATTAATCATCCGAGAGTTTAAGTTTTGTTATCTTGCTCAGTGAATTAGGACATTTGAATATCCTATAAGTGGAGTAACGCTTCTTTTAACACTCATTTTTAAGAGTTATGGCATCACGAGCTTTCGAGGGCAAATGGATGTTCAGTGGTTTATGATTTAATTTTAGTTAATGGATTTAAGTTTGGAATAGTGTTCAAGTTGTTTTAGATTTATTTTTGAATTCTTCATGTCTTAGGTGATGTTATTTTTAATTTAAATTAATTTAATTTAACTTAATTTAATTTAATGTGGTTCAATTTAATTTAATTTAATTTTAAGTTAATTTAATATGATATGGTTCAACTTAATTTTATTTAATTTGATTTAATTTAATTTGATTTAGTTTTAATTTAATTTAGTTTAATTTAATTTAATTTTAATTTAATTTAATTTAATTTAATTTAATTTAATTTAATTTAATTTAATTTAATTTAATTTAATTTAATTTAATTTAATTTAATTTAATTTGATTTAATTTAATATGTTTTAATTTAATTTAATTTAATTTAATTTAATTTAATTTGTTTTAATTTAATTTAATTTAATTTAATTTAATTTAATTTAATTTAATTTAATATTTTATTTTAAAAGTGTTTGCTTTAAATAATTTAACTTTAATTTAATTTAATGATTAAATCTTTTAGCATTTTAAATCTTAAACTTGGATTATCATTTTAATTAGGGATTAAATATTATTGGGATGATTAATTTAGGGATTCTTAAATTAAAGAACAAATTTCTTCCTAATAACATCCCTATTTTAATAATTCCAAATTTATTATTCTTCCAAATTTAATTAATTGTTTTATTAAGGTTTATTTTAATTATTTTTAAATTGTTTAGTAGGTTTCTACCCTTTAATTATTTAAATTTCAATCATCCAAATCAGATTAAGATCAAATATTTTTACTCTTTCATTTTATTAAGCCTAAAATTTTAATTAAAGGTTAAAATTTTAATTACCATTTTGCCCTTCAAGCTTAATAATTTCATAACTCATTAAACTGAGCTCAAATGAACTTGAAATTTTTATGTGACTTCACTCATATGTCAATGAAGACATTAGAGGAGAAAATGTGATTTTTCTGTATTTAATTTATTTATGTAATTATTTTTGGTGGAAAATAGAGATTTCCAAGGAAAATTTAATAATATGACCAAGGGAAAGTTTCTCTCCTTAAGAAAATTATGGGACATTCCTAATGACCAGAGGACCACTTGGACAAATTTTGGTGATTTTTTGAATTATATTCTTTTTATTACAATTATTTTTAGTTTTGGAGTATTAATTAATTTAAAAATAAAATACAAGTTGAAAAATGAATTTTATATTTTTCAAAAATCTCTCTGATATCAAGGAAATCAGAGAATCAATATTTACAATTTTCTGATTTTTCTTTGATTTATTAGAATTATTTTGGTGAAAATACTAGAAAATACATTTTTTTTTTTAATTACCCTAGGGCTTTAAAATTTAATAACTCATCATAGAGACCTAGGAAAAATATGGGGTTTGTTCCTAAGTGACTAAAATTCAAAATATGACATTTTGGTGAATTTTATTATTTTTGTGATTTTTATTATTTTTTAATTATTAAAAATATTAAAATAATGCAAAAAATCAACTTTTTTAGGAAATTGCAATTTTAATTTTCTTAAATTCCCCTAATATCAGAGAGGCTCTAAAACCAATTTGGTGAATTTTTGAAAGGTATTTTGAAAGTTAGGAATTTTCAAAGTTTAAATTGGCTAAATGGCTTAATCAACCCATTTGATAGGGCTAACCAAGTCCAATTGACTTCAAACTTTTATGGTGGGTTCCTCTGATCCTAAAGGTCAGTAGAGAATTGATTTCAAGTCAATTTGATGTATGATTAGCTCTAATTAATTAAGAACCTATTTAGGGTGTTTAAGCCAATTAGGGTTATTCCAAGTGAATTAATTCAAAACCTATTTTTCCTAGGGTCCTCTGGTTATAAGAAACATCACCAAATTTTCCTAGAATTTATTTCACAACATGCTAATTATTGGATTTAAAATACTCAAAACAAGTAACATGAATTTGAAAAATCAATAACTTCTCATAGGGATGGCCTCTGACTTTGGAAAATTCAGGGAATGTTCCCAAATTCAGAGGCTTCAAAAGCCCCATGGTCTCATGCCATGGTGAATTTCCTATATGCATGGAGAATTAAAACAATGCAGAGGGTAAATAAATCATTAAAAATAAAATACTGGATGAAATTAAATGATTTCTTTTCCACATTATTCTCCTCTCTTCACTGAGTAAGGGGGTATTTTTATTTTATTTTTCTGATTTTTCTACACAAAGTTATGAATTTTCAAAGTTTCTGATATTTAATAAATACATTAAATACCCTATTTATCTACTTATCCACGCGGCGCCGCCGAAACATCGGCAGCCTCCGAAGGGGTACGTGTCGTGCTGTGATTGGGCGCCGCCATCTGAGTCAGCCGTCCCGGGACCCGCGGTTCACGTAACATTCTCTGATCCGGCGCAATCTGAACCGTCCGCTCGATACACGCGCGATCCAACGGCTCCTGGTCATCGTCTACGACTGGTGTTCACCCGTGACCGTCAACCTTCTAACCCTAATTTCTCACTCGATTCTCAACGGATTTTCGTGTTCTTATGCTCTATGGATTTGTCTTGAAGAGACGAATACATCCATACTGATAAACATGCATTTAAATTGACTCAAATTAAAATGAGAATCCTCGGAAGCTCGGGAAGAAGAGGGAGTCCATACCTTTGCTCGGAGAAGTGAAGCTTCGATCCGAGAGTTGTGTCACATTCGATTGGGTCCAAGTAAGCTCCGGATGAAGTCCCTTGGCCCGGTGAATTGTCTCAGCTATGAAAGTGACCACAGCTCGATCACAAAGCTTGGAGGCTGGAGCAACCGGGTGGCTCCGGAGATGGGGCTTTCGGTGGGAAACTTCTCCTCTTGGTCCGGTGAAGGTTTAGGACCAATCAATTTGGGGATTGGCTCACCGTGAAGAAGTGTCCTGGTTTTTGGGCTAAAGTTTGAGCTCAAAATCGAGCTCACTTGGAGGGAATTGGGGCTGGAATTCGGTGGGGATCAAGTGCTCTATGTGTGGAGAGTGATCCGGAATGATTTTGGCGCAGTTTCCTTAAGGTTTGGTTCAGCACCTCTCATGGCCGAGAGGGGGTGGTGTTTAAATAGGCATGGTCGGAGGCTCTCCCGGGGGTGGCCAAGGGTTGGGATCAGCTGCTCTTGGCATGTGAAGAACGGCCATGGTGGCCATTGGGCATGGGGCAACTCGGCGAAGGTGGAATTCCAAAGTTTGGCTCCTCCCAAGGTCTCGGCCATGGTGTTTTCCGGCGACCCGGGCGGCCGGCCGGTAGGCATGGGTCACCCTCGGGTCCAGGTGGGTCGGGGTTGGAGGTTTGTGCAATCAATCGGCCATGGACATGTGTAAAGGGTTTGGATTAAAATGGTATGGGGAGAGACTCATTTTGGGTCCAAATGGGTCAACCCACCATTTTGGGTTTGGTGCACCCTTCCATGGATGATTTGGGCTGAGGGAGGATCAGGTGAATCGGCTAGAAAAGGGTGGAGAGGTCACCATCCATGAATATTTTGATTAATCATGGATTAAGGTGAAGCATTAAAAGGGTTAAAACCTTTTTAAGGGGGCTTAAAAGAGGCTCCTCCTTTTGCCATTAATGGCTTGATCACATGTCAAACCTTCCATGGCTTCATGTGGCTTGTTCATGGCTTGCATTTGGCTCCATTTGGCTTGGGAAAAGTTTAGTCAACTTCATAAAAATGGATTTTAAGGATTTAGGATATTTTGGTGGAAAGTTTGATGAAGCTTTATTTAGAATTATTTGATCATTGGATTAGGACTTAGGGATGATTTTAATTGAATGCATGATGAAGAGAATTTGTCATATGGGCCTTGGATTGATTTTCCCCTTTGGATTTTGGTGGAGATGGGCTTTAGGAAGGTTTAAGAAAGTGGGCTTTTGGTTTTGGAAATAAATTTATGGATGGGGAATTTGTGAAGGATTGGGCCAAACAAATGTTGGTTTTAGCTCATGGATGGGTTATGAGTGATTTGGAGCAAATTTGGGGTGGTTTGGGTTTGAATTGGGTTGGATTTGGGCTTTTTTTTGGTGAATG
Source organism: Papilionanthe hookeriana x Papilionanthe teres (assembly GCA_022702705.1). NCBI lineage: Eukaryota > Viridiplantae > Streptophyta > Magnoliopsida > Asparagales > Orchidaceae > Papilionanthe > Papilionanthe hookeriana x Papilionanthe teres. The sequence goes on along the minus strand of CM040424.1, from coordinate 23,574,609 downwards.
GGCCAATATAGGTCAAATTGGGCTAACTTGGGCCAATGTTGGGCTAGGGTTGAAATTGATGTAAAATAAATGTTGGGAAATGTTTATGGGAGTGTTTCAAAGAGGTTTTGGCTTTGGTTGGGTTTTGATTTTGAGGTTTGGGCCTATTTGGGTTAGGTTTGGGTTTAGATCAAAATTGGGCTTTTTGATTTTGGGTTGAATTTGAGTGGGGTTTGGGTCTAAATTTTGGGCAAATCATGTTAGTGTTTTGTTTATGGGAATGTTAAGGAAGGTTTAGAAAAGATTTGGGGTTAATTGGAGTTGAATTGGGTGAGTTTGGGCTAAGTTTGGGTCATGGGTTCAAATTGGGCTTTAAGGCCCAAAGTGAAATTGGATTCAAATGTCAATCAAATTGGATTTTGATTTGGTCTAGATTGGTGTTGGGGATGTTGAATTGAAGTTTAGAATTGAATTGGACCAGAATTTGGGTCAATTTGGTAGGTTTGGTTTGACATTGGGTTCACTTTGGGTTAAAATGGGTCAAATTGGGGATTTTGATAAAAGTGGGGTAAATTGACAAAATTGGCCCATGGTGTAGTTGAACAAAATGAAATTGGGAATATTTGGGATTTTCTGAAATTTTCTGGGAATTTTCTAATTTTTGGATTTTTTGGCTAAGAGGGGTATTTTGGGTATTTGGAGGGTATTGGGAGGTATTTTTGGAATTTTTGGTATTTTTGGGTATGGATGATTAATTTGATTGGTGAGGAAATGTTTAGGAATGGTTTTGGGGAATTTTGGGTGATTTGGAAATTTTGGAAGATTTGGGTAATTTCAAGGGTTTTGGGTAGGTTAGGCGGGTGTAGGGTCCAGGGGTCAAAAATTGAAAATTTGGAAAATTGAAGCTTGGGTGAATGTAAGTGGAATGAAATCATTTTGGTTGAGCCATGAAGCCACATCAAGCCCACATGAGCCATGAAGGGACTCATTTGAGGCATCCACTATGTTGTTCCTAACCCTCTCGCCGAGGGCTTAGGGGTTAAAGACCATCCATGTGAATTACCTGCATGAGTTAGGAGGTCAAATTGGGTATGGGTGTGTTTTTAAGAGGTGTGTGAAATTGTAGTGTATAGGTGTAGTGTGTGTGTAAGTCAGCCCCTTCACTGGACCGAGCCACCTGTAGGCGGTCCTAGGCCAAAGAATCCTATAGGAACTCATCCTTTAAACTTCCACATTTAATTTCAACCCTCTAGGTGATTAGGGGTCTACAATCAAGTTTGTGGAGTTTGCGGGGAGTTAAGAAGTGGTTTGAATTTCTAAGTGGTGGGTCCCAATTCTAATCATCTAGGATAGTCAAAGGAAAAGCCTAAGGCTAGATCCTAAGTACTAAAGAGAAGAAGAGAAGACCTCATCAAAAATGAGGTCAACAAGGCTTCATCAAATGGTTTTGACATTAATGAACCTCCAGCAGCAGCATCAATGATTGATCTAAGAGATCCTACTAATCCATTGTAAAAAGTTTGTATAATTAACCAATCTGGTAACGCTTGATGTGGGTATTTCTTAAGAAATTCTTTAAATCTCTCTCAAGCTTCATATATGGATTCTCCATCAAACTGACTAAAAGATGTTATATCATTTCTAAGTTTTGCAGTTTTTGAAGGAGGAAAATATTTGGATATAAATTTTTGTGATAATTCTCCCCAAGTTTTAATAGATCCAGAGTCTTAATGAATTTAACCACATCTTAGCCTTATCCCTTAAAGAAAAAGGAAAAAGCCTAAGTCTAATAACATCATTAGATACTCCTTCATATTTAAAAGTAGCACATAGTTCCAAAAAACTAGCAAGATGTAAATTAGGATCTTCATTAGGTGAACCACTAAATTGATTATTATGTACCATTTGGATAATTGCAGGTTTAAGTTCAAATGAATTAGCAGCTACATCAGGGTTTTGAATAGTTAGGTGAATTTCATCTAATGTAGGGTTGGCATAGTCTCTTAATGGTCTTTGTTGATTTATATTTTCAATTTGTGGATTATTTGCCATTTGTGTTAAATTTATAATTTATCTCTTTTGTTTTCTAATTCTTTTAATTGTGCGCTCTAATTCTGAATCGTAAGGTATTAAATTTTCGTTTCCAAATTATTTTAATAATTCTGTTAATTACCTTAATAATTACTTTACTTCACTTCCCCAGCAACGGCGCCAAAAACTTGATCCACTTTTCGATATTTATACTTATAATTGTATTATCAAAAGTTAGCAACAGTATCAAAAACTTGATCCACACTGAATATATATTGATGATTCTGTTATGGATTTTATGATTTATATTATAGATACTACGCAAGTATACGTATCGTTATCAAGTAATATAGGGCTCTAATGGAGTCCTAGATATCGATCCCACAGGGAAGTTAGAAAATTTAAAAGACAAATTAAAGTAAACTTACTTACTAATCTAGTATACGAAAATTAAGAATACTTAGACTAAAATAAACTAATGCTTAAGGTTGAATATAAGATTTCATAAAAGTATCTTTCTCCTTATTTTAGAGAATTAAGTGAATGAAGAATTAAATAAGTTTTTAATTGTATTGTGCCAAATAGGAGCATTCCTATTCTTTACCCTTTGGTCCAGGTGCAAGAACATTGACTAGTCTTATGTTTGATTGCGAATCGCGGTTAAGCTCGGGAGGATACCGACTGCCACTTCGCAGCTCCCACATTCCCCTTGCCCGAGGGCTAACATCTACACTTCAGCTCTCAAACAATAAGACCGAATTGAATATTTTAGTCTGTCACACTAAAATGTCCAATTCTACTCCCGATAGTTAATATTTACCTATTTATTTGCACCCTCCTTCCAAGGCTTTTGACTTCCCTTAATCTTGGATGTAATCTTTACTATAGTTGATATTTCAACATATGTTAACAAATCAATTGGCCAGATTGAAAGTAAATTAAGATTTAAGTTAAAGATTAGCACAATTTCTATTTTCATATTTTTAGGCACAATAACTTTAATTCATCATTTCACGAAATCTCGATAACAAGGAGAAAGACTAAGGAAACTACTCAGAATGCATAGGAAAAATAACACAAAGCATGGATTTCATTAAAGTTAACAAACAAATAACAAATATACTTATCTCAATTCTTCTCCCCAAGCAGATTCTTGAAGTTCCTTTGACTCTTCCTTCCAGTACAGCACACCAAAACGCTAAACACTTTATCTACTCACTCAAAATCTCTTAAATTACACTTAACTTCCACACAAATGACACAAAACTGACACACAAACTGACTAATATTCCTCTCTTTTTATAGAAGGGGTCAAATCTCCAAAGGTTGCTTAAGCACCTCTTCAAAAAGCGTCCAGGTTCAATGTATTTTGGATCTTTTCAACTGTCTTGCCGTCGTCGGCTTGATCTCGCCATCAGCGGGCTTCTAGAAGATGGGCTATCCGCGCCGATCTCGCTGTCGGCGGGCTCGATCTCGCCATCAGCAGGCTCCTTATAATATATAAAAAATCTTTTGGGAAAAACTTACCGTCGGCGGCCTAAATCTCACCATCGGCAGGACAGTTTAATTTTTATCAAATTGAGTCATTTTTTCTCCAAATTTGCTTCTTTTGTGATTTTTGCTTTCAGTACTTATAAATCTTCATTGCTGCAATAAAACAAAAAAATACCTTTCTTTAAAGTGCAATTTCATATAAAACTGGTATGAAATTCTTAATATATTTTCTAGTGATCAGTGTCCTCCCTAATATGATGGCCCGATAAAACAACAGGTGAACTAGCTTTCATTTTCTTCTTTGGTTTCTCTACGGTAGTGTCAAGCTCTACTCGCGGTCCGAGGCGGGATCTAGCTGGCACTCGTCCCATTCTTATTAGGATTTCTGACACGGGGCATCTTCCTTTCTTTGCCAATTTTTCTATCACAGCTTGTAGCCGAGCAAATGGCGTAGTCTTTGATTTATAAAAAAATACCTATTTCTTTATGTCCTAATTCTTATTAATTTCTAAGGATATTATGCTTTAATGAAAGGTATTTTTTGTGTTTTTGGATGTAGGTAATGTAAAAAGGTCTAAGAAGGAAAAAAGAGCAAAAATGGAGCAAAATATCAAAAGTATAAAAAAATATGGTCTGGCGCCTAGGCGCCAGACTCGATACGAAAACTGTCAAGTTTTTGACAACTTTTGATCAGTTATTTTGACGGAGTGAGCGGTTATTGGACATTCTAGAATGCTGGCAGTTGTTCCTTGATAATAAGACATGTGATATATTGTATTTGGACGCTCCAAAATGGTTTTAATCGCGAAGAGGTGCGAGCCAAAGTGAAGAGATGCGAAGAACTGGACGCGGTGTCCGGCGCCTGGGCGCCAGATTCCGGCGCCTAGGCGCCAAACCGACCTTCTAGATGATTCATTAAATGTGGACATGTTTTGAAGAGGTGCCTCAAGGAAACCCTTGAAGCCTATAAATAGAGGTCCATTTCTTCAAAAAACGTGCCCCTCCCATTGTACCCCTTTCTCTTATCTACTTTAGGATCTCTCATCCTTAGAGAGAGAATTAGAGAGAGAAATTTAGGGCCACTTTTGTTTAGTTTAGTGAGTTTATTTTCAAGTTATTGCATCTGACGTTCATTACACTAAGGAGTCAGTAGGAATCAGAAGATCTGTAGAAGAAATATTTGAGATAAGTATATTTTTACATTTGATTCAAAGTTTAATAATCATGTTTTGTTATTTATTTTCAATGTGTTACGAGTAGTTAGTTACTTTCTTACTTCAATTATGAAGAGATAGATAAGATAATATAAAGATTCGATGGAGAATTAAAATTCAAAATATTTTCAAAACATTGTGATGACATTAATATCTGATCTTACTTTACTTTTTAAATTGGCCGTTTGAATTGTTAAAACCTGTTGAAGAGTTTAGAAACCTTGAAGGAGAAGAACTTTTAACTTGTAAATGTCATATGAATCCTTGGGTAGTCGAAGGCCATGTGCAGGCTATTCATGGTGAAGTGCAAATAAATAGGAAGATAATATTTAAACGGCGTAGAATTGATAAGTTTTTAGAGTGACGGACTAAATTCTTATAATTTGATTTATAGACTAGGAAAGGGTCACTAGTAGGGCCGACCATAGCCACCCTTGGACATCTAGAAGTGTGAGCCTAGATTAACCCATTCTACTAACAATACATCCGGACCTATTCGTAAATTAGCTGATGTTCTTTGCACTCGGTTCGAAAGGGTAAAGAATAGGAATGCTTCTATTTGGCACAATACCATAAATCAAATTCTCCAACGAATATTAAATTATCTTAAAAATCTTAGATTAATTGAAGGAAAGAAAGTTGTTTATTTTATATAGAATTCATAAAATCATTTTCTTATTATTGTTTTCTTTAATTGCATCTAAGTAAATTAATAGTAATTTATAATTAGATTAAAAGATAAAATAAAAATATTTTTACTATTTTATTTCGCTTTCACTTCATAGAAATTTTATTTCTATAAATCTTCCCTGTGGGATCGATATTGGGGTCTTTGTTTAAAAACCCTATATTACTTGAAACGATACCTATACTTGCGTAGTACCCCTAGTGTGTAAAAATATTACTAAATTATATAATATTAATTTTATACACTAGCCGCTATTTATAAATTGAGTCAAAGCTTTTTGGCTATCTTTTGGAAGCAAACATTACTGCGTTAAGCGCCGCGGTCGGGTTAAGTTTTTGGCGCCGTTGCCGGGGATCGAAATCGAAGGAAGAAAGAAATAGAATAGTTAAATTTTATATTTATTGCTTGTTTTATGCGAAGATTTGGTTCTGAAGGATTAATACCTTTAGATTCTGAATTGGAAAGAACAATTAGAAAAATTAAAAAGGGAAAACAAATTCAAAAATTTCAAGAAATGACTACTTTACAAAATCCAATTGAACTTAATGATCAAAATGTTTATAAACCATTAAGGGATTATGCTAACCCTACAGTTGATGAACTTCATAGTAGTATTCAAATACCCACTGTAGATGCTAATTCTTTTGAACTTAAACCGTCTATTATTCAAATGGTACAAAACAATCAATTTGGTGGATCACCAAATGAGGATCCAAATCTACATCTTGTTAGTTTTTTAAAACTTTGTGCTACCTTTAAATATAACAATGTTTCGATGATGCTTATTAGACTTAGACTCTTTCCTTTTTCTTTAAGAGATAAAGCAAAGATGTGGTTAAACTCATTAGCGATCGGTTCTATTAAAACATGGGCTGAAATGGCACAAAAATTCCTTGCTAAATATTTTCCTCCTTCTAAAACTTGCTAAATTAAGAAATGATATTACTTCGTTTAGTCAAATTGACGGGAGACAATATATGAAACATGGGAAAGATTTAAAGAACTATTAAGAAAATGTCCTCATCATGCTTTACACGATTGGTTGATTATTCAAACATTTTATAATGGATTAAGTGGATCTTTAAAATCAATTATTTCGTCGTCTTCGGAGGTTCTTTAATGTCTAAATCATTTGAAGAAGCTTACACTTTAATTGAAGAAATGGCTAATAACAATTTTCAATAGCCTTTCGAAAGGATTAATCCTAAAAAGATAGCCAGTATTCAAGATAATGAAGCCTTTTCTATCTTAGCTTCACAAGTTGCAGCAATGTCTAAGAAATTAGATAATTTTGCAATTAATATTTCGCATAATAACTCTGCTAATATTGAAGATTCTCAAACTATTGAAACTTTACAAGCTATTGCAAGTAAAAATAATCCTTATTTAAATTATTATAATCTTGGGTGGAAAAATCATCCTAATTTTAACTGGAATAATTCACAACAACAATGGGGTAATAATCAATCTCATCCCACTGGAAATTGGAATAATCGAGTTAATGCAAATTATAAACCTCCTGGATTTAATAATCAACGAAAAAAGTTATCGATAGAAGAATTAATTATGCAAATGAATAATCAATTACAAAATCAAAATACTGTTATTCGTAATATTGAAAATCAAATGGGGCAAATTGCTACTTTAATTAATAACAAACTCGTAGGAACACTTCCTAGTAATGTTGAAATCAATCCAAAGGAAGCTGGAAAGAACATGAACAAGTTAAAGTGCATGCAACTTAGAAGTGGAAAGGAATTAAAAGAAAGAATGCAGAATGAAATTGAAAAAGAGATTGAGGTTGAAGAGATTGAAAAACCTAAAGAAACTCTCTCTCCTAGTCAAGATCAGACTGTTATACCCGTTAATGTGGAAGTTGAAAAACCACTACCACCTTTTCCTCAAAGACTTAAACAGCAGAAACTTGATCATCAATTTTCTAAGTTCTTTGAAATTTTTAAGTAACATACTATTAACATACCTTTTTCTGAAGCTTTGGAACAAATGCCAACTTACGCAAAATTTATGAAGGATATTTTAAGCAAAAAATGAAAATTTGAAGCTTTTGAAAGCTGTTGCATTAAGTGAAGAATGCGGTCACAATAATTCAAAAGAAATTACCTGAAAAGCTTAAAGATCCTGGAAGTTTCATTATACTCTGTGCTATTGGAGAAAAATTTTGCGGAAAAGCTTTATGTGATTTAGGAGCAAGTATTAATCTCATGTCATTTTCTATCTTTCGAAGATTGGATTTAGGAGATATTACTCCCACCACTGTAACTCTTCAGTTAGCTGATAGATCTATCACTTATTCTAAAGGAGTTATAGAGGATGTCTGTGAAGTGTTGGTTAGCTGATAAATCTGTGTGTTCTGCGTTTTTGTCGTCTGTGAAGTGTCGGTTAGCTGATAGATAATCCTGCCAATTTTAATTATTTAGGACTTATATTTGTATGACATAATCATACAAATAGCCTCGAAGATGTGAGGGTTTATGTCATATCGAACGACTACCTCGGAGTCCTAAGACCGATTAGGGCTTAATTTGCATAACATGATTATGCAAATGCCTAACGAAGAGTTGAGGATTTATGTTGCACTTAGTGCAAACTACCTCAAAATCCTATGGCTTGGTTATTTAATTCTAAGAAAGTTTTGCTGAGGTAGATCTGAGTTTTACTGATGACGATGGACGTGCTGCCCACTATGCTCCGAGCTCCTTGTTGTTGCAGAGGTTTAATTTTAGAAGTCATAAATCGAGAGATGGGAGAAGTGTTTTGGTTTAGAGAAAATCTTAAAATCCAAATGTTTTTTAATATTTTAATTAAAACAAATCTTAAAGTTATTTAAACAGAACCGATTAAGATCCCACGGTTCCGTCATCCCGGCACCGTTATTTTCATCGAATTCACTTAGTCCAGATGAACTTGCTAAACTCAGCTGAATGAGTTCCACACTTTCATTTAGACACGTGGGAAATCCCGTTAGCAACACGTGGGTTACATCATCCGAGGTATTCTCGATCATTCGATGAGACGTTTTAATTTAGTTGTAATTGTAGTTTTGTTGTTCTGTTTGTGATTAAATTTTGAGTTGTTTGATATTTTGGAATGTTGTGGCGGTGAATTTTATCTTGCAATGACTTTTAATTTAGTTTTGGTTTCAGTTCAGGGACTATCCTAAAGTTTTTGGTTTTCATGCAACATTTTTATTTAACATGCAAGAAAAGTAAACTACAATGCATGTAAGTAAATTACAATAAAGTAAATTGCAATAAAATAAAAGCGTACCTGGAGGGTCTTCCCATCATCCCAGGCTTCACTTAAAACACATGTTAAGGCATTTAAATATTTATAACAAGTACCTAGGTAAAGCTAAGGGAAGGGTTTTAGTTGTCTACCAAATTCCTAATCCTATTGCTAGTCATCTCCTATGACGTTTAGGTTCTTGGTTTGATTTAAGGATGATTTTCTTCATCAAAGAACAATTAAATTCAGTTGTTCTTCTAAAACATCCCGTCATATTGAGGAAGTGCTTAGGACGAGTCCTAAACATCTTTTCAATATTTCGGGGATTGTTTTGAGTCCAAGTGAATTTTTATTGTACGGATGAATTGATCATCCAAGGATTTGTATTTTTGTTTTGTTTCTTGCTCAGTGAACTTAGGTATTTGATTACCTGATGAATGAAGTGACATCTCACTTAATACTCTATTTAAGAGTTATAATAATTAAAGCCTTTAAGGGCAAGTTGGTTTATTGAAAATTTTAATCAAATTTGAGTTAATGATTTAAAGTGTTTTAGTTTGATTATGAGGTTTTAATTAATAGTTTTAAGTTTGGAATAGTGTTCAAATTATTTTAGATTTAATTCTTAATATTTTCATTTAGGTTTGTTGTTAAATGATTTTAGTTTGATTTAATTTTAAATTAATTAATTTAATTTTATTTAATTTTATTTAATTTTATTTAATTTTAATTTAATTTTAATTTAATTTTAAATTTATTTAATTTTAATTTAATTTTAATTTAATTAAATTTTAATTTAATTTAATTTGATTTAATTTAATTTAATTTGGTTTGAGTTAATTTAATCTTAATTCAACTTCATTTGATTTAATTTATTTTGATTTAATTTTAATTTTTTTATCTTAATATATTAAATATGATTTAATTTAATCGTTAAGGTGTTAACTTGATTTAGATTTTGATTTAATTTAATTTCAACATCTTAAATTTAATTTAATTTAATTGTTAAATTGTTTAGCATTTTAAATTTTAAGTTAGGATTATCCTTTTAGTTAAGGATTAAATATTATTGAAGTGATTAATTTAGGGATTCTTAAATTAAAGAATAAATATCCTCTTAATAATATCCCTACTTTAATAATTCCAATTTTTATTATTCTTCCAATATTTCAATTAATTAATTAATTAAAGTTTTATTTTAATTATATTTGAAATGGTTAGTAGGTTTCTACCCTCAATCATTTAAGTTTCAATCATCCAAAATCAGTTTAAAATCAAATATTTTACCCTCCCCTTTTTTATTAATCCTAAAATTTTAATTAAGGATTGAAATTTTTAATTACCCTTTTGCCATTCAAGCTTAATAATTCTATAACTCACTAAACTAAGCTCAAATGAACTTTAAATTTTTATGTAACCTCACTCACATGTCAATTAATACATTAGAGGAGAAAATGTGATTTTTCTGTATTTAATTTATTTATGTAATTATTTTTAATGGAAAATAGGGGTTTTCAAAGAAAATTCAATAACATGACCAAGGAAATGTTTCTATCCTTAAGAAAATTGTGGGATGTTCCTAATGTCCAGAGGACTATTTGGACCAATTTTGATGATTTTTTAGATTATATTTTATTTATTAGAATTATTTTGAGTTTTGGAGTCTTAATTAATTTAAAAATGAAATAAAGGTTGAAAATTGGATTTTATATTTTTCAAAAATTTCTCTGATATCAGGGAAGTCAGAGAGCAAAATTTTATATTTTTCTAATTTTTCTTTGATTTATTGGAATTATTTTAGTGGAAATGTTAAAGAAAATCATTTTTTAATTCAAAAATTGTTTTAAGCCTTTAAAATTCAATGTCTTACCCTAGAGACATAGGAAAAATATTTGGTTTGTTCCTAGGTGATTAGAATTCAAAATGTAACATTTTGGTGATTTTTAATATTTTTGTAATTTTTATTATTTTTTAATTATTAAAAATATTAAAATATGGTGGAAAATCAACTTTTTTAGAAATTTTTAATTTTAATTTTTGTGAATTTTTGAAAAGTATTTTGTGAGTTATGAATTTTTAAAGTTTAATTTTGGTTATGTGACTTAATTAATCTATTTGGTGGGGTTAATCAAATCCAATTGACTTCAAATTTTTATGTGATATTCCTCCGATCCTAAAGATCAGTGGAGAATTGTTTTCAAGTTAATTTGATGTGTAGTTAACCCTAATTAATTAAAATTTAGTTTTGAGTAATTAGGCCAATTAGGGTTGTTCCAAGTGAATTAGTTCAAAACCTATTTTTCCTAGGGTCCTCTAGTTATAAGAAACATCACTAAATTTTCTTAGAATTTATTTCTCAACATGCTAATTATTGGAATTAAAATACTCAAAACAGTAACATGCAATTGAAAAATCAATAACTTGTCATAGGGATGGCCTCTGACCTTGGAAAATTCAGGGAATGTTCCCAAGTTCAGAGGCTTCAAAAGCCCAATGGTCTCATGCCATGGTGAATTGCCTATACAAATGGAGAATTAAAACAATGCAGAGAGTAAATAAATCATTAAAAATAAAATACTTGATGAAATGACTTGATTTCTTTTTCACATTATTCTCCTCTGTTCACTGAGCAAGAGGGTATTTTTATTTTATTTTTATGATTTTTATACACAATTTTATGAAATTTTGAAGTTCTGATAATTAAATAAATAGAAAAATACCCTATTTTCCTACTTATCCAAGCGGCGCCACTCAATCCTCAGCAGCTCCGAAAGGCCACGCGGCGCGCTTTGATTCGGCGCCGCCATCTGAGTCAGCTGCCACAGGGCCCGCGGTTCACGTACCATTTCCTGGTCCGACGCCATCCGAGTCGTCCGCTCGATACACGCGCGATCCAACGGCTCCTGGTCATCGTCTACGACTGGTGTGCACCCGTGACCGTCCACACTAAAACCCTAAGATCTCACTCGATTCTTAACGGATTTTTGTGTTCTTATGCTCTATGGATTCGTGTTGAAGAGACGAACACATCCATATGGTTTATGTGGCATGAAATTAACCCAATCAAAATAGAGAATGTTCAGGAGCTCGGGAAGAAGAGAGAGCTCATACCTTTGCTCAGAGAAGTGTGGCTTCGATTTGAGAGTTGTGTCACCTTCGATTGGACCTAAGCAAGCTCCAGATGAAGTCTCTGGCCCTGGGGAATTGCCTAGACCTGATTTCCACCAGACCCGATTTCAACCATTGGATGCTAGAACAAATGGGTGGCATGGAGAGGGGGCTTTCACTGGGGAACTCCTTCTCTTGGTCTTGTGGAGGTGTGGGTGAGTTTAATTTGATTTTGGTGGAGGATTTGGGAGTGTCCTGTTCTGGCCTGAGAATTAAGCTCCAAAATTGAGCTCAATCAGTGGGAGTTAGGGCAGGAGAACAGTGGGGATGGATTGCTCTTGGCTAGGGGAAGCTTTGTGAGGAGTTTGGAGGGATACTCGTGAAGGTCCGGTTTAGCCTGACCTTTTTGGCCGAGAGGAATGGCTGGTTTAAATAGCCATGGCCATGGCTTCCCGGGGGAGTTAATGGCCGGGATCAGCTGCTGCGGGCGAGGGAAGAACGGCTCCGATGGCCGTTGGGCATGGGGCGACTCGGCGAGTGGGAATTCCAAACTTTGGCTCCTCCTAAGGTCTCGGCCATGGTGTTTTCCGGCGGCTGTGGTGGCCGGTCGGCCGAGATCGGGTCACCATCTTGACCGGTGAGGGCGGGGCTTGGCAATGGTGAAGTCAATTGGAGTTGGCCATGTGTAAAGAGGGTGAATTGAAATGGAATGGGGGAAGGCTATTTTTGGCTAAGTTTGGTCAAATACATGGATTGGGCTAGGTGCACCCCCCAAGGCTAATTTGGGCTGAAGAGAAAGTCATTTGGTTCAGCTTAATTAGTGGGGAGAAGTCACCATCCAAGTACAATTAGGCTTAAGCATGAATTAGGGGAGACATGAGAGTGGTTAATCACTTTAAGGGAATATGGAAAGAACCTCCTCCTTTTGCCCAAGATAGCATGGTGACATGTAAAGGGACTTTCATGGCTCCCATGTGGCTCATGCATGGCTTCATGGCTTGCCTATGGCTTGCACATAGCTTGGCTTACTTGTATGAAAATGGATTTTGGAATTTTTGATAAATGTATGAGAGGTTAACATGAAGCTTGATTTAGAATAAATTGATATTTGATTGTAACATTAGAGATGGTTTTAATTTAAGTCATGATGATGAAGAGTGTCATATGGGCTTTGGATGAATTTTTGGGCTTTTGGAATTGGTTAGGAATGGGCTTTTAAATGATTTAAATGGGTGGGCTTTTAGGTTTTGAAAAAAATTTGTGGATGAGAGTTTTGTAAAAGATTGGGCCAAGCAATTGTTGGGTTTAGTTTAGGGATGTGTCATGAGTGATTTGAAATCAATTTGGAGTGATTTGGAATTGAATTGGGTTGAATTTGGGTTTCTTTGGTAAAGGGGCCAAAGTGGGTCAATTTGGGCTAACTTGGGCTATGATTGGGCTAATGTTGGATTTGATGTAAAATTAATGTTGAGAAATGTTTAGGGGAATATTATGAAGAGTTTTCAACTTTGGTTGGGGTTCAATTTTGGGACTTGGGCCCATTTGGGTTAGGTTTGGGTTTAGGTCAATTTAAGGGATTTTGGGTTTGGGTTGAATTTGAGTAAGGTTTGGGTCCAAATTTTGGGCAAACTATGTTAGTGTTTTGTTTAAGGGGATGTTATGGAAGATTTAGAAAAGATTTGGGGCCAATTGGGGTTGGTTTAGGCTAAGTTTGGGTTATGGGTCAAAATTGGGCTTTAAGCTTAAAAATGAAATTGGGCCCAAATGTCAATCAAATTGGACTTGGATTTGGTCTAAATTGATATTAAGGATATTTAATTGAAGTTTAGAATTGAATTGGACCAAAATTGAGGTCAATTGGAAAGGTTTGGTTTGACATTGGGTTCATTTAGGTTTGACTTTTGGGCAAATTGGGGGTTTTAGAAAAAGTGGGATAAATTGACAAAATTGGCCCAAGGTGTAGTTGAATAAAATGAAATTGAGAATATTTGGGATTTTTTGAAATTTTCTGGGAATTTTTAGAATTTTTGGAATTTTGGGCTAAGAAGGGCATTTTGGGTATTTGGAGGGTATTGGGGGGTATTTTTGGAAATTTTGGTATATTTGGCTATGGATGATCAATTTGAGTGGGGGGAAATGTTTAGGATTGATTTTGGGTAATTTAGGTGATTTTGCAAATTTTGGGTAGTTTCAAGGGCATTTGGTAGGTTTAGTGGGTATAGGGCTTGGGGGGGTCAAAAATTAAAATTTTGAAAAAATGAAGATTGATCAAATTTGATTAGAATAGAATCATTTTAGTTGAGCCATGAAGCCATATTAAGCCTATAGGAGCCATGAGAGGACTCATTTGAGACATTCACTATATTGTTCCTAACCCTCTAAGCCAGAGGCTTAGGGGTTGAGGGTCATCCATATGAATTACCTACAAGAGCCAGGAAGTCAAGTTGGGTGAAAGTGTGGGTTTTAGGATTTGGAATGTGTGTGAGAGTGTAGTGTATGTGTAAGTCAGCCCTCACTGGACCAGGGCCACCGGGGTGATCCTAAGGCCAAAGAGTCCTATAGGGAACTCATCCTTTAAACCTCCAGATTTGATCTCAACCCTCTAGGTGATTAGGGGTTTACAATCAAGCTTGTAGGGTTTGTAGGGAGTTAAGAAGTGGTTGAGTTTCTAAAGGGGTAGGCTCCATCTCTAGTCCTCTAAGATAGTCAAAGGAAAAGCCTACGGCTAGATCCTAAGTGCTAAAGAGAGAAGAGAAGACCTCATTAAAAATGAGGTCAACAAATGGACCCCCAATAGGTGTGGTGTGCTAACCAAGCACACCGCGCGTATTGGCGTTGACCAAAGAGATCAACAAAACCAACACAGATGTCCAAGTGACACACTTAGGACAGAGTAGGAGAATTTCCGCATGGGAGTATCAGGTATATTTCCAAGACTGGAGGTTCCTGAACCCTTGCTGGGGAAAGGAAAAAGAGGTGAATTCCAAATCACAAGATCTAGAGAATTCGATTTAGATTTCGTTTCATTTCATGTTCAAGTTTTGATGTGTGAGTTTAGATTTTTGATTTGGAGTTCCAATTTAGATTGAAGTTTGATTTAAAATCAGTTTGAGGAAATTTGGATTTGAAATGAGAATTGAAACCCGAGTTCCAACCTCGGGATTGTGAAGAAAACTGGATTTTAGGTAGCAGCCTCGGAGTAAGCATCCGAGTTTAAGCGTCGATTGAAAAGGATGAGAATCAGAATTTAGGTACTGATCTCGAAAGAGAACTGGAATTTAGGTACCAGTCCCACAAGTTTGGAATTGAAATTTAGATGTCAATTCGAAAGAGAAATGAAATTTAGGTATTGATTTCGAAAAGTGAGTCGGAATGTAGGTACCGATCTCGGAATGAGATCTGGAATGTAAGTACCGATCTCGAAAATTTTGAATTGAAATGTAGGTATCAATTCAGATGAGAATCAAAATGTAGGTATCGATCTCGAAATGAGAACTGGAATGTAGGTACCAGTCTCGGAAATTTTGAATTGAAATGTATGTATCAATTCAGATGAAAATCGAAATGTAGGTATCAATTCTCGAAATGAGAACTGGAATGTAGGTACCAGTCTCGGAAATTTAGATGAGAATCGAAATGTAGGTATCGATCTCGAAATGAGAACTGGAATGTAGGTACCAGCCTCGGAAATTTTGAATTGAAATGTTGGTATCAATTCAGATGAGAATCGAAATGTAGGTATCGATCTCGAAATGAGAACTGGAATGTAGGTACCAGCCTCGGAAATTTTGAATTTAAATGTAGGTATCAATTCAGATGAGAATAGAAATGTAGGTATCGATCTCGAAATGAGAACTGGAATGTAGGTACCAGCCTCAGAAATTTTGAATTGAAATGTAGGTATCAATTCGGATGAGAATCGAAATGTAGGTATCGATCTCGAAATGAGAAGCTGGAATGTAGGTACCGGTCTTGGAAATTTTGAATTGAAATGTAGGTATCAATTCGGATGAGAATCGAAATGTAGGCATCGATCTCGAAATGAGAATTGGAATGTAGGTACCGGTCCGGAAGGAGATGGGAATCGAATTTAGGTGCGATCCCAAAAGGAGTATCCGAGTTGTGAAGATTCCGTGAAAATTTTAGTGGTGAAAGATTGGAATGAGGCATGAAAGTGTTTCATGTCCCGAGGAAGTTGATCAAAGTTTGATTGTCTGGCGAAGGACATGAATCCACGCCATCAGAACCAAATCGAAAATTGTGTGGTTCTGTGTCAGTAGATTCAGTTGACCTTCTCAAAAGGGAGAAAGAGAAATCGCGGAGAGTCGAAAAAGAGTTCGAGAACAGTACGAAGGCCGGGATTTCAAGTTAAGAGTTTCTTTTTTTTGTCTACGTTCTTTTAGTGATTTGATTTTTTTTTGTTTTGATTTTCAAGTTATATTTTGTTTTATTTGGATTTTGAATTTGGATTCTTGTTTTATTTTTTTTTTTTTAAGTTTCGTCTTCGATTGAAATTTCATTTTGATTTTGGATTTTCATTCATTTATTTGGTTCACAACTTGACGTCTTCAGTCGATTTGCTTTGATTTTTGGTTTGTGTTTTATTCAGACTTTGAATTCAAGTTCTATTTTGTTATTACTATTTCACTCAAATCGTTCTTCGTTCAACTTTATTTGAGTCGAGTCAAACTTAGACTTGGTGGCATTTGCAGTCAATTACACAAAACTGAAGACAAAACACAAAATTCATTTCTATTAAAATGTCAAAGGTACGTCAGGTGATTCCATCAAAACATTTCTTATGACATCCTTCTGAAAATAGACTTTTACAGAAGTTCATGTATATCTGAATACAGACTACACTGATATCTTTGTGTATTCTGACAAAACTGTCTGTTCGATCCATCCATGTCTGAAAAATAAACTACACAGGTAATAACATCACCTTCTAAGCCACTTTCCGGAGGAGAATCCCACGTAAGTGGTTTTAGAGGTGTGCTACTACTATGTAGCCTACGGCTCGTGAGGTCGCAGATTCTCTCAGTTACGGATCTGGCTGGAAGTAGACCGGAATTTTACTCTCATCCATCCTTCTGAGGGTGATGGAGACTCGCTCGTAGGGAACTCCCGGTATGCAATGCTTCGCTACATCTACACCATTTCCTTGCAGGACGAGAACAGAGCCTACCGGTAGAGGTATCTCGACTGGCCCTCGGAACTCTCCGGGGCCAACTATCCGGAGTTCTATCCCGAACATAATATTGCATTGGTTGATGAAGGAAACGGTACAAAAGGGCCTTACAAAATCATGATGATCTATATGAGGTGGAATGCAGTCTCCTTCTGCGTAGATGTTGATTATACAACTGTTTGGTATGCAATCAGCGGGTAAGACTCGCCAAGCCACCTTCCTTTTTATCATTTTCTTAATCAGGACTGGCATTGGGTCCACTTCATCGTAACGGAGTATTCCTGGCGGATTTCTTTTCTTGTCATCAGCAAAGTTGTAACAGCATTCAAACTGAATTGTGATCCTCCTCTTGCCTCGTTTCCAATTCTCTGGCTCGGAGTAGGTCCTGCTACGCAGTCATCCTGCATGACCTTGCTTCTTCAGCTCATTGACGTAGTCCACAATCTCATTCTGCTCGTAGTGAGAGAAGACATCTGTACGCAACTCTAGTCCTTCCAGGATGTTGACATATCTGCCTTTGATTCTCTGAAAGTACTCAAAATTCTGCTTCCGCACCCTCTGGATCATCTCCAACTCGTGCTCTGAAATTATCTATAGCTGTCGGGGCCTAGTGACGTATTGTGGGATATATGGTTCCACACCATCACGCTCTCCTGGAATCATCACTATCTCAGGTGCAGGCTCTGTAGTAGCCTCCTCTGGAATAACCTCTGCTATGGTTCTCCAGAGGGCTGGCCTCCTCGGGGCAACTGCTGTGGTCATCAGAATTTCTTCCTTGTTCTGTTCCTCTGTCAATTTCTTTAGCATTTTGGTGATACACTGATTCTTGTTTCTTCTTTGGGTTGCGGTCAGAGTGGCTCTTTTTTCCCCTTGAATCTCAGTAGGGGCAGCACTGACAAGCTTTCCTCCTGCAGTAGTTATCACTTATTTCATCTTGTTTTGTTCGGTCGTGTTGATCTTCCTTTTCTTGTTTGCAGTATGGGGCACTTTCTCATTGAGCCTCATCACTGTCTTTCCACGGGACTGCTCGGGATCCACAGTAATCCAGGCAGTTTCTTCATATTCCAATTCCAGTGTCGTGCAAATTTCGAGCCAATCTCTATCACAGCATCAGCTTTCAGTTCTTCTTCGTTAAGTGCAAGACTTACGCCATCCTTAAAGTACAGGAACAACCGCCCGTGTGACATTTCCCTGAAACAAAACAAGGAAAGGATCAGGGGCTGTACTTAGAACGAGAATAATAAGAAAGATACTTAAAAAAAAACTTATTCACTTCTTTTAAATTTAAAGGAAGTAGGAAGAGATGAGAAAATATCAGGAATGAAAAGGAAAGATTTGACATTTTATTATTATGGTTTCCCATGTTTGCTTTTTTTTTTAACATTTTTGTTGATGAGATTTTTTTTTTTTTTTCATCCACTTTATTTTGTTTTGTTTTGAGTTCGGACCCAATCACAAAGTGATTACTTCACCCATGTTTCTAGGGGTAAGATTATATTTTAGAGGCCACCCTTCGAAACATCAGGTCATGTAATACTTCTTCAAATACCGTCCATTGATTGGAAGCATAGGTCATTCTCCACGGAAATTCACAAGCTGGTAGGAACCTCCTGAGTAAACTGTCTCGACCACGAATGGCCCTTCCCATGTCGGTTCAAATTTACCTCTTATCTTGCGATGTGCAAGAATATGTCTTCTGAGAACAAGAACTAAGTCACCGACTTTGAAAGTTCTTGGGCGGACCAGTTTATCATGGGCCTGGATCATCTTGGCTTGATACAGTTCTAAATTCTGCTGTGCAGAAAGTCTTTTCCCTTCCAAGCTTTCCAATTCTTCCAGCCGTACTCTGGCATTTTCTTCTGTGGTGATCTTTTCTGCAGTTGCAATTCGGAGTGACGAAAGCTGAACTTCCAGGGGCAAGATGGCCTCGGACCCGTACACTAAAGCGTAAGGCGTAGACTGAGTAGGAGTCCTAAAAGTCATCCTGTAGGCCCATAAGGCTTCTAACAACTTCTCGTGCCAATTTCTCTTGTTGTCATCGAAAGTTTTCTTTAAAATTTGAACGAGAGTTTTATTAAAAGCCTCGGCCAAGCCGTTTGCTCTTGGTTACTAGATCTTTGAGGATCGCCAATCGATCCCGTGTCTTCAGACAAAATTGTTGATCTTTGTACTTTTAAATGCAGACCCATTATCTGAAATGATCCTGCGCGGTACCCCAAAATGGTAAACTACTTGGTTCTTGAAAAACTGTAGCACGTGATGTACCTTCACTTCTCTAAGTGGTATAGCTTCTGCCCATTTAGAAAAGTAGTCTGTAGCTGAAAGAATGAAGCAATGTCCTCTTGAAGAAGGTGGTTCTATCAGACCCACTATATCTGTGCCCCAACACTCAAATGGCCACGACGCGATTGTCGGATGTAGCACATTTGGAGGTTGGTGTAGAACCACCCCATGCACTTGGCACTGGTGACAACTTTTGGCAACTTTCATACAGTCGGTCATCATTGAGGGCCAGTAGTACCCTAGTCTTTAATCTTCATTTTCATTTTCATTTTCGGACCCGACTGATGAGCGCCACAAAGTCCTGAATGTACTTCTTTAACGATTTCACGAGCCTCTGACCCGCTCAGGCATCTTAGCCACATCTGATCAAAAGACCTTATGTATAATGTATTGTTTATTAATGCGTAAGACGCAGTTCTTTTCTTGATTTGATGAGCTAATGACTTATCGTCCGTAGGCTTCTCGTTTGCGGGTAGTCGATTAATGGTCGTAGCCGATCTTACGTATTTTCACATCACTTCGCTGCAATTGTTTCTTCTGATTTTTCTGTTGATTTGTGTATCGTATTCATGTCGAGTTGTGATACGACCTTCGTCCTTGAACTGACACTTCAACTGACTCATCCTGCAAGCAGGCAAATTCCTTTGCAAGGCGGGCCAACGCATCGGCGAGAGCATTTTCTTTCATGGGAATGTTGTAGATCGTTACATGTGGAATATGTTCCAACAGTTTCATGGCAAACAGAAAATACTGCTCGAGTCTTGGTTTCAGAATCCTGTACTGTCCGGCGATCTGTTGAATGATCAACTGAGAATCTTCGTAGATGTTGATGTCCGTTATTCCCATTTGAATGGTTAGTTCCAGTCCTGTTATGAGGGCTTTGTATTCTGCCTCGTTGTTTGTGCATGGTTCTGTTAAATGGTAGGAGTATCTTAACATCCCCCGCTCCGGTGTTATAAAGATTAGTCCAATTCCTGCCTTACCGAGCACTATCATTTGCAATTCTTTGTTCTTCTGTGCTGAGGACGCACCGTCGAAGTATAGTTCCCAACGTCGATCATCAGGGTCTTCTAGGCTCATTATCTGCTCGTCAGGCAAATCGTCGTCGAGAGGCGAATCTGTCGGTAAAGGGTGTGCTGCAAGGAAGTCAGCTAAGACTTATCCCTTTACGGCGCGAAGAGGAACGAAAGTTATGTAAACTTGCAATAGTATCATCAACCACCTGGCAAATCTGCCAGAGAGCGTCAGTCGGGTCATCAAGTATTGCAACAGATTAACTCACGAAATAAGGTTGACCTTATGAGAAAGCATGTAATGCCTGAGCTTTTGAGCGGCGAAGATCAGGGCTAAACAGTGCTTCTCAATAGGAGGATACTTTACTTCCGTCAGGATTAGACGACGGCTTAAGAAGTATAGAGCATTTTCTTTTCCCTCATCATTGACCTGGGCTAGCAGGGCTCCAAGGGAGTCATCTAATGCCGCAGTAAAAGTATCAACGGTCTACCTGAGACTGGGGCTGCTAAGACAAGAGGTGTCATTAAGTATTGTTTGATGTCATCGAACGCATGTTGACATTTGGAGTCCCAAGTAAACTTGGCATCCATCTTAATCAAAGCAGAAAAAGGCTGACACATTCCTGACAAATTCGATATAAAGCGTCGAAGATATGCCAACTTTCCTTGAAAGGATCGTAGTTGTTTCAAGGTTTTAGGAGATGGCATTTCTAAGATAGCTTTAATCTTTTCTAGATCACTTTCAATCCCGCGATGTCGGACAACAAATCCTAAGAATTTCCCGGAGGTGACGCCGAAGGTGCATTTTAAGGGATTCATTTTAAGGGTGTATTGTCTTAGTCGCTCGAAAACAATTCTCAAATCATACAGGTGATCTTCTTTCAGTTTGCTTTTGATGACCACATCATACACGTAGCACTCAACTTGGTTGTGAATGAGATCATCAAAAATCTTCGTCATCGCTCTTTGGTATGTTGCTCCTGCGTTCTTTAGTCCGAATGGCATTACTGTGTAGCAATACACTCTGATCGGTGTTCTGAAGGCCATGAGCTTTTCGTCTTCTGGTGCCATCTTTATCTGGTTGTATCCTGATGATCCATCCATGAATGAAAATATTTCATGTGTTGAAGCAATGTCGATCATCAGTTCTGGGATTGGTAGTGGAAATTCATCCTTTGGACATGCTTTATTTAAATCTCTGAAATCCACGCAGATTCTGATCTGACCATCCTTCTTTCTGACTGGTACCACATTAGCTAACCAAGTAGGGTATTGTTCTTCACGGACAAATTTAGCGTCTATTAGCTTCTTAACTTCGGCTATTACTTGTTGCTCAATTTCTAGGAGCATTCTTCTGGGAGCTTGTCTGACTGGAACAGAAGTAGGATCTACTCCTAATTTGTGAACTGCAACTTCTGGAGCTAATCCTGGCATTTAGTCGTAACTCCAAGCAAAACAGTCCTTGAATTCCATTAGCAGCTTGATTATGTTTTTGGAATCTTTTTTATTGAGTAAGGAGTTAACAAAGGTTGGCCTAGACTCTTCGCTAGTACCTAAGTTAACTTTCATTAACTCGTCTATTGTAGATTTGATTTCTTCTTCGAATTCTGGTGGAGCATCTCCGATTGGTGGATCTTAGAGATCCTCTGAAGCTTCGAAGCAGTCTTTATTAGGTTCGCAAGTGACAACCAAGCAAAATCCCGTATCATCAACTGATCCTACTGTGCTGAATCCGAGACCATGTTTTGAATTGGGAGGCCGACCAGCATTAATCCATAATTTTTCAAAGTGCTGTGATCGGCCTTTTGTCCATTGTCGAAGTAAGACACCACGTTGAATTAAATTTTGAACACATGGGGAGTACCACTCAAAAGGTAGTTCCATTAATTCTGAAGAAGTAACATCTTCAAATTGTACATCTTTTTCAGTATTGGAAGAAGAAGAACCACGGTAAAACTTAATTGGTTTAGTACCACCACCATGCACTTCCTTGACCACCATACCCTCGATCTTATTAGAATGGATCGGGGTCAGGGTCATAGTATGCACATGATGGTTAATCTTCTCGTACATTGATTTATATTCTTCATTCTTTTCATCTTCGAGAGAGATCTCGAATCGGGGTTTCTTTTGATTTATTGTCGCTGCTTCTTTCTTGATTTCTTCTTCTTCTTCGGAAGTGTTCTCCCAATCAACATCGATGACCGGCTTCTTCTGTCCAACTATTCCAACATTTCTTCCACGTCCTCGTCCCTGACCTCGACCTCGGGTGCGAGTTCTGGAGAAATCTTCACCATCTCGCCGTAAGGGAGTGGTGAGTAACTGTTGGACTAGAACTTCAGGTTGTTCATCGCCTCGAATTTCTTTTGCTTCATTTGGTATGGTATTTATGGAAAAGAATGTTTTCTTCGGGGGCGCGTAGTAGGCCCATCTTCATGAATTCCAATTTCATGCATGGAGAACGGTTGCAAATCACCTTTGATGCACTGTTCCCCTCCTTCGTAATACTTTATGCACTGGTGCAGAGACGACGGTACCATCCAGTTTTCATGGATCCACGGCCGACCCAAGTAGAGCGTTGAACGATGTCTCAGAATCAATTATGTGGAATTTTGCGGTTGTCTTTGCTAAATCACCGGTCTTCATTAGTAGTGTTATCGATCCAAGAGCTCTTTCTCCTTTTTGATTGAAGCCTCTTAATAACATCTTGTCTGCTTCAAGCTCGCGAGCATCAATTTCCAAATATGCTAGCGTCCGAAGATTCATTATATTGATTGATGCTCCTGGATTAACCAACACTCTAGAGTGCGTAAACTTTCCAATAGTGGCTGAAATGTATAACGGTCGGTTGTGATCAGCTGTTCCCAGTAGCAGATCATTGTCCGTGAAGGTAACACCTCGTTGTTCTTTTAACGAGCAAACCTCGTCGAAGGAATTATCGTTCATTTGAGCTAAACAAATTTCCGGATCAAGTAAAGCCTCGATCGAGCCTCTCTCATCTCCTTCGACGAGATCGAGCATCGTATATGCTTAGTTTGGCTGGTAGCTTCCTAAGATGGGCTAGCACGTTGTAGTCCACTTTATTACCGTGTTCCTCGGTTTCTTCCCGAATGGGCAATTCCTCTTCTGGGGTTGGCTCTTCCTGAGCAACCACCTGCTTTCCTTTATCCTTTGGACCCATTCTCGGGGGTAGAACTTTT
Source organism: Papilionanthe hookeriana x Papilionanthe teres (assembly GCA_022702705.1). Classification (NCBI taxonomy): domain Eukaryota; kingdom Viridiplantae; phylum Streptophyta; class Magnoliopsida; order Asparagales; family Orchidaceae; genus Papilionanthe; species Papilionanthe hookeriana x Papilionanthe teres. Next base: position 23,551,162 of record CM040424.1, on the reverse strand, counting down.
CCGCTTCTTAAATTAACTTCAGTAATCTCTTCTGAATCTGGTGTTGGATCTTCCGGTGTATCCTCTTGAATTGAAACCACTGGCTCTTCTGAAGTTGCTTCGGTGTCTCAGGGTTCTAATTCTATCGTGATCGGAGCTCCTCGGAATTCATAAATGGACTCGTTGCTTGTCGAGCTTTCGTAGCCTCCTTTGTGGACATCTTTTTCGTCGTGGTCGTCGGGGTTTTGTATGATTTGAGAATCATTATTAATATTGAAATCGAGATCTGGATTAATCCGGTTGTCGTTAGTTACGTAATCATTAGAAACAGTCAAAACGTAGCCAACGCCATAACCCTTATCATTAGAAGATCCCGCCGGGGCGAGCAAATAATCATACAGAGTCAGGAGTTCGAGGGATTTCTCCCCCGAATCGGAAATAACCATCCTAGGATAAGCAGGCCCTAGTCTACCCTTCGGAGCCTAGGTCTTCTTTTCTTCCACGATCTTCTCGTCCTTCTGGGGCGGTTCTTCAATCGCAAGTGATAGTGTCGGCTCGGCAGGTTTCAAACTATGAGTCGAAGCGCGTACCGAAGCGGCCTGGATGTGATCCAAAATCTTCTTCGATGATCTTGTCCAGATAGTACTCCATCCATCATCAGTCGTGTAAGGGTTTATCGGAACAATGGGATCCGTTGAAATAACATTAACGGAACCTCATTTCTGGGGTTCCTTCATGTATTCCTTTGGGATCGTTATGTTACCCCTCCGGAGATTGTCATCAAGCCAAATCTTGAAAGTGATGCAATCCTCTATCTTGTGTCCAAGCATCTGGTGGTAAGGGCAATAGTTTGGATGATCTTTCTTATTGACTTCCTCCGGCTTCTTGGGCTCTGACAGCTGAAAATCCGGTGTCTTCATTAAGCTGCGGAACATCTTCGCTACTGCTTCAGTTTTGAATGGGTATTCTCTATTTAGAAGTTCTCTTAAAGTACATGACAAACGAGGTGGTTGTTCATAATGCTGAGGTGACTGATAGCCCGGACAAAGTTGTTGATAACCCTGCTGAGGTTGCTAATAGCCCTGCTGAGGTTGTTGGTTTGTCCGTTGCGGTGGTTGATAACTAGACTGTGGCCGCTCTGACTGTATCTGCATTGGCTGTTTGCCCTTATCTACTGCCGCGACGATTCCAGATTTCTTTTCGAATGTTTTCACAGGCTTCTGCTTATCATTCTTGTCCGCGAAACTTAACTGTTTTGCCTCTTCTTGCAAACTCTCGCCCTTGCTAAGCAACTTCTCGAAGTCTTGATTGTAAATCCTTTAAGGAGGAGTGCTATCGGGCCATTGATACTTTTAAGTTGGATACCGACTGCATGTTGTTCTTGAAGCTGTGGTTCACACTTCATGCTTAAGTTTCTCCATCGAAGTATGTAATCCACTAAAGTCTCGTTCGGTTTTTGTTGCTCCACCACTAGATCACCGATAGTGATGTGGTGCTGAGCCCCGGCAAACCGTTTGACAAAGAGATTCTCCTGTTCTGAAAAGGTCTTTACTGAACCATTCGGCAATTCTGCGTACCAGTCGAAGGCAATCCCTGACAAACTGCTGACGAACTGGCGGAAGAGTAAAGCGTCGCTCCCACCGGCATTGCAGCAACTATCACGAAAGTGTGCGACATGCTACCAAGGGTTTCCTGTTCCTTCAAAAGTCTTAAACAGAGGTGGTGTGAAGCCTTTCGGGTATTGGACTGCGTCGAACTCTTTGGGGTAAGGTCTACCCGTCTGAATAGATGCTCCACTCTTGGATTGTGCTAAAGCTTCTCGCACCTGCTGTTCCACCATATTCTTAATATCCTTTTTTGGAATCATGCTTTGTGTAGAATCCTTCTTTGGTGGTTTGTCTCCGTTGACGGATGTGATCTCCTTTCCTCCATCTACAATATGGATAATCTCTGGGGGTGTCTCTTTCTGAGGCTGGGCCTGACTCTAGAGAGTGGCTAAGGCAGCAGCCATCTCTTCCATCCTCTTTGCCATCTGGGAAATTGTATCATCTCTTTCCCGAAGCTGTGCTCTCAACACTTCCGGTTCATCTCTTTCCGCAGCTGCCGGAGCACCTTGCGAAGCTGACGATGCTCGTGTCTCAACCATGTTGATCTCGGCATACTCCTCATCCATGAACTCTGATGAGTCAATTTCATCTCCTAATTCTTCTTCTCTTTCTTTTGCTAACCGTCGGATGTCGGTCCTCAACTTGTCCATGGCATCCTCTAATGGCCTTTTCCGCACGGTCTCGCAGTCGTCTTGTGACGATTGTTGAACTTCCTTCCCTGGAGTCCCCTTTATTGCAGTAGCACTTTCTTCTGATTCAAGTCTCCTGACGAGACTTTTCTTCTCGGGACATTGTTTTGGTCTTAGGCGGCGGTAGTAGGTCGCCACACCATCCTTCTTGCAACTGGAAGCCTAGGACCGGATGGTCTATCGGCTATATGCTGGAAGGTGGTATCCTCCCTAATTTGTAGACCTGATACAACAACAGGTGGACTGGCTTTTATCTTCTTCTTTGATTTCTCTATGGCAGCAACAGGCTCTATTAGCGGTCCGAGGCGGGATTTAGCTGGCGCCCGTCCTATCCTTCTTAAGATTTCTGATACAGGGCATCTTTCTTTCTTTGCCAATCTCTCTAGAACAACTTGTAGTCGGGCAAATGGCGTAGCCTTATACCTTTTTCTTTTGTAATTGTTGTAGTATGCAGGTCGGTGTAATGTGGTGGCGATCCTATGAACATCCTCTTCATCTGGTGCGACAGAGAGGGGGTAAAACCTGCTCCCTTCCAATAGAGGTATATACTCAGGCAGTTCTTCTCTTTTTTCAGAAATTTCTTCTAGAAAAGCAACTTCAGCAGCTCTAGCTTTCTTAGCGATCTTCCTGCTTCTATTTCTTCTTTGAGTCCGAGTTAGGGGTGCAACTCTTGAACCGGACCCAATCTCAAAAACGAGATGGTATTGTAGCGAAATCCGTACCCTCCACGATGGATGAGCTCATCACGGACTTGAATTTCCTTCCCCTTCGGTTTGACGAAATCGAGGTAGGTGCGAGAGATGACTAGGCGGGGGTAGAGACAACGGTCCTCCTACGAACGGTAGTACTCCTTTCAGCTGGAACCCTTTGCGGGGGAGGGAATTCTTGAGTCGACTTCGTGTTGAACTCAATCACGGGCTCTTCGCTTCGACACTTTGTCTCATTAGTGTGAAGAGAGTGACGTCAGCGAACTTGACATCTGTGTTGCCAAATCCTTGTCCAAAACGGATGATCCCATTGTCGGGCAGCTCATCCTTGTAAACATCGAAGTCCATTCCATTGGTGAAGGAGAAGATTAACTTTGGGGCAGTCATTTTCTGCAGGGCAGATTTTGAGTATTAGTCCTGAATTATGCTTCTTTTCATCGTAAAGTTTAGGACGAAAAAAGGAAAGAGTCCGAACACATTTTCATTTATCTTAGTGTATTTGTGATATTTCTTAAAAGAGATTGTTTATTAGGAGGTTTGTTTGTTAGAAACAAAACGATTGAGGGAAAAGGGTTGTAGAAAAGGTAAAGGGCCCGATTGAGAATTGGAAAGGAAGAAAAAATCTTATGCAAGACTTCTCGACTCGAAGGACCGCTCCTAAACTAACACCTATTGGGGGTCCACCCCACCTCAGAAAAGAGGTAAAAGGATCTCGGAACCTCTCCGTTTAGGGGTGTCTAAACAGTGGCTCCTAAATCCGAGAGGAGTTGGTTATACTCGTTCAAGACAGAAATGAACGGGGTATTCCAACGGAAGAATGGTAGTTTTGGTCCTCTAGGGACATGGATACACTACCGATTTATGAAAGCAAAACCATCTAATCAAAAATGGAGAGAGGAAATAATCCCCAACGGAGTCGCCAGAAATTGTACGGCTTATTTTTTTAGGTTATGTGTTGGATTTTTTTAAAAGGTCGCCTACAGAAGTTGTTGGCGGATTTTTTTAGATTTTAATTTTAATTTAAATATATATATATAATTTGGAAAGTAGTATTTGATTTTGGAAATAGTTTTAAATTTGAAGATTTTAAGATATGAAATCAAAACCAATCTCACATTCCGAATAGTTTATATAAACGAGCACCGCGCCACAAACCATGTATTTATTCCGAAGAATAGACACACTGCTTGATGATGGGGCTCGAATAAATAAACTAAAAGATTTGTGACATCTGTTTGGTCTAGGAACCAATTTTATAAGCCGACAAGTTCCAATGTTTAATATAAAGAAATTAAACAGGGTTTATATTACCTGGGTTCTTAAAGTTCCCTATAAGGGCAAGCCCCTATAGTTAATTACATCTTAAATGACGGGAATCATTTAAGAAAACTCTCGATAATGATTAGTGGTTTTGCTCTCAAGAATTTCAAAGTTTAAGGTTTTCAATGGATTGAATTTTGGGATTTCAATAGGGAATGGATCAAGTTTGGAACAGTTAATTTTAGGAGTCCAAAGGAAGAAAAGTAGGAGAAGTTGAGGATCCAAGAAGAATCTTGGCAACTTCCCACACTATCCTATTATTTGGCTTCATTTTGGGAGTTTATTTGATGTTATAATCCTGCCAATTTTAATTAGTTAGGACTTATATTTGTATGACATAATCATACAAATAGCCTCGAAGATGTGAGGGTTTATGTCGTATCGAACGACTACCTCGGAGTCCTAAGACCGGTTAGGGCTCAATTTGCATAACATGATTATGCAAATGCCTAACGAAGAGTTGAGGATTTATGTTGCACTAGGCAAACTACCTCGAAATCCTATGGCTTGGTTATTTAATTCTAAGAAAGTTTTGCTGAGGTAGATCCGAGTTTTACTGATGACGATGTACGTGCTGCCCACTATGCTCCGAGCTCCTTGTTGTTGCAGAGGTTTAGTTTTAGAAGTCATAAATCGGGAGATGAGAGAAGTGTTTTGGTTTAGAGAAAATCTTAAAATCCAAGTATTTTTTAATATTTAAATTAAAACAAATCTTAAAGTTATTTAAACAGAACCGATTAAGATCCCACGGTTACGTCATCCCGACTGCAGTTATTTTCATCGAATTCACTTAGTCCAGATGAATTTGCTAAACTCAACTGAATGAGTTCGACACTTTCATTTAGACCGTGGGAAATCCCGTTAGCAACATGTGGGTTACATCATCCGAGGTATTCCCGATCATTCAATGAGACGTTTTAATTTAGTTATAATTGTAGTTTTATTGTTCTGTTTATGATTAAATTTTGAGTTGTTTGATATTTTGGAATGTTGTGGCGGTGAATTTTATCTTGCAATGACTTTTAATTTAGTTTTGGTTTCAGTTAAGGGACTATCCTAAAGGTTTTGGTTTTCGTGCAACAGTTTTATTTAACATGCAAGAAAAGTAAAGTACAGTGCATGTAAGTAAATTACAATAAAATAAAAGCGTACACGGAGGGTCTTCCCGTCATCCTGAGCTACACTTAAAACTCATGTTAAGGCATTTAAATATTTATAACAAGTACCTAGGTAAAGCTAAGGGAAGGGTTTTGGTTGTCTACTAAATTCCTAATCCTATTGCTAGTCATCTCCTATGACGTTTAGGTTCTTGGTTTGATTTAAGGATGATTTTATTCATCAAAGAACAATTAAATTCAGTTGTTCTTCTAAAACATCCCGTCATATTGAAGAAGTTCTTAGGACGAGTCCTAAACATCTTTTCAATATTTCGGGGATTGTTTTGAGTCCAAGTGAATTTTTATTGTACGGATGAATTGATCATCCAAGGATTTGTATTTTTGTTTTGTTTCTTGCTCGATAAACTTAGGTAATTGATTACTCGATGAATGAAGTGACATCTCACTTAATACTCTATTTAAGAGTTATAATAATTAAAGCCTTTAAGGGCAAGTTGGTTTATTGAGAATTTTAATCAAATTTGAGTTAATGATTTAAAGTGTTTTAGTTTGATTATGAGGTTTTAATTAATAGTTTTAAGTTTGGAATAGTGTTTAAATTATTTTTTATTTAATTCTTAATGATTTCATTTAGGTTTGTTGTTAAATGATTTTAATTTGATTTAATTTTAATTAAATTAAATTTAATTTAATTTTATTTAATTTTAATTTAATTTTAAATTTTATTTAATTTTAATTTAATTTTAAATTTAATTTAATTTTAATTTAATTTAATTTTAATTTAATTTAATTTGATTTAATTTAATTTAATTTGGTTTGATTTAATTTAATCTTAATTAAACTTCATTTGATTTAATTTATTTTGATTTAATTTCAATTTTTTTATATTAATATATTAAATATGATTTAATTTAATTGTTAAGGTGTTAACTTGATTTAGATTTTGATTTAATTTAACTTCAACATCTTAAATTTAATTTAATTTAATTGTTAAATTGTTTAGCATTTTAAATTTTAAGTTAGGATTATCCTTTTAGTTAAGAATTAAATATTATTGAAGTGATTAATTTAGGGATTCTTAAATTAAAGAATAAATATCCTCTTAATAGTATCCCTACTTTAATAATTCCAATTTTTATTATTCTTCCAAAATTTCAATTAATTAATTAATTAATGTTTTATTTTAATTATATTTGAAATGGTTAGTAGGTTTCTACCCACAATCATTTAAGTTTCAATCATCCAAAATCAGTTTAAAATCAAATATTTTACCCTCCCCTTTTTGATTAATCCTAAGACTTTAATTAAGAGTTGAAATATTTAATTACCATTTTGCCCTTCAAGCTTAATAATTCTATAACTCACTAAACTAAGCTCAAATGATCTTGAAATTTTTATGTAACCTCACTCACATGTCAATTAAGACATTAGAGGAGAAAATGTGATTTTTCTTTATTTAATTTATTTATGTAATTATTTTTAATGGAAAATAGGGGTTTTCAAAGAAAATTCAATAACATGACCAAGGAAATGTTTATGTCCTTAAAAAAATTATGGAATGTTCCTAATGACCAGAGGACCATTTAAACCAATTTTGGTGATTTTTTGAATTATATTTTATTTGTTAAAATTATTTTGAGTTTTGGAGTATTAATTAATTTAAAAATGAAATAAAGGTTGAAAATTAGATTTTATATTTTTCAAAAATCTCTCTAATATCAGGGAAGTCAAAGAACAAAATTTTATATTTTTCTGATTTTTCTTTGATTTATTGAAATTATTTTAGTGGAAATGTTAAAGAAAATCATTTTTTAATTCAAAAATTGTTTTAAGCCTTTAAAATTCAATGTCTTACCCTAGAGACTTAGGAAAAATATTTGGTTTGTTCCTAGGTGATTAGAATTCCAAATGTAACATTTTGGTGATTTTTAATATTTTTGTAATTTTTATTATTTTTTAATTATTAAAAATATTAAAATATGGTGGAAAATCAACTTTTTAAAAAATTTTAATTTTAAATTTCATAGAGTCCTCTAATATCAGAGAAGCCTTAAAACCATTTTTGTGAATTTTTGAAAAGTATTTTGTGAGTTATGAATTTTTAAAGTTTAATTTTGGTTGTGTGGCTTAATTAAGCTATTTGGTGGGGTTAATCAAATCGAATTGACTTCAAATTTTTATGTAATATTCCTCTGATCCTAAAGATCATTGGAGAATTATTTTCAAGTTAATTTGATGTGTAGTTAACCCTAATTAATTAAAATTCAGTTTTGAGTAATTAGGTCAATTAGGGTTGTTCCAAGTGAATTAGTTCAAAACTTATTTTTACTAGGGTCCTCGCAGTCGTAAGAAACATCAACAAATTTTCCTAGAATTTATTTCTCAACATGCTAATTATTGGAATTAAAATACTCAAAACAGTAACATGCAATTGAAAAATCAATAACTTCTCATAGGGATGGCCTCTGACCTAGGAAAATTCAGGAAATGTTTCCAAGTTCAGAGGCTTCAAAAGCCCTATGGTCTCATGCCATAGTGAATTGCCTATGCAAATGGAGAATTAAAATAATGCAGAGATTAAATAAATCATTAAAAATAAAATACTTGATGAAATGACTTGATTTCTTTTCCACATTATTCTCCTATGTTCACTGAGCAAGAGGATATTTTTATTTTATTTTTATGATTTTTCTACACAAAGTTATGAATTTTTGAAGTTCTGATAATTAAATAAATAGAAAAATACCCTATTTTCCTACTTATCCACGCGGCGCCATGCAATCCTTGGCAGCTCCGAAAGGCCACGCGGCGCGCTTTAATTCGGCGCCGCCATCTGAGTCAGCTGCCACGGGGCTCGCGGTTCACGTACCATCTCTTGGTCTGACGCCATCTGAGCCGTCCGCTTGATACACGCGCGATCCAACGGCTCCTGGTCATCGTCTACGACTGGTGTGCACCCGTGACCGTCCACACTAAAACCCTAAGATCTCACTCGATTCTTAACAAATTTTTGTGTTCTTATGCTCTATGGATTCGTCTTGAAGAGACGAACACATCCATACGGTTTATGTGGCATGAAATTAACCCAATCAAAATAGAGAATGTTCAGGAGCTCCGGAAGAAGAGAGAGCTCATACCTTTGCTCAGAGAAGTGTGGCTTCGATCTGAGAGTTGTGTCACCTTCGATTGGACCTAAGAAAGCTCCGGATGAAGTCTGCGGCCCCGGGAAATGCCTGGACTGATTTCCACCGGGCCCGATTTCAACCTTTGGAGGCTAGAACAAATGGGTGGCCCGGAGAGGGGGCTTTCACCTGGGGAACTCCTTCTCTTGGTCTTGTGCGGGTGTGGGTGAGTTTAATTTGATTTTGGTGGAGCATTTGGGAGTGTCCTGTTCGGCTCGAGAATCGAGCTCCAAAATTGAACTTAACCAGTGGGAGTTAGGGCAGGAGAACAGTGGGGATGGATTGCTCTTGGCTAGGGGAAGCTTTGTGAGGAGTTTGGAGGGATTTTGTGAAGGTCTGGTTTAGCCAACCTTTTTGGCCGAGAGGAATGGCTGGTTTAAATAGCCATGGCCATGGCTTCCTGGGGGATTTAATGGTCGGGATTAGCTGCTCTAGGCAAGGGAAGAACAGCTCCAATTGCCATTGGGCATGGGGCAGCTCAACAGGTGGGAATTCCAAACTTTGGCTCCTCCTAAGGTCTCGGCCATGGTGTTTCTGGCGGCTGTGGTGGCTGGCCGGCCAGGGTCAGGTCACCATCTTGACCAGTGAGGGCAGGGCTTGGCAATGGTGAAGTCAATTGGAGTTGGCCATGTGTAAAGAGGGTGAATTGAAATGGAATGGGGGAAGGCTATTTTTGGCTAAGTTTGGTCAAATACATGGATTGGGCTAGGTGCACCCCCCAGGGCTAATTTGGGCTGAAGAGAAAGTCATTTGGTTCGGCTTAATTAGTGGGGAGAAGTCACCATCCAAGTACAATTGGGCTTAAGCATGAATTAGGGGAGACATGAGAGTGGTTAATCACTTTAAGGGAATATGGAAAGAACCTCCTCATTTTGCCCAAGATAGCATGGTGACATGTAAAGGGGCTTTCATGGCTCCCATGTGGTTCATGCATGGCTTCATGGCTTGCCTATGGCTTGCACATAACTTAGCTTACTTGTATGAAAATGGATTTTGGCATTTTTGATAAATGTATGAGAGGTTAACATGAAGCTTGATTTAGAATAAATTGATATTTGATTGGAACATTAGGGATGGTTTTAATTGAAGTCATGATGAAGAAGAATGTCATATGGGCTTTGGATGAATTTTTGGGCTTTTGGAATTGGTTAGGAATGGGCTTTTAAATGATTTAAATGGGTGGGCTTTTAGGTTTTGAAAACAAATTTGTGGATGAGAGTTTTGTAAAAGATTGTGCCAAGCAATTGTTGGGTTTAGTTTAGGGATGTGTCATGAGTGATTTGAAATCAATTTTGAGTGATTTGGAATTGAATTGGGTTGAATTTGGGTTTCTTTGGTAAAGGGGCCAAAGTGGATCCATTTGGGCTAACTTGGGCTAAGATTGGGCTAATGTTGGATTTAATGTAAAATTAATGTTGAGAAATATTTAGGGGAATATTATGAAGAGTTTTCAACTTTGGTTGAGGTTCAATTTTGGGACTTGGGCCCATTTGGGTTTGGTTTGGGTTTAGGTCAATTTAAGGGATTTTGGGTTTGGATTGAATTTGAGTAAGGTTTGGGTCCAAATTTTGAGCAAAATATGTTTGTGTTTTGTTTATGGGGATGTTATGGAAGATTTAGAAAAGATTTGGGGCCAATTGGGGCTGAATTGGGTTGGTTTGGGCTAAGTTTGGGTTATGGGTCAAAATTGGGCTTTAAGCTTAAAAATGAAATTGGGCCCAAATGTCAATCAAATTGGACTTGGATTTGGTCTAAATTGATTTTAATGATATTGAATTGAAGTGTAGAATTTAATTGGACCAAATTTGAGGTCAATTAGAAAGGTTTGGTTTGACATTGGGTTCATTTGGGTTTGACTTTTGGGCAAATTGGGGGTTTTGGCAAAAGTGGGGTAAATTGACAAAATTGGCCTATGGTGTAGTTAAACAAAATGAAATTGAGAATATTTGGGATTTTTTGGAATTTTCTGGGAATTTTTAGAATTTTTGGAATTTTGGGCTAAGAAGGGCAATTTGTGTATTTGGAGGGTATTGGGGGTATTTTTGGAAATTTTAGTATATTTGGCTATTGATGATCAATTTGAGTGGGGGAAAATTTTTAGGATTGATTTTGAGTAATTTTGGGTAATTTAGGTGATTTTGTAAATTTTGGGTAGTTTCAAGGGCAATTGGTAGGTTTAGTGGGTGTAGGGCCCCGGGGGTCAAAAATTGAAATTTTGAAAAAATGAAGATTGATCAAATTTGAGTAGAATGGAATCATTTTGGTTGAGCCATGAAGCCATATTAAGCCCATAAGAGTCATGAGAGGACTCATTTGAGGCATTCACTATGTTGTTCCTAACCCTCTTAGCCAGGGGCTTAGGGGTTGAGGGTCATCCATATGAATTACCTACATGAGCCAGGAAGTCAAGTTGGGTGAAAGTGTGGGTTTTAGGATTTGGAATGTGTGTGAGAGTGTAGTGTATGTGTAAGTCAGGCCTCACCAGACCAGGCCACCCAGGGTGATCCAAAGGCCAAAGAGTCCTATAGGGAACTCATCCTTTAAACCTCCACATTTGATCTCAACCCTCTAGGTGATTAGGGGTTTACAATCAAGCTTGTGGGGTTTGCAGGGAGTTAAGAAGTGGTTGAGTTTCTAAAGGGGTAGGCTCCATCTCTAGTCCTCTAAGATAGTCAAAGGAAAAGCCTATGGCTAGATCCTAAGTACTAAAGAGAGAAGAGAAGACCTCATCAAAAATGAGGTCAACAACTGCGGCTGCGCATTTTTGTTTCCATGAATTTGAGACGTCTAGAAAGTTCATTTCTGAACAAATTTTCTACCATCCTGGATAAATGATCGAAAACACTATTGTTGCGCACAACTGGAAACGATTTTGTTATTTTACTGCTGTTGCTGTTATCCCGATTGTTCGAGAATTTTATGCAAATTTTTTGGATGCCGAGGATTATGAAGTCTTTGTCAGAGGTATCAGAGTAGGATTTAGTCCAGAAAGAATCAACATATTTTATGGCCTGCCACCGACTATTGAGTGCTATTATTATAGATTATCACCATCTGAGGGAGATTTGGACGTGATTATTGCTTATCTGACTAACGATGCTTGGATCTTGGAAGATCGAGAACGAAAAGAGGGTAAACTTCAAAACCTCTGAATTAAATGGTGTATCTAAAGCATGGCACTACTTTATTTCTGCAAGATTGTTACCTTCCAACCACCTGAGTGAAGTGACTAGAGATCGAGCGATCTTAAATTACTGCATTCAGGAGAGGAAGCCTATTGATGTCGGGAGCATTATTTATGATTCTGTGGAGTCTACTGCGAGATCCAGCACTTCTGTTGGATTGGGATTTCCATCTCTGATCTATTCATTATGTGTTAGTAATGGAGTCACTGCTGATATTTCTGAGGAGAAGCTGAAGTCTACTAAGCCAATTGGGCGGAGAGTGTTAGTATCTATGATCGTCTTCGAGGGGAGAGATCGACCGTTCCTTCTACTTCTGCACATACTTCAGGTAGACCTTCTACTTCTAGACCCTCTACTTCTTCCGAGCCACCATCGATTTCGGGAATCAATGCATGATCGGCTTTTAGAGCAACAACGAATTTATTTCAAATTCACTCGCGGGATTGATACTTATTGATAGAAAACTAGATCATTTATCCGATTATACCCGAGAGGAAGAGTAATTATGATGCTGAGTATGATGAAGCCCTAGTCGGATTTACGAAGGGTGAACATGATGTTAGTTTTCCTACTTTTCCTAGTTTCACACCATTTGTAGATCCTAAGGACGTAGAATTTTCCTATGGTGATGAAGATGATGATGAGGCTACAGCTAGTGATTAGTTGTTATAAATTTCTTTGATGTGTTACTCTGTTAGTTTGTTTTATTTAGATTGTTTGTTAGTTTTGTATTTGATGTATGTTAACTGTTTAGTATTAGGATTATGTTGTGTTGAGACTGAATTTAGAATTAATTTATATGTTGTTTTAGTTTAATGTTTAGTACTTAATTATTTTGCTCTGTTTTAATTCTGTTTCAAATTTAATATCATCATAAAATTAGCCTGCTTACTTTTCTATGTACATGCTTCAATTTTATCTTAATTATTCATAAAAGCATGATTAGAAGTTAATTTTTATTTTTAAGATTGTTTTTACATACTTATTAAAAATACTTACGATTTTCTTTCTCTCATACTTTCAAGTTATCATAGTATACCAAAACTTAAGTTTGGGGGAAGGGAAAATCCATTCAAAATTAAATTTTATTTGTCCTTAAAGAGCTAATATTTTCTTAAAAATAAAAAACTTTTTAACATAACTTAAAGAATGAAGAATTTTTTTGAGATCACTTTTATTTTTGAAATTATAAACAATTTAGTGAAATTAACCAAAATTTTACTAACTTTGATTAATTTTAAGAATAGAATTATTTAACTTAAAGAAGAATGAGATAAAGAATTTTTCTATTCATGGTAGAAATAATAGAATTTTAGAAATATTAAGTAATAAAAAAAAATTATCACTTGAAAAAGAAAAGATTGGAATTCTATTTGAATTTTTATTTATGTTATAATAATTAAGTGGAAATGTATATGTTTTGAAAATATAAGTTAAGGATAGTGAAGTTCAAAACTATTAACAGGCTATCCAGATATAGTAATCCTCTCTATAATTAAAAAAAAAGATAGAGAGGAGAAGCTTGAGGAAATGCCTAATCAAAAATTGGCTTCACTTGAATTATCTTATAGGAAGAAAACTAGTTACATACTTTACTTAATTTTTATACATAAATATTTATTTAGAAAAGATTTTTCAAGAAGATCTTTTTCTTGTAAATAATCTATGAAAGCTTAATATAATAGACTTATATTATTTTCAAAATGAATGAAAAGTTTGAAATCTTATGATTTGGTAGTTAAATATTCTTTAAATTCTTAAAATTAAACCTAGTTAGTGAAATTGGGTTAATAATTTACTAAAGACTTTATAAAATCAAAAATTATAAGGAATCTTAAATATTTATCTTTTATTTCCAAAAGTTATATTTTATGTAGTAAAAAGAGTTACTTGAGGACAAGTAACATTTAAGTTTAGGGGATTTTGATCTATAAAAAAATACCTATTTCTTTATATCCTAATTCTTATTAATTTCTAAGGATATTATGCTTTAATGAAAGGTATTTTTTATGTTTTTGGATGTAGGTAATGTAAAAAGGTCTAAGAAGCAAAAAGGAGCAAAAATGGAGCAAAATATCAAAAGTACAAAAAAATATGGCCTGGCGCCTAGGCGCCAGAAACTGGCGCCTAAGCGCCAGACTTGATACGAAAACTGTCAAGTTTTTGACAACGTTTGATCAGTTATTTTGACGGAGTGAGCGGTTATTGGACATTCTAGAAGGCTGGTAGTTGTTCATTGATAATAGGACATGTGATACATTGCATTTGGACGCTCCAAAACGGTTTTAATCACGAAGAGGTGCGAGCCAAAGTGAAGAGGTGCGAAGAACTGGACGCGGTGTCCGGCGCCTAGGCGTCAGACCGACCTTCTAGAAGATTCATTGAATGTGGACATGTTTTGAAGAGGTTCCTCAAGGCAACCCTTGAAGCCTATAAATAGAGGTCCATTTCTTCAGAAAACGTGCCCCTCCCATTGTACCCCTTTCTCTTATCTACTTTAGGATCTCTCATCCTTAGAGAGAGAATTAGAGAGAAAAATTTAGGGCCACGTTTGTTTAGTTTAGTAAGTTTATTTTCAAGTTATTGCATCCGGAGTTCATTACACCGAGGAGTCGGTAGGAATCAGAAGATCTGTAGAAGAAATATTTGAGATAAGTATATTTTTACATTTGATTCAAAGTTTAATTATCATGTTTTGTTATTTATTTTCAATGTGTTCTGAGTAGTTACTTTCTTACTTCAATTATGAAGAGATAGATAAAATAATATAAAGATTCGATGGAGAATTAAAATTCAAAATATTTTCAAAACATTGTGATGACATTAATACCTGATCTTACTTTACTTTTTAAATTGGTCATTTGAATTGTTAACCTGTTGAAGAGTTTAGAAACCTTAAAGGAGAAGAACTCTTAACTTGTAAATGTCACATGAATCCTTGGGTAGTCGAAGGCCATGTGCGGGCTATTCATGGTGAAGTGCAAATAAATACGAAGATAATATTTAAAGGGCGTAGAATTGATAAGTTTTTAGAGTGACAGACTAAATTCTTATAATTTGATTTATAGACTAGGAAAGGGTCACTAGTAGGGCCAACCATAGCCACCCTTGGACATCTAGAAGTGTGAGCCTAGATTAACCCATTCTACTAACAATACATCCAGACCTATTCTGTAAATTAGCCAATGTTCTTTGCACCTGGATCAAAGGGTAAAGAATAGGAATGCTTCTATTTGGCACAATACCATAAATCAAATTCTCCAACGAATATTAAATTATCTTAAAAATCTTAGATTAATTGAAGGAAAGAAAGTTGTTTATTTTATATATAATTCATAAAATGATTTTCTTATTATTGTTTTCTTTAATTGCATCTAGTAAATTAATAGTAATTTATAATCAGATTAAAAGATAAAATAAAAATATTTTTACTATTTTATTTCGCTTTCACTTCATAGAAAATTTATTTCTATAAATCTTCCCTGTGGGATTGATACTGGGGTCTTTGTTTAAAAACCCTATATTACTTGAAACGATACGTATACTTGTGTAGTACCCCTAGTTTGTAAAAATATTACTAAATTATATAATATTAATTTTATACACTAGCCGCAATTTATAAATTGAGTCAAAGCTTTTTGGTTATCTTTTGGAAGCAAACATTACTGCGTTAAGCGCCGCGGTCGGGTCAGTCTTAACCCTTTTTCTTTTGTAGTTACTATAGTATGCAAGTCGGGGTAATGTAGCGGCAATCCTTCGGATGTCTTCTTCATCCGATGCAGTAGAGAGAGGGTGAAACCTACTTCCTTTCAACAGAGGTGTATACTCAGGCAACTCAGGGATTTCTTCCAGGAAAGCAACTTCAGCGGCCTTGGCTTTCTCAATTCTAGCTATCTTTCTACTTCTATTTCTCCTTTTAGTCTGAGTTAGGGGTGCAACTCTTGAACTGGACCCAATCTCGAAGACAGATGGTATTGTAGCAAAATCTGTACCCTCCACGGTGACAGGCTCATCACGTACTTGGATTTCCTTCCCCTTCGGCTTGGCGTAGGCTGGGGTAGGTGCAGAGATGACTAGACCGGTGGGGGTAGAGACAACAGTCCTCCTACAAATAGCAGTACTTCTTTCAGCTAGAACCTTTTGCAGGGGAGGGAATTCTTGATTCGACTTTAGGTTGAACTTAATTACGGGCTCCTCGGTTTCTGGTACTTTATCCATTAGTGTGAAGAGGGTGACGTCAGCGAACTTAATATCTATGTTGCTGAATCCTTGTCCAAAACGAATGATCCCATTGTCAGACAGCTCATCCTTATAGACGGGGAAGTCCATTCCATTGGTGAAGGAGAAAATTAACTTTGGTGCAGTCATTTTCTGCAGTGTAGATTCTGAATGTCAGTCTCGAATTATGCTTCCTTTCATCACAAAACTTAGAATGAAAAAGAAAGAGTCCGAACACATTTTCGTTTATCTTAATGTATTCGTGATTTTTAAGAGAATTTGTTTATTAGAAGGTTGTTTATTAGAGGATTTGTTTGTTAGGAACAAAATGATTAAAGGTATAGAAAAGGTAAAGGACCCGATTCAGAATTGGAAAGGAAGAGAAAGTCTCATAAGACTTCTCAGCCAAAAGGATCGCTCCTAAGCTAACTCCTATTTGGGGTCGACCCCACCTCAGAAAAGAGGTAAAAGGATTTCGGAACCTCTCTGTTTAGGGGTGTCTAAACAGTGGCTCCTAACTCTGAGAGAAGTTGGCTATACCCGTTCAAGATAGAAATGAACGTGGTGTGCCAACAGAAAGAATGGTAGTTTGCTCCACTAGGGACATGGATACACTACCTATTTATGAAAGCAAAACCACCTGATCAAAATGGAGAGAGGAACCATTCCCTAGCAGAGTCGCCAAAAATTGTTGGCATATTTTTTTAGGTTTTAATTTAAATATATATAGAATTTAGAAAGTAGCATTTGATTTTGAAAATAATTTTAAGTTTGAAATTTTTAAGATACAAAATTAAACCGATCTCACATCCCAAATAGTTTATATAAACGAGCACCACACCACAAACCGTGTATCTATCCCAAAGAATAGACACACTGCTTGATGATGAGGCTCGATTAAATAAACTAGAAGATTTGTGACATATGTTTGGTCTACGAACCAATTTTATAGGCTGATAAGTTCTCATGCTTAATATAAAGAAATTAAGCAGGGTTTATATTACCTGGGTTCTTAAAGTTCCCTATAAGGGCAAGCCCCTATAGTTAATTACATCTTAAATGACGGGAATCATTTAAGAAAACTCTCGATAATGATCAGTGATTTTGCTCTCAAGAATTTCAAAGTTTAAGGTTTCAAACAGATTGGATTTTGGAAATTTCAATAGGGAATAGATCAAATTTGGAACATTTTATTTTAAGAGTCCAATGGAAGAAAGGTAGAAGCTGAGGATCCAAGAGGAATCTTGGCAACTTCCTAGACTATCCTATTTTTTGGCTTGAATTTGAGAGTTTATTTAATGTTTCAATCCTGCAATTTTAGTTAATTAGGACTCATATTTGTATGAAACAATCATACAAATAGCCTGGAAGATGTGAGGGTTTGTGTCGTACCAAACAACTACCTCGGAATCCTAAGACCAGTTAGGGCTTAATTTACATAACATGATTATGCAAATGCCCAACGAAGAGTTGAGGATTTATGCTGCACTAGGTGAACTACCTCGAAATCCTATGGCTTGTTTATTTAATTCTAAGAAAGGTTTAGCTGACATAGACACAAGTTCTGCTGACGACGATGGTCGTGCTGTCCACTGTGCTCCAAGCTCCTTGTTGTTGCAGACTTTTAGTTTTAGAAAGTGAAAATCAGGAGATGAGAGAAGTGTTTTGGTTTAGAAGTCTTAAAGTCCAGGTGTTTTAATATTTTGTTAGGGGAATATTAAAGTTGATTATAACAACACCGGTTAAGATCCCACGGTTTCATCATTCCGGCACCTTTATTTTTATCAGATTCATTTAGTCCAGATGAATTTGCTAAACTCAACTGAATGAGTTCCACACTTTCATTTAGAACGTGGAAAATCCCGTTAGCAACACGTAGGTTACATCATCCGAGGTATTCCCGATCATCAAACAAGACGTTTTAATTTTGTTATAGTCATAGTTTTGTGTTTTGTTTGTGATTAAATTTTGAGTTGTTTTATATTTTGAAATGTTGTGGCGGTGAATTTTATCTTATTGTGATTTTTAATTTAGTTTTGGGTTTCATTTTTGTGGCTATCCTAAAGGTTTCAGTTTTCATGCAACAATCTTGTTTAACATGCAAGAAAAGTAAAGCGCAGTACATGTAAGTAACTTGTAATAAAATAAAAGCGTACCTGGAGGGTCTTCCCGCCATTCCAAGCTACACTTAAAGCACATGTTAAGAGCATTTAAATGTTTATTACAAACTCCTAGGTAAAGCTAAGGGAAGGTTCTGGTTTTCTACCAAAGTCCCAATCCTATAGCTAGTCAATTTTCCTATGACGTCTAGGTTCTTTGGTTTTATGGATGATTTTCTTCATCAAAGGACAATTAAGTTTAGTTGTTCTTCTAAAACTACTCATCATATTGAGAAAGTGTTTAGGACGAGTCCTAAACATTTTTTCAATATTTTTGGGATTATTTTTGAGTCAAAATGAGTTTTATTGCACAAGTGAATTAATCATCCAAAAATTTAGTTTAGTTTGTTTCTTGCTCAGTGAATTAGGATGTTTGATTATCCTATGAGTAAAGTGACATTTCACTTAATGCTCCATTTAAGAGTTATGATAATGAAAGCCTCTAAGGGTAAATTAGTTTATTAAAGATTTTAATGATTTAAAATTGGGATTGATGATTTAAAGTGGTATAATTTAGTTATGTAATTTTAACAATTTTAAGTTTGGAATAGTGTACAAATTGTTTTAAATTTAGTTTAAATCTTTAAACTTTTTTTTGTCTTAATGTTTTAGATTAATTTTGATGTTTTAAATTTAATTAGAAGTGTTTGAATTATTCATATATTTTTTATGGTTTCATTTATGTTAATTATGATATTTTAGGTTAGTTTTGATTAGCTTAATTTGTTTTATATGCTTAATTATTAATTGTTTTAATATTATTTAATATTTCAAATTTACTTTAAGTTTGTTATTAAGTGATGTTGAATTAATTTTTTAAATTTAATTTAATTTAATTATTAAATCACTTAGTATTTTAAATAATAATTTAATTAAGGGTTATTTTCTTTTAATTTTTAATTTATTAATTCCAATTATTATTTTAAGTTTAATTAAGAATTAGATCTTATTGAAGTGATTTATTTAGGGATTTTAAATTAAAGAATTAATATCTTCTTAGGTCATATCCCTAACCTTAATAATCCAAATTTTGATATAATCTTCCAAAATTTGAATTATTTAATTAGTTAAATTTTACTTTTAAATGTTTTTAAAGTAATTAGTGGGTTTCTACCTCCTAATTGCCTAGGTTTCAATCATCTATGAGAAAATTTAAGATCAGATATTTTACCTTACCTCTGATTAGACCTAAATATTTTACCCTAACAGCATGACTAAGGTAAGGTTTCTATCCTTAAGAAAATTATGGGATGTTCCTATGACCAGTGGACCACTTGGACCAATTTTGGTGATTTTTTGAATTATATTTTATCTATTATAATTATTTTGAGTTTTGGAGTGTTAATTAATTATAAAATAAAATTAAAATTGAAAAATGAATTTTATATTTTTCATAAATCTCTCTAACCTCAAGGAGTTCAGAGAAATGAATTTTATAATTTCCTGATTTTTCTTTGATTTATTAGAATTAATTTAGTGAAAATGTAGGGAAATTCATTTTTTAATATTAAAAATTGTTTTAAGCCTTTAAATCCAATATCTTAACCTAGAGAATTAGGAAAAATATTTGGTTTATTCCTAAGTGATTAGGAGTCAAAATATGACATTTTTTGTGATTTTTATTATTTTTATGATTTTTATTATTTTTAATTATTTAAAATATTAAAATAAGGTAAAAAATGAAGATTTTTGAAAAATTCCAATTTTAATTTTCATAGACTCCTCTAATATTAGAGAGCCCTCAAAACCAATTTGGTGAATTTTTAAAATGTATTTTTAGAGTTATGAATTTTTAAAGTTTAATTTTGGTCATGTAACTTAATTAATCCATTTACTGAGGTTAAAGATTTCCAATTGATTCCAAATTTTTATGTGAGGTCCCTTTGATCCTAAAGATTAGTGAAGAATTATTTTCAAGTTCTTTTAATGTATGGTTAACCCTAATTAATTAAAGTTCAGTTTTGAGTAATTAGGTCAATTAGGGTTATTCTTAATGAATTAACTCAAAAAATAATTATCTTAGGGTCCTCTGGTTCTAAGAAACCTCCCCAAATTTTCCTAGAATTTTCTAAGCAATATGCTAATTAATGGAATTAAAATACCAAAAAAAGTGACATAGACTTGAAAAATCAATAACTTTCCATAGAGATGGACTCTGGCCTTGGAAAATTCAGGGAATGTTCCCAAGATCAGTGGCTTCAAAAGCCCTATGGTCTCATGCTATGGTGAATTGTCTATGGAAATAGAAAATTAAAATACTGAAATGAGTAAATAATTAATTAAAAATAAAATACTCATCAAATTAACTCAATTCTTTTTTCTCATTATTCTCCTCTGTTTACTGAGCAAGAGGGTATTTTTAGTTTATTTTTGTGATTTTGCTATGCAAAGATATGGATTTTTCAATTTCTGGGTATTTAAATAAATATAAAATAGCCTATTTATCTATCTATCCAGCGCGGCGCTGACTCAACCTCGGCGGATCCGAAAGCCCACGCGGCGCGATCCCATTCGATGCCGCCATTAGAATCGGATGCCATGCGGCCCGCGGTCTCGCTCCATCCTTCGATCCGGCGCAATCTGGACCGTCCACTCGATACACGCGCGACCAGACGACGCCTAGTCATCGTCTACGACTGGTGTGCACCCGTGACCGTTTACACTAAAACCCTAAAATCTCTCTCATTTCTCAACAGATTTTTGTGTTCTTATACTCTATGGATTCGTCTTGAAAAGACGAACACATCCATATGGTTTACATGCATTGAAATCAACTCAAACGAAATGGAGAATCGCTGGAAGCTCTCGAGGAGGAGGAGTGTCCATACCTTGGTTCAGGAGGTGAGGCCTCAACTGAATGTGCTCGGCACGTTCGTTGGAGTTGGAGGAGCCTGGGGATGAAGCCTCTGGCCTTGTCGAATTGTCTAGGTACAACTTCCACCAAGCCCAATTTCAAAGCTTGGCCGATAGAGAGAATGGCTGGCCTGGTGAGGGGGCTTCCACTGGGGAACTCCTTCTCTTGGTCCTGTGCAGGTGTGGGTGAGTTTAATTTGATTTTGGTGGAGGTTTGAGAGATGTCCTGTTCTGGCCTGAGAATTGAGCTCCAAAATTGAGCTCAATCAATGGGATTTAGGGCAGGAGAACAGTAGGGATGGATTGCTCTTGGCTAGAGGAAGCTTTGTGAGAAGTTTGGAGGGATTCTATGAAGGTTGATTTCAGCCAACCTTTTGGCCGAGAGGGGGTGGCTTGTTTAAATAGCCATGGCCAGGGCCTCCCAGGGGGGTTTGATGGCTTGGATCAACTACTCTGGTGAAGAGAAGAACAGCTGCAGTGGCCATTGGGCATAGGACAGCTCAGCTAGTTCAAATTGAATTTTTGAATCCATTTAGACCTCTTAGCCATGGTGTTTTCCGGCGACCTGGTAGCTGGCCGGCCAGGGTTAGGTCACCATCCTGATCAGGAGGGTCAGGGCTTGAAGTTTGTGGGTTAAATTGGCCAATGCCAAGTGTAAAGAGGTTTGATTTAAGTGGTAAGGGGAAGGGTCATTTTGGCTTGATTTGGTCCAAAGCATGGTTTAGGCTAGGTGCACCTCCCCAAGGCTTGACTTTGGGCTGAGGGAGAATCATTTGGGTCAGTTAGGAAGGGGTGGTGAAGTCCCCATCCAAGGTGATGTGGCTAAACTTGGTTTAGAGTGTAGCATAAATGGGGTTAAAAGGGCTTAATGAAGGCCTAGGAAAAGCTCCCCTCTTCTTGCCATAAATGACTAGGTGAGGTGTCAAAACTCTCATGGCTTCATATGGCTTGTAAATGGCTCAAATTTGGCTTACATTTGGCTTAGAAAAGGTTGGCTTGTTTCATGAAAAAGGGTTTTGGCATTTTTGATGAATTTAGGGGAAATTGGCATGTGGCTTAGTTTATAAAAGTTTAATGTTGAATTTAAAACTTAGGGAGTGATTTAAATCAAAGGGATGATGAGGTGAAAGTGTCATGTGGGTTTGGGATTGACTTTGGGCCTTTTGAAATCATTTTGGATGGGCTTTTAGAATGGTTTAAGAAAGTGGGCCTTTAGGTTTGAAAACAAATTGGTGGATGGAAATTTTGTGAAGGATTGGGCCAAAAAAATGTTGAGTTTAGTTTATGGATGTGTCATGAGTGATTTGAAACAAATTTGAGGTGATTTTGAGTTAAATTGGGTTTGATTTGGGACTTTTTGGTAAAGGAGGCAAAGTGGGTCAAATTGGGCTAACTTGGGCTAAGGTTGGGTTAATGTTAGATTTGATGTAAAATTAATGTTGAGAAATTTTTATGGGACTGTTACAAAGAGTTTTAAACTTTGGTTGGGCTTTGACTTTGGGATTTGGGCCCATTTGTTCATGGTGGGTTTAGGCCAAAATTGGGGATTTTGGTTTTGGGTTAGGTTTAGGTGGAGTTTAGGTTCAAATTTAGGGCAAATAAAGTTAGTGTTTTGTTTATGTGGATGTTAGGAAGATTTAGGAAAAGATTTGGGGTTAATTGGAGTTGTGTTGGGTTAGTTTGGGCTAAGTTTAGGTTATGGGCCAAAATTGGGTTTTAAGCTTTAAATTGAAATTGGATCCAAATGTTCATCAAATTGGGCTTGGATTTAGTCTAAATTGATATTAGGGATATTTAATTGAAGTTTATAATTGGATTGGATCAACATTGAGGTTAATTAGGTTGGTTTGGTTTGACATTGGGTTCACTTTGGTTAAAAATGGGCCAAATTGGGGGTTTTGGTAAAAGTTGGTTAAATTGACAAAATTGTCCTGTAGTGTAGTTGAACCAAATGAAATTTAGAATATTTGGGATTTTTTGGAATTTTCTGCGAATTTTTGGAATTTATGGATTTTTTTGGTTAAAAATGGCATTTTGGGTATTTGGAGGGTATTGGGGGTATTTTTGGAAATTTTAGTATATTTGGCTAAGGATGA
Source organism: Papilionanthe hookeriana x Papilionanthe teres (assembly GCA_022702705.1). Classification (NCBI taxonomy): domain Eukaryota; kingdom Viridiplantae; phylum Streptophyta; class Magnoliopsida; order Asparagales; family Orchidaceae; genus Papilionanthe; species Papilionanthe hookeriana x Papilionanthe teres. The sequence continues at coordinate 23,528,049 of CM040424.1, read as the reverse complement.
TCAATTTGAATGGTGAGAAATGTTTAGCATTGGTTTTGAGTAATTTTGGGTAATTTAGGTAATTTTTTGCAAATTTTGGGTAGCTTCAAGGACATTTGGTAGGTTTAGTGGGTGTAGGGCCCCGGGGGTCAAAAATTGAAATTTTGAAAAAATAAAGATTGATCAAGTTTGAGTAGAATGAAATCACTTTGGTTGAGGCATGAAGCCATATCAAGCCCATGAGAGCCATGAGAGGGCTCATTTGAGGCATTCACTATGTTGTTCCTAACCCTCTTAGACAAGGGCCTAGGGGTTAAGGTCCATCCATATGAATTACCTACATGAGTAAGGAAGTCCAGCTAGGTATGAATGGTTTTAGGATTTGGAATGTGTGTGAAAGTGTAATTTGTGCAGGTCAACCCTCACCAGACTAGGCCACCTAGGGTAGTCCTAAGGCCAAAGAGTCCTATAAGGAACTCATCCTTTAAACCTCCACATCTGATCTTAACCCTCCAAGTGACTTAGGGGTTTACAATCATGTATGTGGGGTTTAAAGGGAGTTAAGAGGTGTTTGAATTTCTAAGTGGTGGGTGCCATCTCTAATCCTCTAGGATAGTCAAAGGGAAAACCTAAGGCTAGATCCTAAGTACTAGGGAGAGAGAGAAGAGAGAAGACCTCATCAAAAATGAGGTCAACATGTAGTGTCGTAAAAACTATTTTTGTGTGAAAAGTGTTTTTATATGAAAAAGTGTTGTGAAAAATGAAAAAAAAATTGTTTGTGTGAAAAATAAGGTGTTCGTGAAAATGTTTTGTTGTGTTGAATATATTTCATCTATTATTTGTTTAATTGTTAATGTATTGTTTGTTGTGTTACGTATGCGAAACAAAGGATCTGCATAACTTGTGCTTTATGATCCCGAGTTTGAAAAAAATAAAAAAATAAAAAATACATAAATGACTCGAAAAAATAGAAATGGAAATGAAAAACATTCAAAATACTAACTTGGAAAATCATCATAAATCATTGAGGGATTATGTAAATCCTACGATAAATAAAATTCACTCAAGTATACAAAACCCTATCATAGAAGCTAACTCGTTTGAACTATATCCAGTGATTATCCAACTTGTGCAGAACAACCTGTTTAGGGGAACTCCTTCGGAGGATCCCTATTTACACTTATCTCTAGAACTTTGTGCTACATTTCATTATAATGGCATGTCAGACGATGTTGTTAGGCTAAGGCTTTTTCCTTTCTCAATAAGGGATAAGGATAAAATGTGGATATACTCATTAGCACCTAGTTCTATTAAAAATTGGAAGAGTTAACTCAGAAATTCCTAGCTAAGTATTTCCACCTTCAAGGACAACTAAACTTAGAAATGATATTTTCTTATTTTGTCAGTATGAAGGGGAATCAATATACGAAGCCTGGGAAAGATTTAAGGAACTCCTAAGAAAGTGTCCACATCATGCTCTGCCAAATTTGTTAATCATTCAAACTTTTTATAATGGGTTAATAGGATCCCTTAGGTCCATTATTGATGCTGCTGCTGCTGGTTCATTAATGTCAAAAATATTTGATGAAGCGTAAGCATTAATTTAAGAAATAACTACAAATGAATTTCAATGGCCCTCTATAAGGGTAAATCATAAAAATGTAGCTAGTGTTCATGATACAGATGTGATTGCAATTCTTGCATCTCAGGTTGCTGCAATATCAAGGAAGTTGGATCAATTTGGAATGAACGAGCCTCAATTTACTCCTGTAAGCGAGGAGAGTTCATTAGGTCATATAATTGATTCTAACTTATTTTATAAGATATTAAATACCATAAACAACCCTTATTCTAACTTTTACAACCCAAGTTGGAAGAATTATCCTAATTTTAACTAGAATCATACTACCGGGTGTGGAAACCAACAATGGGAAAACAATCATGCAAATCCTAATGGAAGTTGGAATAGGCAGGGTAACACAAGATATAGGCCTTCACATCCACTGGACTCTAATATTGATCAACAATTTGAGGATAAGAAGATGTCTATAGACAAAGTGGTATTGCAAATCAGAAACCAGTTGCAAAGTCAAAATACTGCGATTAGAAACATAGAGAGTCAACTGAGAGAAATTGCTAATTCACTTAGCAATAGACCCAAAGAAACACTTCCTAGCAACACTGAGATCAAACTTAAAGAGAACGATAATGAACAACTATTCCTTGTTACTAGACAAACTATGATAGATGTGCAAAAAGGAGAGTTGACTATGAACATTAATGACCAGGAAGTCACTTTAGATGTGTTGAAGACTATGAAATATCCAGCTAAACGAAAAGATGATGATTGTTTTTGGATGGATGAAATTGATTATGTAAGTAAATACCATTTCCAAGATAGTTTTGAGAGTAAGTTAACAGATGAGATCAAAATGGACTTTCATGATGAGTAAAAAATGTTATTTAAAGAAGATTGTACGTATGTTCAGGAGAGGAGTGAAATGATGGAAGCTGCCAAAAATAGTGAACTTGTAATTCCTTCCGTTGAAAAATCTCATGAACTTAAGATAGATGTACCCCATACAATTTTAAAGCCTGCTTATTTAGGGAATTCATCTACACCACCAGTCATTATATCTTCATATTCAACTCAATTATAAGAAAAACCTGAATTGAATAATGAACAAGATAAAATTATTGAACTAGGACTTGGAAGATAATTTGAGGATAAATTTCAAAATAACTTTGAGTTGAGTAAAGAGGATAAGGATATTGGAAGACCATTGGAAGAAATTCCTAAGGAATTAGAAAAACATATTTCCTCAACTAAGATAGATCCTCCATCATTTAATAGTTATAAAGGGGAAGAATTGGAAGATAACTTGAAACAGAAGAGTGACATAGAAGAATTTGATCCTTAATCTGAATTATCTAGAGAAAATCTGATCCAAAATTTGGGAGATCTTGAATTATCTTATAGAGATCCATTTCTTATAAATTTCAAGGATGATAATAATATGCAAATTCAGAAAATCAATAGAAGAATATTGGATCTAGAAAGAAATATGATGAACAATGATATAAATCCATCTGAAAAGGAAGAGCTGAATGAAAAATTACAATTTGAGGATTTTGTAGGAATTCTAGGATCTGAAAAGGATTGGGCGACTGATCGAGGATTACTTAATTAGAATTTTGATCCAAGAGGAATCTTTTGTCGAGCTCGCGACATTAAAACCAAGCGCTTTACGGGAGGCAACCCATAGTTATCAGTGTGCTTTGATTTAGTGTGCTTGAGAGTCATGATTGTTTGTGTTGTATGGTTTTTACTTTAGAGTGGATTGACTTGATCTTTATGTGTCATTATGGATTGATAAGTTTGATTGTTGATTGGTAAATGTTTGGATTGTTAGTAGTTTGATTTGATCTTTGTGTCACGAGGGAGGTGATTCCTTAAATTTTTATTATGGTTATACTTGTATGTTATCTTGTAATAGTTGGATTGACAAGTTCACTATAAGTCAGGTCTTACTCGAACTTGAGTTTTACAAGAGATATCATGAATTTGAACAATGACAACTTCATCTCAATTTTAATACATCATTTCTCTAACTTTGTTTTCATTTGATAGGAGTCATGAAGCTATTTGATAAATAACTTATGGGTGATCTTACACTATAATATATAACTGTTAGATGTGCTTAAATAAAGGGATTAGATGATGCCTGAGATTGGTGTCCGGAAACAAATTTATCAGGGATAATCTTATCTTTGGGATTATAATCTATAAAATCATTTGAAAGTACCTAATTTACTAGTGTAGTGATTCCGTTAGAAATTGGAGGTAAGTTAGTGAGATTGGATGAGTTAAAGGATGAATTAACCTCTTTTATCTTATGAGTGTTTGTTGTTTGTGTTACAATTTTATATAATAATTGAAGCATTTTTATATTCCCTTGTTGATACCTGCTATGCTAGTTAAACTTTTATTTAGTGAATTTCATTCTGGCATGATTAGTTTAGATTTACTTTCTGCTGCATATTGTTATGTCCTAATAAATACTTGTAAATGGTTTTGATAGACATTTGTGGTAGATAGAATTTCTAAATTGTTTTTCTTCCTATTTATATTTTCTGTATTGAATGGTATATATGTTAAATAATTAAGTTTGGGGATAGGAAGAAAAATAAAATTTTAATGTGAAAATACTTCCTTTTAGTGTAATTTTATTACAATCATGTTTTAGTTTAGATTTACTTTCTCCTACACTCATTCTATCATGATTATGCATGTATATGAATTTGATAGGATGTTGTAGTAGTAAGTAGATTCAACCTTTACTTTTTCTTTCTGCAACATTTTATGGAGTTAATTGCAAAATATTTTAAAATTTAAGTTTTGGGGGAAGAAAATTTTTTAAAATGTAACTTTATATATCCTCAGCAGCCTGTATTTAATTTGATATCACTTTTAAAATGACTTGTGGTATGTGGTGTTACCTTTAGGTTACTATAATTTCGATTTTAGGAATGTTTGAAAAAATTTTTAATTGAAATCCTATGTGAAGAAACTGTTCTAGAGTTAAGATATTTTGTAGGAAACATTGAGAAAATGATTTTTCTATTTATGATAGAAAGGAGTTGAATATTTGAAAAGCTAAAATTCTTACATTTACACTTAATGAGAATTGAGCCTTTATTGAAAACCTTTTTCGAACTAATACTTACACTTAATAAAAGTGAGGGAAAGTTTTGAGTTTTGGATTTTAGAGAGAGGATAGTGAAATTCAAAATTATTAAAGGCCTATCGAAATATAGTGATCCTCACATAAAAAAGTGAAAAAAAAGAATTAAAAATGATCCTGAAAGAAAGAAAAAAAAGGGTCAAAAAAGGGATTGAAAATGATCCCGAAAGAAAAGAAAAAAAAAGAATAAGAAAAGAAAATAAGTGAGGAGAAGCTTGAGGAGAAGCTTAATAAAAAATTAGCTTCACTTGAATCTTTTTAAATGAAAAGACTTAAAAACAATCCTAAACTTATTCTTATTTTAAAAGATATTGTTCAAATTGGTATATATAAGATGCTTAAATTCTATTTTTATACCATCTATGAATCTTTAGTTTGACAATTTTCAATAACTTTTGAAGTAAATAGAAATCATGATTCCTAAAGTTGAATATGAGATATTCTAACACTCTAGTTCTAGTTTGATTTGCTAGAATTTATCCTATGTTATATTATATTATTTCTGAGATGAAATTATAGAAAACACTATTAAAACCTACAACCATAAGTCAACATATTTTATTTTTAAAGTTATAGTGTTACTCGAGGACAAGTAACAGTTAAGTTTGGGGGTATTGACATGCCTAAAATATGTACGCTTTTTGCTATATAATTTTATTCATTTGTTATGATATTACACTTTAAAGGTAGGTATTTTGTATGTTTTTTTTTATTTTAGGTACGAAAATGGTGATTGGAGCAAAAGGAAGCAAAAATAGTGCAATTTGGAGCAAAAACGAGAAAGAAAGCAGATTTTGGCTTGACACCTTTCAATAAGTCTTTCTATGTTTAATCTCTTTTACAGTTCTTGCATATTTTTTAATGAGATTACACTTTAAAGAAATGTTGTTTTTATGCTTATTTTGTAGGGCTATCTGTTAGGAACGCAACGCAACTGAAACGGGGTGAATCGGAGCTAAAACGGAGCAAAATGGTGGAGTTGCACAGGATGGGCGCCGGGGCTCCCAAACTGGGGCCGGCGGCGCCAGAAACCCGAGAGAACGAAAAATAAGGTGCCAGTAGCACCCTATTCAGCACTGGAAATGTCCAAGACGTTCTGGATGCGAAATTGAGCGGTTATTGGCCATATACATCGAATCTAGACGCTTTTTGGAGGGTTACTTCATGCACCTCTTGGGAAATTCATCCCTACACTATTTTAAACTGAATTTGAAGCCAAAAAAAGAGAGGAGATGTTAGGAAAAATGTGGAAAATGTTGAGAGATCTTAGAATAGGAGTAGAAATGTAGATTTCTACCTTTTTGGAGAGATTGGTGAGGGGATTTTGAGAGAATTTGTAATGAGATGTTCTAGCATTGCATGGATCCGCGGTAGACTTTGTGGGAGAGATTTTCATCTTTTTTTCAAGGGGAAAATGCTAAGTATTGTGTTCTTCATTATCTTATGATTTTGTAAACACTTATTTTGTGGATTTGCTTTGAAATGAAGTTTTCCGTTGTGTTTTCTTCGTGCTTTGTGATGTCTTTCTCTTACTCTTTCTTCTTCTATGAAAATAGTGGCATGAGAAGATTATGTCATTTTTCCATTCTACTTTTCTTTTTCAATGAGTAGAATTCATCTTTAGGATATTGGGATGCTTGCTAAAATATGTTTTAATTATAAATGTGATGGTTTTTACTTGCGCATCATTTACATTATAAAAAGGGCTCGTTGTATTGTTAAAATTCGTTGTAATTGCATTGACCCGAAAGGGCAGTGTAATTCTCAACAAAGTGGAACCCTTTTCAATGTTCGTGAATGAATTGTGTAGTTTATGGGGATTGAGTGCAAATAAATAGAGAAATATGATTTCATGGGTTTCGAATTTGAGGTTTCAAGGTGACAGGCTGAGATCCCCAATTTGGTCCTAACATTTGGTAACTAAAGCTAGGGTTAGCCTTCAGGTGAAGGGCAGTGGGAGCTCTGAAGTGAGAGCCAGTATCCTCCCAGCCTAACCTTAGATTTAGGGACTAAGCTTAGGATTTTCCAATATTCTTTATAGCACTCTGAAGAGGGGGTACTCGGAAGAGGGTAAAGAATAGGATTGCTCCTATTTGGCACATGCAATACTTAATGAATCTCATTCCTAAAATGTATCTAATTCATTACATAAGAATAGTAGATTTCATTATCTCAAAATTCACCAAACCAATTTTCCCAAAAAGGGTTATCTTTAGTATTAATATTTGCATTAGGGAGTAGTTATTTTTCTTACATATAATCGTCTACATTTAGGAGTAGTTATTAGAAAAACCACTTATATCACCCATCCAAACTAAGGATGTTAGTAGTTGACTAGATTTTGACTAAGAAACTCTTATCTCGCTTCCCAGTGGGATCGATAAACGGGACTCCATTAGAGCCTTGTATTACTTGATACGATACGTATACTTGCGTTTGAAATTGTGACTTTACAAAATCATTATAAATATATAAATCTGATATCATAAATTCTTACATATAAAAAGGTCGCATCAGTTGGCACATAGGCGCCACAGTCTTAAAAAATGTGAAAAATGAGGTTCTAGAAGCCTAAATCGTGGGTGAGTTGTTTTTGGAGTTATTAAGGAGTTTTAAAATGTTTAGGGTCGGTTTTAAGACTTCCTAAGTCTATAAGAAGGCCCTGAATTTATACGATACTTGCCCCAGTTCTTATTTTCATTCCTGAGCCTTGAAAAGAATATTTTGAGTGCAAAAATATCTTCATGGGAGAGCAAAGTTAAGAAGAAAGAGGATGCCAACAAGAAGAAGTTTATTTGTGATAGTGCGCAAGAGTTATATAATGGATTTCTGAGTGTGAGTATCCAAGGAATAACATAAAGGATTACGAAGATCGAGGATGATGTGGAGTCTATTGATGCAAAGGTAAATGAAATTAATGCACATTTAGCAAACATTGGATGGCAACTCAAAATGAAATTCAGTCATACAAGTCATGTGGAAGAAGCTGATAGAGCGATGTTTCTGAAGAACAAATGGATAGAAGAAGAATATGTAAGAGTTTTTAATCATCGCCTGTTTTATCAGATTTACATTTCAGATGGTTCAAATGGAACTAATGGTGGTTCTAGATATAATTCACCTAATGGAGATTGAAATTAAATTATGTGTGGTTTTGTGGTTTAATTATGTGTGTTTAGTGTTTTATGTGTGGTTATTTTTTTTAATGTTTGTGTTTGTTGCACTTTACATGTGTTTGTTACATCTCAATGATGTAAATTTTTGTTTAATTACATGTGTTTGAACTTATGTATTGGAGTATTTCATCCAAAGTGTTTGGATAGAAATTTGTAGTTTGTATTAAGTGTGTTTTAATATTTAAGTAATATAAGTTTTTGTTGGTGTGAGATTTATGTGGAATCATTGGAGATTAAATTGTACTTTTGGAGTATTAGAAGAGTTTATGGGGAGAAATAATTATTTGAAGTGATTAAAGGTGGTTAACTCAGATTTTTGATGAATTTAACTTAATTGCCAAAATCTGGGCACTAGCGCCTAAACGTCAAACCGACGGTGCATAAGCGCCAGATTTTGCGGCTAAGCACCATATGCCTCGCACATAAGCGCCGGTTCACGAAAATCAATTTTTTGCAGTTAAAAATCCAAAATTTGCCATTTTTAACACCCCCGTCATCTTCAACCTCTCAGTTTCGCAAAATAGAAGCCTAGGGCATCACTAATTTGGATCATTTTAGAGCCGATTTCAACAAAATTTGTTGGATTTGAATTCTTTAAGGTATGATCACTACTTCTAAGTAAAAAATTTTGATTTTTACCATGTAAATTGAGTACATTATTGAAAATTCCAAAAAACACAATTCATGGTGAAAATTTGAGGAAAAACGTGAGAAATTGCTTGGATTTAGTGGAGTTTGCCTTTGGAAGTTAAATTAACAAGTTTAGTTTAAATTTGGAATTTATGATAAATTTTTTGTGAATTTTTAGAGATGGCTCCAAAGTCAAAACGCTCGAAAGAAAAAGCAAAATTTAATTCCGACAAATTTGTCAGTTCTCGAGCAGAGAATCGGTATGTCGATGCACTTGCATCGCGAAAATTGATTCCAAAATGAGTTTTTAGTAAGCCAGGAGGAGATTTTGAGGAGATGATTGCTAGAAGGAATTGGGAAAGATATTGTTACTTCTCCACTGTTGCAGTTGATTTTGTGGCGAGAGAGTTCTATGATAACTTGCCAGCAGTTGAGGAAAATTTGGTGATGGTTAGGGGCAACAAGTGGACTTTTCACCTGCAGTAATTAATACCTTTTACCGATTACCTCCTGCGATGTTTTATTTTTATGTGAATTATCATTCTTCTGAGGGAGAGTTAGATGAGATTATGGCCTTTCTTACTGATGGAAGAGGTTTATGGAAGATTACAAATGAAAGAAGAGTGAATTTTCAAGCCTCTACGTTGAATGTCACTTCAAAGGCATGGCATTACTTCATCTTATCTTAGCTTCTGCCTTCAAGTCATGTCAGTGAAGTTACAATGGAGAGAGCTATTCTGAACCATTGTATTCAGAAGGGAAAGCCTTTAGATATTGAAGCTATTATTTTTTTATTATATTTTGAACTATTCCAGAGCTGCTACTACTGCAGGTATGGGATTACCTTCACTGATTCACTTGATTTGTGAGCAGTTTGGTGTTAAGTCTGAAACATGGGAAGAGGTTCTTCAGCCACTTAGACCTATTACCAGTGTAAATGTGAATAATCACACTGTACATTCAGTATTTGGTTGGAAAGGAGGATCTGTTAGAGCTTCCAGTGCTTCTACTCCTGCTGCTTCTACTTATCGTGCTTCTACAACACATGCATCATCCTCCAGAGATTCACAACATGCATTATTACAAAAGATTTTGAAGAATGTGAGTCTTACCAGAGAGCATATTAGAGATATGGATGGAAAGGTAAAGAATATTGAGAGGTACATTCTGAAACATGATGATTATGAGGAGAACTATCATCAGTATATGGATAGACTAATTAGAGGAGATCTTAGTGCTGAGTTGCCTCCTCATCCTTTTCATATACCTTATGTGCCATCCAGAGACTGGAATGAAGATGATGATGATGAGGATGATGATTAAGATTCTTATGTTGAGTTTGTAATATTGTTATGTGATTTTCTTATGTGTTGTGATGTTTTTATTTGATGTTCTCATATGTGATGTGATGTATTTTGGTATGAACTCTGATATTATGTAGATTATAGTTAGACTATTTCTTTTATGCACATTCAGATATTTTATGATGTAATAAGTGATGTGTTTGTGGTAGTAAATGTTTTTATGTTTTTCTAGTGTTTGATTTTTTAGTAGTGTCTAGTTTAATTCCTATAAATATTAGAAAAAAATTAGAACACTATTAGAAAGCACTATTTATATAGCATGTTTAAACTTTTCAAACTTTGCTACCATTTATTTTCTAGAATGTTGTGATATGTGTTATGTTAAGTTGGTGTGTATTTGCTTTGAAAACCTCGACTATTGTAGAAGTCCTTTAAAAATTTGAAAATTTTATTTTTTGAAAAACTGAATTTGATCTACTGTTTACTTATGTTTTTAAAGTGTTATTATTGCATATTTAAAATATTAAGATTTCTGCAAGCACGTTATTATAGTTTTTTAATTCTTAGACATGTATCATTTTTATGCTTAAATGTTTTATCCTAATTAAATATTAAAGTTTGGGAGAAATTTAAAAACAAATTTTCAAAAACTAAAATTCTATTTGTTCTAAAAAATACTTAAATAAAATAAGATTTTTGATTGAAAATAATTATGTATATGAAGTTATATTAGGGAAGCAAAATTTTGAATATAGAAATGATGAAAATTTTATATTTTTGGATGAAAATTTTAGTAATGATGAAAATTTTATATTTAAAATTTATAGTAATGATGAAAATTTTAAAGTTAAAATTTTCTTAGTAAACAAATGTTAAATATAGTTTAACTATTTTTAGTAAGAAGTATTATATTTTTGGATAAATAGAATATTTGACTTTTATTTTTCAAAGCTTAAATTTCTTTTATTGAGAAATAATTTGCAACACTATTATTATGATTTTTAAGTGATGCATATATATCAGACCTTTGTTGTAAATGAAAGGGTGGAATTCAAAATCTTTAAAGGCCTATCCAGATACAGTAATCATTTCCTTATAAAAAATAAAAATAAAAATAAAAAGGAAAAAAAGAGAGAAAAATAGTATGAAAAAAGGAAGGAGAAGCTTGAGGATTTAAGGGCCTAATAAAAAATTGGTTTCATACCTAAAGTTTAAAATATAAGTTTTGAGAAAATCTAAAGCTTAAGGTTATAATATAGTAAGTAAAATTAATTCCAAATGAAAATTTTTAAACAAGGAAGATAAAATTTTTTAATCCCATATTTTGAAGAATCTACAAGTATTTATGAATTAGATAGGAACTACTATTTTTCATTTTCTTTTACTTAAGAACCTTCTAAACTTTAAGTTAGTCTCATTTACAAAAATTTTTTCTAAATTGGACTATTTCATTTCTAGAACAAAATTTTGAAATCTTCCTAAAGAAACTCATTTACATAATTTGGATGTTAAGATTTTTTATATGATTGAGTGTCACTTGAGGACAAGTAACATTTTAACTTTGGGGAATTTTGATACACCTAAAATATATAGTATTTTTAAATACATTGTTATACCTATTTTTAATGATATTGCACTTTAATGGAAGGTATATTTGTTTTTTCCTTGTATGTATGATTAAAATGATTGACTATGATGAAAGGAGTAAAAAAGGATCAAACTTGGAGCAAAAAATTGAAGAATGAAAAATTTGACCTATGGCGGCTAAGCGCCGCATAGGCGCGACAGTTAAAAAATACGAATGAAATCAAATTTGGCACCATTTTCAAGGGGTGTTTGAAACAATTTTTGATGGTAACATCCTTAACTTCTTTTGGGCGGCAGATTTGAATGAAGAGATGCATTCTTTGGTGGATATATTGAATCTAGATGTGATTTAATGAGACACCAAGTCACATTTTGGAAAATTTTAAGAGAAAGACTTGAAGATCAGAAAAATGGTTGTTGCTGGAGGGTGTGATTAGTGTTAAGAGTAAAGTTTATGTTAGAGAGATATTGAGAGCACTCCTTTCCACTTCACCACTTTTAATATCAATTATATCTAGTTTTTAGTAAGAGTAGAATAGAGATTCGGAGTCAACAGAGTTGGGCACCAACCTCTATTATGTCTTGTAAAGGGAAAGCAAAGTTTCAAAGAAACTTCCAGAGTCTTGTGGAGAGGATTTTCAGATAAGTGTTTATCTTGTTTTACATTTGGTTTTAAAGTAAAACTTGTTGTGTTTTCACTATGATTTCTACTTTCAAATCAAGTTGTGATTGCGTTTTCTCCATGAATTCTGAGTAGTTTGATTTATCTTTTTCCTTTTAAATGATGAAGTAATTAAATTATGGAAGGAAGTTGTGTGAAGTATAGGATTTCAGTGTTGGAAGAAGTTGTGATGATTCACTACCTTGCACTTCATTTACCACTTGATTTGGCCAATTAAGATGTTAAAATTTGTTGTGAGAACATGTAAGAAACAATTTGGTATTTTCTCAATCAATAATTGGAAAGAATTACATGAAATTATATGGGTGAAAATTGTAGTCCATATGGTTGGATGCAAATAAATAGGAAGATATGTTTTTAATGTGGAGTAAAATTAGAGGACTTTAGAGTGACAGGCTAAAGCCCCCTAATTTGGTTTGATGTTTAAAATTTGGTTATGTGATGTTAGTCCCCGGGTGGAGGGAATAGAGGGAACTCTAGAGTGAGAACACCCATCTACATAATTTCAAAACTTCAAATTAACCAATGTTCTTTATAGAACCAAGTAAGGATAAAGAATATAATTGCTTCTATTTGGCACAACACACTTAGATACTTCCACAACGAAATTCAATAATTATTACTAATTCATTGAAAGAGGAAAAATATATTTTATTCTCATTTGCTTTCATACTATTTTATAGTTGTGTTAACATTAGTTGTTTACTTTACTTTTTATTCAGCAAATACCAAAAAATAAATTTGAAAAACTTTATATCTTAAAACATACTTTACAAAATCATTTTAAAAAGTAAAAAAAGTTATTTTTTTCTTATTTCTTTAAAATTTTATACATTTCCTTGTGGGTTCGATATCTCGGGCTTAATAAAAAAGTCTTATATTACTTGATAAATGATATGTATACTTGCATAGTATCCCATATTATGAATAATTCAAGTATAATTTCATATCTAAAACGTAAGGGTAAATATTCGAGGATCAGACCCCACGGACGAACACAGTAACCAGGCAGTTGGAGATGTGAATGACATGAGTATTATTGAAGATCAACCATATCAGAGTTCAAAGCCTATTCCTCCTTACTTTCTTGAAAGTTTGCAGATAATTCTGAAGAAGATTAAGAAATTGGAGACTGAGGTACAACACCTGATGAGTGCAATCAACAATATTTCTGATTTATTTGATCACCTAGATTAAAGAATGAAGGCACAGTTTGATCATTCTGGGAACTTCAAAGAAAAACTTATACACTTAATGAAGAGAAAGGGTTAGATTTACGAGGATTCAACTGAAGAATTCTCGTACCGTCCCTTCTACAATCTATTCATTCATGTTCAATCAATCGAAGACTTTAGAGATAACGATAGTTCTGAGGATGAGTAAAGACTTGATTATGTGTTTATGTATTTGAACTTATTACTTAATTTGCTTTGCTTGATTGCTATGTTTGAATTTGCTTTCATGTTTAGTTTTCAGCGTCTGAGTGTTGTGGTTGTGAGCGACGCTGAAATTTTGTGTTTAGGGCTTGACAAATGTGCAGTGTCTAATGTCACAATGTGTGTTCGTAATTTGGATTTTATATATCAAAGTGATGTTTTGTATGAAAATTATAATTTGTCATGGCTTAAATACATTATTCGACATTTAATTTGGCTAAATACACGTCGGTGCGGGCTTAAAATGACCGATTTAGCAAAAGAAATTTGGGAGCCCATAATTTGATCTTGAGCTGGACGGCGCTGTCTTCAGCGCCAGACCGCGCAAAAATGACAGAGTTTGGCCATTTAATTCATCAAAAGTGTCAGACGGTGCTGTCACCAGCACTGGACCGCGCTCGACACCCAAAAGGTCCTGATTATCTCAAATCTCACAATTTAACCATGGGACCCACTGTTTTAACCCCATTCATCGTCTTCTACCTCCAGCCAAGGTCTAATTTCACACCTAGGGTTCAGTTGCATTTGGATTTGGAGTGATTTTGTGGCTGGAAAGTTTGGATTCCATCTTCTCTCGGTAAGAGCTTCACTTTAAACTAAATTTTTTCGATTTTGACTGTGGAAATCTCTTACATTAGGAAGATCCGAAATTTGAGATTTTTAGAGAAAATTTGGAGATTTTCCATGGTATTGAAGTTCTTATTTACTTAAATTCACTTTAGATCCTACTAAATTGCAATTTTGAGATTGATTTGGATTATTTTGATATTTTTATAAAAATGGCTCCAAAAACAGTGAAAGGGAAGAGAAAATTGGATTATAATTAAAGGAAATTTATGAATTTTAAAGCCCACTCCTGTATTAGTACTTTTCTTAGCAATAAGATGTACACTCAAGAGAAAGCTTTTGAAAATTCAGGAGGAGTGATAGAAGAGTTAATTGCAAATTATCAGTGGGAAATTTTCTGTTATTTTACTGCCGATGCGATGCTAGGGATAGTACGTAAGTTTTATGCTAATCTGTATTACACTGAGAGTGAATATGTACTTGTTAGAGGACAATTGGTAAAGTTTACCCCTGCACGCATTAATACATTTTACCAGTTAAGAGACTCTTACTATTGTGAATATTAGCATTTTGTTGTTAATGACAAGGGACTTGATATGGTTATACACTATCTAACTGACGGAAAAGGGGAATGGAAGATTAAACATAAGCAAAAAGTTAACTTCCCCCTTGCTATGTTGAAATCCTATATCAAAAGCCTGACATTATTTTATATCTGCAAGACTTATGCCTATCGGCCATCACAGTGAAGTAACAGTAGAGAGAACTGTTCTGAATTATTGTATTCAGAACAAGAAAAATAATATTGGGGCTATTATTCATAGAAGTATCCTTACTATTTCAAAAGGAGAGATTACAGGAGGACTAGGACACCCCAGCCTGATTCATTTTCTGTGTATTCAGTCAGGTGTAGAAATTGAAGATAATGATGAGTTTGTTCACCCATGAAGCCCATTAGTAAATTACACCTGAAGACATATGAAGCCCATGTAGGTTGGAAATGGAGTAAAAGTTCTGATATTCCTTCCTCTAGTCAAAAAAGACCATCTACATCTAGAGACCCTACTCTTTTTTATGTTATGGAAGAATTAAAGAAACTAAACACCAAAGTAGGAGGACTAGAGGCAAGAAACAAGGTGAATGATGATTACAAAGTGCAGAAGATTGAGTATGACATAGCTTATCCTGATGAACCAGATGATGCTGAAGCTGCTGCAAATAATGATTGGTAGTGCAGCTCTTTATTTTCATTGCATTTAGAACTTTTGTTGTATTGTGATGAATTGTAATGATCTAGAGACTGTGATTAGTATTTTTGTTGTAATTTATGTTTGGTTGTATTTATTGTGGAACTGTAATCTGTTTTATGTTGAACTGTGACTGTTATGATGTGATGTGATGATTTGAATTGGCATCTGTTGGTTTATTAATTTAATTTGTGATTGTAACTGTTGGATGTTAATATGTGATGTTTAGTTGATGTTTTATGTTTTCAAGATTTCAAAATTATTCACCCTGCAAATTTCTAATATATATTTGTGTGTAGAAAAGCTCTTAATTATTTCAGGCGTGATATTCTGAATTTATGAAGAAGACCTGCCTAAAATCAAAGGTATGAAAGGCCCAACATAATGAGGTATGAGTTATGTACATGTTTATATCTTTTTTTCTACCTATGCTAATCTTATCAATATTCAAAAACTTAAGTTTGGGGGAGGGAAAGAATTAACTGTTATTTGTTCTCATTTTAAAAGTATTTTCAAAAATAATAATATGATTTTCCGTGAGCTCAACTTCAGATAACTGTATTTTGATTCTATTTAAGTACTCTAGTGGACTTGAATGAAATTTTTTTGTAATGAAAAGTAATTTTGTAGGCTAAGATATTTGGTATAAGAGAATAGGACTATAGTCAAGTACTCAAAGTAAGGAAAACTAGATTTTTGAAATATTAAGAATCTTAAAAATTTATGTGAAAGAAAAGGATTAGGACTCTATGATGAATCAATTATAAGCTAAAGAAATATCTATAAGGTAAAGGTTGTGGTAAGTTCCAAATTTAGGAAAAGAAAGGTGAAGTTCAAAATTATTAAAGGCTATTCAAATATAGTAATGCTCACTTGAAAAAGAAAAGAAATGATTGAAAAACAATCCCAAAAAAGAAAGAAAAAAAGAATATATAGGATTGAAAAGCAATCCAAATGTGAAAAGAGAGAAAAAGTGAGGAGAAGTTTGAAAAAAATTCCTAATAAAAAATTGGCTTCACTTGGATCTACCTAAAGGGAGAAATTAATTACTTTCCTGATCATATATGTATGGATTAATATTTTTACTAGTAGTGTTCTCATAAATTTCTTTTCTTATAATCTTTTAAGTGCCTTAATAGTACAATCTACAGTCATTTTTGAAATGAATAGAAGGTTAGAACTCTTAGACTTGATGACTAGATAGCCTTACACCTGCATAATTTACCTGAATTACTCAAAAATCTTTCTGAAAACTTTGTTATTGTATCTATCTAAAGTCAAACTTATGGTATTATGGAAGGAGAGTTCATTACAGTGGATCATTATTTTATGTAGTAACCAAATTACTTGAAGATAAGTAATAGTTAAGTTTAGGGATCTTGATCAATTAAAAATTTGATAGCTTTTAAAGCATATTTCATACCTATTTTTGATGATATTGCACTTTAAAAAAAGTACTTTTCATGATTTCATGCAGGTACAATGATTTCAGGCCTTTGGAGCAAAAGGAAGCAAAAAGGAGCGAATTCGGAGCAAAATGAGGTAAATTTGACATTTTGACCTAGAGCTCCAAACGGCGCTGTCAACAGCACCGGACTACACCATTTTACAGATGATTTGGGCAGAACGATGAAAATAGCGCTGGACAGGACCCTATCCAGCGCCGGACCGCGCTCGATCACAATTCAAACCAGATTCAATGTATTTTGTCGTATTTTGGAGGGGTGCTTGAGGGAACTCTTTGGGAAGTCGGTTACATCCAAATTTAAACTGTTTTGGAGCCTAAATTCAGTGAGTTTTTAGAGAGTTTGGTGTGTCTTTTTAGTGTTCTTGAATTTTTGGAGAGTTTGGTGTGCCTTTTCAGTGTTTTTGAGTGTGGAGAGTAGGGAGTCCATTAGAGTGTCTAGGGTTTAGTGTGTGTTCTATCCTACAGAGTGTAGGAAGAGAGGAAAATTAAGAGATTTCTTCTCCCTTACTCATTTTAAGAAAAGAATTGTGTGTTGTCTTGAAGAAAGAAGAGGAGTCAAAGGAATTTCGAGAGATTCGCTTGAGGAAGAAATTGAGATAAGTTGTATTTACTTTTCTTGGTTTGTATGAGGTTGCTTTTATATATATAATCTATTTTTCGTCGTATTTTCCTCATGAGTCTTGAGTAGATTTCTTTGTCTTCCTTCTTTACATGTGAAGTGTTGATGTTTTGATATGGAAATGATGTGCTGATTTATTATGGAGAAATTGTGATGACCTTTTCACTTTGAACTTAATTTACTTTTTGATCTGACCAATTGAATTGGTAAAACCTGTTGTGAAATATACATTCCGAAAAGACTATTAGTTCTACAATAAAAGTGAAGGTCACATTCAACATCCATGAATGAGTGACGTAGTTCATGGGGGTTGGGTGCAAATGCATAGGGAAATATTTTTTAATGGTTGCAGAATTAGAGATTTTAGAGTGACAGACTGAAATCCCCAGTTTGGTCCTATGGTTTGGAAACTGACGCGAGAGTCAGCCTTTAGGCGAAAGGAAGTGAGAGCTCTGAAGTGATAGCTGGTGTCCTCCCAACCTAACCACATATTTAGGAACTAAACCTAAGATTAGCCAATGTTCTATATATCGCTCAGAAGAGGGTGAAGAATAGGAATGATCCTATTTGGCACAATACTGTTGCATCACTGATCTATGTCACTAAATCAACACATTAAGGAGGGGGATTCTTTCTTGCATTTGAAGTTTTATTATAAAATTTAGTCTTGTGTTTCTTAATTATGTTAGAGGAGTAGAACATACTTTATTAGAATTAGTAACTGCAACTATCTGAACATCCTGGTATTATTATTAATCACTGCTATTGTATTGTGATTCGAGTAGTAATTTTTGTGCTCGTTTTTAAACTTTACAAATCTCCTCATGAGATTGATAACCAGGACTCCACTAGAGCCCTATAATACTTGAGCGATACGTATACTTGCATTATAAATGTGTGACTCACTAGAAATCTATATCAATATTAAAATCTAAGTTCATAAATTTTGGCATTTAAAGATAGTCGCACCAATATCTCTTTGAACTTTATCGTAAGCTTTTTCTAAATCAATAAAAATCATATACGGATCCTCCTAATTATCTATGTTCTTCTTCATCAAACCTTTCAATAAATGTATAGCTTCCATAATAGACCTTCCTGTCATAAATTCAAATTGATTATGAGAATCTTGGTAATACAACTTATCATATGTTCAATTACCCTCTCCCATAAGTTTAAACTATGACACATCAATTTAATTCCTCTATAATTTGCACACTCTTGTGCATCCCATTTATTCTTAAAAATGGGGACCAAAATACTCTTCCTCCACTACTCAGGCATCTTTTTAGTTTTTAAAATAATATTAAAAAGTTTAGTAAGCCATGAAACTCCTAAATCTCTTAAATATTTCCACACTTCATTGGGATATCATCAGGTCCTACAGAATTTTCACCCTAGATCTTCTTTAAATTTTCCTCAACTTCTTTTTTACTAATGCAACAGTAAAAATGAAACATTTTATTATTATTAACGATATTTAGATCACTATAGTCGATTATATTTTCAAAAACTTCATTCAAAAAGTTTATCAAAAAAACTCACCCACCTATGTTGAATATTTTTTTCTAAGAATAGTACTTTTTGATTTACATGTTTAATACATTTTACTTAAGTTAAATCTTTAAATTTATTTTCACTTTATTTGGCTAGTTTATACATATGATTTTTACCTTCCTCAGTATCTAATTTGTTATAAATATCACTAAAAGTGGAATTTTTAGCATCATAGATTGTTCTTTTAGACTCACTACTGACCATTTTGTACTTTTCCCAGTTCTCTAAGCTTTTACATTTAAACATATTTTTATAGCATAACTTATTATATTTTATCATTTCTTGCACATTATTATTCCACCACCAACTATTTTTTATAGAAACTTTTTCTTTTGATTCTCCAAGTACATCTTTTGCCACTTGTTTAATACTATTTGTTACTTTTTCCCACATAGCATTTGTTTCTTCATGAACATCCCAAATTTTTAAATCTTAAATTTTACTCATAAAAATAATTTTATTTGTGTCTTTTAGGTACTCCCATCTAATTCTATGATGATGAATCATAGTATTCTTTATTTTACAACTCTTCATCTTAAAATCTAGAACTAATAATCGATGTTGGGTACTTAAATCCTCACTTGGAATGACCTTACAATCATTACAATCTCGACGATCCCTTCTTCTCATACGAAAATAATCAATTTGTGTTTTATTATATCCATTCATATAAGTAATAAGATGCTCATCTCTTTTCTTGAATAATGTATTAGTAATAACCAAATCATACGCTAAAGCTAAATCTAATATGGCTATATGTTCTTCTTTACTCGCTCCATAACAGTGGCCACCATGAATCTTTTTGAAATCTTCTACCACTACCAACATGTCCATTTAAATCTCCTCCAAAAAAATTTCATTTTTCAACAGGTATCAAGTGTATTAAGTCTTCTAAGTTATTCCAAAAATTATCTTTAGAACCTATATCTAAATCTACCTGAGGAGCTTAAGCACTTATAATATTAAAAATCTTAGTATCAATAATAATCTTAATTTTTATAATTATATCTCCAACTCTATTAATTTTTACAACATTATCTTTCAAAATCTTATTTATAATTACACCTACTCCATTACTGTTTCTAACTCATTCGAAGCTTGATGAGATTATTTCATTTCTAACTTATGGGAAGGGAGCATGGAAAGTCAAGAATGATCATAAGATAAATTTCTCTTCTTTTAAACTGAATGCACAATCAAAGGTATGAAACTACTTTATTTCTGCTAGACTTCTAACATCTAACCATTTGAGTGAAGTGACTTGGGAGAGAGTCACGTTGAACTATTGCATTCAAAGGATGAAAGCTATATATATTGGCTCTCTGATTTACAAGAACATAATTCCTTCTAAAGGAGGTACAACAACAAGATTAGGATACCCTTCACTCATCTTTACTTTAAGCCAACAATCCAGTGTTAGTTATGAGAAATGGGAAGAGCTATTGTAACCACTAAAGCCTATCGGTAAGGCTAATGTTGAATTATATGGATTGCATGTTGTATGTGGATCTAGGACCAGATCTTCAGACATTCCTTCTACCTCTACGGCCTCTACCTCTCATGTCGCAGCTCCACCTCCTGTTTCATTGGATGAACTTAACGATCATTATCAGTAGATAAAGGATGATATATCATTTGTAAAAAGTCAAGTACAAGACATCAATGACCATTTGGAACACCTTAACTCTTATAGATAGTGGAAAAGTGATTATGAGGCAGGATTTCATACTTCTCTGGTGAGTTTTTTTAAAGGAGATAAGTAGACACAAGATTTCATTCTTGTTTACTTATATGAGGTTTGAATGTCGCAATCATATGGAAGAAGATGATGCTGAAGATGATGATGATGAGGTGGAGGAGTAGTCATTATGAGTTTGGGTGTACTTATTTTCCTTAGAAGCGTATGACTTTGTTGTTGTACTGTTATGTATTTTAGTTGTACTAGATTTTATGTTGTTTGTTACTACTGTTTTGTGGATCATGCACCTTTTATTTTTATTGCACTATTGTTTTCTTTATGTTCTAGTTCATATCTATATGTCTGCTTGTGTGTTAAAGTAATCCTTTACTTAGCAAATCTTCATGTTATTGTTTATTTAATTGCGAGTTACTTTCTGCTACACACTCGTTCATTATTGTTTATACTTGTTTACTTTTCATGTCTAGAACCCTTGATAGAAAATAATTTAGAGAATCTTCTTCCTACCTACATTTCTACATTAAATGTTTTAAACTATTTAAAAATTTAAGTTTGGGAGAAGAAATAAAAACTTTTAAAAACTAAGCTTTATTTGTCTTCAATAGACTACAATTAAAAATTATTTAAAAAAACATATGATATGTTGTTTTATCTTTAGAACACTTTATTTTTTATTCTATGAATGTTATAGTAGACTTAAGTTAAAAGTTTTTGGGTGAAAAGGGTAGTTTTAGAGTTAAGATGTTTAGAATAAAAGAATAGGAATATGTTTTTACTATTTATAGTAGGAAAAATTGCATTTTTGAAACACTAAGAATCTTAGACTTACAGTTTAAAAAGAATTGAGACTCTATGAAAAATCATTTTTATACTAATACACATTATAAAGTTAAGAAATGTGAGAAGTCTAACTTTAGGAGGAGGATAGTGAAGTACAAAATCATTAAATATTGATCTAGATATAGTAATTCTCACTTAAAAAGGAAAAAAAGAAAGAATTAAAATGATCCTGAAAAGAAAATGAAAAGAAAGAAAAAAATAAAAATAAAAGTAAAAAAAAATGTGGGCAGAAGCTTGAGAAGATGCCTAATTAAAAATTAGCTACACTAAATCATCTTAAGGGAATAAACTTTTTTACACTTATGAGCTTATTCTTAATTTTAAATGTATTAGTCCAATCTTTACTAATATAGTTCTCATATAATTATATCTTTTAATTCTTTTAGGATTCTTAAGTTTAGCAAATTACAACTATTTTTGATACGAATAGAAACTTAGAATTCCTAACTTGATTACTAGATATTCTTATACTCTAGTTTTAACTTGAGTTAATGAAAATCTTTTATAAAGTTACACTATAACATTTATAGGGAAAAAGTATAGGAATCTTTAATGAAACCCAATGTCATAAGCTAAATCATTTGTTTTATAAAATAGGAGAGTTACTTAAGAATAAGTAACAGTGAAGTTTGAAGGATTTTGACATGCCTAAAAATATGTTATTTTTTATATACATTTTATACTCATTTTAATTATTTTCACTTTAAAGAAATGTATTTTACATGTTTTTAATTGCAGGCGCAAGAGATGGAATTTTTTAGAAAATAAAGTGAAAATGGAACACAATGGAGTCAAATGGTGAACTAGCGCCTGAGCGCCAGACCCTGTACGTGGAAACATGAAGCCCGACGTCAGGATCTGGCGTCAGGCAATTATTTCAAGCTTCTACAAGACTGGTGTCTAGGCATTAGAAGCGGTTTTTGTTAATATGGATTGAATGGATGAATTTAGAGGGGCATCTAAAATGAATCTTAGGGATTTGGAATATTGTTTTATGAGAGTCTCTTGATGCTTAAAGGGCTCTCTCTCTCTCTCTCTGTCTCTCTCTCTCTCTCTCTCTCTCTCTCTCGCTCTCTCTCTCAGGGTGTGTGAGTGAAATTGTAAGGAGAATTATTTAAGATAACTTCAGAAGATTTGCTTTGGGAGGAGATTGACATAAGTGTTTTGTGTTTTTGCTTAAGTTTTGTTAAGTTTTAGTGAAACATGCTTTTATAAGTATATCAATAATGTGTTGTTGTTCTGACCCCATGTAATCTGAGTAGTCATCTTTTACACTTTTTTGGCATTTCATTTATTCATAATTGTGATGATTCATTACTTCGTATTTAATCTACTTATACAATCTGGCCAATTGTTAACTTAAAACTTGTTTTGAACCATAATGACCCTGGTGGGCTATGGATTCCTCAATTAGTAAAAATCATATGGCACTATTGAGTGAAGGAAAA
Organism: Papilionanthe hookeriana x Papilionanthe teres; assembly: GCA_022702705.1. Classification (NCBI taxonomy): domain Eukaryota; kingdom Viridiplantae; phylum Streptophyta; class Magnoliopsida; order Asparagales; family Orchidaceae; genus Papilionanthe; species Papilionanthe hookeriana x Papilionanthe teres. The sequence continues at coordinate 23,505,065 of CM040424.1, read as the reverse complement.
CTAACCCATATGACAGTGCAAATAAATAGGGAGATAAGTTTTGATGGGTGTAAATTGGTGATTCTAGGGTGACAGACTAGAACATTAATCAATTTGATCTAATGTTTGGAACCTAAAGCTTGGTTAGCCAAAGTGAGGGCTTGCATAGGTACTCTAGAGTAATAGGCTAGAATCTACCCAGCATAACCAAGGATTTATGAACCTCTTAACTCTATATTAGCCAATGTTCTTTATGCACTTGGAAGAGGGTAAAGAATATGCATGCTCTATTTGTCACAAAACTACATTTAAAGTTTTAAACATTTGATTCTTGCACCGATTATAATCTCATTGCAAGGAGAATAATTTTTTTCATACAATTTGAACTTTCTACATATAACTAGTTTAGAAACATTTAGCATTTTCTTTAAGTTTAGAAATAGAATTTGTAGGTATTAGTTACTTAATTTCACACATACAATTTCGACCTTAATTCCTAGATAATTTTTCTACTGTTTAATTAGTATTTACTAAGTATATAAAAAGATTTTTTCCTTCCCTGTGTGATTGATACTTGGGGACTAAAAGAAAGTCATATATTACTCACTATTTACCCTAGTGAATTTTGAAATTACTAATACCTACATCACTAAGATTAACCGCTTTAAATTCATAAAATTATATTATCAGCATGGTGCTGGCGGTCAAGTCAGTTGGCGTTATTGTCTTGTTTTAAATTGAAGCAATCACGCACACATAAAGAAGCGGTTCAAGTATGGTTGTGCTAAGAATCCAAGTGATTTAGCTAGTGTCACCTTGAATGTTGCGGGATCACTTTTAATAGCTCTTATTTTAAAACTAAAAATATATACTTCTCTACTTATTACATTCAACATAATTTTAAAATTATGCATGTAGCAAACTAGCTCATAGGTAAGACCAAGTCTTTTCAAAATCCATTTTGAGCCTTTGAACTCAAGCATTTTTCTTTAAAACTTTGTGATGAGGTTTCTTAATGACTCACCCAGCTCATTTCAATTTCTTAATAGAGCCAATGAGTTCTATTATGGGAGCAAGGCAATACCAAATTGAGTTATATATTTTCCTCAAATTTAACAAATGAAATGATCATCAATAATGATAGCCAAAAGAAATCACCAAATGACGGACTCCATGAAGATTATGAAGAACATGCACATTAATTCATCGTTGATGTTAAGAAGGGAGAAAGATGACTCAAAACAAATGATGTGGATGGTCAAGTCTAACAAATCTTAAAAAGCCTATATGTGGGGATTTTTATCTGGTCAAGGAGTCGATTCAATAATTTCTCTATTAAAAGTGTCCACTAATTATGTTATCATTTTTCTACTTGCCCTTAAAGTCAGTGAGAACCTAAGGTCAACACTTATTTCTCTAACTCCAAACAATATGTATTTTCCAAGGATGGTAATGCTTGTGCTCCCTAGTTCTTCTCCTCGCCACTAAAGCAATGCTCTCTTACAATTGTATGTCTTGTGCCCTAGATGCCATCCTTGGTAGCTAAACTATGATGTTTTAGATCATGCAACACAATCTCTCAGTTTTAGTGAGTTGCAATGTCGTAACAAAGTCTTAACATTCCATTTTCACTTGAGTCACCCTCAATTTATGCTATCTAATTTAATCTTTTGCTTTATGCTCTCTAATTTAATCTTTTGCTTTATGCTCTCTAATTTAATATGTGCTTTGGTCTTTCATCAAATCTATGAGTGTCCCTTCAAGGTTTTGGTATAGATTTATGCTCATTGTTCTTAAAAGAAGGATGGATCTTAATCTACTAGTGGGTTATGATATAATCTTGCTAACACAAAAAAAAGCTTATAAGGATAACAGAGATAAATAAAGAAAGGAGAATATACTAAGCAACCTAAACATACTATTATTAAAAGCATAATATAATTTGGATGACAAAAAAAAAAACTAGAAGCCTTAGCTCTCCCTAAAATATTTAAAGATATGAACATAATTTTTCAATTCATCATAAATCTTTTCTTATTGATTCTCCTTGAAAATCAACTTGTGAGTTTGTTTCATAGCTCTTCTTTTGCTTGAATCTACCCTAGAGTATCACATATTTTGTGAGAATTAGAAAAGATAGAAAATCATTTCCTTCGATGTTTAAATATTTAAATTTAACTAATATATTTATTAAAAATCTTATAACAATTAGGAGAGAAAAATCTATTTCAAATTAATTCCTTGTATTAATTATAGTTAAAAGAGTAAATTTTAACAAATTTAAATTTGACATTAAATTAATTGGCTAGAAGTAATACATCATATATATGATCATACAAAAGTAAATAATATAAATTTATTATTTAAAAAATTTCATTTAAAATTGAGGCACTTATTATTTAAACATTTTAAATAGAATTCATTTATTATATTTTACTAATATGTATATAAATCCACTTGTAAATCATGAAGTAATATTTATTTATTTTTATTTATCGCTCTCTTTCTTAAAAAATTATAAAATTAAAAAAAAAAAAACTTTATCATTCCATTTAAACCAGTAACAAATTAAATAAATCTATTAAAATAATACAAACATATAATAAGATAGGTAAACATATAAAATTTATAGTGCATTTTTATGTAAACTCAAAAAAAAAGAAAAAATTATTTCAAAACTTAATAGTGTTCATATTTTCAAATTTTAATATTATTCTCTTAAAACATACCATCAATGTTCACGTTTGAGTGAACGTTCTTTTGGTCAAAAAAGAAATGGAAAAAAAATTTAAACCAAGGCAAAAAATAATAATAATAATAATAATTAATTAATTAAAAAATAGAAACAATGAACGAGACATTTTTTACATAATTAAATCTTAAAATTTTAAAAATTAACGTATCAAAATTAGACGACATGAATCACCCACATTGTGTTTATTCTCTTTCCACTACATTTCTTCACTAAAATATATATACATATACATACGCATTTGAAGAGCCTTATGGTTATCTGGATAGTTTTCCACTTAACCCGAAAGAGCTGTAGACGGACGCCAGGGCAAACCGCACCTGGAAGAAAAATGCAGAATAATTCATTTATGGTGCATTTGAGGTCCAGATAGATTGTTTATTTGAAAATATTTAGGTCAGTTTCTCTGTTGCGACGGCATTTTCCACCTCACCGTTTGGAAACTGCTTTGCGCAGCTTATCCAAAAACACAGTTTATTTTTTACACTAAACACGACACGCAGGTTGAGCCTCACGGTCCGCATTTTTAAATAAACAACTTATCTGGATAAGTAAAATCTGACCCAAACACACCCTAAATGAATTAGTTTAAAAGATATTAGATGAGTAAGCTGCACCACTATTAAAGGCCAACCATGCCCCAATCTTTTCCACAAACACTACCTTCTTGTTAGAAGCTACGAAAAATGCCTTTCATAACTAACAAATCTTAAGCTTTTTACTGCCCTTCGACCAATGATTAATGCTTTGTCGCAACTACAATGTTCAAGTTACAAGCGTAAGTTTAGGATTAAATTTTACCCAACCTTAAAAAATAAAAAAATACGAGTACAGTACTGAATCAGAACAGCGGTATACACATCTGAAAGAAATAAGCAAAACCTTATTATTATTAAATAATTTTCTCAAATTATCAAGCAACAGCAGAGACCACCACCAGAAACCATGGAACAAAGACATGATGACAAGATAAAAGTCCCTTACCTAACCACTCTAACCAACTACACCTCATAACTTGCACCCACTGATGACTAACAGTAGATGTGAAAAAAAAAAACTCTAAAAACCTAACAGGTGCAGCATAATGGCATTTTGAGCGTGCATCCGATTTTCAGCCTGCGTGAAAACAATGGAGTTGGGAGCTTCCATGACACCATCTGTAACCTCGACTGCTCTCTCAGCAGGGAGGCAATGCATGAAATATGCTTTAGGACCCGCCAGTTCCATCAAAGCTTCATCAACCTTTAAAAAAAAAAGAAAATTAAGATCAGACGCCATGAAAGGAACTCGAAGATTCATCCTCGAGTGATTAAGCATTGCCTTTTGCACTTGTTAAGTGGATGGATGTCGTTATGGAAAACTCAATAATCGAACACTGGAATGAATATCATGATTTAGAGTGAGAAATTCTATAATAGGAAGATGTAAGTGTAGGTTGCAGACGGCCATAAGATATCATAAGATAGCAACACGAGAATTTTTGTAGAACATTCAAAACATTCTCATGTTTTAGATTCAACTAATGTAAAGAAAGGCAAAGGTAGACCTAGGAAGACTTGGGCTTATTATATAAAAAAATGATCTTAATTTATTAGAACTAACTGAAAATACGACATTAAATAAGATACAATGGAGAAAAAAAATTTATGTAGACGACACCACGTAGTCGGATTAAGGTTTGTTGTTGCTATTGCTGTAGTCAAAACATTCTCAATGAATAACAAGATCGTATCAGTTAGTATTTTGAGAACTTAATCTGCAGTCTGGAGCCAGACTCAATAAAGTTTAAAAGAACTAATACTTGGTTGGATCCTTGCTGAATAAACCCTCGCGTTTTGGAAAAAGGTAATGCAGGTAGAAAATTTGTTAAAATGTTGACACCTGAAAGCAGTATGGTTTAAGCTATGGTACCTGGAATCCTTGGAATTTTTGCCTTCTAAAAGCAGCCTCTTCCTTTTGACCCATGCTAGCCCAGACGTCAGAATAGACCACGTCAGCTCCCACAACTGCTTCCCTTGGATTATCAGTTATCACGATCTTGCTTATACCAGCACTCCTTGCCTTCTCAACAGTCTTCTCATCAGGTTCAAAGCCTTTAGGACAAGCGCATACAAAGTGAAGTGGTACAACAGATGCTAACATTAACCATGAATGCACAATATTGTTTCCGTCCCCAACATAGACGATCTGTAACATAGAACAAGGATGTTAGCTCAGAATCATATTTAAGAAAAAAAGCTAACTACTATCATTATTTATGAACTTTACGAAGCAAGAGAGTTATAAATTATTTACAAAGGCTCAAGATGATATTTATTGACTTCATCAAGGTGGCCTACAAAAGGGAAAAAACAATTTCAAAATTTTTCTCTCCCAACATAATCGGTGGAGCCTCCAAGTTCAAAACTTAAGTTGAGACATCTCCATCCGATAAATAAAATTCAACACACTTGAATTAAAGAGTAATACAAACTGAAATTAAAAAGCGCCTAACAAACCCCATGAAATTAGCACTCTAAAATTCAAATGGATGGATTATATGATCGGAGCTATAAGAAGATTTATTGAAGTATGTTACTCATATAATTACCATAAAATAACTATAAATATCTGAAAGCGTTTTATTAGAAGGAAGTTTGGGTAAATTATGTAAGGTGCATTAAGATTTTGAGTTAGGATTAGAAAGATTTCTACTATATGGATCGTTGGTGAGCTGCTTATGAAATAATATTTTGTATCATATTCCAATCATGAATGATAAAGCCATTGCCCTTTCTTCCATAACTTCCAATTTATGTGGTGATATCTTGATGGTCAACCAATTCATTTCCTACATAGTTAGACTTAGCATCCATCAATATTCCATCATGACAGATTCGCTATTAGCACGTTTTCATTCAACCACCTGGTTGATTGATTTTGCCATCACTCATATAATAGTGGATGACTCCTCGTGAATATACCGGTATTTCATGGTAAAAATTAAAAAACAGTTAATTCACCATGGCCCTGTAAGAAGTTTTATTGAAGTATGTTACTCATATAATTACCATAAAATAACTATAAATATCCGAAAGCGTTTTATTAGAAGGAAGTTCGGGTAAATTATGTAAGGTGCATTAAGATTTTGAGTTAGGATAAGAAAGATTTCTACTATATGGATCGTTGGTGAGCTGCTTATGAAATAATATTTTGTATCCTATTCCAATCATGAATGATAAAGCCATTGCCCTTTCTTCCATAACTTCCAATTTATGTGGTGATATCTTGAACCAATTCATTTCCTACATAGTTAGACTTAGCTTCCATCCATATTCCATCATGACAGATTCTCTATTAGCACGTTTCATTCATCCACCTGGTTGATTGATTTTTCCATCACTCATATAATAGTGGATGACTCGTGAATATACCGGTATTTCATGGTAAAAATTAAAAAACAGTTAATTCACCGTGGCTTCACTACCATAGCCCGCTGTGCATAAATAATTTTGATGAGGCTTTACCCTTTAGATTGCATCCCATCCCTGCCACTTTTCATATTTTATCATTTTGGTGCTAGAGCTAAAAAAATCAAACTGAATCTGAAAATAGCTTGGTGACTTCTCTCTACTGCAATGATTAAACTCTTTTTCTGATTTTAATATTTGTTTAGCTACTTTTTATTTACCCTTTAAAACTTCTTTTCTTGATCTCCTTTCAAAAGCTTAAGGTATGTGATCTCATATGTTACTACTTAATTTAGTAATCTGAAGTAACCTTTTTTAAAAATTATTAAATTAAAATATTTTTTTCTTGGGATCAAAAAGAATTATCCCACCCATTTTAATGTTTTAGTCACACTTTCATCTTCTATCATTTTGCTAGAGAAAATTTCATCCTTTTTTATAACAATTAAAAGATTGGCCCAGTCTACCAAGAGGAAACCAAAGCAAATTTACCATTTATTTCTCTCATACATAATAGGTGGCAACAAGTTCAAATTCAAGTTGGAGCACGTCCGTGTAATAAAATTAAATCAAAACTTGAAGGCTTAAATTAAGGTGTTATACAAAAAGAAATATTATTGGGAAAAATTCAAATTCAAATTAGGATTTCTCCATGCATGACAATGTTCAACTAAATAAGACCTTAATTAAAAAAGTGTTCCACAAAAGAAATATAATTGAATGAAATTCAAATTCAAGTTCAAAAATATATGGATAAACCAGAAATAAGCAGTTTAAACTTCAAATGTAAACAGTAAAATATTTGACTTATAAATTTATTTATTTATTTTTATTTATTATGTTAATATAGTAATTACCATTAAATCGCGATAAGTTGTATTAGAAAATAAACTGGAAAAATAATATAAGAGGCCTTTGCGTTTTGTATATAAGTTTAGGTGATTCTCTCTTACATGTCAATTTTAATGAGTTGTCCATGACACAGTGTTTTATAATAGGATTATTTACATACAAGCTACACAGTTCTTACTTATTTACGCATCTAATATCTAAAAACTTTAATATTTACATCAAAATTGCTACCATTAATAACTTTTTAAAGTGAAAATCATCTTTCAATACATATATTTTGATGTGAAGATGACAATGTAGTAGTATACATAAAATACCGAGTTTTAGGTCTTAGATATTAAATACATAAGAATTGCGTAATATGCATGTAAAATTCACTTTATATTTTGATTTAAAGATGAATGAAGAATGCAATTCTCTCTATTCACTCTCATAAATTAACTTCTACATATTTTGGCTTAGGTTCAAACCATTATTGGGTCCCCAATATCAGCAAAGCCAATATCACTCTTATCATGCCATCATTCAATCACATATTAGTTGATGCTTTCTTCATCCTTATGTTGGGTAAATTGATCGTTTTAAAATATTTCGGTAAACTATATTCATAATATAATTAGTATGAATTCACTCCATAAATTCACTTCCATAAATAAACGTGGTGAAGCATCATCCCCTCGCCTTCACATATTTCACATGTACCCGCATATTCAGATCCTTTGCTTATCACTGGTCTTCTCACCTTCTGACCCCCACCACCGCCTTCTATCACTTAATAATCAGTTTATCATTTATAAAACTTCAGAATAAGCTAGAAACATTGTTATTTGCAGAACTGATAGGTACGAAGACTTCTACAGTGTTCAAAAGTTACTCGCCTTTGTACCTTCCAGCTCGCCAATATGCTCAATTATTGTAAGTGCATCAGCCATTATCTGACAAGGGTGGTTGTAGTCAGTCAGACCATTCACAACAGGAACTGAAGCAAACTTTCCAAGGTCTAGAATATCCTGCATTTACAAGTGAAAAATAAACATGCTAAAGCATAATATTGTAGAACGTACAGCCAAAAACTAGAATAATGAAAGAAAAAGATCTGGTCCAAACAATAGATAATGAAAGAAAACAAATGGTCAATTGAAGTGCTGGATCCTCATCCAGAAACTAAGCTTCATATTCACATGTGATGGAAATCTGCACAAGTCTTTTATGATATGCTTGCAAATATACATACGAAGGCTTTGTAGTTCATTTTAAACAATTTAGTGTTACTACATAAATAACAAGAATTCACTGGTATATAAACATCCATTTAATATATTTATGCAAGAAGCATCTAGCATTTTAAATAGATAAATGAAAAAGTATAATAACCATAGAAGAGATCGACAGAAAAACAATAATAAGCTTAAACAAAAATTTGAGAAGCAATCTGTGACGAGTGAATTTGTAAGTTCTATTTCATTTGTTAGCATTTACAATCAGTAATAAAAAAGATACATAAACTGTCATAACAATGAAGAATTTTATTGTTTGATTCACTTTTTTTTTTTTTAATGTTAAAGATATTGACTTAGTAGTTGATTTTGAGATTTTGGATATAGTTTGGTTATGTGACCGAGTCCATCAAAGTCAACAAAAGAAAAGGTATGCAATGTGCATTGGAAAAATGGCTCAGGCTCAAGCTATATGAACATGCAAAGAGATGATAACTAATTTCCAAGGGTGTTATTCCCATGTATAATAGCACAATACCCATGCATAATCAATTTCCAAGGGTGTTATCCCCATGTATAATAGCACAATACCCATGCATGAAGACCCGCAGATGCTAACCCCAACCTTCACATTAATGAAAAAAAACAAATGGTCAATTGAAGTGCTGGATCCTCATCCAGAAACTAAGCTTCATATTCACATGTGATGGAAATCTGCACAAGTCTTTATGATATGGTTGCAAATATACATACGAAGGCTTTGTAGTTCATTTTAAACAATTTAGTGTTGCTACATAAATAACAAGAATTCACTGTATATAAACATCCATTTAATATATTTATGCAAGAAGCATTTAGCATTTTAAATAGATAAATGAAAAACTATAATAACAATAGAAGAGATTGACAGAAAAACAATAATAAGCTTAAAAAAAATTTGAGAAGCAATCTTTGACGAGTGAATTTGTAAGTTCTATTTCATTTGTTATTATTTCAATACTTTTGGAGCATTTACAATCAGTAATAAAGAAAATACAGAAACTATTTGATGCATCATTGCAATGAAGAATTTTATTATTTGATTCACTTTTTTTCTTTTTAAATGTTAGAGATTTTGACATTATTTAGTACTTGATTTTGGATATAGTATGGTTATGTGACCGAGACCATCACGGTCAACAAACGAAAAGGTATGCAATGTGCATTGGAAAAATGGCTCAAGCTATATGAACAAGCAAAGAGATAATTAATTTCCAAGGGTTATCCCCATGTATAATAGCACAATACCAATGCATGAAGAGCCGCAAATGCTAACCCCAACTTCCACATTTCAAGAAACCTTTTAAGGTGCCATCTCCTCCATCTTGTTAGAACTGCTACGACTCCTTTTCTTCCCTTTGTTTTGAGTTTTTTAATGTACATAATGGTCTTAAGTTGTAAAATACTTCTGCAAGGAAGAATTCTAGCAAAACTAAAATTGAAAAAAAATAATCAAATCAGCAAGGTGGTTTGATTCTTGAGGTTGTTAGTTTGGTGACTTCAACCTATCTTTTTCCTTTGTTAAGGATATGAAGTTGATATCTGTTTTTATTATCTTCAGTATTTTGCGGTAAACTCACACCTTCCATCACCCTTTTCCCTACCTCATTCAAAACTAGAAAAGGAACCAACTTGGATGTGCCTTCAAATGTACCAAGCTAAAATGCTCTAGGGAATGGCGCTTCCCCACATAAAGCCTCCAACACTACACGCCTCACATACAACACCCAAAACTTCCTGTCACCTTCCCTCACCTCTCTCTATCAAAACCCTCACTTGAATCCACCACCCAAGTCCACCAACTAATTAACAGAAGCCCTCCCATTCTTAGCCAACACCTTACTTCCCCTTTATATTTTCTCCTAACCATTACTCAACAACCCTCTTTTGAACCCTGTCCACCACACAAGTCCACCAACTAATTAACACAAGCCCTCTCATTCTCAGCCAACACCTTACTTCCCCTTTACATTTTCTCTTAACATTACTAATCAGCGCTAAGTACTCACAACCTATCTCCAATTCACAACCAGTAAACCCTCACCATACTGACCACTTTAAGTCCACCAAGAATATCTCCATCAATCTTGATATCAAAGCCAAAGCCTAACAGAACCAAAGAATGCGGGCATATCAAGGCTTCCTCAACTTGAAACAAATGTAGAATTTGTTTTCTTCATTGGATAATCATTAAATTCCTTCATTTTAGTACAAGCTAGTCTGCATTGATGCGTTGGATGTTTATATGATAATTATCATATTTGAGAGTTTGATCAATATGATCCAACTAGCTCGTACCAACATAAAACCAAGCCAGTCGACCGAAACAAAATCGAACCTAATCTTTTCCTTTATGTTTCGTTTCATAAAATATGTGATCCATCTAACACTATCATTGTCGGGTCCCAAGCCAAAAAAAGCAAGAAGTGGAGGGTTAAGATTGGTAGTTGACTGTCAGCATAAGAATTGTCAAAAAAATTATTACATATATCATTTAAATCATTATGTAAATGTTAGGGAGTTTATGGAAATGACATATTGTATGATCTGAATATAGTAAAAAGTGCGCATGGCTGCTGCATCGACGTTCGAGTGTTGTGTCAAATAAAATAGAGTTCCTACATTATGGATGTATGTGGGCAAAGAAGTTAGTCCATGAAACTAATATTAAGATACTCTCACAAGTAAATTAATAGAATTAGTAGAAATTATGGTTCAAGGGAAGATAAATATCTTATGCAATCAAGAAACTAAATATGTTGGAGAAAAGATCCGGAGATGGCTTTGGTTTTAAATTTGATATTCAGATAGGAGTCGTACTAGAAATGATGTTGGTGTAATTATAGATAAGAGTTTGAAAATAATATTGTAAAAATAAATAGAATTGGAGATAGAATTATAGACCTAAACAATGTTGTTGATACTAAGATTTTTAATATTATAAATGTTTATGCTCCTCAAGTAGATTTAGATTTGTTTTAAAAAAAATCTTGGAGTGATCTAGAAGAATTAATACAAGGGACACCTTTTGAGGAAAATTCTTTTACTGGATAAGATTTAAATGAACATGTTGATAGAGTGGTAGAAGATTTTAAAATTATTCATGGTGACAATTGAAGTGACTAGTGAATAGTTTAGTCATATTGGATTTTACCTTCCCTTATGATTTTGTTATTGCTAAAACTTTATTTAAAAAATAAGATGAGCATATTATTACTTATAAGAATGGATCTAATAAAATATAAATTATTACATGTATCATTTAAATCATTGTGTATATGTTATGGCGTCCCATGGAAATGACATATTGTATGATTTGAATACAATGAAAAGTGCGCAAGAGCCACTACACCCGTGCCCCAGTGTTGCATTAAATAAGACAGTTCTCGCATTATGGATCGATGCGAGGAAAGAAATTTGTCCATAAAACTAATATTAGGATATGAACTTGATATATAAGTATTCTCATAGGTAAATTAATAAAAAAAAGTAAAAATTATGGTTCAAGAGAAGATAAATATCTTATGCAATAAAGAAACTAAATGGAGAAAAGAAAGGGATATTAATAGCTTATAATTAAAATTTTGATATTTAGATAGGATTCATACTAGAAATAATGTAGTTTTAATTATAGATAAGAGTTTGAAAGGCAATATTATATAAGTTCATAGAATTGGAGATAGAATTATAGCCCTAAAGATTGTTGTTGATACTAAAACTTTTAATATTATAAGTGTTAATGCTCCTCAATTATTAGTAAAGGTCATTGTAGAATAGTAAGGTTAACGTCTAGAAGAATCTCAAGATAGTAGCAAAGGCCATTGATGGCCTGTTTTCAAATGAATTTTGAACACTCAATGGCAAACCTTTAGGAAAATTAGTTTACACTTTTTAAGGAGTATGCCAACCAATTAATGGCTAGCAGTCACAAGAGCTTTGAACACCTATCATGAGATGACCTAGAAGAATTAATACAAGGAATACCTTTTGAAAAATCTTATTTGAAAAGATTTAAGTGGACATATTGATAGAGTGGTAGAACACTTCAAAAATCTTCATGGTGGCTACGACTTTGAAGTGACTAATGAATAACGTGGTCATATTAGATTTTTCTTAGCTAGTTTATTTAAGAAAAAAATATGAGCATACTATTACTTATTAGAATGGATCTAATCTAATATAAATTAATTATTTTCTCATGAGAAAAAGAAACATGGATATATTAAATATTATAACATAATTTCATGAAAATTTAAGTATTTGACATCAATTATTAGTTTGAATTTTAAGATGAAGGGTCGGAAGATAAAAATTATAATGAAATATTGTCATAGAATTAAATGAGAGCATTTAAAAGATAGAAAATTAATTTCATGAGTAAACTTCAAAATATTAAGATTTAAGATGTTCATAAAAAAACAAATGTTACGTGGAATAAAATAACAAATACTATTAAATAAGATGCAAAAAATGTAATTGGAGAATCAAAAGAAAAAGCATTATTAAACAAAATTATTGGCGGTGGAATAATAATGTGAAAGAAAAGATAAAATATAAAAAGCTTTTAGAAAAATTGGTTTAAATGTAAGCACTAAAAAACTTGAGTGGCCCGTAAAGAGCCTAAGAAAACTATTTGTGATGCAGAAAATTCTGCTTTTAGCAAACTTTATAATAAATTAGATACTAAATAGGGTCAAAGATATATGTATAAACTAGTCAAACAAAAAGATAAGTAAAAATTTAGTTCAAGTGTATTAAGACTGAAAATCAAAGCAATATTTTTTTAGATGAAGATATTCAACATATGTGAGTAAAATATTTTAATAAATTTTTCAATGAAGATATTGAAAATACAATCAAACTTAGTCATCTTAATATTGTTAATAATAATTTATTTTTATCGCCTCAATAGTAAAATAGAAGTTGAGGAGATTTTAAAGAAAATGAAGAGTGAAAATCAGAACCTAATGGTATCCCAATAAAATTGAAATTATTTAGTAAATTTGGGAATTTCTTAGCTTAATAATTTTTTAAATATTTTTTTAAAAAATAAAAATTTGTCTGAGGAGTGAAGGAAGAGTACCATGATCCATATTTTTAAGAATAAAGGGGATGAAGAAGAGTGTGCAAATTATAGAGGAATTATGTTAATGTGTCTTCATACATTAAAATTATGAGAGAGAGTAATTTAACATGAGTTAAGATGTGATACAAAGATTTCTCAATCAATTTGGATTTATGTCGGGCAAGTCTACTTTGGAAACTAGACATTTATTAAGATATTTAATGGAGAAGTACAAAGAGAATAAGGAACATCTACTATGATTTTCGTTAATTTAGAAAAAGCTTATGATAAGATTCTTTGGAGAGTTCTAGAAAAGAAAAGTGTTGATCTGACATATATTCAAATCATGAAATATATGTATAAAGGCTTGTGTTCGAACAGAAGGATTGACCAAGTATTTTCCTATTTCAATTGGATTACATAAGGGGTCGGCTTTAAGCACATTCCTTGTTGCTTTAGTTATGGGTGTTATTACTAGACATTTGCAAGAGTATGTACCTTGGTGCATGACATTCATCTTGTGGATAAGAATAAAGAAAGAGTTAAAAAAAACTAGAATTATTGAGGTCAACTTTAGAGTCTAAAGACTTCATTTAGATAGATCTAAAACTTAATACATAGAATGTAATTTTAGCAGTGGTAGATACATAGAGGGGGTATTTGCAACAATGGGTGATCAAGTTATTAAAAGGAGTCAACTTTTTAGATATCTCAGGTTTATTGTTCAAAGTGATGATGATATAGATAGTGATGTTATTAGTAGAATTCAGGTTGCATGATTGAAGTAGAGGAATGCATTAGGTCTATTGTTTGATAAAAAAGTACTACTTAAACTTGGAAAAATAGTTTCACAAGACAGTGTTAAGACCTACAATGATTTATGGCGAGGAATGTTAGCCTATAAAAGATAAGCATAAAACTAAGATAAGTGTTGCTAAGATGAGAATACTTAGGCGGTTGAGTGGTTTTACACTTAGAGACAAAATGCGAAACAAATATATTCGTGAAAGGGTTGGTGTAGCTCCAGTGGCAGACAAGATTAGACAATGTTGTCTTAAGATAATTTAGTCACATAAAACATCGATCATCTGATGATCTAATTAGGAGAGTAGATGTTTTAGATTCAATTTATGTTATGAAAGATAGAGGTAGACCTAAAAAGAGTTGGTCATGTTATATAAAAAATGATCTTATTTTATTAAAATTAAATGAAAATATGACACTCAATAGGATGCAATGGAGTTGAACCCTGCATAGTAGAATAAAGCCGTGCTGTTGTTATTGTTTGGTTTCTTCAATTGTGCTTATTTTTTTGTGTATGGTGAAAACTATTTCTAGCAATTTGTTTGAGAAAAAATTAACTTTTAAATGCACTTAATTTCAAAAAATTTGTGACTTCATAGCTTGCCTACAACAAAACCCTCCAGATGAACCTCATTTTAGAAGGGTGTCACTTCATAAGAATAAAGAAAAGAAAATTGGATAGAAGCACACCTACATTGGATGTAATCCATAGCCACAATAGGTTCCATATTGGCATACCAAAATAAATAATCAAGAGTAAAGAAGGTTTTGATTACTGTCAAAGAGTGATATCCATTTCTAAAATAAAGCAGGCTGCATATATCAAATCTATTATATTAATATGCTAGCTAAATAAGAGAAACTAAATAGGAGAACCTTAACAAAGATTGAGATAGAGATCTCGAGATCAAACTATTATTCAAGATGTCACAATAAAGAGTTTTATGGAAAGTTTTTGAGCTTAAGATTAATGGCTTTATATGTGACCATCTCACAATACATATGACACAAATTTCTAAAACTAACTGCAACACTAATGATTGGGAATTTATTAATAAATTTGTCAAAGGTCTTGGGCCTAATATAAGAAATAAGGTTAAACTAAATAATTCTGAACTCTAGAGGAGACATTTCATTATTTATTACAAAAAAATAATAATAATAATAAAATAAAATAACTCAAAATTCAAAGCATAAATATCCTACTCCCTAAACAATTATTCAAAGGCATATTGATAAATCCATATATTCTATGGCTATAGCCACCACCAGTTCCACTACTAGAAGCCCCATTATCACACCACCTAAGCATATCCAGAATATTGTGTTTTAACATTCCTAAAAAGTTTTATGCAAAATAGCATTTTTTTTTTCTTTTTTTAGTGAATTAGACAAAGACTTGAGAAGTTAAGAAAAAAAAGGTTATAGAGATTAGAGATGGAGCACCTATGATTGATGATAACTTTAGTGTTGTTCCCTAAGTGGTCATTATATACATATCTATGGATAACTATGATGATTGAAAAAAAAAAAGAAATAATTTTCATATATACGCCACATGTAATGATTAAATGCTTATATTAGTGATAAACAATGATAAACTTATGAATGTTTATATCTACGTAGTAAGCTCTTAGATCTTAGATCTAACTCAAAAGTCCAGGCCTTACTCCCACTTCATATCATGTTAATACTATAAACAACACTTTAATGTCTATTAATACCAAGAACCTAGTACCAATCAAGCTATAAAAATATGAGGAAGATATATGGCCTAAAATCCTCTTCAATCGACAGAATATAAATTATGCAAAGCCATATTTATTTGAAATTGATGTCATCTGTAATAATAAGCATAATTCTTATATGTTTAAACATAATGGAAAGACCATTAAGTTATTCCCTATCATGCCATCAAATAAGGAAACCTATCCCGTAACCCATAAGCCTAGCTTAAATGTCAAAGCTATCCCTAATCAAAAGCAAGCATCATTGCAGATGATTCATCGACAAAAATACCTAGTTTAGATATTTCTCTTGATGACTCTAGACCATCAATCACCTTTGATGACATAATATGTCTTACCCATTCCCCTATGAAATGACCGTATGAATAAAATAAAATGAATACCTAAAAAAATCATAAAAGTCAATAATGACCAACTTGAATCACACCAAAATTGAATGCTGGAGGATTGCATCATTTAAAGGTGAAGGCTCATAAAAACTTCACCAAAGAGTAAATTAGTTTCTAACTCTCAAAAGAAATTCTTCATGAATAGGATATCGTAATTCATCTAGAAAATTTTCACAAATATCTATAAAACAAGGCCTGTTTAATTCTATTAATGATGGTAGAGGATTAAAAGTTGGTCAAATAGCACATTTGATGAGCTAGTGGTGTCAACAAGTTTTGGATTAGATTAGAATGAAGCTGAAAATTCAATATGATGGTAAGAGACCACACATGAACATATTGAAATATCAACCCTAATTTGTGATTAATGATCTCCATCATATTGCAATGCTATCTTCTATTTGTCACCGTGTTTTAGAAGTTAAAAGATTCAAGCTTCATTATCCTTCAGGTACATGCGATCCTTAAAGAATGAACCTAGGGGAAACTTAAGCTTAGTTAAGATGCGTTTGGTTAAAAGTTTGGTTCTAATAATTTTGAATATTGAAATGAAAAGATCTAATATATAAGCACCAGCAATTGAATGACAGCTTGTAGAGTGCTGGAAAATTTTCCTAAATATGACAACAAACTTTTATGTGCTATAAAATTTTCAGCGGTAGAGAAAAATAGAAAAATCAAGTTTCAGCTCAAAAAAAACCGCCAACACATACAAATAAAAGTGATAAGAAATAATAAGATTTTAAAATGAAAATTTTAAAGAGAGAAAGCCATGGGATCACAATCAAAATAGTCCACTATATTATTGATATTACAAAACTTCATTCTTCTCCTCAAATAGAGAAAACTATTACAAAACTACGAATATTTGCTTATCCTTTAGTTGTAGTTGGTCGGCGTCAAATAAATGACAATGCTTAGATCATTGTCCGGAGATAATAATTGGATTATAACAGTGATATGATAATATTTGATCTATAACTACTAAAAGTGGTCAGCGGTGATTATTAATAGTCATAGCTTCCAAATCTCTTCACAAGTTCAGATTTCACTCTCAACTCCCCCCCTCCCCCTCCCCTTCTTCCCCATCACCCATTATTGATGGTCATCAATTTTCAAATCTCTTCACAAGTGCAGATTTCGCTCTCAACTCTACTGTTACACCACAAAAATACCTCAATGTTTAAGAGTTCAACTTCACTATACTTGAAAAGGGTTTCATAATCTCCCCCTCTTAAGGATCCGACATCCTCACCAGTTCTCTTAACTCAGAATCATCCACCAGGCAGACATTTTTTATCTTCAGACTGGTGTAATACTTTAATACCATTTGTAACAGCCCGAACTCTCACCCATCAAGGTATTGTTTGCTTTGGCCTAACGACATCATGGTTTTACCCAGTTATTGTAGCTTCCCAAGAGGTCACTCAACCTAGGAGTGCTCCCACGCGAGCACGCTTAAATTTAGAATTTCAAACAAAATTTCACCGTTACATTAAAAAGAGTCTCGATATTTAAGAGTTCAATTTTATTCTAACTAAGGGGTTTGGAACGATACCGAGAAGATTAGTGTGGCCCCCACGCAAGGATGACACGCAGAAATCAAGAAATTCTATCACGCCAGGGTCTGAAAGGCAGTACATCACGGCAATGCACGGCATGATGAAAGCATGTTAACATGTTGTATATCTTCAAAATAAAGAATTATATAGAAACAATAGTGAAAAAAAGCAAGAAAAGATAAATTTATTTCATTTCATAATAAGAATTATACAATTAATAAAATTGAAGGAAACAAAGAAATAACTGAAAGAAAGTGAAATAATAATAGTGAAAAAGCTAACCAGACTAAGAAAAAATATAATAACTAAAACGAAACTGAAAATAATCAAAAAAATCTAAAGCTGGATAGCCAGCTTCGGTATAGATAGTCCTGAAATTGGCTGAATAGACATGCTATAAAAAAATATTCACGGGTGAGTTTGACCAATCAAACTAAGTAAATAACAGCTCATTATTAAAACATAAAAGTCAAGGAACTGAGGAATGCAATATGAATAATAAAAATGTACAATTTATTATATGCACAATAAAATCCACAAAAGGATTATCACATACTTACGATCAACTATAAAAGCGATTTGAACACATGCACTTTCATGTAGATGTTTATACTTTACCACATCATATGTGTGCGTATGTTTGTCTATATATATAGTGGTTTACTACGATACCATGAAAAAAGAACATAGGCACCAATCTCATAAAAATTCACTGATTTATATGAAAATAGGCGGATCCAGCTAACTGATATCCAAAATAGTTTCATCGACCTACACACCATCACATACAAACATACAAAATTTTTCACAAGTATAACATGTCAAAAATATGCTACTTCACGCAGGCTTTTGATATGATATGAATTTACATGCAATTTTAAAAAGATAAAGTGAAAGAAAAAGATAAAATGATAATTGCATGATTTAATCAAATAAGCAAATAAAATTTGCAGCAATAAAACAAGGTATCTAATTATTTCATTATGAGCAACAAATAAATCGTACAACAAGTGCAAAAAATATATATATCAAGTAAAATGGGCAGAACTGACAATCCTACAAGGTAACTATAAATCCGGAATAAATAAAAATGATTAATGCCCCTAACGACAATGGGCACGTAAATACTATCATAAATAACAATTATTGAGTTTGATTGGTCAAACTCAAACTCACTTGTAAATATTTTTATCTAAAATATTCTATTCCGCTACCTACAGGATCATTCATACCGGAGCAAACTTTCCAGTCTTAGATTTTTTTGGGTATTTTTTAGTTTTGTTTTAGCTTTTGTATTTTCCATTCTGGGTCTGGGTAGTTACTTTATTATTATTCTTTCAATTTCTTTTAATTGTTTCTTTATTTTCTTCAATTGTATGACTAATTTATTTTCCATTCTAGGTCTGGGCAGTTTTTTTTTTATTGTTGTTTCAATTTATTTTAATCATTTCTTTAATTTCTTCAGTTGTATGACTCTTATTTACAAAATGAAATAAAATATCTATTTTTAATTATTATTATTGTTTCTATACAGATCTTTCTTTTGAGAACATAAAACAGGTTAACATCTTTTAATTATGCCCTGCATTGCCGATGTGTACCGCTTTCTAAACCCAAGATGTGACAGAGTAATATCTAACCATTACACTCGTTTGAAGATAGAAATGTATGGCAGGTGGAAGATTATGGGTTAAGGAACTGAAGAGGACCTCGATTTCTTAAATGAGGGAGATTATGAAACCCTTTAAGTAAAGCTAAACTTTTCAAAGTTCAAAGTTCATTTTAGTGTATCGGTGGAATTTTTAATAGAAAATCTATAGTTAAGTGTGATCGTGCTAAAGCATTGTTAGGATGGGTGACCCCCTAAAAAGTTACATCAACAGGGTAAAATGTGAGGCCATTAGGCCAAAGCAGATAATACCTTCACGGTTGAGATTCGAGTTGTTACAAATTGTATCAAAGCTTTATACCAGCCAGATGATGGGAACTAAGTATAATACAAACCAAAGTGTTATGCCGTGGGAGCCACCTCTTGAACCTAAGATGAGATAAAATGCTATATGATAAGAGTCACCTTTTGAATATGTAGGAAGGCATCTCTAGAATCCTACCTACCTGGTACATGATTTATGGGTAAGAAAACTGACAATGAAGTCAGCTACTTAAGTGGGGGAGATTGGGAAATCTCTTCAGTAGAATGAAGTCGAACACCCAAACATCGAGGCGCCTTTTGGTGCAAAGTAAGAGTTTCTTTAGGAACTTCAAAGTTAAGTGTGGTCGCATGGGAGCACTCTTAGGAGTGACCTCCTCGGAAGTTCACCAACAGAGCAAAACCATGACGTCATTAGACCAAAGCGAACAATTTCTTGATGGTGAGAGCTCAGGTTGTTACACTATAGCTCCATGAAACATGTGTTATAGTGCAAAACAAGTCATCATTAAGCATAATGGCCTGTACAGTATGAACCTCAAACAATCTTCTCCAATCCACAAATACAACATAAATTATACTTAACATACCACCTAATGCTACTAATAATAACTGTATTAATGATAAATCAAAAAAAAAACAATTCCACATAATAATGACAACAAATGACATGACAATCACCATATAAAGGCTAAAACAAAATAAGTAAATGTTCTGAAGCTCTTTTTGATATGACTCCTTCACAATGTTAAATCAACAAACAATTGGAAAGTACTTTCCTCTATAAAATTGATTTAACCAATACAATAAAATTAAGCTTTAACTCCAATTCTCCATTGAAATGCATATCGTGGGGTATTTAAGTAAAATAAGATTTGCAAATGTAAACACCTACTAAATTGGATTCACATTTCATACCATTAGATGAGTCTGTCAATATCCATTCTTCATAATTCTTTAATAAGTTACTAATTAAGTGCCATAAAAAGAAGGGACACAATGAAAACTTCATTGGTAAAAAATTGATATGACGTCCATATGTTATCATGTCAAATTTAGTGTAGCAAGGAATTGAACATAGATTAAAACATAATTAATATCAGCATATTAAGATTCTAGAATGCTTTATACCATCCTTGTTCCATATTTTTTATTGTTCTTGTCAACCAAATTTTTTTGCAACTGATTAAAGTTTGTGAGTGTGTTGTGCCAATAACATTACAACTACTTATGGATCATATAAATCAGTTAGTCATAAAAGTAAGATGTCAAATCATGGTGGTTAGTGATGATATGGATCATGTAAATCAGTTAGTCATAAAAGTAAGTGTAGATCAGGTATCTTCTCTTCTTCACTCCTCATCTTCTTCATTCCACATTGAGGGTTCGTCGGGACCGTTCTGGTTTCTTGGACACTTTTCTGTTTTCTCTGGCACTGTTTTTTCGGTTGCAATGAGCAGTTCTATTTCCTTAGGGTTTAGGGTTCCAGTTGCTTTGCTTGGTTCCGGTTGCTTCGCCAGTTCCAGTTTTATCTCCCAGATCTATTTCCTGGTTAATGGGTTCCATATATTGATCCATATATTGATTTTTGTCGGGGTACAGTGAGGAGTTCTATTTTTTTTCTTTCTCTTGATTTCAAACTGAAGACTTTAATTTTTATTAGCTTAGTTGAAGTTAGAACAAAAGGTGCTATTGTTCACAAAATATGCAAAGATTCTGCACTTATACTTTTGTTCTCACATGGCAGCTTCCCATGGCAAATATTCTGCACTTATAATTTGCAATGATCCATACTTTTGTTTCACGGATTCTCTCATATTTCGACTGCAACATATGGATTATTTCTGCTTAAAATTAAATCGAGCTCGATACGGCTTGAAATGAAATTGAGTTTTTTGGATACATTTCAGGTCAAAACCGGCTCAATCCGGCTCAAAATTGAGACTAGGTGCCTCAATTTGAATTATTTGGAACTGTTCCTGCTATAAATTGGCTTGTTGCACATTGTATTCAATTTGATTTAGGTTTGTAATATTTGGATTGTGTACATGTACAAGGGTTAATTATGTGTGACACAACCCAAGGCAAAGGTTTATGCGGCTCAATTGTGAAACGATGAATGGTTTAGGGTTGTACTCTTTTTGAAAAAATCTAAAAGAACCATGTGGCTGCATTTGAAAAATATGAAATTTTTGCTTGGTTAGTTCAAGAAATCTGAATCTAAATAGAGAGGGGGCATTGAGCATTTTAATTATTTATTTATTCTTATTTTTTATTCATTGGGCTTTCATATATGGGCCATCC
This sequence comes from Papilionanthe hookeriana x Papilionanthe teres, assembly GCA_022702705.1. Classification (NCBI taxonomy): domain Eukaryota; kingdom Viridiplantae; phylum Streptophyta; class Magnoliopsida; order Asparagales; family Orchidaceae; genus Papilionanthe; species Papilionanthe hookeriana x Papilionanthe teres. Next base: position 23,482,975 of record CM040424.1, on the reverse strand, counting down.
GAGTCCTACGTATTCACATAAGTGATGTGTCATTGAAGAAACCTCAAAGCTTGAAGCGGGTGATGTCAAGAACCCTATTAGTTGATGAAGATAATGGAATATATGTTGTTGTTATAGGGATGTGTAGTCTCATATTGGTTTCTTTTTGTGTTCTAGAAATTATCTTTCGACATATTTCGTTTGCTGGAGTTTACAAAGCAAATATTTATGTCAATTTTACTCAATAGAAGCAATATAATAGCTCCAAAATTTATTGAATTGATTTTATTAAAAGGATATTGCATTGACATGTCTTACGATACTTATATTTACTTTGGAAACATTATGTGTTATCAGCCATCTATTTTGTGCTAATCTCTTTACCTGACAGTACACAATGAGTAAAAGGTAAAAAGGTCGGATCATTGGCCATGTGGGATAGAAAGGTTACCATTACATTTTGCGAAGTCTGTGTTATGGAGGTACAACTTGGAAATAGGCCTACATCACATTTTAGTAAAGACGGTTGACAAAACGTGATGGTTAAATTCAATGGAATCAGTTAAAAAAGGATTGGAAAAAATGGAAGGAGCTCAAAATGGGTTCAAGTGGTTTGGGTTGGGATCCAATTAAGAGGACAATTGATACACAGAGCAATGGTTGGCTGAAAAACTTGAGATAATTAAATATGTAAAATCACTTCATTCTGCATTATTTTTTCGCATTTAAATGATGTCACTATTGAAATATTCAATATATTAGAGGCAGTGCCGGGTGCAAAAAAATTTAAGTTGTGATATAATCCGGAGTTGGAGAAGCTAGACGACATGTTTTCAGGGGTTATCGCAACTGGAACTCATGCTTTCACCTCTAATGATCAGGGCTTCACCAACTTCCGGCAGGAAATGCAAACCGTTCAGTTGGGTGACTCAGGGGAAGGTCCCAGCGAAGTCAACACTGATGTTCAATCCACAAGAGCATCCAAGCGTCCTAGGGTTGACAAAAAGAAAAAATGGATGTCATTCATCAAAGGCAGCATTGGGACACTTCTTGAAACCTACAAAGCTAGGACTGTTTCCTCGACTGACACATCAATTGATGAATGTCTACAGCTCCTATCTACGTACCCTGAGGTTATGGCCGAAACAAAGATCTATGTAAAGTACGTGAAGTTGCTACGGGATCCAACCATAAGACATTTTTTCATAAAGTTGGATTAGAAACACCGACTTGAATACTTACGGACTTTCATAGATGATTGAATGTTTTGTTATTATGTAGTGTACTTCTTTCATTTTATTTCTAATATATTATTTCTAATATATATGTAATGGGCATTTTTTTGTTTTCCATAATTGTTGAATTCAATGCGTTGTATTCAGTTTAGTGCTGATTTTTCCATTACTTCTGTAATAGTCAACCAACTACATATTGTCGCAAATATCCTTACTTCTTCTTGATAAATTTTACAAAGTACTAACTAAATTATTTTGTAGTATGGATGATGAACAAGCTAACCATGACAACGAAGAACTTCACCATAACGTCGATGTAGCACTAATCATGACATTGTTGTACTCTTACTATCTCACGTACGTTCCCCGAACCCCTTGTATGACGTCCAATCAGATTGGAGATAAATGGGTAGGTGAGTTATTACAGGGTCATCCAACCAGGTTCTCCAACATGTTCCGCATGACAAAGGAGATATTTCGTGATCTGCTTGATGAACTCCGCATCCACCATGGGTTACATGGATCAAAAAGAACGACGAGAAGAGAAGTACTAGCAATAACTCTATATATCTTATCACAGAATCAATCAATTCGAGGAGCAATGGAGAGATTTCAACATTCATCGGAAATCATTAGCAGGTATTTCTCAATAGGTTTGAATGCTCTAGTGAGTTTGGCACGCAAGACTGTTAAGCCCGCTGATCCAACATTCGAGTCTGTTCCCACACAGATTGCCACTGACCATCGGTACATGTTGTTCTTCAAGGTACGCAGTCGAGATAATATTTATCGATGATCTTGATGTATACACTCTTACATTACTATTGTCAGAATTGTATTGGCGCAATTGATGGAACACATGTAGATGCACGAGTATCCAGTACGGACAAGGTTGCATACATCGGACGGTGTGGCTCCCCGACGCAAAATGTTATGGACGTTTGTGATTTCAACATGTGTTTTACTTTTGTAATGGCTGGATGGGAAGAGAGTGCGCACGATAGCCGTGTTTTCAGGATTGCCACTAAAAACCGTATCCACGGATTCCCACATCCACCTCCAGGTAATTATAAACGGTTTTTCCGTTTGATTTTCAATTACAAATGCTAATTGCAATAACTATGCAGACAAGTACTATTTGGTGGACGCCGAATATCCATTACAAAGGGGTTATCTGAAACCTTATCCGGATACAAAGTATCACATACCCGATTTCGAAATATCAAGCGGTGTGGCACGTGGCAAGAAAGAGTTATTTAACAAGAGACACTCATCCTTGTGCGGTGTGATTGAGCAAGTTTTCAGAGTGTGGAAGAAGAAATGGGTTATATTACGTGATATGTCGAACTACCCATTTCAGAAGCAAGTGCACATAGTAGTTGGAACTATGACCCTACACAATTTCATTCGACGGCACCCTTCCGGGTTAGATGCAGAGTTCGATGTCGTAGACGAAGATTCACTTGAAATCTCACCTTAAGCATTCGAATACCATGTGGGATGTATAATGCCACAGGAACAAATGAAATCACAGGATGCATACACTCTAGACGGTGAAGGTGCAACAGAGATGGCAGCCTTGAGAGAACAAATAGCGGAAGAGATCAGCCAAGCATGAATGAACATCTAATGTTTATATTACAAATTTTATGTAAACTCTACTATTTTCTTCATAACTTCTATGTTTCTGGGGATATGAGTGCTTGTCATTAAATTGAAGTCCTTATTCAGGACTAGAATACCTATCTACCTTATTTTTTGTGTCATTCAATTGAAGTCATTGTTCTTCTCAGTTTTAGAGCGTGGCTAATTGATCAAGTAGTGAATAGGCTTGAGCTATTATTCTTCATTGTCATATATAGCTCAATGATGTTGAAAATGATAGGGAAGAAGAAGCAATAATATGTTTAGTTTCTTAGAAGACTCTTTTTTTTGTTTTTTTATTTTGAGAATGGGAATTATAGATTAAAAAAATGAAATATTTTTTATAATGTCTGCTTTAAGACATTACACAGTTTTATTCTATTATTATGAATGCCAAAGTGGAAGAGTTACCATATCAAACATTTTTCAGAAATCAAATTGATATCGAACAATTCAAAAGTTTTGCTTACTACCCGATGTTATAAGCCGTCATTTCTTTGTCCCACTCTTCTGCTTGCTCTGTTTCTTTTGGTAGTCTGATGCAATGGGTAATTGGTGATTTTTGAAGTTTTAGTATTTCTATTTGGCTGGCTATATGCTGGTGATTATATGGTAGTTCTATTGGCATAATGAGATTATTTGTTTGGCTGGAGACTCTACATTTTGTCTTTCTGGTTTTTCCTACAGTTGTTCAATGCAAGGTGGTCATTTTCAGAGTTGGTTGAGGGGCTATCTCTTTGCTTATGGTTTATGGATGTTGTTATCTGCTTGGATTAGACTCAGCAGAATTCATTTTAGATGTCTTTGGAGGACTACCTTTCTGCTAATACTGATCGGTGTTATCTATCATGTTGGAATTTACTTTACCACTTTAGCTCCAATAGTTTTGGCTTCGCTATTTTCTGGCGACATTTGTTGATTTGATGTTTTTGAGGGACATTACTGATAGCCCATCTATGCCTATAGCTTTCTGGAACTATTACTGATAGCCCATCTATGCTGGAACGTTTTGGTTAGTTGTTTACAGTTATTGTAGGATCATGGTAGAGTTTTCTTTGGGTGTAATAGTAGTATTCCTGTCGAGAGACTGATGAGGGACTGTCTATTTGCTTGTGCTTACTAGATGTTGATATTTGCATACCATAATAGTAGTATTTCTGTTGATTTTAACAATTTTTATCGGAAACACCTCTATATTTGGTACAATTCAAGAATGAGTTTTTATTTTTGGCATTTTCTTGAGGCGTTTTCTTTTATGAAATAACCTTATTTTATCTTCTTGAACTTCAATTGTGCATATATATGGGAAAGAAGGCAATGTATTGTCTTCAGAGTTCACATTGGTTTAAAATGCCTCTATATGGGAAACACCTCTATACATGGGAAAGAAGGCAATGTATTATCTTCTTGAACTTCAATTGTGCATATATATGGGAAACACCTCTATATATGCATGTACTGAAAGTGTATTGTTGGTATCATTGAGATGGCAAAGGTTTTTATTTTAAAAGAGCTTCCATATGCTTTTGTATATGCAATTTTCTATTTCTCAGTACTCTTCACTTTAAGAGCATTTATCTCAATCTAAAGTCCTTTTAAAAAAAAAATCAAATTGATATCTTCTATGCAATATTTTGAGGGTATAAATATGTGGAGTTTATATGTTCAAGCAAGCTTGATCTTCTTGGGTTGTGAAGGATTGTCTTGTTTAGGTGCCTCATTTCAGCATGGTTAATTTTAAGTTGGTGCCTCATTTCAGTATGGATAATTTTAAGTTGGTGCCTCATTTCAGTAGGTCTCATTTTAATATGTGTTATAAGAATTGTCTTGTTTAGGTGCCTTATATAAGAATTGCATGGTATGAATGTTTATGCAATGTTTGCTCTGCTTTATGTTCACTTCAGTAAGCATATATAAGATATGCTTCAATTTTGTTTTTTCTAACTATCTCACCATTATAAGGTATGCTTCAATTGAAATGCAACTGCAAATGAGTGCTTCAATTGAAATGCTGTGGAGGCATACTTTGAGACATACATCTGAAACACCTTTTTAAATAAGGTTTCGTATTATGAACTCACATGTGAGTAGCCCGGATTGTGATGTAAATGGCTAAATTTAAATTACCTGGGAGTTAAATCAAAGACTTCTTCTTCTTCTATGTTGATACTGCATTACAAGATCATAATCAGCTTCCTTTTTGGTGTTAGATATGTAAATACATAAGAAATGAGCCGTATATGTTCATGCTATATAGTTGATTTCATGGGAGTATAATATTTATGGTCTCGTAGCTCAAGCTGGCACATAATCAGCTTCCTTTTTTTGGGGCATTTACTTATCTGTCACACAAATGGCTTCTTCTTATTAGAGAATGGGGAAAGTTTGGAAAGTATTAGATAGAATCATTGTAGTATTTAAATTTTATGTGCTAGATAAACACAAAGGAGTGGTATGTATGTAAATGCCCCAACATATTATATAGGCGAGAGGAGTTCCAGCTTGGATGGCCCTACTCTTGTAGGGCAACCGCTGGTGGTGAAATGTTAAATATATGCTTAAGGTCAAGATCACACTCTACACATGCAGAAATTGCAGGATGACCTCAATAATCTTCAGGCACAATCATCACCTGTAGATGAATCGTCTCAGATTTTAAAAAGAGCTGATAACTACATGCACTTTATTCTCCAAACTGCACGCCATCACGTGATATAATTCTATTTCAATTGATGGGGGAAAAGGGTTCTATACAGGTTCAATTAAAGTTTAGGCGTGCAATGCTTGGATTCAAAGCAGTTTGTACTTCTGTATTTATGGGTTTATGCAACTATGCAACTGTGAATCCTTTTTCTGGTACAGCTGGAGCTTCATGTAGAAAGAGTTGTAGGTTTAGGCATGAGTTCATTTCAGGTAAAAAATAATTGATAGCTGGTGTTGAAGGATGACTGGAGCTTCATGTACAAGTTTTTGTTGTAAATAGGAGAAATTCTTATATCTTCATAGGTGGTGTGATTTCGGCTACTAGAAATGCATGTTGTAAGAATTGTAATTTTAGGGTATTTGACGTGCTGTGATTTGCAATAGCAAAGTGTTAGAACTTCATGTAAATAGAATGTTCTAGAGCTTCATGTAAATCATTTTATATTACAGTAATAAAGAAATTTAATGCTCTTTCCCCGTGGATGTAGGTCACTTTGACCGAACCACGTAATTTGCTGTCCCTTTTCTGGTTAATTGAAATGATTGCGTAAATTTTGTTTCCTGAATGCTTGACTAGCTATGGAGTACTGCTATAAATATTTTAGATTTAGCTGGTTCTTCTTGAATGTGTTGCCTTTTTCACTATATGTTAAAGAGAACAGAATGCAAATTTTTGCCATCAGTACCACGATGTAAAAGAGAACTGAATGCTGCGTATGTAAATGCCCCAACAATATTCTGTTGCACCTTATATTTGCAATTTTCCTTCTTATAATACAGATTTTCATTAATTCTTACATTTTGGTACTGATCGATTCTCTTCAAAATAATTACAGTACCATGAGTTTCAGATATGCAGGAAGTCCATGCAATTGATGTGCCGTTGAGGATTTCCGTCCGTACCACTCACTTTGGGACGACAACATAGCTACGGACGACAGTTTTATAGATGCCCAAGGTGGAATCAGGGACAGGACGACTGCAAATTTTCAGATGGGCAGACAACCCGTCAGAGTCAACGTTATCCCAATCTGACAACGTTCCACAGACTTCAATCGTAGCATAATCGGAGCATATGACCTCTGGTTCGAGTGTTTTCAAACCACATAATGTTGCTCAATGATCGATTATCCACGAACTGAACAGTAGTTCCCATGAGATGTTGCATAGTAAATTGAATATTATAATACTATTACTAGTTGTAGCTTCAATATGTATTTTAGTTTTACTTTGAAAGGTGGAACTGCATTTTCTGTGAAACCACCGCATTGTACTATGTTATAATTTGCGTATCGCACAAATTATCTTTAGTTTCGTTAAATGGTTTCACCGTGGCGAGTTGGAGCAATATTTCAAATTGAATGTAATGATGCTGCATTTTAGAAGCCTGTTTGGTGGCAATACAGCAGTGTTTCACTTCTGGCTGTTTGGTGGTAATCAAAATAATTTATAAACTTTAGGGATTTATATATATAGTTTATAATATGTAATCAAAATAATTTATAATTAAATAATTTAAATAATAATTTAATATAATAAATCTCAATTTAAATAATTACATAAATAAATAAATTATAAATTATTTTGATTACAAATTCTAATTTTCCATAATGCATATTAAACATTACAAATTTAAGTTTTATCCTGAAAAATTATAATTTCTAATATGTAAATACAATAATTTTTCCTGGAAAATTATAATTTTCAATCAAAAAAAAATTATTTAGTATAATTTGTCACACTGTACACAACTGTTTCCCAAAACGCACAAACCAAATACCATAACAGCTTATCCAAAACATGGGCAGAATGAACATTTATCCTAAATCACTGTAGTTACAACGCATAAACCAAACAGTATCATACGAACTTATCCAGGATCGACTGCGTATCTAGCAGATTATCCAGATAAGTCAGCTATCGTCGATAGTTCTGGATAAGTTCATAATTGCCTCAAACAGACCCTTATTTATGAATTTTTCAATCTAATTCAAATAAAAATTGAGCTTTATTTAAGCCAAACAAAAGATATGTTCAAGCCTAATGATTTTAAAACTTACATAATTATTATTAAACTTAAATATATTCATGAAGTTTAATCAAATTTGAAATAAACAACTATATATAATTGATGATTTTTATGTTCAATCTAGAAAAAATGATTTTAGTCTATATATATAATTATTTGTTGATTGTTTGATCATACTTATACCTCATGGCTCATATAACATATATAAATTTCATAACTGTTTAACATATTATAAAATGAATACAAGAAGATAGAATAAATTAACAAATAATTAATTAAATCAACATTAAATGATCATTTGACAGAGCTCTTACAAGTTGTTTGATGACAAATTTATTGAATTTTGTGAATTCAAATTTACTAAATCCTACCAACACCAGGATTTAGTAATTCAGGATTTAAGACAACTAAAAAAATGTTTTCAAAAATAAACTAAATTTACTAAATCCATATTTTAAAAGTTGTCAATTTTCCGTCTAGCAAAATTTAAGTTGAATCCAACCTAAACCCATTACCCAATAGTCCCTTATAGAGCTACCTGTTAATCATCAAACAAGAATGTTTATGAAGAAAGAGGAATGATTGGGTCCATGTTTAAGCTTATTCATATATTAAGTTTTTAAAATTTTGTTTGAGCTAGTTCAATTACTAATATAAACAAACATAAATGTGTCTTTTATACTCACAAATGTTGACTTTGTTATAGAGCGCACTAATTTGCTTATAGCCCTAGGAAAGCATTCAAGTTTAAAGAGCTTAGCTATCTTATCCAATGTCATCAACAAAGAAAGGACAGAACAACAACTATTTAAAATGAACTGATTGAAACTCACCGCCATACCTGATGAGCAAATACACGTGCCATAATAATGTCATTATAACGAGAAAGCACTCGAGCAACATCACGAGTCTCCTCTCGTTTTCCCATTTGTATATCATTGGGCCCTAAGTATATGGCATGCCCACCAAGTAAAGAGAACCCAGCCTCAAATGAAACGCGAGTCCTCATAGATGGCTTCGAAAAAATCATCGCCATGGTCTTCCCTTTGAATGGTTGGAATGTTCGATCTCCGGATTTCAACAATGCTTTGACTTCAGTGGCTTTTTGAAGGATCTTCATTATTGTTTCATTGTCAAAATCACTAATATGAATAAAATCCTTCAATCGTATTTTTTCTGCAGAAATTTGGAAACAAAGCTCCAATGTTATATCATACAATTTCTCCCAAGAAAAAACCCAAGTAAGTGCATATATGTGTTATAGTTTCATTGTGCTGAATTGCATTATACTTAAGAAGAAATAACATGGCATTTACATAAAGCCAAACCAAAATGAGCAAATCTAAAACTCTAGCACAAGTGATAAACTTATATTCATTCAAAGAAATTGCATCAAACAATATCCTTTGAAAAAAAAAGACTCCTAAACTCATATCAATTTCATGGAACCCATACATTTTGTTGAGTAGAAACAGTCTGGCAATGTCTAAAAAAGAAATTTTGGCTTTCAAACAACACCAAAAAACTGTATTTCAATCCAAAAACTGCCTATTTTCATTGGGCTTTAACTATGGCACCCTTAAAGCAAATTTACATACAAGACCCAAACAAGCTCATAAAAAACGGACAAAGTACAGGTAACACATTTGGATTGCCGAAATTCAAAAGAAGAAAGACAGAAGAAAGAAAGAGAAAGAAGTAGCCGCATAAGAAACATCAAAATAGCAATTATATGTCGGGAATTGGCACGACAAAGAGCATATGACCTCAAGCAAGTACAACTGACGAGAGAAAGACAGGAAAACCCGACTTGCACGTAACGGAATTTTAAATGACTATAAATTAGTTCCTGCGTTATAGAAAAGCAATGTATTAGAAAGAAACAAACCAGCGACAACAGAATCCCTATTTCTTCAAGGCAAAAACTAGAGAAATGAGATAATATCTGGAAAAGGGGAGAGGACGACGTAACGGAGAACTGAGTAAAGTTGCGACCTCTTTCATGAGAAGATAAAATAGGCGACGCAGTAGAAGCTGAGGACCGGCAAGAAATATGGAACCCGACGCCAACTATTCGCGCGGGCGGCGACGAAATAGAGGCTCGAAAGACTGATCGAAGAGGTCGCCGGAGAAATCGGCCGATAAAGACTGAAGACGACGAAGACAGTGACGCCGACGGAGAGTAGGAACCCAACGGGTAGCCACTGGTTATCGCTGCCGCCATAGCTCTGTGCTCTTCGTTGTGGTTCGGGACGTAGTTTTGAAGTGAATCAGTACGTTCACTACGAATCAGCAGAGAGAGACAGTTTAGGGCAGGGACAAGTTCTTCAGTTTATTTGACGTGTAATTATTTAAATATAAAATTATGTAAATAGATTATGTAAATAGATAACAATGACTCGAGATAGTAGTCTCGCGAGAGTTAAGAGATCAATGGGTGGATGTTGTGGGGCTGGTCTTACTGCTGAGCGGAAATGAATCTGATGTAACTAAATATTTTATTCATGGAGTGTGTTATTAGTGGATCTCAAATGTATCCCAAAAATTACTCAATATTTATTTTTAATGGTCTTTAATGATATTACACTTTAAAATAAAAGTATTTTGCATGTTTTTCATTTCAGGTACAAGAAACTGATTTTTGGAGAAAATGAAACAAAAATGGTGCAATTTGGAGCTCAATCAAGCAAAGAAGAAAATTCTGATCTGTTGCATTTTGATGTCTTTCTATGCTTAATATTCTTCATATTTATTACACATATTTGAATGAAATTACACTTTGAAGAATGGTTATTTTTGTTTTTATTTTGCACGTATAACGCTTGGAGCAAACCGTAGTTGAAACGGAGTCAAGACAGAGCAAACGGGTGTGTATCTGCAGGGTGATACTGTAGCGCCCAAAATAGCGTTGTAGCGCCCAAACTAGAGTTATAGTGCCAGTCAAGACTAGAAACAGGTGCTATAGCGCTGATTCTGGCGCCATAGCACCCGAGACGCTTTTAGACGGCTTTTGGGCAATTTTTGGTCCATTCTGGGATGTTCTAGAAGATTCCAAGCAACTTGCACGCCGCATGGAGTGATTCATTGAATTTAGACACTTGGAAAATGTTTTTAGATGAAGAGATTTGTCTCTTGGAGTAAAGAGATGTCTCTCTTGGAATGAAGAAATGTTTTGTCTCTTTAAAAAGAGGGCCTTGACGCTCTCATGAGAAAGTAATTAAGAAGTAATTTAGGGAGTAATTAGTAGGAGTTTTAGAAGGATTTTAGAGAGATTTTGGCGCGAGTTGATGGAGTGTAGATTTCTACATCTTCTGGAGAAATGGATGAGGGATTTCTAGTGTTATCAGTAAGAAAGTATGAGCAGCGCATGTAAATTTCTCCATTTTCTAGCAGAAGACTTTGCTGGAGAGATTTTTCATCTTTCTTTCGGAGGGAAAAAGCTAAGTATTATGTTCTTCATTATCTTGTAATTTTTGTAAATACTTTCTAGTAGGTTTTCTTTGATTTAAATGAAGTTTTTGTTGTGTTTTACCCATGCTCCGTAAGTAGTTTTCGTTACTCTTTTCTTTTAATATGAAGTAGTAGCATGTGTAGAAAAAAAAATTTTATGATAGATTTATTTTTATTTCCATGCGATGAGTAATATCTCATTTTCTTCATTGACATAACTTAAGTGGCAATAAGTTATGTTAAAATCTTTTGTATGTGAAACTAAGACTCAGGAGAGCGGTGAACTTACAATATGAGTGCACTCACATTGACTGATTGGTTAGTAATAAAGTTTAGGCGGCAATGTAACTTTTAAGGAAATATAATTCAATGATTTGTTCTAATTAGGAGCTTCTAGGTGAGAGATAATTGCATAAACGTAATAAAATGTTAAGCGTACATATACACACGGAAAAGGGTAAGTAGACATTTGTTCCTTGTTGGCACATAATTTATTACTTAATTCTATCAATTCTTTTATTGTTTATGTCATTATCTTCATTTTACTTTTCTCTTGTAATGAAATAGATGCATGTTTAGGAATTTAGATTTTCTTATATATTCTTTTATTTCATTAATTTGATGGTATTTTCACTGGCTATTTATTTTGCAAACTATCCATTTGTAATGTTAAAATCCTTTGAGAAACACAATGACCCATGAGAACTATGATTTCACCCAACTTGTGAATGTCACACTCATCTTACGAGAAGGAAGGCCACAATCTAAGGATAATGCAAATAGATAGAGAGATATGTTTTGATGAGCGTAGAATTGATGTTTCTAGGGTAACAGACTAGATTTTTTTTATCAATTCGGTTTAGAGTTTGGATCTAAGGGTCTCTAATAGGTCCTATAGAGAGGGCACAGTGGGTAATCTGGAAGTGAGAGGTCATAATCTATTCAGCACTACTACAAAAGCTATAACAAATTTTAGATTAGTCAATGTTCTTTACTAACGCAGAAAGGGGGTAAAGAATAGTTTTGCTTCTAGTTGTTACTAACAACATTATATTTTAAGCATTTAATTATTTCACATTATCTAGGTCATTGCACGAGAAGGGCAGTCTTTAACATCTCAAAATTCTCCAAACAAATTTATCCAGATAAGTTATCTTTATATTTAATAATTTCATTTAAGAGTAGTTTTTATAAAAACCACTTTTTATTGACATTCCAAACTAAGACCTCATAGTAGTATAGAATTAGCCTAAGGGATTTCTTACCTCGCTTCTCTGTGGGATCGATATTGGGGTTAGAAAACCCTTTATTACTTAAATGATACGTATACTTGCGTAGTACCCCTGATGTGTAAATCATTTTCTAAATTTTGCAACATTTCGATTTTTTACACTAGCCGCTAAATATAAATTGGGTTAAGATTTTGGCCATCTTTTGGAAACTAAATTACTGCGTAATTGCGAGTCGGGTCAGCCATTAGAATAAAGGCCCTTTGAGTTATGATGTCTTCAGAAACATCACACCTATAAATGTACTTGAAGGAACTTTGTTTTGAACAACGCCTTAGGAGGTGAGGTTTTTTCTACATAGCACTGGATACACCAATACTGGTAATTGATATACAGGCCCTAATATATATATATATATGTTGGTATACAAACATAGATAGATACATACTGATGTTGATATACTGATACATTGATATTCAGAGACTGATGCACTGTACATTAGTACTAGTGGATGATAACTAGTGTCAAATGCATGGTACAATGATACATGGTATGTTGATATACAATTTGATGACATACAACATGATGATATACAATGGGTAGCCAATACATAGTACATGATAATACATAGTTGTGCATGATAAATAGGGATACAATTTTGGATATGAATCTTATGGTGCTCTTTTTAATGGAATATTATAAATGTCTTCGGTTATCTTTATATAACAACATATGATTTTGTATTCTAATTGTTATGGATGCTATGTGATTGATTACAAAAGCCATCTAACTGGGTTTATCCCAGATTAAAAAAAAAGAAGTTAATGAACAAAAGAAAAATACAAAAAAATAAACTAAATAAAACAAAAAAAAATCAAACAAATCAAACAAATCAAACAAAAGAAAAAAAAACAAACAAAATAAACAAAACAAACGAAATAAATAAATCAAAATGAAATTAAAGTAAAACAAATCAAACCATTGAAATGAAAACAAATCAAATAAATAAAATTGAAACAAAATAAAACAGAATTAAAAATTTAACTTCTTTATCTAACTTAGTTTAGGTTAAGTTTTCTCATCTATTACTCTGTCACTTCCCTTTCCCAAAAAAAAATTCTCTTCTGCAAAAAATTATTAGTTCTTTTTTCCGTTTTGGAAAGCTTTAGCTGGTTCCAGTTCTTAGAACTGGATCTCTTTCATACACTATTTTTCACCCTTTTTCCTTAATTATATCGATCCCTTTTTTTAGGATAGGAGTAAGATCACCTTAAATGGAACATGTTTCTTATTCGTCAACTAGTATCAGGTTGGATGTGATCTCCCTAATGTTTCTTCCTGGTCTTGTCCCCTTGTTTCCCTTTGGTTGGTTGTTAGTCCTTTTTGGCCATCTATAAGACCCAAGAAAATATGTATAACTTCTTTTAATTAGTACTTGGGTTAGATTTAAGTCCCTTGGCATTCATTCCCAATGATCTTTTTGTTCACCTCTTGGGTTAGATGTGAGTCTCCTAGCATTCTTTCCCAATGTGATAGTTTTATCTTGAGAGGAGGGTATAAGACTCCCTTGAATGAATTAAGACATCCTCTCCTTGACCAGTGTCAGGTTGGATAAGAGTCTCCTAGTGTTCCTACCTGGTCTAGTCACCCTACTTCCCATTAGGTCTCCTAGTGTTCCTACCTGGTCTAGTCACCCTACTTCCCATTAGGCCAGATGTAAGTCCTTTTCGCCTTCCATAAGCCCTGAGAAAATAAGCATCATTTCCTCGATCAACTCTTAGTTTGGATGTGAGTCCCTTCGCATTCCACCATAATTTGATCTTTTATATTAGCTTTCAAGTTGGGTGTGATTCCTTTAACATTTTTTTATGATATAGTCATCCCTAATGTAAACCCTTTCGGTCTTCTGTAAGCCCTGATAAAATATGTATCCTTTTCTTGATTAGCTCTTAGGTTTGATGTGAGTCTCTTGGCATTCCTTCCTAATCTAATTTTTCTAATTTGGACTTAAGTTGAATGTGAGTATCTTGACATTCCTTCTTCACCTAGTCACCTCTGTTTTTCTTAGGTTAGATGTAAGACTTTTTTGGCCTTCAATAAGCCCTAAGAAAACAATTAACTTCTCCTTGAGAATCAGAATAAGAACACCTTAAATAGAGTAAGGCATTTATTTCTCAGTCAAACATGATAGTAAATATGAATTCCCAAGCTTTTTGATCACCTTGATTAATTTAAAAAATAGATGTAAGGCTAGTTTTAATTGATTTAAGGTTTTTTAATTTCAAAATTAATCAATCATTCTAAGAACTAGAATAAGACCACCTTAAATGGTGCAAGACATCCTTTTCTCAATTAGATTCAGTCGTAAATGTGAGTCCCTGTGCGTTTTACCATGGGTTTGATCATTTGATTATCATTAAGGTAGATGCGATTCCCCGAGCTTTCTGCCTTAAACTAATCATCCTTTTTTCTTCAATTTTTGTGGATTTAGGATGTTTCTTCTTTAAAGGAACTCTTTTCCACAACTCTGATTCAATCAATCTTTCAAGCCTTCCTTCGGCACTCTTTGTATAGGATCCAAAAGAAAATTCTAAAAATTCTAAAATGTTAAAAATGCAAAACAAATCAAAATTCCAAAATCTTGGAAGTTAAAATAAAAAAATATTCAAAATTAAAATTGAGATCAAATTCAAATTAAATATCTAATTCAACTCTTTTGATGGTTAAAGGTTGTGTTACTTGGACATTTCTTTAGATCTTATTGATCATTTAGTCAATGCCAATACATATTGTATATTTGTCTTTTACATCACACCTATTGGGGATACATTTGTCGATCTCATTTTCTTTCCTTTCTCTCTCTAAAATTTAAGGTTTAAACTTAGGATTTTCTAGTGGCTATTCCTCAAGGACTAGTGTAGGACCTATGCAAATTAGAAGTTGAACATTTATTGACTCCTTGTAGTTTTATATGTTTGAGCTTAAATCATAAACTTTTATTTTTGTTGACTGAGGCCAACATATTGAACTTCAAAATATAGCAAAATTTAAAATAACAAAAGAAAAGAAAAATAAAAACTATAAAAAATTTAAATAAATCAATAAAAATTTGAAAATAATACAATAATTAGTTTTACTAATAAAATTTAATAAAAATATATAAAATGAAAAATCAAATAAATGAGATTTTTATACATAAAATTAACCACTTTCCATTCCATATTAAAATTCTTTTTTTAGTTCACTTTAATTAAAAATAATTTTTGAAAAATCCAAAACTTTCATGCAACTGCATAAAATTACTAAAAACATTACCCAATTTTTTATAATCTTTAAAACATAATAATTTCAAAATTAAAAATAAAAACAATAAAAAATTCACCCTCACACACACCCCTCCACTTGGTGGATCTTTCAAATTTTCATCAAATCCTATTGGCAATATTTTTTTGAACCTAAAATTCACCAAGAAAATTGCTTTGATATCATCTTTCCAATTCATCCATTATGAAGCCAATCCTACACCACTTTTGAAGCCATGTTGGAAGACACTTCTAAACCAATTATTGCAAAATTTTGCTTCCCCCAAGCTTTCATCACTCGCTGATTTTTTTCAAGTACCTTTTGGCTTCCCTCCATGCCATTATTAGAATAAAATTTGAATTCCTCCAAGCCATTTGATCCACTCTAGAAGGTTCTTTCAAGAAAGCCTGCACTCTTGATCCAAAATCCCTACACATGTCAATATTCCATTAGCTCAACTTGAAACTTACTCAACTAAAACTTATCCTCTCTAACAGCCCAAGGGTGATGCGAACCAAGTCCAAACCACCTCGAAACTTCCATGGTAAGCCACCCATTTGTTAAGTCCACATGACATTATCTAAATGGAGGCACACCAATGTTGACTTCCATGTGGCATCTTCAAATTGGCTTCGAGAATTCGACCAACCACCTCTCAATCTAAACCAAAGACTTGAGCCACTAAAAACTAGCCCTGCATATTGAAAAAACCTATAAATAAAGGGCTATTTTAGGCTCAACCCATGAATTCCCAATCTACAGGTGAAGCTCTACTATTTTTCTTTCTGATAATCCATTAGCATTGTCGACTCATTTTCCCTTTGTTTCCATTAATCTGAACCCAATTCCACCATAGAAACTCGCAACTCAAAATTAGTACTATACTAAAGAAGTGGCCCAAGATAGTAGCAGTGCAACCCCAAAAAGTTCATAGCAAAAAAGAGTTGGGGAAAGTATATTAGATGATACACTCTTTGACATTGAAACACAAACTTGTCTACCAGTAGATTCTAAGATAGTGTAGGGTGATCCTAATTCTATTTACTATCAGACAAATACTGGTAAATTTATACTTGTGGTAATCAAATTATTCTTATATTTTTAATATAAAATTTCCTTCTATACAACGGCACCAAAAATTTGATTCCAATGTAAATAAAAATGCAACAGTGATATCTAAATACAAGGATTCTATGTAAGCATATGTATTGTTATCAAGTAATATTTGACTTTCTGATTAAGCCCCGAAATATCGATCCCACGAGGAAAATCTTGGATATTTAAAAGATAAAAAGGTTTTTAGATCACAAATTCTAATTAGAAAAAGATACTTAAACAGTTTCAAATAACATAACACTTTAAAATTCAATTATTTTTGGTAATTTCTTAAATTGTGAAATAAAGTAAACAATTTACTAACTATAACGAGATTTTTGTAAGATTAAAGAAGTATAGATGAAAATATCTTTTTCCTTAACATAAATAAGTCATAAGTACAAGAATTCTGTTGTGGAAGTATTTAAAATGTACTGTGTCAAATAGGAGCAATTTTATTCTTTACCCTTACTAGAGATGTTATAAAGAACATTGGCTAGTTTGAAGTTTGAATAGTTTTGAAGACGGGTTAGGTATGGAAAATACCAGCTCTCACTCTAGAGTTCCCTCATTTCTTTCCACCTGGAGGCTAACATCTTACATCAGAACTTAAAATAATAAACCAAATTAGGGGCTTTAGTCTGTCACCCTAAAGTCTCTAATTCTCACCCATCAAACTATATTCCCTCATTTATTTGCACAAAATTATATGAATTACATTCTCAACCCTATAATCTCATGTGATTTCTACCTATTGTTGATTAAGACAATACCTTCTAGGACCTACATATTCTCCCAACAAATGTTAACATCTTAATTTGCCAATCTAGAAGTAAATGAGGTGCAAGGATTAAAACAATCACAAATTCTTCCAACATTAAAGATCAATACTTCTACAAATTTTATACAGCACTTAGTTACTTTTCATTTTAAGGAAAAAGATAAAGAAGACTACTTAGAATCCATGGAGAAAACTCAATAACAAGTAGTTTCAAAATTAAAAACCATGTAGAAAACATAAGAAGACTTAATTAAAATCAAATGAAGTACAAAGATAAAAACTTATATCAAGTTCATTTTCACCAAACTATTGAAGTTCATTTGAATCTCTTCCTTTCTCTTATAAGATTCCCTTGGACTAGTCGCCCAACCCAAGAGGGTTTAATGCTCTCTATAATAATGGATTTCTACTTAGGAATCCCTACTCACCTTTTCTTTCACTTGGAATGAAAAAAAGAATGAAGGAACCCTAAGTAAGAATCCTACAACTTCTGACTTTAACTACTCTCTAAAACTCTCTAAAAGAACACACAACAATTACTCTAATAAGGACTCTCTTCTCTCTTTCAAGTCTTTGCTTTTAAAATTTCTCAAAAGGTTCCTTGGTGCCTCTTCAATATGTGTCCATATTCAATGAATCTACCCAAGAGATGAATCCTTTCAAGTGAAATTTGAATGTCTTTTGACGCCCTTGATCAGTTATCCATGTTTGTACCAAAGGATGCATCAAACAACTCTTCAAAATTGGTAAAAAAATTATTAAAATTCCAAAGTAACTATTTGGCACTTAAACACAGGTTTTTGGCGCTTAGGCACCCGATCTAGGCACTTAGGCGCCTGATGCACCAAAAATATATTTTATTTTTCATATGCACTTTGTACTTTTTTCGGTGATATTGCACTTTAAAGGAATGTATTTTTCATATTTTGCTGCAGGTATGATGATTTTAGGCAATGGAGTAAAGAGAAGAAAAAATGAACGAATTTGGAGCAAAAAAGGCAAAAACCAGAAATTTGAAATTCTAGCACCGATGACGCCCAAATAGGTGATGACGGTGCATTTTCTAGAGAGTTCAGAATTAAATCACGCGATGGGCGCCGACGGCACCCAATGTCGGTGAAGGCCAAATTCAATGTATTTGGACCACTTTTGAAGGGATTCTTGAGGCAACTCTTGGGAAATTTATTCATAGACTATTTTAACTTGTTTTGGACGCTAGAATTAGTTATATGGTGTGTGGTGTGTGTTAATGTAAGCGAAGTAAAGTGTGTGTGATTCGAGAGGAAGTTTTTAGAGAGAGTTTAGAGTCTAGGATTTGGTGTTTAGTGTTGTTTTGCATGGGATTCTTCTTAAAAGAGTTGTAGGATGAGAGGGAAAGTGAGAGATTGCTTACTATTCCAAGAGAGAATTCTGTATTGTTGTGAAGAGCGAAGGAGATTCAAAAGAACTTAAAGGGATTTTCTTGGGGAAGAAATTAAGATAAGTTGTATTTACTTCTTATTGTTTATATGACTTTGCTTTTATATATAAAATCTTTGTATTTTTGTATCTTCCTCATGAACTCTGAGTAGATTTCTTTATCTTTCTCCTTGCAATGATAAATGGTGAAGTGATGGTTTAGATTGGATGTGTCATATGAAAGATAAGAAATTGTGATGATTTTTCACTTAATTCTTCATTTACTTTTTGATCTGGCCAATTGAATTGTTAAAATATGTTGTGAAACATACAATCCGAAAGGGCTATGCTTTCTACAACAAAAGTGGAGATTACATTCAATGTGCATGAATGCGTGATGTAGTTCGTGGGGGTTGGAGGCAAATAAATAGGGAAATATGATTTGTTAGACGAGATTTTAGGGTGACTGACTAAAATCCCCAATTTTGTCCTAGTATTTGGAAACTAAAGCGAGTGTTAGCCTTCAGGCGAAAGGAAGTGTGAGCTATGGAGTGAGAGCCAGTATCCTCCCAGCCTAAACAAGGATTTAGGGACTAAACATAGGATTAGCCAATGTTCTCTATAGCACTCAGAAGTGGGTAAAGAATAGGTATGCTCCTATTTGGCACAATATAATAATTATACTAATCTATATCTTTCACTTAGCATAATATCATTATAAGGGGGAGAACTCTTTCTCTAAACTTGAGCCTTGCATTACAAAACTTATTGAAGTAGTATTTAACTTTAATTTAAAGTATAAAATCGTGATTTTAAAATCTCTAGCATTGTTAAATGTTAGCGTCTTAGTATTTTGCATTGCCAATCAAATATTGGATTTATGTGATACACTTTAAGGTTTGCTTCCTCCCTATAGGATTGATAACCAGGATTCCGCTAGAGCCATGAATTACTTGAACGATATGTATACTTGCGTATAAATTGGCTGATATCTTATTAAACTAATTATATTTGTAAATGAACTGAAATTATTTTAAAATTTTATTCCTTAGTAGCAGCAGCTCGCATCAAGTTTTTGGCACCGTTGCCGGGGCGGTAATAGTAAATTTAGTAGTAATAGAAACCTTTATTCTTTAATTTGTATTTGTGTATGCGTAGTTTTGGATCTGAAGGTTTAGTGTCTTATAATTTGGAGTTAGAACGCACTATTATAAAAACTTGAAAGCAACAAGAAGTATTTGAAAATTTAAGCAAAATGGTGAACCATGTCAATAATTTAAAACATGAAAATGAACATCAACCTAGACCTTTAAGAGATTATGTTAACCCTACAACAGATGAAATTCAATTAACTTTTCAAAATCCTGATTTAGCTGCTAATTCATTTGAGCTTAAACCTGCTATTATCTAACTGGTACAAAATAATCAATTTGGTGGAACACCGAATAAAGATCCTAACTTACAGCTTTCTAACTTTTTAGAATTGTGTGCTACATTTAAATATGACGAAGTGTCGAATGACGTTGTCAGACTTAAACTTTTTCCTTTTTCATTAAGGGATAAAGCTAAGGCATGGTTAAATTCGTTAGCACCTGGATCTATCAGAACTTGGGGAGAACTATCACAAAAATTTTTATCAAAATATTTCCCTCCATAAAAAACTGCTAAGCTTAGAAACAATATTACATCTTTTTGTCAGTTTGAAGGGGAATCAATATATGAAGCTTGGGAAAGATTTAAAGATCTCATTACGAAGTGTCCACATAATGCTTTACTAGATTGGTTAATAATTCAAACATTTTATAATAGATTAGTGGGATCTCTTAGATCGATTATGGATGCTGGTGTTGGTGGATCGTTAATGTCAAAACCCTTTGATGAGGCATATTCTTTAATTGAAGAGATGAATACTAATAACTTTTAATGGCCTCTGAGCGGGTAAATCCAAAAAAAATCAGCTAGTATTCATGATTCTGATGCAATATCTACGTTGGCTTCTCAAATTGTTGTGATTTCAAAGAAAATAGATCAATTCAGAATGAACTATTCTGAAACGCCTCAGGGGTTAGAGGAAAATTTATTGGGACAAATAGTAGATTCTTAATCATCTTATGTGACTTTTAATGCTATAAATAATAGACCCAACAATCCTTTTTCTAATTATTATAATCTTGGTTGGAAAAACCACCCAAACTTAAACTGGAATAATAACACTGTTACTGTTAATCCGCAGTGGGGATACAATTCTGTAAACCCATTGGGAAATTCAAACAACTAGGGGAACACTAGTTATAGACCTTCTTACCCTCTAAGTTTCAATGGTAACCCGTAATTTAAGGAAAAAAAGTTGTCTATGGAAGAATTGATATTAAATATGGGTAATCAATTACAAAGTCAAGTGAATCAATTACAAATTCAGGGAGCTGCTATTAAAAATATTGAAAATCAATTAGGACATATTGCTACTGCACTTAGTAATAGACCTTCAGGAACTTTCCCTAGTAATGTTGAGATTAACCCAAAGGATCAAAATAAAGAACAGATTAAGGCTATACAATTAAGAAGTGGAAAAGAATTGGAATCAAGAGTGCAAAAAGATGTTGAAGTTGAAAAAGAGAAGGTGGAAACTGAAAAAGTAATGATAATATACATCCCAATTTAGAATATTTGCTTAAAATGATAAAATTACCGTTGAAAGACCACCACCTCAATTTCCTCAAAGATTGAACCAACAAAAGAGAGATAAACAATTCTCAAAATTCTTAGAAATCCTTAAAAAATTAACTATAAATATCCCTTTTGTTGAAGACTTAGAACAAATGCCCAATTATGTGAAGTTTATGAAAGATATATTAAATAAGAAAATGAAGTTTATAGATAATGAGACTGTTGCACTCAGTGAAGAGTGTATCTTAATTATTCAGAAAAATCTTCCTGAAAAACTTAATGATCCTGTAGCTTCACTATACCTTGTGCTATTGGTGAAAATTTCTTTGGAAGAGCCTTATCTTATTTGGGGGCCAGCATTAATCTCATACCTCTATCAACTTTTAAAAGGTTGGGAATAGGAGAAATTTCTCTTTCTTCAGTAACTTTTCAGTTAGTTGATCCTTAAGGAGTTGTTGAAGATGTTTTAGTGAAGGTTGATAAATTTATCTTCCCTATAGATTCTATTATTTTAGATATGAAGGAAGATATAGAAATTCCTATAATTTTGGGAAGACCATTCCTTGCTACTGGAAGAGCTATGATAGATGTTCGAATATGAGAGTTAACTATAAGAGTTACTGATCAGAGGTGACATTCACTATATTAAAAGCTATGAAGTATCCAACAACATAAAGAGATAATGAATATTTCATAATGAAAATATGTTGTTATCTAAGAAATGAGCATTTTAAGGAGAAATATGAAGAGAAACTTGAGAAAGAAAATTTAAAATGTGAGGATGAAGAAGAAATGGAAAAAAATATGTTTAAATAGATAGTACAGAACTGGATTATGTTCAACAAAAATTTTAAGATGTTGGATATTACAGAAAATGATAATAAAATTTTAATTCCATCTATCATAAAACCTCCTGAACTTGAGATGAAAGTACTTCCAAACCATTTGAAGTATGTGTTCTTAGGAAAATTATTTACATTACCAGTTATTATATCCTCAAATTTAAATGATTTACAAGAGCAAAAATTACTAGATACATTGAAAAGATATAAAAAAAGATTTTGGTTGGACGTTAGCTAATATTAAATTAATCATTCCTTCGATCTGTATGCATAGAATTTTATTGGATGAACAACATAAACCTAAAGCTGATCCTCAAAGGAGATTAAATCCATTGATGAAGGAAATAGTAAAAAAGGAAAATTTGAAATGGTTGGATGCTGGAATTATATATCCTATTTCAGATAGTGTGTGGGTATGTTCTATCCATTGTGTTCCTAAGAAAGGAGGAGTGACAGTGTAGACTAATGAAAGAAATGAATTAATAACCATGAGACAAGTCACTGGTTGGTGAATTTGTATTGATTATAGAAAATTAAATGATGCCACTACGAAATATCAATTTCCTTTACCTTTTCTAGATCAAATGTTGGCAAGCTTGCTGGGCATAAAGATTTTTGCTTTTTAGATTGATATACTGGCTATCATCAAATACCAATTTCTCCCGAGGATTAAGGAAAGACAACTTTCACTAGTCCTTATGGAACCTTTGCTTTTCAATGAATGTCTTTTGGATTATGTAACATACCAACAACATTTGAAAGATGATGATGTCAGTTTTTAGTAATATGATCGATAATGGAATATAAGTTTTTTTGGATGAATTTTCTGTATTTTGAACTTCATTTGACGCTTACTTAAATAATTTTGAAAAAGTTTGGGAGTTATGTGAAAAAACAAATTTAGTTCTAAATTGGGAGAAATGTATATTTATGGTTGTAGGAGGAGTCGTGCTTGGGCATAAAATTTCTGAATATGACATGGAAGTAGACCCTGAAAAGATTCAAATCATGACTACCACCTCTAACCACTATGAGAGGGGTGAGCAGTTTTTAGGACATGCTGGGTTCTACATGCGTTATATTAAAGATTTTTCAAAAATTACCAAGCCTCTGTGCCAACTTTTAGAAAAAGATAAGAAATTTGATTTTAATGAAGAATGAATTATTGAATGAAAAATTAATCAGTGCCCCTATAATAGTTTCACCTGATTGGGAGAAACCACTTAAACTTATGTGTGATGACAGTGATTATGCAATTGGAGCTATTTTAAGGCAAATGTATGATAAAATTTTCAAAGTTATATACTATGTGTTGACCTCACTTTTGTGAGGATCATTTCAAAGTCAACTTGAAATATGAAATATACCAATATTCACTTCCTAAATCTTACTGATGGACACTAAACCATAATGACTAGGGTAAATCCCTAATAAAACCTTCTTAACTTAAATTTTAATAACATTCTTAAATGATCAAATCAGTAATGAAAAACCCAGATCTGATCAATTATTGACCTAACTGGTCAAAATTTGACCCAAAAAGTCAATTTTGGTCAAAATTGTCGATCCTTGACCCAATGACCAACCCATTGACCCAATAGGCCAACTTTTAACCAAAAAGTCAATTGAGGTCAAAATGGTCAATCCTTGACCCAATGACCAACTCATTGACTCAATATGTCAACTTTTGACCAAAAAGTCAATTGTGGTCAAAATGGTCAATCCTTGATCCAATGACCAACCCATTGTCCAATAGATCAACCTTTGACCAAAAAGTCAATTGTGGTTAAAATGGTCAATCATTAACCCAATGACTAACCCATTGACCCAATAGGTCAACATTTGACCAAAAAGTTAATTTTGGTTAAAATGCTCAATCCTTGATCCAATGACCAATTCATTGACCCAATAGGTCAATCTTTGACAAAAAAGTCAATTCTAGTTAAAATGGTCAATTTATGACTCAATAACCAACCCATTGACCCAATAGGTCAGCCTTTGACAAAAAAGTCAATTTTGGTCAAAATTGTCAATTTCTGACCCAATGACCACCCCATTAACTCAATAGGTCAACCTTTGACCAAAAAGTCAACTTTGGTCAAAATGATCAATTTCTGACCCAATGACCAACCCATTGACCCAATAGGTCAATCTTTGACCAAAAAGTCAATTTTGGTCAAAATGGTCAATTCCTTGACCCAATGATCAACCCATTAACCCAATAGGTGAACCTTTGACCAAAAAGTCAACTTTGGTAAAAAAGATCAATTCCTGATCCAATGACCACCCTACTGACCCAAATGGTCAACTTTTGACCTAAAAAGTCAAAATTGGCCAAAATCATCAACTTAAGACCTAAAAACCACCACATTGACCTCATTGGTCACCTCATGACCTAAAAGGAAAAAAATAGGTCAAAAAGGGTCAACCCATGACCTCATGACCACAAAAATTGATTTCAAGGTCAGACATTGACCTAATCAACTTGATATTGGTCAAAGTGACCAAAAATAAATCCAAAAGTCACTACATTGGTCCTTGGATTGATCTAAACCCTAAAGTTGGTTAACATGGCCAAATAATACTCCTAATGACAAAACCCTTGGACTTTATGACCAATGAAACCATAGCAAGGTCAGAAAAGTCAAAATGGGTCACCTTTAGACCAAAATGGGTCAACTTTGGTCAACCCTAGTCAACATTTATCAAATTTGGTCAAAATACCCAATTTTGAACTAAAAATGATAAAAACTAATTCAAAAAAAGTATTTTCATTAAGTTTTTGGCTAATAATATAATTTCCAATATTTTTAATTAATGACATAATTAATTAAAAAAATGAAAATACAATTAAAAAGCCATAAAATGACATTTTGATACATGACATCATATGTGACATAAAATACCATGATTTATTTTTGAAATCAAAATTAAATTATGGGGGGTCATTAATGAGTCACCTATGACTCATTAAACCCATTATAACACAAAATAAAACATGGAAAACCCATTATCCATCATGGTTAGCCATGGTTTAAACTTAATCATGACATTTTTTGAAGTGGCATGATCCCTTCAATCCAATGCATGATTCATCCATTTGCATGGAGTGAGGTGGCGGACCATCCCAATGGCTTATCACACACCTCCTAGGCCACTCAATAGGAAGAGAACAAAGTTTGAGCTACCCCTTCATCATGGTTAAAACACATGATTACTAAACCATGTAAGGGGATGAGTAAGAAGCTAAGGTTGCATTCTCTCCTCATGCCCATTAAATGAGCTAATAAATTCATGTGAGGAAGGTAAATTCAGTTAGCCTTCACTGATTTTATCCACCTCATACAAGGACCAATGGAAGCAAGCCAAGTTTTGAGTTAAATCCTCACCATATTTGGGACTCCACATGGGTTAATCTTAAAAAATGAATTGAGCTTAGCCAAAATTTTATCTCCAATGCATTAATGAGGAAGTTAATAACTTCCCCAAGTAAATTCTAGCCAGCCCAAGCTCCTCCCATAGCCATCCATGGCTATATAAGGACCTAACCCGAGAAGCCTAAGGGAGAGGAAACCAACATAGGAAGTAGCAAAACACTGCATAATTCCCTTAGCCCTAAACAACAAAAATTTTCCCTAGGACCTAAGCAATTGATCCCTCATAAAATCAAGCCATGAAATCCACCAAATCTCCTCAATTTGGCAAAATCGAGAATACCCAAAACAGAACATTTTGGGAATGTGAAACCAAACACCTCAAATCTTCAAAATAACCATCCTAAATCCATTTAGGGACTGTGTGATGAGAAGCCCAATGAAAATTGGCCATCCCCATAGCCTCTACGCCATCAATTGACCACACCCATTCAAGTCGAGCTCCTCTTGATTGAAGTCATACAAATACTCAATTTGACATCAAATTGGCTTGGGGGAAACTCTTCTTAGAACCACACTAAGCTTCTAAACCGATCAAATCAAGCTCAAATTGACTGTGGCCAAGGTATGGATTGTTAGCCCTAATGGCGTTCGGGGTCCACACTTGGTGAAACCAATCGATTCAAAACCTATACATCAACGTATGGATAGGTTCGTCGTCTCAAGTCAAATTTAAAGAAACAAATTTCACTCGATTTCATCAAGAATTGAGTGAGATCTTAGTCTTAGATCATGGAAGATCTGCGAGATCAGAGGAGATGAACAGGATGAACGGATGTCGTCTGTTTCCATGTTTTGGAAATGGATGGCTGTGATTAAATCCTGTTGTCTTTACTGATTGGATCCCTGCACAAGATCTATCGCGTTTCGACCCGTACGAGGACACGCGGTGGCTTAGGATTTATCTGGATTTAATAAAATCCAGATAAACCTTAAAAACTTCAAAATTACATATCTTGACATAGAAAATTCATAAAAATATGAAAAAATACCTTTAAACTCAGCATGAAGAGGAGAAAATTATGAGACTAAAATCATAATTTTATTCTCTGTTTAATTTTTAAATAATTAAATACTCTCTTGAGCATTTTAATTATTAAAAATTATTTACAAAACAAAAAAAATCTAAAACTTTAGGAGTATTATCTCTAGGCCCTTAGGAAAATCCCCTGATTTTTCCTAGGCTAGGAAAATCCTCTAAGACATCATTTCCTAATATTCAAGACACTTTATTATTATTTTAAATAATAATTATAAAAATGAAAATTAAGGAAAATAAAATTGGAAAATAGTTAGAAAATTTAAGGTGATAGAAAATAACCTTAAAATGACAATTCTTAAGCCATTAAACAATTTTAAATGACATTTTTAAAATTAGGGATAAAATTTATTATAAATTAATAACTTAAAACCCAAAAAATCCTATTTTCACTAAACATAGCCTATTCAACAATAGACTAAGTCAAACTTGAGTCTAACCCACAATAGACTCAAGACCAACTTCAATTAAGTCTAAAACATAAAATTAGACCTAATTAAAACCTGAATTGCATTAATTTTAACATAAAATTAACACTTTAATTAAGTTTAAGGACATATTAAACTTAATTAACCTAATTAAACCTTAATGACATTAGGTTTAATCCAAAATCAAACTTTAATTAAGTTTAAGGACATATTAAACTTAATTAACCCATTAAACCTTAATTACATTAGGTTTAATATAAAATTAAAACTTTAATTAAGTTTAAGAACAAATTAAAGTTAACTAACCTTATTAAACCTTAATGACATTATGTTTAATCCAAAATCAGATTTTAATTAAGTTTAAGGACATATTAAAATTAATTAACCTATTAGACCTTAATTACATTAGGTTTAATATAAAAACAAACTCTATATAGGTTTAACCCATATTAAACCTAATTAATCAACTTAAACCTTATTTACATTAGGTTTAAGTAACTATTAAACCCTAGTTAGGTTTAACCCATATGAAACCTAATTAATCAACTTAAACCTTACTTACATTAGGTCTAAGTAATTATTAAACAATAAATAAGGCTAACACAGTAGACTTAATTAAACTATTAAAACTTAACTAACTAAGGTTTAATCAAACTTAAACCATAACTAAGTCGAACACATTAGACTTAATTAAACTATTAAACCTTAACCAACTAAGATTTAATCAAACTTAAACCATAATTATGTCTAACATATTAGACTTAATAAGACTATTAAACCTTAACCAACTAAGGTTTAATCAAACTTAAACCATAATTAAGTCTAACACATTAGATTTAATTAAACTATTAAACCTTTACCAACTAATGTTTAATCAAACTTAAATCATAATTAAGTCTAACACATTAGACTTAATTAAACTATTAAACCTTAATTAACTAAGGTATAATCAAAATTAAACCATAATTAAGTCTAACACATTAAACTTAATTAAACTATTAAGCCTTAACTAACTAAGATTTAATCAAACTTAAACCATAATTAAGTCTAACACATTAGACTTAATTAAAATATTAAACCTTAACCAACTAAGGTTTAATCAAACTTAAACCATAATTAAGTTTAACACATTAGACTTATGGTGGCGATGAGAATTTGATAATCGTCTCGTCTCGGCGGATGGGTGGGGTCATGTCATCGCCATCCAATGTCAATGTCAAGGAGTCGCCATCTAATATTAGCCTAGTTTTATTCATATAAATCCTACGAAGGATTTAGAGAATTTTTAGGACTAATAGTAGAAAAGGATGTTTATGATAATTCTTATATGAGGATATTCTAGGATAACATATTCTAGAATTTTCATATTAAGAAAATCATGGTAAACCAGAGATTTCTATTTCGGGTTCTTTGAGATCTCCTATTGAGGTAAGCCTCTATAGTTAATTACATCTTAAATAATTTTCAATTGTTTAAGAAAACTTATGATTAATGTTAATCATTTGTTTTCTAAGAATTCATTTTAAGGAGAGAAGTACCCACTATCACTCCCGAATGTTGTTATATCATGTTATTGAATATTTTAGGTATTATGTCTAACCTAAAGGTTCTGGTTTTGTTGTCAATGTTGTTGATTTGTTGAAATATTTCAGGTTATATGTCTAACCTAAAAGTTTTGATTTTGTTTTTGTTGTTAAAAGTTTCAGGT
Organism: Papilionanthe hookeriana x Papilionanthe teres; assembly: GCA_022702705.1. Taxonomy (NCBI): domain Eukaryota; kingdom Viridiplantae; phylum Streptophyta; class Magnoliopsida; order Asparagales; family Orchidaceae; genus Papilionanthe; species Papilionanthe hookeriana x Papilionanthe teres. The sequence goes on along the minus strand of CM040424.1, from coordinate 23,454,011 downwards.
TATATGTCTAACCTAAAAGTTTTAGTTTTGTTTTTGTTGTCAAAAGTTTCAGGTTATATGTCTAACCTAAAACTTTTGGTTTTGTTTTTGTGTTGTTCTCCTAGAATGTCGTCCTGCAAAACAGAGTTAGTACATCCTATAACATGTAAAGAAAATCTAAGCGAGATTTCTTGTTTTCATCCTGCAAAGAAAATATTGTCAAAATCATCACAGAATATTTGGATATGTCTTGGATGTCAGTTTATGTAGAATTATTTTGAAATGTCAATTTTTTTTGTTGATTATGTCAATATTGAATTTATTAACTTGAGTTCATGTCTGTATGAACTCTAAGTTAAAAAGGTTTGGAATTAGATTCAATAATGATTGAATTAAACTTGGGTTCATGTCTGGTTGAAACTAAGTTAGACTCAATGTTGATTGGCTCGTGTTTGTCTGAATTAAAAAAGATTTGAAATTAGATTCAATATTGATTGAATTAACTTGGGTTCATGTCTGGTTGAACCTAAGTTAGATTCAATGTTGATTGAATTCATTTAACTTGAGTTCATATCTGTTTGAATTCAAGTTAAAAGATTGGATTCAATATTGATTGAATTGACTTGGGTTTATGTCTTGGTTGAACCTAAGTTAGATTCAATGTTGATTGAATCTATTTAACTTGAGTTCGTGCCTATTTGAACTTAAGTTAAAAGGTTTGAAATTAGATTCAATATTGATTGAATTGACTTGGGTTCATGTCTGGTTGAACCTAAGTTAGATTCAATGTTGATTGAATATATTTAACTCGAGTTCATGTCTGTTTGAACTTAAGTTAAAAGGTTTGAAATTAGATTCAATATTGATTGAATTAATCTTGGGTTCATGTTTGGTTGAGCCTAAGTTAGATTCAATGTTGATTGAATCTATTTAACCTGAGTTCATGTTTATCTGAATTCAAGTTAAAAGGTTTGATTTAAAATAGATTTAATTAAGTTTTAAGTCTTGTTTAAATAGGACTTAAAGGTTAATCAAGTCTAATAAATTAGACTCGATTAGATTTACGAGACCATATAAGTCTCTTTTAGATAAGACTTAAGTTTTAATTAAGTCTATTTAAAGTTAGACCTAGACTTAGGATTGAACTTAAGCCGGGTTTTAGTTTAGATTCAAGTAAGATTGAACCTAAGGCTTAGATTAGATTTAGGTTTATATCGTATTAAACCTAAGTATGGTTTGACTTAAGTCTAATATGGGTTAGACTTAAGTTAGGTTTTTGGGTTAGATTAGGTTCAATGTGGGTTGAACCTAAGGTTTAGGTTAACTTGAGTTCAAGTTAGGTTGGACTCAAGTTAGGTTAAGTTTAGGTTAGGTTCAATGTGGGTTGAACCTAAGGTTTAGGTTAACTTGAGTTCAAGTTATGTTGGACTCAAGTTAGGTTAGGTTTAGGTTAGGTTCAATGTGGGTTGAACCTGAGGTTTAGGTTAACTTGAGTTCGAGTTAGGTTGGACTCAGAGTTAGATTAGGCTTAGGTTAGGTTCGATGTGGGTTGAACCTGAGGTTTAGGTTAACTTGAGTTCGAGTTAGGTTGGACTCAAGTTAGGTTAGGCTTAGGTTAGGTTCAATGTGGGTTGAACCTAAAGTTTAGGTTAACTTGAGTTCAAGTTAGGTTGGACTCAAGTTAGGTTAGGCTTAGGTTAGGTTCAATGTGGGTTGAGTTAGGTTGGACTCAAGTTAGGTTAGGTTTAGGTTAGGTTCAATGTGGGTTGAACCTAAAGTTTAGGTTAACTTGAGTTCAAGTTAGGTTGGACTCAAGTTAGGTTAGGTTTAGGTTATGTTGGACTTGGAATAAAAGGTTGAACTTGTGTCTGATTAAACCTTAGTTGATTAAGGTTTAATAATTAATTAAGTCTAATGTAGTAGACTTAATTAAGATTTGTGTTTGATTAAACCTTAGTTAGTTAAGGTCTGATGGTTCAATTAGGTCTAATGGTTTAGACCTAATTAGGGTTTAAGTTTGATTAAACCTTAGTTAGTCAAGGTCTAATAGTTTAATTAGGTCTAATGGTTTAGACCTAATTAGGGTTTAAGATTGATTAAACCTTAGTTAGTGAAGGTCTAATAGTTTAATTAGGTCTAATGGTTTAGACCTAATTAGGGTTTAAGTTTGGTTAAACCTTAGTTAGTTAAGGTCTAATAGTTTAATTAGGTCTAATGGTTTAGACCTAATTAGGGTTTAAGTTTGATTAAACCTTAGTTAGTTAAGGTCTAATAGTTTAATTAGGTCTAATGGTTTAGACCTAATTAGGGTTTAAGTTTGATTAAACCTTAGTTAGTTAAGGTCTAATAGTTTAATTAGGTCTAATGGTTTAGACCTAATTAGGGTTTAAGTTTGATTAAACCTTAGTTAGTTAAGGTCTAATAGTTTAATTAGGTATAATGGTTTAGACCTAATAAGGGTTTAAGTTTGATTAAACCTTAGTTAGTTAAGGTCTAATGGTTTAATTAGGTCTAATGATTTAGACCTAATTACAGTTTAAGTCTTATTAAACCTTAGTTAGTTAAGGTCTAATGATTTAATTAGTGTCAATGGTTTAGACTAATTAGGGTTTAAGTTTGATTAAACCTTAGTTAGTTAAGATCTAATAGTTTAATTAGGTCTAATGGGTTAGACCTAATTAGGGTTTAGGTTTGTTTTAAACCTAATGTGTGAGAAGGTTAATTAAATTTAAACTTAATTAAAGGTTTGGTTTTGATTAATTAAGTTTAATATGTTCTTAAACTTAATTAAAAGGTTTTGATTTTGTATTAAACCTAATTTAAGTAAGGTTTAATGGGTTAATTAAGTTTAATATGTCTTTAAAATTAATTAAAGATTTGATTTTTATATTAAACCTAGTTTAGGTAAGGTTTAATGGGTTAATTAAGTTTAATATGTCCTTAAACTTAATTAAAGGTTTGATTTTATATTAAACCTAATTTAGGTAAGGTTTAATGGGTTAATTAAGTTTAATATGTCTTTAAACATAATTAAAGATTTAGATTTTATATTAAACCTAATTTAGGTAAGGTTTAATGGGTTAATTAAGTTTAATTTGTTTTTAAACTTAATTAAGATTTGATTTTTATATTAAACCTAATTTAAGTAAGGTTTAATGGGTTAATTAAGTTTATTATGTCTTTAAACTTAATTAAAATTTGATTTTTATATTAAATCTAATGTAAGTAAGGTTTAATGAATTAATTAAGTTTATTATGTCTTTAAACTTAATTAAAAGGATTAATTTTGATTAATTAAGTTTAAAATGTCTTTAAACTTAATTAAGATTTAATTTTTATATTAAACCTAATCTAAGTAAGGTTTAATGAATTAATTAAGTTTATTATGTCTTTAAACTTAATTAAAAGGATTAATTTTGATTAATTAAGTTTAATATGTCTTTAAACTTAATTAAGATTTAATTTTTATATTAAACCTAATTTAAGTATGGTTTAATGAATTAATTAAGTTTATTATGTCTTTAAACTTAATTAAAAGGATTAATTTTGATTAATTAAGTTTAATATGTCTTTAAACTTAATTAAGATTTAATTTTATATTAAACCTGATTTAAGTAAGGTTTAATGAATTAATTAAGTTTATTATGTCTTTAAACTTAATTAAAAGGATTAATTTTGATTAATTAAGTTTAATATGTCTTTAAACTTAATTAAGATTTAATTTTTATATTAAACCTAATTTAAGTAAGGTTTAATGAATTAATTAAGTTTATTATGTCTTTAAACTTAATTAAAAGGATTAATTTTGATTAATTAAGTTTAATATGTCTTTAAACTTAATTAAGATTTAATTTTTATATTAAACCTAATTTAAGTAAGGTTTAATGAATTAATTAAGTTTATTATGTCTTTAAACTTAATTAAAAGGATTAATTTTGATTAATTAAGCTTAATATGTCTTTAAACTTAATTAAGATTTAATTTTTATATTAAACCTAATTTAAGTAAGGTTTAATGAATTAATTAAGTTTATTATGTCTTTAAACTTAATTAAAAGGATTAATTTTGATTAATTAAGTTTAATATGTCTTTAAACTTAATTAAAATTTTATTTTTATATTAAACCTAATTTAAGTAAGGTTTAATGAATTAATTAAGTTTATTATGTCTTTAAACTTAATTAAAAGGATTAATTTTGATTAATAAAGTTTAATATGTCTTTAAACTTAATTAAGATTTAATTTTTATATTAAACCTAATTTAAGTAAGGTTTAATGAATTAATTAAGTTTATTATGTCTTTAAACTTAATTAAAAGGATTAATTTTGATTAATTAAGTTTAATATGTCTTTAAACTTAATTATGATTTAATTTTTATATTAAACCTAATTTAAGTAAGGTTTAATGAATTAATTAAGTTTATTATGTCTTTAAACTTAATTAAAAGGATTAATTTTGATTAATTAAGTTTAATATGTCTTTAAACTTAATTAAGATTTAATTTTTATATTAAACCTAATTTAAGTAAGGTTTAATGGGTTTAAATATTATTTTAAATTTAGTTAAGTCCAATTTGGTCATTTTAGACTTAAGTGAAGTTTCTCATTAGTCTATTATAGACTAGAACCATTTTCAAACTTTGATTGTTGGTGAAAATAGGTTAAATTTATAAAGGGTTATTTTTAGGATTAAAATTATTTAATTAATAAAGGATTTTAACCCTAAATTTCAAAATACCATTCAAAAGGATTTCTATGACTTAGAAATAATTTTCTTAGGGTTATTGTCTGTTACCCTATCATTTCTAGCCATTTGCATTTTTTATTTTCCTTAATTTTCAATTTTTATAATTATTTTTTGAAATAATTGTAAAGAAACTTGAAAATTAAAGAAAAGTATCTTAGGCATGTTTTCTGTCCTTGGAAAAATTATGGAAGGTCCCTAAGAATATAAAGATAAACGCCTCCAAGTTTCATAATTTTTTGATTTATAAATAATTTTTAATAATTAAAATACTCCAAAGAGTATTTAATTAATTAAAAATTAAATACTGAGAATAAAATTATGATTTTGGTTTCATAATTTTCTCCTCTTCAAGAGCTTTCCAGAGGTATTTTTGTCATATTTTTGTGACCTCTAGATAAAAAGATATTGATTTTTGAAGTTTTTAAGGTTAAAATGAATTTTTAACCTAAATCGCGCCGCCAAACCCACCTCCCGCCGACGCGTGTCCTCGTACGCGTCTAACGGGTGGGAGGATCCGCTGCGGGGGCCGAACACGCGACACCGCGGGGGAGAGATCAGCGCCGTCCATCCTTAAGGCGCGGGATCGGACGGCCAAAATAATTCAAATAAAAATCCGAATTATTTCAAACCATCAAACTTTAAACATCAATATCTCACTCATTTCTTGATGAAATTGAGTAATTTTTTTTTAAAATGATCATCTGGATGAGAAGTATCTATCCATACGGTGATGATACACTTATGGACTAGTATAACACATGATATGTCAAAAATATGATTTATTTTGCAAAGAAAAATTCCATACCTTTGCCACAAGCAAATCAAGCTAGATCAGACCTTATAGTTGCCTTCTAGAACTCCAATAGCAGGTTATTGCTGCAGAAATTTGATCCAGAAGTCGGGCTTGAGGAGGAATTTTGAAGAAGTGCCTAAATTGGGGTTGTTTTTGAAATTTGGTCAAATTGGCTCAAATAGGCTCAAACTATGGCTTGGATTTGATCCTAAAAGATTGTTGGGACTCTTAGGAAGAATTTTTATGTTAGGAGCAAGTGGATTTGGGCAGCCTATAGTTCTCCCTAATTTTTTTCTTCTCTTCTTGCTAGTTTCGGCCATGGGGTCTTATTTATAGCAAGGGGAGGTTATGGCTTAGCTTAGGATGTTCTAAGGGAGTAGTTACCTCCTATATCAGCCCATTGGGTGAAGGAATTGGCTGAAGATAGGCATTGATGCTTCTCCCTAAGTTTTCCATGATGATCTCCATTGTTTTGTCTCTCACCCATTGGCTCATGTGAGAAGTGCATGGTGAGCTGCCTCTACTCTTCTTAGGGAGCTTACACCTCATTTCTTATGTTTGGCAAATGGTGACACACAAGCTCATCCCTCATCATTGCTTCTAACCATGGTAAGGGCGGGGGGGGGGTTTCATGCATGGTTTTCCTTCCATTGGGTGGCTTGGAAGGTGGGTGGTGAGGCCTCATGTTAGCCGGCCACCTCATGGATAAATGAGGCTTAGGGTGAAGGAGAGAGTGACACCTCACCCTATGCATCATGATGGGTATTAACTCATGGCTAAGTGGTCTTAATGTGGGCTGAATTATGTGTTAATTAAGCCTTAAGATGGATTTAGCCTAATTAATTATGAGAAGGTTATATGTCATTTCATTTCTTTTTAATTTCCCATTTTAATTAATTATTTTATTAATTAAAATTGTTGGAAAATATTTTATTAATCAATTTATTAATTGAAAATAATTTCAATTTAATTAATTGATTAATTTTATCATTTTTATGATTTTATGATTTTAATTTAATTTTCATTTTAATTAATTATGTCATTTAATTAAAATATTGAAAATTAAATCATTAATCATTTTAATTAATCAAAATAATTTTGAAATTAATTATTTGATTAATTTTGTTGTTTTTATTTCATTTTTATCTATTTTAATCAAAATAGATAGGTGTTGACCAATTTTGACCTGGGTTGACCCAAGTCAGCCCAGTACTTGTGATTTTGTCATGGAGGAGTTTTAAATGTGTCATCGGGTGAAAGGATTGACTTATGGGTCAACAGGATATATCATTAGGTCTGGTTTGACCATTTTGACCAATGTTGACTTTTTAGATCAAAAGGTTGACCTATGGGGTCAACAGGTTAGGTCATTAGGTCTGGTTTGACCAATTTGACCAAAGTTGACTTTTTAGGTCATAAGGTTGACCTATGGGGTCAACAGGGTTGGTCATTAGGTCCGGTTTGACCAATTTGACCAAGTTGACTTTTAGGTCGAAAGGGTGACCTATGGGGTCGACGGAGGTAGGCCATTAGGTGCAGTTTGACCAATTTGACCAACGTTGACTTTTTAGGTCATAAGGTTGACCTGTGGGGTCAACAAGGTAGGTCATTAGGTCTGGTTTGACCAATTTGACCAAAGTTGACTTTTTTGGTCAAAAGGTTGACCTATGGGGTCAACAGGGTAGGTCATTGGGTCTGGTTTGACCAATTTGACCAAAGTTGACTTTTTAAGTCAAAATGGTGACCTATGGGGTCAACAGGGTAGGTCATTAGGTCCGGTTTGACCAATTTGACAAAAGTTGACTTTTTAGGTCATAAGGTTGACCTATGGGGTCAACAGGGTAAGTCATTAGGTCTGGTTTGACCAATTTTGACCAAAGTTGACTTTTTAGGTCAAAAAGGTGACCTATGGGGTCAACAGGGTAGGTCATTAGGTCTGGTTTGACCAATTTGACCAAAGTTGACTTTTTAAGTCATAAGGTTGACCTATGGGGTCAACAGGGTTGGTCATTAGGTCTGGTTTGACCAATTTGACCAAAGTTGACTTTTTAGGTCAAAAGGGTGACCTATGGGGTCAACAGGGTTGGTCATTAGGTATGATTTGACCAATTTGACCAAAGTTGACTTTTTAGGTCAAAAGTGTGACCAATGGGGTCAACAGGGTAGGTCATTAGGTCTGGTTTGACCAATTTGACCAAAGTTGACTTTTTAGGTCAAAAGGGTGACCTATGGGGTCAATAGGGTAGGTCATTAGGTCTGGTTTGACCAATTTGACCAAAGTTAACTTTTAGGTCATAAGGTTGACCTATGGGGTCAACAGGGTTGGTCATTAGGTCTGGTTTGACCAATTTTACCAAAGTTGACTTTTTAGGTCAAAAGGGTGACCTATGGGGTCAACAGGGTTGGTCATTAGGTCTGGTTTGACCCATTTGATCAAAGTTGACTTTTTAGGTCAAAAGGGTGACCTATGGGATCAACAGGGTAGGTCATTAGGTCTGGTTTCACCAATTTGACCAAAGTTGACTTTTTAGGTCATAAGGGTGACCTATGGGGTCAACATGGTAGGTCATTAGGTCTGGTTTGACCAATTTGACCAAAGTTGACTTTTTGGGTCATAAGGTTGACCTATGGGGTCAACAGGGTTGGTCATTAGGTCTGGTTTGACCAATTTGACCAAAGTTGACTTTTTAGGTCAAAAAGGTGACCTATGGGGTCAACAGGGTTGGTCATTAGGTATGGTTTGACCAATTTGACCAAAGTTGACTTTTTAGGTCAAAAGGGTGACATATGGGGTCAACAGGGTAGGTCATTAGGTCTGGTTTGACCAATTTGACCAAAGTTGACTTTTTAGGTCAAAAGGGTGACCTATGGGGTCAACAGGGTAGGTCATTAGGTCTGGTTTGACCAATTTAACCAAAGTTGACTTTTTAGGTCATAAGGTTATTGACTCATTGTAAAATGAGGTCAACAAAAGGGCTCCCAATATGTGTAGAATACTAAGTATTCTGTACATATTGGCGTTGACCGAAGTGGTCTAAGAGATGTCGCATAATGATCAGGAGAGGAGTGGATGTCATATCGCTCTTAGAGGATGTCAGATGTCTTGTTTGTCGGTTTCAAGAAGAGATTTTATTCTTGTATTTGAAAAGAGATTTATTGGGAGGGAAAACAAATGTTATATTTCATTTTTCAAAATGTTGGTGTCGATATTTTGATAAAGGATTGCCGTGATTTTCGTGTCAGGAAAGGACGTATATCCTCTAACCAGAGAGAGAAAATAGATGTCATTTTCTATTTTCCTGAAAATGTCAATGTCAATATTTGGTTTGAGGAAAGTCGTGATTCCTATATCAGGAAAGGACTTATATCCAATAACCGAAGAGAGAAAATAGATGTCGTTTTCTATTTTCCTGGAAATGTCGATGTTAAGATTTGGTTAGAGGAAAGCCGTGATTTCCACGTCAGGAAAGGACTTATATCCAATAGCCGAAGAGAGAAAATAGATGTCATTTTCTATTTTCCTCAGAATGTCGATGTCAATATTTGGTTAGAGGAAAGCCGTAATTTCCTTATCAGGAAAGGACTTATATCCAATAATCGGATAGAGAAAATAGATGTCATTTTCTATTTTCCTCAGAACGTCGATGTCAATATTTGGTTAGACGAAAGCCGTAATTTCCTTATCAGGAAAGGACTTATATCCAATAACCGAATAGAGAAAATAGATGTCATTTTCTATTTTCCTCAGAACGTCGATGTCAATATTTGGTTAGAGGAAAGTCGTAATTTCCTTATCAGGAAAGGACTTATATCCAATAACCGAATAGAGAAAATAGATGTCGTTTTCTATTTTCTTGAAAATGTCGTTGTCAAGATTTGGTTAGAGGAAATCCATGATTTCCACATCAGGAAAGGACTTATATCCAATAATCGAAGAGAGAAAATAGATGTCATTTTCTATTTTCCTGAAAATGTCGATGTCAAGATTTGGTTAGAGGAAAGCCGTGATTTCCACATCAGGAAAGGACTTATATCCAATAACCGAAGAGAGAAAATAGATGTCATTTTCTATTTTCCTGGAAATGTCGATGTCAGGATTTGGTTAGAGGAAAGCCGTGATTTCCACATCAGGAAATGACTTATATCCAATAACCGGATAGAGAAAATAGATGTCATTTTCTATTTTCCTCATAATGTCGATGTCATTATTTGGTTAGAGGAAAGCCATAATTTCCTTATCAGGAAAGGACTTATATCCAATAACCGGATAGAGAAAATAGATGTCATTTTCTATTTTCCTCAGAACGTCGATGTCAATATTTGGTTAGAGGAAAGCCGTAATTTCCTTATCAGGAAAGGACTTATATCCAATAACCGAATAGAGAAAATAGATGTCGTTTTCTATTTTCCTAAAAATGTCGATGTCAAGATTTGGTTAGAAGAAAGCCGTGATTTCCACATCAGGAAAGGACTTATATCCAATAACCGAAGAGAGAAAATAGATGTCATTTTCTATTTTCCTGAAAATGTCGATGTCAAGATATGGTTAGAGGAAAGCCGTGATTTCCACATCAGGAAAGGACTTATATCCAACAACTGAAGAGAGAAAATAGATGTCATTTTCTATTTTCCTCAGAATGTCGATGTCAATATTTGGTTAGAGGTAAGCCATAATTTCTTTATCAGGAAAGGACTTATATCCAATAACCGGATAGAGTGGCGAACTCATTAATATTTTTGGTGGGAATATCCGCTCGGGTTTTGACCTATACAGGTTGAAAGTTAATTCTCATGTTTGATTATCATAAATTATTCATTTTGTCATTTATTGATTTCAGGACCTGTCGACATATCACAGACAATGGGGATATATTTTCTTCAACACTTCATTTTATTTCCATAAAAAGTCACAAGTACATATTTATTGCAAACAAAAGCTTACAGTACACACATATGTACATATCATATATCACGCTGCAACAAACTACTGATATTTTACATGTCAACAGCTACCGTTATGTCACACATCGACAACTATAGATATATTATATGTCGGGAGTTCTTCATATCATGTCGTAGATTTGGAGATTATCAAATCGTCCATAAACGTCCTACACTCCAAAACATCATTCGTCGAACATGTTTCAGGTGTTCAGACATTTATGGGATCACAACAGTTCCAAAGGCTTTAGTCCTTCGAGCTCTGGTATTGGTTGATATCCGTCTGGTCATTTGTCAGGTTTTATTCGTCGCAAGGTGATGGAGATTCGTGGCTTGTTAACACTAGGTATGCAGTGTATGCAATGTTTTACAAAATCTCCACCGTTCCCTTGGAACAGAAGAACTGATCCTCGGGTTAAAAGGACGCGGCATGTCCCTTCAAATTCTTCGGGTCCCAAGATTTGTATCTCTCTTCCGAATATCACGGAGCAATGATTCATTAAAGACAGAGTACAAAATGGTCTTTCAAAATCATGATCGTCGATGTGAGGAGGGATACAATCCCCTTTATCATACATATTAATGATGCGGTTATCGGGAACACAATCCGCAGGTATGATCCCCCCAAGTAACAAGTCGTCTGATAATTTGGATTATCACCACGGGTAAAGGGTCGACTTGTTCATGTCGTAGAATCCCAGGAAGATTTCCTTCTCTATCTCTTGCATAGTTATAACAACATCCATATTGAATGGTTTTCCTGCCCTTGCCGCGAATCCATTTACTAGGTTCAGAATAGGTCCTCCTTCGAAGACGTCCAGCCCTACCCTGATCTCGGGCTTCTATGATGTGATTGATGATAGCAGCTTGTTCAGTTTCATCAAATATTCTGGTAAAAAGTTTAAGACCATCCAGAATATTTATTGTTCTTTTATTCACATATTTATATTGTTCGAAGGTTCTCCACTCAATGGTGCGAATTCGTCGTATCTCGTCCTCTGAGTGATTCTTTTTGTCTGATACTCTTAAATATTGAGCAGGTGTGACCAATGGTGGAGTGACGACTGCTTTGCCATCCTCTTTTTTTGTAAGGTCTAGATTTGTCATTTTCGATATTATTTCCTCAAACGGAGTATTGATAGTTCGTGATTTTAACTGACTCGTATCTTCCATGTCTTGTTTCTCTTGTAATTGTTTTTGTCGTTTTAGTCGTTTATTACGATTTCATCTTTGCGATCTGGTGAATCTCGTCGTCGGATTTTTGGTTCACGACGTTGATGCTCCTTGTACCGGGCGGTCATGAGTTCCGCTAATCCGAGCTATCACCGATTGTGAAGTCATATTCTTCGGGTTGTCGGAGTTTGAATTCTATCAAAGGTGTTTGCGGATTAACTTCATCGTGATTCACCGGATAAAGTAACGATCCATGATATATGGATTCAACCCGCAACAGTCAAAATCAAAGTGAACTACGGTCCCCACGTCTATATGTCGACGGTCCGAGGCAAAAGTCATATTATTTCGGAATGAGAAAAACAATGCGTCTTCGAGGCATTTTTCACCGAAAATATCAAGACAGAATATCATTTTAGATTTTCAAATGTTCGTTTAAAAAATGAAAGAGATGTCACAAAACATCAAAGATGATTTTCGAAAGGAGAATTTTATTGTCCCAGTTTATAAATAAGTCTTTATTCATTTCTTTTTTTTATGTCGCGTAGTATTTCTTTAGAAAACGCCCATTGATTGAAGGTAGGATTCTTTCTCCTTGACAATCCACCAATTGGTAGGATCCTCCGGAATATGTCTTTTCAATTACATATGGACCTTCCCATATCGGTTCGAATTTGCCACCTATCTTTCGATGAGCTAGTATAGGTCTTCGAAGAACTAAAACTAATTCACCGATCCGAAAGGTTCTAGGGCGAACTAGTTTGTCGTGAGCTCATATCATTTTTGCTTGATACAATTCAAGATTTTGTTGGGCTTGCAGATGTTTGCCCTATAAATTTTCAAGTTCTTCAAGTCGCAACTTGACATTTTCTTCTTCAGTTATTTTATCGGTTATTGCGATTCTGAGAGAAGGAATTTGGACTTCCAGAGGCAAAATGTCTTCAGAACCATATACCAAAGCAAATGCTGTAGACCGTGTTGGAGTTCGGTATGTAGTTCTATAAGCCCATAAAGCTTCTATTAGTCGTTCATGCCACTGTCTCGGGCTATTACTTAATGACTTTTTTAAGATTTGAACCAACATTTTATTGAAAGCTTCAGCTAATCCATTGGCTTTAGGGTAATAGATTGTGGAATATCTCTAATCAATCCCATGTCTCTGGATAAAGTGATTCATTTTTGTGTTTTTGAAGGTCAATCCATTGTCTGATATGACTCTTCGAGGAATCCCAAATCTATAAACGATATGTGTTTTAAAGAAATGGAGAACTTGTTCTGCCTTGACTTCTCGAAAGGGTATTGCTTCTGCCCATTTAGAAAAATAGTCAGTAGCTGCCAGAATAAATTTATGGCTCTTGGAAGATGGAGGATCTATAGGGCCCACTATGTTAGTACCCCAGCATTCAAATGGCCATGATGCAATAGTTGGGTGTAGGACATTTGGAGGTTGATGTAAAACTACTCGATGTATTTGACATTGATGACATTTCTTTGCAGTGTCAAGACAGTCGGTCATCATTGTTGGCCAATAATAACCCATTCTTTTTAGTTTCATTTTCATTTTAGGCCTAGATTGATGTGCACCACATAAACCTGAATGAACTTCCTTAACAATCTCTCGAGCTTCAATTTGGTTTAAACATCTTAGCCACATTTGATCAAAAGATCGTTTATAAAAGACGTCATTTATTAGAGCATATGATAATGCTCTTTGTTTAATTTGGTTGGCAATAGAACTATTTTCAGGAAATTTTCCAGTTTGTAAATATTGGATGATTGGTTGTCGCCAATCATCCTTCTCGTCACTTATTGTCATTTCCATATTTTCACCGATTTTATGCAAATTATCCATGTCAATTTGAGAAAGAACTTGTCGTCCTTTTATAGAAATTGGTATGTCATCTTCTTCTGGACATGCAAATTCTTTTGCAAGTTTTGCCAGAGCATCCTCTAGAGAGTTATCTCATCTCGGAATTAAGAAAAATGTTACATCAGGAATTTGTTGAAGTAATTTCAGAGTGTAACGAGAATATTGTTCAAGTCGTGGTTTCAGAATTTTGTATTTTCCAGCAATTTGATTGATAATTAACTGGGAATCTCCGTAGATATCAATATTCTTAATTTCCATTAATATTGTCAATTCTAGACCGGTTATGAGCGCTTCATATTCGGCTTCATTATTCATGCATGGTTCTGTCAAATGATAGGAAAAGGGCATCATCATTTTGTCTGGAGTAATGAAAATTAATCCTACTCCGGCTTTCCCTGTATGATTGTATGTTTATCTTTGTCTTTCCATGCAGATGATGCTCCGTCAAAGTAGAGTTCCCATCGTTGCATGTTAGAATTTTTTACTTCTGATATTTGTTCATCAGGTAGATCGTCATTAAGGGGTGATCCCGCTGGAATTTGGTGTGTCGCTAAGAAATCTACTAGGATTTATCCTTTAATAACACGTAACGGTACAAATGTTATGTCGAATTGTAACAAGATCATTGCCCATCTTGCTAATCTCCCAGAAAGTGTCGGTCGTGTTATTAAATATTGTAACGGGTTAACTCTTGAGATAAGAGTTACCTTATGAGAAAGCATATAATGTCTTAGCTTTTGAACTGCGAAGATCAGGGCTAAACAATGCTTTTCAATTGTTGGATATTTTATTTCTGTTGGAACTAAACAACGACTCAAGTAGTATAACACATTCTCGTTTCCTTCATCATTTACTTGTGCTAGTAAAGCTCCAAGTGAATTGTCCAATGTCGCGGTGTAAAGGATTAAAGGTCTTCCTAATACAGGGGCTGCTAAGACAGGAGGAGTTGTCAGATATTGTTTAATGTCTTCGAAGGCATGCTGGCATTTTTCATCCCACACAAATTTGGCATCCTTCCTAGTAAGGCAGTAAGGGGTTGACATCTACCCGATAGATGAAACGTCGTATATATGCTAATTTTCCTTGAAAGGATCTCAATTGAGCTAGATTTTTAGGAGGAGGCATATTTAGGATAGCTTCAATTTTAAGAGGATCAATTTCTATCCCACGATGTCGAACTACAAATCCTAAAAATTTTGCTGAAGTGACACCAAAGGCGCACTTTAAAGGGTTCATTTTAAGATTATATCGTCGTAGTCGTTCAAAGACAATTCTCAAATCGTGTATATGATCGTCTTTTTGTTTACTATTGACAACCAGATCATCGACATAACCTTCAACTTGATTATGTATTAGTTCATCAAAAATCCGTGTCATGGCTCTTTGATAGGTTGCACCGGAATTTTTTAGTCCAAATGGCATAACCTTATAACAATATATGCCCATGGGTGTTCGGAAAGCTGTATTTGCTTCGTCTTCCGAAAACATTTTTTATTTGGTTATATCATGATGATCCATCCATGAAAGAAAACATTGCATATTGTGATGCAATATCAACCATTAATTCAGGAATTGGTAAAGGAAATTCATCTTTTGGACATGCTTTGTTCAAGTCCCTGTAGTCTATGCAGACTCTTATTTGTCTATTTTTCTTTTTAACTGGCACCACATTGGCTAGCCTTGTTGGATAATTTTCTTCTCGTATGAAGTCAGCCTTTATCAATTTCTTGACTTTCGCAATGACTTGTTGCTCTATTTCGACACGCATCCTTCTTGGAGCTTGTTTAATTGGGTTTATGATTTGGTCTATCCTGAGTTTATGGACTGCGACTTCCAGAGATAAACCAGGCATTTCGTCATAAGTCCAAGCAAAACAGTTTTTATATTCCATCAACAATTGAGTTATGTCTTTTGTTTCCTCATCATTAAGGAATGAACTAATAAAAGTTGGTTTTGGATTTTCATTAGTTCCTAAATTTATTTCTTTTAGTTCATCAATTGTCAATTTAATTTCTTCTTCCAGCTCCGGGGGAGCATTTTCAATTGGAAGATCAGGCAATGTTTCGGAATCACATTCTTCTGTGACAGTCAAACAAAATTCCATATCATCTAATGGTCCCAAAATTCCAAATCCAACACCTTTTTTAGAGTTAGAATTTCATTTATTATCATTCCACATTTGTTCAATGAAATGCGGTTGTTTTAAAGACCATTGTTTGAGCATTTAACTATTTTGAATGAATTTTCGTGCCCAAGGAGAATACAGCTCAAAAGGAATTTTCATTGATTGTGGAAGATTTTCATCTTCTATTTTTACATCATTTTTAGTACAAGAAGAAGTAGAGCCAAGTCTAAACTTAATTGGCTTTTTGTCATCATTATTTACTTCTTTGACTATTAGATTCTCAATCTTAGCAGTGGAGATTGGAGTTAGAGTCATAGAATGTATATAATGATTGATTTTGTCATACATAGATTCAAATTGTTTCTCTTTATCTTCTTCTTCTAGAGATGTTTTGAATTGGGGTTCCTTTGCAACCACATATGTCGTTTCTTCTTCAGAATCCAGGTGGATTTTGAACTTCAATGGTTTCTTCATTGTGACAATTGGATCTTCTCTCCTTCGTCCTCGTTCTCGGCCTCGACCTCGAGTGCGAGTCTGATGGAAATTAGTCTCTTTTGTCTTTATTGAAGAAAAATCCTTTTCATTTATTTTCTTTTCTTTGTTCTTTTCTTCCATATTTACCATTGTCTCATTGGAAGATATTGTTTTATTTATAGGAGCATAATATGCTGCATCTTCATGTATACCGATTTCATGGATTGAAAACGGTTGCAAATCTCCTATAATACGAAATTCTTGTCCTTTTCGTAAATATTTGATACATTGATGTAATGAAGAGGGTACCATTTTATATTCATGGAGCCATGGTCTACCAAGCAAGGCATTAAAAGAAGTGTCTGAATCAATAATATGAAATTTTGTTGTTGTTGCCAAGTCGGCTATTTTCAAGAGCAATGTTATTGATCCAAGGGCCCGTTCTCCTTGTTGATTGAATCCTCTTAACATCATCGTATCCCTTGATAGTTGCGAGGCATCAATGTCTAAGTATGCAAGAGTTCTCAGGTTCATAATGTTGATTGAAGCATCTGGGTCAATAAGAACTCTCGAAAGTATCGTGTCATTGATGTTTACTGTAATATATAATGGATGATTGTGTTCAGTTGTTCCGAGCAACAAGTCAATGTCAGAGAAGGCAATCTTTGTTGATTCCTCTAACGAGTAAGCTTTGTTTTGGGTAGTACTAGCAAGTTGAGTTAAGCAAATGTCAGGGTCTGAAAGGGCCTTGATTAATGATTCTCTCATTTCCTTGGAAAGTATGAGAGCGTCATATATGCTTAATTTTGCAGGTAATTTTCTCAAATGGGCCAGTACATTATAATCCACCTTGTTGTGAAGATCATCCTTATTTCCTTCAGAAGTTCGGGGATATATTGGAGGGATGATCTTATCACAGTGTAATTATTTGTTTTTCTTTTTCTTGTGGAATTATCCTAGAAGGTAAGATTTTTCCACTTCTCAAGTTAATTTCAATTATTTCCTCAGGTTGATTATCCGATTCATTTGTTTACGAATCCGAAGATTCCAATTTTATAGAGATCGGAATTCCTTGTAATTGAAGCGTAGCAATGTCATCTTCATTTGTGTCGTTGTCAGATTTCTCATTTTCATTTTCATTAGTTTGGTTGTCTTTAGATTGATCATATACGATTTGAGCATTGTCTATAGGGTTAGAATTCAAATAGTCATTCTCAGAAGCATCATCCAGAATAGACAAAATGTACGCAAAACTAGGATTGTTATTATTCATGGTAAAAAGAAAGTCATACAAAGTTATCGGCTTGAGGATTTTTCGTCCTTCGGCCGACATAACTATCCTAGTACAAGAGTGAAATGAACTAGAAGGTACAAAAGGAGTTGCAGCCCCTATGTCTGGAAGACCTCTAATCTTTTCCATTTTCTTGATTTTCTTTTTCTTTTCTTTCTTGGGAGATTTTGTAACTTGGTATTTAGCAAAGATCTCTTCAGAAATGCTATCCTTGTTTTTAGGATTAAGTTCCTCTATCGAAATCATATTGACTGATCCTTTTTCAGGTTCTTTCAAGTATTCTTTCGGGATGACTATATTTCCATCTTTAAAATTACGCTCTAACCAATCTTTAAAGACAAAACATTCTTCAATTTTATGTCCGAGCATCCTGTGATAAGGGCAATAATTAGGATTGTCCTTCATGTCAATTTCTGCTGGTCTCTTAGCTTCTGGTAGCTTAAATTCAGGTATTTTAAGTAAGCTACGAAATATTTTCATTGACGGCTTCTGTTTTAAATGAATATACTTTATTCATTCTTTGAGCCATTGTTTTCTTTTCAGTTGATACTGGGATTGGTTGTTGAAGTTGTAATTGAGGTGATGTTTGTGATGTCGAAGGATTTTGTCGTTGCTTCTTTTGCTCCGGTTGGATTTGCATCACATGTTTGCCTTTTCTATAATATTCCCGGGTTTCTTTTCAAAAGTTTTGATAGTTTTTGTCTTTTCGGTTTTCTCCATTACACTCATCCGCTTAACCTCTTCTTGAAGATTGGCGGCTTTGCCGAGTAATTTTTCAAAAGTTTTTATCGTAAATCCTTTAAGCATAAAAGCTATAGGACCATGGATATTTTTGAGCGATATTCCAACAACATGTTGTTCTTATAGCTCGTGGCTCACATTTCATGCTCGAGATTTCTCCAGCGTAAAATATAATCTACCAAGGTCTCTCCTGGTTTTTGTTTTTCTACCACCAAATCACCAACAGTGGTATGATGTTGTGCTCCTGCAAAGCGTTGAATAAAAAGGCTTTCAAGCTCTATAAAGTTTTTGACAGATCCATTGGGAAGTTCTGCATACCAATCGAAGGCAACTTCCGTGAGGCTCGTTAACAAATTGTCGAAATAGGAGAGCATCATTTCCTCCAGGCATTACGACGGCTTGCTCTAAAATGTGCCGGATGTTGTCGGGGATTTCTCGTTCCATCGAACATTTTAAAGACAGGAGGAACAAAACCCTTAGGATATTGAACATAATCATATTCCTCTGGGTATGGCCTACCCTTTGGAGTTAATGCTCCAGCTTTTGTCTGAGCCATCATTTCTTTAATTTTTTGTTCCACTATTTTTGTAATATCCTTTTCTAGAGTTTCGTTATGAGGAGAATTCTTTCTCTTTCGAGTACTTTACTCGACATCCATTAGTTCTTTTCTGCTTTCAAGGATGTGAATAGCCTCCGATCTAATGATTTCAACAGTTGGAGAAGGGTCCGCTAGTGGTTTTTGCAAAGTCGCTACCAGTTCTTCCATTCTTTGTTCAAGACGACTTATTTGTTCATCTCGTTGTCGTATCACCTCTCGCAATTCCTCTTCATTTGATTCTCGTGCTAAGGAGGTAGATCGTGTTTCTACCATGTTAACACTGGCAACATTCTCATTGGAACTGTTAGAAGTATTTTTCCTTTCTTGTCCTGAAAGTTGTTTAATATCTTCTTTTAATTTCTTTAATCTTTCTTGAAATGATTTTGTAGAATGTTTTCTGCAAATCTCTAATTGTGAACTATTTGCATGAGTGTTGGTGGTATTAGAATTCCTTTCAGATGATTTTAGCCTCCATACATTATTTTTAAGTATAGGGCGAGAACTCTCAGGTGGTGTATCATATCCGGTATAAGGACAATTTGCTTTTTGTAGCATCTGAACCAAGTCCGTCATTTTAGCAGTTGTATCCTCTGCTTCTGACATTAATTTGTCATATCGAGTTTTGTCATTGGTGACCACTACATCTTTTATTCTAGGGCCCAATCGAAATTTTACTGGCACTCGAACACAATGTTTATCAGTTGGAAATTGATAATCAGCTTCTTGATAATCAGATTTTTCCATTGCTAAAATTCTCCTTTTCATGGTGTTGGAGACTGCACAACCCATTTTGTCTAATAACTTAGATAATGAACATTTTTCTTTTCGTGCTAATCTCTTAAACACTGAATGTACAACACGAAATGGAGGAGATCTTTTAGGTTGAAAGGAATTGTCAGTGTATTCAACAAGAATTGGAATATATTGATTTTCTTCAAAAAGGAAGGATTTCCAAAAATATTCCGTTGAAATTCAGGTGTTTCAAAATTATCATTTTCGTTCCACCTTTTCTTTCTTTTAAATGAAGGAGTTCTATGAACGTTCCTCGAAGAAGATCTGATTTCATACATAGATGATGGTGGAACATCATCTTCCTCATAAACCTGTTTCCCTTTCCTATCACTCTGTCTTTTCATTTCTTCAAGGATGTAAGGTTCTTCAGGTGTAAATTCAGGTAAATTGTCTGTAAAATTTAGAAAGTCTTCAAAGGTTGGAAGTCAAATTCTTGAAAAGATTGAGTATCAGTTTGATATGGATTATCTAATATGAATTCCGTTTCACTAAATAATCCATAATCATTGTGATAAAAAGGAGGATTTTTCTCTATTGGTATGTCAAAGTCTTGAAAGTAAGAAAAGATCGAATTCGGAGAATCCATTGCGATTTTTCGGTAATTTCAAGAAAAGAGAATATTATTGACTTATTTATAAACTGGGAACTTTTTATTTTCAAAATTTTGAAATGAAAACAAATGATAACAAAAGATGAGAAGAAAGATTCTCCCCAGCGGAGTCGCCACTCTCTGTTTGGTGGCGATGAGAATTTGATAATCGTCTCGTCTTGGCGGATGGGTGGGGTCATGTCATCGCCATCCAATGTCAATGTCAAGGAGTCGCCATCTAATATTAGCCTAGTTTTATTCATATAAATCCTACGAAGGATTTAGAGAATTTTTAGGACTAATAGTAGAAAAGGATGTTTATGATAATTCTTATATGAGGATATTCTAGGATAACATATTCTAGAATTTTCATATTAAGAAAATCATGGTAAACCGAGAGATTTCTATTTCGGGTTCTTTGAGATCTCCTATAGAGGTAAGCCTGCATAGTTAATTACATCTTAAACAATTTTCGATTGTCTAAGAAAACTTCGATTAATGTTAATCATTTGTTTTCTAAGAATTCATTTTAAGGAGAGATGTACCCACTATCACTCCCGAATGTTGTTATATCATGTTATTGAATATTTTAGGTATTATGTCTAACCTAAAGGTTCTGGTTTTGTTGTTAATTTTGTTGATTTGTTGAAATATTTCAGGTTATATGTCTAACCTAAAAGTTTTGATTTTGTTTTTGTTGTTAAAAGTTTCAGGTTATATGTCTAACCTAAAAGTTTTGGTTTTGTTTTTGTTGTCAAAAGTTTTAGGTTATATGTCTAACCTAAAAGTTTTGGTTTTATTTTTGTGTTGTTCGCCTAGAATGTCGTCCTGCAAAACAGAGTTAGTAAATCCTATAACATGTAAAGAAAATCTAAGCGAGATTTCTTGTTTTCATCTTGCAAAGAAAATATTGTCAGAATCATCACAGAATATTTGGATATGTCTTGGATGTCAGTTTATGTCGAATTATTTTGAAATGTCAATTTTTTTGTTGATTATGTCAATATTGAATTTATTAACTTGAGTTCATGTCTGTATGAACTCTAAGTTAAAAAGGTTTGGAATTAGATTCAATATTGATTGAATTAATCTTGGGTTCATGTCTGGTTGAAACTAAGTTAGATTCAATGTTGATTGGTTCGTGTTTGTTTGAATTCAAAACGATTTGAAATTAGATTCAATATTGATTGAATTAACTTAGGTTCATGTCTGGTTGAACCTAAGTTACATTCAATGTTGATTGAATTCATTTAACTTGAGTTCATATCTGTTTGAATTCAAGTTAAAAGATTGGATTCAATATTGATTGAATTGACTTGGGTTCATGTCTTGGTTGAACCTAAGTTAGATTCAATGTTGATAGAATCTATTTAAATTGAGTTCGTGCCTATTTGAACTTAAGTTAAAAGGTTTGAAATTAGATTCAATATTGATTGAATTGACTTGGGTTCATGTCTGGTTGAACCTAAGTTAGATTCAATGTTGATTGAATATATTTAACTCGAGTTCATGTCTGTTTGAACTTAAGTTAAAAGGTTTGAAATTAGATTCAATATTGATTGAATTGATCTTGGGTTCATGTTTGGTTGAACCTAAGTTAGATTCAATGTTGATTGAATCTATTTAACCTGAGTTCATGTTTATCTGAATTCAAGTTAAAAGGTTTGATTTAAAATAGATTTAATTAAGTTTTAAGTCTTGTTTAAATAGGACTTAAAGGTTAATCAAGTCTAATAAATTAGACTCGATTAGATTTGCAGACCATATAAGTCTCTTTTAGATAAGACTTAAGTTTTAATTAAGTCTATTTAAAGTTAGACTTAGACTTAGGATTGAACTTAAGCCGGGTTTTAGTTTAGATTCAAGTTAGATTGAACCTAAGGCTTAGATTAGATTTAGGTTTATATCGTGTTAAACCTAAGTATGGTTTGACTTAAGTCTAATATAGGTTAGACTTAAGTTAGGTTTTTGGGTTAGATTAGGTTCAATGTGGGTTGAACCTAAGGTTTATGTTAACTTGAGTTCAAGTTAGGTTGGACTCAAGTTAGGTTAGGTTTAGGTTAGGTTCAATGTGGGTTGAACCTAAGGTTTAGGTTAACTTGAGTTCAAGTTAGGTTGGACTCAAGTTAGGTTAGGTTTAGGTTAGGTTCAATGTGGGTTGAACCTAAGGTTTAGGTTAACTTGAGTTCAAGTTAGGTTGGACTCAAGTTAGATTAGGCTTAGGTTAGGTTCAATGTGGGTTGAACCTAAGCTTTAGGTTAACTTGAGTTCAAGTTAGGTTGGACTCAAGTTAGGTTAGGCTTAGGTTAGGTTCAATGTGGGTTGAACCTAAAGTTTAGGTTAACTTGAGTTCAAGTTAGGTTGGACTCAAGTTAGGTTAGGCTTAGGTTAGGTTCAATGAGGGTTGAACTTAAAGTTTAGGTTAACTTGAGTTCAAGTTAGGTTGGACTCAAGTTAGGTTAGGTTTAGGTTAGGTTCAATGTGGGTTGAATCTAAAGTTTAGGTTAACTTGAGTTCAAGTTAGGTTGGACTCAAGTTAGGTTAGGTTTAGGTTATGTTGGACTTGGAATAAAAGGTTGAACTTGGGTCTGATTAAAACTTAGTTGATTAAGGTTTAATAATTAATTAAGTCTAATGTAGTAGATTTAATTAAGATTTGTGTTTGATTAAACCTTAGTTAGTTAAGGTCTGATGGTTCAATTAGGTCTAATGGTTTAGACCTAATTAGGGTTTAAGTTTGATTAAACATTAGTTAGTTAAGGTCTAATAGTTTAATTAGGTCTAATGGTTTAGACCTAATTAGGGTTTAAGTTTGGTTAAAACTTAGTTAGTTAAGGTCTAATAGTTTAATTAGTTCTAATGGTTTAGACCTAATTAGGGTTTAAGTTTGGTTAATCCTTAGTTAGTTAAGGTCTAATAGATTAATTAGGTCTAATGGTTTAGACCTAATTAGGGTTTAAGTTTGATTAAACCTTAGTTAGTTAAGGTCTAATGGTTTAGACCTAATTAGGGTTTAAGTTTGATTAAACCTTAGTTAGTTAAGGTCTAATGGTTTAATTAGGTCTAATGATTTAGACCTAATTAGAGTTTAAGTCTTATTAAACCTTAGTTAGTTAAGGTCTAATGATTTAATTAGGTCTAATGGTTTAGACCTAATTAGGGTTTAAGTTTGATTAAACCTTAGTTAGTTAAGGTCTAATAGTTTAATTAGGTCTAATGGGTTAGACCTAATTAGGGTTTAGGTTTGTTTTAAACCTAATGTGTAAGAAGGTTAATTAAATTTAAACTTATTTAAAGGTTTGGTTTTGATTAATTAAGTTTAATATGTTCTTAAACTTAATTAAAAGGTTTTGATTTTGTATTAAACCTAATTTAAGTAAGGTTTAATGGGTTAATTAAGTTTAATATGTCTTTAAACTTAATTAAAGATTTGATTTTTATATTAAACCTAATTTAGGTAAGGTTTAATGGGTTAATTAAGTTTAATATGTCCTCAAACTTAATTAAAGATTTGATTTTATATTAAACATAATTTAGGTAAGGTTTAATGGGTTAATTAAGTTTAATATGTCTTTAAACTTAATTAAAGATTTGGATTTTATATTAAACCTAATTTGGAAAGGTTTAATGGGTTAATTAAGTTTAATTTGTTTTTAAACTTAATTAAGATTTGATTTTTATATTAAACCTAATTTAAGTAAGGTTTAATGGGTTAATTAAGTTTATTATGTCTTTAAACTTAATTAAGATTTGATTTTTATATTAAACCTAATTTAAGTAAGGTTTAATGAATTAATTAAGTTTATTATGTCTTTAAACTTAATTAAAAGGATTAATTTTGATTAATTAAGTTTAATATGTCTTTAAACTTAATTAAGATTTAATTTTTATATTAAACCTAATCTAAGTAAGGTTTAATGAATTAATTAAGTTTATTATGTCTTTAAACTTAATTAAAAGGATTAATTTTGATTAATTAAGTTTAATATGTCTTTAAACTTAATTAAGATTTAATTTTTATATTAAACCTAATTTAAGTAAGGTTTAATGAATTAATTAAGTTTATTATGTCTTTAAACTTAATTAAAAGGATTAATTTTGATTAATAAAGTTTAATATGTCTTTAAACTTAATTAAGATTTAATTTTTATATTAAACCTAATTTAAGTAAGGTTTAATGAATTAATTAAGTTTATTATGTCTTTAAACTTAATTAAAAGGATTAATTTTGATTAATTAAGTTTAATATGTCTTTAAACTTAATTAAGATTTTTTATATTAAACCTAATTTAAGTAAGGTTTAATGAATTAATTAAGTTTATTATGTCTTTAAACTTAATTAAAAGGATTAATTTTGATTAATTAAGTTTAATATGTCTTTAAACTTAATTAAGATTTAATTTTTATATTAAACCTAATTTAAGTAAGGTTTAATGAATTAATTAAGTTTATTACGTCTATAAACTTAATTAAAAGGATTAATTTTGATTAATTAAGTTTAATATGTCTTTAAACTTAATTAAGATTTAATTTTTATATTAAACCTAATTTAAGTAAGGTTTAATGAATTAATTAAGTTTATTATGTCTTTAAACTTAATTAAAAGGACTAATTTTGATTAATTAAGTTTAATATGTCTTTAAACTTAATTAAGATTTAATTTTTATATTAAACCTAATTTAAGTAAGGTTTAATGAATTAATTAAGTTTATTATGTCTAAACTTAATTAAAAGGATTAATTTTGATTAATTAAGTTTAATATGTCTTTAAACTTAATTAAGATTTAATTTTTATATTAAACCTAATTTAAGTAAGGTTTAATGAATTAATTAAGTTTATTATGTCTTTAAACTTAATTAAAAGGATTAATTTTGATTAATTAAGTTTAATATGTCTTTAAACTTAATTAAGATTTAATTTTTATATTAAACCTAATTTAAGTAAGGTTTAATGAATTAATTAAGTTTATTATGTCTTTAAACTTAATTAAAAGGATTAATTTTGATTAATTAAGTTTAATATGTCTTTAAACTTAATTAAGATTTAATTTTTATATTAAACCTAATTTAAGTAAGGTTTAATGAATTAATTAAGTTTATTATGTCTTTAAACTTAATTAAAAGGATTAATTTTGATTAATTAAGTTTAATATGTCTTTAAACTTAATTAAGATTTAGTTTTTATATTAAACCTAATTTAAGTAAGGTTTAATGAATTAATTAAGTTTATTATGTCTTTAAACTTAATTAAAAGGATTAATTTTGATTAATTAAGTTTAATATGTCTTTAAACTTAATTACGATTTAATTTTTATATTAAACCTAATTTAAGTAAGGTTTAATGAATTAATTAAGTTTATTATGCCTTTAAACTTAATTAAAAGGATTAATTTTGATTAATTAA
Source organism: Papilionanthe hookeriana x Papilionanthe teres (assembly GCA_022702705.1). Classification (NCBI taxonomy): domain Eukaryota; kingdom Viridiplantae; phylum Streptophyta; class Magnoliopsida; order Asparagales; family Orchidaceae; genus Papilionanthe; species Papilionanthe hookeriana x Papilionanthe teres. The sequence continues at coordinate 23,428,495 of CM040424.1, read as the reverse complement.
GTTTAATATGTCTTTAAACTTAATTAAGATTTAATTTTTATATTAAACCTAATTTAAGTAAGGTTTAATGAATTAATTAAGTTTATTATGTCTTTAAACTTAATTAAAAGGATTAATTTTGATTAATTAAGTTTAATATGTCTTTAAACTTAATTAAGATTTAATTTTTATATTAAACCTAATTTAAGTAAGGTTTAATGAATTAATTAAGTTTATTATGTCTTTAAACTTAATTAAAAGGATTAATTTTGATTAATTAAGTTTAATATGTCTTTAAACTTAATTAAGATTTAATTTTTATATTAAACCTAATTTAAGTAAGGTTTAATGAATTAATTAAGTTTATTATGTGTTTAAACTTAATTAAAAGGATTAATTTTGATTAATTAAGTTTAATATGTCTTTAAACTTAATTAAGATTTAATTTTTATATTAAACCTAATTTAAGTAAGGTTTAATGAATTAATTAAGTTTATTATGTCTTTAAACTTAATTAAAAGGATTAATTTTAATTAATTAAGTTTAATGTCTTTAAACTTAATTAATATTTATTTTTTATATTAAACCTAATTTAAGTAAGATTTAATGGGTTTAAATATTATTTTAAATTTAGTTAAGTCCAATTTGGTCATTTTAGACTTAAGTGAAGTTTCTAATTAGTCTATCATAGACTAGAGCAATTTTCAAACTTTGATTGTTGGTGAAAATATGTAAAATTTATAAAGGGTTATTTTTAGGATTAAAATTATTTAATTAATAAAGGATTTTAACCCTAAATTTCAAAATACCATTCAAAATGATTTTTATGACTTAGAAATAATTTTCTTAGGGTTATTGTACTGTTACCCTATCATTTCTAGCCATTTGCATTTTTTATTTTCCTTAATTTTCAATTTTTATAATTATTATTTAAAATAATTGTAATGAAACTTGAAAATTAAAGAAAAGTATCCTAGGCATGTTTTCTGTCCTTGGAAAAATATTGGAAGGTCCCTAAGAACATAAAGATAAATGCCTCCAAGTTTCATAATTTTTTGATTTATAAATAATTTTTAATAATTAAAATACTCCAAAGAGCATTTAATTATTTAAAAATTAAATACTGAGAATAAAATTATGATTTTGGCCTCATAATTTTCTCCTCTTCAAGAGCTTTCCCGAGGTATTTTTGTCATATTTTTGTGACCCCTAGATAAAAAGATATTGATTTTTGAAGTTTTTAAGGTTAAAATGAATTTTTAACCTAAATCGCGCCGCCAAACCCACCTCCCGCCGACGCGTGTCCTCGTACGCGTCGAACAGGCGGGAGGATCCGCTGCGGGGGCCGAACACGCGACACCGCGGGGGAGAGATCAGCACCGTCCATCCCTAAGGCGCGGGATCGGACGACCGAAATATTTCGGATAAAAATCCGAATTATTTCAAACCATCAAACTTTAAACATCAATATCTCACTCATTTCTTGATGAAATTGAGTGATTTTTTTTTTAAATTATCATCTGGATGAGAAGTATCTATCCATATGGTGATGATACACTTCTGAACTAGTATAACACATGATATGTCAAAAATATGATTTATTTTGCAAAGAAAAATTCCATACCTTTGCCACAAGCAAATCAAGCTAGAACAGACCTTATAGTTGCCTTCTAGGACTCCAATAGCAGGTTATTGCTGCAGCAATTTGATCCAGAAGTCGGGCTTGAGGAGGAATTTTGAAGAAGTGCCTAAATTGGGGCTGTTTTTGAAATTTGGTCAAATTGGCTCAAATAGGCTCAAACTATGGCTTGGATTTGATCCTAAAAGATTGTTGGGACTCTTAGGAAGAATTTGTATGTTTGGAGAAAGTGGATTTGGGTAGGCTATAGTTCTCCCTAATTTTTTTCTTCTCTTTTTGCTAGTTTCGGCCATGGGGTCTTATTTATAACAAGGGGAGGTTATGGCTTAGCTTAGGATGTTCTAAGGGAGTAGTTACCTCCTCTATCAGCCCATTGGGTGAAGGAATTGGCTGAAGATAGGCATTGATGCTTCTCCCTAAGTTTTCCATGATGATCTCCATTGTTTTGTCTCTCACCCATTGGCTCATGTGAGAGGTGCACGGTGAGCTGCCTCTACTCTTCTTAGGGAGCTTACACCTCATTTTTTAAGCTTGGCAAATGGTGACACACAAGCTCATCCCTCATCATTGCTTCTAACCATGGTAAGGGGGGTGTCATGCATGGTTTTCCTTCCATTGGGTGGCTTGGGAGGTGGGTGGTGAGGCCTCATGTTGGCCGGCCACCTCATGGATAAATGAGGCTTAGGGTGAAGGAGAGAGTGACACCTCACCCCATGCATCATGATGGGTATTAACCCATGGCTAAGTGGTCTTAATGTGGGCTGAATTATGTGTTAATTAAGCCTTAAGATGGATTTAGCCTTATTAATTATGAGAAGGTTATATGTCATTTCATTTCTTTTTAATTTCCCATTTTAATTAATTATTTTATTAATTAAAATTTTTGGAAAATATTTTATTAATCAATTTATTAATTGAAAATAATTTCAATTTAATTAATTGATTAATTTTATCATTTTTATGATTTTATGATTTTAAATTAATTTTCATTTTAATTAATTATGTCATTTAATTAAAATATTGAAAATTAAATCATTAATCATTTTAATTAATCAAAATAATTTTGAAATTAATTATTTGATTAATTTTGTTGTTTTTATTTCATTTTTATCTATTTTAATCAAAATAGATAGGTGTTGACCAATTTTGACCTGGGTTGACCCAAGTCAGCCCAATACTTGTGATTTTGTCATGGAGGAGTTTTAAATGTGTCATTGGGTGAAAGGGTTGACTTATGAGTCAACAGGATAGGTCTTTAGGTCTGGTTTGACCATTTTGACCAATGTTGACTTTTTAGGTTAAAAGGTTGACTTATGGGGTCAACATGTAGGTCATTAGGTCTGGTTTGACCAATTTGACCAAAGTTGACTTTTTAGGTCATAAGGTTGACCTATGGGGTCAACAGGGTTGGTCATTAGGTCTGGTTGACCAATTTGACCAAAGTTGACTTTTAAGGTCAAAAGGACTATGGGGTCAACAGGGTAGGTCATTAGGTCTGGTTTGACCAATTTGACAAAAGTTGACTTTTTAGGTCAAAAGGTTGACCTTTGGGGCCAACAGGGTAGGTCATTGGGTCTGGTTTGACCAATTTGACCAAAGTTGACTTTTTAAGTCAAAAGGGTGACCTATGGGTCAACAGGGTAGGTCATTAGGTCTGGTTTGACCAATTTGACCAAAGTTGACTTTTTAGGTCATAAGGTTGACCTATGGGGTCAATAGGGTAGGTCATTGGGTCTGGTTTGACCAATCTGACCAAAGTTGACTTTTTAAGTCAAAAGGGTGACCTATGGGGTCAACAGGGTAGGTCATTAGGTCTGGTTTGACCAATTTGACCAAAGTTGACTTTTTAGGTCATAAGGTTGACCTATGGGGTCAACAGGGTTGGTCATTAGGTCTGGTTTGACCAATTTGACCAAAGTTGATTTTTTAGGTCAAAAGGGTGACCTATGCGGTCAACAGGGTTGGTCATTAGGTCTGATTTGACCAATTTGACCAAAGTTGACTTTTTAGGTCAAAAGGGTGACCTATGGGGTCAACAGGGTAGTTCATTAGGTCTGGTTTGACCAATTTGACCAAAGTTGACTTTTTAGGTCAAAAGGGTGACCTATGGGGTCAACAGGGTAGGTCATTATGTCTGGTTTGACCAATTTGACCAAAGTTGACTTTTTAGGTCATAAGGTTGACCTATGGGGTCAAAAGGGTTGGTCATTAGGTCTGCTTTGACCAATTTGACCAAAGTTGACTTTTTAGGTCAAAAGGGTGACTTATGGGGTCAACGGGGTTGGTCATTAGTGCAGGTTTGACCAATTTTACCAAAATTGACTTTTTAGGTCGAAAGGGTGACCTATGGGGTCAACGGGGTAAGTCATTAGGTACGGTTTAACCAATTTGACCAAAGTTGACTTTTTAGGTCGAAAAGGGTGACCTATGGGGTCAACGGTGGTAGGTCATTAGGTCTGGTTTGACCAATTTGACCAAAGTTGACTTTTTAGGTCATAAGGTTGACCTATGGGGTCAACAGGGTTGGTCATTAGGTCTGGTTTGAACAATTTGACCAAAGTTGACTTTTTAGGTCAAAAGGGTGACCTATGCGGTCAACAGGGTTGATCATTAGGTCTGATTTGACCAATTTGACCAAAGTTGACTTTTTAGGTCAAAAGGGTGACCTATGGGGTCAACAGGGTAGTTCATTAGGTCTGGTTTGACCAATTTGACTAAAGTTGACTTTTTAGGTCAAAAGGGTGACCTATGGGGTAAATAGGGTAGGTCATTATGTCTGGTTTGACCTATTTGACCAAAGTTGACTTTTTAGGTCATAAGGTTGACCTATGGGGTCAACAGGGTTGGTCATTAGGTCTGCTTTGACCAATTTGACCAAAGTTGACTTTTTAGGTCAAAAGGGTGACCTATGGGGTCAACAGGGTTGGTCATTAGGTCTGGTTTGACCAATTTTACCAAAGTTGACTTTTTAGGTCAAAAGGGTGACCTATGGGGTCAACAGGGTAGGTCATTAGGTCTGGTTTAACCAATTTGACCAAAGTTGACTTTTTAGGTCAAAAGGGTGACCTATGGGGTCAACAGGGTAGGTCATTAGGTCTGGTTTGACCAATTTGACCAAAGTTGACTTTTTAGGTCATAAGGTTATTGACTCATTATAAAATGAGGTCAACAACTTAATTAAACTATTAAACGATAACTAACTAAGGCCATAATTAAGTCTAACACATTAAACTTAATTAAACTATTAAACCTTAACTAACTAAGGTTTAATCAAACTTAAACTATTATTAAGTCTAACACATTAGACTTAATTAAACTATTAAGCCTTAACCAACTAAGGTTTAATCAAGCTAAAACCATAATTAAGTGTAACACATTAGACTTAATTAAACTATTTTACCATAACCAACTAAGGTTTATTCAAACTTAAACCCTAATTAAGTTTAATACATTAGCCTTAAACTATTAAACCATAACCAACTAAGGTTTAATCAAAGTCTAACACATTAGACTTAACTAAATTATTAAACCTTAGTCAACTAAGGTTTAATTAAAATTAAACCCTAATACATTAGACTTAAACTATTAAACAATAACTAACTAAGGTTTAATCAAAGTCTAACACATTATACTTAATTAAATTATTAAACCTTAGTCAACTAAGGTTTAATCAAACTTAAACCCTAAATAAGTCTAATACATTAAACATAATTAAACCATTAAACTTTAACCAACTAAGGTTTAATCAAACCTAAACCCTAATTAAATCTAATACATTAGACTTAATTAAACTAATAAACCTTAACCTACTAAGGTTTAATCAGACTTAAATCCTAATTAAGTCTAACACATTTGACTTAATCAAATTATTAAATCTTAACCAACTAAAGCTTAATTATACCTAGACCTAAACATAACTTAAGTCCAACCCATATTGGACTTAAGTCAAACCTAACTTAGGTTCAACATGACATGAATCTAAGTTAACCTAAACCAAACTTAAGTTTAACCCATATTGGATGAATCTTGATTATCCCAAACCTAACTTAAGTCCAACCCATATTGGACTTAAGTTAAACCTAACTTAGATTCAACATGACATGAAATCTAAGTTAAACAAAACCTAACTTAGGCTCAACATGACATTAACCTAAGTTAAACAAAACTAAATTTAAGTCTAACCCATATTAGACTTAAACCTAACTTAGATTCAACTCGATATGAATCTAAATCAACCTCAACTTAAGTCTAACTCATATTGGACTTGAATCAAACCTAAACTTAGGTTTAAAATAACTTAAACCTAAGTTAAACTCAACATAAATTTTAGGTTCAACCCTTATTGAACCTAACTTAACCTAGGTTCAATCTAAATTAAACCCAAGTTAACCAACATGATGAAAACAAAAATATTAGATTCAAATGACGTGAAATCTAATTATCAGATTTCTAATCAACTTCATATTTTTAGATTCAAAGGAAATTAAATCTAAAATATTAGAATCTAACTTTTTGTTAGGTTTTAAGTCTAATCAAAATTAGACTTAATATATCTAGATTCAAACGACATTGAATCTAAAATATTAAAATCTAACTTTTTGTTAGATTTTAAGTCTAATCAAAATTAGACTTAATATATTTAGATTCAAATGACATTAAATCAAAAATATTAAAATCTAACCTTTTCAAATTAGACTTAATATACATTGAATCTAAAATATTAAAATCTAACTTTTTTGTTAGATTCTAAGTCTAATCAACAATAGACTTAACATGACGTTAAAATCTAACTTCTTGTTAGACTTTTAACATTAAACTTAAAATGACATTGAAATATAAGTTAAGTTTAATCCACAATTCAACTAACACTCTTTTTCTTGTATGTTAAGTCTTTACATATTATAGGGTGTGCTAACTATGTTTTGTAGGACGATCAAGACGAAATGATGGCATTAAATTCATTTTAGATTTTCTTTGCATGTTATAGGGTGTGCTAACTCTATTTTGCAGGACGACATTCTGAAAATAGGATGAACGACAATAAAATAAAACAAAATTCTAATGATATCAAAACAACGATATGGACAAAATGAAACAAAACAAACAACATTAAAATTATAAAACTAAGACAAAACAAAACCTAGAACTTTTAGGATAGTCACAAAACCTAAAACTTTTAGGATAGCCATCACAACAAACAACAAATTATAAGACCATAAAATGATGACATTAACAAAACAACTAAAAATGACAAACAACAAAACAAAAACTAAACAAAAATAAAAAATGACAAAATCAAACTTTTATGGTAGTACAACACATTACCCTTAGGATTGAACGTTGATGTTTCTTTCCTTAAAACTTTTTAGAAAACAATTGATTAACATTAATCAGAAGTTTTCTTAGACAATTATAATTGTCTAAGATGTAATTAACTATAGGAGCTTGCTTCTATAGAAGATTTAAAGAACTCAGGAAAGATACTATATCTGAAAATCTTTGGTTACCAAAACTTCATTATCCTTATATAGAATTTCTAAACATTCTAGAATTTTTTTATAAGGATTATCACCGACATCTCTTTTTCTACTGTTTTCCATTTATTAGCCATTATTTTCTTCAAATTTCTTACTGTCTGAGGATCCTTTTACGGAATCCAAAGAAATAAGCTATTGAATATTAGGACAATATTATGAATAAACAGAGTGGCGACTCCAAAGCGACATCGACATCGACACCAAGAAAATATCCGACACGGCTACGAACGCCGATAAGAGATTTATATTTGGCAACTCCGCTGGAGAGTATCTTTCTTCTCATCTCTTGTTAAATCACTTGTTTTTACTTGATGCTTTGACCTTTAGGGCCATATCCAATTCTTTGAAGAGTTATTTTTTACAACAATAAAATGAAACAAAAAGATAAATTCCTAGTTTGTAAATGAGTCCATAAAATTTTATTCTCCTTAAATTTTTAGAAAATTTGCAATGGAATTTCTGGATTGAGTCTTTTCCTATTATCAAGATTTCAATACACCAATTAAGGAAGTCGTTTGCCTTTATCAGAATGATTTTGGATTGTTTGATGAAACTGAATTTTCATGAGAAAATTCATATCAAAATGATATACAATCCTTTGAAGAATTCAATCTGAAACCTTATGAAGATTTTCTTAACTTTACAAAAAACTTATCTCAATACATGCCTGAAGAACAATATACTTTTGAAGAAATGGAAAGACAAGTTGACAATAAGGAAAGAAATTTTTGTTTAACAAGAAAATGACATTCCACCTCCATTCATATATGAAGTTGGATCCTGCTCAAAAAGTCAATGAAGAAATAAAACTCGTTCTCTTAAAAGAAAGAAAAGGTGGAACGAAAATGATAACTTTGAAGCATCTCAATTCGAACAAAGTGTTTTCGGGAACCCTTCCTTTTCAAAATAAAACCGATATATTCCAATACCCATTGAATTTGAAGATAATGCTTTTCAACCCAGGAATTCTCCGTCAATCCATGCCGTATACTCTGTGTTTAAAAGATACAGGTGTTCAATTTCCTGACTGTTAGATAAAATGGGATGTGCGGTCTCCACTATAATGAAAAGAAAGATTCTTTCAATTGAAGATCCTACTTACTTAAAAAGGGATCAACAATTCCCACTAGACAGTCAGTGTACTCGGGTACCAGTGAAATTTCGTCTGGGCCCAAGGATAAAAGATGTGGTTGTCAAGAGAAATTGAACTAAGCATAACAAATTAATATCAGAAGCAGAAGACACATCTGTTAAAATGACTGCTTTGGTCTAAATGCTATAACGTGGAGACCCTTCTTATTCACAAAATGATGATACACTTCTCATGATATCTCATTCTATACTTAAGAATAATGTATGGAGATGAGAATCGTCAGGAGGAATCTCGGATACCATGAGTACCCCTGCAGACAGTTCTCAGGAGAAAAGTTGTGAAAAGCATCCAATGAAATCATTTGAAGAAAAATTAAAGAAATTGAAAAATGACATGTAGACATTCTCAATACGAAGGAGAGATAATTCTTCAAATAGTTTAAATGAGGAAGTCGCCAAGATAAATATGGTAGAAACATGATATACCTCCTTTGCACGAGAATTAAGTGAAGAAGACACGACAGAAGAATTACAAGCGGTTCTCCGTTAAAGGGATGAGCAAATCAACCACCTCGAACAAAAAATGGAAGAATAAATGGAAGTTGTACAAAATCCACCAATAAATCCATTGCCTGCTGTTGAAATCATTAGGCCAGAAGCAATACACATTTTGGAGGACAGAAGATAGAGAGTAGAAATTGAAGAAACTATTTAAAAAAGATTCTCCCTAAAGTGGATGTCAGCATATTTATAGGTTGAGTGTTGTATTAAAAAAAAAGGGAGGTCGCCTACAGAAGTTGTTGGCAAATTTTAAATTTTTGAATTTAATTTAAATATATATATAATTTGGAAAGTAGCATTTGATTTTTTGAAAATAATTTTAAGTTTTAAAATTTTAAGATATGAAATTAAACCGATCTCACATCCCAAATAGTTTATATAAACGAGCACCGCACCACAAACCGTGTATCTATCCCGAAGAATATACACACTGCTTGATGATGGGACTTGATTAAATAAACTAGAAGATTTGTGACATCCGTTTGGTCTACGAACCGATTTTATAAGCTGACAAGTTCCCCTGCTTAATATAAAAGAATTAAACAGGGTTTATATTACCTGGGTTCTTAAAGTTCTCTATGAGGGCAAGCCCCTAAAGTTAATTACATCTTAAATGACGAGAATCATCTAAGAAAACTCTCGATAATGATCAGTGGTTTTACTCTCAAGAATTTCAAAGTTTGAGGTTTCAAGGGATTGAATTTTGGAATTTCAAAAGGGATTGGATCAAATTTGGAACAGTTTATTTTGGGAATCTAAAGGAAGAGAGGCAGGAGATGTCACAGACCCGAAGTGAACTTCGGTGACTTCCCAACTATCCTATTGTTTGGCTTCAATTTGAGAGTTTATTTAATGTTTCAATCCTGCCAATTTTAAATAATTAGGACTTATATTTATATGACATAATCATACAAATAGCCTAGAATATATGAGGGTTTATATCGTACCAAATGATTACCTCAGAGTCCTAAGACCGGTTAGAGCTTAATTTGCGTAATATGATTATGCAAATGCCTAACAAAAAGTTAAGAATTTATGTTACACTAAAAAAATACCTCGAAATCCTATGGCTTGGTTATTTAATTCTAGGAAAGGGTTTAGCTGAAGTAGACACAAGTTTTGCTGATGAAGATGGCCGTGCTACCCACCGTGCTCCAAGCTCCTTGTTGTTGCAGAGGTTTGGTTTTAGAAGGTGACAATCAAGAGATGAGAGAAGTGTTTTGGTTTAGAGAGGTTGAAAATTGAGATGTCTTAATGTTTTAATTAAAACAAATCTTAAAGTTGATTAAACAGAACCGATTAAGATCCCACGGTTCCGTCATCCCGGTACCGTTATTTTCATCGGATTCACTTAGTCTAAATGAATTTGCTAAACTCAACTGAATGAGTTCCACATTTTCATTTAGACCGTGAGAAATCTCATTAGCAACACGTTGGTTACATCATCCGAGGGATTCCTTATCATCCAATGAGACGTTTTAATTTTAGTTGTAATTGCAATTTTATTTTTTTTGTTGGTGATTAAATTTTGAGTTGTTTAAACATGCTGGGTTCGATCATTTTTCATGCATTTATAAGCACAAAAAAGTAAGATATTTAATAAATTGCTAAATGTAAATTGCAATAAACTTAAATACGTACCTGGTGGGCACTTCTGTCATTTTCACCTGCACTTAAAACACATGTTAAAGCATTTATATATTTGCAACAAGCACCTAGATAAGGCTAAGGGAAGGGTCGGGTTGTCTACCAAAGTCCTAATCCTATTGCTAGTCAATTCCTACGACGTCTAGGTTCTTGTATTTTGTTAAGGATGATTTTCTTCATCAAAGAACAATGAAGTCTCACTGTTCTTTTTAAAACATCCCATCAAGTTAGAGAAGTGCTCGGAATTGAATTATGACAATCTTCTTAAACATTTTAGGGATTACTTTAAGTTCAGTTAGTTTCATTGTGGTGATGAATCAATCACCCAGGTTACTCTTGCTCAATGAATTAGGATGTTTGATCATTCTTATGAGTAAGGTGACATTTTCATTTAATGTTTCATTTAAGAGTTATAAAGGTGAAAGCCTTTAGGGACAAATTAGTTCATTAGAGGAATTTAACCATTCTTAATTTAAAGTTTGAATTAATGGTTTAAAGTGGTTTAGTTAGAAAATTTTAGTTGATCTTTTTAGGTGCTTTAAATCATTTTAAGTTGGAAAAGTGTTCAAATTGTTTAATCCAGTTAAATTTTACTATTTTAAATAGTCATAACTTTTTAGGTTCATTTTGATTTAATTATAATTTTGTAATTATGAATTATTCCAGGTTAAATTTAATGTTTTAAATTTGCTTTAATTTAAGTTTCAGGCAACTTCAGATTAGTTTTAATGTCTTAAAATATTCCAATTTAGCCTTAATATTTTGTACTTATTTTAATTTAAGTTTTAGACAATTTCAAATTATATTTTTTTTATTGCCTTTAATTTAATCATAAGATTTTCAAAAATTATTCTTTTCTCAAAATATTAATTTCAATCATCATTTTAGAGTTTCATTAATTGATATTTAAAAATAATTGATCAAATTATTGATTAGGGATTCAATTTAAAGGATTAAAATCTTCCTATATTCAACATCCCTTAATCTTAATAATTCAAGCTTTAATTAATGTTCCAAATTTCATGTGATTTGATTAATGTTTCTTCTTTAATGTTTAATGCGGTTTAGTGGGTTTCTACCACTTAAATTCTATATGTTTCAATCATCCAAATTGAAAATTATGATCAAATATTTTACCCTCCCTTTGGTTAAGTCTAAAGATTAATCAGGGTTAAAACCTTTTAATTACCATAATGACCTCTTAAGCTTATTAATTTCATAACTCATCAAATTAAGCTCAAATGAACTTGAAATTTTTATGTCACCTCACTCACATGTCAATTAAGACATTAGAGGAGAAAATTTGATTTTTCAATTTTTAATTTAATTTATATAATTTTTTTAATGGAAAATAAGGATTTTTAATGAAAATTCAACAACATGAATGTTGACCTCATTTTTGATGAGGTCTTTTCTCTTCTCTCCTTAGTACTTAGGGTCTATCCTTAGGCTTTCCCTTTGACTATCTTAGAGGACTAGAAATGGAACCCACCACTTAGAAATTTGAACACCTCTTAACTCCCTTCAAACCCCCACAAGTTTGATTGTAAACCCCTAAGCCACTTGGAGGGTTAAAATCAAATGTGGAGGTTTAGAGGATGAGTTTCCTATAGGACTCATTGGACTTAGGACTACCCTGGGTGGCCTGGTCTGGTGAGGGTTGACTTGCACACACATTACACTTTCACACACATTCCAAATCCTAAGACCATTCATGCCTAGCTTGACTTCCTGACTCATGCAGGTAATCCATATGGATGGTCCTCAACCCCTAAGCCCTTGGCTAAGAGGGTCAGTAACAACATAGTGAATGCCTCAAATGAGTCCTCTCATGGCTCTTATGGGCATGATATGGCTTCATGGCTCAATCAAAGTGATTCCAATCTACTCAAACTTGATCAATCTTCATTTTTCCAAAATTTCAATTTTTGACCTCCGGGGCCCTACACCCACTAAACCTACCAAATGTTCTTGAAGCTACCCAAAATTTGTAAAATTACCTAAATTACCCAAAATTACTCAAAATCAGTCCTAAACATTTCCTCCCACTCAAATTTATCATCCATGGCCAAATATACCAAAATTTCCAAAAATACCCCTCAATACCCTCTAAATACCCAAAATGCCCTTCCTAACAAAAAAATCCATAAATTCCAAAAATTCCCAGAAAATTCCATAAAATCCCAAATATTCCCAATTTCATTTTTTTTCAACTACACCATAGGCCAATTTTGTCAATTTAGCCCACTTTTACCAAACCCTCAATTTGACCTATTCTTAACCCAACTAAACCCAATGTCAAACCAAATCAACCCAATTGACCTCAATTTTGATCCAATTCAATTCTAGACTTCAATTCAATATCCCTAAAGTCAATTTAGATCAAATTCAAGCCCAATTTAATTAACATTTGGATCCAATTTCAATTTGAAGCTTAAAGCCCAATTTTGGCCCATGACCTATACTTAGCCGAAACCAACCCAATTCAACTCCAATTAACCCTAAATCTTTTCCTAAACCTTCCTAACATTCCCACAAACAAAACACTAACAAGATTTGTCCCATATTTGAACCTAAACTCCACCTAAACCTAACCAAAAACCAAAATCTCCTTTTTTTTGGCCTAAACCCAAACCTAACCCAAATAGGTCCAAATCCCAAAATCAAAGCCCAACCAAAGTTGAAAACTCCTTGTGACACTCCCATAAATATTTCACAACATTAATTTTACATCAAATCCAACCTTAGTACAACCTTAGCCCACCTTAGCCCAAGCCATGGCCGAGAGCTCCATGTGAGCCAAAATTTTCAATTCTTCCTTGCTGAGTTGTCCCAGTCCAATTGAACACCATGGCTGTTCTTCTCTTGCATAGAGCAGCTGATCCCAAGCATCAAACCCCCCTGGGAAGCCCTCCAGCCATGTCTATTTAAACCCACCACCCTCTCGGCCAAACAAGGTGATGAACCAGACCTAAACAAAACTCTGCCAAAATTGCTCCAGGACCTTCTCCTCACCTAGAGCACTTGATCCCCATTGGATTCCAGCCCGATTTCCCCACGGCGAGCTCAATTTCTAAGTTCAAATTCAAGCCCAAAAACAGGACATCTCCCAAACCTCCACCAAATCCAAATTAAACTCACCCACACTGCACAGGACCGAGAGAAGGAGTTCCCAGGTGAAAGCCCCTCTCCGAGCCACCCAGTTGCTCTAGCCTCCATGCTTTGAAATCGGCTGTGGAAACTTTCATACCAAGATAATTCCCCAGAGCCAGATACTTCATCTGGAGCTTCCTTGGGTGCAATCGAAGGTGAAACAAGTCTCTGATTGAAGCTACACTTCTTAGAGCAAAGGAATGGATCATTCCTTCCTCCCGAGCTTCTAGTGATTCTCCATTTTGTTTTACTTAATTTCATAGCATGTAAACTGTATGGATGTATTCTTCTCTTCAAGACGAATCCATATAGCATAAGAACACGAAAATCCATTGAGAAATGAGAGAGTTCTTAGGGTTTTAGTGTGGACGGTCACGGTTGCACACTAGTCGTAGACGATGACCAGGCGCCGTCCGATCAAGCGTGTATCAAGTGGACGGTCCAGATCGCGCTGGATCGAAGAACGTTATATGAACCGCGGGCCTCTGGAGCACTGAGTCAGATGGAGACGTCGAATGGGAGCGCGACGCGTGGGCTTTCGGAGCTGCCGAGGATGAGTCGGAGCCGCATGGATAAGTAGAAAAATATGGATTTTTTCGATTTATTTAAATACCCAAAACTTAGAAAATCCATATCTTTGTGTAAGAAATTCATAAAAATAAACTAAAAATACCCTCTTGCTCAGTGAATAGAGGAGAATAATGTAGAAAAGAAATCAAGTTATTTTGATGAGTAATTTATTTTTAATTAATTATTTACTCATTTCAGTATTTTGATTCTCCATTTGCATAGACAATTCACCATGACATGAGACTATAGGGCTTTTGAAGCCTCTGATCTTGGGAACATTCCCTGAATTTTTTAAGGTTAGAGGCCATCTCTATGGAAAGTTATGCATTTTTCAAGTTTATGTCACTCTTTTTGGTATTTTAATTCCAATAATTAGCATATTGTTCAATAAATTCCAGGAAAATTTGGGGAAGTTTCTTAGGACCAGAGGACCCTAGGATAATTATATTTTGAATTAACTCAGTAAGAATAACCCTAATTAGCATAAATACTCAAAATTAAATTTTAACTCATTAGGGTTAACCACACATTAAAATAACTTGAAAACAATTTTCCACTGATCTTTAGGATCAGAGGGACCTCACATAAAAATTTGAAGTCAATTGGAAATGATTAGCCCCACTAAATGAATTAATTAAGCCACATGATTAAAATTAAACTTTAAAAATTCATAACTCCAAAAATACATTTCAAAAATTTGCCAAATTAGTTTTGTGGGCTCTCTTATATCAGATGAGTCTATAAAAATTAAAATTGGAATTTTCTAAAATGTTTCATTTTTAATGATATATTTAATATTTTAATAATTAAAAAATAATAAAAATCACAAAAATAATAAAAATCATAAAAATGTCACATTTTGACTCCTAATCACTTAGGAATAAACCAAATATTTTTCCCAAGTCTCAAAGTAAAGATATTGAATTTTAAAGGCTCAAAACAAATTTTAATATTAAAAAATGTATTTTCCAACCTTTTCACTAAATTAATTCCAATAAATCAAAGAAAAATTAAAAAATCATAAAATTTATTTCTCTGAACTCCTTGAGGTCAAAGAGATTTAAGAAAAATATAAAATCCATTTTTCAACTTTAATTTTTTTTCATAATTAATTAACACTCCAAAAATCAAAATAATTATAATAAATGAAATATAATTCTAAAAATCACGAAAATTGGTCAAAGTGGTCCTTTGGTCATTATGAATATCCCATAATTTTCTCATGGATAGAAACCTTTCCTTGGTCATGTTGTTGAATTTCTATTAAAAATCCCTATTTTTCATTAAAAATAATTATATAAATAAATTAAATTCAGAAAAATCATATTTTCTCCTCTAATGTCTTAGTTGACATATGAGTGAAGTGACATAAAAATTTCAAGTTCATTTGAACTTAATTTAGTGAGTTATGAAATTTATAAGCCTAAAAGGGCATAAAGGTAATTAAAGGATTTAACCCCCTTTATTAAAATTTTAGGTTTAATTAAAAATGGTGGGTAAAATATTTGATTTTATCTTTCTTGGATGATTGAAACTTTGGGAAATTAAAAGGGTGGGAACCCATTAATCACTTTTAAAAAACAAAAATGAAACTTTAATTATTTAAACAATTTAAAATTTGGAAGATTAATGAAAATTTGAATTATTAAAAATAGTGATATAACTTGAGAGGATATTAATTCTTTAATAAAAAAATCCCTAAATAAATCACTTGAATACTATTTAACTCCTAATTAAGATTAAAATGATAATCCAAACTAAGTAAATTAAAATAAAAAAAATAAATAACCCTTAAATTAAAGAAAAGTTCAAAATATTAAATAATTTAACAATTAAATTAAATTAAGTAAAAAATAAATTAAAATTAAAATTAAATTAAATTAACATTTTAACAATTACGTTAAGTTAAATTAAAAAATATTTAAATTAAATTAAATTAAATTAAATTAAATTAAATCAAATTTAAATTAAATTAAATTAACATCATTCAATAATAAAAGTAAAACGAATTTAAAATATTAAGATCACTTAAAGTATAAAGATTTAAACCATAAATAATTTGAACACTATTCTAAACTTAAAATCATTAATTAAAGCCTCATAATTAAACTAAATCACTTTAAACCATTAACTCAAACTTCAAATTAAGAACGATTAAAATTCTCAACAAACCAGTTTGCCCCTAAAGGCTTTAATTATTATAACTCTTAAATAGAGTATTAAGTGAGATGTCACTTCATTCATCAGGTAATTGAATGCCCAAGTTCACTGAGCAAGAGACAAAGCTTAACTAAACTCTTGGATGATTAATTCACCTGTGCAATTAAATTTACTTGAACTCAAAATAATCTCAGAAATATTGAAAATATGTTTAGGACTCTTCCTAAGCACTTTCTCAACATGATGAGATGTTTTAGAAGAACAATTGAGTTTAATTGTTCTTTGATGAAGAAAATCATCCTTAAACAAAATATAAGAACCTAGACATCATAGGAAATGACTAGTTATAGGACTAGGACTTTGGTAGACAACCAAAACCTGTCCCTTAGCTTTACCTAAGTACTTGTTGAAATATTTAAATACCTTAACATGTGTTTTAAGTGCAGCTTGGGATGATGGGAAGACCCTCTGTTGACCTCATTTTTGATGAGGTCCTTTGCTTCTCTCTTTAGTACTTAGGATCTAGCCATAGGATTTTCCTTTGACTAATCTTAGAAGACTAGAAATGTAACCCACCATTTAGAAATTCAAACTACTTCTTAACTCCCTACAAACCCCACAAGCCCCACAAGCTTGATTGTAGACCCCTAATCACCTAGAGGGTTGAAATCAAATGTGGAGGTTTAAAAGATGAGTTCCCTATAGAACTTTTTGGCCTTAGGAATACCCTGGATGGCCTGGTCTGGTGAGGGTTGACTTGCACATACACTACACTCTCACACACATTCCAAGTCCTAAAAACACACTCTCACCCAACTTGACTTCCTGACTCATGTTGGTAATTCATATGGATGGTCCTTAACCCCTAATCCCTTGGCTAAGAGGGTTAGGAACAACATAGTGAATGCCTCAAATGAGTCCTCTCATGGCTCATATGGGCTTAATATATCTTCATGGCTCAACCAAAGTGATCCCATTTCACTCTCATTTGATTAATCTTTTTTTTTTTGCAAAATTTCAATTTTTGACCCCCGGGGCCCCGGACCTACCAAACCTACAAAATATCCTTGAAATGACCCAAAATTTGCAAAATTGCCCAAATTACCCAAGATCCCTCAAAATCAATCCTAAACATTTCCCCCCACTCAAATAGATCAGCCATAGCCAAAAATACCAAAAATTCCAAAAGTACCCCCCAATACCCTCCAAATACCCTCCAAATACCCAAAATGCCCTTCTTAGCCCAAAAATCAAAAAATTCAGTAAATTCCCAAAAAATTCCAGAAAATCCAAAATATTCCCAATTTAATTTTGTTTAACTACACCATGGGCCAATTTTGCTAATTTACCCCACTTTTACCAAAACCCCCAATTTGACCCATTTTAAACCCAAGTGAACCCAATGTCAAACCAAACCACCCCAATTGACCTCAATTCTGGTCCAATTCAATTCTAAACTTCAATTCAATATCCTCAACATCAATTTAGACCAAATCAAAGTTCAATTTGATTGACATTTGAGCTCAATTTCAATTTGAAGCCTAAGGCCCAATTTTGGCCCATGACCTAAACCTAGCTCAAACCAACCCAATTCAACTCCAATTGGCCCCAAATCTTTTCTAAAGCCTTCCTAACACCCCCATAAACAAAACACTAACTTTATTTGACCAAATTTTGAACCTAAACTCCACTCAAACCTTACCCAAAACCAAAATCCCTTAAATTGACCTAAGCTCAAACCTAACCCAAATGGGCCCAAATCCCAAAATCAAAGCCCAACCCAAGTTGAAAACCCTTTGTGACACCCCCATGAACATTTCTCAACATTAATTTTACATCAAATCCAACATTAGCCCAACCTTAGCCCAAGCTAGCCCAACTTGACCCACTTTGGCCCCTTTAACTAAAAAGCCCAAATTCAACCCAATTCTACTCCAAATCACACCAAATTGATTCCAAACCATTCATGAAACATCCCTAAACTAAACCCAACATTTAGTTGGCACACTCCTTTACAAAAGTTTCACCCTAAATTTATTTTAAACCCAAAAGCCCACTTCCTTAAACCACTTTAAAAGCTCATCCCAAGACAATTTCAAAAGCCCAAAGTTGACTCTAAAGCCCATATGATATTTTCATTTGTCATCCACTTAATCAAAATCATTTCCTAAGTTCCTATTCTATCATCAAATAAATCTAAATCAAGCCTCATGCCAAAATATCCCTAAAGTTCAAAAATCCCAAAATCCCTTTCTCATGCAAGTGAGCCAAGTCATCCCGGTCATCGTCTACGATGGGTGTGCACCCTCGACCGTCCACACTAAAACCCTAAGATCTCACTCGATTCTCAATGAATTTTCGTGTTCTTATGCTCTATGGATTCGTCTTGAAGAGACGAACACATCCATACGATTTATAGGCTATGAAATTAACCTAAACAAAATGGAGAATTGGCCGGGAAGCTCGGGAGGAAGAGGAGTTCATACTTTTCTCGTAGAAGTGAAGCTTCATCTAAGAGTTGTGTCACCTTCGATCGAGTCCTTGTGCAAGCTCCAAATGAAGTCTCTAGCTTGTGGAATTGTCCAAGCATGAAAGTGACCAAGGCCGATCACAAAGCTTGAGGCCGGAAGCAATGCCTGCCCGGGTGAGAGGGCGCTGGCCGGGGAACTTCTCCTCTTAGTCCGGTGAAGGTGTAGGACCAATCAATTTGGAGATTGGCTCACCGTGGTGAAGTGTCCCGTTTTCTGGGTGGATTTTCAACCTGGGAATCGAGCTCTCATACGGAGTGTTGGGGCAGCGGGAACACCGGGGATCAACTCGCTCCGGGGTTAGAGAAGGTCCCCGGCTACCCTTTGGCAGAGTTTCCTTAAGGTCCGGTTCTTCTCCTCCTTTAGCCGAGAGGTGAGTGGGTTTGGGCTTAGAGGGTGGTTCTGAGAGCCTCCGTGGGGGTTTAACGGTTTGGGATCCACTCTTCAATGCAAGGGAAGAACAACTACAATGGCTATCGGGGATGGACAGCTCAGCTAATTGTTCAGCCCTTATTCTACCAAGCCCCCGCCCCGGTGGTTTCCTAAGGGTCATGGGCTCGGCCGAGCCGTGGTCGTCACCTTCCCGATCGAGGGTCGTGGCTTCGAACTTGGTGAAGTCAATCGGGAGTTGGCCATGTAAAGGGGCCGAATTGAAATGGAATGGGGAGAGGCTCATTTTGGGTTCACATTGGTCAACCCATGGTTTTAGGCTTGGTGCACCACCCAAGGCCTCGGTTTTGGGCCGAAATGAGTCAATAGGCCTACTGGGAAGGGGTGGGTGAAGTCTCCATCCAAGGTGAGGTGGCTAAGCATTGTTTAGAGGTAACATGGATGAGGTTAAAAATGCTTAATGAAGGTTTAAGAAAGACTTCTTGCCATTAATGGCTTCGTGAGGCAGTGGCTCCCATGTTCGTATATTGCATTTATGCATGGCTTCATGGCTCCATAGCATGGGCAAAGCTTCGTCAATTTCATGGAAGTAGACTTTAGAATTTTGGTATTTTGGTGCAGTAATTTTCATGAAGCTTTATTTGGAATGGTCAGATGATTTGAAACTTAGGGTGATTTTGATTAAATGGATGATGTAGAGAAATGTCATGTGGGCTGGATTAAAACTTGGCTTTCCAAATGAACACTGGGTAGCTTTTAAAGTGATTTACAGTGGGCTTTGGATTTTAAATGGCATGGATGAAAATTTTGTGAAGCACCATGTCAAATAAATGTTGCAATTGGTTTAGGCAAGTGTCATGAATGGTTTGGAACAAGTTTAAAGATTTTGAATCGAATTGGGTTTAATGTGGGGTCTTTTGGTAAAGGGGCCAAGGTGGGGCCAAATTGGGCTAAGGTTGGGCTAAATTTGGATTTGATGTAATATTAATGTTTAGAAATATTCACAATATAAAGAGTTTTCAACTTTGGTTGGGCTCTAATTTCGGGGTTTGGGCCTATCTGGGTTAAGTTTCAGCTTAGGTCAATTTAAGGGATTTTGAAGGTTAGGTTTGGGTGGAGTTTAGGTTCAAATTTTGGGCAACTGCTAGTGTTTTGTTTATGGGGGTGTTAGGAAGGCTTTGAAAAGATTTGGGGCCAATTGGAGTTGAATCGATGGGTTTGAAAGCTAGGTTTAAGTCATAGCCAAAATTGCTTCCAGTTTCAAGTTGAAATTGGGCTCAAATGTCAATCAAATTGACTTGATTTGGTCTAAATTGATATTTGGGATGTTTATTTGAAGTTTAGAATTGAATTGGACCAAAATTGAGGTTAATTTGGGGTGGTTTGGTTCGATATCGGGTTCATCAAGTTAAAAATGGGTCAAATCAGTTTTTGACAAAAGCACGTGCAGAATTGCTAAAATTGGCCCATGGTGTAGTTGAACAAAATAAAAATTGAAATATTTGGGATTGTCTGAAATTTTTAGAATTTTCTGAATTTTTGGATTTTTGGGCTAAGAAGCGCATTTTGGGTATTTGGAGGGTATTTGGGGGTACTTTTGGAATTTTGGTATTTTTTTGCTATGTATGATCAATTTGAGTGGGGAAATGTTTAGGATTGATTTTGAGGAATTTTGGGTAATTTAGGTGATTTTGTAAATTTTGGGTAGTTTCATGGGCTTTTGCAGTTTAAGAGTGTGGCCCCACAAACAAATTTTGGAAAAATTAAGATCGATCAAATTTGAGTAGAATGGAATCACTTTTGCTGAGCCATGAAGCCATATTAAGCCCATATGAGCCATGAGAGGATTCCTTATTTGAGGCATTCACTATGTTGTTCCTAACCCTCATAGCCGTGGGCTTGGGGTTAAGGACCATCCATATGAATTACCTACATGAGTCGTGAAGTCAAGTTGGGTGAGAGTGTGGTTTTAGGACTTGGAATGTGTGTGAGAGGTAGTGTATGTGCAAGTCAACCTCACCAGACTAAGCCACTCCAGGGTATTCCTAAGGCCAAGAAGTCCTATAGAACTCATCCTTTAAACCTCCACATTCGATTTCAACCCTTGTGTGTGATTAGGGGTCTACAATCAAGCTTCAAGGGGTTTCAGGAGTCAAGAGGTGTTTGAACTTCTAAAGGGTGGGTTCCACTTCTAGTCCTCTAAGATTAGTCAAAGGAAAAGCTTCCATGGCTAGATCCTAAGTACTAAAGAGAGAAGCAAAGACCTCATAAAAAATGAGGTCAACAAATGGCCTAAAAAGTCAATTTTGGTTAAAATGATCAATTTTTTTATCAAAACAACCAATGAAATGTTTAAGACCCTAAAATGACAGATTAATCAAATTAATTTCCCCAAAATTATTGATTAATTACATTGACTAATAATTTAATTTTTTAATATTTTAATTAATGACATAATTAATTAAAATGAAAATTAAATTAAAAGTCATAAAATGACAAAATACACCTAAATGAAATAAAAATGATAAAATTAATAAAATAATTAACTCCAAAATTATTTTTGATTAATTAATGGACCAATAATTTAATTTCCATATTTTAATTAATGACATAATTAATTAAAATGAAAAAATTAAATTAAAAAAAGACATGAAATAAGACATAAAATCCAACTAAATAAAAATGACATAAAAGTTAATCAAGTAATTAATTTAAAATTATTTTGATTAATTGGTTAATAAAATAATTTCTAACTCTTTTAATTAATAACATAATTAATTAAAAATGAAAGTATATTTAAAAGGACATAAAAATGGAAATTCTACCCATGACATCATGCATGACATATTAAATGGATTTAATTTTAAATCCATTAATGACATCATTAATGACACCATATGGGTTATACATAACCCATATGATCCATTTAATATAATCCAAACCATTAATAACCCATACCATACCCTTTAACCATGGTTAAAGGCCATCATGAAAATTATGATAAATGAAATGAGGTGTTATCTCCCCTTCATTTCCAAAGCATGAGTCACCTCTCTAAGATGAGGTAACTACCACTTTAAAAATAATTTTGTACACTACCCTAAGCATCCAATTACAAAATAGTGCTAGTATGAATTAAACATTAACCATGGTGAAATTAGGTAATGATGAAATCATGCATGAAATGAGTCATGGAGCTTATTTGTCATGCTCCTATTAAATCCTAAGTGACATGGTGAAAGAAGAAGAGCTTTCATACATTTCCAGTCATCACTCACCTTCTCCATAACCAATGGGAGAGAGACAAAATTTAAACCCATGGTTAAGTGCAATCATGGCAAAACCATGCATACAGTGTGAGTAAGAGGGTTAAGTGTCACCTTTCCCTAAATCTAAAGCATGACTCGATGAACAAATATTCAGCCCAAATATAAAATTCCTCCACCTCATGCATGAGCCAATGGAAGCAAGCCAAATAAAAGTTAAGCACTCACCATAGCTAAACTCAATATGAGTTAACCTTGGGGAAGTGAATTAAACTTACCCTCCAGCTAAAATTTAATCCCCAACAATCATGACATCAGATACCACCTCCCTAAATGGATTTTAACTTAGCCAAGCCTCCCTCTACGGCTATAAAAACCCCAAACCCGAACCTATTTAGAAAAGAAGAAAAAATTGGTAGAGACCCATAGTTGCCCAAACCACTTGGTCCCCAACACAAAAATTCTTCCCAGGAACCTTAGCAATCTATCCTAACCAAACCCAAGCCTTAGAGTTAGCCCAATCAAGCCAATTTGATCACAATCCAAAATCAAAATTTCAAATTAGCCACTTTCCTCAAAATTCTCCTCCAAGGCTAGCTATAAGACCAAATTGGAGCAGCAAAGGTCTTCTTGGGAGTCCTAGAAGCCAGCCATAAGGTCTGATCAAGCTTGATGCACTTGTGGCCAAGGTATGGAATTATTTTCCCCAAAATAATTCATGTTTTTGAAATATCATGGGTTATACTAGCTCAAAAAAATGTATCATCACCGTATGATACAATCTATACATCCAGATGATTCCATAGGTTCAAAAATCACTAAATTTCGTTGAGAAATGAGTGAGATAGCTGTGCTCTTAAGTCAACTGCCGAAAATTCTCAAATTCTTTCATGATTTTATCTCTCCGTCGTCCGTTCCCGTGTTTTGGAACTTTTCGACGTTCGATCTTCCCAACCCGTAAACGCTTCCATGCCGCACACCGGATCCTCCGACCCTTCGACGCGTACGAGGACGCGTGGCGCGCTATGGATTTTTTGAGTTATTTTAATTCCGAGAAAATCCTTAAAAACTTTAAAATTCCGCATTCGATCTGTAGCTCCTAAAAATAAAATAAAAAATACCTCCTCGGGAAAGCTTCCTTGAAGAGAAGATAATTATGAAATTTAAATCATCATTTTATTCTCATCATTTTATTTTTTAAATAATTAATTACTCTCCAGAAAGTAATTTAATTATTAAAAATTCATACAATTCCAAAATATGAAATTTTCTACGAATTATCTTTCCGTTATGACACACATCTCTAATTTTTCTAAGGACATAAAAGTTCTTTAGGATATTTTTCTTTAATTTCTAAGCTACATTGTAATTATTTATAAAAATAATTATAAAAATTAAAAATTAAGGAAAATAAATTTGAAAATGACTCAAATTCCAGGGTGATGCATAAAGACCCTGTGACATTAATTTTTAAGTCATTAAACAATTTTAAATGATATTTCAAAAATTTAGATTAAAATTCATTATTAATTAATAAGTTTAATCCTAAAATCATCTCTTTTATAACTTTAGCTTCATTTTCTTTAATAATTAAGTTAAAAATGAGTCTAGTCCACACTGCATTTTACGACAACTTTAGTTAAGTCTAAAATGACATATTAGACTTAATAAACCTTAATTAGATTTAAGACATCATTTAAATCTAATTAATGAAAGTTAAACCTTAATCACATTAAGTTTAACTAATTAAACCATAATTAAGTCTAAATGACAAATTAGACTTACTAAAACCCCAATTAGGTTTAAGACACCAATTAGACCTAATTAAACCAAGCTAGACCTTAACCACATCTTTTGTTCAACATAATAAACCCCAATTAGGAAGTGAAGATTACCAATTAGACCTAATTAAACAAGTTAGACCTTTAACCACATTAAGTTTAACTTAATAAACCCCAATTAGGTTTAAGACACCAATTAGACCTAATTAAACCAAGTTAGACATTAACCACAGTTTAACTTAATAAACCCTAATTAGGTTTAAGACACCACCAGGACCTCATTAAAACCAAGTTAGACCTTAACCACATCAGGTTTAACTTAATAAACCCTATTTAGGTTTAAGACACCAACTAGACCTAATTAAAAAAAGTTAGACCTAACCACATTAAAGTTTAAATTAATAAACCCCACTATGTCTAAGACATCACTGACCTAATTAAACCAAGTTATACCTTAACCACATTACGTTTAACTTAATAAACCCTAATTATGTCTAAGAAATCAATTAGACCTAATTAAACCAAGTTAGACCTTAACCACATTAGGTTTAACATAATAAATCCCAATTAGATTTAAGACACCAATTAGACCTAATTAAACTAAGCTAGGACCTAACAACATTAAAGGGTTTAACTTAATAAAACCCAATTAGACCTAACTAAACCATGTTAGACCTTAACCACATAAAGTTTAACATAATAAACCCCAATTAGGTTTAAGACACAAATTAGACCTAATTATACAAAGTTACACCTTAACCACATTAGGTTTAATCGTGATGTTCCAATTAGGTTTAAGACACAAATTAAACCTAATTAAACAAGTTAGACCTTAACCACATTAGGTTTAACATAATAAACCCCAATTAGGTTTAAGACACCAATTAGACCCGATTAAACCAAGTTAGACTTTTAACCACATTATGTTTAACTTAATAAACCCTAATTGGGTTTAAGACACCGCTTAGACCTAATTAAACCAAGTTAGACCTAACCCCATTAAGTTTGACTTAATAAAACCCCAATTAGGTTTAAGACACCAATTAGACCTAATTAAACCAAGTTAGACCTAACCACATTAGGTTTAACTTAATAAACCCCAATTAGGTTTAAGACACCAATTAGACCAAATTAAAACCAAGTTAGTCCTTAACCACATTAAGTTTAACTTAATAAACTCTAATTAGGTTTAAGAAACCAATTAGACCAAATTAAACCAAGTTAGACCTTAACCACATTAGGTTTAACTTAATGAACTCCCAATTAGGTTTAAGACACCAATTAGACCTAATTAAACCAAGTTCGACCATAACCACATTAGGTTTAACTTAATAAACCTTAATTAAAGGTTTAAGACACCAATTAGACCTAATTAAACCAAGTTAGACCTTAACCACATTAGGTTTAATTTAATAAACCCCAATTAGGTTTAAGACAATAATTAGACCAAATTAAACCAAGTTAGATTTAACTTAATAAATCCCATTTAGGTTTAAGAAACCAATTAGACCTAATTAAACCATGTTGTATCTAACCATATTAAAGTTTAACTTAATAAAACCCTAATTAGGTTTAAGACACCAATTAGACCTAATTAAACCAAGTTAGACCTTAACCACATTAGTTTAACTTAATAAACCCCAATTAGGTTTAAGACACCAATTAGACCTAATTAAAGCAAGTTAGACCTAACAACATTAAGTTTAACTTAATAAATCCCAATTAGGCTTAAGACAAATTACCTAGACCTAATTAAACCAAGTTAGACATTAACCACGTTAGGTTCAACTTAATAAACCCTAACTAGGTTTAAGACACCAATTAGACCTCATTAAACCAAGTTAGACCTTAACCACATTAGGTTTAACTTAATAAACCCTAATTAGGTTTAAGACACCAATTAGACCTAATTAAACCAAGTTAGACCTTAGTCCACATTAAAGGTTTAAATTAATAAACCCCAATTATGTCTAAGACATCAATTAGACCCAATTAAACCAAGTTAGATCTTAACCACATTAGGTTTAACATAATAAACCCCAATTAGATTTAAGACACCAATTAAATACCTAATTAAACTAAGTTAGACCTTAACAACATTGTGTTTAACTTATTAAAACCCAATTAGGTTTAAGACACCAATTAGACCTAATTAAACCAAGTTAGACCTTAACCACATTAGCTTTAACATAATAAACTCCAATTAGGTTTAAGGCACAAATTAGACCTAATTATACCAAGTTAGACTCCAACCACATTAAAGGTTTAACTTAATAAACCCCAATTAGGTTTAAGACACAAATTAAACCTAATTAAAACCAAGTTAGACCTTAACCACATTAGGTTTGACTTAATAAACCCCAATTAGGTTTAGGACACCAATTAGACTTGATTAAACCAAGTTAGACCTTAACCACATTATGTTCAACTTAATAAACTCTAATTGGGTTTAAGACACTAGTTAGAACTACCAAACCAAGTTAGACCTTAACCACATTGCTTAACTTAATAAACCCCAATTAGGTTTAAGACACCACCAGGACCTTAATTAAACCAAGTTAGACCTTAACCACATTAAGTTTAACTTAATAAACACCAATTAGGTTTAAGACACCAATTAGACCTAATTAAACCAAGTGCTAGACCTAACCACATTAAGTTTAACTTAATAAACCCCAATTAGGTTTAAGACACCAATTAGACCTAATTAAACCAAGTTAGACATTTAATACATTAGGTTTAACTTTTAATAAACCCTAATTAGGTTTAAGACACCAATTAGACCTCATTAAACCAAGTTAGACCTCAACCACACAGTTTAACTTAATAAAACCCTAATTTGGTTTAAGACACCAATTATACTTAATTAAACCAAGTTAGACCTTAACCACATTAGGTTTGAATTAATAAACCCAAATTATGTTTAAGACACCAATTAGACCTAATTAAACCAAGTTAGACCTAAAGCACATTAGGTTTAACTTAATAAACCCCAATTAGGTTTAAGACACCACTGGGACCTAATTAAACCAAGTTAGACATTAACCACATTAGGTTTAACATAATAAACCCCAATTAGATTTAAGACACCAATTAGACCTAATTAAACTAAGTTAGACCTAATAAACATTAGGTTTAACTTAATAAACCCAATTAGGTTTCTTAAGACACCAATTATACCTAATTAAACCAAGTTAGACCTTAACGACATTAGGTTTATATTAATAGACCCCAATTATGTCTAAGACATCAATTATACCTAATTAAATCAAGTTATACCTTAACCACATTACGTTTAACTTAATAAACCCCAATTATGTCTAAGACACCAAATAGACCTAATTAAACCAAGTTAGACCTTAACCACATTAGGTTTAACATAATAAAACCCCAATTAGATTTAAGACACCAATTAGACCTAATTAAACTAAGTTAGACCTTAACAACATTAGGTTTAACTTAATAAAACCCAATTAGGTTTAAGACACCAATTAGACCTAATTAAACCAAGTTAGACCTTAACCACATTAGGTTTAAAATAATAAACCCAATTAGGTTTAAGACACAAATTAGACCTAATTATACGAAGGATTCCAACTACACAGTTTAACTTAATAAACCCCAATTAGGTTTAAGACACAAATTAAAACCTAATTAAACCAAGTTAGACCTTAACCACATTAGTTTAATTTAATAAACCCCAATTAGGTTTAAGACGCCACTGTGGCTCAAATTAAACCAAGTTAGATTCAACTTAATAAATCCCAATTAGGTTTAAGTGAAACCAATTAGACCTAATTAAACCATGTTAGACCTAACCATATTAGGTTTAACTTAATAAACCCTAATTAGGTTTAAGACACCAATTAGACCTAATTAAACCAAGTTAGACCTTAACCACATTAGTTTAACTTAATAAACCCCAATTAGGTTTAAGACACCAATTAGACCTAATTAAAGCAAGTTAGGACCTTAACAACATTAAGTTTAACTTAATAAACCCCAATTAGGTTTAAGACACCAATTAGACCTAATTAAACCAAGTTAGACATTAACCACGTTAGGTTCAACTTAATAAAACCCTAACTAGGCTTTAAGACACCAATTAGACCTCATTAAACCAAGTTAGATCTAACCACATTAGGTTTAACTTAATAAACCCTAATTAGGTTTAAGACACCAATTAGACCTAATTAAACCAAGTTAGACCTAACCACATTAGGTTTAAATTAATAAACCCTTAATTATGTCTACATCAATTAGACCTAATTAAACCAAGTTAGACCTTAACCACATTAGGTTTAACATAATAAACCCCACTAGATTTAAGACACCAATTACCTAATTAAACTATAAAAGGACCTTTAACAACATTAGGTATTTAACTTAATAAAACCCAATTGTGCTTAATATTAATCAATTAGACCTAATTAAACCAAGTTAGACCTTAACCACATTGTGTTTAACATAATAAACTCCAATTAGGTTTAAGGCACAAATTAGACCTAATTATACCAAGTTAAACACCTAACCACATTGTGTTTAACTTAATAAACCCCACTAGGTTTAAGACACAAATTAAACCTAATTAAACCAAGTTAGACTCCAACCACATTAGGTTTAACTTTAATAAACCCCAATTAGGTTTAAGACACCAATTAGACTCGATTAAACCAAGTTAGACCTTAACCACATTATGTTCAACTTAATAAACTCTAATTGGGTTTAAGGACACTAGCAGAACTAATTAAACCAAGTTAGACCTTAACCACATTAAGTTTAACTTAATAAACCCCACTAGGTTTAGACACCAATTAGACCTAATTAAACCAAGTTAGACCTTAACCACATTAAGTTTAACTTAATAAACACCTCAATTAGGTTTAAGACACCAATTAGACCTACCTAATTAAACCAAGTTAGACCTTAACCACATTAAGTTTAACTTAATAAACCCCAATTAGGTTTAAGACACCAATTAGACCTAATTAAACCAAGTTAGACATTTAATACATTAGGTTTAACTTAATAAACCCTAATTAGGTTTAAGACACCAATTAGACCTCATTAAACCAAGTTAGACCTCAACCACATTAGGTTTAACTTTATAAACCCTAATTTGGTTTAAGACACCAATTATACCTAATTAAACCAAGCTAGACCTTAACCACATTAGGTTTAAATTAATAAACCCCAATTATGTTTAAGACACCACTCGTACCTAATTAAACCAAGTTAGACCTAGCACATTAGTTTAATCTAATAAACCCCAATTAGGTTTAAGACACCAATTAGACCTAATTAAACCAAGTTAGACATTAACCACATTAGGTTTAACATAATAAACCCCAATTAGATTTAAGACACCAATTAGACCTAATTAAACTAAGTTAGACCTTAACAACATTAGGTTTAAACTTCTAATAAATTCAATTGTGTTTAAGACACCAATTATACCTAATTAAACCAAGTTAGACCTTAACGACATTAGGTTTAAATTAATAGACCCCAATTATGTCTAAGACATCAATTATACCTAATTAAATCAAAGCTATACTCTAACTACATTACGTTTAACTTAATAAACCCCAATTATGTCTATGACACCAAGTAGACCTAATTAACCAAGTTAGACCTTAACCACATTAGGTTTAACATAATAAACCCCACTAGATTTAAGACACCAATTAGACCTAATTAAACTAAGTTAGACCTTAACAACATTAGGTTTAACTTAATAAAACCCAATTAGGTTTAAGACACCAATTAGACCTAATTAAACCAAGTTAGACCTAACCACATTAGGTTTAACATAATAAACCCCAATTAGGTTTAAGACACAAATTAGACCTAATTATACGAAGTTAGACCTAACCACATTAGGTTTAACTTAATAAAACCCCAATTAGGTTTAAGTCACAAATTAAAACCTTAATTAAACCAAGTTAGACCTTAACCATTAGTTTAACTTAATAAACCCCAATTAGGTTTACGACACCACTAGGACTCGATTAAACCAAGTTAGACCTTAACCTGAATATGTTTAGCTTAATAAACCCTAATTAGGTTTAAGACACCAAGAAATCTAATTAAACCAAGTTAGACCTTAAACACATTAAGTTTAACTTAATAAACCCCAATTAGGTTTACGACACCAATTAGACTCGATTAAACCAAGTTAGACCTTAACCCGATTATGTTTAGCTTAATAAACCCTAATTAGGTTTAAGACACCAAATAGACCTAATTAAACTAAGTTAGACCTTAAACACATTAAAGCGACATAATAAACCCCAATTAGGTTTAAGACACCAATTAGACCTAATTAAACCAAGTAGATTCCAACAACATAAGGTTTAACTTAATAAAACCCAATTAGGTGTTTAAGACACCAATTAGATCTAATTAAACTGCTAGGACCTTAACCACATTAGGTTTAACATAATAAACCCCAATTAGGTTAAGACACTAATTTCCACTATACCAAGTTAATCTAACCACATTAGGTTTAACTTAATAAACCTCAAATAGGTTTAAGACACAAATTAAACCTAATTAAACCAAGTTAGACCTTAACCACATTAGGTTTAACTTAATAAACCCCAATTAGGTTTACGACACCAATTAGATTCGATTAAACTAAGTTAGACCTTAACCTGATTATGTTTAGCTTAATAAACCCCAATTAGGTTTAAGACACCAATTAGACCTAATTAAACCAAGTTAGACCTTAACCACATTAAGTTTAACTTAATCAACACCAATTAGGTTTAAGACACCAATTAGACCTAATTAAACCAAGTTAGACCTTAACCACATTAAGCTTAACTTAATAAACCCCACTAGGTTTAAGACACCAATTAGATCTAATTAAACCAAGTTAGACATTTACCACATTAGGTTTAACTTAATAAACCCTATCAGGTTTAAGACACCAATTAGACCTCATTAAACCAAGTTAGACCTCAACCACATTAGGTTTAACTTAATAAACCTAATTTCTGTTTTAAGACACCAATTATACCTAATCAAAACCAAGCTAGACCTTAACCACATTAGGTTTAAATTAAAAAACCCCAATTATGTTTAACACACCAATTAGACCTAATTAAACCAAGTTAGACCTAAAGCACATTAGTTTAACTTAATAAACCCCAATTAGGTTTAAGACACCAATTAGACCTAATTAAACCAAGTTAGACATTAACCACATTAGGTTTAACATAATAAACCCCAATTAGACTTGGAAGACACCAATTAGACCTAATTAAACTAAGTTAGACCTTAACAACATTAGGTTTAACTTAATAAACCCAATTAGGTTTAAGACACCAATTATACCTAATTAAACCAAGTTAGACCTTAACGACATTAGGTTTAAATTAATAGACCCCAATTATGTCTAAGACATCAATTATACCTAATTAAATCAAGTTATACCTTAACCACATTACGTTTAACTGAAATCCCCAATTATGTCTAAGACACCAGCTTAGACCTAATTAAACCAAGTTAGACTCTTAACCACATTAGGTTTAACATAATAAACCCCAATTAGATTTAAGACACCCAATTAGACCTAATTAAACTAAGTTAGACCTTAACAACATTAGGTTTAACTTAATAAAACCCACTAGGTTTAAGACACCAATTAGACCTAATTAAACCAAGTTAGACCTTAACCACATTAAAGGTTTAACATAATAAACCCCAATTACAAGCTTAAGACACAAATTAGACCTAATTATACCAAGTTAGGACCTTAACCACATTAGGTTTAACTTAATAAACCCCAATTAGGTTTAAGACACAAATTAAACCTAATTAAACCAAGTTAGACCTTAACCAGACAGTTTAATTTAATAAACCCCAATTAGGTTTAAGACACCAATTAGACCAAATTAAACCAAGTTAGATTTAACTTAATAAATCCCAATTAGGTTTAAGAAACCAATTAGACCTAATTAAACCATGCTAGACCTGTCCATATTAGGTTTAACTTAATAAACCCTAATTAAAGTTTAAGACACCACTAGACCTAATTAAACCAAGTTAGACCTTAACCACATTAGTTTAACTTAATAAAACCCCTAATTAGGTTTAAGACACCAATTAGACCTAATTAAAGCAAGTTAGACCTTAACTACATTAAGTTTAACTTAATAAACCCCAATTAGGTTTAAGACACCAATTAGACCTAATTAAACCAAGTTAGACATTAATCACGTTGTGTTCAACTTAATAAACCCTAACTAGGTTTAAGACACCAATTAGACCTCATTAAACCAAGTTAGACCTTAACCACATTAGGTTTAACTTAATAAACCCTAATTAGGTTTAAGACACCAATTAGACCTAATTAAACCAAGTTAGACCTTAACCACATTAGGTTTAAATTAATAAACCCCAATTATGTCTAAGACATCAATTAGACCTAATTAAAACCGCTTAGACCTAACCACATTAGGTTTAACATAATAAACCCCAATTAGATTTAAGACACCAATTAGACCTAATTAAACTATGTTAGACCTTAACAACATTAGGTTTAACTTAATAAAACCCAATTAGGTTTAAGACACCAATTAGACCTAATTAAACCAAGTTAGACCTTAACCACATTAGGTTTAATATAATAAACTCCAATTAGGTTTAAGGCACAAATTAGACCTAATTATACCAAGTTAGACCTTAACCACATTAGGTTTAACTTAATAAACCCCAATTAGGTTTAAGACACAAATTAAACCTAATTAAACCAAGGTTATCCTTAATCACATTGAAGAACTTAATAAACCCAATTAGGCTTAAGACACCAATTAGACTTGATTAAAACCAAGTTAGACCTAACCATTATGTTGAACTGACAAACTCTAATTGGGTTTAAGACATCAGTTAGAACTAATTAAACCAAGTTAGACCTTAACCACATTGCTTAACTTAATAAACCCCAATTAGGTTTAGGACACCAATTAGACCTAATTAAACCAAGTTAATCTTAACCACATTAAGTTTAACTTAATAAACACCAATTAGGTTTAAGTACTAATCAATTAGACCTTAATTAAACCAAGTTAGACCTTAACCACATTAAGTTTAACTTAATAAACCCCAATTAGGTTTAAGACACCAATTAGACCTAATTAAAAACCAAGTTAGACATTTACCACATTAGGTTTAACTTAAATAACCCTAATTAGGTTTAAGACACCAATTAGACTCATTAAACCAGTTAGACCAACCACATTAGGTTTAACTTAATAAACCCTAATTTGGTTTAAGACACCAATTATACCTAATTAAACCAAGCTAGACCTTAACCACATTAGGTTTAAATTAATAAACCCAATTATGTTTAAGACACCAATTAGACCTAATTAAACCAAGTTAGACCTAAAGCACATTAGCTTAACTTAATAAACCCCAATTAGGTTTAAGACACCAATTAGACCTAATTAAACCAAGTTAGACATTAACTACACAGTTTAACATAATAAACCCCAATTAGATTTAAGACACCAATTAGACCTAATTAAACTGGGTTAGACCTTAACAACATTAGGTTTAACTTAATAAATTCAATTAGGTTTAAGACACCAATTATACCTAATTAAACCAAGCGACCTTAACGACATTAGGTTAAATGATTGTATTCCAATTATGTTCAAGACATCAACATACCTGAATAAACTGCCATACCTTAACCAATAATACGCTTAACTTAATAAACCAACATGTCTAAGACACCAGTTAGACCTAATTAAACCAAGTTAGACCTTAAACTTCACATTAGGTTTAACATAATAAACCCCAATTAGATTTAAGACACCAATTAGACTAATTAAACTAAGTTAGACCTTAACAACATTAGGTTTAACTTAATAAAACCCACTAGGTTTAAGATACCAATTAGACCTAATTAAACCAAGTTAGACCTTAGCCACATTAGGTTTAACATAATAACCCCAATTAAAGTTTAAGACACAAATTAGACCTAATTATACGAAGTTAGACCTTAAACTACATTAAAGTTTTAACTTAATAAACCCCACTAGGTTTAAGACACAAATTAAATTCTAATTAAACCAAGTTAGACCTTAACCACATTAGGTTTAACTTAATAAACCCCAATTAGGTTTACGACACCACTGTACCCGATTAAACCAAGTTAGACCTTAACCCGATTATGTTTAGCTTACAAACCCTAATTAGGTTTAAGACAATGCTTAGACCTACTCAAACCAAGTTAGACCTTAAACACATTAAGTTTAACTTAATAAACCCCAATTAGGTTTACGACACCAATTAGACTCCGATTAAACCAAGTTAGACCTTAACCTCGATTATGTTTAAATTTTTAATAAACCCTACTGTTAAGACACCAGCTAGACTCAATTAAACCAAGTTATTAGACCTTAAACACATTAAGTTTAACTTAATAAACCCCAATTAGGTTTACGACACTCAATTAGACCTCCGATTAAACCAAGTTAGACCTTAACCCGATTATGTTTAGCTTAATAAACCCTAATTAGGTTTAAGACACCAAGCAGGACCTAATTAAACTAAGTTAGACCTTAAACACATTAGGTTTAACATAATAAACCCCAATTAGTTTAAGACACCAATTAGACCTAATTAAACCAAGTTAGACCTTAACAACATAAGGTTTAACTTAATAAAACCCAATTAGGTTTAAGACACCAATTAGATCTAATTAAACCAAGTTACCCAACTAATAGGTTTAACATAATAAACCCCAATTAGGTTAAGACACAAATTAGACCTAATTATGCTCAAGTTAGACCTTAACCACATTAGGTTTAACTTAATAAACCCCAAATAGGTTTAAGACACAAATTAAACCTAATTAAACCAAGTTGGGACCTTAACCACATTGTGTTTAACTTAATAAACCCCAATTAGGTTTACTTACACCACCAGGACTCGATTAAACTAAGTTAGACCTTAACCTGATTATGTTTAGCTTAATAAACCCCAATTAGGTTTAAGATTAATTAGACTCAATTAAAACCAAGTTAGACCTTAACCACATTAAGTTTAACTTTAATCAACACCAATTAGGTTTAAGACACCAATTAGACCTAATTAAACCAAGTTAGACCTTAACCACATTAAGTTTAACTTAATAAACCCCAATTAGGTTTAAGACACCAATTAGATCTAATTAAAACGTTAGACATTTACACATTAGGTTTAACTTTAATAAACCCTAATTAGGTTTAAGACACCAATTAGACTCATTAAACCAAGTTAGACTCAACCACATTAGGTTTAACTTACAAACCCTAATTTGGTTTAAGACACCAATTATACCTAATCAAAACCAAGCTAGACCTTAACCACATTAGGTTTAAATTAAAAACCCCAATTATGTTTAAGACACCAATTACCTAATTAAACCAAGTTAGACCTAAAGCACAGTTTAACTTAATAAACCCCAATTAGGTTTAAGACAATTAGACCTAATTAAACGAAGTTAGACATTAATCAAATTAGGTTTAACATAATAAACCCCAATTAGACTTAAGACACCACTGGGGACCTAATTAAACTAAGTTAGACCTTAACAACATTAGGTTTAACTTAATAAACCCAATTTCAGTTTAAGACACCAATTATACCTAATTAAACCAAGTTAGACCTTAACGACATTAGGTTTAAATTAATAGACCCCAATTATGTCTAAGACATCAATTATATCTAATTAAATCAAGTTATACCTTAACCACATTACGTTTAACTTAATAAACCCCAATTATGTCTAAGACACCAGCTTAGACCTAATTAAACCAAGCTAGACCTTAACCACATTAGGTTTAACATAATAAACCCCAATTAGATTTAAGACACCACTGTACCTAATTAAACTAAGTTAGACCTTAACAACATTGTGTTTAATCTAATAAAACCCAATTAGGTTTAAGACACCAATTAGACCTAATTAAACCAAGTTAGACCTTAACCACATTAGGTTTAACATAATAAACCCCAATTAGGTTTAAGACACAAATTAGACCTAATTATACCAAGTTAGACCTTAAACCACATTAAAGGTTTAACTTAATAAACCCCAAATAGGTTTAAGACACAAATTAAACCTAATTAAACCAAGTTAGACCTTAACCACATTAGGTTTACCTAATAAAACCCCACCAGTTTACGACACCACCGATCAGCATTGAAGTAGGAGGAAGCTCCGAAGAAGATAAAGAAACAATGATGATAAGTCAGAAGAATCCTCAGTTCGAGATTTCTACGGATGACATAGAAAAATATGAATATGAATCAATGTATGATCGGATTAATCATTATGTGCAAGTCATGACTCTAACTCCGATCCATCCTCAAAAGATTGAGAGTATGGAAGTCAATCAAGTCCATTATGATAGTTTTAAACTGATCAAAATTTATAAAGCTTCTCCTTCTACTTTTGAACCTTCTATAACTCCTGAAGAAAACGATTCTATTGAATTAATGGAATTACCTTTTTGTTACTTTTCACCTTGTGTACAAAAGTTAATACAACAAGGATATGTGCCAAATCAAATGCCAAAAGATAAGTTACAATCATTCGAAAAATTATGGAATACAAAACGAAAGAAACTCAACTCAAAAGAAGGTCATGGGTTCGGTACGATCGAACCTATCGATGACTCAGTATTTTGCATGGTTGTTAATAATCAGCCAGTAGAAGATTGCTTGGACATTCAAGATGAATACGAAGATCAACCAATAGAAGAGGCTCCGCCGGAATTCGAAGAAGAGATCAAATAAACTGTGGAAGATTTAAAAGAGATCAATCTCAGGATTAAGGAGCAGCCCCGACCAACTTTCATAAGTTCGCTGCTCAACGAAGAAGAGGTTACAGAATTGGTCAGGTCACTATCAGAATTTAAAGAATGCTTCGCCAGGAGCTATGAAAAAATGCTTGGACTATCTCTAGAGGTGGTCGTTCACCGACTAGGAGTGGATCAAAATACGACACCAGTAAAAAAAGCTCCCAGAAGAATGCGTCTCGAAGTCGAACAACAAGTTAAAGCAGAAATAAAGAAACTAATAGACACTAACTTTGTTTGAGAAGAACAATATCAGACATGACAAGCTAACATTGTGCCGGTAAAGAAGAAAAATGGATAAATCTGAGTGTGTGTCAACTTCAGGGAATTGAATAAAGCATGTCTGAAAGACAAGTTCCCGTTTCCAATACTAGAATTAATGGTGGACATTGCGTCGTCACATGAAATTTTCTCCTTCATGGACGGATCATCAGTTTATAATCAAATCAAGATTGCTTCAGAAGATGCAATACTTACAACATTCAAAACTCTGATCGGGATTTACTATTACACCGTGATGTCGTTTGGATTAAAAAACGCAGGAGAAACATATCAAAGAGCAAATAATAAGATATTTGATGACCTCATTCACAACCAAGTGGAATGCTATGTGGATGATTTGTTCATCAAGAGAAAAGTAAAAGAAAACCACCTAAATGATATGAGGATCGTTTTTGAATGATTATGTCAATACAATGTAAAGATGAATCCCTTAAAATGGGCTTTTGGCATTGCCTCTGAGAAATTTCTAGGATTTGTTGTTTGTCATCGGGGAATCGAAATCGACCCAAAAATAATTAAAGCGATATTAGAAATGCCTCCTCCCAAAACCTTAAAACAATTACGATCTTTTCAAGGAAAATTAACATGTCTAAGATGCTTCATATCTAATTTGTCAAGAAGGTGTCTCCTCTTTTCGAACTTACTTCGAAACGATGTCACATTTGTTTGGGGAGAGCCGTGTCAACAAGCTTTTGAAGATAATAAGCGATATCTAACGACACCTCCTGTTTTGGCAGCCCCTATCTCGGGTAGACTGTTGATACTTTATACTACGGATTTAGATGAGTCTCTCAGGGCACTACTTGCCCAAGTCAATGATGAGGGTAAAGAAAATGCACTCTACTACCTGAGTCAACGTCTAATACTAGCAGAGGTAAAGTATCATCCTATTGAGAAACATTTTCTAACTCTGGTTTTTGCTGCTCAAAAGCTTAGACATTACATGTTGTGTCATAAGTTCAACTTGATCTTGAAAGTTAATCCGTTGCAATATTTGATGACCCGACCAATACTTTCCGGATGCTTAGCAAGATGGCGATGATATTATTGCAATTTGACAAAACTTTTGTACCCCTTTACGCTATCAAAGGGCAGATTCTCGCAGATTTTCTCGCAGCGCACCCACTTCCAGTTGGTTCCCCGCTCAACGACGAACTACCAGACGAACATATACTACAGAGAGAGCAGCCCAGTGCCAGATGTTGGGAGATGTACTTCAATGGAGCGTCATCAGCCCGAAGAGATAATGCACAGTAGACAGTGACACTCGGCAAAGGAGGAATCAGTTTAATCTTCATGATTCCGGATCAGGCGATGCTGAGATTCTCCTATCACTTGCCAGAACCGTGTGCTAATAATGAAGTAGAATACGAAGCTCCAATCACCGGTTTGGAATTAGCAATACTAATTAAAATAACAGACATTGCTATTTATGGCGACTCACAACTCGTCATTCAACAAGTGGCAAGACAGTACAAAATTCTGAAACTGAGATTAGAAGAATACCACCGATACACGATGAAACTGCTCGAGCAGATTCAAAGTGTGATATTCTATAGAGTTCCTCGAGTAGACAACGCCCACATAGATGCTTTAGCTAAACTCACTAAAGGATTGGCTTATCCACCCAAAGTTTCTATAGATATTACGGTACAGGGACGTCAGATTTTATCATAAATCGACCTCGAAAGTCTACACAGGCTTGGAAAAGAAGAGATAACAACCATAGTGGCAGAAGATACAGAAGATTGGCGTCAGCCATTGATAGAATATTTGCAGACTGGAAAGTTGCCAGAAGACAAATCAGCAGCGCATTAGATTCAGAAGAGAGCTCTCTTATATGTCTTAATTGACAGTGTTCTGTACAGAAGATCCTTCTATCAGATGTGGCTCAGATGCCTCAGCAGAGCAGAAGCACAGAAAATTGTCAAAGAAGTGCATGACGGATTGTGTGGTGCTCACCAATGAGGACCGAAGATGAAGATTAAAATCAAAAGACTCGGATACTACTGGCCGGTAATGATGATAGACTGCATGGACACTTCAAAGAAATGTCATTAGTGTCAAGTGCATGGAGTGGTCTTGCACCAACCTTCAAATGTTCTACACCCCACGATTGCCTCGTGGTCATTCGAGTGTTGGGGCACGGATATAGTGGGTCCGATAGATCCTCCGTATTCAAATGGACACAAATTTATACTCGGAGCTACAGACTACTTCTCCAAGTGGGCAGAGGCAGTTCCACTACGAGAAGTTACATCACAACAAGTTCTACAGTTCTTCAAGAATTAAGTTGTCTACCGCTTCGGTGTGCCACATAGGATAATTTCTGTTAATGGGTCCGCCTTCAAGAGTACAAGAATTAATAACTTCATCAAAAGACGTAGGATAGATTGGAG
Source organism: Papilionanthe hookeriana x Papilionanthe teres (assembly GCA_022702705.1). Lineage (NCBI taxonomy): Eukaryota > Viridiplantae > Streptophyta > Magnoliopsida > Asparagales > Orchidaceae > Papilionanthe > Papilionanthe hookeriana x Papilionanthe teres. Next base: position 23,388,651 of record CM040424.1, on the reverse strand, counting down.
ACACTCGATAATCTACTGCCCCAAAGAGAATGTCTTGGAAGAAGCCTTCAATAAGACACTCTTTCAAATTATAAAGAAGTCGCTCAAAGACGACAAAAGAGGATGGTATAAGAAACTACTAGAAGCTTTAAGGGCCTACAGGATGACAGTCAGAACACTGACGTAGTCTACACCATATGCACTTGTGTACGAGTCCGAGGTAGTCCTTCTGCTAGAAGTTCAGCTATCGTCACTTAGGATTGTTGTCGCTAGTCAAATTATAACAGAAAAGAATGCCAAACTACGATTGGCAGAACTGGAAAGTCTTGAAGGAAAAAGATTGCTTGCACAGCAGAGTTTGGAACTCTACCAAGAAAAGATGATTCAAGCCCACGATAAGTTGGTCCGCCCGAGGTCTTTCAAAATCAGTGACCTTGTACTCATTCTCAGAAGGCCTATTCTTGAACACCGCAAGATAGGTGAAAAATTTGAACAGACCTGGGAAGGACCTTTTGTGGTAGAGAAGGTTTACTCTGGAGGATCATACTAGTTGATAGATTCTTTAGGCGAGAGACCCATGTTACCAATAAATGGACGATATCTCAAGAAGTACTATGCAACATGAGGAATCTGGAGAAAAATTTCTATTCCGATATAGAATAGGGCCAGCGTCTGTGACTGGGTCTAAATTTTGGAATAAATTGAAATTAAATATAATAAAATAAATTTTCTCACGAAAATAAAATATGCTTGTTGAAATTTATAATTTTAAAACTCATAAAATTATATTAAATAAGATAATGGCATTAAAAAAATTATGAAACTTACTAAAGCTTGAAAGATAATGATTTTTGTCCTTCTTCTTGTTCGTGCACAACACCACCCACTGACAATTCCCATGTTTACTTGTGCAGGCGGTGTCAGGTTGCAAGTTGGTGTTTGCCTCCGCAAACAGCTTGGACTTTGCATCTTGAAAAAGAAACAAATAAAAGAAGGCTACAAACATGAAGTCGTTCAGGAAGAGTGGTCGTAGAGAGACTGGACAGACGTCGGGATACGAAGGAACTGGTGTTGACCTCATTTTTGGTGAGGTCTTTTTCTTTTCTCTTAGTGCATAGGATCTAACCATAGGACTTCTCCTTGACTATCCTAGAAGACTAGAGATAGAATCCACCATTTATAAATTCAAACCAAAATTTAGTTCTCCTTGAAATCCTACATAGATGGTCATCAACCTCCAAATCACTTGCAAGGTTAGCACCAATGTGTGAGAAGACAAAGATGAATAGCTATAGGTTGGTCAAGCCTTAGGACAACCCTGGGTGGCCTGGTCTTGGTGAGGTCTGGCTGGCAAACACTGCACTCCCATACCCATCCTAAACCCTAAACCATCTTTACCCAACCTTGACTCCTGGTTTATTGGAGCACTCATGTAGATAAGTCCAAACCCCTAGCTCCTTGGCTAAGAGGGTTAGGAACAATACATATGAGATGTTCAAAATGGATATTTCTTGATCCATGGCTCACTCTAAGCTTTTCCACCTTCCTAACCATAACCAAATTTCATTTTGCCAAAATATCTGGTTTTGACATTGGGTCCTTAAACTTACCTAAAATTACTTAAAATGCCCCTACAACCACCAAACCCTCCAAAAAATTTCCCAAAAATTATCCAAAATTCCCAAAATTCCTGAATATCAGTTTAAAACAACTACGACCTCTTAAATCCACCAAAATACCCCAATAACCTCCAAATAACCTCTAAATACCCTAAATACACCTTTTGCCAAAAATTCAAAAAATTCAAAAAATTCTTAGAAAATTTCACAAAATCCTAAATATTCTCAATTTTATTTTGTTTAACTACACCATAACCTAATTTTTCCAATTTGACCCAATTTTATCAAAATCCCTAATTTGACCCATTTTTAACGCAAATGGACCTAATGTCAAAACCAAACCAACCCATTTGACCTCAATTTTGATCCATTTCTATTCTAAATTTCAATTCAACATTCCTAATACCAATCTAAACCAAATCCTAGTCCAAATTAATTCACATTTGAGTTCAATTCCATTTGAAATCCAAAATCCCCAAATTTGCCTAATTAATCCAAAACGCCCAATTAACCTTACGTCAACCTTTTCCCCCAAAAATTTCAATCCTAAACCTTCCATGACATTCCTATAAAAACCATGAAACAGTCAATTATCCAAATTTGAGCCCAAGCCTAGTCTAGATCCACTTGAAATCCAAAATACCCCATTTTAACTTAAATTGAACACATGCCCTAAATCTACCAAATTGATTGGCCTAATCCTAAAATTTCTTTCCAATTGATGTTGAGAACTCTTCAATACATTACCCTAAACCATTTGAAACTTTCAATTGGGTCTAAACCTCACCTTAACCCAACTTGGACCCAAGTTGATCCAACCTTGCCCAAATTAACCAAAATCCTAAAATCCCAAAATCCACCTAATTGACCTATAAAATGAACTCAAAACCTCTCCATGTCTTCATGAAAGTTCTTCATGGAAATCATTTACAAAATGTTTCTCAAGACACTTGAACCCAAATCAAACCCAAACCCAAGTTAGCCCACCTAAACCCAAGTGAGCCAATTTGAACCCATGACCTAACCTAACTAATTTGAACCAAATGTGGCTAAACCAACCTTTCCACAGCCACCATTTGAACCCTAGGAACCACTCTAGATCCACCTAGCCCAAGCTAAGTGAGCCATGGACCAAGGGTCCCCCATTTTAGGGGATTTCTTCTCTTAATTGGTTAAATCTTCTTTTTCCTCATCCCAAATCCCCCCATAACTGATTAATCACCATTAAACCCTGCCACCTGACTCACCTGACCTGAGGCCAGCTGCCCTCTCCTTGCTGGTCGGTCTAGTCACTGGAGGGGGTCAAAACCGAGAGCCACCACCTACCTAAGCTCACCCAAACTTACCCAATTGGCCACCTTAGCCAAATTAAACTTTGGAGCCTCTCTTCCCTCCACCTAAGCAGAAGAATTCACCCATCAATTGAACCCCAACCCAGCCATATGGCCCTGGCCATATAAGCACCTTTTCCTAGCCATGAGAAGGGTTTTAAAACTTTTCTCATCAAACCCCTCCCAATTGCTCCCAGAGCTTTTTCCAACCAAGAGAAGCTCAGCTCCGCTGTTCTTCTACCCTGAACCCCACTAGCTGAGCCCAATTTCTCAGTGAAAATCAGTTCAGAAAAAGGACAACCTCGGAAACTCCATAGAAATCAAATTAAATCTTCCCACACCTTCACTAGAGGTAGAGAAGAAGTTCCCTAGTGAAAGCCCCCTCACCAAGTCAGCCATTTGCTCCAGGGATGAAAACACCAAATCAGGTTTCAGCTCTTCCATACGTTGGCATTTCACCAGAGCAAGAGACTCAATCCGTAGCCTCCTGGTAATCCAACGAACGTGCCGAGTACCTCTGATCGAAGCTTCACTTCTCAGAGCAAAGGTATTTAACTCTCCTCCTCCCTGAGCTTCCATGGATTCTCCATTTTGTTCTGCTTGATTTCAATGCATGTTATCCATATGGATAGACTCCTCTAGACTATACGAGCATGTAGGAAGAAACTGCACTCGATTTGTTTAAGTATCGAATGAGATATTAGGGCTAGAAGGTGGACGGTGCTTAGGTTGAGTCAGTTGGGGACGATGACCAGCAGCCGTTGGATCGCGCGTGTAACAGATGGATGGCTAAGATCGCGCTGGAGAAGAGATGGAACTGAACCGCGGGCCGCGTGGCTGCCGAGTCCGATGGCGACGCTGAATCAAACCCTGCCACGTGGAGCTTCGACCCGTCGTATATTGAGGTGGCGCCGCGTCGGATAAGTAGGAAAATAGGGTTATTTTTTATTTATTTAAATACCCTGAACTTTAAAATCCATATCTTTGTGTAGGAAAATTACAAAATTAAAAGAAAAATACCCTCTTGCTCAGTGGACAGAGGAGAATAATGTGGAAAAGAAATCAAGTTTTTTGGCTGGGTATTTAATTTTTAATGATTTTAATACTAATCTGAGTATTTTAATTCTCCACTCACACACACAATTCACCATGACATGAGACTATAGGGCTGCTGTAGCCTCTGATCTTGGGGACATTCATTGAATTTTCCAAGGCCAGAGGCTATGTCCATGACAAGTTATCTATTTTCCAAATTTTTATGCCTGCTTTAGTATTTTAATTCCAGTAATTAGTATATTGTTTGAAAAATTCTAGAAAAATTAGGATAGGTTCCCTATGACCAAAGGGACTTATGGAGATTATTTAATGAATTAAATATTAAAAATAACTTTGATTGTTCACATGACCCCAATTAAATTTTGAATTAATTGGAGAAAATTAAAATTCATAATAACTTAAAATCAATTCTCCACTGTCCCATGGGATAATAGGAGCCCCCATAAAAAGTTTGAAATTAATTGAAAATGGTTTAACCCATTAAATGGACTTCTAAGTAACATGGCCAAATTTAAACTTAAAAATTCATAAAACTCAAAATATATTTCAAAACCTCACCAAATTGATTTTGGGGACTCTCTGATATCAGAGGAGTCTAAGAAAATTAAAATTGGATTTTTCTAACAAATTCATTTATTAACCTAACTTTTAATATTTTAATAAATAAAAAATTATAAAAATCACACAAATATTAAAATTCATAAAAATGTCATATTTGGTCCCCTTATCACTTAGGAATCAACCAAATATTTTTCTTAAGTCCCAAAACAAAGATATTGAATTTTAAAGGCTTAAGGTAATTTTTAATATTAAAAATGGATTTTTTCAACCTTTTTCACTAAATTAATTCTAAAAATTTAAAAAGAAAAATTAAAAAAATATAAAATTTGTTTCTCTGAGCTCCTTGGGGTTAGAGAGATTTAAAAAAATATAAAAACCATTTTTCCACTCTAATTTTATTTTATAATTAATTAATACCTCAAAATTTAAAATAATTATAATAAATAAAGAAAAATTCAAAAAAACACCAAAAATGGTTAAAGTGATCCTCTAGTCAATAGGAACCTTCCATAATTTTCATAAGGACAGAAACTTCCTCTAGATCATGTCATGAAATTTTCATTGAATATCCCTATTTTCATTAAAATAATTATATAAATTAAATTAAAAACAGAAAATTCACATTTTCTCCTTGAATGTCTTAATTGACATGTGAGTAAGGTGACATAAAAATTTTAAGTTCATTTGAGCTTAATTTGATGAGTTATGAGATGAACAAGTTTAAAAGGGCATAATGGTAATTAAGGAATTTTAACTTTAATTAAAATTTAAGCTAAACTAAAGGGAAAGAGAAAATCTTTGATCCTAACTTTATTTTGGATGATTGAAACATAGGGAATTTAAGTGGTAGAAACTCATTAAACCACCTTAAATATTAAAGAAGAAACATTAATCAAATCACCTAAAATTTGGAAGATCAATTAAAGCTTGAACGATTAAGATTAAGGGATGTAATACAAGAGAATTCTAGTTCTTTAAATTGAACCCCTAATCAATAATTTGATCATACATTATTTAAATATCAATTAATGGAACTCTAAAATGATGATTGAAATTAATATTTTAAGAAAAGAACAATTTTTTTTTGAAAACCTTATGATTAAACTAAAGATATTAAAAGAAATTAATTTGAAATTGACTAAAACTTAAATTAAAATAAGTTCAAAATATTAAGGTCAAATTGGAATACTTTAAGACATTAAAACAAATTTGAAGTTTTTTGAAACTTAAATTAAAAATAAATTTAAAAGCATTAAAAATCTAAAATGCTAAGATTATTTAAAATATCTATTCCAAACTTAAAATAATTTAAAACATTTGAAAAAGATTAATCACAACTTTATAAGTAAATCACTTCAAACCACTAATTCCAACTTTAACTAAGAATGGTTAAGTTCCTTAATAAACTAATTTGCCCCTAAAGGCTTTTTACCTTTATAACTCTTAAATGAAACATCAAATGAAATGTCACTTTATTCGTAGGATAATCAAACATCCTAACTCACTGAGCAAGAGTCAAACAAAACCATAACTTTAAGAGTAACTTGGGTGATTGATTCATCACCACATTGAAACTAACTGAACTTAAAATAATCCCTAGAATGTTTAAGAAGATGTTCAGAATTCAATTCCGAGCACTTCTCTAACTTGATGGGATGTTTTAAAAGAACAGTGAGACTTTATTGTTCGTTGATGAAGAAAATTATCCTTAACAAAACACAAGAACCTAGACGTCATAGGAATTGACTAGCAATAAGATTAGGATTTTGGTAGACAACCAAAACCTTCCCTTAGCTTTACCCAGGTACTTGTTGTAAATATATAAATGCCTTAACATGTGCTATAAGTGCAGGTGAAAATCACAGGAGTGCCCACCAGGTAAGCATTTAAGTTTATTGCAAGTTACATTTAACAATTTATTAAATGTCTACTTTCCTGTACTTACAAATGCATGAAAATGAACGAACCCAGCATGTTTAAACAACTCAAAATTTAATCACCAACAAAAATGAAACTGCAATTACAACTAAAATTAAAACGTCTCTTTGAATGATCGAGAATCCCTCGGATGATGTAACTCACGTGTTGCTAACGAGATTTTTCACGGTCTAAATGAAAGTGTGGAACTCATTCCGTTGAGTTTAGCAATTTCATTTGGACTAACTGAATCCGATGAACATAGCGGTGCCAGGATGACGGAACCGTGGGATCTCAACCGGTTCTGCTTAATCAACTTTAAGATTTGTTTTAATTAAAATACTGAGCCATCTCAATTTTCAACCTTCTAAAACAAAACACTTCTCTCATGTCTTGATTGTCACCTTCTAAAACCAAACCTCTGCAACAACAAGGAGCTCGGAGCACAGTGGGCAGCATGGCCATCTTCAACAGCAAAACTTGAGTCTTCATCAGCTTAACCCTTCCTTAGAATTAAATAACCAAGCCATAGGATTTCGAGGTAGTTTTCCTAGAGCAACATATATTCTCAACTTTTTGTTAGGCATTTGCATAATCATGTTATGCAAATTAAGTCCTAACCAATCTTAGGACTCCGAGGTATTCGTTTGGTACACATAAACCCTCACATCTTCGAGGCTATTTGTATGATCATATCATACAAGTATAAGTCCTAATTAACTAAAATTGGTAGGATTGAAATATTAAATAAATTCTCAAATTGAACCCAAACAATAGGATAGTCGGAAAGTCAACGAAGTTCACTTCGGGTCCGTGACATCCCCTACTTCTCTTCCTTTGGACTCTTAAAAGTAAACAGTTCCTATTTTGAGCCATTCCCTTTTGAATTTCCAGTGTCCAATCGTGAAAGCTTAAAATTTGAAATTCTTGAAAGCAGAACCATTGATCTTAATCGAATGTTTTCTTAAGTGATTCTCGTCATTTAAGATGTAATTAACTATAGGGGCTTGCCCTTATAGGGAACTTTAAGAACCCAGGTAATATAAACCCTGCTTAATTCCTTTATATTAAGCAGGGGAATTTGTCGGCTTATAAAATTAGTTCACAGACCAGACAGATGTCACAAATCTTCTAGTTTATTTAATCGAGCCCCATCATCAAGCAGTGTGTCTATTCTTCGTGATAGATACACAGTTTGGGTGCAGTGCTCTTTTATATAAACTATTTGGGATGTGAGATCGGTTTAATTTTATATCTTAAAAATTTTAAACTTAAAATTATTTTCAAAGTCAAATGTTACTTTTTCAAATTATGTATATATATATATATATATATATTTAAATTGAATTTAAAATCTAAAAAAAATTTGCCAACAACTTTTGTAGGCAACCCCTTTTTTAAAAAACACAACACATAACCTAAAAAAAATATGCTGACAACTGGGAGATTTGTCGACCTACACCTCCTCGACACAAGACATACTCAGATTACGTCCATGATCACTACTCTAGAAGGCAATCTTGTTGCTGCTTCCAGATGCACCGTTGGAGCGTACAAAAAGAAGAAATGCAAATCGCCGCAAGCGTCGCCTCTTAGACAGGATGGAGAAGAGACAAGCTCTGGAGCTAGCCGCCTCGCTATCACCCATTCCAGAAGATTCTTACGATCTTGAGATGAAAGAAATACTCGAAAGGGCACTGCGCATTGATACTGCGTCATAGACTGCAGAAGATCGCGTGCCGACATTTAATCTGATGGAAGAAATTTTGACTGGGTGTTCGACTTGCAACTCGGATTTATCCAGACTACCTATAGTGTCAGGGGCATTTTCAGAGTGCCCAGAATTTCATCTATTACAGTTTGAAGAATATGGCACATTCGAGGCATATGCAGCTGCCTCAATGCTACTCAGGAGCCGGGAATATCCTGAGGTAGAGCGGTACGTACCACAGTTTGTGTTACCTCCACCGCCACCTCAAGGAGTCCAGACTATGTCATGACAAAGATTAGAAGAATCAGAAAACAAGAATTTCAAAATTATGAAGACATACAAGAAAATTTTGTCAATATCCTGAAGGGACTCAAGTTATACACTGACGTATTCTCGAGGAAGGATGAAGAGAAATTTTGTACTGCATCGACACTCTACATGCATTGGGCAGAGTAGGCTGTTTGAGGCCGAGGACATATACAGAGCATCAAAATGGAAACGAGGAAAAGACAGAGTCACCATTCAGTGTGGCTGTTTTTATAACTACACGATAGATTGACAAGGCAATCCCCCGGGGATCTTGCAGTATGATGAGGTGGGTCCGATGCCGCCATAGATCAAGAAGATGATAAAGAGGATGGTCGAGTGGCACTTGTTGCCTGCAAACTGTATTCCTAACAGCTGCATCATAAATATTTATGAGGACAGGGACTGCATTCCACCAGATATCAACCAACATGATTTTGTGAGACCCTTCTGCACGGTCTCCTTTATAACTGAAAGCAATATCTTGTTTGGATAGGAAATCCAGATTGTCAGACTGGGAGATTATGAGGTTCTATTGAAATCCCCCTACAAGTAGGATCAGTATTGGTGCTAAAAAGAAATGGAACAGACTTAGAAAAACATTGCATCCCAAGAGTTCGAATAAAAAGGGTGTCAATCACTTTCAGAAGAATGGATGAAGACAAAGTGCCATTTTACTATGAGCCAGATCCAGAACTGGAGAGCCTTCGTCCTTTGCCACTGTGATGGTTGTACCTCCGGGTGTTCACAAGGGGACTTTTGTTCTAGAGTGTAACCTTGGCAGGTTGGCTCTTCCCCGCACCATTCTCAGATAGCAGAAATTTACCACCTCCTTAAGCGGGTCATGACAGTCAGTGCCGCCACTTTTTGCAGCAGCCTGATGATGTGATATGCCAGTTTTGTTCAGTTTTGTACACGCGATCTACTTTTGGATGCTTGTCAGCATATGATCAGTTGTACTACTTCCAGCAGAATGAATGAAATTTTCTATTTTCAGAAATGCTTTCTTTTCAGCGCGATAGTCGAAAGCCGTTGGACCACGTGTTTGGTTCCAAAATGAAAAGGACAAAATAATAATGCAGGAATAAAAGAATAAAATAATAACAAAATGAAATCAAAATTGAAATGAACCCAAAACTTAAGTCAAATCAAAATTGAAATTTAAAAATAAAATTAAATAAAATGAAATGGAATGAAACAAAATAAATTTAAAGTAAATGATTAATTGAAAACAAAACAAAATGATAATATTCACTTTTTCTCTTTCTCGGGATTCTAAGTCTTTTGCACTCATCCTCAAATCCCTCGCTTTTGTGGGTAATCCATAAAATTTGGTACTTTTCACGCAGCATCACTTCTCACAAACTCGAAATATCTTGAAATTCTCCAAATTTTGCAATGGCTACCGATCTTGGCCGAATTTCACCAAATTGCTTTCTTCAAAAGCCAAATACCAAATTTTACCAATTTATCCTCAAATGAAATCCCGATATAAGTATCTAAATTCTGATTCCCCTTTGTCACCTTTTTCTTTGGATATGAGTCCTCGAGCTTTCCCTCCTAATGTGACTTCTTGGGTCGGATGTGAGTCCTTGAGCTTTCTTCCCCAAGATCTCCTCAAAATTCACTAATATTCCATTTTCGTTCCGAGAAATTTTCCCACCTTCCATGATTTCCCGGGAACGAAGCTCAGTCATCTGATTCCCCCAAAATTCCCTAATTTTCCATCATCCTTCCGAGAAATTTTTCTTCCTTCCATGAAATTTCAGGAACGGAGCTTAGTTGTCTGATTTCCCCCAAAATTCCCTAATTCTCCATTTATTATATGAGAAATTTTTCCCCCTTCCATGAAATCCTGGGAATAGAGCTTAGTCGTCCGATTCCCCAAAATTCCTTAATTTTCCATCATCCTTCCGAGAAATTTTCCACATTCCATGAAATTCCGGGAACAAAGCTTAGTCGTCTGATTTCCCTCAAAATTTCCTAATTTTCCATCTCCCTTCCGAGAAATTTTTTCACCCTCCATGAAATTCCGGGAACGGAGCTTAGTCGTCTGATTCCCCCGAAAAACCCTAATTTTCCATTTCCCTTTCGAGAAATTTTTCCGCATCCACAAAAATTCCAAGGTCGGTACTGAAATTTTGATTCTCATTTCTAAGGCTGGTACCTAAATTTCAGTTCTCATCCTTCCGGATCGGTACCGAAATTCTGATTTTCCCTCTACACTCAAAACTTCCCATGAAATTAAAAATCTTCAAACTCAAGATTCCATAAATTCTGAAATTTTCGTAAATTCCATTAAACTTAAAGTTAAAATTTAAAACTCAAAATCAGATTAAAATTTCAAACTAAAAATTTGAACTGAAATCAAATCCTAATTCTTAAGTCAAATTCCAACTCCAAATCAATTCGGATCAGACTCCTTCAGAGTTTGGAAGCTTGAAATCCATAGCTTCTCTCATGAAGGTGTTCCATTTTCCTTCCCTAGTGAGAATTCCCGAGACTTAAACGTTTCAACCAGATAATCCCCTGCCGAAACTTCCTCGCTAAATTCTGTGTTTGTCTTAAGTTTTGACTCAGATAGTTGTGTTGATTTTTTTGATCTCGTACGTTAACACCAATACGTGCAGTGTGCTTGCCCAGCACACCACACCTATTGGTGGTCCATTTGTTGACCTCACTTTTGGTTGAGATCTAGTCTTTCTTTAGAATAGCCTAGGATTTAGCCATAGGACTCTCCTGGTGACTTTCTTAGAGGACTAGTCATGGTACCCCTCCCCATAGAAATTTAAACTTTTCTCACTTCACTGGGAGTTTTCATATGCTTAAGGCCTAACCTCTAGTTTTTTGGAGGAAGAGACCAAGCATAAGGAAGCCCGGGGAAAGTCACCTATAGGTGGTCAGAACTTAAGACCTACCCTGGGAAGTCTGGAGCTCACACTCACACAAAAAATGCGCAAGCCTAAATAAGGCACATCACCCTTTGATCCCCTAACTCTTTGGAAACTGATGTAAGTGGTTTTCTCAAGCTCTTAGCCTCAGGCTAGGGTTTGGCTAGTACCAACACATAGAGGACCAAATGAGGGTGACCCTTGGTCCATGGCTCAACCTAAAAAATTCCATACTACTCTCCTTCAACCAATCCCAATTTGTCCAAACATTCCAAATTCCTAACCCCTTTGCTCCAAAATACCTAAAATGCCTCCAAACCCTAAAGTCCCCCAAAATTTCCAAAATCACCCAAATTACCCATAATTTCCCAAAAATCATTCCAAAATACTTCCTACCCCTCAAATTGACCAAAATTACCCAAAATTACCAAATTTCCTCAAAAATCCCCAAAACGACCAAAATGCCCCTCTTAGCCCAAAATTCTAAAAATTAAAAAAATTCCCATAAATTTCCAAAACCTCCCAAATATTCCCAATTTCATTTCTCTAAACTACCACATGACCTAATTTGGTCAATTTAGCTCAAGTTAACCAAAAGCCCCAATTTGACCCATTTAACCTAAAAGTGCCCAAATTAAGCCCAATGTCCATCTAATTGATCCCAATCTTGCCCAATTTCAATTCCAAACTTTAAGGCAACATCTACAATACCAATCTAAACAAAATCCAAGCTCAATTTTACACACATGTGAGTTCAGTTTCACTTAAAATCCAAAATCCCAAATTTTGTATAAGTGATCCAAAATCCCCAACATGACCCAATGTCAATTCCCCCAAATTTTAATCCTAAACCCTCCATAACACTCCTATGAACCACATGCAACATTCAATTTGAGCCCAAGTCTCATGCAAATCCACTTGAAATCCAAAAATACCCAATTTTAACCCAAGTTCAACACATGCCCAAAATTTACCAAATTGATTGGCCTAACCCTAAAGTTCCACCCAATTGATGTTGGGACTTTTCACCACATTCCCCTAGACCATTTGGAGCCTTCAATTGGCCTTGGAACCAACCATAGCTCAACTTAAATCCAAGTTGACGCAACATACCCTAAATTGGCCAAATTCCCAAAATCCACCAAATTGAACCCCCAAATGAATTCAAAATCACTCTAAGTCTTCATGAAGAATCTTCATTACAATCATCTACACAATGTTGTGGAAGATACTTTGGCTCTATTCAAGCTCAAACCTAAGATTGCCTAATTTGAACCCAAGGTAGCCCAAATGAACCCATGACCTAATCTAACCAAATTGAGCCAAGTGCGACCAAGCTAACTCCTCCACAACCACTAGGTTGACCCTAGGGACTGGGCTAAACCCACCTAAACTAGCCTATGAGAGCCATGGACCAAAGGTCCCTTGAATTAGGGTATTTCACCCCATATTTGGGCCTTACGCAAGATACCTCCATCATCATCACTTGCCATTGGGGGTTAATCATCATTAATCCTCCCCTGGCTCACCTGAACCACCTGACCACCTCCCCTAGCCTAGCCGACTGACCTAGTGGCCGAAAAACTCCAAAAAATTCCAAAACTGAGAGCCACCTCCCTCTTGGCCAAGCCCAAACTCCACCCTATGGCCAACTCAGCCCAAAATTACCACCAGAACTCCTCTGCACTCCACCTAGGCAGCTCTTTGCACCTAAATTGAAGCCTTGGCAGCCACCCCATCCATGGCTACTTAAGCCACCACCCTTCACAGCCAAAAAGGGTGCTGAAAATTTCTTAATAAAACTCTGCCAAGATCTCATCAGAGCTCACCAGAACTCCCTAAGATTATTCCAGCCATTTTCCCCTTCTGGTTCCCAATGCTTGAGCTTAATTTCAGATCTTAAACGTGGATGGAAACCAGGACATTTTCCAATACACTTCCACACAACACCAAATCATAATTAATTGCACCTACACCTTCCCAACAATGAAAGAAGAAGATCCTCCATCAAAGCCCCATCACAGAAGGCTTCTGCACCAAACTTCTATCAAAGCTCAAAATTGGGTCTGGTCACTTTCATACTTACACAATTCACCAAGGCCAGAGGCTTCATCTCTGAGTTACTGGGACTCCAACGAAGGTGTAGAACATCTCTGATTGAAGCTTCACTTCTCAGAGCCAATGTATTTCTTCCTTCTTCTTCCTGAGCTTCTCTGGATTCTCCATGTAATTATGGTTCATTTAAACTATAATTAGCCGTATCGATATGTTTTCCATGCTTAGACGAGTCCATAGGATCAAACCAGAAGTGATTTGGTTGAGTCTAGGCTAAGATATTAGGGTTTTAGTGTGGACGGCTCTCGGGATGAACAAGTTAGGGACGAAGCTCAGGCGCCGTTGGATCATCTGTGTATTAAACGGAGGGCTAGGATGGTGCTGGATGGTAAGATGAAGCAGAACCGCGGAGCCGCGTCGCACTGAATCAGAAGGCGGTGCCCAACCAAAAAGAGACGCCTGTGTTTTTGAACCGCTGTAGGTTTGCTTGGCGCCGACGTGGTTAAGTAGGGAAATCCCTATTTTCTGAGTTATTTAAATCACCAGAACTTTAAAAATTCATATATTGGCCTAAAAAATCACAAAATTAAAAGAAAAATACCCTTTTACTTAGTGAACAGAGGAGAACAATGTGGAAATGGTTTGAAATTTTTTTTGACTTATATTTTATTTTTAACGATTTAAATACTGATTTCAGTCTTTTAATTCTCCATTGACCCAGACATTTCACCATGGCTTCAGCTTTAAGGGTTTCATTCTATCTGTCATAAGGGATCTTCCCTGATTATTTCAAAGTCAGGGGATATCTCTATGAGGAGATCTCTATTTTTCAAGTTATTGTGTCTGTTTTGGTATAAAAATTACAATAATTAAAATAATAATCAGAAAAATGTAAAGTAAATTTTGTTAGGTCTCTTATGTTCATAGGACCCTAGGATATTTATTTCATGGGCTAAATTAGTAAGATGTGCACTAATCATCAATTTGATCTAAAATAAACACTTAATTAATGAAGATAAAATAAAAATTAAAATAACCTAAATATGATTTTTCACTGTGCTTCAAGGATAGTGGAACTCCCCTAAAAATTTTGAAGTCATTCGGAATAAATTTAATAAGTTAAATGATTTTCTTAAGCCCAATGACATTTTTGGCGCTTAAATGAATTTTAATAATTAAAATACCACTCAAAAATTATAAAATTAATTTTGGGAGTTCTCTGTGATAAGAGGAATTTTCTAAAAATAAAATTAGAACTTTTATAAAATTTTCATTTTAAATCATATTTTAATACTTAAATAATTAAAAATATTAAAAATCACAAAATATTAAAAATCATTAAGTTGTCACTTTTAGTGTCCCAATCATTTAGGAACCATCCCCATAATTTTTCTAAGTCCCTAAGTCAAGATATTAATTTTTAAAGGCTTAAATGAATTTTTAAAAGGCTAAAAAATGAATTTCCTTAATTTTGCACTAAAATAATTCTAAAAATTAAAATTAAAATAAAAAAATATGAAATTATTTCTTTGGGTTCCCTGAACTCAGAGAGATTTTTAAAAAATATAAAATTGAATTTTCAACTTTTAAAATATTTTGTATTGAAAAGAAAACAGCGGTGACAACGGTGGGAAAACTGTTGCACGTACGGCTGCACATTAGGGTATTCTCGGCTCCAAAGTAGCATTGAGGCAGCAACATATGCCTTAAATGTTTCATACTCCTCTAGCTGTAGAACATGACATTCTGGGCATTCCGAAAATGCTCCTATATCTGAAGCAGTCTAGGTAAACGTGAGTTGCAAGTCAAGCACCTGACAAAGATTTCTTTCATCGGATCCAATGTCGGTGCGGGATCATTTGCAGCCTCTGGCTCAGTATCGGCACGTGGTGCGTGACCCGACCGCAAGTAACGCAGTAATATATGCTTCCAAAAGATGGCCAAAGCTTGACCCAATTTATAATAAGCGACTAGTGTATAAATCAAAATATTGTAAATTTTAGAAATTACTTTACACACTATGAGTACTACGCAAGTATACGTATCGTTTCAAGTAATATAGGGTTTTCTATTATAACACAAGTATCGATCCCATGGGGAAAAATTATAGAAATTTTTTTTCTAAATATTATATTTTAAAAATATCTTTTTATCCTTTAAATTAACTATAAATTATTATTAATTTACTGGATGTAATTAAAGAAAACAATACTAAAAGAATGATTTATGAAAACTATATAAAATAACAACTTTCTTTCCTTCAATTAATCCAAGATTTTTAAGATAATTTAATATTTGTTGGAGAATTTGATTTATGGTATTGTGCCAAATAGAAGCATTCCTATTCTTTACCCTTTGATCCAGGCGCAAAGAACATTGGCTAACTTACAGATCAGGTCCGGATGTATTGTTAGTAGTAATGAGTTAATCTGGACTCTCACTACTAGATGTTTAAGGGTGGCTATGGTCGGCCCTACTAGTGACCCATTCCTGATCTATAAATCAAATTATAAGAATTTAGCCTGTCACTCTAAAAACTTATCAATTCTACGCCCTTTAAATCTTATCTTCCTATTTATTTGCACTTCACCTTGAATAGCCCGCACATGGCCTTCGACTACCCTAGGATTCATGTGACATTTACAAGTTAAGAGTTCTTCTCCTTCAAGGTTTCAAAACTCTTCAACAGGTTTTAACAATTTAAATGGCCATTTATAAAGTGATAAGTCCTCACGGGCAAAGTTGTAATTTTAAGGGGTTTTAGCCTTACTTTATATTTAGGCCTAATCAAATGGTGGAATGGGCAATTAATGATCCTAAATGATATGTTTGGATGTTTGAAATATTAAAGGGATAAATGATAGAAACCAACTTCAATTTTGTCACAACAAAACTAAATGTTTGGATTTTCCTAATTAGTTTTAATTTCGAAGATAATTAAATAAGGGTTAATCTTGGAGATTAATAATCCACTAACTTACACCTCTATTTGATGTATTAAATGGTAGCCCAATATTTTGATAAAGATTAATCCAACTCATTTAACTTTTTCTAAAAAGAATTACAAATGTATCCATCAAAATTTTAATGGCTTGGTAGTGCGCTAGGTTTAATCAATCTTACTAAAAGATGTTTAGAAAAGAGAACATAATCAAATTCTAAATACCTGAAAACACTGTTGACCACATTTTTGGTGAGGTCTTTTCATTCCTCTTAGTGCTTAGGATCTAGCCATAGGACTTCTCCTTGACTATTCTAGAGGACTAGAATTGGGACCCACCATTTAGCAATTCAGCTATTTCTTGACTCCTCTTGGGACCCCACTTGGATGGTTGCAAACCTCTAAATCACCTTAGAAGGTTAAAACCACCATATGGACAACCAATAGTGAGCTCCTATAAGGTTGCTTAAGCCTTAGGACTACCCTGGGTGACTTGAGCTTCTCTTGCACACACACACACCCTTAACCCATTTTACCTTTTAACCCTGAACCTTGAACCTTGCCCCTTCTACCCTTTAAGAAACTCATATGATTGAACCAAACCCACTGGTCTTTGATTAAGATGGCTAAGGTCAGTATTTGAAGGATCATAAAGTGGTTATCATTTGGCTAAGCTTGGTCCCAAAGTGGTTAGACTTGGTTAATGTCCATAAGCCAACCCCAAAACTCTCCAAAAATTACCCAAAATTACCCAAACTTCCCAAAATTCCCAAGAATATTTTCAAAACAATCCCCACCTTTTAAATCTACCAAAATACCCCAATATCCTCCAAATAACCTCTTAATACCCTAAATACCTCTCTTGGCCTAAAATTCCAAAAATTTCTGGAAAATTCCAAAAAATCCCAAATGTTCCCAATTTCATTTTGTTCAACTACACCATAGCTTAATTTTGCCAATTTAGCCCACTTTTACCAAAATCCCTAATTTGACCCATTTTTAACCCAAATAGACTCAATGTCCAACCAATCAACCCAATTGGCCCCAATTTTGATCCAATTCAATTGTAAACCTCAATTAAATATCCCCAATACCAAATTCAATCAAAACCAAGCACAATTTGGTTCAATTTTGAGTTTAATTTCCACTTAAACCCATAAGGCCCAATTTTGGCCCATAGGCCCAAATCCTCCTAAAATTGAACCCCATGACCAATCTAAATTTTCAAAACCATTTGCAATCAAATTTCAGCAGATCTAAATCCAATTTCAACCAATTCCAATTCAATTTGGTGTTCCTATAATTAATTCCAAAATTTTAAATCAACATGTGCATGTTAAAAGCCCATCCCCATATGCATATTTAAAAGCCCACAAAATCAAATTTTAAAAGCCCAAAATTGAGCCCACATGTCATAATTCCCATTTAATATCATTCCATGGCATTTTGATCATCATCCCATGGCATCATGGCCAATCTAGTGCATGCATACATGACATTATACCAAATTGGGCATGATGGCATAAAATCTCCAAAATTCATAAAAAACTTTTAATTCCTTTTGCATGAAACTTTCTAATGGCTCATACATAGCATGGCATGGCATGTGCATCATCCCATAGCCATTCCAAAGTCAATCTTTGCCAAAAATGGCAAGGGGAGGTGACCTCTTCTCCTTCCCCTCTCACTTCCATTTTCCCTTTTTCTAAACCATCAAATCCCTCTCCAAATTCCCAAACAAGCCACTAAACTTCACTTAGACCTCCCCATGGACCTTAAGACCAGCCCTAATCACTTTGGGCAAAGATCTAGCCTTTGGACCAAGGGCTAAACCCAAGCTAGCCAACTTTAACCCAAACTCCAAATGTCCATCAAATCTCCACCCTAAAACCTCTAAATGTTCAAATTGATGCCACCACTCAACCCCTCTAGCACCACCTAACCCTGCCCTGACTTGATCCTGGTCGGCCGGCCACCACAGTCGCTGGAAAACACCAGGCTGAGAGGTCTAAATTGGTTTAAAAATTCGAAACCCTTTTGCTGAGCTGTCCCATTCCAATTGGACTTCACAGCTCTTCTCCTCCTCCCCTAAGCAGCTGATCCCAACCCTCAATTCTTCCTGAGAAGCCCCTGGTCATGGCTATTTAAGCAAGCCATCTCCCACGGCCAAAGGGTTGGCTGAAATCAAATCTCATAGAACTCCACCAAATTCCTCACAGAGCTCCTCCTAGCCTAGAGAAGCTCATCCCCACTGTTCTGCTGCCCTAATTCCCACTGACTGAGCTCAATTTTGGAGCTCAATTCTCAGGCCAGAAAAGGAAACTCCCCAATTCTTCACAGAAGTCAAATTAACTCCTCTCACACCTTCACCAGAGGTAGAGAAGGAGTTCCCCAGTGAAAGCCCCCTCTTCAGGCCACCCAATCTCTCCAGCCTTCAAAGCTTAAAATCGGGCTTGTCGAAATCATGCTTAGGCAATTCCCTAGAGCCAAAGACTTCATCTGGAGCTTCCTTAGGCTCAATCGAAGGTGCCACAATGCTCTAATTGAAGCTCCACTTCTCAGAACAAAGGTATAACCTCTCCTCCCTCCCGAGCTTCCAGCGATTCTTCATTTTGTTTGGCTCGATTTCAATGCATAAAAACCATATGGATGTGTTCATCTTGTCAAGACGAATCCATAGAGCAACAGAACATGAAAATCCGTTAAGAAATGAGCGAGATATTAGGTTTCAGAAGATGGACGGCTCTCGGGTTGAACCAGTTGGGGTGATGACCACAGACCGTTCGATTACGCGTGTTTTCAATGGACGGCTTAGATGGCGCCGGATGGAGTAACGAAACATAAACTATGCAACGCGTGGCTGCTGAGTCAGATGGCGGCGTCGAATCAGGGAGCGCCGAGTGGGACTTTGGAGCCGCCGAGGATGAGTTGGTGCTAACTGATTTAAGTAGGAAAATCTGGATTTTCTTATTTAATTAAATACCAGAAACTTTGAAAATTGATATCTTTGCATAGAAAAATCATAAAAATAAAAGAAAAATACCCTCTTGCTCAGTGAATAGAGGAGGATAATGTGAAAAAAGATATAGATTATTTTGTTAAGTATTTTATTTTTAATTAATTTAATACTTTTTCGAGTATTTTAATTCTCCACTCATGCATACAATTCACCATGGCATGGGACCATAGGGCTTTTGTAGCCTCTGTTATTGGGAACATTGCCTGAATTTTCTAAGACTAGAGGCCATCTTTATGGCAAGTTACTGATTTTCTAAATTTATATGCCTGTTTTTGTGTTTTAATTCCAATAATTAGCATGTTGATCAATAAAATCCAGAAAAATTAGGTGAGGTTTCCTATGACCAGAGGACCCTATGAAAATTAGGACTTGGCTTAGATCATTTAAATGAACCTTAATTTAGCCAAAATCCTAAAATCAAGATAAAATTAATTTGGGATAACCATTCACCAAAATAACTTGAAATCATATCTCCACTAATCTTTAGGGTCAGAGGAGTCCCATATAAAAATTTGGAACCAATTAAAAATGATTTAACCCATTAAATGGATTAATTAAAACACATGGCTATTTTCAAACTTTAAAAATTCATAAAACCAAAAATACATTTCAAAAATTTACCAAATTGGTTTTGATACTTCTCTGATACCAGAGAAGTCAAGAAAAATTAAAATTGGATTTTTCTAAAAAAAATTTTTACCCATTTTTAATATTTTAATAATTAAAAAATTTAAAAAATCACAAAAATATTAAAATTCATATAAATGTCATATTTGGTTCCCTAATCAATTAGGAACCAACTAAATATTTCTCCTAAGCCTCTAGGTTAAGATATTGAATTTTAAAGGCTTAATGTAATTTTTAATATTAAAAAAATGTATTTTTAACCTTTCCCACCAAATTAATTCTAATAAATCAAAGAAAAATAAGAAAAATATAAAATTTATTTCTCAGAGTTTCTTAAGGTCAGAGAGATTTATGAAAAATATAAAATCCATTTTTTCAATTTTAATTTTATTTGAAAATTAATTAATACTCTAAAACTTGAAATAATTATAATAAATAAAATATAATTAAAAAAATCACCAAAATTGGTCCAAGGGGTCCTCTGGTCAGCAGGAACATCCCGTAATTTTTCCTAAGGATAGAAAACTTATTTTGGTCATGTTGTTGAATTTTCATTGAAAACCCATATTTTCCACAAAAATAATTACATAAATTAAATTAAAAATAGAAAAATCACATTTCTCCTCTAATGTCTTAATTAACATGTGAGTGAAGTGACACAAAAATTTCAAATTCATTTGAGCTCAATTTAGTGAGTTATGAAGTGAATAGGCTTAAGGAGGCATAAAGGTAATTAAGGATTTTAACCTTAATTAATATTTTAGTCCTAATAAAAGGGGAGGGTAAAATATTTTATTTTAATCTTCCCTTGGATAATTGAAACTTAGGGAATAAAAGGGTAGAAACCCATCAATCACCTTAAAAAATATCCAGATGGAACCTTAATTAATTAAATCATTTAAATTTTGGAAGATTAATTAAAATTTTGGATTAAAGCCTTTGAGGGCAAGTTGGTTTGTTGAGAATTTTAATCATTCTTAATTTAAAGTTTGAGTTAATGATTTAAAGTGATTTAATTTTATTAAGAGGTTTTAATTAATAATTTTAAGTTTGGAATAGTGTTCAAATTATTTTAGATTTAATTTAAATCTTTATACTTTCAATTATCTTAGTATTTCAGATTGATGTTTATGTTTTAAATTTACTTAGATAGAAAGAGGTGTTGGAATTATTAGTATGTTTTGATTTAACTCTTAATGATTTCTTTTAGGTTTGTTGTTAAGTGATTTTAATTTAATTTAATTTAATTTAATTTGACTTAATTTAATTTAATTTAATTTTAATTTAATTTAATTTTAATTTAACTTTAATTTAATTTTAATTTAATTTAATTTAATTTAATTTAATTTTAATTTAATTTTAATTTAATTTTAATTGAATTTAATTTTAATTTAATTTAACTCCAAGATTTTAATTTTGATTTTAACTATTGGACCATTTAACATTTTAAGCTTTAACTCATTTAAGGGTTATCCTCTTTTAATTTTTAATTTATTTAGTTTGGATTATTATTATTTTTTTTTAATTAGAAACTAAAGATTATTGAAGTGACTTATTTAGGGATTTTTAAATTAAAGAATAAATATCCTCTTAATAATATCCCTATTTTAATAATCCAAATTTTAAATATATTCTTTCCAAAATTTAAATTATTTAATTAATTAGAGTTTCATTTTGATATTTTCAAAGTGTTTAATAGGTTTCTACCCTTTTAATTTCCCTAAGTTTCAATCATCCAAGAGAAAGTTAAAATCAAATATTTTACCCTCCATTTTGATTAAACCTAAAATTTTAATTAAGGGTTAAAATTTTTTAATTACCTTTATGCCCTTTTAGGCTTATTTATTTCATAACTTACTAAATTGAGCTCAAATGAATTTGAAATTTTTTTTTCACCTCACTCACATGTCAATTAAGACATTAGAGGAGAAAATGTGATTTTTCTGACTTTAATTTATTTATAAAATTATTTTTAGTGAAAAATAAGGGTTTTCAAAGAAAATTCAACAACATGACCAAGGTAAAGTTTCTATCCTTAAGAAACTTAGGGGATGTTCCTAATGACTAGAGGACCACTTAGACCAATTTCTGTGATTTTTTGAATTATGGTTTATTTATTATAATTATTTTTATTTTTAGAGTATTAATTAATTTTAAAATAAAATAAAAATTGAAAAATAGATTTTATATTTTTCATAAATTTCTTTGACCTCAAGGAGTCTAGAGAAACAAATTTTTTAATTTTCTAATTTTTCTTTGATTTATTAGAATTATTTTAGTGAAAAAGGTTGAAAATTCATTTTTTAATATTAAAAATTACATTAAGCCTTTAAAATTCAATATCTTATCTTAGGGACTTAGGAAAAATATTTGATTTGTTCCTAAGTGATTAGGAGTCAAAATGTGACCTTTTTATGATTTTTAATATTTTTGTGATTTTTATTATTTTTTAATTATTAAAATATTAAAATATTGTGAAAAATCAACTTTTTTAGAAAATTCCAATTTTAATTTTTCTGAACTCCCTTGATATCAGAGAAGCTTCAAAACCATTTTTGTGAATTTTTGAAAAGTATTTTTGGAGTTATGAATTTTTAAAGTTCCATTTTGCTTATGAGGCTTAATCAATCCATTTGGTGGGGTTAATCAAGTCCAATTAATTTCAAAATTTTATGTAAGGTTACTTTGACCCTAAAGAGCAATAGAGAATTATTTTCAAGTCAATTTGGTGTGTGGTTAACCCTAATTAATTCAAATTCAATTTTAGGTATTTAGGCTAATTAGGGTTATTCTTAATGAATTAAGCCTAACCATAATTATCCTAGGGTCCTCTAGCCCTATGAAACTTCAGCAAATTTTCCTAGAATTTATTGATCAATATGCTAATTATTGGAATTAAAATATCAAAAACAGTGACATGAACTTGAAAAATTAATAACTTTTCACAGAGATGGCATCTGACCTTGAAAAATTCAAGGAATGTTTCCAAGATCAGAGGCTTCAAAAGCCCTATGGTCTCATGCCATGGTGAATTGCCTATGCAAATGAAGAATCAAAATATTAGAAATAATAAATAAATTATTAAAAATAAAATGCTCATCCAATTAACTTGATTTCTTTTCCACATTATTCTCCTCTGTTCACTGAGCAAGAGGGAATTTTTATTTTATTTTTGTGATTTTTTTATGCAAAGATATGGATTTTTGAAGTTCAGGGCATTTAAATAATTCAAAAATACCCTAATTTCCTACTTATCAGACTCGGCGCCGCGTCATCCTCGTCCGGATCGAAAGTTAACACGTCGCTCTGTGATTCGGCGCCGCCATCTGACTCAGTGCTCCAGGGGCCCGCGTTTCACGTACCAATGCACTGTCCGGCTTGATCTCGACCGTCCGCTCGATACATGCGCGATCCAACGGCTCCTGGTCATCATCTACGACTGGTGTGCACCCGTGACCGTCCACACTCAAACCCTAATATCTCTCTCGATTCTCAATGGATTTTTGAGTTCTTATACTCTATGGATTCGTCTTGAAGAGATGAAAACATCCATACAGTTTATAAGCTATGAAATTAACCCAAAAAAATGGAGAATTGGTGGAAGCTCGGGAGGAAGAGTGAGTTCATACCTTTGCTCAGAGAAGTGAAGCTTCGATCTGAGGGTTGTGTCACCTTCGATTGAGTCCAAGCAAGCTCCAGATGAAGTCTATGGCTCTGGGGAATTGTCTAAGTATAAGAGTGTCCACAGTCGATTTCAAAGCTTGGAGGCTAGAGCAATTGGGTGGCCTGGAGAGGGGCTTTCACTGGGGAACTCCTTCTCTTGGTCCTGTGCAGGTGTGGGTGAATTTAATTTGGATTTGGTGGAGGTTCCAGAGATGTCCTGGTTTTTGGGTGGATTTTCAACTCAGAAATTGAGCTCTGTTAATGGGGTTTAGGGCAAAGGAACACTAGGGATCAATTGCTCTGGGTTAGGAGAAGGTCCTGGAGCAATTTTGGCAGAGTTTCCTTAAGGTCTGGTTCATCACCTTGTTCGGCCGAGAGGTGAGTGGGTTTAAATAGAGGTGGCTGGAGGGCCTCTCAGGGGGGTTTAATGGCTTGGATCCACTGCCTTGGCCAAGGGAAGAACAGCTGCAATGGCCATTGGGCATGGGACAGCTCAGCAAGTGAAATTTTAAATTTTAGCTCACATGAAGCTCTCAGCCATGGTGTTCTCCGGCGGCCTGGTGGCTGGCCGACCAGGCATGGGTCACCCTCAGGGTCAGGGAGGTCAGTGCTTGAGGTTTGTGAGTTCAATTGGCAAATGCCAAGTGTAAAGGAGTTGAATCAAAGTGGAAGGGGGAAGGGCTCATTTTGGGCTTGGTTTGGTCAAATGCATGCTCTAGGCTTGGTGCACCTCCCCAAGGCCTGATTTTGGGCTGAGGGAAATCAGTGGGTTCAGCCAAGAGAAGGTGGTGAATTCTCCATCAAGGATTAGGTGGCTAACTTGGTTTAGTGTGTAGCATGGATGAGGTTAAAAAAGCTTAACGAAGGCTTAAGAAAGGGGCCCCTCCATTTGCCATAAATGACATGGTGAGGGGTCAAAACTCTCATGGCTTCATATGGCTTGTAAATGGCTCACATTTGGCTTACATTTGGCTTGGAAAAGGTTGGCTTGTTTCATGAAAAAGGATTTTAAGGATTTTTGGTATTTAGGGGTAATTGGGCACATGGCTTAGTTTAGAAAAATTCAATAATGAATTTGAAACATAGGGAGTGATTTAATAAAATGGATGATGAGATGAAAGTGTCATGTAGGCTTTGGATTAATTTTGGGCTTTTTTGAAATCATTTTGGATGGGCTTTTAAAGTGGTTTAAGGAAGTGGGCTTTTGGATTTAAAGTAAATTTAGGATGGAAATTTTGTAAAGAATTGTGCCAAATAAATTTTGCAATTGGTTTAGGAATGCTTTTGGAGTGATTTGAAACAAGTTTAAAGTGATTTTGAATTGAATTGGGTTTAATTTGGGCTTTTTTGGTAAAGGGGCCAAAGTGGGTAAAATTGGGCTAACTTGGGCTAAGGTTGAGCTAGTGTTGGATTTGATGTAAAATTAATCTTGAGAAATGTTTATGGGGGTGCTACAAAGAGTTTTCAACTTTGGTTGGGCTCTAATTTTGGGATTTTGGCCCATTTGGGTTAGGTTTGGGCTTAGGTCAATTTAAGGGATTTTGGTTTTGGGTTAGGTTTGGGTGGAGTTTAGGTTCAAATTTTGGGCAAATCAAGTTAGTGTTTTGTTTATGGGGATGTTAGGAAGGTTTTAGAAAAGATTTGGGGCCAATTGGGGTTGAATTGGGTTGGTTTGGGCTAGGTTTAGGTCATGGGTCAAAATTGGGCCTTAAGCCCCAAATTGGAATTGGACCCAAATGTCAATCAAATTGGACTTGGATTTGATCTAAATTGATATTGGGGACATTGAATTGAAGTTTAGAATTGAATTGGACCAAAATTGAGGTCAATTGGGGTGGTTTGGTTTGACGTTGGGTTCACTTGGGTTAAAAAAAAAATAGGTCAAATTGGGGGTTTTGGTAATAGTTGGGTAAATTGGCAAAATTGGCCCATGGTACAGTTGAACAAAATGAAATTGGGAATATTTGGGATTTTTTGGAATTTTCTGGGAATTTTCAGAATTTTTAGATTTTTTGGGGTAAAAGGGTATTTTGGTAATTTTGGGGGGTTTAGGGGTATTTTTGGAAATTTTGGTATTTTTGGCCAAAGATGGTCAATCTGAGTGGTGGGAAGTGTTTAGGATTAATTTTGAGGGATTTTGGGTAATTTAGGTAATTTTGCAAATTTTGGGTCATTTCAATGGTATTTGGTAGGTTTAGTGGGTCCGGGGCCCCGTGGGTCAAAAATTGAAATTTTGGAAAAATGAAGATTGATCAAGTTTGAATGAAATGGAATCATTTTGGTTGAGCCATGAAGCCATATTAAGCCCATATGAGCCATGACAGGACTCATTTGAGGCATTCACTATGTTGCTCCTAACCCTCTTAGCCAGGGGCTTAGAGGTTAAGGACCATCCATATGAATTACCTACATGAGTCAGGAAGTCAAGTTGAGTGAGTGTGTAGTTTTAGGACTTGTAATGTATGTGAGAGTGTAGTGTATGTGCAAGTCAACCCTCACCAGACCAGGCCATCCAGGGTATTCCTAAGGCCAAAAAGTCCTATAAGGAACTCATCCTTTAAACCTCCACATTTTATTTCAACCCTCTAGGTAATTAGGGGTCTACAATCAAGCTTGTGGGGTTTGCAGGGAGTTAAGAAGTAGTTTGAATTTCTAAATGTTGGGTTTCATTTCTAGTCATCTAAGACTAGTCAAAGGAAAAGCCTAAGGATAGATCCTAAGTACTAAAGAGAGAAGCAAAAGACCTCCCCAAAAATGAGGTGAACAGTGCCTAGGCGCCAGAGTCAACCCTTTTTTCTTCTTTTCTTCAATTGACTCATTTTTGCTCCTTTTACTTCTTTTTTGATTCTTTTTCTTCATAGACTCATTTTCTTGTACCCGCATCCAAAAAAATAAGAAATACCTTTCATTAAAGCGTAATATCCTTAAAATAATAGTTAAAAATGAAATAAAAATTTAGGTAATTTTAAGGGTGATCACCTATAGGTATAAAATATAGTTTATTTTTTTCTTCGATCAACTTCCCTACAATGGTAAGCCCTCATAGTTAATTATATCCTATGAGTTGTGACTCCTAAGAATACTCTAGGTTTGTACCAGACATGATTATAAGTTAAGTGTATTTGAGATTGATGCTTTAGGACCCTAGATCGTTAGACCCAGGGTTTGAAAAAATATAATTAAAATTAAAAGGTTGAGATTTACATTTAAACAATGATATGTCATGGAAACACATAGTAAAAGGGTTAACCAAATATTAAAAAATGGCATGACCTGAGAATTGATATTGTGAATCTAATGAAGGAGGGTTGATTTTTTATTTGAGGAAAAGATTTGATTTCCAAGAATTTGTTTAGGTTTGAATATTTGACAAATATTTCACCTGGAATAGATTTAGTTTGATTAGGGTTTGATTTGGATTGATTCACTCGAGTTGAAAAATTGACCTAGTTGATTTTTTTGTTGATTAATTTGAGTTAAAGATTGTTTAATTTGGACATGGTTTCTATGTTTACATGTTATTTGAAGATTTTTAAAATTTATTTGAGGATTATTAAAGTTTATTAATAATGTTTTGTTAAAATTTAAAGGTATTTAAATTTATTTAAAACTATATAAAATTTATTTGAAGTTTGAGATCGTTTTAAAATATATTTAAATAATTTAAATATCGAAGTTGAAATATTTAAAGTTATGAAGTATTGAAAGTTCAAACTTTAAAAAGGTTTTGAAGTTTAAAAAAAATACGTTTTTTCAAAAATAAAAATATATTTTTTAGATTTTGGAAAAATTTAAAATTAATTTTTTAATGTTATAAAATCTTTGAAGTTTTAAGTTCTGAAGGTTTTTTTTTTTTAATTTTGAAGCTTTTAAATGTCTTAAATTTTAAATGTTTTGATTTTTAAATTTTTACAAATTTATAAATATTTTTTAAAAAGTTTTAAAGTATTAAAGTTTTATGTTTTGAAATTTTGAAAATTGTTTTGATGTTTGAAAAAGTTTTTGAGTTCAAAAAGTTTATTGCTTTGAAAAGATTTTACAGTTTTGAAACTTTTGAAAAACTCAGTTCCTGTGAGGGCTTACCTTATTGACCCTGCTTATGATCCTAAATAGGGATTGTATCCTTTGGGACCCCACTAGGGTAAGCCCAAACCCCCAACCTAGTGGTTGGGCTAATTTAGGGTTTCGACCAAGTTAAGGACCCAAATTATCCCCGTAGCCATGGCATGCCCTAAGTCATCTAAATCCATTTAAACCCCAAGGAACCTCCTCATGAACCCTACGATTTACCTTAACCACCAAATTCACCATAAGAGAGGGGTCAACTCAAATGGCTTGTTAGCCCCCATGGGAGTCCCCCTAACCTTACCAAACCCTAAAAATCAGGTCTAAACCATAATTTTGTCCCTTTGACCTCAAAATATAGTGGCACCTTAGGATGGTCTAAAAATTAGGCCTAGCCCTAATTTGGACAATGATTTATCAATTGACAATCTTACCTTCTAAATTGAACTTCACATCACATGATCATGACAAGTACCATATAATCAATCTCATGTCCATATTGGTTCATATGGTCAACCCTATAGCCATGTGGTCAACTCAACTACTTTGGGGTAAATCTCCATATATCCTTTTAAATTAATTAATTGATTAATTAATTAATTAAAAAACTTTCATAAGGGCCTAGCTAAAGAAAAACCCTAAAAAAATCCAACCTAATTCATGCCCAAAACCCAATGTTAATAGGTCATCCATGACTCAAGGACGACCCACAATGATGTGGTCAACCCATTAACCATTTTTAAAACTAAATAATCCATTTGAATAGTCAATTTGGTGGGCTTATCAAGAGAGGAGACACTTGTTACCCTACATGGCCCTCATCCTAAATCCTCTTGGACCAAGCTTTGGTGGCCAAGCCAAGCCATTTCAATACCCATTATCCACCTCACCATTCCTCCACTGAACTCAAAGCCCTCTCTGAATCCTCCTCTTCAACATGCCCATCTTCATGATAAGCACACCATGGAAAATTGAATGCTTGAGTATCCTGGCTAAAAACTTCCTTTAAGGTCCTCTGAAATTCTCTGAGTAGCCACCCAACCTCCTCCAATCTCCCTTGAGCTCTTTCATGGCCTCTTATAGCTACTTAAGAAGCAAACCCAAGAGCCATGAAAACATTGAGATCCCTAGATGTTGGTCGCCAAATTAGAAATTGTCAGTCGCCAGAAGAGGAATCCCGATGCCCGGTTTTAAAATAGATTTAATATATATATATATATATATATATATATATATATATATATATATATATATATATATATATATATATAAAATAAATTACGTATATATATATATATATATATATATATATATATATATATATATATATATATATATATATATATATATATATATATATATATATATATATATATATATACGAAATTTTGAAAAGCATCAATTTTAATTTTGAAAATACGAAATCAAACTGATCTCATGAATTCAATAGTTTATATAAACAAGCACTACATTGGAAGTTATGCATCTTCTCTGCAGAATAGACACATTGCTTAATAATGAGGCTCGATTAAATAAATTTAAATATATATGACATCCTTTCTGGTCTGTGAACCTTTATGTCGACTGATAAGTTCTCCTATCTAATATGAAAAATTAGATAGGTTTTATATTAAGCTGGGTTCTTAAAGTTTCCTATAAGGGTAAGCCCCTCTTACATCTTAGGCAACCAAAGCCACATAAGAAAACTTTCGATGATGATCAGGAAATATTGCCTTCATTAGTTCAAAAGGTTTAGGATTTTCAAGATTGGACATAGGAAATATCAAATGAGAAAGGTGCAAATGAGAACAGCTATTGTGGAATCCAAAGGGAGAAAGCTAAGAGATGCCACCGAGCTTGAGGAGAACCTTGGTGAATTCCCATACTATCTTATGGTTTGGCTTCAGTTTCTAAGAGAGATTATTTAATGTTTTATCTTTCCAATTTTATTAGCTAGGGCTTACATTTGCATGATACCAGTCATACAAATAGCCTGGAAGATAGGAGGATTTACGTCGCATCGGACGACGGCCATAGAATCTTAAGACAAGTTAGGGCTTATATTGTACAGTGTTGTACGAAAACCTAAAAAATCATTTGATGATTTATGTTACACGAGGCAGACAACCTTGAAGTTCTATGTCTTGTTGTTTAATTCTAGGATGTGAGTTTGTTGTTGTAGATTTGTTTGCTTTCTCGAAAGTGTTCTTCTGCTTGTCCTCATCGTGCTGCCCACGGTGCATGCTCCAAGCATCTTTCTGAAGCAGCAACCCTAATTTCTATGGTTAAAATGGTCTTACCATATGTGTTTCAATGTCTGGTTTATTGTTGTTTAAATGTCTTATGGTGAATGTTTAAGTTGATTAAGCGATACCAGTTAGGATCCCACGATTCCCTCATTCCAGCACCACTATTTTCTTTGGATTCACTTAGTCTAGATGAATTTACCACTTAAATAAATGAATTTAATAAGTTCATCCAGACCGAGCGAATGCTCGTTAACAGCCATAGGTTGCCTCCTCCGAGGGATTCCTGATCATCCAAAGAGAGTATATTAATTTAGTTCATTCATCATTTTATTGTTTTATTTTTGTTTTTTTTAAATGTTGTTTTTTAAATTATGAAAATAATTTTTATTTTGGTTTGGTTCTGAGTTTTGGTTTTGTTTTATTTGTGACATTCACGTTTGTTTTGCGTTTTGGAGGTAAATTAATCAAGTGCAGGTGCAGTAAGCAAGTGCATGTATGAAAATTTAGTAAATTAAAAGGAAAATGAATTACATTGCCAAATGTAACTAAGTACTCGTCATCTTCTCACACTCCAGTTAATTGTTAGAACTTACAACATATATATATATATATATATATATATATATATATATATATATATATATATATATGTGTGTGTGTGTGTGTGTGTGTGTGTGTGTGTGTGTGTGTGTGTATGTGTGATTTTGCTGGAAATTTAAATTAATTCTAGGAATGAAGAATAAGAAAGACCAACTTAATGTGTACCTACCGAGTCCTAGGTCACAACCTGGTGGGTTCCTATTGAGTTTGCTTTAAAGGATAATTTTCTTAATTAAAGTCATAATAGGTTCAATTGTCCTCCAAGATATTAAAAAGAACTTAAAGAAATGTGGGGCATAACCCTACACCACTTTTAAAATACATTGAAACGACTCAAGTTCCTCTGAACTTATTATGTTGCTACATCATTTATCCATTAAAGCTAAGGTTTAAAGGTTATATTTTATCCTATTGCTCAGAGAATGTAGATGCTCTAATCATCCCGATGAGTGGAATAACTATCACTTGATGTTTTATTTATGAATTATATGAGTAAAGACCCTTAAGGGAAAATTGATTTGCTAAGGAACTTAGCCTACTGGAATTTAGAACTAGGCTAGTAGTGTTTCTAAATTGTTTATAATTAAATATGTTTTCTTTTCTAAACCTCATTAAGCAAATTTAGATTAAGCCTGATTCACTACTAAGCCTTTTAGACTTCATGGGTGTATTTGTAATCTTAAGAATGTTAAATTAGGAGAGCTTAATCCCCATCAAATATTGTGTTCTAATCCAACCATTAGCTAGGGGTCTTTAATTAGTAAATTATGGTCTCCCAAAATTAAACCCCTCACCTAAAAATCATCTAAACAATTAACTTCCAAATTATAATAATTAAGGAAAAATTAAAATTATACCCTTACCATGGAGAAGTGATGAGTTGGTTTCTACTTCTTAATCCCTTGTGTTTTAATCATCTAAATGAGTATTTAAGATCATATATTACCCACTTATCCTTCAGTTTAGCCTAAATGTTAATTAGGGCTTAAATTTCATAATTATCATTTTGCCCTTTAATGTCTTATCACTTCATAATTCATTAAATTTAACTCAAATGACTTTGATATTTTTATGTTACCCCACTCATGGGTCAATTAAAATATGATAGTAGAAAATGTAATTTTTTATTTTTATTTTTTTATAATTATTTTTAATGCAAAATAATTTATTTTTAATATTAATTCATTAACTTAATAAAAGTATACCATCTATCCTTAAGAAAATTATTAGACGTTCACTTAGGTTAGAGGACCACTTAGGTCAATTTTCATGATTTTATTTTATTTTATTTTAATTATTATAATTATTTATTTGTTTTGAGTATTAATTAAATATAAACTATTATTTAAATTGACAATTAGGTTTTATATTTTCCTAAGTCTCCCCGAGTTGAGGGAACCCAAAGAACCAAATCTCATATTTTTGTAATTTTTATTTTATTTATTCTAAGTATTTAAATGCAAAACTAGGGAAAATTCATTTTAGCCTGTTAAAAATTTGCAACTTTATTTAGAAAAGTGGGAAAATTATCCCAAGTGTTTAGGAAGCAATTTGGAATATTTTAGTGCATTTATACATTTTTATGGTTTTTATGATTTTTAGTTATTTTTAATTATTTAAAATATAAAATATACTTTAAAAAAGAAATATTTTTACTTCAATTTTATTTTTCTTATGTTTCTTTGGTTACAAGGAATTCCCAAAACCACTATTTGTAATTTTCTTAATTGCCTTTTAATTATTATAATTAATTTAATATAAAAATATCATTTACTTGAAAAATCAAATTTAATGCTCAAATTAACTTAAATTGAGTTCAAATTTTTACAGTGGGCTAATATAATTATTACTTACAGTGTGGGTCAATTTTTGTGATTTATTTATTTATTAATAATTTAATATTTTAATAATTTTAATTAGGTAATTACATAATGTGTTATTTCTAATCACTTAAATTCATTTTATATTTTTCCTAGAGTCCTCTGACCACAGTAAACCTAGCAAATTAATTTTTGTATTTTTCTAGTTTACATTCTAATTATTATATATTTTAAACCAAAATAGAGGTGATTAACTTGACAATTAGGGATCTCTGGATAGAGATGCCCTCTGACTTTAAAAAAATCATAGAAGATCTCTATCATAAGAGTCTACAAGCCTTCCAAACCTCATGCCATGGTGAATTGTTTGTGATGAATAATTATTTAATTAAGTTTTAAGGTATTTATCTATTTTAAAAATAAATATAATTCAAAAATTTTTAATTTTACTTTCACATTATTCTCTTTTGTTCACTAAACAAGTTGGTATTTTTATTTTATTTTTAAGATTTTTCTACACCAAGATATGAATTTTCTAAGTTAACTGAATTAAATAAATAAGAAAATTCTGATTTTCCTAATTATCTAACTCATTGCCACACAATCCTACGGCGGCTCCAAACTTATATGCAGCGCTCTACAATTTGATGCCACCATCCACATAGATGCTGACTTAGCCCGCACTTTATGATCTATTGGCTCGTCTAACTCTCCTTCATCTGCTCTATCCCAGGAGTCGTTCACACTAAAACCCTAAGATCTATCACTACACTCAACCAAATCACCTCAGGTTTGTTCCTACACCTTCATCTACTCAAGACAAAAACACTCATATGGTTTATCATGCATTAAATTAAAATTCTCTTCATAAAAGACCAAACCGAGCTCGATTTAGAGGAAAGAGTTCAATACCTTTGTCCAAGATGTGTGGCCTCAATTGGATGCTTGTAGAAGCTTCAGTGGAGATTGGAAAATCTCCTAGATGTGTCACTTTGGCTTGGTGAATTGTAGGGTTCAGAAGTCCTCCAACAGGTGGAAAGGCTGAGGATAAAGTCTGCCGTAGAGGGCTCTAGACATGGGGCTTTATGTGCAGAACTTTATCTTTAGCTTTGGGGAAGCTCAGAGATCAATTAATTTGAGGTTTTTTGTAGTTTAGAGAGGTTTCCTATTTCTAACCTAATTTTGGGTTGCTAAATTAGCCTCGGGCAATGAAGGGAGTGGCTGAAAGATGGTTGGAATGAGCTTTTCTTAACTGCTATAAGGTATGAAAACAATTGGCAGAGTTTTGTTTAGGTTTGTGATGCCCTCCTCTTTTGTTCTTGAAGGGGTGGTGGTTAAATAGGTAGGAAAAGGATGGCCACCAGAGCTTCAATTTGGGTTTGCCTTGCTGCTTAAGTGGAGGGCTGAAAGGTGTCAGTAACAAATTGAGGTGAGGCACTTTGGATGGGTTCGATTATGTTTGGCTTATGGGGAGGTGGCTTTCGGTTTTGAGTTTTTTAGCCACAAGGTCGGCCGACTAGGTCAGGGGTGGTGGATAGCTGAGTCAAGGAGGCCAAAGGAACTCGTAATGGTGATTAGTTGGGTGGCTTGATTGCTAATAGCAAAGATATAGTGGGTTTAGTCAAATAAGGGAAAAGATCCCCTAAATCAATGGATCCTAGTCCATGACCCA
This sequence comes from Papilionanthe hookeriana x Papilionanthe teres, assembly GCA_022702705.1. Classification (NCBI taxonomy): domain Eukaryota; kingdom Viridiplantae; phylum Streptophyta; class Magnoliopsida; order Asparagales; family Orchidaceae; genus Papilionanthe; species Papilionanthe hookeriana x Papilionanthe teres. The sequence continues at coordinate 23,354,569 of CM040424.1, read as the reverse complement.
ACAAGGTTGGGCTAGGTGGGTCTAGCTTGGTCCATAAGATCCAAGTCTTCATTATGGTGACCATGGCTTGGTCAATGATTATTGATTTGGTTAAGTTTAGGACTTGGGTTCAAAATTGGGGTTTTTGCTTGGACTTGGGTCTACGTTGGGTTTGGGCTAAGGTTTAGGATAATTGATTGATCAATTTGACTTGGATAATTGTCATGAGAAGTTTTGAAAAGGAATTGGGTGATTTGTATTTGATTGGGAGGTTCAATTTAGTGATATTTTGAATTTGAGTCATTTTGGGGCATTTGAGCTAGCCTTGGGTTTAGAATTGGCTAGGGTTTGGATTGGGTTCAATTTATGATTCAAATTGGTCCAAGGCATTGTGGTGAAGATTTTTGGATATCAATTGGGTGAAAATTTTGGGGTTTTAGGTTCAATTTGGTGACATTTGGACTTATGGTCAAATTGGAGAAATTCACTTGGCTTGGAATATGGGCTTGAAATTGTATTTAATTGGGCTTTGAATTGGTTTTGATTAAGATTAGACATGATGAATTTTTTATTTGGAATTGAAATTTGGTGAGATTGAAGTCAATTTAGTGGAAATTTGGGGTAATTTGGGCCTTTAGGGGAAATTTGGGATATTTTGTCAAAATGGGTCAATTTGGTCAAATTAGGCTCAATGAAGTGGCTTTAATTGATTTTGGGATCATTTGAAGTGTTTTTTTTTGGAGAGTTTTGGGAAATTTTGGAATTTTTAGGTTATGAGGAGCAATTTGGTAATTTAGCAATTTTGGGGGTATTTTGGAAATTTTGAGGTATTTTGGTCAATATGAGTGGTTTGGATTGATTTGAAATGATTATTGGAGAGAATTTGAGAATTTGGACAATTTTGGGAATTCTAGTCAAAATTAAAGGTTTAGGGGTATTTTTGTAATTTTGGGGAAGTTTGGGACTAAAAGGTCAAAGTTGAAGTTTTGATGAAATTGGGGTTAATTGAGAATCTTGATCATGGAATCACCCTATTTGAGCCATGGACCAAAGAGAAGTCCCATTTTGAATCATCCATGTGTTGGTCCTAGCCAAACCCTAACTTAGGGCTAAGGGCTTGGGGGACCTCCCACAAGAGTTTCCAAAAGCAGTAGGGAACCAGGTTGAGCATGTTTGGTTTTAGGGTTTAGGTTCTAAGTGAAAATGTGGGGTTCAAGTGTGTGTTTGCAAGCTTGCCCAAGACCAGACCACCCAAGAACAGACCGCACAAGACTCCAAGAGCACCAAAGAGGTGTTTAGAATTTATAATGGGGCAGGGTTCCATCACCAGTCGTCTAGGGTAGTCAACAGGAAAGTCCAATGGCTAGATCCTAGGCTTCTAACAAAGACTAACTAGAGCTCAACAAAAGTGAGGTCAACATTAGATAGCCCCTAAACTCTCTTTCTCAAAATAACACAATTGTTCTCCATTACTTCGGCATTTGATCCCTCATCTCCTTAGCCCATCAACCCCATTAGGAAACCCTAATTTTTCAAATCGAAACCAAGGCAATTTTTGTCCTTCACATGAACTTCGTCATTACTCAAATATAATCATCCTAAAAGCTTCTTAGAACCTCTACGTGACTCCTCAAATGAAAATCAAGCTTTCTTACAACCTCTAACTTATCCCAACATCAATCTGAGCCACCATTTAGCCTAGATCATTGCTAATGCCAATTTCAATTCAAATTGAGAGAAGAAGAAGCTTCGTAAGGTCACAACGATCGTGACTGTCAAACCTAATCATGGCTACACCTCTTGGGATGAAGTATGGATCAAAACCCCTAAAAATTGCTTTGGGTTTGGTCCTTTATGAGGAGAATGGACATTTCATGCATGATAAACCGTATAGATTTGTTAATCTTAACTAGATGAAGTTTTAGGAACAAATCCCGCATGATTCCATTGAGAATCGAGGGCGGTCTTAGGATTTAATCATGAACATTGATCAGTTTATTATCCTATGGAGATGATGAACTGATGTAGTTTATTTCCATGTATTAGAAATGAACGTTTGTGATTAGCTCAGTCATAGAACCGAGGAGAAGAAGTGCTTCGGATCGGTCTCACCTCAAATGATGACGTGGAAAAGGAGCCCAACCAGACGACACCACGCAAGTATTTAGAGCGTTCGTTGCGTGGATTAAAAAGAAATTGGGTTTTTTGAATTAAATAAATCCAAAAAAATATTTAGGATCTCCAAAAAATAATATTAAGGTAAAGCTAAATCATAAAAATAAAATAGAAATACCTCTAAACTGATATACAGAGGAGAAAATACTAAAAATAATATTAAAAATAATTAAGTTGTATTTAATTTTTAATAAATTTAATACACTAAAAAGTATTTAAATTTTTAAAAATTAATTATAGGAAGGAAAATTCCAAAGATTTTAGGGTATTTTCCCTCTGGTATTGGGAATAATTTCTGTTTTTTTCCAAAATCAAATGAAAATCCTAACACTAAAAAGGTGAATTTTTCTATCAATGATGTAATTATTTGAAAAAATAATTACAAAATTAAAATAAAAATTAGACAAATATAAACTAAAATGGAAATTAATAATGAAAATCACGGCAGTGCATGTAGACCTTAAATGACAATTCTCACCCAGAAGAATCTTAAAATACAAAAATTAGAAAGTTAGAGGTATAGTTGTTAATTTATTTTTTTATATTTTAGCTCAAATTTGTCCTTAGGTTAGTTTAAAACATTATGCCAAAGTCTAAAGCTTTGATCTTGAAGGGTTAAAAGCATGATAAGCCTCCTAACCATACAGCTTAACCTTAAACCCTAGGTCTAACCCACATTAGACCCATCTTAACCATAAATGTTGGGTCTAAGCCATATTAGACCTAACCTAAACCTTAAACCTAGGTTCAACTTAACTTTAACCTTACCCTAACTGTTGGGTCTAACCCATATTAGACCCAACCTAAACCTTATATCTCAGTTCAACCTAACATAAACCTAAACCAATCCTAAACTTTGGGTCTAACCCATATTATTCCTAAGATAGACCTTAAACCACGGTTCAAACTCACTTGAACCTAACCCTAAATAATGGGTCTAACCCATATTAGACCAAATATAAATCGTAAACATTCGGTTCAACTCAAATTGAACATAACTTAACCTAAATCTTAGGTTTAACCCACATTGAACCTAGCCTAACCTAAACTTTGGTTCAACTCAAATTGAACTTAATCAAATGCAAACCCTAAGTTCAACCCAAATTGAATCTAATTCAGCCTAAACCCTTAGGTTACACCCAACTTAACCTATTTAAACATATACCCTTAAGCTTAACCCAAATTGAAACTAACTTAACCTAAACCTTAGGTTCAGCCAAAATTGAACCTAACCTAACCCAAATTTTAGGTTCAACCTAACATGAGCCGAATCTAACTGAAATTGTGTTCAACCCAAATTAAATCTAATTCACCCCGAATACAAGCTAATGCTTAGGCCCAACTGTTAACCTCACTTTTTTTGAGGTGTAGTCTTTCTTCTTTAGGAGCCTAGGATCTAGCCATAACATTTCCTAGTGAATATCTTAGAAGACTAGCAATGGAAACCTTCACATTAGAAATTCAAAATGCTTCTTTACTTTTTCACTTGGAGTTTCATATGCTTGCTACCAACCTCTAGCACTTAGTAGGTTGGAGCCAAGCATAAGGAAACTTAAGAGGAGTCCCCTATAATATTGACAAGCTTTAGGACTAACCCTGGGTGGTCTGATCTGGCTCAGTTTTGCACACACACACATGCACTTGAACCTCACACTTTCACTCTCAAACATGCCCAACCTTGGTTCCCTATTCTTTTGGAAACTCATGTGGTGGCTCCCCAAGCTCTTAGCCCAGTGCTAGAGTTTGGCTCGGACCAACACATGGAGGATCCAAAATAGAATTCCCTTTGTTCCATGGCACAAGTGGGTTAATACCATGATTGATATCCTCAATTAACTAATTTTACCAGAATTCCAAAGTTTAGCATTCTAGCCCCAAACTTCACAAAAATTACCAAAATACCCCAAAACCTTAAATTTTTCCAAAATTTCTCAAATTCCCAAATTTCCTTCAAAAATCATTTCAAAACATTTCTCAACATTAAAATTCATCAAACTACCCCAAAAATACCCAAAATCCCCAAAATACCCCCAAAAACCCAAAATTACCCAAATGTCCCTCAAATTCTAAAAATTTCTAAAAACACTCAAAATAATTCTAAAATCAATTAAAACCACTTCATTAAGCCCAATTTGACCAAATTAACCAATTTTGACCAAAATCCCTAAATTGCTCTTAAAGGCCCAAAATGCCTGTATCACCCCCAATTTCGACCACATTGACTTTAATCTCCGTTAATTTCAATTCCATATCAAAATTCGTCATTCCCAAACTCAATCTAAAACAAATACAAACCCAATTGAACCCAATTTCAAACTTAAATTCCAAGCCCAATTTAAAATCTTCAAATTGACCATATCTTAAAATTTCCTAAATTGAATCCCATAACCGATTAAATTTTCCAAAATTTAAATTATAAACTCTTCATAACATTCCCCTAAATCAATTTGAACAACAATTGATCCAATTCTAGACCCAAACACAACCTAAAACCAACCCAAGTTTAAAATACTCAACATTGCCCCAAATCCAAATCTCACCAAGTTGAACCTCTTAGCTCCAAAATTTCCACCCAATTGATATCCAAAATCCTTCATAACAATCTCCTAAACTATTTTGAACCATAAATTGACCCTCAATCAAGACCTCACCTAACCCAAGTCTAAGCTAGCCTAAATGTCCCAAAATTTACCATATGACTAAATTCTCCCAAATTAATCTCCCAAATCAATTCAAAATCACTTAATTTCTTTTCAAAACTCTTCATGATAATTATTCAAACCAAATTGATAAATCAATTGACCCAAACTTTGGCACAAACCCAACTTAGACCCAAGTTTGACCCAAAGCCCCAATTTTGAACCCAAACCCAAATGTGACCAAGCCAAACCCACCAGAGCCAACGTTTGGACCCTAGGACCCAACCTAGATCCACCTAGCCCAACCTACATGAGCCATGGACCAAGAGTCCTCTAAATTAGGGGATTGTCTTTCTTAAATTTCTAAACTAAGGATATTTTTTTCCATAAGTCATCCCTAAGACAAGTTAATCACATTAAAACCACCCACTAGCTCACCTGACCACCTGACCACCAGCTCAGGCCTGGCCAGCCAGCCTAGTTGCCAGTGAACCCTAAAACCTAGAGCCACCTCACCTTAAGTCAAACCCAATTGCACCCATCCAACGTGTCAAGCTTCAATTGGTTAACTACGATGTTCAGCCCTCCACCAAAGCATCATCCTGCACTCAAATTGAAGCCCTGGTGGCCACCCCTTCCATGGCTATTTAAGGCTACCCCCTTCACGGCCAAGTAGAGAGAACACAAAAACTCTAGGGAGACTCTGCCAAATTGCATCCAGAGCTTCTCCAAGACTCCCTGAGTTCAAGCCCACAATTTTCCAGCCACCTCCACCACTATCTGAGCCCAATTTCAGAGTTCAAAATTAGGTCAGAAACAGGACACTTCACCACACTCCACAAAAACTCAAATTGACCATTCCCTGAGCTTAACAATAGCTAGAGAGGAAGTTTTCCACTGAAAGCACCACTCCCTGCACCTCTATAACAGACATTATCCTCTGTCTTCCTACTTGTAAGAAGAACTCTTGCACAGACAGTTCACTAGAGCCCAGTAACACTTTTAGGAGGTTTTTCGGAGTCCTCTGAAGCTTCTTCAAGCATCTGATTGACGCCATACCTCTCAGGCAAAGGTACTGAACTCTCCCCCCAAACCGAGCTTGTTTTTGACGTTTATGGCAATGCATGTAATTTCATGAGCATGTAGCCATATAGATAGGATCTCCTTGATTAGATGAAGCTCTAGGAACAAACCCCAGGAGATTTGGTTGAGTATGGGGAGAGATCTTAGGGTTAGAAGGTGGACGACTCTCAAGTTAGACCAGATGAAGATGATGAACCAGGACCGTCGAATCGTGCATTTAATGAATGGAGGGCCAAGATTGCGCCTGACGGGAGAGCAGGACGACAATGCTGGCCGCATGGTAGATGAGCCATTTGGCGGTGTCAAATGGGAAGACGACATGTGTGGGCTTCAGAGATGCCTAGGATGAATTGGCACCACGTCAGATAAGTAGGAAATTAAGGGATTTATGATTTATTTAAATTAGAAAAATTTTAAAAATGGATAACTTGGTGTAGAAAAAATTCATAAAAATAAAATAAAAATACCCTGTTGCTCAGTAAACAGTGGAGAACAATGTGAAATAAAATTGGAGTTATTTGACTTGTATTTTTATTTTTAATTAATTAAATGCTTTCTATACTATTTTGATTCAAAATAGCTAAATATTAACCACCATGGCATGAGGTTTGGAGGGCTTGTAGGCTCTATTGTTAGGGATGTATTCTAATTTTTTCAAGGTTAGAGGACATCTTTAGCGAGAGATTCTTAATTTTTAAGTTGATCCCCTCTAATTTTTTTAATTATAATAATTAAAATATAAATTTGAAAAATACAAAAATTATTTTGGTTCACTGTGGTCGGAGAACCCTAAGAAAAATATAAAAGGGTTTAAATAATTAAGAGTGGCACTAATTGTAATTAACTCATTAAAATCATTAAAATTTTTAAATAATTAAAATAAAAATATTAAAATCATAAAAATCATTTCACACTGTAAATAATAATCATATTACTCTCCATAGAAATTTTAAGTCAATTGGAAATGATTTGACCACTAAAATGGATTTTCCAAATAAAATAACATTTTTTGCATTAAATTAATTATAATAAGTGAAATATAATTAAGAAAATTATAAAAGTGATTTTAAGAGCTCCTAGTAACCAGAGGGACATAATAAAATTAAAATTAGAATTAAAATAAATACTTTTATTTTTTAACCATATTTTGAATTTTAAATAATTAAAATTTATTAAAAATGATTAAAAATGTGAAAAATCACAAAAAATATGAAAATGCACCAAAATGTCACATTTGATCTCCTAGTCACGTGGGAATAATTAAAATATTTTTTCTAATTTTCTGAATAAATTTATGAATTTTATAATGGCTAAAGAAATGAATTTTCCTTAATTTTGCACTAAAATAATTATAATAAATAAAATAAAAAACATAAAAATATGGAATTTGCTTCTTTATGTTCCTTAAACTTAGAGAAATTTATGAAAAATACAAACTCTAATTTTCCACTTAAATAATATTTTATATTTAATTAATACTCAAAATAAAAAAATAAATATAATAATTAAATATAAATTCAAAAAATTTATGAAAATTATCCTAGATGGTTCTCTGACCAAGTGGAACCTCCAATTTTTTTCTTAAGGATAGATGGTTTGTTTTGGTTAAGTTAATGAATTAATATTTTAAATATTTATTTTTATAATAAAATAATTATAAAAATTAAATAAAAGTAGAAAAATCACATTTTCTCCTCTGATGTTTTAATTGACCCATGAGTGGGGTAACATAAAAACCTCAAGGTCATTTTAGTTGAATCTAGTGAATTATGATGTGATAGACCTAAAAGAGGAAAAATGGAAATTATGAAATTGATGCCTTAATTAATATTTAGGCTAATCCAAGGGATAAATGTGTAATAAGTGAGCTTAATTAATTATCTAGATGATTGAAAACAATTTCACCCTAAAGCAAAATGAACTAAGAGGTAGAAACCAATTTCACCTTTTTTCACCACATGGGCATACTTGTAATTTTTCTAATTATCATAATTTGGAAGATAATTAAATTAGATGATACTAAAGTGAGGGGTCTGATTTTGGAAGTTGATAACTCACTAATTTGGAACCCCTAATCTAATGGTTCAATATTTGATAAGTATTATGATCACATCACTTAACATCTTCAAAATTGCAAAATCTACCCTTTAGGCCTTAATGGCTTAGTAGTGACCTAGGTTTAAATGAAATGATCTAATAAATTTTAAGAAAGGAAATATAATAAATTTTGAGCACTTTTTGAAAAACACTACTAGCACAACTTCAAATGATATTGGCTAAGTTTCTTAACGAATGCTTTGCCCCTAGAGGCATTCACCCTTATAATTCATAAATGAAATATCAAGTGATAGTTACCCCACTCAAAGGGATGATTAAACATTAGTATATTGAGCATATGGTTAAAACACACTCATTAAACCTTACTTATAATTGATGAATGATATAGCAACATAATAAGTTCAGAAGAACTCGAGACCTTCCAAAGGATTTTAAAAGTTGTTTAAGGTTTTACCCTGAACACTTTGAAAGTGTTTTGGATATCTTGGAGGACACCTGAACCCATTATGTCTTGCTTAAGAAGATCATCCTATAGAAACATACCAACTTATGTCATAGGGTTCGGTAGGCATATCTTTTGTCTGCTTTCCTTCCATGCAATTTATTCTTTTTCGCTATAAGATTATATATACACTGCCAATACTGACATTTCAGCTGGAGTGCGAGAAGAGGACTAGTACACTTTTGTAGTTTATTTACAATACTTCTCTTTACAGCACTTTACTTTCTAACACTTTTCATTTTTTGCAAACGATGTCACCTTGCATGTTAAACCAAAAACCAAAACAAAAAAATTCACAACAACAACAAAAATAAGACAACTCAAAATTTAATCACAAACAAAATTAAATAAAAATAATTGCAACTAAATTAAAACATCACTTTGGATGATCGGGACCCTTGGAGGAGGCAACCTACAGCTGCTAATAAGATTTTCCCCTGTCTGGTTGAATTTACTGAATTCATTTAGTTGAGTTTGGTAAATTCATCTGAACTAAGTGGATTCTGAAGAAAATAGTGATGCCAGAATAAGGGAACCGTGGGATCCTAACCGGTGTCGCTCTAATCAACTTAAATTTCCCCCTACTAAGACATTTAAATAATTGTGACAACTACACCAAAAATCAAACTTTAAATTCAACACTTCTCTCACCTCCTCAATTTAAAACTTCTAAACTTAAACCTACTGCAACGATGAGTTTGGAGCAAACACCGTGGGCATCATGATGGGGGTATGTAGAAGAACATCTTCAAGGATGCAAACAGAGGAGGACAATCTACAACAGAAAACCTTCCTAGAGTTAAATAACAAGCCAAAAGACTTCAAGGTAGTTCATCTAGTACGACGTAAAACTTCACCTGATCTTTTTTGCCTTTGAAAACAGTGCAACATAAGCCCTAACTTATCTTAGGACTTTAAGGTTGTCGCTCAGTATGACATAAATCCTCCTATCTTCCAAGCTATCTGAATGATCAGTATCATGCAGATATAATCCCTAAGTAGTAAAATTGGTGGATGAAACATTGAATAATAGCTCTTCTAAATTGAATCCAAACAAATGAATAATTCTGGAAGCTACCGAGGTTCTCCTCATTATCCGTAACATCTCCTAGTTTTCTCCCTTTGGATTCTACAAATAACTGTTCCAAATTTGCACATTTCCCATTTGAATTTCCTATTGTCCGACCTTGAAAAATCCTAAACTCTTTTGAATTCATGAAGTTAATATTCCCTGATCATTATCAAGTGTTTCCTTTGATGACTTCGCTCACTTAAGATGTAATTAACTATAATGGCTTGCCCTTATAGGAAACTTTAAGAACCCAGGCAATATAAACCCTATTTAATTTTCCATATTATATAGGAGAACTTTTCAGTCAACATAAAAAAATTTCGCAAACCAAACGAATGTCATAAATCTTTTATTATATTTAATCAAGCCTCATTATTAAGCAATGTGTCTATTCTTCGGAGAAGGTGTATGGCTTACAATGTAGTGTTCATTTATTTAAACTTGCATATATGAGATCAATTTGATTTCTTATTTTCAAATTAAAAATAATATTTTTCAAAAATTATATATATATATATATAATTTAATCAGTTAGGTTGGAAGTAAGATGTCTGCTCTGCTAGGGTTCCGACCATGGCCTCCCTCACCATGATGGTGACTGTCAGGTTGGTCTTCTGTCGGGGTAAGTGTGTTCTTGCTGCCTCCCATCCTTACTGCTCTCTTCTGGTACTTGCTGTCTGGTTTGATTTCTCCCCTGGTTCCTTCATTTTGAAATTGGTTTTTTGTCGGGCTACTGTTCTATTGGAGTAAATGGAAAGTAACCCTCCCTTCTTATGCCTCTGCTGTGGCTTCTTCCCATTCTTATGGCAAGGGAGTTTTTCCTCAGAGCTTCCATGATGTTGCTCATAGGATATCCAACTCAGCTAGTCAGTTTATTAAGCCAATCAGTAAAAAGAATGGGAAGCCTGCGATTTTCTTCACATATGAGGAGATAAACACTTTGGCTGACAGTTTTAAATTCACCTTGGTTGGAAAGTTTCAGTTTGGCCATCCTAAAATGGAGCTTATTAGAAAGTCTTTGAAAATTTGAATCTTTTTTGCTCTTGGAAAGTTGGACTTTTTGATGGCAGGCATGTGATTATTCAGTTAAGCTTGGAAGATGATTATGCTAGGGTCTTCTCCATGAAAGCTCTTACAATTGATGGAAAACTTATGAATTTGTTGAAATGGTCACCAGAATTTGACCCATCTCTTGAACACCCATTGCCCCCATCTAGTTTAATTTGCCTGAGCTCCAACTTCATTTTTATGAAAAGTGTACACTCTACAATATTGGGTTAGCTTTGGGTAAAACTCTACTTTTTGATGACCCAACCACTGAGGTTACCAGGCCTTCAGGTTCTATAATGTTAATCAAAAGAGATGTTACTCTTCCAGAAGTGAAAGAAATGTGGTTGGGGACTACCCATAATGGATATTGGCAACCAATTGTGATGGAGAAAAGGCCTTATTATTGTCTACATTGTAAAATGTTTGGACACTCTTTGGACAGATGCTATAGATTGAAACCAAATCTAAGAAAAAAAGCCTCCATTTGTTGTGCCCCCTTTTGACCCAGTTGTTGTTTCAGAACCAATTATTCCTCCTATCTCCAATGATCCTAGTATCCAATTGGACCCTGCCCATTTGGTACCTAATGAAAATGGTGGTATTAATGTTACTGGGAATGCTGAGAATGTTGGTACTCTTGTTGCAGATACTGCTGTCACTGAATTGGCTGATACCCCACTTTACTTCCCCCTTTTGAACCTTCCTCATCTGTTGTTGAGCCTCTTCCTGGCAACCCTCTAGTTGATCCTTCCAGTGAAATTTTACCTTTGCCACCTGTGGACTCTGGTCAGCCTTCCTTATCAACTTCAGCACCTCTACCACCACAAATAACTCTCCCACCAATTACTTCATACCCTCCTCCCATTATTTTGCCATCCTATCCTAGTTCTGACCCTGTGTCTTTTGATAATGTTTCTAATGATTTTGTTGAGGGTTGGACTGTTCATCATTCCAAAAAGAAAAAGAAACCACTTGAATTAAGAAACTTGTCTTCTGAGAATATAATTCAACCGCATTCTGTTTCTGAGGATCAGCATGTATCTTCCATCCTTAGGCTCACTATGAGTGGAAAAAATTCTCCTAATGATTAAAATATTATGCTGGAATATTAGGGGGGATGTTTCCCTTGGCTCCCTTAATAGATTGTTGAATCTTAATATGATTCATAAATTCTGGGTTATTGCTCTCCTTAAACCTATGGTTCAATATTACACCACTAGAATTACCAATAAGTTTTCTCAGTTTAACTTTGTAACCAATTGTTCCAACAAAGTCTGGTTTTTCAGTAAAAATAAATGAAAGTGACTGTTTTATTAGACCACCCCCAGTTCCTTCACATCCATTTTCACATTGATCAGGTGACTGGTTTGGACTCTTTTATATATGATGGGTGCAACCAAGCTAATAGAGAAGAGCTCTGGAATTCATTACATCATATAAGTAGTAACATGACAGAAATGTGGATTGTAGGAAGGGATTTCAATAGTATAGCTAACCCCAGTGAAAAGAAAGGAGGAAGGGAACCTGACATCAGGAAAATGACTGTTTTTTCCAATAATATTTCAGATGCTAGACTTTTTGATTTGGATTTTGAAGGACCAGATTACACTTGGAAGAGAGGCAAGATCTGGGAAAGACTTGATAGATTCCTGGCTAACCAAGCATGGATTAATTTCTTTACTTCCACCACTGTGACCCATCTTCCTAGGGCTGGTTCAGATCACTCCCCCTTAATGGTCAAGTTGACTCTCCATGGTATTCATAGTAAAGCTAAATTTAGATATCTAAATATATGGGCTTCTCACTCTACATTCCATCAATTTGCTCAATCTTCCTGGAGGGAACTTTTCCCCTTCCCAGTTAACAATCCTATTGTCAAATTGAAGATGTTACAAAAAAGATTAGCTATGAAGCTGCAGGAATGGAATTAGCAGGTGTTTGGCATTCTTTATTCACAAGTTTCTGCTGCTGAGGAGCTAGTGAACCAATTAGAGCAGGCTAACTTGGAGGGAAGTATTAATGATAGTGAATTAATGAAGGCCAACCAGCAGCTCTTGACAGCAATTGAAACTAAAGAACAATTCCTGAAACAAAAGGCTGCTTATCAGTGGTTTACACAGGGGTACAGAAACTCAAAATATTATCATGCAGTCATAAACTATAAGAGAAAGCTCAATGCAATAACCAGAATTAAAGGAGATGGAGAAGGTTGGTTGATTGATACCCAAGCAATTGCCAATTCTGCTGTACAGTTTTTCCACCAGCAGTTTAACCATGGCCCTCCAATCTGTCTTTTACATCAAACTGAGATCTTACCCAAATTGAATGCCAATTTTGATAGCTCTACTCTATCTGCTCCACCTGAGGATAAAGAAATCAAGAAGGCTCTTTTTTCATTAGATCCAGATAAAACTGCTGGACCAGATGGCTATACTGCTGGCTTCTATCAGAAGGCATGGGAGTTTATCAAGCTAGACCTCTCCTGGGCTATTCAGAGCTTCTTCCTTGGTAATGAATTACCCAAATACTTCACTGCTACCACAATTACACTTATTCCAAAGGATAATTCCAAATCAATTTGGAAGGACTTCAGGCCTATTAGTCTAACTACAGTCCTTTCTAAGATCATCAACAGAATTATTGTTTCCAGAATGCAACCTTTGCTGGATGAATTAATTTCTATTAACCAGTCTACATTTGTTCAAGGGAGAAGCATTACTAATAATTTTGTATTGGCATAGGAATTACTATTGGAGATTGATAAGCCTTGTAGAGGTTCTAATATTATCATAAAATTGGACATTGCTAAAGCATATGATACCATAAATTGGGACTTTATTCTGCAGATACTTAAAGCTAGGAATTTCCCTGATGATTTCTGCTTTCTTATTAAAAGGTGGCTCCACAATTCTCACTACATTATTTTAATCAATGGAGATTGTCATGGTTTTTTTACTGCTTCCAGGCGTAATAAGCAAGGTGATCCTCTTTCCACTTACATTTTCACACTAGCTTTTGATTATCTGTCAAGGTTGGTTAACCATTCACAGCAGCAGCTACCATATCTAAGATATCTGCACAGATCCAACTGCATTGTCTCTCACCTTGCATATGCAGATGATGTCATATTATTTACTAATGGGAGCAAAGCAGCTATTAGGAAGGTCATGGCTATGTTGGAGTATTTCCATAAAGCTTCTGGACTTTCTTTCAACAATTCTAATTGTCAATTCCACCCCAGCAACAAGCTGCCTCCTAATCAGGTTAACTGGATCAAAGATCTCACTGGATTCTCCACTACTACCTACCCTCACAAATATTTAGGATTCCCTTTGATAAAGGGCAGGAGAAAGCAATCCCACTATGATGAGGTGATGAAGAAAGCGACCTCCAAGATCCAATGCTAGACCACCTCATTTCTTTCTAATGGGGGTAGATTGACCCTCCTCAAATTGGTTCTCTCTACCTACCCCCTGTATATCCTTCAAATGATCAAGTTAAATAAGAGTACCCAAAGAATGCTGGAAGTATCATTCAACAAGTTCTTATGGGCTGGTCAACATAAACAATATCACTGGACTTCTTGGAATAAGATATGCCATCCTACTGCCTCTGAGGGATTGGGATTCAAAAATTTATCACACATGAGCCATATCTTCTATTGTAAACAATGAGATAGATTCAGGCAACAATGTTCTTTATGGGCAAGGTTTATGAAAGGCAATTATTGTCCCAATTCTCACCCTTCTCTCGTGACACCTAAATTAGGAGACTCCATAAATTGGAAAGCTCTTCTTCAAGTTAAAGATGCTGCTGAAACTCTTTTCATCTGGGATGTGTGTGAAGGCCAAATCGATTTCTGGATTGACAATTGGTTGGGGAATCATTCTTTGAAGGAATACCAACCTACCAGCTCTACTATTATTAAGGTATATGACTGATGGGTACATGGTAAGTGGAACCTCTCCAACCTTTGTGAGGTTAATTCTCCCAAAATTATCAAAAGTATTTTGGATCTACCCATTAATCCCTCAACTCCTGATACACTTATTACTAAAAATGGCTCCCATCAAAGTATGTCCAAGTTTATTTATCATTCACACTACCAATGGCAATCTACTAATTGGAGGAAGAGTGTCTGGCATGCTAAAATAACCCCTTCCATGGCCTTCTTCTGCTGGAGGGTATTTAGAAAATTTCTTCCCACTGATGACATTTTAAAACTTAAAGGAATTAGAGGACCATCCAGATGCCAGCTCTGCCACTCTACTGAGGAAAGCTTAAATCATCTGTTGCTGCATTGTGGGATTACCAGGAGCGTATGGTCTGCTGTATTAGCAGGTGAACAGCTGCAGGATCTTCTATCCAACTGGTTCGATCTCAATGCCTGTTGGGATACTTGGAAACATCATTCAAAAAAACACATTTTTCTCATTATTTTCTGGTTTATCTGGGTAGCCAGAAATGCTGCCATGTACCAAAACCTTTCAGCCAGCCCTAACAAGATAAGCATACATTGCCAATCCTTTATTATAAAGTTGAATGGATCATCTACTATTTCCTCTAGGAGGGAATATTCACCTGCTATCAAGTTGGTTCTATGGAGGGCCCCTTCTCAGTATTGGGTGAAATTAAATACTTATGGAAGTTACTCAAGCAGCAGGGCTGGTATCGGAGGACTTTGCAGAAACTTTAAAGGGCATTGCTTATGGTACTTTGCTGCTCCTATTGAGGCTCTAAATGCTCTTGAATCTGAAACTGTTGCTGTCTTTTGGGGGCTGAAATTGGCCTTGGCATTAAAACTGAACAATATACATGTGGAAGTGGATAGCTTACAACTCTTACTGATACTTCAACTGAACACTTCCCCCATGGTACCTGCTCTATTGGCTGAAAAAAATTCAACATTTGGCTGCATCTATTCAGATCATTTGGTCTCATGTCCCTAGAGAAGGCAACAAACCAGCTCACCATCTTGCCTATGAGGCATCTTCCTCACAGTTACTTACTTGTCACAATATTCCATCCTCCTTTTTATCTTTTTGCTGAATGGGGATTGTTTGGACATACCCCATCTTAGATGTAATTTTCCTTTCTGATTAATGAATTGTTACCTCTTGCCAAAAAAAAAAATTAATCTATTTTAAAGCGGGTGTCGAGATATCCATTCTGTCAACCGACAATTTCAATTTGGCGACTCCATTGGGGACTTGTTTCTCTATTCATAATGATCAGGAAATTTTACCTTCATACATTGGTAATCTGTCTATATCCCTCATAGACCAGATTATCATACTTTTGTTGAGGTGATTTCCCCATTTCTTTCTTAGGGAAGTGCAATCAACTCTCCTCGATTCCAGGACCGACTGTTTAACCACCTTTAAATAGAGGGGTTTAGGAGTCTTTAAGATATTTCTTTGTGTAGGGTATAATCCCTAATAAAAGTGATGGAGAACAATTTTTACCAAAGCAAGGTGCACTGTGAAAGGGATCCTAGATAGGATCCCGTACTTCACTTTTCCTTTATGCCTCTCGGGTTCGATTTTGCTATTAGCAAATTGAGCGAACCCTTTTGAATCTTAAACATTTTTAAAATTTTTGTAAATCAAATCTGAACTCTTCAAATTGATAATGAAATGATAAAATTGAAAATGTATCGAAATTTTTTTGAAGAATAAAAAGACAAAACAAAATAAAACAGGACAATACCCAGTTCACAGAACAACCTTTGTTAATTCGTGCTGTTTGCACTATGATTACAAGGTGTAGGATTTTGATACACCTAAAATATATAGTATTTTTATACACATTTTTATACCTATTTTTGGTGATATTGCACTTTAATGGAAGATATTTTGTGTATTTTTCTTGTAGGATTTATTAAATCGATGAATGTGATGAAATGAGTAAAAAAAGATCAAATTTGAAGCAAAATGAAGAAAGCTGCAAAATTGATCTGTGGCGACTAAGCACCCAGACCTGACTTTTACGTGTAAGAGCCTTGCGACAAAGCGCCGAGACCCTGCGCTTAAGCGCAGTGATACACCGAAAATATATAGTATATTTTTATACACCTTTTTATACCTAGTTTTGATGATATTGCATTTTAATAAAAGGTATTCTGTGTGTTTTTCTTACAGATATCATTAAATGGATGGTTGTGATATAAGAAGTGAGAAAGGATAAATTTTGGAGCAAAAGTGAAGAAAATTGAAAAAGTGATCTATGGCAGCTAAGTGCTGGAACCCGCGCTTGCGCGCCAAGGCCCCGCGGCTATGCACCCAGATCTGGAGCTTATGCGTCAGCAGGCTCGCAGCTAAGTGCTGTTACCCCACGCTTACACGCGTGAGTTATAAAAGATGAGTTATTTAATTTTAGGCACCATTTTAAAGATGTTTTCAAGGAACCACTTGGTAAAAATGTGGGTAACTTCCTATTGGCGCCAAATTTAAATTAAATCTCTCTTGACTAGATGCATCTCTTGGAAGATACGTTGAATCTGGACACAATTTGAAGAGATATGAAGACACCTTTTGGAAAAGTATAAAAAGAAGACTTAAATATCAAAAAAATGGTTGATGTTGGAGGGTGTGGTTTATGTTTAAGAGTGTGGTTTTATGTTTGAGAGTGTGGTTTATGTTAGAGAGCTATTTTAGATCAAACCTCTCATCTTCACCATCTTTACTTTATTACATTTTGTATTAGGGTTAGAAGTGAGATTTAGAACCCTTAGAGTTGGTCGCCAACCTCTAAGGAGTATTGTAAGGGAAAACAAAGTTTTTAAAGGAATTTCAGGAGTTTGGTGGAGAGGATTTTTATATAAGTCTTTATCTTTGTTATTACATTTCATTTTTAATCAAGACTTCTTCTGTATTCACTATGATTTCTACTTTTAAACAAAGTTGTGATTGTATTTTCTCCATGAATTCTAATTAGTTTTTTTAATATTTTTCCTTAAAATGATGAAGTAATCAATTTATGGAAGTATGTTGTATGAAGTACAAGATTTCAATGTTGGAAGAAGTTATGATGATTTAAAATATTGCACTCCATTTACTTCTTGATTTTGACAATTATGATGTTAAAATTTGTTGTGAGAACATATAAGGATCGTATGGTATTGTCTCAATCAACAATAGGAAAGAATCACATGAGATTGTATGGGTGAGAATGTAATCCATTTGGTTGAGCGTAAAGAAATAGGGAGATTTTCTTCGATGGGTGTAAAATTAGAGGACTTTAGAGTGAAAGGCTAAAGCCCCAAATTTGGCTTATTATTTTATGTTTTGATATGAGATGTTAGCCCTCAGGTGGAGGGAATCGAGGAAACCCTAGAGTGAGAGCTAGTATCTTTCCTACCTAACCCGTCTTCAAGATTTTTAAAACAGTAGATTAACTTATGTTCTTTATAGCATCTCTAGTAAGGGTAAAGAACAAAATTGCTCATATTTTGCACAACACATTTTAGATACTTCCACAACAATAATTTCTATAACTTGTTACTGATTCATAAAAAGGAAAAAGATATTTCATTTGCATAAGTTTTCATCTTACAAAAGCTTCAAAAAAGTAGTTTCTTACTTTCATTTCAAATTATAAAGTTTAACGAATAGAATCAATTTTTTTATCCTAAGAATATTATCTTTGGTTTGAGTAAGAACTTTTCTAAAAAGGGAAAAAGTTATTTTTCTTGTTTGTACTTGAATATATTTCCATTATTTTCACTTTTCCTGTGGGTTCGATATCTTGGGGCTTAATCAGAAACTTCTATATTACTTGATAAATGATGTGTATTCTTGCGTAGTATCAACATTAAATATAATTAAAAAAGGAGTATCAATATATGTATATATATATATATATATATATATATATATAGTAAGCATAAATATCAGTGGATCACATGGCATTTACTTTGGATAATTTAATTAATTTTTAGCGCCATATTTAAGGGGTGTTTGAGGCATCCTTTGGTACAAACGTGAGTAACTTACTATTGGTGCCAAAATTAATTTATATTACTCTTTAAAGGATGCATCTCTTGGAGGATTCATTAAATATGAACATAATTTGAAGAGGCTCCAAAGCACCTATTGGAAAATTATGTAAAGGATACTTGAATATCAGAAGTTAGTTGTTGTTTGAGGGCGTGTAGTTTATATTTAGTCTGTAAGATAGTTCTTCAAGTATCACGCCACTCCACTTCACCATATCTACTTACTTTAGTTAAGATTGTATTAGGATTAGAAGAGAGATTTTGAGTCCTTAGAGTTGGGCACCACCCTCTAAGGAAGATTGTAAGGAAAAGCAAAGTTTTCAAAGGAACTTCAAGATTTTGGTGGAAAGGATTTTCGGCTAAGTCTTTATCTTTGTTACTTCATTTTGTTTTTAATTAAGACTTCTTGTATTTTCACTATGATTTCTACTTTTAAACAAAGTTGTGATTGTATTTTCTCCATGAATTATGAGTAGTTTTCTTTATCTTTTTCCTTAAAATGATGAAGTAATTAAGTTATGGATGGAAGTTTTGTGAAGTGTAAGAAATCAATGTTGGAAGAAGTTGTGTTGATTCTAAACCTTGCACTTCATTTACTACATTATTTGGTCAATTAAGATGTTAATATATGTTGTGAGAACATGTAAGAACCAGTATGATATTGTCTCATTCAATAATTGGTAAGAATCACATGAGATTTTATTGGTTAGAATGTAGCCCATATGGTTGAATGCAAATAAATAGAGAGATATACTTTGATGGGTGTAGAATTAGAGGACTTTAAAGTAACAGGCTAAAGCCTCCAATTCGATTTAAAGTTTGATGTCTTGATACGTGGTGTTAGCTCCCAGATGGAGGCAGAAGATGAAACTCCAGTGAGAGCTAGTATCTTTCTTGCGTAGCCCGTCTTGAAGATTACTAAAGCATTAGATTAACATATGTTCTTTATAGCATCTCTAGTAAGGGTAATGAATATAATTGCTCCTATTTGGCACAACACATTTTAGATACTTCCACAATAGAATTCCATGACTTGTTACTGATTCATAATAAGGAAAAAGATATTTTATTTGCATTTAATTTTATCTTACAAAAATCTAGTTAAATTTAATTGTTTGCTTTCATTTAAAATTACAAAAATTACCAAAAAGAATTGAACTTTCTTTCCTAGAATATTGTCTTTAGTTTGAGTAATATCTTTCTTAAAAAGTAAAAAATTATTTTTTTATTTTCTTTATTAAGAATATTTAACATTTTTCCTTGTTCGTTTGATATCTCGGAACTTAATCAGAAAGTCTTATATTACTTGATAACGATACGCATACTTACGTAGAATCTCATTTTATAATAACAATAATTAAACTCTCATTTGCCTTGGCATCAAGTTTCTGGAGCCGTTGTAAAGAAAGAGATATAATTAAAAAGGAAGTATAAAATGTGAATTCATATATAAAACGTAAACATAAATATCAGGGATCATGTTTTTGGTGTTGTTGCCGGGGAAAAATAAAAAAAAATTGTCAAAACTATATTTGAAGAAAAATTTCAGAATTTACTTTTTAAAGTCTTATTTAAAGTTGTTAGATTTATTTTAGGAAATTGTTGTGTTGTTTTTATATAACTTCTTTTTTGTGTGATTTTATTTTATTTTAATTTATAATAGTGAATGCGTAGTTCATGTTCTGAAGGACTTATACCTTACAATTCTGAAATATAAAGAACTATTTAAGAAATCAGAAAAATTAAAATACAGAAAAGACAAAAATATTTAAGAAATGTTAAACCAAAATAATCAAAATGCTGAAATCCATCAAGAATTTATATCTTTAAGAGGTTATGTTAACCCTATAGTAGATGAACTTTATGGTAGTATTCAAAATTCTGCTGTAGCAGCTAATTCATTTGAACTTAAATATGTTATTATCCAAATGGTATCTAGTAATCAATTTGGGGGAGCACCAATTGAGGATCCAAATTTACATCTTGCTAATTTTGTAGAATTGTGTGCTACATTTAAATATGATGGTGTTTCCGATGATGCTATTAAACTTTGACTTTTTCCTTTCTCATTGGGGGATAAGGCTAAGAAGTGGTTAAATTCATTAGCACCTAGATCTATCAGAACTTAAGGTGATTTAGCTCAAACGTTTCTCACTAAATATTTTCCACCATTAAAGACTGTAAAGCTTAGAAACGATATTACATATTTTTGTCAGTTTGAAGGGAAATCTATTTATGAAGCATGGAAATGTTTTAAAGATCTCCTGAGAAAGTGACCACATTATTCAATACCAGATTGGTTAATAATTCAAACTTGTTATAATGGATTAGTATTATCTCTCAGATCTAAAATCGATGTTGCTGGTGATGGCCCATTGATGTCTAAACAATTTAATGACTCTTATGCTTTAATTGAAGAAATGACTACTAATAATTTTCAATGGCCTTCTGAGAGGGTAAATCCTAAGAAGGCAGCCAATATACATGAATCTGATGCTTTTGCAATGTTAGCAAATCAAGTTGCTGCAATTTCAAGGAAGATAGACCAACTTCGAATGAATTTTTCTCAGCCAATTTTCATAATTGAAGAAAATTCATTAGGACAAATGGTAGATCCTCAAAAATCATTAGAAACTTTGAATCTCATAAACAAGCCTAATAACTCATATTCCAATTATTATAACCCATGTTAGATGAACCATCCAAACTTTAACTGTAATAACAATAATCTGGGTGGTAGTAATCAACAATGGGGGAACAACCGAGTAAACCAATTTGGGAAACTGGAACAAGCAAGGCAATAATAATTATAGACCTACATATCCTCCAAGTTTACAGTTCTTTAAATTTTAAGGAGAAGAAGTTGTCTATAGAAGAAGTAGTGTTACAAATCAGAAATCAATTGCAAAGTCAAGAAGCTATAAATCGAAATATCAAAAATCATTTGGGACAAATAACCAATTCATATAGTAATAGATCCCAAGGAACACTTCCGAGTAATACAAAGATAAATCCAAGAGGTAAAAATAAAAAGCAAGTAAAAGCTGTTCGGAATTCGACGCCTACCTTATTTTCACACATTCCCGATATTTCGAGATCGGTTCAAGGATTCTGATTCTCACTTTGAGATTCGTACCTAAATTCCAGTTCTCTTGCCGCTGGGTCAGTACTAATAATCTGATTCCCATCCTTCGAGATCGGTACTGAAAATCTAATTCTCTTTTCCGCACTCTCTTAACACAAATTCAAATTTTCAAAACAAATCAAATTCAAAATTAAAATTCTGAAATTTTAAAAGATCAAAATTTCAAAATTAAAATTAAAATTTCAAGTTAAAACTAAAATTGAAATTGAAACTGAAATTGAATCAGAGAGGATCTCTTTCAAATTTGGAAGCTTGAAATTCATAGCTCAATGATGAAGGTATCCTACCTACTTTCCCAGGCGAGAGTCCTGGAATTTGAGGGTTTTCACCAGATAATCCCCAGCGGATACTTCCTCGCTAATTTCTATGTTCTGTTTTAAGCATGTTGGCTCAGACAGTTGTGTTGGTCTTATTGATCTCGTTGGTCAACGCAAATACATGAGGTGTGCTTGTCGGGAACACCACACTTGTTTAACTCACTTTTGTTGAGGTCTAGTCTTTCTTCTTTAGGAGCCTAGGATCTAGCCATAGGATTTCCTGGTGACTATCTTAGAAACTAGCAATGGAACTCTCCCCATTAGAAATTTAAAATGCTTCTTTGCTTCACTTAAAGTATGATATGCTTGTACCAACCTCTCGTACTTAGTAGGGTTGAGCCAAGTGTAAGAAAACTCAAGAGGAGTCCCCTATAGGATGGAAAAGCCTTAGGACTAGACCTGGGTGGTCCGGTTTGGCTCAATCTTGCGCACACACAAATACACTTGAACCTCACACTTTCACTCTTAACCCAAAACCATAAATTAAGCATGCCCAACTTTAGTTTTCTATACTTTCTTAAACTCATGTGGGTGGTTCCCCAAGCTCTTAGCCCTAGGCTGCGATTTGGCTAGGACCAACACATGGAGGATCCAAAATAGGATTCCCTTTGGTACATGGCCCGAGTGGGTTAATACCGTGATTGACATCCTCAATTAACCAATTTCACCAGAATTCCAACTTAGGCCTTTTAGCCCCAAACTTCATCAAAATTACCAAAATACCCCTAAACCCTAATTTTTCCCAAAATTCCCAAATTTCCTCCAAAAATCATTTCAAAACATTTCTCAACAATCAAATTGACCAAAATAACCCAAAAATACCCAAAATTCTCAAAATACCACAAAATACCCAAAATTACCAAAACGTCCCTTAAATTCCAAAACATCCCAAAATTTCCAAAAATACTCCAAATAATCCCAAAATCAATTAAAACCACTTCATTGAGCCCAATTTGACCAAATTGACCCATTTTAACCAAAATCCCCAAATTTCCCTTAAAGGCCTAAAATGCCTAATTTACCTTCAATTTCAACCAAATTGACTTTAATCTCCCCTGATTTAAATTCCAAATCAAAATTCATCATTCGTAAACTCAATCTAAACCAAATTCAAACCCAATTGAACCCAATTTCAAATACAAATTCCAAGCCCAATTTAAATTTCCCAAATTGACCATATGTTAAAATTCCCCAAATTGAAGTCAATAACCCATTCAATTTCACCAAATTTAAATTCTAAACTCTTCATAACATTCCCCTAAATCAATTGATCCAAATCCAGATCGAAAGACAACCTAAACCCAACCCAAGCAAAAAATACATAATTTTTACCAAGCCAAATCTCACCAAATTGAACCTCCTAGCTCCAAAATTTCCACCCAACTGATTTCCAAAATCATTCATAACTATCTCCTAAACTATTTTGAACCATAAATTGACCCTCAATCAAGACCTAGCCTAACCCAAGCCCAAGCTAGCCCAAATGTCCCAAAATTGATGAAATGAAATTCTCCCAAATTAATTCAAAATCACCCAATTTCTTTTCAAAACTCTTCATGATAATTATTCAAACCATATTAATCAATCACTAGACCCAAAATTTGACCTAAACTTAAACTAGACCTAAGTTTAATTCAAAATCCCAATTTTGAACCCAAACCCAAATGTGACCAAGTCAACCTATATTGACTAAGCCCAGCCCACCACAGCTAACATTTGGACCCTAGGATCCAACCTAGATCTACCTAGCCCAACCTACATGAGTCATGGACCAGGGTCCTCTAAATTAGGGGGGTTTCCTTCCATAAATGGCTAAACTAAGGATATTTTTGCCGTCAGACATCCCCAAGACAAGTTAATCACATTAAACCTCCCACTGGCTTACCTGACCACCAGCTCAGGCCTGGCCATCCAGCCTAGTTGCTGGAGAACCCCAAAACTGAGAGCCACCTCACCTTAAGCCAAACCCAATTGCACCCATCCAATGTCTAGTGATCCCCGATAAATATAAGCGCGCCAAAAACTGAACTCCGCTGGATAAATGTAACGGCGCTAAAACTTGATCCCGGCAACGGTGCCAAAAACTTGAGCCACGAGGAATATATGCGCTGATGATTTAGATATGAAAATTATGATTTTATCATATGGGATACTACGCAAGTATACAAATCATTTATTAAGTAACATAGGACTTTCTGATTAAGCCCCGAGATATCAAACCCACAGGAAAAGAATGAAAATCTTTAAAGGAATCAGAAAATTATCTTTTTTACTTTTTTTTATGGCTTTTGAAAGTATGTCTTGATTTTTGAAAAGTTTTGAAAATTGATATGTCTTTTGAAATTTCCTTAATAAAATGTTAAGCAAGAAATTAAAATTATAATAACTAATAACACTGTATGTAAAATACTATTAACTAGAATATCTTTTTCTTTCCTTTTATGAAGTAGTAATAATTATAAAACTATTGTTGTGGAAGTATTTAAATTTGTTGTGACTGATAGAAGCAAATGTGTTCTTTACCCTTACTTGGTTCTATAAAGAACATAGGTTAATTTGAAATTTTTATCATTTTGAACATGGTTAGGCAGGGAAGATACCAGTCTCTCACTCTAGAGTTCCCTCGATTCCCACCAACTGGGGGCTAACTTCTCATAACAAAACTCAAAACTTCAAACCAAATTAGGGGGTTTTAGCCTGTCACTCTAAAATCCTCTAATTTTACTCCCTTCCATAAAAATATCTTCTAATATTACATTCAATTATATGGACTACAATTCTCACCCATATAATTGCATGTGATTCTTACTAACTTTTATGAGACAATACCGCATTGGATCTTACATAATCTCAAGAACTTCTACAGCTTAACAGGTCAAATTAAGAAGTAAACAAAGTTTTCAGAATCAATCTACACAACTTCTTCCAACTTTTAAACACTTATACTTTCCACAACAATTCTCCATAAACTAATTACTTCTCCATTTAAGATAGAAAAATATAAAGTAAACTACTCAGAATGCATTGAGAAAATACAAAACACATTGATTTGAAATTAAAAACCATATGAAAAACAACAAACGAAAATAAGTATTAATTAAAAAACTAAATGTAAGAACAAAAGTAAACACTTATCTGAAAATCCTCTCCACAAGACTTAGGAAGTTCCTCTCAAACTTTGACTCTTCGCTAAACTACTCCTCAGAGCAAGTATCCCAACTCCGATGACTCAGAATACAGACTTCAGACGTCAATAAAAACTAAATAAAAAGAAAGAAAAGAAGTAGGAAGAAGAAGACTTCACTCCGACCCTTTTCTCCTTTCTACTCTCTACTCCTACTCTTAATAAAAAACTCTCTTCAAAATGCAGTGGAAGAATAATAGAAGTACCCTTCGAGATGCAGTGGAAGAGCCTCAAAAGAAAGAAAGAACCCTTCAAAATGCAAAGGAAGAGCCTCCACTTATCTTTCCTAAGACTTTCTTTAAATAGTAAACCAAAATGTGCCTTGGTGTCACTTCAAATGTGTCCAGATTCAATGTATCTACCAAGGAATGCACCCCTTCATTCAAACTTACCGCCCAAAGGAAGTTATTAAAGTTACCACCAAGATTTGGATCCCATCCCCTTTAAAATTGGCGCCAAATTCCTTTAGTTATCGATTTTTAACTGCTGGCGGCTAAGGCGCTTAGCCGCCAGTGCCAAAATTTTGTTTTTTTCATTTATTTGCTCCAAATTTTATCCAATTTTACTCCTTTCATCATGACCGTCCATTTTCATCATATTTGCAAGAAAAACACAAAATCCCTTCCATTAAAGTGAAATATCATTACAAATAGGTATAAAAATGTACATAAAAATACTATATATTTTAGGTGTATCAAAATCCCCCAAACTTAAAATGTTACTTGTCCTCAAGTGACAGTTAATCTTATAGAACATTTTAGCATGCAAGTTATGTAATAAGTTTCTTAGAAAGATAACAAAATTTTGTTCTAGAAATAGAATAGTCCAATTTAGAAAAAAATTCAGTAATTAAAATCAACTTAAAGTTTAAAAAGTTCTTAAGTAAAGGAAAATGACAAATATAAGTTTCTATCTAATTCAGAAATATTTGTAGATTCTTCAAAATATAGGACTCAAACACTTATTTTTCTCACTTAAAAATCTTTATTTCAAAATAATTTTACTTACTATATTATAAACTTAAGATTTAGATTTTCTTTGAACTTATATCTTAAACTTTAGGTATGAAACCAATTTTTTATTAGGCCCATAAATCCTCAAGCTTCTCCTCCCTTTTCATATACTATTTTTCACTTTTTTTATTATTTTTTTATTATTTTTTTTATAAGGCAAGGATTACTATATCTGGATAGCCCTTTAATGATTTTGAATTTCACCCTTCCATTTAAAATAAAGGTCAGATTTATGGCTTTCACTTAAAAATCATAATAATAGTATTTGAAAATTACTCTTAAATAAAAGAAATTTAAGCTTTGAAGAATAAAAGTCAAATCTTCTATTTATCCAAAAATACAAAACTTCTTTTTAAAAATAGTTTAACTTTATTTAACACCTCTTCATTAAGAAAATTTTAACTTTAAGATTTTCATGATTACTATAAATTTTAACTAAATTCTTTTATTCATTTCATATTCAAAATTTTTGTTCCCCTAATATAAATTCAAGTACATAATTGTTCTCAATCAAAAATAAGATTTATTTTAAGTATTCTTGAGAATCAATTAAAATTTTAAGTTTTCAAAAATCAAAATCTTTGTTCTAAATTTTTAGTTAAGATAAAACATTTAAGCATAAGAAATGATATATGGGTGAGAAATAAAAAACTGACATAACGTGCTTGCAGGAATTTTTAATATACTAATATGCAAGTATAACAATTTAAATAACAGGAGTAAAATGAAATCAAATTTAGTTTTTCAAAACAATTTTTTTTATACATAGAAAAGTAAAAATTTCAAAAAGACTTCTATAGTAGTGGAGGTTTTCAAAGCAAATACACACCAACTAAAATAACACACTGATACAGATAATAGATGATAGTGGAATTTGAAAAATTTTTAACATGTAGTTTCCTATGTAGAAGTTCCTAATAGTGGTTTATAATCTCCTAATAGTTTTTGAATTAAAGTACACACTACTAAAAACTCTGACATAACAGACACATAAAAACATTTACTATTACACATCACTATCACCAAGCAACATATAAAACATCAATACAAACAACAACAATACATTTGAATATGCATAACAGAAAAAATAATACAAACTACAGTCTACATACTATCAATGTTTATATCACAACACAATGATCAAACTAAATACTAAACAAAACACACATACATCAACACAACACCACAACGAAAACAAATAGCACAAATCTACTCATCATCCTCATCATCATCATCATCCTGCTCGTTCCAATCCCTAGATGGCACATAAGGTATGTAGAATGGATGAGGGGGCATCTCAGCACTCTGATCACCTCTAATCAGTCTATCCAAATATTGCTAATAAGTCTCCTCATACTCATCATGTTTCACAATATATCTTTCTACATTATCCATCTTACCATCCATATCTTTAAGATGATCTCGAGTAAGACTCACTTTCTTCAAAATTTTTGTTAATAAACCAGTCTATGAATCAGTAGATGATGAAGCACGTGAAGTGGTAGCACGAGAAGTAGATGCAGCAGAAGCAGAAGCAGTAGAAGCCCTACCAAATCCTCCTCTCCAACCAAACTCTGAATGTACAGTGTAAACACCAACGTCTACACTGGTAATTGGTCTCAGTGGCTGAAGTACCTCTTCCCAGGTTTCAAACCTCACTCCAGATAGTTCACATAATGAATGAATCAAGGAAGGAAATCCCATACCTCCAGTAGTGGTTGCACTAGCACAGTTTAAAACATAATCATAAATTATACTTCCAATGTCAATAGGCTTCCCTTGCTGAATGCGATGGTTCAACACAGCTCTTTCTCTTGTTACTTCACTAGTATGACTCGAAGGTAACAACTTAGATGAGATAAAATAATGTCATGCCTTAGAAGTGGCATTCAATTTGGAAGCAGAAAAGTTCACTCCTCTATCATTTGTTATTTTCCATAATTCTCTTCCATCAGTCAGAAATTCCATGATCTCATCTAATTCCCCTTCCGTAGGATGATAGTTAAAATAAAAACAGAACATGTCAAGAGGTAGTCCATAAAAGTGTTGATTTTCCCAGAAGAAAAGTTGACCTCATGCCTCCTAACCATCACTTGATTCTCTTCTGCAGCAGGCAAATTTGCATAAAATTCTCTGACCACAGAAACAACAGCAACAGCGGAGAAGCAACAGTAATTCTCCCAGTTCCTTATAGCAATCATATCTTCAATCACTCTCCTGGCTTACTAAATACTCGCTCAGGAATCAACTTACGTCACTTCAATGCAACGACGTATCGTTCCTTAGCCCTCATACTAAAATTTGTCAGAATCAAATCTTGTCTTTTCTCATGCACGCTTTGACTTTGGAGCCATCTCTAAATATTCACGAAAAATTCACCATAAATTTCAAAATCAAACTAAATTTACTAAAATATCTTCCAAAAGATATTTTCACTAAATCCAAGCAATTTCTCAAGTTTTTCCTCAAATTTTCACCATGAATAGTGATTTTAAAATTTTCCAAAATGTACTCAAAATACAATGTGAAAATAAAAAATTTTTACTTAGGAGTAGTGCTCTTACCTCAAGGAATCCAAATCTATCAATTTTTGTTGAGAACGACACTTAAATGATCCACAATATGATGCCCTAGGCTCCTCTTTCGCGATAAACCGAAGGTTGAAGACAATGGGGTGGTTAAAAATGGCAATTTTCAGGTTTTTAACTATTGGTAACCAATTTTCACGAACTGGCATCTAAGCGCGAACCCTCGGCGCTTAGCCGCGAAATCTGGTACTTAAGCGCCGGCACTCTAGCGCTTAGCCGCTAGTACCCAAATTTTCACAATTAAGGTATATGCACTAAATTACTTGTTAATCACCCTTAATTACTCCAGAATAATTAGTTCGCCCCACATAAATCTTCTAATACTCCAAATCAAAATTTAATATCCATTGATTCCACACAAATTTTACATAAACACAAACTTATATTAAAACAAACATAACACTTAATACAATTCTAGAATTTCTATCCACACATAAAGGATGAAATTCTCTAAAAACAAGAGACTTTAATCTTAAACTGATAAGTATACATCTCTAGGATGTAACCATCACGTCATCAGGCTTAGTTAATACTTAAATATAAACAGTAAACACACCAAACATAACACACAAGAACACTAAACATAACACATAAGAACACTAAACAAATAAGAACAAAGCACTCTTAATTCCATTCTCCATTAGGCAGATTATATCCCGAACCATTATTATTCTAATTTGACCCTTCTGGAATATAAATATGATAGAACGGGCAATAATTTTTCATCCTTACATCTTCTTATTCAATCCATTGTTCTTTACAAACATCGCCTTATCCGCTTCTTCCACATACCTTGAATGACTGAATTGCATCATGAGTTGCCATCCCATGTGCTCCAAATGCAGGTTACTTTCATTGATCTTTGCTTCCATTGAAGTCACTAGGGCTTCAATATTTGCAATCATTTTAGCAATCCCTTGAATACTAACAGTGAGATATCCAATGAATAACTCTTTAACACTATCACTAATGAACTTACTTTTGTCAGAATCTTGCTTCTTCTTCATCTCATTCTCTCAGGAAGACATGATGCACTCAAAACTCTCTTCTTAAGACTCGGAAATCAAAATAGGACATGGGGCAAGTGTTTCTCTTAAATCAGGTCATTTTTATAGACTTGGGAAGTGCTAAGTCTGCCCTAAGATGTTTTAAAACTCTAAAATAACTTCCAAAACTACTCCCCTACGATCTAGGATTCTAGAATCTCATTTTTCACGTTTTTTTATAATTGCGGCGCCTAAGTGCCAACTAGTCGGTGCTTAGCCGCCAGTACACAATTTAGCACAGGTCTGCTAAGTGTCCAAATTTTCATTCTGACTTCTCTAAATCATCAATTAAGGTCAATTAAACTCTACTATAGTTTAAAAACTCCAAATTACTACCACTAAAAAAATGAAAACAAACCAAACCAAGCAAACAAAGCACACTAAACAAATATAAAGCAAAGCACACCGATAATTATGGGTTGCCTCACACAAAGCGCTTGTTTTAACGTCTTCAGCCTGACATACCCAGAACTCATTCTGAGTGACCCAACATCAAATTATTATCAGATTTAGATTTATTGACTGAAAAATATGGTTTAAGTCTATGTCCGTTAACTTTAAATATTTTTCCAATCTTAGAATCTTGAATATCTACAGCTCCATAAGAATAAACTTTTATCACAATAAATGGACCCATCCACCTGGACTTAAGTTTTCCAGAAAATATTCTCAATCTAGCATTATACAGAAAAACTTTTTGTCCTGGTACTAGATTTTTAATAAGAATCTATCATGCCATAACTTCATCTTTTCCTTATAAATCTTAGCATTTTCATAAGATTCATTCCTTATTTCTTCAAGCTCATTCAATTGTAATAATCTCTTTTCAGCAGCATCTTTCAAATTATAATTAAACTATTTAATAGCCTAATATGCTTTATGCTCAAGTTCAAATGGTAAATGATAAGCTTTTCCAAAAATTACCCTATATGGGGACATTTCTATAGGTTTTCTGTAAGTATTTAATAGCAGAATGATCAGTATGCACCACACATTTAGTTCCAATTAAATATGATCGAAATTTATCAAAGGCGTAACAACTCTTTCTCAGTAGTGGTATAATTAATTTGAGCTTCATTAAGAGTTTTACTGGCATAATAAATTACTTTGAAAATTTTATCATATTTCTGACCTAAAACAGCACCAATAGCACAATCACTAGCATCACACATCAATTCAAAAGGTTTTCCCCAATTTTATGAAATTATTACAAGTGCAGTGATTAATTTTTCTTTTAATGTCTCAAAGGCTTTGAGGCAATCATCATCAAAATTAAAAATTGTATCATTTTCCAGCAAACGGCATAATGGTTTTGTAATCTTTGAAAAGTCTTTGATGTAACGCCTGTAGAATCCAGCATGTCCTAAAAAACTTTTAATTCCCCTTACATTGGTTGGGCAAGGTAAATTAGATATAACTTGAATTTTTGCAGGATCTACCTCCAAACATTTTTCTGAAATCCGATGTCCCAAAACAATTCCTCCTGCTATCATAAATTGACATTTTTCCCAATTAAGGACCAAATTAGTTTCTTCACAGAGTTTTAAAACTTTAGATAGATGTTCTAAACATGATTCAAATGAAATTCCAAACACTGAAAAGTCATCCATAAAAACTTCAATCCATTTTTCAATTAAATCACAAAAAAATAGCCATCATACATCTCTGAATTGTATCAGGAGCATTACATAAACCAAAGGGCATTCTTCTAAAAGCAAACGTACCATAAGGACCGGTAAACATAGT
The DNA here is from genome assembly GCA_022702705.1 of Papilionanthe hookeriana x Papilionanthe teres. Classification (NCBI taxonomy): domain Eukaryota; kingdom Viridiplantae; phylum Streptophyta; class Magnoliopsida; order Asparagales; family Orchidaceae; genus Papilionanthe; species Papilionanthe hookeriana x Papilionanthe teres. The sequence goes on along the minus strand of CM040424.1, from coordinate 23,322,976 downwards.
TTTCTCTTGATCCTTAGGTGCAATTTGAATTTGGTGGTAACCAGTATATCCATCCATAAAACAAAAGTATTTATGCCTAGCCAGTCTATCCAATATTTGATCTAGAAAAAGGAGTGGAAAATGATCTTTCCTTGTAGCAAGGTTTAATTTTCTATAATCAATGGAAATTCGCCACCCTGTAACTTATCTTGTTGGTATCATTTCATTCTTTTCATTAAAAGTCACAGTAACTCCTCCTTTTTTAGGAACACATTAAATAGGACTAACCCATGCACTATCTGAAATAGGGTAGATAATTCCAGCATCCAACCACTTTGAAATTTCTTTCTTAACAACATCTTTCATGATAAGATTTAATCTCCTTTGGGGATTAGCCCGCGATTTGCAATTATCTTCCATAAGAATTATGTGCATACAAATTGAAGGATTGATTCCTTTAATATCAGCAATTGTCCATCCAAAAGCTTTCTTGTGCTTCTTCAAAATTTCAAGCAAACTCTCTTCTTCTTTTTCAATTAATTGAGAAGAAATTATAACATGCAAGGTTGAGGATTCACCTAGAAAGACATACTAACTCAAGTTTAGGAGGTTTTTCAATTGATGGACCATAAGATTCATCTTTCTCAGTCATATCCTACAATTCAAAACTTTCACGAACATAATTTAAATCTTCCTCTTGAAAATCTTCAGAATCAAATAACTCCTCTTCTTGCTTATATTCCCATTCTTCTCTTTTCGCTTTCTCTTCATAAGTTGATTTGAAATGGCATTCACTTAAATATTCAATAACATCCATCCTATAACACTCATTTTCTTTACCTCTAGCAGGATATTTAATCGATTTTGAAATATTAAATAAAACAGTCTGATCATTAACTCTCATTGTTAATTCCCCTTTTTGCACATCTATCATGGCTCTGCCTGTAGCTAGAAAAGGTCTCCCCAAAATTATGGGTATCTCTTTATCTTCTTCTATATCTAACACAATGAAATCCACAGAAAAAATAAATTGATCCACTTTTACCAAAACATCTTCTATAACTCCTTTAGGATATGTGATTGAATGATCTGCTAATTGTAGAGTTACAGTAGTTGGGGTTATTTCTTTAGTCCCAGTCTTTTGAATATTGATAGAGGCATAAGGTTAATGCTTGCACCCAAATCACATAAGCTTTTCCACAAAACCTTTCTCTGATTGCACATGGAATTGTGAAACTACCAAGATCTTTAAGTTTTTTAGGAAGCTTTTTCTGAATTATCGCACAGCACTCCTCACTAAGTGCAACAGTCTCATTTTCTTCAAACTTCCTCTTTTTATTCAGAATATCGTTCATAAATTTTGCATAGCTTGGCATTTGTTCTAGGGCTTCAGCAAATGGAATATTAATGGTAATCTTCTTTAATATCTCCAAGAATTTTGAAAATTGCTTATCCAACTTTTGTTGGCGAAGTCTACGAGGAAATGGAGCTGGTGGTTTTTCTAAATCAACCTTAGGTGGACAAATAGGTCTTTCAAAACCTTTTAGAGTATCCTCTTTAGGTCTTTAAATCTCTTCTTTCTCTACATCAGTTTCTTTTTTAACTCTACCTTCCAATTCTTTTCCACTTCTCAGATGAATTGCTTTTACTTGTTCTTTATTCTTTTCTCTTGGATTCTCTTTAGTATTACTTGGAAGCATTCCTTGGGATCTATTACTTAAGGCATTTGCAATTTGTCCCAATTGATTTTCAATATTTCTGATGGTTGCTCCTTGAATTTGTAATTGATTTCCCATATGTTATACTACTTCTTCCATAGACAACTTCTTCTCTTTATTTTATAAAGCATTGTTATAATTAGAAGGATAAGTTAATACATTATTATTATTACCTTGGTTGTTCCAATTCCCCAATGGGTTTACTTGGGTGTTCCCCCATTATTGATTAACACTACCCTGATTATTATTATTCCAGTTAAAATTTGGATGATTCTTCCAACCTGGGTTATAATAATTGGAATATGGGTTGTTAGGTTTGATTATAGCATTCACAGTTTCTGGTGAAGAATAAGAATTAACCATTTGGCCTAATGAATTTTCTTCAATCATGAGATTTGGCTGAGAAAAATTCATCCCAAATTGGTCTATCTTCCTTAATACAGAAGCAACTTGATTTGCTAACATTGTAAAAGCATCATTTTCATAAACACTGGCTACCTTTTTAGGATTTAACCTTTCAGAAGGCCATTGAAAATTATTAGTAGCCATTTCTTCAATTAAAGCATAAGCATCAGAAAATGGTTTAGACATTAATGATCCACCAGCAGCAGCATTGATGATTGATCTAAGAGATCCAACTAATTCATTATAAAAAGTTTGAATTATTAACCAATCTGGTATCGCATGATGTGGACATTTCATGAGGATATCTTTAAATCTTTCCCACGCTTCATATATTGATTCCCCTTCAAACTGACAAAAATATGTTATATCATTTCTCAACTTAGCAGTCTTAGATGGTGGAAAATATTTAGCAAGGAATTTTTGTGACAGTTCACCCCAAGTTCTTATTGATCCAGGTGCTAACAAATTTAACCATATTTTAGCTTTATCCCTTAGTGAAAAAGGAAAAACTCTAAGTCTAATAGCATCATCTGAAAAGTCATCATATTTAAAAGTAGCACACAACTCTATAAAATTAGCAAGATGCAAATTAGGATCTTCAGTTGTTGCTCCCCCAAACTGATTATTAAACAAAAACAATGAAAAGTAAAAATTTAAACTACGCATACAACAATAAAACAAAACAAAACACAACACACTAACAAAAACAATGAAAAGTAAAAATTTAAATTTCTTAATTCTCTTTAAAATGCAATTTAATTATTTTTCTTTTGTTTCCCCGGGCAAACGGTGCCAAAAATTTGATCCCCAGTAAATATATGCGCGCCAAAAACTTGACTCCGCTGGATAAATGTAACGGTGCTAAAAACTTATTCCCGGCAACGACGCAAAAAACTTGGGCCGCAAGGAATATATGTGCTCATGATTTAGATATGAAAATTATGATTTTATAATATGGGATACTACGCAAGTATATGTATCGTTTATCAAGTAATATAGGACTTTTTGACTAAGCCCCGAGATATCGAACCCACAGGAAAAGTATGAAAATCTTTAAAGGAATCATAAAATTATATTTTTACTTTTTTTATGGCTTTTGAATGTATGTCTTGACTTTTGAAAAGTTTTAAAAATTGATATGTTTTTTGAAATTTCCTTAATAAAATGTTAAGCAAGAAATTAAAATTATAATAACTAATAATACTGTATGTAAAATACTATTAACTAGAATATCTTTTTCTTTCCTTTTATGAAGTAGTAATAATTATAAAAGTATTGTTATGGAAGTATTTAAATTTGTTGTGATAGATAGAAGCAAATGTGTTCTTTACCCTTACTTGGTTCGATAAAGAACATAGGTTAATTTGAAATTTTTATCATTTTGAACATGGATAGGCAGGGAAGATACCAGTCTCTCACTCTAGAGTTCCCTCGATTCCCACCAACTGGGGGCTAACTTCTCATAACAAAACTCAAAACTTCAAACCAAATTAAAGGGTTTTAGCCTGTCACTCTAAAATCCTCTAATTTTACTCCCTTCCATAAAAATATCTTCTAATATTACATTCAATTATATGGACTACAATTCTCACCCATATAATTGCATGTGATTCTTATTAACTTTTATGAGACAATACCGCATTGGATCTTACATAATCTCAATAAATTCTACGGCTTAACGAGCCAAATTAAGAAGTAAACAAAGTTTTCGAATCAATCTACACAACTTCTTCCAACTTTTAAACACTTATACTTTCCACAACAATTCTCCATAAACTAATTACTTCTCCATTTAAGATAGAAAAATATAAAGTAAACTACTCAGAATGCATTGCGAAAATACAAAAACACATTGATTTGAAATTAAAAACCATATAAAAAATAACAAACGAAAACAACTATTAATTAAAAAACTAAATGTAAGAACAAAAGTAAACACTTATCTAAAAATCCTCTCCACAAGACTCAGGATGTTCCTCTCAAACTTTGACTCTTCACTAAGCTACTCCTCAGAGCAAGTATCCCAACTCCGATGACTCAGAATACAGAATTCAGACTTTAATAAAAACTAAACTAAAAGAAAGAAAAGAAGTGGGAAGAAGAAGACTTCACTCCGACCCTTTTCTCCTTTCTACTCTTTACTCCTACTCTTAATAAAAAAACTCTCTTCAAAATGTAGTGGAAGAATAATGGAAGTACCCTTCAAGATGCAGTGGAAGAGCCTCAAAAGAAAGAAAGAACCCTTCAAAATGCAAAGGAAGAGCCTCCACTTATCTTTCCCAAGACTTTCTTTAAATAGTAAACCAAAAGGTGCCTTGGTGTCTCTTCAAATGTGTCCAGACTCAATGTATCTACCAAGGAACGCACCCCTTCATTCAAACTTGCCGCTTAAAGTAAGTTATGGAAGTTACCACCAAGAGTTCCATCCCATCCCCTTTGAAATTGGTGCCAAATTCCTTTTGATTTCGATTTTTAACTGTGGCGGCTAAGCGCCGGCCCAGCGGCGCTTAGCCGCCAGTGCCAAAATTTTGATTTTTTCATTTTTTTGCTCCAAATTTGATCCAATTTTGCTCCTTTCATCATGACCATCCATTTTCATCATATCTGCAAGAAAAACACAAAATACTTTCCATTAAAGTGCAATATCATTACAAATAGGTATAAAAATGTGCATAAAAATACTATATATTTTAGGTGTATCATCCAGCTCCAATTTGTTAACTGTGCAATTTAGCCCTGTAATTAAGCATCACCCTACACCTAAATTGAAACCCTAGTGGTCATCCTTTCCAGGCTATTTAAGCCCACCCCCTTCATGGCCAAGTAGAGAAGACACATAAACTCTAGGGAGAGTCTGTCGAATTTCCTCTAGAGCTTCTCCAAGACTCCCTGAGTGCAAGCCCACTATTTTCCAAACACCTCCACCACTGACTGAGCTCAATTTCAGATCTCAAAATCAGGCAAGAAACAGGACACTTCACCACACTCGACAAAACCTCAAATTGACCATTCCCTGAGCTTCACCAGAGCTAGAGAGGAAGTTTTCCACTGAAAGCTCCATCTCCCTACACCTCTACACCAGAATTTCTCTTCAGCCTTCCCACCTGTAGGAAGAACTCTTGCACAGAAACTTCACTAGAGCCCAACAACACTTTCAGGAGGTTTGTCGCAGTCCTTTGAAGCTTCTGTAAGCACCTGATTGAGGCCACACCTCTAAGACAAAGGTACTGAACTCTACCCCCAAATCGAGCTTGTTTTTCAAGTTTATGGCAATGCATGTGATTTCATGGGCATGTAACCATATAGATAGGTTTGCCTTGAATAGATAAAGTTCTAGGAAAAAACCCCATGCAATTTGGTTGAGCGTGGAGAGAGATCTTAGGGTTGGAAGGTGGACGGCTCTCAGGTCAGACCAGATGAAGATGATGAACATGGATCATCGGATTGCGCATGTAATGAATGGAGGGTCATGATTGCGTCGGACATGAGAGAGAGAGAGACGATAAATTAGGCCACGTGGCAGATGAGTCAGCTGTTGGCGTCGAATGAAAAGACGACGTGTGGGGGCTTCAGAGCTGCCTAAGATCCACTGGCGCCGCATCGGATAAGTAGGAAATTAAGGGATTTTTTGTTTATTTAAATAAGGAAAAATTTAAAAATGCATAACTTCGTGTAGAAAAATTCATACAAATAAGAGAAAAATACCCTGTTACTAAGTAAACAAAGGAGAAAAATGTGGAATAAAAATTGGACTTATTTGACTTGTATTTTATTTTTAATTAATTAAATTCTCTCTGGACTATTTTGATTCTAAATAGCTAAATATTAACCAGCATGAAATGAGTTTGGGGGCTTGTAGGCTCTGTAGTTGGGGATTTTCTCTAATTTTTCGAAGGTCAGAGGACATCTCTAGCCAGAGATCACTAATTTTTAAGTTAATCTCCTCTATTTTACTTTAAAAATTATAATAATTAAAATATAAACTAGAAAAAAACAAAAATTATTTTGGTAGGTTCACTGTGGTCAGAGGACCCTAGAAAAAATATAAAATGGGTTTAAATAATCAAGATTGACACTAATTGTAATTAACTCATTAAAAATATTAAAATTTTTAAATAATTAAAATAAAATATAAAAATCATAATAATTATTTCACACTATAAATAATAATCATATTGACTCCTCATAAAATTTTTTTGTCAATTGGAATTAATTTGGATCACTAAAATGGATTTTCCAAATATAATAACATTTTTGGAATTAAAGTATCTATAATAAATAAAATATAATTAAGAAAATTATAAAAAGTGGTTTTAAGAGTTCCTAGTGAATAGAGGGACTTAATAAAAATAAAATTGTAATTGAAATAATTATTTCATTTTTTAACCATATTTTAAATTTTAAATAATTAAAAATGACTAAAAATGATTAAAATGAGAAAAAACACTAAAAATACGAAAATGCACCAAAATGTCACATTTGATCCATTGGTCACTTGGGATCAATTAAAGTATTTTTTTTTTAATCTTATAAATAAAGTTATGAATTTTTTAAATGCTAAAAAAATGAGTTTTCCTTAATTTTGCACTAAATAAATTAAAAAATTATAAAAATATGGAATTTACTTTTGTGGGTTCCTTGAACTCAGAGGGATTTATGAAAAATACAACCCCTAATTTTCCACTTAAATAATATTTAATATTTAATTAATGCTCAAATTCAACTAATAAATATAATAATTAAAATAAAATTCAAAAAAATCATGAAATTTGTCCTAGATGGTCCCTGACCAAGTAAAACCTCCAATAAATTTCTTAAGGACAGATGGTTTGTTATGGTTAATTTAATTAATTAATATTGAAAATACCTATTTTTATATTTAAATAATTATAAAAACTAAAAAAAGTTAGAAAAACACATTTTCTCCTCTGATGTTTTAATTGACACATGAGTGGGGTAACATAAAAATTTTAAGGTCATTTGAGTTGAATTTAGTGAATTATGAAGTGATAGGCCTTAAAAGGACAAAATGATAATTATGAAATTTAAGCCTTAATTAATATTTAGGCCAATCCAAGGGGTAAATGACTAATAAATGAGCTTAATTAATCATGTGGATGATTAAAACATAAGGGACTAAAAGGTAGAAACCAATTTCACCCATTTTCACCACAAGGGCATACTTGTAATTTTCCTAATTATTATAATTGGGAAGATAATTAAATTAGATGATACTAAAGTGAGGGGTTTGATTTTGGAAGTTGATAACTCACTAATTTAGAACCCCTAATCCCATGGTTTAATATTTGATAAGTATTATGATCACATCACTTAACATCTTCAAAATTGTAAAATCTACCCTTCAGGTCTTAAGGGATTAGTAGTGAGCTTGGTTTGATATAAATGATCTAATAAGGTTTAGGAAAGTAAATATAATCAATTTTGAGCACTTTTTGAAAGACACTATTATCCCAACTTCAAATGATATTGGCTAAGTTCCTTAATGAATCCATTGCCCTAGATGCATTCATCCACATAATTTATAATGAAATATCAAGTGATAGTTACCCCACTCATATGGATGATTAAACATCAGTTTATTGAGCATAGGGTTAAAACACATTCATTAAACCTTACTTTACAATGGATGAATTATATAGCAACATAATAAGTTCAGAAAAACTCGAGAGCTTCCAAAGGATTTTAAAGTTGTTTAGGGTTTTACCCCGAACACTTTCAAAGTCTTTTGGGTTTCATGGAGGACTCCTGAACCCATTATGTTTTGCTTAAGAGATCATCCTATAGAAACACACCAAGTTATGTCCTAAGGTTCGGTAGGTGTATCTTTTGTATGCTTTTGACTTAGTGTGCACAAACTCCGCGCGGTGGACACTTAGCGTAATTTTAATTTTTTTTGTAACAAGTATATAATATATTCTTTAATTGCAGAGTTACCTTTAACGCTAGTATACGTATCACTTAATTAATATAGGGCTCTAGTGGAGTCCTGGATATCGATCCCACAGGGAATATTTTAGAGGCTATAGACTAGGATTATAGAAATCAATTCAGAATCACAACTAAATCGAAATTGCCTATCTGTCACTAATATGCAATCAACAATAATATGAAGTTTAATCTAAACTAGTTTTACTAACAATTAACTAAGTTTACTAAAGTGAAGTTCAAATATATAAGCAAGAATCTTTCTCCTTTGTTAAGATATTTAAGTGAATGGATAATTAGAATTAGTTTAAAATGGTGTTGTGCCAAATAGGAGCATACCTATTCTTTACCCTTTGGTCCAGGCATAAAGAACATTGACTAATCTTATGCTTGGTTACTGAATCTGCAGCTAGGCTGGGAGGATACCTGCTCTCACTTTGGAGCTCCCCTCGCCTGAGGGTTAACAACTACACTTCAACACCCAAACGATAGGACCGAATTGATGATTTTACCATGTCACTCTAAAATCTCCAATTCTACGCCCAATAAATATTATTTCCCTATTTATTTGCACCCTCCTTCCAAGGACTTTGACCTCCCTGAATCTCGGATGTAATCTTTACTATAGTTGTCAACCTCAACAGATCTTAACTATTCAATTGGCCAGACTGAAAGTAAATTAAAATCTAAGTAAAATATTATCACAACTTCTTTAAAATTTATGGTACACTAATTTAATTTATCATTTCACAAAAATATCAAAACAAGGAGAAAGACAGGACAACTACTCAAAATTCATAGAGAGGATGCAATAAAACTTGGATTTCATATATTAAAGGTCTACAAACTAAAGTAAATAAAAATAACTTATATTAAATTCCTCCCCAAGCAAACTCCTTGAAGTTCCTCTGAATCTCTTCCTTTCTTTACAGTACGTGGAATTCTCCTTTGAAACGGCAATGCAGAAGAGATCTCTCACTTCCCTTCCACTCTTACAATCCTTCGAAGAATTCCACACAATATCTCTATTGAACTCACTATTTAACACTCACTAATAACAATGGACACTAGTGGACTCTCTATTAGACACTCAGTAACTATTAGAAGAATCTAATAGAACTTTTTACAATATCTAAGTGACTTTTAGAGGACTTCAAAATGACAATTTTTCGACCTAAAATAGTTTTTTCTAAAGTTGTTAAAGAGTCTCCAAGAGTTTTACAAGCATCCCTTCGAAAATCGTCCACATTCGACGTATTTTGTGAAAGAACCGTCGATCCCACCGTCGGTGGCCTCGTGCTCCGCCGTCAGCGGCCTTGAGCTCCTCCATCAGCAGCCTTCTAGAAACACTGCCTTGAACTGACGCCGCTGTCGGCGGCCTCGACCTCCGCTGTCGGTGGCCTCCCTTGAAATATATTCTGAACTCTCGGGAAAATCACTTTGTCGGCGCCTCGACCTCGCCGTCGGCGCCCTAGGTCAAATTTTCATAATTTAGTCCTTTTTTCTCCAAATTTGCTCCTTTTTGCATATTTTTGCTCTATTGTCCTTAAATCTTCATTCCTGCAAAAAACACCAAAAATACCCTTCTTTAAAGTGCAATATCAATAAAATCACTATAAATAGGCATTAAATTCTTAACATTTTTTTCCTTGGGTCAGCTTTCCTTCCATTAAATTTATTTTAATTCCCTGTAATATTATATACACTGCCAATACTGACATTTCAACTGGAGTGCGAGAAGATGACTAGTATGCTTTTGTAGTTTATTTACAGTACTTTTTTTTACTGCACTTTTTCCAGCACTTCTCATTTTTTTGCAAACGATGTCACCTTGCATGTTAAACCAAAAACCAAATCAAAACAAATTCACAACAACAGCAAAAATATGACAATTCAAAATTTAATCACAAGAAAAAAAACAATAGCAACTAAATTAAAATTTCTCTATGGATGATCGGGAATCCCTCGAAGGAGGCAACCTATGGCTGCTAACGAGATTTCTCCCAGTCTGGATGATCACTAAATTCATTTAGTTGAGTTTAGTAAATTCATCTAGACTAAGTGAATCAAAAGAAAATAGTGATGCCAGAATGAGGGGACCGTGAGATTCTAACTGGTGTCGGTCTAATTAACTTAAATTTCCCCCTAAAGACATTTAAATAATTGTAACAAACTTAAAATCTAAACCCGACACTTCTCTCAACCTCCTCAATTTGGCAATTTCAACTTAAACCTGCTACACTGAGGAGCTTGGAGCAAACACCAAGGGCAACACGACGGGGGATGCAGAAGAACATCTTCAAGGAAGCAAGCAGAGGAGGATAATCTACAACAACAGAACTTCCTAGAGTTAAATAACAAATCCATAGGACTTCGAGGTATTTTGTCTAGTACGACGCAAACCCTCACCTTATCTTTTAGGCATTTGTGCACCGTGTAATATAAGCCCTAACTTATCTTAGGACTCTGAGGTTGCCATTCGGTATTACATAAATTCTCATATCTTCAAGGCTATCTGAAAGATCGATATCATGCAGATGTAATCCCTAAAAAATAAAATTGGCAGGATGAAACAATAAATAATAACTTTTCTAAATTGAAGTCAAACCATAGGATAGTTTGGGAAGATACTGAGGTTCTTCTCAGAATCCATGGTCTCCTACTATTCTCCCTTTGGATTCTATAAAAAAATGTTCCAAATTAACACCTTTCCCATTTGAATTTTCTATTGTCCGACCTTGAAAAATCATAAACCCTTTTGAATTCATGAAGGTAGTATTTTTTTATCATTATCAAAAGTTTTCTTAGGTAACTTCACTCACTTAAGATGTAATTAACTATAGGGGCTTGCCCTTATAAGAAACTTTAAGAACCCAAGTAATATAAACCCTATTTAATTTTTCATATTAGATAGGAGAATTTGTCGGTCAACATAAAAAGTTTTCGCAGATCAAACAAATGCCATAAATCTTTCAGTTTATTTAATTAAGACATTATTATGCAATGTGTCGATTCTTCAGAGTAGGTGTATGGCTTGTAATGTAGTGCTCGCTTATTTAAACTATTGCATATATGAGAGATCAATTTGATTTTATATTTTCAAATTAAAAATGATATTTTCCAAAATTATATATATATAAATATATATATATATATATATATATATATATATATATATATATATATATATATATATATATATATATATATTTTAAAAGCCGGTGTCAGGATATCCATTCCAGCAACCGACAATTTCCAATTCGGCGGCCCATACCAACCCAATGGGACCATCCGAACTTAAACTTAAATCCTATGTTTAATCTAACTTAGAATTAGTTAAATCTTTATGTCTAACACACATTAGTCCTAACCCTAAATCTAATCTAACTTAGACTTGGCAAAATTTTTTAGTACTAACCCACATTATACATAAACCTAAACCCTATGTCTAACCTAACTTAAACTTAGCTAAACCTTTTAGATCTAACCTGCATAAAGCTAACCCAAGCTTTAGGTCCAACTTAACTTGGACTCGGAACAAACTCGATCCTTTTAGTCGAGCCTAATCTAGAACAAACCTAAATCAAACTCAACTTAGACGTAGTTCGAATTAAACTTCACCCTAAGTCTAGTCTAATCTAGAATTAACCTAAGTCTAACCTAACTTAAACTTAGTTATATTGAAAATCTCTTCAAATCTAATCTAACCTAAGTCTAGCTAAATTTGGACTTAAGTCATTCTAGGTCTAACTCAACTTAGACTCAACTCAACTGAAATCATCGGGTCAACCCAACCAAACTCAGGTTAACCTAAATGAATTGAAACTCACCAGGTCAACGCAACCTAACATGAGTTAACCCAATCTAACTCAAATGATTGGCTCAATTCGACCTAACTTTGTTGACCTAAATCCACCATTTTCTCAAAAAAACCCAACCTAACTTGGATTTACCTGGTTTGAGACTCAAATATTAAGATTAGTTTAATTCTTAAATTGTACTTAATGAGAATCAATTCAAGTCAAACCAAACATATATTTAAATGACACTTGAGTCTAAATTAACTTAGACCTTACACAAGTTTAATCAAACATAGATTTGACTTGACCTAGCCTAATTAACTTGAATCAGCTCAGCTGACCCTAGATTTATTCAAAGTTAATTCAATTCAATTTAAAACTAATTCGGCATTTTCCGAGTTAGTCTATATTGAATAGGTTTGGTTTGACCCCTATCATATTAAGCCTACCTGGGTTGATTCTTTTAAGCTTCATTGACTTAAACCAGGCTCGAAAACAATCCAAAGGAAAACTAACTTACCTAGGCTAACTTGGATTAATAAGAGACTCATTAGTTCAACTAAACTTGGACTAAACTATCTTAACTTTAAGTGGTCCAAGGAGGCTTTGAATTTTTGTACGAGAATGAAAGCAAACTTAGCCTTAGTTGGGAATATTTGGGCTAAGGTATTAATCCAACCTAAACAAAATGACATAAAATTTACCTTAAATGGCATTAGAAAATTATACTTGAACCCAAAAGTAAAACTTTTTTTGAGAAGGTATTTTGGAGGAGGCAAAACATGACTGCTAACAAAATATCTTCTAGTCATTTGTGGCTAATCATATCACAAATCCTATTGACCTCTGAACAGTAGAATAATGGGATCTTGACTGGAACATTCCCAAGTAACAAAATAAAAACAAAAAAATCTAATCGGCTAATAATGTCTTAAGTAACACAAAATTTTCAACCCCGAAAATATGAAAAATACATTAAAACTTAAATGAAACCTTAATGAACAAAGATGATTGAATGTAACTTTAACACAGTTGCTCGGGTCTATGAAGATCACTTGGATGACGTAATCCATGGTTCCTGACATCAACCTTCTGTTCAAGGTATGTTTGATCACCTCTTAGACTAAATAGATCTTGGTACTCGATAACCCCAGGATGACGGAGCCATGTACATCTTGACAAAAATTTCAAAAAATTAAAATTTTAAAAGTAAACTAAATTGACAAAAATAATTTTATGTTGACTTTGTTTTGCAGGTCTACTAAACATAGATGGTAGATGTTACCTTATATTTAATTTGCAAATTATCGGGGGTGTGATAATTTTATATTGCAAGGAAGGATAAAACCTGGAGCAAAAGACAATCTTCAACAATACTTTAGACAACATAAACCTTTAAGGATAGTTTGAAAGCTTGATAAAACTCCTTTGAGAATTCAAGTATTTACCACACTTAGGATAGGATTTTAAACTTCTCTTCCTTCAATATAACGCAATTAAACTTCTTTAAGCATAGATTATAGACTTAATCGAGAGTATTTTTAAGTAATTCTGATTACCTCAGATGTCATTAACTAAAAGGGTTTACCCCATAGAAGAAAGTGAATCCCAGTATAGGCGAGACAACCTAAAATCTCTGTTTATGGGGTGTTGGCATCAATTTTTGATGTCGCGAGTGTAGGGTGTCCACTTACATGGCTTAAGATGGTCTACAATTTGTCTGTAGTATTTGGTAGCTCGGGACACCCATCTGGGACCTTCTAGCACTTGTTCGGGGCAAGTAGCTAGATTAGGTGTCGATTCGGCCCAGCCAAAGAAAGTCCTTTCCAAAAGGCCTATCCAGGATGCAAAGAAAGTCATAGAGTCTACTTACGTGCGCTACAGGAAAATTAGGGTTCGGAACACCCTGCTTGCGCCACGGTTTAAGACGACCGTTGACACAGATTTCTCCAGTGTGGGTGCGTTGGCCCCTAGGACAGTCCCAGGCACCGGTTTACCCTCAAACCCTGATTTTCACCTGAAACGCTCAAAGGAAGATTTTTTTCAATCTGGAAACTATAGGAGACTCCATATGAGTGAATTATAGACCCATAAATTCAAAGTAGATTATTTGGCTGGTACCATTGAGTTCAATCCCGTAAAGGTCTAAGACTTTATTTTGGAATTTTGACATTTTTCTATGCGCCTTGGCGCCCAAACCAGGTGCCTAAGCAGGCAAAATAGGCCAAAAAATGAGTTTTCTCGAGAGCTTAGAGCCTAGCAGCCCTAACCTAGCGAAGAGATGCCCAAAATAGATAGTTTTTCCTGAGATTTTGGTTTCTATGCACCCAAAACAAACACCTAGGTGCCACTCTGCATGCATGTTATGAAAACAGCCAATTTTGATGTCGTTTTGGCGTCGTTTCGTGTCATTTTTCCTGGGGACTTGAACGATGGTTGGCTAATACCCAATCTTCCCCCACCTATAAGGATCCAATGATTCTTTGTCATTCTCCTTGGGGAGAGGACTTTATCCTAACCCCTCCCTCTTATTTTCGTTTGGCATGGTTTTTGCCCACGTTGGTCGCCTCTATTTCCATCTCCTTCCCCAGCATCTCCAGGCAGAGCTTGGGGGCTTGAAGGAAAGCTCATGGGGAAGTACTTTTAAAGATTTTGGAGGGTTTTTTATGGATTCTTGGATTTAAATCGAGGAGGAGGGGTTCTCTTCCTCTCCTTCATCTTCTTCTTCTTCCTCATCCTCACCTTCTTCTTCCTCCTCCCTATCTTCATCTTCTTCCACATTTTTGTGAGGTCATGAGGAGATTTTCTTGAGGAGGAAATTGGAAAAATGTGGCCAGTCTCACACACTAAAGGAGAGCTTCATCCTAGCATGGGGAAGGATCATCAGAGATCGCCAGAAGATTGCAGGATTTTGTTGGAGAGCCGACAGAGTTCACCGGAGCGGTGCCGGAGTTCATTGCAAACATGAGCTTCTCTCTTACTGATAGGGGTGCTTCCTCATAAGAAAAGCGAATACGTCTGCAACTGTTACAATGGTGAGATTCCCTAAAATCCTAGTCAGTCCTTGGTCTAGTTAGGTCTAGGCATGTGGGTTTAATCGCCCACATTGGGTATGTGCACTGGCATGAGCCGGGACGGTCATGTGCTTACGTGATGGATCATTGCTTTCCCTAGAGAAATCCCTAGGTTAGGATCATCGTATGTTGGCCATTCTTATTCAAAGCTGAGTGAACCTATGTTGTGATCCTTAGGCCTTAATCCCATGGGTTGGAATTCCAATTTCCCATGGCTTTGGCGCTTCCAACATTCCTTAGAGAAGTTGTGTGAGTTTAATCGTAGAGGATGAAAAAGCTTTGTAGCTAGTACATCCTACAAGATTGTGCACATTCGTAGAGCGGAAAAAGCTTTATATCCAGTCTGACCTATGAACGGTGGAGAGTTTCCCCTATGAGATATCAGAGGGAAAACCCTCCACATTTCCATACCATACTCATGAACAGCGATGCCATAAATCTAAATGTTTTATCTTAGGTGTCTGCGTGAGGTCTTTAGTTCAAATGGACATGTTTTCTACTGTATTGGGTTACATTGCATATGCATGACCACTTGTGGCATTTCTGGCTTGTGGATCATAGTGCATATCATATGCTTGATTGCATGAGCACTTTGGGTCAATCGACTGTCTTAAATAAATCTTCAATTATCTAGGTTTTGATCGGTCTTCCTGATCCGATCGCCCTATCTTTTGGATTTGCTTGACCGCTATGTGTTGATCACCATATTTGGTTCGACCGATCGCCCCGGCCCAGTTAATCGGTCACTTTGGTTCGATTGGCAGCCCAACCCAGTTGATCGATCACTTTGGCTCGACTGGCCACCCTGGCTTGGTCAAATTGCCACTTTGGTTCGACCGACCGCCATGGTCAAGGTGACCGATCACTTGCATGTTTGTATGCTTTTGCATGATATTGCCTGTTGTTCATGTGCATGTGTGTACTTTCCTGCTTGCATGTTACATCATATATTATGTGTGTTTGCTTACATGATCATTATCATTTGCCTAAGCTGCACATCTTTTTTCGGGCTACTGCAGCCATGACATGCCTACCTACGGGTCACTGCCTCCACATTATACCCATTCTTTGAGCTGTTGCCTTCACCGCATGCCCACTCCTTTTGAGTTACCGCCTTCATATATACTCCCCCTCACCACTTTGGTACACCCACATATGATTTTTGCATATCTTGCATGTTTTCATGTGTGCTCATGAGTGCCTCGTTGGTAAGGTGTGAATTTTTTATAGGAATCTTTCTACTCAATGAAAACTCTTTTGTAGCTGGTATTTGCTAGTCGCATAATGCCCCGGGTCCTTGAGCATGTGTAATTCCTCCTTATATGTAGTTTTTCCTTACAGACACATCCTGTTTGTGCGTGTCATGTTGCATGTAGCATCTTTCCACTCATTTGTTTGATGTGTGTTCGCTCTATTGGGCACCCGTTGTGATTGCTCCATAAATTGGTCGAGCAGTTACAATCTAGCCTTCTTGCATGTTTGTATGCTTTCCTAAATACCTCGATGGCTTTTCCTACTCGTTAGGAGAGTGACCCATTTGTTTATCATGATCCTCAAACAAGTTTTGCCTGTGAGGATGCCTCCACTATCGGTGCGAGTTTCTATATCACAAGCAACAAACATGTATGATTGTGCTAAGGATCCAAGGGTTCTCATGTGGGTCACATGTGTTACAGACGCTCAACGTAGGTCTGATATTTTAAAAGTATAAAATGAAATTTTGATATTATAAGTATATCCACCCTACTTTTAAAAACTATTTATGTTAGGCCATATATGAGGTCGCCTATTTTAAATGTCACCTCTCTTTGTGATGTGCTTTAGATCCCTTCGATCTTTAGGATGGGGCTAGTGTAGCGACCCTTTCAAAGTCATACAGTGGTTAAATACTTTACCCTATGCACTTACGTACAAGGTTAGGACACTTTTCATTAGATGGTGTGCTAGGCTAGGATCTAGTGTGCTAGGTAGTCCTTTTTATGCCTGGCTATTTTCTTTGCTGGATTGGTTGCCCTAGCCAGACATCTTCGCTTTAGTGCTTTTGGAATACCTACATGCTTGATATGTATGATAATGTGTTAGGGCACTTTTCTACTGAGAGTTGTGCTTCAATATGCACACACATGTACCGCATTTGGGGAGCTTGTAATGATTTCTAACTCTTTTGCTTGTAGGTGTCATTTAGCTCCCCCAAATTATAAGGCACTGACCCGACCGCCGCGCTTAACGCAGTAATGTTTGCTTCCAAAAGATAGCCAAAAAGCTTTGACTCGATTTATAAATAGCGGCTAGTGTATAAAATTAATATTATATAAGTAATATTTTTACACACTAGGGGTACTACACAAAGTATACGTATCGTTTCAAGTAATATAGGGTTTTTAAACAAAGACCCCAGTATCTATCCCACAGGGAAGATTTATAGTAATAAATTTTCTATAAAGCGAAAGTGAAATAAAATAGTAAAAATATTTTTATTTTGTTTATAAATTACTATTAATTTACTAGATGCAATTAAAGAAAACAATAATAAGAAAATGATTTTAGGAACTCTATATAAAATAAACAACTTTCTTTCCTTCAATTAATCCAAGATTTTTAAGATAATTTAATATTCGTTGGAGAATTTAATTTATGGTATTGTGCCAAATAGAAGCATTCATATTCTTTACCCTTTGATCCAGGTGCAAAGAACATTGACTAATTTACAGAATAGGTCCGGATGTATTGTTAGTAGAATGGGTTAATCTAGGCTCACACTTCTAGATGTCCAAGGGTGGCTATGGTCGGCCCTACTAGTGACCCTTTCCTAGTCTATAAATCAAATTCTAAGAATTTAGTATGTCACTCTAAAAACTTATCAATTCTACGCCCTTTAAATATTATCTTCCTATTTATTTGCACTTCACCATGAATAGCCCGCTCATGGCCTTCGACTACCCAAGGATTCATGTGACATTTACAAGTTAAGAGTTCTTCTCCTACAAGGTTTCTAAACTCTTCAACAGGTTTTAACAATTCAAACGACCAATTTAAAAAGTAAAGTAAGATCAGGTATTAATGTCATCACAATGTTTTGAAAATATTTTGAATTTTAATTCTCCATCGAATCTTTATATTATCTTATCTATCTCTTCATAATTAAAGTAAGAAAGTAACTAACTACTCAGAACACATTGAAAATAAATAACAAAACATGATAATTAAACTTTGAATCAAATGTAAAAATATACTTATCTCAAATATTTCTTCTATAGATCTTCTGATTCCTACTGACTCCACAGTGTAATGAACTCCAAATGCAATAACTTGAACATAAACTCACTAAACTAAACAAAAGTTGCCCTAAATTTCTCTCTCTAATTCTCTCTCTAAGGATGAGAGATCCTAAAGTAGATAAGAGAAAGGGGTACAATGGGAGGGGCACGTTTTCTGAAGAATTGGACCTCTATTTATAGGCTTCAAGAGTTGCCTTGAGGCACATCTTCAAAACATGTCCACATTCAATGAATCTTCTAGAAGGTCGGTTTGGCGCCTAGGCGCCGGACACCGCGTCCAGTTCTTCGCACCTCTTCACTTTGGCTCACACCTCTTTGCGATTAAAACCATTTTGGAGCGTCCAAATGAAATGTATCACATGTCCTATTATCAAGGAACAACGCGCGACCTTCTAGAATGTCCGATAACCGCTCACTCCGTCGAAATAACCGATCAAACGTTGTCAAAAACTTGACGGTTTCGTATCGAGTACGGCGCTTAGGTGCCGGTTCGGCGCCTAGGTGCCGGTTGCGCGCTAGGCGCCGAGCCATATTTTTTTATACTTTTGGTATTTTGCTCCATTTTTGCTCCATTTTGCTCCTTTTTCCTTCTTAGACCTTTTTACAATACCTACATCCAAAAACACAAAAAATACCTTTCATTAAAGCATAATATCCTTAGAAATTAATAAGAATTAAGACATAAAGAAATAGGTACTTTTTTATAGATCAAAATCCCCCAAACTTAAATGTTACTTGTCCTCAAGTAACTCTTTTTACTACATAAAATATAACTTTTGGAAATAAAAGATAAATATTTAAGATTCCTTATAATTTTTGATTTTATAAAGTCTTTAGTAAATTATTAACCTAATTTTACTAACTAGGTTTAATTTTAAGAATTTAAAGAATATTTAACTACTAAATCATAAGATTTCAAACTTTTCATTCATTTTGAAAATAATAGAAGTCTATTATATTAAGCTTTCATAGATTATTTACAAGAAAAAGATCCTCTTGAAAAATCTTTTCTAAATAAATATTTATGCATAAAAATTTAGTAAAGTATGTAATTAGTTTTCTTCTTATAAGATAATTCAAGTGAAGCCAATTTTTGATTAGGCATTTCCTCAAGCTTCTCCTCTCTATCTCTTATATATATATATATATATATATATATATATATATATATATATATAGGATTACTATATCTGGATAGCCTGTTAATGGTTTTGAACTTCACTATCCTTAACTGATATTTTCAAAACTTATACATCTCCACTTAATTATTATAACATAAATAAAAATTCAAAAAGAATTCCAATCTTTTCTTTTTCAAGTGATAAATTTTTATTACTTAATATTTCTAAAATTCTATTATTTCTAGCATGAATAGAAAAATTCTTTTTCTCATTCTTCTTTAAGTTAAATAATTCTATTCTTAAAATCAATCAAAGTTAGTAAAATTTTGGTTAATTTCACTAAATTGTTTATAATTTCAAAAATAAAAGTGATCTCAAATAAATTCTTCATTTCTTAAGTTATGTTAAAAAGTTTCTATTTTTAAGAAAGTATTAGCTCTTTAAGGACAAATAAAATTTAATTTTGAATGGATTTTCCTTTCCCCCAAACTTAAGTTTTGGTATACTATGATAATTTGAAAGTATGAGAGAAAGAAAATCATAAGTATTTTTAGTAAGTATGTAAAAAAAACAATCTTAAAAAGAAAATTAACTTCTAAACATGCTTTTATGAATAATTAAGATAAAATTGAAGCATGTAAATAGAAAAGTAAGCAGGCTAATTTTATAATGATATTAAATTTGAAACAGAATTAAAACAGAGCAAAAAAACTAAGTACTAAACATTAAACTAAAATAACATATAAACTAATTCTAAATTCAATCTCAAAACAACAGAATCCTAATACTAAACAGTCAACATACATCAAATACAAAACAAACAAACAATCCAAATAAAACAAACTAACAGAGTTACACATCAAAGAAATCGATAACAACTAATCACTAGTTGTAGCCTCATCATCATCTTCATCACCAAAGGAAAATTCTACGTCCTTAGGATCAACAAATGGTGTGAATCTAGGAAAAGTAGGAAAACTAACATCACGTTCACCCTTCAGAAATCTGACTAGGGCTTCATCATACTCAGCATCATAATTACTCTTCTTCTGGGTAAAGTCAGATAAATGATCTAGTTTTCTATCAATAGTATCAATCCTGCAGTAAGTTTGAAATAACTCCTGCTGCTGCTCTAAAAACTGATCATGCATTGACTCCCAAAAATCTGATGGTGGCTCAGCAGAAGTAGAGGGTCTAGAAGTAGAAGGTCTACCGAAGTATGTGCGAAGTAGAAGGAGCGGTCAATCTCTTCCCTCGAAGACGATCATAGATACTAATACTCTCTCCGCCCGATTGGCTTAGTAGACTTCGGCTTCTCCTCGGAAATATCAACGAGTGAATCCATTACTAACACATAGTGAATAGATCAAAGATGGAAATCCCAGTCCAACAGAAGTGTTGGATCTCGCAGTAGACTCCACAGAATCATAAATAATGCTCCCGACATCAATAGGCTTCCTCTCCTGAATGTAGTAATTTAAGATCGCTCGATCTCTAGTCACTTCACTCAGGTGGTTGGAAGGTAACAATCTTGCAAAAATAAAGTAGTGCCATGCTTTAGATACACCATTTAATTCAGAGGATTTGAAGTTTACCCTCTTTCCGTTCCTGATCTTCCAAGATCCAGTACCGTTAGTCAAATAAGCAATAATCATGTCCAAATCTCCCTCAGATGGTGATAATCCAAAATAATAGCTCTCAATAATCGATGGCAGGCCATAAAATATGTTGATTCTTTCTGGAGTAAATCCTACTCTGATTCCTCTAACAAAGACTTCAGAATCCTCGGCATCCAGAAAATTTGCATAAAATTCTCGAACAATCGGGATAACGACGAATAGCGAGTAAAGTAACAAAATCGTTGCCGATTGTGCGCAACGATAGTGTTTTCGATCATCTCCCCGGGATGATAAAAACTTCGTTCCGAGATGAACTTTCTCGACGACGCAAGTTCGTGGAAGCGAAAATGCGCAGCCGCAGTTAGAAATTTGCTGCTATCAAAATTTTCTCGTACTTTCCCGCGCTTAGATTTTGGAGCTATCTAAACGTGAAAGAAAACAAGAACTAATTTAGGAATCAAAGATTTAAACTCTTTTTAAGTTTATAAAACATAAAATAAGTTTAAAAATCCAAAGAAATAACTAAAAATCGAATATTTTTCAAATTTTCGTTTCTTAGCAAAACTTAGGGAAATCTATGGTGAAAATAAATAATTAATGGTTTAAAGTGTAGATCTGACCTTGAGACAAAGGAATCGAGTGGTTTAGCGCTCAAATCCTTAATGTTTTGACCTCAAAATAGTTCTAGAGGATGTATTTTCGCGAAAATGGGGAAGAAGATGAAGCTTAGGCGTCAAAAATGGCTTTTGGCGGTTTAAATGGTAATTTTTGGGTAGCAGGCCGAACTGACGCTTAGGCGCCGAATTCTGGCGCCTAGGCGCCAGACTCACCTTTCACAAAAAATTTTTTTTTAAATTTATTTTTTCACCAAAATTCATAAATTCAACTTCCAATTACTCATATCAGAGTAGATCTTCAGTTTCTAACTTCCACAACATTTTTCAAAAATTTATAAAAATTAAATATTGAATCCACCAATCAAGCATAAGGTTTTCAATCAAACTCACTAATTTCCATTTAAAATCTTCAATTTTGACTCAATACATTCTAGATAAGTACTACATTTGATTCAAGTTTCTAATACACACTCAAACATAACAATTTCAAAGCAAATACAACACACATTGAACATGAAAGCAAATACACAAACAAACACAATCGATTATCTAAATCGGTACAACGACTCAACAAACCATAATAACTATCTCTTTACCAGAATATTTTAATCTTCACAAGGGAAATTGTTTATTCCACTTGGAAAGAATACTAACGCTCTCGGGAAATCCGTATTCGTCTTTTCATCAATCCACTTGTTCTTCGCATACATTTCAACTTGAACATCTTGATAAGCTGCAATATGATCAAATTTAAGCTTCATTTGCCATTCTAGATGTTCAACTTGATGAAACATCTCATGAAGGCGATCTCCAATCCTTTTAAAATCTTCTTCAAACTTATCTAAATGACTAGAAATTTTTTCTAAACTTACAGCGATGAAACCATTGAAGTAGGGATGAGGATCCCTTGAGACCTTGTCCCTAGCCTCTTCTTCATGATTTCTCCTTTCCATTTCTTCAAAAATTTCTCAAATCTCTCAAGAATGAAATGTAAGGGACGTAATTTTGATTGTTTGATGGTTAGGGAAGAATATGGGTAGATTTAAAGGGGAAAATCGTGTGAAAAACTGAAAATTTTCAGTTTTTGCACGACCCAGTAACTGTGGCGCTTAGGCGCCGAATCTAGCGCCTAGGCGCCGGACCTATTGATACATAGTTGATTCTGGCGCTTAGGCGCCGAATTCTGGCGCCTAAGCGCCAGAACTATGTTCAACTCTGTTTCGCCTAATCGTCAAATTTTCAAAATTTCGTTCTCCAAGATAGGTAAATTATACTGGCAAGAGTAATTTAGACTCGATAACTCACATTGTAAACTATCATAATGAAGGTTAACTTGATCTCTTTTTCACTCATATTTTAAAATAGAGTGATCCTATTTTTAAATCTTACATACCTCAAAATAATTTTCCGCCTAAGTCAACCAAGACTTATGAGCATCAAATTTTTCTAAAGTAATATAAAATTAATCAAGATCGAGGCATAACCTTACATTAAAACACAAAAACACAAGATAATTATGGGTTGTCTCCCACAAAGCTCTTGGTTTAACGTCGTCAGCCCGACTTAAGTAAATCTTTAATCAGGTTGACTCAATTCATAAGCCTCTTTACAAATCTTTTTAAAATCTCCCAAATAAGGCTTCAATCTTAATCCATTTACTTTAAAAATTTTTCCAGTTTTGGGATCTTTAATATCCACAGCTCCATAATGGTATACTTTCTCAACAAAATAAGGTCCAATCCATTTAAATCTTAATTTTCCAGGAAAAAGTCTTAAACGAGAATTAAACAGTAAAACTTTTTGTCCAAGCTAAAAAATTTTTCCTGAAATTTTCTTATCAAGCAACATCTTCATTTTCTCTTTATAAATTCTCGCATTTTCATACGATTCTTTTCTAATTTCTTCCATCTCATTTATTTGCAATAATCGTTTTTCTCCTGCTTTATTCAAATTAAAATTAAACTCCTTTATCGCCCAATAAGCTTTATGTTCAAGTTCTACAGGTAAGTGACAATTTTTACCATAAATTAACCGGTAAGGTGACATTCCGATTGGTGTCTTGTAAGCTGTTCTATAAGCCCATAATGCAGAATCAAGTCTATCAACCCAATCAGTTCTTTTAGGATTAACAGTCTTTTCTAAAATTCTTTTAATTTCTCTGTTTGATACTTCAGCCATTCCACTAGTTTGAGGGTGATAAGTAGTTGCAATTCTATGTTTGATTCTAAATTTTTGAAGTAATGATTGAATTCTTATATTCCTGAAATGACTTCCACCATCAGTGATAATTACCTTAGGCATTCCAAATCTTGAAAATATCCTTTTCTTTAAAAATTTTGAAACACTTTTGGAATCACAGTTTGGTAAAGCAACGGCTTCAATCCACTTTGAAACATAATCAACTGCTAATAAATTATAAATTTTTCCAGATGATGGAACAAATGGTCCCATAAAGTCTAATCCCCATATATAAAAAATTTCAACTTCCAATATATAGTTTAACGGCATTTCATCTTTCCTAGATATATTTCCCATCCTTTGACATCGATCACATGTTTTCACATATTGTCTCACATCTTTAAATAAGGTAGGCCAATAAAATCCATAATTTAAAATTTTAAATGCATTTATCTATGCAAAGTGTCCTCCAAAATCAGAATCATGACATTTTTGAATAATAGCAAAAGTTTCCTCATAAGTTACATGTCGGCATATTTTTAAGTTGTGTTTTGAAAAGGGGGTCGCCTATAGAAATTGTCGGCGAATTTTAGATTTTTAAATTTAATTTAAATATATATATATATAATTTAGAAAGTAGCATTTGATTTTGAAAATAATTTTAAGTTTGAAAATTTTGAGATATGAAATCAAACCGATCTCACATCCCAAATAGTTTATATAAACGAGCACCACACCACAAAACCTGTATCTATCTCGATGAATAGATACACTGCTTGATGATAGGGCTCGGTTAAATAAACTAGAAGATTTGTGACATCTTTTTGGTCTGCGAACCAATTTTATAAGCCGACAAGTTCCCCTTTTTAATATAAAGAAATTAAGCAGGGTTTATATTACCTGGGTTCTTAAAGTTACCTATAAGGGTAAGTCCCTATAGTTAATTACATCTTAAATGACGGGAATCATTTAAGAAAACTCTCGATAATGATCAGTGGTTTTGCTCTCAAGAATTTCAAAGTTTAAGGTTTCAAAGGATTGAATTTTGGAAATTTCAATAGGGAATGGATCAAATTTTGAATAGTTATTTTCAGGAGTCCAAAGGAAGAGAAGTAGCAGAAGCTGAGAATCCAAGAAGAATCTTGACAACTTCCCAAACTATCCTATTGTTTGGCTTCAATTTAGGAATTTATTTAATATTGTAATCCTGCCAATTTTATTTAATTAGGACTTATATTCGTATGACATGATCATATAAATAGCCTCGAAGATGTGAGGGTTTATGTCGTACCAAACAACTACCTCAGAATCCTAAGACCGGTTAGGGCTTAATTTACATAATATGATTATAAAAATGCCTAACGAAAAGGTTGAGGATTTATGTTGCACTAAGCAAACTACCTCGAAATCCTATGGCTTGGTTATTTAATTCTAAGGAAATTTTTGTTGAAGTAGACTCAGGTTTTGCTGATGACGATGGTCATGCTGCCCACTATGCTCCAAGCTCTTTGTTGTTGCAGAGGTTTAGTTTTAGAAAGTATAAATCAGGAGATGAGAGAAGTGTTTTGGTTTAGAGAAAATCTTAAAATCCAAGTGTTTTTAATATTTTAATTAAAACAAATCTTAAAGTTATTTAAACAGAACCGATTAAGATACCACGGTTACGTCATCCCTAGCACCGTTATTTTCATCGAATTCACTTAGTCCGGATGAATTTGCTAAACTCAATCGAATGAGTTCCACACTTTCATTTAGACCGTAGGAAATCCCGTTAGCAACACGTGGGTTACATCATCCGAGGTATTCCCGATCATTCAATGAGACGTTTCAATTTAGTTGTAGTTGTGGTTTTGTTGTTCCGTTTGTGATTAAATTTTGAGTTGTTTTATATTTTGGAATGTTGTGGCGGTGAATTTTATCTTGCAATGATTTTTAATTTAGTTTTGGTTTCAGTTTAGGGACTATCCTAAAGGTTTTGGTTTTCATTCAACAATCTTGTTTATCATGCAAGAAAAGTAAAGTACAGTGCATGTAAGTAAATTGCAATACAGTAAATTGCAATAAAATAAAAGCGTACCTAGAGAGTCTTCCCGTCATCCCAAGCTGCACTTAAAACACATATTAAGACATTTAAATGTTTCAACAAGTACCTAGGTAAAGCTAAGGGAAAGGGTTTTGGTTGTCTACCAAATTCCTAATCCTATAACTAGTCATCTCCTATGACGTCTAGGTTCTTGTGTTTTGGTTTAAGGATGATTTTCTTCACCAAAGAACAATTAAGTTCAATTGTTCTTATAAACATCCCATCATATTGAGGAAGTGCTTAAGACGAGTCTTAAACATCTTTTCGATATCTCTAGGATTGTTTTAAGTCGAGAGAATTTAATTATACAAGTGAATTAATCATCCAGGAGTTTAAGTTTTGTTCTCTTGCTCAGTGAACTAGGACATTTGAATATCTTATAAGTGAAGTAACACTTCACTTGATACCTCATTTAAGAGTTATAATAATAAGAGCTTTAAAAGGGAAAATCAACTTATTAAGTATTTTAATGATTTAAACTTAATGATTTAATTTTAATTTTGACTTAATTATAAAAAATTAGTTTAAGTTTGGAATAGTGTTCGAGTTATTTTAGATTTAATTCTTAATGATTTCATTTAGGTTCAACTTAATTTTAATTTAATTTATTTTAATTTTAACTTAATTTGATTTGATTTTGATTTTAATTTAATTTGGTTTAATTTAATTTAATTTAAATTTAAATTTAATTTAACTTAATTTAATTTAATTTTAATTCAATTTTAATTTAATTTAATTTAATTTAATTTAATTTAATTTAATTTAATTTAATTTTAATTTAATTTTAATTTTAATTTTAATTTAATTTAATTTAATTTAATTTTAGTTTAATTTTAATTTGAATTATTATTTTAATTTTTTTTAAGTAAGAATTAAGTATTATTAAAGTGATTTATTTAGGGATTTTTAAATTAAAGAATAAATATCCACATAATAATATCCCTACTTTAATAATTCCAATTTCTATTATTCTTCCAAAATTTCAATTAATTAATTAATTAAAGTTTTATTTTAATTATATTTGAAATGGTTAGTAGGTTTCTACCCTCAATAATTTAAGTTTCAATCATCCAAAATCAGTTTAAAATCAAATATTTTACCCTCCCCATTTTGATTAATCCTAAAA
Source organism: Papilionanthe hookeriana x Papilionanthe teres (assembly GCA_022702705.1). NCBI lineage: Eukaryota > Viridiplantae > Streptophyta > Magnoliopsida > Asparagales > Orchidaceae > Papilionanthe > Papilionanthe hookeriana x Papilionanthe teres. The sequence goes on along the minus strand of CM040424.1, from coordinate 23,296,032 downwards.
TTTTAATTAAGGGTTGAAATTTTTAATTACCCTTTTGCCCTTCAAGCTTAATAATTCTATGACTCACTAAATTAAGCTCAAATGAATTTGAAATTTTTATGTAACCTCACTCACATGTCAATTAAGACATTAGAGGAGAAAATGTGATTTTTCTGTATTTAATTTATTTATATAATTATTTTTAATGGAAAATAGGGGTTTTAAAAGAAAATTCAATAACATGACCAAGGAAATGTTTCTGTCCTTAAGAAAATTATGGAATGTTTCTAATGACCAGAGGACCATTTCGACCAATTTTAGTGATTTTTTGAGTTATATTTTATTTATTATAATTATTTTGCGTTTTAGAGTATTAATTAATTATAAAATAAAATTAAACTTGAAAAATGGATTTTATATTTTTCTTAAATCTCTCTAACCTCAAGAAGTTCAGAGAAACAAATTTTATAATTTTTTAATTTTTCTTTGATTTATTAGAATTATTTTAGTGGAAATATTAAAGAAAATCATTTTTTAATTCAAAAATTGTTTTAGGCTTTTAAAATTCAATATCTTATCCTAGAGATTTAGGAAAAATATTTGGTTTGTTCCTAAGTGATTAGGAGTTAAAATGTGACATTTTGGTGATTTTTAATATTTTTATGATTTTTATTATTTTTTAATTATTAAAAATATTAAAATAATAGCCAAAAATCAACTTTTTTAGAAAATTAAAATTTTAATTTTCTTAAATTCCCCTGAGGTCAGAGAAGCCTCAAAACTATTTTTGTGAATTTTTGAAAAGTATTTTGTGAGTTATGAATTTTTAAAGTTTAATTTTGGTTATGTGACTTAATTAATCCATTTAATGGGGTTAAACATTTCCAATTGATTTCAAATTTTTATGTGATGTTCCTCTGATCCTAAAGATCAGTGGAGAATTTTTTTCAAGTCAATTTAATGTGTGGTTAACCCTAATTAATTAAAGTTCAATTTTAGGTATTTAGGCTAATTAGGGTTGTTCTATGTGAATTAACTCAAAACCTATTTTTCCTAGGTTCCTCTGGTCATAAGAAACATCACCAAATTTTCCTAGAATTTATTTCTCAACATGCTAATTATTGGAATTAAAATACTCAAAACAGTAACATGGACTTAGAAAATCAATAACTTCTCATAGGGATGGCTCTCGATCTTGGAAAATTCGGGGAATGTTCCACAGATCAGAGGCTTCAAAAGCCCTATGGCCTCATGCCATGGTAAATTGTCTATGCAAATGGAGAATTAAAATACAACAGAGAGTAAATAAATCATTAAAAATAAAATACTTAATGAAATGACTTGATTTCTTTTCCACATTATTCTCCTCTGTTCAATGAGCAAGAAGGTATTTTTATTTTATTTTTAGGATTTTTCTACACAAAATTATGCATTTTTGAAGTTATGGGTATTTAATAAATAAGAAAATTCCCTATTTATCTACTTATCCACGCGGCGCTGCGTCAACCTTAGCCTCCCCGAACGGCCACGCGGCGTCTTCTGGTTCGGCGCCGCCATCTGACTGGGATGCCACGCGGCCCGTTGTATTGTCCCGTCTCCTCATACGGCTCAATCTGGACCGTCCACCCGCTCGTGTATCAAATGGACGGCATCCGTTCATCGTCCCCAAGCCTCCTAGCCCGAGAACCGTCCATCTTCCAGGCTTGATATCTCTCTCGATTCTTAACCGATTTCTACGTTCTTATACTCTATGGATTCGTCTTGAAGAGACAAACACATCCATACGGTTTATGTGGCAAGAAATTAAGGCAATAGAAATGGAGAATTCATGGAAGCTCGGGAAGAAGAGAGAGCTCATACCTTTGCTCAGAGAAGTGTGGCTTTGATCTGAGAGTTGTGTCACCTTCGATTGAGTCCAAGTAAGCTCAGGATGAAGTCTCCGGCCACTGGGAATTGCTCAGACTTGATTTCCACTAGACCCGATCACAACCTTTGGAGGCTAGAGCAGATGAGTGGCCCGGAGAGGGGCTTTCACTGGGGAACTCCTTCTCTTGGTCTTGTGCAGGTGTGGGTGAGTTTAATTTGATTTTGGTGGAGAATTGGGAGATGTCCTGGATTTGGGTGGAATTTTGGCTGAGAAATTGGGCTCTGTTGGTGGGGATTAGGGCAAATTGTCACTAGGGATCAATTGCTCCAAGTGTGGAAGATGATCTGGAACAATTTTGGCAGAGTTTCTGTATGGTTTTTTGCAACTCCTCTCATGGCCGAGAGGTGAGGGGGTTTAAATAGAGTCGGTTGGAGGGTCTCCCGTGGGGGTTAATGGCTGGGATCGGCTACTGCGAGCGAGGGAAGAACGGCTCCGATGGCCACTAGGCATGAGGCGGCTCAGCAAGAGAGAATTTCAATGTTTGGCTCCTTCCAAGGTCTCGGCCATGGGGTTTTCCGGCGGTTGTGGTGGCTGGCCAGCCAGGCATGGGTCACCCTCAGGGTCAGGGAGGTCAGAGCTTGATTCCTGTGAGTTCAATTGATGGTTGCCATGTGTAAAGAGCATGGCTTGAAATGGAAAGGGTAAGGGCTCATTTTGGGCTCAAATTGGTCAACCCATGATTTTGGGCTTGGTTCACCTCCCCATGACCTGGTTTTGGGCTGGGTGAATCGGTTGGGTCAGCTGGTCTTAAGTGGAGAAGTCTCCATCCAAGAATATTTAGATTAAATTTGGGTTAAGGGGAATGATGAGTAAGGTTAACGACTTTTAGGAAGTGCTTAAAGGACCTCCTCCTTTTGCCCAATGTGGTAAGGTCACATGTAAACAACTCACATGGCTTGCATGTGGCTTAAGAATGGCTCCATGGCTCATATTAGGCTTGGGAAAAGTTGGCTTGGTTTCATGGAAATGGGTTTAAGGAATTTTGATATTTTGGTGTAAATTTTGGATGGTTTGTCATATGGCTTTGTTTAGAAAGGTTTGATTGCTGATTTAGGACTTAGGAATGATTTTAATTAAGTGAGGATGAGATGAGATTGTAATGTGGGCTTTAGGATGGGCTTGGGCTTTTAAAATTTGGTGAAGGTGGGCTTTTAGATGAAAAATTTTGCACCGTATTTTCTGGGAATTTTGCAGGCGGTACCGGATTCTGCCAGGCGCTGGGCGACGAGTGATCGGGGCAGTAGGAGACGGTTCCAGGTGTGAAGGCGGTTCGCGGTCTGGCGGAGGTGTCCTGCGGTTGGTTCGTGGTAGTTGCAGAGAGGCAGTTGGAGCAGTTCGCGAATAAGCCAGGCGGGTAGTTTTCGCCGGCAGAGAGCAGTTTGCGCGGTTCCAGGAGGTGGCCTCGTGCGGTTATGGCAGTTCCAGCAGGCTTTCGGCAGACAGTTTGCGACATGGAAGGGAGGGAAGGAATCAGGGAATATTCCCTTCTTATTCCCCCCACCAGCTGAAGAAAAGGAGGCTCAGGAGGAAATTAATTATGCCTACTAGTAGAATATTCCCTCAGAGGAATTAATTGCAGAGAAGAAATTTTATGTTTAATTCTTGGAAGAGCTGCCAAAAGTTGTGCGGAGGGAATTTTAGAGGAGTTCGACCGGTTTAAAAATCCTCGGGAAACAGAAGCTGTCCACCTCGAGCAGGAGCCTCGTTTTGCGGGAAATTGAGGTGTTCAACTAGTTAAATTCACCGGTTCGTCGCAGGAGATTTTGCGACAGGTGGAGTTCGGCAGGGTACAGGTGGCGAGCAGACATGATTATTTCGTGAACAGGAGTTTCGTGGAGGTTTTTCTCGAACAGGTGCGAAGGGATTCGTGGATCGCGGAAACAGCAATTGACAGAGGTTACTGGTACGAACAGGAATTGTGCTTCGTGTGGAAAATTTGATTCACGAATCGCGGGATAGTTGCTGCATTTTACAGAGAAAATTTCAGGTTTCTTTGAATTTATTTGCGGAGTATTTTCTTTTGTTTTTCGAAGCAAGGTGGAAAATACGGTGCAGGATTAAATTCGGTAAATTGACAAAAGTGGGGTAAATTGACAAAATTGGCCCATGGTGTAGTTGAACAAAGTGAAATTGGGAATATTTGGGATTTTTTGGAATTTTCTGGGAATTTTCTGAATTTTTGGATTTTTGGGTCAAGAGGGGCATTTTGGTAATTTGGAGGGTATTGGGGGTATTTTTGGAATTTTTGGTATATTTGGTTGGAGATGGTCAATTTGAGTAGTGGGGGAAATGTTTGAGATTAATTTTAGGAAATTTTGGGTGATTTAGAAATTTTGAAGAATTTGGGTAGTTTCAATGGCTTTTAGTAGGTTAGGCGGGTCCGGGGTCCCGGGGGTCAAAAATTGAAATTTTGAAAAAATGAAAATTGAGCAAGTGTGAGTGAAATGGAATCATTCTGGTTGAGCCATGAAGCCATATTAAGTCCACATGAGCCATGAAAGAACTCATTTGAGGCATTCAACATGTTGTTCTCAACCCTCTTAGCCAAGGGCTTAGGGGTTAAGGACCATCCATATGAATTACTCACATGAGTCAAAAGGTCAAGTTGGGTGAGAGTGTGGGTTTTAGGATTTGGAGTGTGTGTGTGAGAGTGTAGTATATGTGTAAGTCAACCCACACCAGACCAGGCCACCCAGGGTAATCCTAAGGCCAAAGAGTCCTATAGGGAACTCATCCTTTAAACCTCTACATTTGATCTCAACCCTCCAAGTGACTCAGGGGCAGTGACTTGGGGGTTTACAATCAAGCCTATAGGGTTTTCAGGGAGTTAAGAAGTGGCTTGAATTTCTAAAGGATGGGTCCCAATTCTAGTCATCTAGGATAGTCAAAGGAAAAGCCTAAGGCTAGATCCTAAGCACTAAAGAGAAAAGGGAAGACCTCATCAAAAATGAGGTCAACAGTACACATCTTCGAATCATATAATCTTTACCAATTTTAAATAAATGAGGTTCTTCCCAAATATAAGATTTAGCATCATATTTAAATTTTTTAATAAATTTGTTATCCAAGTCATAAGGTAAAATATTGCTAACTAAATAATTAACAATATCAGCTTACCACGGTGTTTTGTATCTTTGAATAACATATAAAGATTCATCAGGAAATTTCTCATTTATATTTTCTTCTGAAATAATATCATTTTTAATTCTAGACAAATGATCAGCAATTTGGTTTTCGGTTCCTTTTCTATCTACTATTTGAAAATCAAATTCTTGTAGAAGTAAAACCCATCTTATAAGTCTAGGTTTAGAATCCTTCTTAGATATTAGATATTTAATAGCAGAATGATCGGTATGAACTATGCATTTAGTACCAAGAAGATAAGGTCTAAATTTATCGAAGGCATATACTTATAGCTAGAAGCTCTTTCTCGGTAGTAGTGTAATTTCTTTGTGTTTCGGTGAGAGTTTTACTAGCATAATATATAACTTTGAAAACTTTCTCATATTTTTGTCCTAATACGGCTCCAATTTCAAAATCACTTGCATCACACATTAATTCAAAAGATTTATTCCGATCGAGTGCAACAATTATAGGTGCAGTTATTAATTTTTCTTTTAGAATATTAAAAGCATTAAGACATTCTTCATTAAATTCAAATTGTGCATCTTTTTCTAATAAATGACAAAGAGGTTTAGCAATTTTAGAAAAATCCTTTATATATCTTCTATAAAATCTAGCATGACCTAGAAAACTTCTCACATCGATAATGATAGCAAGTGGTTGCAATTCAGCAATAATTTTCACTTTTGCTTGATCTACTTCCATCCCTTTCCGTGATACTTTGTGTCCAAGTACAATGCTTTATGTGACCATGAATTGACATTTTTCCCAGTTAAGAACTAAATTTGTTTCTTCGCATCTTTTCAAAACTTTGGCTATGTTTTCCAAACAAGATTCAAAAGAAGTTCCAAAGGCGAAAAATCGTCCATGAATATTTCAATTCCTTTGTCAATCAAATCACAAAATATTGACATCATACATCTTTGAAAAGTTGCGGGTGCATTACATAAACCAAAAGGCATTCTTCTAAAAGCAAATGTTCCATAATGACTTGTAAAAGTTGTCTTTTCTTGGTCCTCAGGAGCAATAAGTAATTGATGATAACCAGAATATCCATCCAAAAACAGAAATATGAGTGTCCAGCTAATTTATCGAGCATTTGATCCAAGAAAGGTAAAGGAAAATCATCCTTTCTAGTGGCTTTATTTAGTTTCCTATAGTCAATACAAATTTGTCATCCAGTAACTTGTCTTGTAGGAATAAGTTCATTTTTATCATTAACAATGACAGTTACTTCTCCTTTCTTCGAAACACAATGAATAGGATTTACCCATTGATTATCTGAAATAGGAACAATAATACCGGCATCTAACCACTTAATAATTTCTTTTTTAACAACCTCTTTCATAATAGGATTTAATCTTCTTTGTGATTCTATAGTAGGTTTAAAATTTTCTTCCATTAAAATTCTATGCATGCAAATGGAATGGCTTATTCCTTTTATATCAGCAATAGTCCAACCAAAAGCTTTCTTATAATTCTTTAACACACCTAGTAATTTTTCTTCTTGATCTTTACTCAGTTCAGAAGAAATAATAACAGGTAAAGTTAACGAATTTCCAAGAAAAGCATATTTTAAATGGGAATTCTAGTTCAGGTGATTTTTTAATTGAGGGTAAAAGTATATCATTTTGAGTTATGTCTAAAGTTTCCCAATTATCTTTAATAAAATGAGTCTCTTCTTCTGCTACTATTTCATTTTCATCAGTTAAAAATTCAAATTTTTCTTCAGAAATAACTTTACATTTTTCTTGATAATGTTTTTCAATTAAATAATCAATTATATCCATTCGATAACATTTATCTTTATCAGGGTACTTCATTGATTTAAAAACATTGAACTTAATTTCTTGATCATTGACTCTCATGGATAATTCTCCTTTTTGCACATCAATCATAGCTCGTCCGGTAGCTAAAAAAGGTCTTCCTAAAATAATAGGTATCTCTTTATCTTCTTCCATATCAAGTACTATGAAATCTACTGGGGAAGATAAATTTATCCACTTTAACAAGGACATCCTCTATAACTCCCTTAGGATAAGTGATAGATCTATCAGCTAACTGAGGAGTTACAATGCTGGGAGTAATATCTCCTAAATCTAATCTTCGAAAGATAGAAAATGGCATGAGATTAATACTTGCTCCTAAATCACATAAAGCTTTTCCGCAAAATTTTTCTCCAATAGCACAGGGTATAGTGAAACTTCCGGGATCCTTAAGCTTTTCGGGTAATTTCTTTTGAATTATTGCACTGCATTCTTCACTTAATGCAACAATTTCAAAAGCTTCAAATTTTCATTTTTTTCTTAAAATATCCTTCATAAATTTTGCGAAAGTTGGCATTTATTCCAATGCTTCAGCAAAAGGTATGTTAATAGTAAGTTTCTTAAAAATTTCAAAGAACTTAGAAAATTGATGATCAAGTTTCTGCTGTTTAAGTCTTTGAGGTAAAGGTGGTGGTGGTTTTCAACTTCCACATTAACGAGTATAGTTGTCTGATCTTTACTTATGAGAGAGAGTTTCTTTAGGTTTTTCGATCTCTTCGACCTCGATCTCTTTTTCAATTTCATTCTGCAATCTTTCTTTTAATTCATTTCCACTTCTAAGTTGCACGGCTTTAACTTGTTCATGTTCTTTTCCGGTTTCTTTTGGATTGATTTCAACATTACTTAGGAAGTGTTCTTACGGGTCCGTTATTAATTAAAGTAGCAATTTGCCCCATTTGATTTTCAATATTACGAATAGCGAGTATTTTAATTTTGTAATTGATTATTCATTTGCATAATTAATTCCTCTATTGATAACTTTTTCGTTGATTATTAAATTCGGGAGGTTTATAATTTGAATTAACTTGATTATTCCAATTTCCGAGTGGGATGAGATTGATTATTACCCCATTGTTGTTGTGAATTATTCCGATTAAAATTAGGATGATTTTTCCACTTAGGATTATAATAATTTGAATAAGGATTATTTTTACTTGCAATAGCTTGTAAAGTTTCAATAGTTTGAGAATCTTCGATATTAGCGAGTTATTATGCGAAATATTAATTGCAAAATTATCTAATTTCTTAGACATTGCTTCGCGACTTGTGAAGCTAAAATAGAAAAGGCTTCATTATCTTGAATACTGGCCATTTTTTAGGGTTAATCCTTTCGGAAGGCCATTGAAAATTGTTATTAGCCATTTCTTCGATTAAAGTGTAAGCTTCTTCGAATGATTTAGACATTAAAGAACCTCCAGCAGTGAGCATCGATAATTGATTTTAAAGATCCAATTAATCCATTATAAAATGTTTGAATAATCAATCAATCAGGTAAAGCATGATGAGGACATTTTCTTAATAGTTCTTTAAATCTTTCTCGAGTTTCATAAATTGTCTCCCAGTCAAATTGATTAAATGAAGTAAGATCATTTCTTAATTTAGCAGTTTTAGAAGGAGGAAAATATTTAGCAAGGAATTTTTGTGCCATTTCAGCCCATGTTTTAATAGAACTAGTTGCTAATGAGTTTAACCACATCTTTGCTTTATCTCTTAAAGAAAAAGGAAAGAGTCTAAGTCTAATAGCATCATCAGAAACATTGTTATATTTAAAGGTAGCACAAAGTTCTAAAAAACTAACAAGATGTAAATTTGGATCCTCGTTTGGTGATCCACCAAATTGATTGTTTTGCACCATTTGAATAATAGACGGTTTAAGTTCAAAAGAATTTGCATCTACAGTGGGTATTTGAATACTATTATGAAGTTCGTCAACTGTAGGGTTAGCATAATCCCTTAATGGTTTATAAACATTTTGATCATTAAGTTCAATTGGATTTTGTAAAGTAATCATTTCTTGAAATTTTTGAATTTGTTTTCCCTTTTTAATTTTTCTAATTGTTCTTTCCAATTCAGAATCTAAAGGTATTAATCTTTAAGAACCAAATCTTCGCATAAAACAAGCAATAAAATTTAACTATTCTATTTCTTTCTTCCTTTGATTTCTTCTCCAGCAACGGTGCCAAAAACTTGACCGGACCGCCGCGCTTAACGCAGTAATGTTTGCTTCCAAAAGATAGCCAAAAAGCTTTGACTCGATTTATAAATAGCGGCTAGTGTATAAAATTAATATTATATAAGTAATATTTTTACACACTAGGGGTACTACGCAAGTATATGTATCGTTTCAAGTAATATAGGGTTTTTAAACAAAGACCCCGGTATCAATCCCACAGGGAAGTTTATAGAAATAAATTTTCTATAAAACCAAAGCGAACTAAAATAGTAAAAATATTTTTATTTTGATTATAAATTACTATTAATTTACTAGATGCAATTAAAGAAAACATTAATAAGAAAATGATTTTATGAACTCTATATAAAATAAACAACTTTCTTTCCTTCAATTAATCCAAGATTTTTAAGATAATTTAATATTCGTTGGAAAATTTAATTTATGGTATTCTGCCAAATAGAAGCATTCCTATTCTTTACCCTTTGATCCAGGTGCAAAGAACATTGACCAATTTACAGAATAGGTCCGGATGTATTGTTAGTAGAATGGGTTAATCTAGGCTCACACTTCTAGATGTCCGAGGGTAGCTATGGTCGGCCCTACTAGTGACCCTTTTCTAGTCTATAAATCAAATTATAAGAATTTAGTCCGTCACTCTAAAAACTTATCAATTCTACGCCCTTTAAATATTATCTTCCTATTTATTTGCACTTCACCATGAATAGCCCGCTCATGGCCTTCGACTACCCAAGGATTCATGTGACATTTACAAGTTAAGAGTTCTTCTCCTACAAGGTTTCTAAACTCTTCAATAGGTTTTAAAAATTCAAACGACCAATTTAAAAAGTAAAGTAAGATCAGGTATTAATGTCATCACAATGTTTTGAAAATATTTTGAATTTTAATTCTCCATCGAATTTTTATATTATCTTATCTATCTCTTCATAATTGAAGTAAGAAAGTAACTAACTACTCAGAACACATTGAAAATAAATAACAAAACATGATAATTAAACTTCGAATCAAATGTAAAAATATACTTATCTCAAATATTTCTTCTACAGATCTTCTGATTCCTACTACTCCACAGTGTAATGAACTCCAGATGCAATAACTTGAAAATAAACTCACTAAACTAAACAAAAGTAGCCCTAAATTTCTCTCTCTAATTCTCTCTCTAAGGATGAGAGATCCTAAAGTAGATAAGAGAAAGGGGTACAATGGGAGGGGCACGTTTTCTGAAGAATTAGACCTCTATTTATAGGCTTAAAGAGTTGCCTTGAGGCACCTCTTTAAAACATGTCCACATTCAATGAATCTTCTAGAAGGTTGGTTTGGCGCCTAGGCGCCGGACATCGCGTCCAGTTCTTCGTACCTCTTCACTTTGGCTCGCACCTCTTCGCGATTAAAACCGTTTTGGAGCGTCCAAATGCAATGTATCACATGTCCTATTATCAAGGAACAACTGCCAGCCTTCTAGAATGTCCAATAACCGTTCACTCCGTCAAAATAACTGATCAAACGTTGTCAAAAACTTGACAATTTTCGTATCGAGTCTGGTGCTTAGGCGCCAGTTCTTGGCTCCAGGCCATATTTTTTTTATACTTTTGGTATTTTGCTCCATTTTTGCTCCTTTTTGCTCCTTTGACCTTTTTACATTACCTACATCCAAAAACACAAAAAATATCTTTCATTAAAGCATCATATCCTTAGAAATTAATAAGAATTAAGACATAAAGAAATAGGTATTTTTTTATAGATCAGCCACGGATCATTATATGTTGCATGTCTTTCCTCACTGACACTTGTTTTTATGTAGGTTGATTCCTTTTCTCTTTTTGTATCTACTTTTTAAAGTCTTGGAGAGTCATGTGATAGAAATAAGATACAGGCATTAGTTTCGAGGCACTTGGCATGGGAACCATGTGGAGTGGACCAAGAGCTGATGCTTGTGCCTCGTATCTGAATTCTGCATTTTATATTTATGTATAGAATTAGGACCAGACATATATATTTGGAGTCTTTGTGCCTTTTTCTTTTCTGGGATATGTTGCCGACCCAGGGGCACTAGCCTTTTTCTTATTTTGATTTGGCTTGTTTTTCAGCCTTATTGCATGCCCGAATGTTTGGATAAATTCCTTATTTATTTCTGTGGTTGTCGCAGTAATCACGATGCAATAAAGGCTCTTTAGAACTTAATATTCTAAAATTTTCTACATAAAAATTATAATGAAATATTCGAGATAAATGAAATTTAGGATTAGAATATTCAGAACTTTAAAATCTACACTTTTATTTCCTGCATGTCCTTCAGGCTGAATTTTAAATAGGTTGCATAGTATGAATATAGGCCAAGTCATGTTTAAAAGGTCCTCCACAATACTTAAGGACTGCTTTAGATTATGGTTCTTCCCCTAAGGGGACCGATTGGTACCAACTCCTGAGGATAGTTCTTCCCCTAAGGGGACCAATATCCTTCCATGCCCATGACGGCCCTTAGGACTTCTACATTCTAGCCTGACACATGATCCATTATCCGAGTCCTTAACTCTTGCATTCATCATTGCACACGCTCCTTTTCCTTTTTTGGCGCATTTCGCATTGGCTACTTCTCCCTGATGACTCTTTTTTGTTTGTGACGTTGTCCTTCCCCTCTTATTGACAACGTGAATCCACAATCACCACAACTTTTAAGATGTTGAATCCAAAATTATCTAGGAGACACACTTAAGGAAGAGAGCTCAAAAGAAAGGAAGAAAGCAGATAATATGATAATGAACAGTAAAATCGTGTATCCTTTATTCATGAATTGACCCCAATTTATATGTATGAGGGATGTAAAATAACATTTCATGCCCCTAAAAAGATAGGTACAGCTCAGGAATTTTGGTCAATACATACCTAAGGTCGAGAGCCTAAAATTGCGTCCAGATTGATGGGGTCGAGAGCTTGGGATGGCACCTGATCGGATTTTGAGTCGGGTGACCACGTGCCAAGAGCCTGAGAGAATCCTAGATTATGTCATTTCCCACGAGGCTATGGCTGGAGGGTGGACCGGGAGGCCCTAACCTGTTGCTTTAGCTCCAGGCGGTTTTCATCATTCGCCCGACTCGGCTGATGAATGCTTATGGATTTGTTCACATGAGATTTACGCAAGTAGACTTTAGAAGGGTGGTCGAATTATATCCATCTGGTGACTTTTTTTTTCTGTGAGCTCGCAAGAGCCGAAGGGATACATATTGTTTCTTGAACGTGTCCCAAGTGGATCCCAAACCATCACATCATCTTCTCTGTTAATCGTCAAATCTCTTTAATGTTAGAACTGATACATTTTTATGTACAATATGTAAATGTCGTATATTTTTAATTTTGTTTTTCTAGGTAGAGGACAAGACAAGCTGTGCTTATCTTTGTTTAAAGTAATTTAAAATTTAATTTGGCTGAGAACTGGAGTCGGCTGAGAGAAGGCCATATGCGTATTTAGTATCATTTAAATTTGTTTTAAAAAGAAGATAGGAAGAAAAAAAAAGTGTTAAGAAAAGAGCTTAAGATATAATATAATTGCAATTAAAAAATTATCTGAATGCATTTAACAGAAGGGTGACTAATGACTCCAGACGGTCCATATAGTTCAATCCATCAACTAACTTCTGTGACTCAACAGACAACAAATAAGCTGGCTATCGAAACAAAAACTACAAAGGAAGAGGGCCCATCCAACTCTCATGGTAAGCCTACGATCTTAAAATCACTGTTAACTTATGCATAACTTAACATCATAGATGTTAAATAAATCAATTAAATAACCAACGAATGACAGAAACTACAACTACGGACCGGCTGAATATCCCCTCGGGCTCGGGTTTGAGAGATCCTGACTGTGGAGAGCGGATCTGGTTGGTGTTGAACGACTCTGAACTAGCATTCAAGACAGCACTATGGTTCTGGAGCGCTATTTACGCACGCAGTTCCGTGTGAGTACTCCCCGAATAACCTCTCAATAACTCAATTATTATTAGGGGGTTATTGAGATGTTATTGGGGTAATAACCTCTCAATAACCCTCCAATAACTTACCAATGCATCTACCAATAGCTTCCACGTTTTTGCACATGTTTTGGAGGTTATTGTGAGGTTATTAGAGGTCCCATAATACCCTCAAAATAACTGGAATGTGTGAGTACTCCATAAATAAATATTTTTGATGGTTCAGGATGACAATAAGAGGTGAGAAACTGGACAAAATATTGCATCGGGATTCCGCACGTAGAGCTACGTGCGGAGTCCTGATCTTAGCCTCACATTAATCAATTTAAAAAAAAAATTTACAATGAGACTCACTCTCATACATCCTTTGATTGATGTGTGGCTTAGATGAGATTCTGCATGTAACTCTATGTGCAGAATCTTAATATAATATTTTACCGAGAAACTGTCCCGCCATGATGGCCGATTCATCCCTAGAGATACTTGACTTGGCGATGCGTTGGACAGCCGGTTTCGGTCTAAGCACCAACGTTATTAACGGTGCTCACTTTTTTAATGTTGAAGAGGGCCAACCTTGGACGGTGCACACAAAAAGCCATATAACTTTGCCAAATTATTTCTTCCACTTTGACTTGACTAATTTTTCTCAAATGCTTGATTTTTTATTCTGGTTAAAAGAAGTTGAACATTATCTCGTCATTTAGAAGTTTTGGTTCATAATGAAATGATAAGGACATTTTTATAAAATGTGGAAAATTATTATTATTTTTCTTTTTTGTTTTTTTCTTTTTGTGCTGTGATGAGGATTTATCTGCATTTGTCTTAAAGGTTGATGTTTATCATATAAAATACATAAATATATCTGAAAGTTAAGAAATAATACCGTCCAAATCTTTTGATAGTGGATCACCACAACTATACAACTATTATAAGGACGATGCAACAAGTCTCCATGAGAGAAAGTCCGCAATGGTGGAAGTCATTAAAAAAGGAAAAGCGGATGCATGATGGATCTCCACAGCTATCACAAACCTCAAGACTGCATAAAAATGTCATAACAAGAAAAAATTAGCAAATTATTTTGAATATCAAAAATAAAAGTTGTTGATGGCCCACGTGATTAACAATAAGATGAATCAATAAACATGGTTTCTTGATTTTGATTGCAGAAATTGCATGTATGGCATAAAAGAAACTACATTGACTTTCATGGTCTCCTCAATAGATGGGAGAGTGACATCTCTTTCCAACAAAATTCTAGCAGCTGAAAACCTTGAGAGGTTGAAGGTGGAGATGTTAAGCTTCATGGGTCTCCCCAATCGGGGAAAAAATTGTGTGCATACGCAGGAATGCGTGCGTAAAAGGGTATAAGGAGGTTACAAGGGGTTATATCCAGGTTACAACTCTCATGTATCTACTTATAACTCCCTTGTAACTCCCCTGTAACCTACTAATAAGTTTGCGCTTCTGTTTTCATGCATTGGTAAGTTACAGGGGGTTACAAGGAGTTATAAGTAGATTACAGGGTGTATAGAGAGGTTACAAAAGGGTTATAAGTAGGTTACAGGGGGGTTGTAACCTGGATATAACCCCCGTGTAACCCCCGTATACCCTATGTTTACGTACGCAGCTCTGGTACGTCTTATGCATGCAAATTTTTTCCCCCCAATAGTGCACCAATAGAGGAGAGAACTATTTATGATTGAAATACTGTAACTTCAGCCCAGGAAGTTTAAATCGAATTGGAACGGGGGCGCGGGGGGGGGGGGGGGGGGGTTGTGCATAATCTTCTTCTTTGGCTAGTTGAATCATTACAAGTCAACCATCAAAAAATCAAAGTTTCCAATTCCCAACAAGTTTGAAATCCTCAATGATTTTCCTAATGGCTTCCATTTGCTTGGGTGACCCATTTGAAACTTACCAATCAAAGTAAAATTTACATTTTTTAGTGAGTTCAGTAACTTCAGCATCTGCAAAAATAAGGGTATGCTTGCCACCTTTTTTACAACTTTTCTTAATTAAATAGAACTCCCCTTTGCTCTCAAATGCATCATGGTAGGATTGTGGGAAAACCAGTTATCCCCAAGCATGGGATCTCTTTTATCAGAATCAGTCACTGCAACATAAGTGGACTTGCCAATAAAGCTAGGATCAACTTCAAATAAATTAGCAGCCATAGTGTGCCCTTGAACCAAAATCCAACGAAGAGTAAAACTAGAACTTTAGCAGAAAAGGGCAGCTTCATGAGCACAAGTTAGACCAGGAAAAACCCTAGCAGAAATACACCAACGACAAAAACCACAAAAAACTAATGTAACAATAACTCACAAATTCAAAAAAAGAGATCCCGTGAAGACTCGAAACTCACCAAATGTCTAAATAAGAAAGATCAAAGAGACAAGAACCTCAACAAGAGCACCTCAACAAGAGCAGTGGAAGTAACACCAAGGACCAAGATGCCCCTTAAAGTCACCAATAATCAAGGAACCACCATTGAGTTTGAAACCCTAGCAGAGTAGGCTCGACCGCCACCATGGTATATATATATATATATATATATATATATATATATATATATATATATATATATATATATATATATATATATATATATATATATATATATATATATATAAGGTAAAGACAAATTGTCCCTATGTATCGAAACTTTTAACATAGACAATGGAGATCACTAATAGTATAACTAATAGAGAGTAAGCCAATCCTAGCTAACCAGTTGACAAAAAGATTTCTCTCCCTAGCGATGAAGCTCCAGAGGGTGTTTATAATGGATAATAGATGTTTAATTTGATAAGTCCAATGAAGAATGTATCAAGGTGTCTCAATAGATTTGTTGAAGATTTGAACCAAAACTTTATAATAAATTTCCAAATGTATATTAAACAGCTTCATCTAGGACAGTATAAATGAGTAAAAATGAGTAAAAATGAGTAAAAGAGCAGCTTGGACTTCAGCCTTTAGTGCATTCTAAGACAGTATAAATGAGTAAAAGTATAATAGAAATTTGCCAAAATAGTCTCAAAATATCCCTCTCATGCCTGTTCTTTAAGATTTGAAGCATCCATCTGTATTAATTTTAATCCTAGGTGCCTCATGCCCCCTCCAGAAGACTTTATGAATTATAAGTTTAGCTGTGTGGTTATTTTCCTCCATAGGATTGAATACTGGAGCTTTACTGATGATGTTATACTTCCATAATTTAATGATTTTTTGAACGTAAGCTATATTATTGTATGCATCACTTTTCTATCCGCAATCTTCCCTTCATATTTACACTTGCTTTTATTCATCCAGATGAGCTAGCATGTAATTAGTGTAATTAGTTTAGCCCCACAACTTCTCCAATAAGCCAAACACTCCCGTAGTGAAGACCATTCACCCTTCAGAATAACTAATTGCAAAATGTTAATGACAGTTTGCCAAACTTTTTTAGTGACTAGACAGCAGAGCATGATGTGATTTAAGGATTCTTCATCTGCATTACAGAAAAGATAGCAATAGGGTTTTTTTTATCCTTTCAACTTTAGTATATCAAGAGTGAGTGTAATTTTATGAATCATCTCCAATTAAAGTAAGACATGGAGGGGCTTACCATTTTATTCCATACAACTTTTCCCAATATACCTATGGCTCTCTATGTAATTTTTTATAGATGAATTTGGAGAGAGATTTGTTCCTTGGATTTTTCATGATGATTTAGTTCTTTCTCTTCTTACAAATGGGGATGGTTTTAATCAAATTTTAAGTGTCCTGGTTTACTAACTCTTTAAGTGTGTTCAAATCCCAACAGTTATCCCTCCAACCACTTTTGATAGACCTGGATTGATTTTTCTGAACTTGATTAGCATTGACTAGTCTCCCCTTATAATATCATTTATCCAACCAAAAATCAAAATTTCCCTCAAAAACATCCCAAATATGATAGTCCTCAGCTAGTTCTCCCACCTTCAGCAATTGTGTCCTGATTCGGAATCACCCGATTTCTTCTTCACCACAAAAGGATGTAAATTTTTGCAGTATTTCTTGAAAAGGAATTGTGACCGGAGGGTATCTTGCCTTCTAAATTTAATCCAAAGTTTACAGAAGAAGATTTTGTTTAAATTGTTGAATCTTTTGAATCCCAGATCCCCGACTTCATAGGAAGAGCACAGCCGGTTCTAGCTCTTCCAATGTATTTGCTTATGTTTTCCAGACCACAAGAATATGTTGAACATTACAATCAGCAATCACTGAGTACTTCTTTTTATTTTATCATTTTAAGGTTGTACATTGGGAAGAAAGATGGGATTCCCTTAATTAAGGTTTTTATACCACCATTAGAAAGGAAGGAGGAGGTTCAACAACTGATTTCAGAAGCAACTTGATTACCACATTATCATATTATGTCTGCCTTCTAATGCCTTTGATGATTTAAATGACCAGGTATTTTAATGGAAGTTTAGCAACCTTGTAGTTTGTAAAGACTTTAATTCATTGTTAGGTTGTTGTGTTTAATTTTTTGCTGAAAAATGATTTGGCATTTCTGATTATTCAGCTTTAAGCCTGAAAATGCTTGGAATTTGTTATGTATCTACCATGTTTTCTTAACAACTTGTTTAGTGACCTTGGTAAATACAATAACATCATCTGCATAAATTAGATGACTTACTAAGGAGGAATTTTTGTGTGCACATGATGTTTATTGTGGTGATTAAAGAGTTTGGATAGCTAATCCATAACCAGTATAGATAGATTGAGAGAGAGGGTTCCTTATATGATACCCCAGTTAGCTTGGAATAAGCCAAGATTGCTCATTGATTAGAATAGGATAGAAATCATTATAAAGATAACTCTTGATTAGCATATAGAAATCCTCCTAAAAGCCTTTAGCCTTTAAGACCTCAATCAATAACTCTTAACTCAATGAGTCATAAGCTTTTATTAGATCAATAAGAGATTTTCTCTGTTACATCTTCTGTTAATATCATTCAGCATCTCTAGATTAGTAAGATGTTATCTGAAATATTTCTTCCTTTAACAAAGGCTGATTGATTGGGTGTAATGAGATGACTAAAGTAAGGTTGAAGTCTTTGGACAATAATCTTATTGATGATCTTTGATAGAACAATAGGGTCTAAAATGATCCCAACACTCTTTTTAATCATCCTCTGGAATTAGTTTGATAGTGGATGTGGCAAAGTATTTGGGGAGATCA
Source organism: Papilionanthe hookeriana x Papilionanthe teres (assembly GCA_022702705.1). NCBI lineage: Eukaryota > Viridiplantae > Streptophyta > Magnoliopsida > Asparagales > Orchidaceae > Papilionanthe > Papilionanthe hookeriana x Papilionanthe teres. Next base: position 23,277,803 of record CM040424.1, on the reverse strand, counting down.
TGTCCCTGGAAAAAGCTATGAACAACATGAATTACCTTCTTCCTGATAATTTACCAGGATTTCTTGTAAAATTCAGCATTGTATCCATCAACACTTGTAGCTTTGTTACTATAAATAGTTGACTTCCAAATCTCCTTCTCCAAAGGAATGTGAGTAATGTGTATAGCTTTAGTCTTTTCAATGAAATCCTCAGAAATTTAGTGATCAATGATGAGAAGTTATCTTCTATCTTGATTCAATAACTTGAAAATATTGGACAACGCTATTAGCAATTAGATTGGGGTCAGTGATCCATCCCCCTTCCTGATATTTTATTCTTAAGATGACATTTTCTCTTCTTCTGAATTTAATACAGACATGGAAAAATTTTTTGTTTCTATCCCCATCAAAGAAATTTGTGTTGGCTAATTATCGTCTTAAAAGCCTTTCTCCCAAATGATGGCTTGAGAAAGAGAAGAATTTGCCTCAAGAAGCTCTTCCTCAGTGGCTAGCCCTTCACACTTAGCTCCTTCCAATAAGATAACCTCCAATTTATCCTTTTTTACCCTATCTGCTAGATTGCCAAAGGATTTCCAATTCCACTTTTTTAAGGCTCGTGTAGTCATTTTGTGAAGTATCCAGAACTTATGCCAATGTAAGCTCCCTAAAACTTTATGCTATGTTTCAGAAAAAAAGGTTGAAAATATTTATGTTCAGACCACACATTGAAGTATCTGTATTTGGGTTTATTTATGAAAGAAGATTTTGCAATAGTTACTAACGATGGCCTATGACCAGAGCAGGTGAGAGGTAGGTTTTTCACAGTGGTGTACAGGTACTTCTCTATCCATTGGGAGTTAAATAGAATCTTATCCAATCTCTCATGAGTTTTACTTCTTTTCTAGGTATTAGTAGGTCCATGGAACCCCCAAGTCAATTAACTTAGTAGATGCAATATTATTATTAAACATCATCAGAGAGTACAGATTAGTTGGCTTGCCCCCCCCCCCACCCCCTCCCACCCCTCATTCCAAATTAAGGCTGACTATACTACTACAGTCACCACCCACACACCAACAATTCTCCATATTGTCACTAATCTGAATCAAGTGTGACCAAAGACCTAGCTTCTCAGTTTGTGTACAACCAGCATAAATAAAGGTGATGAGAGAGTCTAGAGCATCATGCTTTGGTTTTATATGCTGAAATTGTGAGTTATCAATTAACAAGGGGCATATAGCCTCTTTCTCACAAAAGCACCTGATCTTATTGTTAATGTTATTTAGGAATCGGTACCCACTAAATTTTCATGTAATAATTTTCATATTTTTCAGAACCAGTGATTCTATTATAGTAAAATAGCATAGTTTATGAATCCTGGTGTGGTTTAAAAGTCTCTTTAGGATTTAGAATTCCCCTAATGTTCCAACACAAAATATTAATCATGGGGGGGGGTAGAGAGAGAGAGAGAGAGAGAGAGAGAGAGAGAGAGATTTGCCTTCCCTGGTGACCCTCCCCAAGAGATCATGAATAAAATCATCAGGATCCAATTGGTTATCAATTTTGTGATTTTTCAGCTCCATTCTTCCTTTTTCTTTTTCCTCTCCTCTTCTGAGTTTCCTAGTATTCTTCCATGTTTTCTCTGATTTGTGCAATGACTATTTATTTAGTGGTAGGAGCCACAGATTCAATAGGAGCAGTGTATCGTATTGGTACTGGGGTCTCCTCTGTTTACCATAACAATCAACTGTGTTTCATCTGAAGTAGCTGCTCCTCTACATTCCATAGATGCGTTTTCCAGTTCCTAGTCCTCATTTTTATTCTATGTTTCATCAATATGATTTACGACCTCTATAGGGATGTCATCCAATTTTTATTCAACTAATATTGGGATAATGTTGTCATAATTCTCCCCTTGAGAATCATCTATATGTGTATGGGAGTTGTCTACGTGTATTTAAGGGTGTTTCTTCATTTTAGGGTGCAGCTTAAATCATTTCTCTTATGTATGACCAAACACTGTGTAATTGCCACTGTAAAAGGGCTTTTTTCCATCATGATAGGTTGCCAATAACGATTATGAGTTGTACCAATCCTAATTTCATCAACTTCAGGAAGTGTAATTTCTCTTTCTACCAGGATTCTAGTTGCTGAAGGCCTTGTGAGATTGAAAGTGGAGACATCTAGCTTCATAGGTCTTCCGAAAGTTGCTCCAAATGTGAATAAGATTTGGTGGTTAAATAGATGTATCATTAAGCCGGGGAACTTGATCCAGATTGGAACAATAGGAGATTCTTAGCTAGGGTCAAAGTGACGTGACCATTTTAGGAGCTTCATGTATTTACCATCTATTTTGATGTACTTCTTAGAGAAAATCTTTGCATAGTTCTCCTCTTTGATAAGATGGATCATGACCTGTCTGCCATCAAATAAACCCACCTTCCTGTCACCTACTAGCTTAATGTCATCAAAGCATTTCCTAATAAGCTCCATTTTAGGGTGTCCAAGCTGGAATTTGCCCACTAAAGTGAATTTACAAGGTTCAACTAAGGATGCAACCTCAGCCTTAGAAATGTAAATAGCAAGTTTGCCCGCCTTTCTGCTATCTTTCATAACAAAATTACATGAATCTTTAGCATCCAACTCATCTATTAAATTTGAGGAAATACTAGTTTATCTATATTCAATAGCCGGTCATTTTGTGTCATCACATCAATAAAGGAAAACTTTTAAAATGCAGTTGGTTCAATTATATGAGTATTTATAGTGGTATTTAAAGCTTCAGCACCCGAAGGAAGTAGGAAGCCATAAAAACCAATGAAAACAGTAAGCACACCACTGAAAAAAATTCAAAAAAAGCACAACTCAAGAGAGACCAAAACTTCCAAACAAGTTTGAAACCACAGCAATAAACCAACGTGAACTTAGGGTGACGGCAATAACAAGTGAAGACAGTCACCAACACCATTTTCGTGAACTAAGAAAACCTAGAATAAGCGCCGCCAGCCCAGCCACCATTACATTTCTATATATGTGTGTGTGTATGTGAAAGAAATTATAAATAGAGAAAAAATTCATTTAATATGGGCTATATCTCAAAATATCAAACAATAGGTATTCCTTCGCTTCTAAGAGCTTCTAAGAGCGATAACAGCATTTCACTTCACTATGGCTTTCTAACAATATTTTATTTAAAGAATTTTGAAAAAAATGAATTATCATAAATTTATATGTTAAATTTTTAATTTATTAAATTTAATTATAAATGATCTAAATTAAATTTTAAATTTTAATTAATTTATTTAATGCAATATTAAAAATTAAATAAAAATAAAAAAAATACTTAATTAAATGAAATAAGAAATAAATTTTCTCAGATACTATTTAAATTTGTCAAAATATTAAAAGTAATTTAATTTTGATAAAATTTCAATACCGAAAGTAATAAGTGCAGAACATCAAATTTTTTAAATTAAATTCAAACTTTTTTGAAGATGTAGTTGACAGTACAAGAATTTAAAAAATATGAGAAAGTCTTTTTCTTCGACGAGAACTTCTGATCTGGGAGCATATTTTGATGATGCTCCGAGTGGTTGCTTTTCATCGTGATGAAGATAATAGATTTTCTCATAATTTTTTAAGTATTGTATTGTAAACTAGTTTTTCAATATAATTTAAATTTAATTTTAAAAATTTATTGTTCGAAACTTGTTACTTTCAGTATTGAAGTTTAGTTGAAATTATTTTTTTTTAATATTTTGATTAATTTAAATACTAACCTGGAAAATTAATTCGTTATTTTTCTTCAACTAGTTATTTTATATATATATTTTTATTTTTACTAATTCATTAAAGAAATTATTTAAATCAATATTATTATTTTCTATCATTTTATAATTATATTTTATAAATTCAAAATTTAACATATAAATTTCTGATAATTCATTTTTTCAAAAATTCTTATTTAAATAAAATACTAACATTTTAATATTAAATTCCTTTTAATTTTATGATTATAAAATATTATTATAATCTTCTATTATTTTTTTTTAATATTTATTATTTATAAGTGAAACGCAAACATTATTTGCGTTTAACACTAATCACAAACAGTAATTGCGATTTTCCTCCTTGCGCTTAATTGCTGCCCACCCTGCTCCGAATCCTAATTTCATATAATCTTACGCCTCTTTTAAAAATTTATCGGCCACAATTTCAAGCTATAAATATCATTTTAAAAATTAAATTAACATGAATATCTAATTTCGCCTCGAAGATAACTGTCGAATTTGTCCTTTGATTTGATCTATGCTAAATAACAATTTAACCATAGTTTTTCTTCTATCAAATTTATTAATAAATAATTTTTTTTTTAAATTTCATTTCAAGTTGATTATCAGATATCAGCATAGTCGTATAAATGAATTAGTAATTGCGTTTAAATTTTGCTTTTTTCTCAAATTTATAAATAAATCAAGATCAGTAGCAACTGCACCACCTACCCCACATCCAAAATTTTCATGTGTGAAATCTGAAGAGCGCCCAACTCAGAATAAGTTAGAATAGGCTGTACAAGTTCAAAAGGTTGACCTGTTCCACGCGGCCTATCAACTGATCAAACATAGAGCCAAATAGCAGAAATAAAGTCAACTAACCACCTCTGAAATCTATAAAAATTCTAAACAGATCTCTACAATGAGCATAGCAGCCATGGCCATCTCATATTCTTTTCCCCTTCTTTTCCTTCTCTTGCCGTTTATCTATCGTAGCACAGAGGCTCGACATGAACCCTATGATTGCTCGATCTCAGAGCTCATCTCAGAGGATCTATACAAAAGCATCTTCTTGCATAAGGATGACAACGCCTGTCCTGCAAAGGACTTCTACCCTTACGATGCTTTCATTGCAGCAACAAAATGTTTCCCCAAATTCGCCAATACGGGATGCTTAGATACTCGCAAGCGAGAGCTCGCAGCTTTCCTTGCTCAGATATCTCACGAGACCACAGGTTTATACTACTTTTTAATCTTACATCAAATTTTTTATCATCAAATTTCTTTACATAATGGCAAAATTATTTCAAATATGGTCTTTTAAAATTAAATCACCGCATTGTCATATATTATCGATGCATCCATAAAAATTTGAATCTTTGGAATTGTGCCATAAAAACTTTGCCCGAATTTTACTTGGAGTTTGGACGAAGTGGAAACTTTATTAGGTGACCGTAGTAGAATCAGAGAGAGGAGATCCAGAGACCAGTTAAACTAATCCTTACTTTTTCCTTCTATTTATTTATAGGAAAAAAATTGTTGCCTTCAAAAGATAAGGAAACAATTTTAAGTATTATTCAGTGCTTTTGTTTCTTATAACTGCCGACACTTCCCCATGTAGACTTAGACTTGCTATACGACGAGCCAGATCAACAAAAGTTATGGTTTTAGACAACTTGAAATTACCAAAAGATTTTCACCCCCTTTACCTATCTTTATTCCAACCAAAGCTAATCCGAAATCATTTAGGCTTTCGTTTTACAGCGCTACTTCGTTTATAGAAACTCTCTTAAAAACAAATTTAAGGAAAGTTATGATATCAAATTACAGTTTCTAACATTATTAATCCGTTGGAATTAAACTTCAATAGAATATTATAAGATAATTAAATTTTATATTAGATTAATAAAAATAATTAATTAGTTCAATTTTACTAATAATGAATTAGCAATTGTTGTACATTTATAAATAGTCTTTATTTGGAGAAAGTAAAACGAACACCATTTAAAGATGTAATAAAAAAGAAAAATTAGTTTCAAGGATACTAGCAACTAAAAATATTAGAAGTAATTGAATTAGAAAAGTGAAATTGGTTGAGGGGAAACTAACATAATGTAGGAACTATCATTTAAAGATGTACTGACAAAAAGCAGAAACTATCATTTCAAGTATCATAACACTTTATCAAGAGAAGATATGATTGTTACTAAAAACTAGCCAAATAGCTAATGAAGTAAAAATTGGAAGCAAGACATCAAGGTAGATTAAGATCCTCAATGACATGAATGAGAGAGAGTGTAATTGACAGGGCTTTGTTGAATCATCCCATGGTGAATGAGCTCATATGAATCTATGTTTTTAGTAGCCAATGTTATGGAGAGATCTAGGAGTAATTTATCAAAAAATAATGCTGGCCAAAAAAGTAGCAATTTATAGAAGAGGGTGGATGAGATTTGGGAGGATGAATTGGTATTTTTCTATTTATAAAACTAAAAATGTTATAAAGCATATATTTTCTTTATATAAAACATAAAGAAAATTTTAGTATAAAAAAAAATTAGATTATAGTATAAAAAAATAATAAAAAAAATAAAAAAGCCAATATGAAATTTTATGAATTTGATATTTAGTCTCATAGTTAATATTTCATAGTATATATTGTTTTTCAATTTGAGACTTGAAAACGTCTAAGAAGTTACTTCAGGATTGTTTAACTTCTTTAAGAAAAAAACCGAGATAAGTTAAGATAAGATAAATTATTTTTTTCTTATCATTTAAATAAATTTCTTTGCGAAAGATAAGTGAAGATAAGGCTACAGATTCATTTTGTATTAACTAAAATTTAATTTTGGAAGAAATAGTAACAAGGCAAGACGTTCCGTGATCTAAATGAATAAACGATAAATTGATAATAAAATTGAAAAAAAAAATGATAATTATGAAATTGGTGGTCCTTATGTAAATGCCCTGTATTTTGAATTTCGTTTTTCCTGCTGCACTTATATTTGTTTAATGTAATTTAAAATTGAATTTGACTGGGAAGTGGAGTAGGTATGGAAAAGGTCAAATGTGTATTTAATATCATTTAAATATGTTTTAAAAAGAAAATAGGAGGAAATAAAAAATTATCTGGATTGTCTTTAACAGGAGGATGGGCAACGGCTCCAGACGGACCATATGCTTGGGGACTCTGTTTTAAAGAAGAACTTCATCCATCGTCTAACTACTGCGACTCGACGAACACCCAATGGCCTTGCTATCAAAACAAAAGCTACAAAGGAAGAGGACCCATCCAACTCTCATGGTAAGTCTACACTCTTAAAGTTCTATTTAGGGCATCTACAGCTTATTAATAAGCTAGGCGCGATCAGTCAGAAAGCTGCTGGCTCACTTAGATGGGTACGTTTTCAGCATTTTAAAAACGCATAAGCTGTTAAAGTGCAGTTTGCCCAAACAGCCCTCGTGTGCTTTTAAAACACCTCCGCACTAAATAAGATTCCTCAAACAGGCCCTAAAAATTCACTTTTAACAAATGCATGAACTTGAAATCATAGATATTATGAACGATCAGATTAATCAAGTAAATTGACAAACGAATGGCAGGAACTACAACTACGGACCGGCTGGGTTGGCTCTTGGGTTCGACGGTTTGAGAGAACCCGAGTTGGTGGCAAACCGATCTGATTTAGCATTCAAGACTGCGCTGTGGTTCTGGATGACAACGAGAGGTGAGAAACCGTCGTGCCATGATGTAATGGTGGGGCGCTTCATCCCAAGTGAGACAGACTTGGCAATGAATAGGACAGCCGGGTTCGGTCTGGTTACCAACATTATTAATGGTGGACTCGAGTGCGGAATCGTTGACGACCGAAGGGTTAACGACCGAATTGGTTATTATAAGAGATATGCTGGGATATTTAACGTCGATGTGGGGCCAAATTTGGACTGTGCAAACCAAAAACCATACTAATTTGCTTAATCATTTTCTCCGTTTTTTATTCTTGTTAAAAGAAAAAGTTAAACATTAACTCAACATTTAGAAGTAATGATTTATAATGAATTGTAATAAGGGCATTTTTATGAAATGTGACAAATTTATTTCGCGTTTATTTTTTAATTTTTCTTGTAACGAGGAGTTATTTGGAATCATACTAAAGGTTGATGATGGTTACTGTATATATTGCATAAATATATTAGAAGTTTAAGAAATAATGCGGGCCATGTCTTGTGATAGTGGATACCCACGACTACATAACTATCACAGAGAAAAATGCAACAAGTCTTCGTGAGAGAAAGGTAAGAATCGTAGAAAGCAAAGAAGAAAAAGAGGATGCACATGTCATTTAATAAGGCCATAGTGGATCACTACATGCCCAAGCAAGAATAAAGTAGCAATTCAAGAGAAAGAGCAACATAATCAATCGATAAAACACGTGCCTTCTCCTAGCAAAGACAACACAAGGAGAACTGACCCAGCAACAGATTATTCTTCGTTGTCGACAATTTCAAAGAAATTCCATCTCTTTTTCCATAAATCTGTACATTCTCTTCACTTCTAGATATAAAGAACTCCTACGATTCTCCCTCCTTCCTCTTGCGTTAAAACCCTCCTCGCATTCGCTTGTCTGATTACGCTATCTCCAATGATAAAGACCAAATGAAGGCGAATTGCCAACATGCCATTTCCACTCACAAATACTTCTTAAATGTAGCTCTCCTTTGCCCATGATACTGGCTCGTCGAATGACCTTCCTTATGAGGAAGAAGCCAGCAAGCTTGACAAGCTGCACTGTGAGGTATTTAGCCACCCGCAATGTTATTGAGTTTTCAGATGCTCGGATGAGTCGATTGATGTATTCGGGGGTGGGAGAAGCATAGGCAGTGTGCTCATCGGCGGTGAATTATCTGGCCCGACTTTGGTTTAGGTCGATCGATTCTACTACCTGGGAGGTTGTTGTGGTTTGAGGTGCATGCTTACTATCATTTGTAGCCATTGAGGGCTTATCTCACCATTAACTACAAGGATCACTTCCTATCCGCTCACCATTTGCCACAATCCAATATATAGTCGTTCTAGCCTCAATTGAGCCTTAAACTATTTGCAAGAGCTTCTTAGTCTTACTACAATAAATTGGAGGCTTCGACAAGCAGTCAAATGGTTTCCTTCTCCAGCCGACTGCTACTTCGACCACCTCCGGACAATCACCTGCTTCTGACCAGTCACCTGAATTAGAGAATATATGATTATAAGGTTACGTTGAAACCATAACTATTTTGAAATAATATGGCAGATACAATAATATAAGAAAAATTGGGACTACAATAGCAATAATTGGATCGCAACAGTCGTAGTTGGTGATTATAACAGTTGTAGTTTGCAACAGAAGTCATAGTTGCTGTCTGTAAAAGCTATATATGGTTATAAGATTGGAAACTATAACTGTCTTAGTTGGGCTACCAAAGTTGTCGCTGAACTAAAATAGTCATAGTTTGCTGCAAAAATTATTACTGGTGGTCGACAATGGATGGGAGTTGATGGCACCTTCTCATGGTCGACACCAATCTCTAGTGCTTTGATAGCGACCTCTGGTGGTTGAAGTTGATCTTTGGTGATCAATGGGGAATTTCGATGGTCGGTCGTATCCTCAGGTGACTGGTGACAACTGCTAGAGCTTCGAGAGAAGCTTTAGTAGTTAGCTTACTCTCATCTTCTACCTCCCTTTAGAGCGAAGAATCTATTTAAAATTTAGAGTGGTATTTTGCTAAATTTAGTTTAATCTCAAAACACCCCATCAGTTGGTCCACATTTATTTCCTTAATCATGAATTTCTTTTTCAATATTTAAGTGCATTAATTACCTAAAAAATTAAACGATCATTGGACGCTAAATTTGATTATAAACATGCCAATTTTAAGAAAATAATTAAAAACTTTAGTTTGACATCCCTTGATGAGTTATACCAATTAGGGTGGTGAAGATTTTTAAGAATTACATATTTTCAGGACCACTCCATCTTATCTTATTAGGCTTACTTATTATTTCATATTTTGAATACTTTAAATTTTATTTTATTTCATTTTTTTTCCTCCTTAATAATACATGTCATCAATCTGAATGATAATTTTATATTGGCTCTAAAGGCTTTCTAAAAATTAGTTAGCCTTAGGAATATCCTATAAATGGTTACTTATAGATTCATTTAATAAAAAAATAATTTTCTTTTTATGTATGTGCTGGATAGAAAGTTATACCGGTTATTATGCTATTCGGAGAAGCTTGACGACTAATTTCCCAAGATTTTGGTGACTCCGCAATTACCTTATTTAACTCTTGCTCATCAATCCTCTCATCCTTCCCTCCTCATAAGGCTTAGCTAACTCTTAATTTTGCCTCTCTCGAAACCAAGCCACCTCCATTCCCTTTAAAATCTCTCTCTCACAACCCCTATAATTCATAAGGCTTTAACTCTCCCATTAATTCTAATATATCATAATCAAAGCTCCAATAACAAGATACAATTTTCTATTCTAATAAATGTGTAGATTCACAACTTATTAGCCACTAATCAAAACCATTAAAAATACCACCATTATCTTTTCAACTTCCCAAAACTTTTAGTTTGAGTTCATCACCACATTCCTTCAAAAAGATTGTACTTTTAAACCTCAAAATTTCGGTATCAAATCTATCTGAACCCTAAAACCTCATTAGCCCATGAAACTTCCATCATTGACACCAATTAAATTTATGCCTTTATTCGATGACCTCATAGAACCAACATCAATGCTGTGACATTTCGAACAAATTAATACATGTCTTTTTCTTTTAATAATTCTATTCATCCCTTACTTAAAGCTTTTATTGTTAATTATAAAGTTAAAAGATTTTTAACAAACAATAATTCTCATTTAATGCTATTATAATTGAAAATAGAAATGATTATTGACAGTCAGTAATTATTTTAATGCATTATTTAAATTTATTACACTTAGTTGAGCCAGGATCTAATTTAATACCTAAAATCTTATTAATAGTTCTTAGCATCATCGTTTGAAGCAAATTAATTTTCTAGTCTGTAGATTCAAATTAATCATATTAGTTGTATCTTCAAATTCCAAGCTAAGATTTTTTATTGAGTCTAAGTTCAAAGTTTATTTGCTGAATCATGATGCCCATAATTATTTTAATTTAAATTTAAATCAATTTTATTAATGCAAAAAAAAAATTAGGGTTTTCTCCTAAAAAATAGTCAACAATCCCAAATCACATCTGATAGGTCCTTTAACTTTTGTTTTTTGAATTTATTAAATTGATTTTAAGTTGAATCAAATAATAGTGCTTCGTATCTTCGTTTAAAGCAAATTAATTTTGAACTTAGTGTGAATTAAAATTCCTAGCTTCGATGAATAAATTAAATTTAATATATATGATAAGACCATAATACCCCCTCTTAAACATTTTGCCCTTTTTGAACTTATATTTATATCTATAGAACTTTTTTTTTTACTCGCCCTTTTGAATAGCTTTACAATATGAATAAAAGAAGTAATTTATATTTTCTGCGCATTTTTAATTTGATTAATGTTAAATAATATAGTATTTAAATGTGCAACATCTGCTATTAAATAAAATTGTACATCTCAAAATATTAGAAAAAAACTCTGTAATATATTTCATAAAATGATTAAAATATTGATTACAAAATAATTAAACAACAATTTCAAATTATATTCTTTCTTTTTTTTTGCTTTTTTAGTAACATATATTTAACACTTTCATATTAAACTATAAAAAAAATATAAATCTATCAATATCAATCCCTAATGCTAGAGCGTCTCCTGGATGTGACCCGTTGTATGACCTGAATACAGGCCAAAGTGTACAAGGGCCGCTTCACCAGTACACGGGTGTAATGTCAAATAAGAAAGGGTTCTCACATTATGGACGAAAGCGGGTAAAGAATTGAGTCCATGATACTAATAATAGAATAAAAACTTGGAATATAGGTACTCCTCTCGATGGTAAATTAATGTAATTAGTTGATATTGTGATTCATAAAAAGATAAATATCTTATGTATTCAAGAAACTAAATGGGTTGGAGAAAAGGCTACGGAGATTGATAACATAGGTTTTAAACTTTAGTATTTTGGTAAGAGTCACACTAGAAATGGGATCCGTGCGATTATAGATAAGAGTTTGAAAGATAATGTTGTAAAATTAATAAATTTAGAGATAAAATTATAACACTTAAGATTATTATTGATACTAAGATTTTTAATATTAGAAGTGCTTATGCTCCTCAAATAGGTTTAGATATAGAATCTAAAGATAAACTCTGGAATGACTTAAAAGACTTGATACATTGTCGGCTAATTTTTCCTTATTTATTTTGAAAATAAAATTTTAAAATTTAAATTTAATGTAATATGTAAAGTATTTTATTTTGATTTTGAAAATGGTGATATATTATTTTATTTTGAAAATAACTAGACCAGATAGATCTCATATCAAATAGTTTAAATAGTTGAGCACGATACCATAAGTGACACATCATCTTGAAAGATGAGCGTACCACTTGTTAGTAGGCTTAACTATCTAAACTTAAAAGTTTATGACTCTATTTTGGTCTGCGTATTTTATAGCCGACAAATTCCCCTGTCTAATGCAGAGATTAGGCGGGGTTTAGATTAATCCGGGTTCTAATTCCACATGAGGCAAGCCCACATAGTTAATTACATCTTAAGCAACCGAAGTCACCTAAGAAAACTCTCGATAAGGATCATGGGCTTCGTCTTCAAGAATATCAACGTTTGGGTTTCCACGATTGCTTGTAGGAGAATCGAAGGGAATGGTTCAATGTGGAACAGTTATTCTCAGAATCCAAAGGTATGAAAAGTAGGAAATGTCGAAGATACTGAAGGAGTTTCAGTGACATCTCAAACTAACCTATGATTGGGCTTTATATCTTTGAAAGTGAAGTCGTATTTGATGTTTCAATCTTGTAAATTATTTAGATATTCGGGGCTTATGTCTGCACATCATATGCAAATAGCCCAAAGAAATAGGAGGATTTATGTCGTGTCAAACGACAACCTCGGAATCCTAAACGGTTTAGGACTTATATCGTACGATATAAAATCGTACTAAGTCCTAAAAGATAATGTGAGGATTTACGTCGTATCAAACGACGACCTCAACCTCCTATAGATGTTATTTAAATCTACGGAAATCCGATCGAAGATCCTTCATTCGTCCTTTGTCGTCTCGTCTCGAGAAAGAGTAAAGATAGGAGAGAAAAGAGAAACTCATGCCTCGAACGGCCTATCCTAAGGGCATATACAAGATAAATGTGTGTAAAGAAAAGAAAAAACAAACATGCCCTAAAGGGCCTATCCTAGGGGCAAGTACAGGTATGCAAGAGAAACAGTAATCAAAATAAACTAACCATGCCCTAGATGGCCTATCCTAGGGGCAAGCATGAAAGAAAAAGTATAAATGCGGGTAAATGTATATACAAAGAGTAAAGGAATGCATGCAATAAAGAAAGTAAATGAACTGTACAATAAATAAATGTGTACCTGGCCAACTCCGTCGATGCCTCAGAAGCAAGCTACAAACAACTATATAATCAGGTTTAGCCATAAACATATAAAATATCAAAGTGGGGGAATAAGAATTCTATTTGAGGATAGGCTCAGTCTGTAGACTTCTTTTTATCTCAATCCCACAGGCAACCCGAAGTACTGAAGTCTGTATCAATCTCAAATAAAGTCACCAACAAATCACCTTAGAGTAGGCTAGCCTAATCCCTACCACTTAATTAGTGAGTGAACCGGTTTTGTAGTATCCGAATTCCTTGAGAGTGAAGTATCGCATTCTTGTAGTATCCGAACTCTTTATCGGTGTAACATACGGTACGTTGTAGTATACGTTACGTGATGTGTAATGTGTGTTAACTGGTGTATAGTGTGTAGTGTGTATTGGGTAGTGTGTAGTGTATGTGATTTGATAAGTGGTGTGTGTGTGTGTGTGATACTTAATATGTGATGTGTATGTGTAATAACTAGTGCATAGTGTGCAGTGTGTGATGTTTAATATGTAGGGTGTGCATGATAAGTTTGACAATTATATGTGTTGTGTACGATGCGATGTATTTGATGTGTTGTATGTGTTTGATTTGATGTACTAAATACGTTATGTATGATGTGCTATGTGTGTGATATGATTATGTGTTGTACTATGTGTATGATACTTGGTTTGAGGTGTTGACGTAGTATCTGTTGTCGTGCAGGTGCAGTGTTGTATTGTCGTGCAAGTGCGGTGTAGTATCTGTTGTGCAAGCGAGGTGTTTATTGTTGTACGGGTGCAGTATCTGTCGTTGTAATATACGTTATTGTGTCAGTGTAATATCCGACATCGTAGTATCTGTTGACGGTTCACGGATTCTTAAAAGTAGGGATTAGAACTATCCAACTCAAGGTGAAATGAGCATCTAATATTGAGTATTGATTTTTATTATTTATCTCGGCTATAAAAGCACGATTATTCGAGTGTGCATCATTGCCTGTACCCCACATTTCCAACTTATGCTCCCACTTTGATATTTTATATGTATTTTCAACAATTTGAGAAATTTCTATCCAAATCAGGACATTGTTACAACTTGCATCATATGAGGAACTATTCATCCCTCGTACAGTTGCATTTCCAATCTCTAATGCATAGAACCAATCCAGATCAATTGAAACTTGCTTAGATATTCGATTCCACAAAATTCAATTTTAGCAAATTAGAGTAATAAACACAAAGCTGCTATGATTCAGCTTTAGGAAACCATCACACATATTACTCACATTACTTGCCTTAAAACATATGTTTATATATTTAAGTAAAGGGGTAAATAATAATATAATCACACAGCATTTTTAAAATAAATCACAGGTGAACTTGTTACAGCTTCCAAAAGATGCAATTACAGAACAAGGAATAGGCTAGCTGCAAACATTTCCTAAATCCAAAGATTAAAGAAAAGACCACCTAGCCACAACTTCTGAATTTAAATTATAAGAACGAATAAAACTAATAACAGTATGCCTCAAAGAATTAAAGAGAGACTAGTAATAGTTTTTTTTTTTTTTTAATTCCAAATTATAGAGCAAGGCAAAATTGACAGCTGCTTCCCAAATCAACTCAACATTAAGACTTCCAAAACTTCCAATTCATAACCTTATACAATGCTGCAATCAAACCATTATCCATGAAAGAGAAAATAAACAAAGAGAAGATAAAAAAAACATATACATACACAAATTATCCGAGAAGTATAAATTTATAGAAGTATAGTGGAGGTCAAAGATCTCAAAGCAATTTCAGAAAATTTTTCAAGAAAGCATCCAATGAAAGTATAATCCTCATAACTGAACTGAGACTTCTCTAACTTAACCTCAAATAAGTTATTCTAATATCAATTCTCAAACTCCCAGAATTTTGTTTCAAAACAAGTTAAGGCAAGGGATGTCTCAAAATTTTTTTTCAATACATAGCTACAGCAATTGAAAATGACAAATAAATCTTTCCAGATTTTTCAAAATGACCACCAAACAACTCAGATTTTGCAAATTGGTTTCCCAAAGCAAATAATTGGAACCATCCAAGATATTAGCCACATAAATATATGAGAAATTGAGTGGCATATATGTAAGTCTTAAAGTTTAGGTGTTGGAAATGTAAATATATAAGAACCGAATAATATGTATGCAAACTTCCTAAAAAAAAAACATTACCAGTATTGCCCAATTCAAAAAAAAAAAAAATCTGAAAGCTTTCTTTTCAAATAATTTTGTAATGCAATCATACATAGCACACGAACCAAAATTCCTTCATGCATTGGTCTGATTTTCTTTTAGAATGAAAATGAAGAAGCCCAGGATTTTCAAAGTTTAGTTTCAACAAACCGGATCAAAGAAAACATCCCAAAGTTATAAAGTTCGAGCAATTCAATTTAAGCAAGCCAAAATAAAGAGAATCCAGAGTCTTACAGCCTAAACAAATCAGGCTCGGTAAAATGCAGCAAAGGAAACAAAGCCCCGCAGTTTTGACATCCAACTTTTAATTCCATCAGCTTGAAACAAAGAATAACAACTAAGTTTCCTGAGTTTGTCCTCAATAGAATAAAATAAAGGTAATTCCCAAAATTTCTGAGGAAACCCCAGTGGGTTTAAATAAAGAAAATCACAAATTTCCATATCCCAACTTCAGGAAACATCATGATAACGAATTTCACATTTCCAAAATCCTGCTTCAGCAAATTTAGGCAAAGAGAAGTTCACGGGGTTCAAAGTCCAGCTTCGACAAACCAGGGTAAAGAAAATGTCTCGAAATTGTGGTATTCAAATGATTCAATTTAAGCAGACCAAAATAAACAGAGTGTCCAAAAATCTTAATATCTCGATTCTAATACTCCATTGCTAAAGAGAACAAAATAGAATTCCAAATATGTGTTCAAGCCAACTAGAACCCGAGATCCAAATGCAAAGAAAGATAAACAAAAGAATTCCAACATTTTAAATCTCATGAAAGCCAGCTAAATTCCTCAAAAAAATCACTAAAACTCAATTGCTCATGATGGATTCAAATTAATTGAGGCAAAAGAAACTCATCATTCACTGTTTTCAAAGCAGATAAACTCTCTACATTCCAGAAAAAAAATTGAGAATTATAATTCACGCCAATTAAATCTCAAATATGAAAAGATTTCTTGTAAGATTCAAAGAACAAACAGGAATCTCAATTGCTAGCAGCAGGCATATTCCTTTACCCTTTTTAAATATCTGATATGTCAGGGGATTTGAATGATCAAGAGAAAGGGATCAGCATAAAATAGAACGCAATCCATTTTTTTTTTTTACAGATTTTTCCATCAACTTAAATGCAGCAAAGTCTCACTTATCTCATAAATTTCATAACATAAAAAACCCTCTTAAAGAAAGTTGTAACAATATAAGTTGCCGCATATGGTGGTCCAACTATTTCAAGAACCTAAAACTCCATATAAAGAAATCCATTCTCACAAAGAGCAGGATCGAACATGGAATTGGAGACACTTCTTAAATTCATCAATTCGTACCCGAAGACTCATCCATGGTCATTAATCATTAAAGCAGATCAAAGATATTTGGCCATCTTAAAATATGAGCCAAGAGAAGAAGTTCAATTGTTTCTAGATCAAAATGAACTTTCCATTTGTCGACTAATAACCATGAGAAAAACCTTGTAAGAAATGAGGACATATATTAATGAAGATAAGCTCCATAGGTGGATTAAGACTAATAAAGATAACTGTAGCGAGGCATCAGATATTTCATTCTGTAGTTGAGAAGATAGAAGAGAAGAAGACATTCTTACCTTCAGAAACTGTAAAACGAACTTAGAAGCAGAATTCTGTAAATCGCAAGAAAAAGAGCACCAACTCGAGATTCTTCCTTAACGCAAAAAAAATCCAAGCCCTTAATTCTCCCCGTAATGGGGTATTTATAGCCGGACAAAGGAGCGAGACTTACCGGCGGTGAAAAACAAGGCGGTGAGGAGAACCCCACGGCAGGCAAGAAAACTAGCCAAGAATAGCAAGAAGGGAGGTCACCCGACTCAATTGAGCGGGAGAAACAGTTAAAGAAATTGACCGGAAGTTACAACCAGAAGGCACGCTGTCTGTGATCGGAGAAGGGAGAGGTGACCGGAAAACCGGCTAGGAAGCCTCTCGAAATCGGTCGTCGCCAGTGAGGAGAACGGAGAGGCTCGGTTAGGGCACGGAGAAAAGACTTGAAGGCGTGTGTGAGAGGTGAGGGAGAATGAACAGTGCCCGTGAGTCGTGAGATTAGATTAAGGGTCATAGGGTTAAAGTATAGATTTAATATATATTATTATAAAAAAAAAAATTATTATTATTCTATTTAAATTCGTCGATTTTGCACGCAAATCGAGCCGACTCGAAACCTTATCAAGTTATATGTCTTTCCCGGCTAAAATCGATGTTCCGGACGCAATGGCGCAGTCCGTTTCGTCATCCGGGGCCGTTCGGACAAGTTCGCCGACGGTCGCATCAATTTAAATTAAATTTGCGTCACGTCGCAAAAATGAATTTATTTTGACCCGACCGTAGCCACTTATCGAACAAATTAACGACCGGTCTTCGCCTAAGCGAGAACCATAGTCAAACATATTGCTCGTGGCAAAAAGTCAAACGTCGCACACAGTGGGGTCCACCTATGGCTTTCAAATCCCTATAGGAACTCAACAGGAGTTTCAACACGTCGGCTTTTAATCGATCCGAATTTGGATGTTGAAGATTTAAAACCGTCCATATGAAACTTCGAGGAGCGAGGAAATGGCTCGAATCTCTAAACATAGTGGGTCCCAGTCTAGTCCTCTAAGATAGTCCAAAATAGGAAGACCCTAAGGCTAGATCCTAGGCTAGAAGGAGAAAAGAATGACCTCAAAAATGAGGTCAACATACACTTGATACCTCTTTAAGGAAAAAAATCTTTTTGGATGAGCTTCAAATGGACATGTCGGTAGAGTGCTAGAAGATCTTAGAAATATTTATGCTGACTATGATTATAGAGCGATTAATGAAGATGATAGAGTCATTTTAGATTTTGTTTAAGTGTATAATTTGATTATTGCTAATACTTTACAACAATAAAGCCTTAGTCCCACTAAGTGGGTTCGGCTACATGAATCATTTTTTCTTCATTGCTTCCAATTTAGATTCATATTTTCATTTAACTCTTATCATTTTTTATACAACAAGCCCAAATCTTCCTAAGTCTACCTCTGCCTTTTTTAACATAAGTCGAGCATCTTATTACTAATACTTTATTTAAGAAAATAGTTGACCATCTTTTTACTTATAAGAATTGATTTAATAAAACAGAAATTGATTATTTTCTTATGAGAAAAAGAGATCCTCGAGATTGTAAAGATTGTAAGGTCATTCTAAGTGAAAATTTAAGTACCTAACATTGATTATTCTTTCTAGATTTTAAGATGAAGAGTTGTAAAATAATAAATATTAGGATTCGTCATCGTAGAATTAGATGGAGGTAACTAAAAGACAATAATAATATTGTCTTTATGAGTAAAATTCAATATTTCAAAATTTGGGATGTTCATGAAGAAACAAATGTTACGTGAGTTGACTGCGATTTACGGACTTTTATTTTGCAAGAATTTATGAACTCAAATTTATATTTATTTTATAATGATTTTGTAAAATCCAAGCATTCAATGCAAGTATACGTATCATATCAAGTAATACAGGGCTTTAATGAAGTCCTGGTTATCGATCCCACAGGGAAGTTACGAAGTAAAAGAAAGTGTTTCACAATAGTTAATGTAGCACTGAAATCCGATACTTAAATTGTAATTAAAGTTTAATGTTTACTTCTACTACCACTATGCAGAAAACATTAACAATTAATCAAACTACAAGTACTTCTAATAACTTTGAAAACAGAATTAACTAACGTACACACACTAAGCTATATATTTGAAAGGTTTTTGATATATAAGAAAAGTATCTTTCCTTTTGCAACAAGAATGTGATGTGTTGATGATATGGAACGATTATCTATGGTATTGTGTCAAATAGGAGCATAAATGTTTCTTTACCCTTAAAAGAGTGCCCCCTCTTCCAAGCATGAAAAGAACATTGACATATCCTAAGTTTAGTCACTAAATCTAAGGCAGGGCTGGGAGGATACCGGCTCTCACTACGAACCTCCCACTCATCCTTTACCTGAAGTCTAACCTTCAAGTTTAGTTACTAATCTTAGGACCAAATTGGGGATCTCAGCCTGTCACCCTGAAACCTCCAATTTGAAGTCCATCAAAACACATTTCCTTATTTATTTGCACTCAATTCCCATGAACTACGCAATTCATCCATGGAAATTGAATGGATTCTTCATTATTGTTGTAGGACACTAAATCCTTTCAGAATTAATGTTCAACAACATATTTTAACAATTCAATTGACCAGATCGAAAAATAAATTAAGTTCGAAATGAAAAACCATCACAATTTCTTCAATACATTAAAAGCACTTCAAATCCACATCAATCCATCATCACATCTCCATGCAAGAAGAAAGACAAATGAGAGTACTCAGAATTCATGAAGAAGATACAATAAAACATGAATTATATATATAAAAGATAAGTCGTACAATTCACAAAATAAACTACAACTTTTCTCTTTCCCTTCCCCAATGCAATTCCCTTGAAATTCCTTTGAATCATTTTCTCTCTTCTTTGCAACACTTAATTCCCTCTTTAGAATGGAAAGGAAGAAGAAATCTCTCACTTTACTTCTTCTTATTCACTTCTTAGAGAAGAATTCCTCTCAAATTATAACTTCTACACACATTTCTCCTAAGCCCTAACACTCAACACACTCTCCCTCTCTATAACCACACTAAAACTCCAGAACACACACTCATTTTTGTCCAAAAAAATTTACTTATAAGTTAGAAACGAAATCCCAAGAGTTTCCATAGGCATCCCTTCAAAAAGTCGCTAAAACTCTTTAAATTTGAAGTCCACCGACATTGGGCGCCGACGGCGCCTGATTAGGCTCCGACGGCTCTCTATCGTCAAAATATTGTCGAGTTCTCTGGAAAGTGGCGCCGGTGGTGTCAGAAACTGTTTTCCTCCTTTTTGCTCATTTTTACTCCAAATTCGTTCCTTTTCGCTTCTTTTCACTCCAATCACCTAAAATCATCATACCCACAACAAATCATGAAAAATACTTTTTTTTAAAGTGCAATATCACCAAAAATGGGTAAAATTATATAACAAAAACAGTATATATTTTTGGAGCATCAAATTCCCCCAGACTTAACTATTACTTGTCCTCAAGTAATCCTTTTACTACATAAAAATATAACTCTAGGCAGTGCACTCTTTATCTGTAAGATACTAAAATTTCTCATTCAAAAGAATATATTGGTTAGACCTTAAGAAAGAAATTTAGTAACTTAGGTCAATACTACAGGTATAAGAATATTCAGCAATCAAGTCTAAGAATTCTATTCTTCTATTTATTTCAAGATAAACCATATTTTGTTACGTTAAAGATTATGTGAAAAAGGAGTTCATGCAAACTTTATTAGAATGTTGGCCAATACTTTAAATATAAATTCAGAAATGAAATCAAGTTCTCCCTTTAGGGTGATTCAAGTGAAGTCAATTTTTGATTAGGCATCTCCTCAAGCTTCTCCTCATAAATATTTTTTCTTTCTTTTTCTTTTTATTTTCTTTTTGAGATTGTTTTTCAATCATTTCTTTCTTTTCTTTCCCTTTTTTTTAAAAATGAGGATTACTATATCTGGATAGCCTTTAATGATTTTGAACTTCACTCTCTTCTTTCTAAAGTTCAAACTTGAGATATCTTCTTACTTTATAATTAGGTACAAGCTTTATTATTTATCATAAAGTTACAATCTCTTCTTAACACACAATACTTTAAATTTCTTAACATTTCACAAATATAGTTTTCTTTACTTTAAATAGTTAACTATAATCAAATCCTTTCATACCAAATATCGTTTTTCTATAAAATTAACCTTTATTACTAAAAACTTTCATCCAATCCTTTCATAATATTCAACTGAAATAAAAAGTTTTAATTACCTACAGTAAGGTTCAATGACTAGAAGTTATGCTAATAATTTTTTGAAAATATAATAATTGAGAACAAATAAGAGTTAATATTTCTCTACCCTCCCCCAAACTTAAATTTTTCAATAAATTTGGCACAGTAGAGAGTAAAAAAAAACTAACCTTTTTGTGCTGGGATCTTGAAATCTTCAACAACTATCTGGTATTAGTCAAAATTTACAACTAGCAGGCATGAAACAATTAGTAACAGTGATATATAAATATTTAAAACTTTTGCAAGCTGATAAGAAATTAACTTTAAACATTTAAACATCCAACAAAACATCACAATACTAAACAAACTATTACATCACTACACAGTTCATTTAACAATTTCAATTTTTTTTTTTTTTAAATACAACATAACAGTACACCAACAGGGTTACACATCACATGAAAAGTAAATCACTACTACATCACGACATTACACACAACACAACAAGAAAAACAGAAATAGAAACAAACAATCTACCAAGCTTCATCACCAGGATTATCAGCAGGGTCATCAGCAGGATCAGGTCTATACGGTGTATAGCTGGGGCAAGTAGGAATTATCACATCAGTCTCCCCCATCATAAATCTGACCTGAGCATCATAATAGGCAATATCAAACTCAACTCTCTTCTTCAAATAATCTTCATCCACATCACTTCTAGACTCAAACACATCCATCCTACCATGGAGTCTATTCACACTAGCACTCTATAATCTCATCTGCACCATAATATCGGATAATGTAGGCGGCTCAGATGTAGATGGAACGTCATAACTCGTAGTAGGAATATCAATACTCCTACTCTCATCTCGGGCTCCCACTTGAGACTCATAAGTACGGATAATAGTCTTTGTAATCGGTCTCAGCGGTATAGCCACTTCTTCAGAACTGTTGAACTCCACTCCAGACTAAACACACAGGGCATGAACTAAGGCAGGATGTCCTAATCCACCAGTGGTCTCGCCTCTAGCAGTAGTCTGAATTTTCTTGAATGTTATAGTTCCAATATCGATCTTTTTCATCTTCTAAATATAATATTTCAGAATTGTTCTATCTCTTGTAACTTCGCTGTGGTGATAAGAAGGTAATAGTCTTGCAGAGATGAAATAGTGTCAAACTTTTGATGCAACATTTAATTTGGAAGCGGGGAAGTTAATCATCTGTTTTTACTTACTTTCCATTCCCCTCTTCCATCTGTCAGAAAAGCAATCACTTCTCTCATATTTGCCTCTCGAGTATCAAAGTTTTCATATTAAAAAACAAACGGTTCCCAAGTCTGATAAAAGGCATTAATACGCTGAGGAGTAAACTCAACCATTTTTCTTCTAACTTACACATACCCAGTCTCAGTTCAGGGCACATTTGAATAGAACTCTCTAACAACTCCCATAACAGCATTCGCAGTAAAATAACAAAATCGTTCCCAGTTTCGCTCTGTAATTAATTGTTCTACAGATCCACCAGGATTATCAAAAGCTCGATCCTAGATACACTTCTTATTCTAAAGGTAAGAGTTAAAGCAAAATTACGCTTTAACATTAATGAATTTTTCTTTATCAATATCCAATTTTCTCTTCCCTTTACTTATCCTTGGAGACATGTGAATTTCTAAAATTTGTAAGAAAATTTCAATAAATTCCAAATTCACAATGTAACAAACTCCAAATACTATTCTAAACAAGTAAGAGCAAATTTCATCATGGAAATCTTAAAATTTCTTTAAAAATCCAAAAATTCCAGCCTAAGCAATGTGAGCGATTTTCATGGTGAAAATAAAAAAATTTTAACTAAAAGTGAAGCTCTTACCAAGAGAAGTGTAGATCCGGTCTAGAAAAGCTTTGAAATCACTTCAAATCCGAGATCTAACAAGCCATAGGTCGCGGAAATAGAGGAGGAAGACAAAAGAAATGGAAAAAATCGCGGGTCCCAGGGTCAAAATCGCAAAATAAAGGGTTTTCAGCGTTTTTCTGTACTTGGGACCCGACGACGCCAGTCCAAAATTTTTTCTGGGTCTGAAAATTTTTTCGTAATTTCGATCGTTTTGCCCTCCACAATGATGTTTAACACTTCATTAAGCATCTACTTCATCTAACAAGCAATAATTAAGATAATTCTTTACACAAACAATACACAACATACATTTTTATATAAAATCCACATTACATTATAAACACCAAATATGTTCATTCAAATCAAACCAACAACTCTTAGATGTTTAATGTCGCAAGTACGCTACGATAAGAAAACACTAAAATCTAAGCACGCAATGAAAGTAAGCATATCAAATCCAAATTCAAATTACAAAGCAAAGCAAAGTAAATACTACACACACCAAACAAAATTAAGCAAAGTAAACTAAACACACAACAAACATAAGTAGAATCCAATAATCACTCCACATCGGTTTCAGAACTATCTTCTCTGATGTCTCCAATTGATTGCTGATGCACGAATAAATTGTAGAATGGACGAAATGGGAATTCATCAGATGAATCCTCAGCAATCACCGTGTTCTTCTTCATCAGATTAATCGGGCCCATCTCAATTCGACCAGTGTGATCAAATTGTTCTTTCATCCTCCAATCCATATGATCGAATAAATCAGAAATATTATTGATTGTATTCATAATGTTCTATACCTCTTTCTCTAACTGTTTGATAATCTTCAGTATCATTCTGAATATTTCAGGAAAATAGGGTTGAATCGATTGTGAAGTCTGTGTTGATTGATCATCAAGCAAATTCATATCATCTTCATCTCCCACTGTTTGGTAGTCATAAAGATTAGTTGGATCAATAGGCCTCCATGGAAGAAGAACCTTTTCCCAACTCTCATATGGAACTTGTGATTGACTACATAACAGAAATATGGTGGACATGTGTCCAAGCCTATATTTAGATCCATGAACAATTAATCCCAAAACTGATTTCACAATTATATTACCAATGTGAATCGGCCTCCCAGTTTGAATACAGAAATTCAAAATGGTACTTTCCTTGGTTACCTTGCTAATCTTCAATGTTGGAAATAACTTTGCCGAAATAAAGTAATGTCACTGCTTTGACACTGGATTTGGAGATGCAGAAGGGAAACTAATTTATCCATTTTTTCTAATTTCCCAATCCCCATTCTCATCCGTTAAATAATGATACACATCATTCATATTATCACTTGAGGCATTGAAATTAGAATAATGACAAATAGGTACATTCTCAATCTTAAAGAGATCGTTAATTCTTGCAGGAGTGAATTGCACAAACCTACCTCGCACAAACACGAATCCTTGGTTGATCCTGTGATGATTTGCATAGAATTCTTTCACGACCGGAACAACTACGGCAGCGATAGTGTAGTAAAGCACTTCCAACGCCTCTCCTTAATTATCTCTTCAATTCTATTAGTATGATTATCCATACCTCGATTTATGAAGTCTCTTTCCATGATAATCCTCTTCATCATCACTTTGTAACAATCGCTGCATCTCGAAACTTATAAAATTCCTTCAATTAAAAATGTGAGATCAAGGGATTTCTATAGAGTAGGAATCCATGGGATGCGAATTGGGAATGGTAGTTTTCATTTTTTTGGAGTTAGGAAGTCTAAAATGGAGTTTAGGGAGTCATAAGGACGAAGATCCCGCTCAAAACCACCAAAACTCGCATTTTGAAACTCCAAAAACCTTCAATAAGTTTTGGGCGCCGACACCGCTCAAACCTGTAAGTTCAGCAACTTCTCTGTGATTGGGCGCCGGCGGCGCCATTGGTCAAAAATTCTCATCGAACTTCGTTTGGCCCAAAATATTCCAATATCTCAATTTAATCCAATATTTTTCAATTTCAAAAGTATTTAGGAGTGATTAGGATTCAAAAATAACTATCTAAAAAACATATTTACAACAAACAAACAAACACAACACAAAGATACATATGGGTTGCCTCCCATAAAGCGCTTGGTTTAACGTCGTCAGCCCGATAAACCATTCAGTTAATCGAGATGACTCAGCATTAAAACCTCTTTGAAGTCAGGTTGAAACCCGTCAAAGTAAGTCTTTAATCGATGCCCATTAACTTTAAAAATCTTTCCAGTATCAGGATCTTTAATATCAACAGCTCCAAAAGAATGAACTTTTACAACTGTGAAAGGTTCTAACCATCTAGACTTGAGCTTTCCAGAAAATAACTTCAATCTTGTGTTGTATAACAAAACTTTTTATACAAATTTCAATTTATTTTTCAATATCTTCTGATCATGCTATAATTTCATTTTCTCTTTATAGATCTTGTCATTATGATAAGATGCATTTCTAATCTCTTCCAATTCATTCAATTGCATAAATCTCTTTTCTCCAACATTTTTCAAATTAAAATTCAACTCTTTTATCACCCAATACGCTTTATGCTCCAATTCAACCGGTAAATGGCAGGTCTTACCAAAAACTGTCTATAAGGAGACATTCAAATAGGGGTTTTAAAAGCAGTCCTGTAAGCTCATAAAGCAGTATCTAATCGAGCAGACCAATCTAATTTATGATTATCCACAGTTTTCTCCAAAATTCTTTTAATTTCACGATTAGACACTTCTGCTAAACCACTAGTCTGGGGATGATAAGCAGTAGAGATTTTATGAATAATATTATATTTCTCAATCAATCTCTTAATTTGATTATTCCTGAAATAGGTTCCACCATTAGTTATAATCACTCTCGGCATTCCATATCTTGTAAATATATTTTTCTTTAAAAATTTTGAAACACTCCGAGCATCACATCTAGGTAAAGCAATAGCTTCAATCCATTTTGAGACATAATCAACGGCAACCAGTATATATAAATTCCCAAATGAAGGAGTAAATGGTCCCATAAAATCTAATCCCCATACATAAAAAATTTCAACTTCTAAATTATAATTTAGAGGCATTTCATTTCTTCTAGAGATATTACCTACTCTCTGACATCGATCACATGATTTAATATATTTATAAAAACCTCTAAAAAGAGTAGGACAATAAAATCCAGATTGTAAAATTTTAAAAGCAGTTTTATCAACACCAAAATGACCTCTAAATTCAGAATCATGACATCATTGAATAATCAAATTCGTTTCTTCTTGTGGCACTGATCCACTTAAAAATTAACTCGTTTTTAGTGTTCATTTCATGCTAACTTTATGCACATTTTTAAAGATATTACACTTTAAAGGAAGTAATTTTGCATATTTTTGTGTTCAAGTATAAAAATATGATTTTAGAGAAAATCAAACAAAAACTATGCAATTTTGAGCCAAAATAAGAAAGGAAGAAAATTCTAACTCAGCACATATTGATATGTCTTTCTATGCTTAATATCTTTTATATTTCTCACATGTTTTTGAAAGAAATTATACTTTTGAGAAAGGTTGTTTTTATGTCTATCTTGTAGGTGAAGATGTTAGGAACGCAACACAACTGAAATGAGGTGAAACAGAGCCAAACGGAGCGAAACAGTGGAGCTGCGCATAGGGTGGCGCCTAGACGCCAAACCCAGCTCCTAGGCGCCAGTGACGATAAGAAAACGGCGCCTAGGCGCCAGAATCATCCAAAAACGGTTATTGAACGGATTTTTGACAACTTTGGGAGTTATTTTGGCGGTGTTAAGTAGTTTCTAGATCTTCTAGAAGACTAGAAGTTACTCTTAATATATAGGATATGTGATACAATGTATCTGGACACATTGAAATGGTTTTAATTGCGAAGAGGTGCGACCCAAAGTGAAGGGGTGCGAAGACTTGGTTACAGGAGTCTGGCGGCTAGGCGCCAGAGTCGGTTTCTAGAAGATTCAATGAATGTGGACTACTTCTGAAGAGGTGTCTTAAGCAACCCTTGGCCACGTTCAGAGCTCTATCAATAGGAGATATTTCTACAGGAAAAAGTGTCTCTCTTTAGTCTCTCTCTCTCTTGCCTCTCTCTTCTCTCTCTCTCTCTCTCTCTCTCTCTCTCTCTCTCTCTCTCTCTCTCTTCCCCTTAGTCATTTTAAAGTCATTTTAGAGTCATAAAGATGTAGATTTCTACATGTTATGGAGAGATTGGTGAGGGATTTTGAGATATTTATGTAAGGGATGTACGAGCAGTGCATGGATCGGTGGGAGACTTTGATGGAGAAATCTTCTTCTTTCCTTTAGAGGGAAAAAGCTAAGTATTGTGTTCTTCATTCTCTTGTAATTGTTTTAAACACTTTCTAGTGGGTTTTCTTTGTTTTAAATCGAGTTTTCTGTCGTGATTTATACATGCTTCGTAAGTGATTTTCTTTACTCTTTCTTTTAATATGAAGTAGTTGCATGTGTAGGAAAATTATTTTTATGATAGAATTATCTATTAGATGCTTATAGGTGACAGATAGTTGCATAAATATATTAGAATACTAATGAAATAAGTTCCTTGTTGGCACTTAATTTATTACACAATTCTATCAAGACTTTTACTTCTTATGTCATTATTTTCATTTACTTTTATTTTGTAATGAAATAGATGCATGTTTAGGAATTAAGATTTGCTTAGATATTATCTTATTAAATTATAGTGATGATATTCATACCGGATCTTCATTTACTTTACAAATTGATCACTTGTATTGTTAAAACCTGTTGAAGAATTCTGAGACTTATTCGGAGATGAGTTCTTAACTAGTATATATCACATGAATCCTTGGGTAATCAAAGGTTTTATGCGGGTTATTCAAGGTGAAGTGCAAATAAATAGGGAGATATTGTTTATTGGGTACATAATTGATTAGTTTTTAGAGTGATGAACTAAATTCTAATAATTTGGTCTATAGAAAGGAAACGGGTCACTGGTAGGGCCGACCATAGCCACCCTTGGACATCTAGTAATGTGAGCCTAGATTAACCCATTCTACTAATAAAACATCCTGAACCGATCTATAGATTAACCAATGTTCTTTACACCTGGACCAAAGGGTAAAGAATAGGAATGCTTCTATTTGGCATGACTACATAAAAGTCTAAGCATTTCTTTCATACACATTATCTATGTAATTGCAAAAGAAAGGTAGTCTTTAACATCTCAAAATTCTTCAAACCAATTTATCCATAAGTTATCTTTTTATTTAAGAACTTTATTTAGGATTGGTTATTAAAAAAAACCATTTTAATTGAAATTCCAAATTTAGGCCTTATAGAAATAGACTGGAATTAGCTCTAAAGGATTGCTTACCTCACTTCTCTGTGGGATCGATACTGGGGTTATAAAAGAAAACCCTATATTACTTGAAACGATACGTATACTTGCGTAGTACCTCTAGTGTGTAAAATATTTTCTAAAATTTTACAACATTTTAATTTTATACACTAGCCGCTATTTTTAAATTGGGTCAAGTTTTTGGCCATCTTTTGGAAGAAAAAATTACTGCGTTTTTGCGGGTCGGGTCAAGTTTTTGGCGTTGTTGCCGGGGAAGCTTCGGTAAGAACTTTAGGAGAATTTTAGTTGAAATAATTAGGCTTAGACTTGAAAAACTGTAGTGTCATAAAAACTATGGTTGTATGAAAACGTGTTTTGTTATATGAAAAAGTGTTGTAAAAAAAAAGAAAATAAATTATTTGTGTGAAAAATAAGGTGTTCATGAAAATGTTTTGTTGTGTTGAATATATTTCATCTATTATTTGTTTGATTGTTAATGTATTGTTTGTTGTGCTATGTATGCGAAACAAATGATCTGCAAGACTTATGCCTTATGATCCCGAGTTTGAAAAAAATAAAAAAATAAAAATACAGAAAGGATTTGAAAAACTAGAAATGGAAATGGAATACTTTCAAGATAATAACTTGGAAAATCATCATACTTTATTGAGGGATTACATAAATCCTATGACAAATGAAATTCACTCTAGTATACAAAACCCTGTCATAGAAGCTGACTTGTTTGAAATAAATCCTGAGATTATCTAACTGGTGTAGAACAATCAGTTTGGGGGAACAGCTTTGGAGGATCCCAATTTACACTTATCTAGTTTTCTAAAACTTTGTGCTACATTTCGTTATAACGGTACATCAGACGATGCTGTTAGGCTAAGGATTTTTCCTTTCTCACTAAGGGATAAGGCTAAAATATGGTTATACTCATTAACACCTGGCTCTATTAAAAATTGGGAGGAGTTAACACAGAAATTCCTAGCTAAGTATTTTCCACCTTCAAGGACTACTAAACTTAGAAATGATATTATCTCATTTTGTCAATATGAAGGAGAATCAATATACGAAGCCTTGGAAAGATTTAAGAAACTCCTAAAAAATTGTCCACATCATGCTCTGCCCAATTGGTTAATCATTCAAACTTTTATAATGGGTTAGTAGGATCCCTTAGGTCTATAATTGATGCTACTGCTGGTGGTTCATTAATGTCAAAATCATTTTGATGAAGCGTATGAATTAATTGAAAAAATGACTACAAATGAATTTTAATGGCCCTCTGCAAGGGTAAATCATAAAAATGTAGCTAGTGTTCATGATACAAATGTGATTACAATTCTTGCATCTAAGGTTGTCGTAATATCAAGGAAGTTGGACCAATTTTGAATGAACCAACCTCAATTTACTTCTGTAATTAAGGAAAGTTCATTAGGGCTTATAATTGATTCTAACTTATCATATGACGCTTTAAATACCATAAACAACCCATATTCTAACTTTTTACAACCCGTGTTGGGAGAACCATCCTAAATTTAACTGGAATCATACTACTGATGGTGGAAACCAAAAATGGGAAAATAGTCATGTGAATCCTAATGGAAGTTGGAATAATCAGGGAAACACAAACTATAGATCTTCATATCCACCAGACTCTAATAATGATCAACAATTTGAGGATAAGAAGATGCCTATGGAAGAAGTGGTATTGCAAATGGGAAACCAGTTGTAAAGTCAAAATGCAGCGATTAAAAATATAGAGAATCAATTGGAACAAATTGCTAATTCACTTAGCAATAGACCCCAAGGAACACTTCCTAACAACATTGAGATCAACCCTAAAGAGAACACTAATGAACAAGTAGAAGCTATCCAATTAAAAAGTGGAAGAGAGATAGATGATGTGGTTAGAAAAGAGAAAGATGTTGTGAGAGAAACAAAGGAAACTAAAATACCTGAAAAAAAATGTTTCTAAGGATTTGGAAAAATTAATTTCTCCAACTAAAATCAGTTTGGAAAGACCACCACCTCCATTTCCTCAAAGACTTAGACAACATGAGTTGGATAAAAAAATTTTCAAAGTTCATGAAAGTACTTAAGAAGTTAACGATAAATATTCCTTTCACTGAAGCTTTGGAACAGATGCCAAGTTATGCAAAGTTTATGAAAGAGATATTAAACAAGAAAAGGAAATTTAGGGATTACGAGACAGTTGCACTAAGGAGTGTAGCGCTATACTTCAGAAAATTTTCCTCGAAAATTTAAAGATCCTTGTAGATTTACAATTCCTTGTACAATTAGAGAAAGATTATGTGGAAAAGCTTTATGTGATTTAGGAGTGAGCATTAATGTGATGCCTCTATCTATATTTAGAAGGTTAGGTCTAGTCGATATTTCTCCCACTACTGTAACCCTTATGTTAACTGATAGATCTATCATTTATCCAAAAGGAGTTATAAAAGACGTGCTTGTTAAAGTGGATAAATTTATCTTTCCTTTGGACTTTATTATATTAGATATGGTGGAAGATAAAGAAATTTCAATTATTTTAGGGAGAGCTTTCCTTGTTACTGGACAAGCTATGATAGATGTGCAAAAAGGAGAGTTGATTATTAATATTAATGACCAGAAAGTAACTTTTGATGTATTAAAGACTATGAAATATCCAGCTGAGAGAAAAGACAATGAATGTTTTTGGATAGATGAAATTGATTATCTAAGTAAAGACCATTTCCAAGAAAGTTTTAAGAGTAAGTTAACAAATGAGATTGAAATGGATTTTAATGATGATTCAAAAATGTTATTTAAAAAAGATTGTATGTATGTTCAGGAGAGGTGTGAAATGATGGACGCTACCAAAAATAGTAATCTTTTAATTCCATTTGTTGAAAAATCTCATGAACATAAGATGGATGTACCCCATACAATTTTAAAGCCTACATATTTAGGGAATTCATCTACACAACCAGTCTTTATATCTTTAGATACGACTTAATCACAAGGAAATTCTGAATTAAATGATGAACATGATAAAGTTATTGAACTAGGACTTGGAAGAGAATTTGAGGATATATTTCAAAAGAACTTTGAGTTGAGAAAAGAGGATAAGGATAATGGAAGACCATTGGAAGAAATTCCTAAGGAATTAGAAAAACCTATTTCCTCAACTATGATAGATCCTCCATCATTTAATAATTATAAAGGGGAAGAATTGGAAGATAATTTGAAACAGAAGAGTAACATAGAAGATATTGATCCAGAATCTGAATTATCTAAAGAGAATCCAATCCAAAATTTGGGAGATATTGAAGTATCTTATAAAGATCCATTTCTTATAAATTTCAAGGATGATATTAATATGCAAATTCAGAAAATCAATAGAAGAATATTGGATCTAGAAAGAAATATGAGGAACAATGATATAAATCAAACCGAAAATGAAGAGTCGAATGAAAAATTACAATTTGAGGATTTTATAGGAATCCCTGGATCTGAAAAAGATTGAGGGATTGATCGAGGATTTCTTAATTGGAATTTTGATCCAGAAGGAATCATTTGTCGGGCTGGTGACGTTAAAACAAGCGCTTTATGGGAGGCAACCCATAATTATCAGTGCTCTTTGATTTAGTGTGCTTGCGAGTCATGATTTTTAGTGTTTTTTTGTGTTTTCTTTGGTGTGGATTAGATTAATGTTGTGAGGTTATGCCTTGGTCTTGAATAAATTTATTATGACTTCTGGTAGTAGCAGGCTGACGAGTCTGTTATAACTCAGTTATCAACTGGAGCTGAGCATTACCTTGAAGCATGTAGAGTTTGGACTTAGACCACTCCATGTCAACTCTATTACTTCCTTTATCTGACTTTGTTTTCACTAAGTAAGGTCATGAAATTTCTTAATGAACAACATATGAATGAACTGCACTATTTTTATTTATCAGATTATTGTTATTAGTGTAGTTTCTTCTGTTAGAAATTGAAAGTAAGGAGCGAAAATGCGAAAATGTGAGTATAAAAGAGATCAAATTAACCTCAATTGATATTTGTTTATGAATCTGCGAGTCTAGGTATTTTAGTTTGTGTGTTTCTGTTTGTGTTTGTGTTACAACAATTAAGAGATTTGAATAACACTTAAATATATATTCCTATGTCGATACATGTCTTGCTTATTTAACCTTTCTTTAGTTTAATTTTATTCTAGCATGTTTAGTTTAGATTTACTTTCTATTGCAAATTTTTATGTCCTGATGAATATTTGTAGATGTTTTTGACAAACATTTGTGGTAGATAGAATTTATGAACTATTTTTCTTCCCTGCTTATATTTTTACGTGCTAAATGTTATACTTGTTGAGTCATGTTTGGGGGTAGGAAGAAAAATATATTTTAAAGTTAATATACTTTCTTTAAATTTAATATTATAACAAGCATGTTTTAGAAATTTATGTTACTTTCTCTACTGATCATTCTATCCGATTATGCATGTATTTAAATTTGATAGGATGTTGTAGTAGTTAGTAGATTTATTTTATTTTCTTCCTCCTACATTTTATGGAATTAATTGTGAAATATTTTAAAATTCATGTTTAGGGGGAATGAAAAACAATTTTAAAAAACATAAATTTTATTTATCATAAAAAATGCGCATAAATAAATTTGATTTTTTGATACGAAAAATAATTATGTGTATGAAGTTATATTAGGGAAATAAAATTTTGAATATAGAAATGAGTAAGAATTTAGTTAAAATTTATAGTAGTGATGAAAAATTTAAAGTTAAATTTTCTTAAGTGAAGAAATGATAAATATTGTGTAACCATCTTTAGTAAGAAAAGTTATATTTTTAGAAAAATAGAAGGATTAGACTTTTTTTCAATATTTAAATTTCTTTTATTGAAAAATAATTTTCAAAACTGTTATTATATTTCTAAGTAAAATATATATCTACGTTATGCTTTAGAAAAGGATGGGTGAAATTCGAAAATTATTAAAGGCTATCCAGATATAGTAATCCTTGCACAAAAAAATAAAAAAATAAAATAAAAAAAGGAAAAAATGAAGAAGAAAGAAAGAAAATAAAAAGAAAAGAAAAGAAAAGAAAAGTATAGTATGTGAAAAAAGGAAGGAGAAGGCTTGAGGATTAAATGGCACAATCGAAAATTGGTTACATGAAACTTTTAAAGTATAAGATTTGAGAAAATCTTAAGCTTAAAAATATAATATAGTTAGTATAATTATTTTTAATAAAGGTTTTTAAGTAAAGAAAATAAAATGCCTAACCCCCAATATTTTGAAAAATTTAAGTATTTCGAAGTAGATAACGACTCGTATTTTTCATACTCTTTCCTTCTAAGAGATTTCTAAACTTTAAATTGGTCTCATTTACTAAAACGTTTTCTAAATTGGACTACTACATTTCAGAAAAAATTTTAGAAAATTTTAAGAAAACTCATACACATGATTTTCTTATGTGGTTTTACATGATTATAGTGTTACTTGAGGAAAGTAACGTTTAAGTTTGGGGAATTTGATCCGCTTTAAAAAGTACTATTTTTTAGTGTGCATTTCATGCGGTACATGCACATTTTTAAAGATATTAGACATTAAAGGAAGAAATTTTGCATATTTTTTCTTCAAGTATAAAAATTTGATTTTAGAAAATGGAAAGCAGTATGCAATTTTGAGCTGACATGAGCGAAAAAAGGAAAATTACGACTTAGCACATTTTGATATGTCTTTAAATAGCAATATCTTTTATTTCTCATATGTTTTTGGATTAATTTTACTTTCGAGAAAGGTTGTTTTTATGTCGATCTTGTAGGTGAAAATGTTAGGAACGCAACACAGGCGAAATGGGGCGAAACGAGTTGAAACGGGAGCCCCGAAACGAGGAAAACGAAATAGTGGAGGCGCACATAGGATGGCACTGGCGCCAAGGCTCTTTGTGCCAGGAGTGCCGATGACGAAGAAAAATGACACCTAGGCGTCGGAATCAAGGCCTAGGCACCGAGAATCATCCGGAAACGGTTATTGGACGGATTTTTGACAACTTTGAGAGTTATTTTGACGGTGTTAAGTAGTTTCTGAACCTTGAAAGGCGGAAATTATTCACAATATATAGGCCATATGATACGATGAATGTAGACACATTGGAGCGTTTAGAGCGCGAAGAGGTGCGATCCGAAGTGAATGGGTGTATTGTTTTGGGCACGAGTGCGGCGCCGAATTGTTTACGAGATTCGATATGCAGACCGAATTTTGAAGAGGCGCACAAAAAGCTGACCCTTGGTCATTTTGAAGCTCTTTAAATAGGGACCAATACTACGGCAATGGGGTGTCTCTTCTTTGTGTCTCTCTTCTCTCTCTCTCTCTCTCTCTCTCTCTCTCTTTCTTCTTCCTTAGTCGTTTAGTCGTTTTAGAGTCATGAAGATGTAGATTTCTACATGCTTATGGAGAGATTGGTGAGGAATTTTGAGATATTTGTGTAAGGGATGTACGAGGCGGCGCATGGATCAGTGGGAAACTTTGGTGGAGAGATCTTCTTCTTTCCTTCGCAGGGGAAAAAAGCTTAAGTATTGTGTTAGCCGTTGTTGTAATTGTTGTAAACGCTTCTAGTCTTTTCTTTGTTTTAAGCTGAGTTTTACATCGTGATTTATCCATGCTTCGTAAGTGATTTTCTTTACTCTTTCTTTTAATATGAAGTAGTGGCATGTGTAGGAAAATTATTTTTATAATAGAATTAACTATTAAATGCTTCGAGTGAAAAACAGAATAGTTGCGAGAAATATAATATAATACCAATGAAATAAGTTCCTTTTTGGCACTTAATTTATTACGCAATTCTCAAGTCTTTTACTTCTTATCTTATTAATTTCATTTACTTTTATTTTGTAATGAAATAGATGTATGTTTAAGAATTAAGATTTGCTTAGATATTCTCTTATTAAATTATGGTGATGATATTCATGCGGATCTTCATTTACTTTACAAATTGATCACTTATATTGTTAAAACCTTGTTGAAGAATTTGAGAACCCACAGTCGGAGATGAGTTATTTAGCCCAAGTAGATATCACGTAGATCCTTGGGTAATCGAAGGCTTTATGCGGATTATTCAGAGTGAAGTGCAAATAAATAGGAAAATATTATTTATTGGGGCGCGAGAATTGATTAGTTTTTAGAGTGACGAGGGGGCCCAGGTCTAATAATTTGGTACATGGGGAACGGTCAACGGTAGGGCCGACCATAGCCACCCTTGGACATCTAAAAGTGTGAGCCTAGATTAACCCATTCTACTAATAAAACATCACGAGGCGATGTATAGATTAGACAATGTTCTTTATGCACGGACCAAAGGGTAAATAATAGGATTGCTTGTTGGCACTACCATAAAATTCTAAGCATCTCTTTTCTGTACACGTTATCTTTGTAATTGCAAAAGAAAGGTCGTTTTTAATATCTCAAAATTTTCCAAACCAATTTATCCATAAGTTATCTTTTTATTTAAGAACTTTATTTAGGATTAGTTATTAGAAAACCCATTTAATCAACATTCCAAATTTAGGCCTTATAGAAGTAAGTAGGTGCTTTAAAGGATTGCTTACCCCTCGCTTCTCTGTGAGATCGATAAGGGTTATAAAAGAAAACCCTATATTACTTGAAACGATACGTATACTTGCGTAGTACCCATAGTGTGTAAAATATTTTAAAGTTTTACAACATTTTAATTTTATACGGTAACCCATTATTTATAAATTGGGTCAAGTTTTTGACCATCTTTTGGATACGAAAATTCTTTGCGTTATTACGGGTCGGGTCACGTGTCACCATCAAATCTAAGTTATCCTTTGAACTTAATTATTCCAATTGGAACTTCACTTTCTTTCGATCACCTCGATCATAAAAGTTTGATCTTTGAAAATTTGACTCATTACATTAATCGAAGAGTTTTCTTTAGGTCTCTCGGCTTTAAATCGTAATTAACCATGAGGCTTCCCCTCGTAGTTAATATTATTCAATTTGTTGTTCCAGTCGTATATATGAAGTATTTCACGAAGTTACATGGTGTGTGGCAACACTGCAAAAATCTTAAAACTGATGTTTTTGTTTGTATTTCCGTATTTGAGAACTTATTATTCTCTTCATCTTTTATGATAAGTTAAATTATTAATTCTTCGATTGGACTCTTTATGGGTCCATCAAACCCTATCTGAATGTTTGGGTCTTTGTCTCGTATCTGCGATCATTTTGTTTTATCTGCTCTTAAAAAATGAGTAAGGTTTCATGATACGTTACATCATCAAATTCTCCTTGAACATTTTTTCGAAACTAAGCTACGATCTTAGGTTTTTTCAAAGAAATTTTTGAAGATTCCAGTAGACTCCTGAAGTGGGTTGTGGAGCTTAGTGAATAAGACATCACCCGACCTCCTTTGAATGACGATTAATGTTCGAAGATGTTGCGGTCTTTACGGCGGCCTTCTAAGAAAAACGAAACATGGCAGAAAGGCCGATATTGATTCTTGGAGTTGGACCTTGTACATTTACGAAGCGCAGGTTAGGCAGAGACTCAAGCTAGCATTGAGTAGTTTATTGTAGAGTATCTTTACTATTGAGTCATCCTCGAAGCTTGAGTTCAACAACAACGGTCGGAGTATGAAGCAACAATAGTCGGCTTTTGCATCGAAAGCATCGAATGGGCTTTCTAAATCTCTAGTAAAGTTTGATTCCTCGGTGGTGAATTAGGTCAATAAATAATTTGAGGTCAGAGATGAAATAATAGCCAAATACTTAAAGAAGACAAATGCGGGGAACATGGGAGCTTACGGAAACTTGAGAATTGAAGCGCATCGAACACGAGAACGAAATTAAGTGGCAAGCTTACATCCCGAAAACCATTGCTTTGGATAAAGGATACCCCAGAAGCTTCTTTGGCTGACCATTGATGAATTAGAAGCCATGAAGTCGATGTAGAATACATAAAAAAAGGGGATTATTTGGATTCCTACATCCAATATATAGAAATCGGGAAGATCCACGAGAAAATCCAGTAATCGAAAAGAGATCGAGTTTAAAGTGCATAATACCTCATGATAGAAGTGAAATGTTTGAAGATCAACTCTTCTCTACTCCTAAAATGTGTCAAGGAAAATGAGATGAAAGAAATCCTCGAAGTACATTAAATGACGTGGGTGTCATTTCGGAGAAAGCCTTTCTGGCACATTAGGTTGATGGTAAGGTTAGTTGTGGTCGACTCTGCGCCAAAGGATGCGAAGGGAGTATTCCGGGAGATATGATTAGTTCCGAAGTATGCTCGTTGCGACGACAACTAACCCCACAAACATCTGTTACATTGTCGGTCACGAACTTTTGCCATATGAGGGCTTAACATATTAAGGTTGTTTTCTCATAAAGAGCCGACATAAATTCCTTTTAGGCATCGTGGACTACTTTCGAGTGGATTGAAGCAAAGGCTCTCGGATTTGATTACTATTAATGTTGTAGCTTTATCTTGATGAACATCAAATGTCGATATTGCTTGCCTTGGTAATCATCCTGGAAGTAATATAACATAATTCCTTGACTAGGGGGTGAAGAACTTCTTCCAAAGTCAATTAACTTTGAAATATGCATCATGCATCATCCTCAGATGAATGGATAAGGCTTGAGGTTGTCAACATGATAATTTTAAATATGCGAGAAGGAAAGTGGAAGAAACAAAAAGGCAATTAAGCGGAACTTACTTTCTTAAGGGAAATTCGAATGTTAATATCATTATGGATTGGGCACAAATCTTAAATTCCTTTCCATGTGATGGAAGCAATGCTACAGTGGGGAATATAGTTACCATATCCGGATTGTCGACCACCACATTCGGCGGGGAATCTCACCGAGTCGGCATGAGGGGAATGATGAAGGGATGTTTCTTACGCTCGGTATACTAGAAGGCAATCAGAAATTTAATGATGCACTTTAATAGGAAGAAGTAGGGGCCTTAATGTTATATGAAGTACGTCGAGAGAAGTAGCCGACCCGATTAGCCGCAAGGAAAAAGAGGTCGAAAAATTTGACAAGGCATGGAGCGATCTATTCATTATTGATAAAAAAGTCGGCCTAGCGACACAAAGCCGACATATCTTGGAAAAACATTTCCCCGAACATGGAGTGGAGATGACCTCGAAAGTTTTTCTTAAAACAAATGCATTGTACGGAAACACAGAAGTAAAATATAAGTCATTTTTCTGACAACGATGAATTTTAATTTAATGAGATGTCATTAGAAACATTAGCTAACTATGTGATTATAACCCCGAGGTTTTGAACGATGCTCGGGTCTCACAAGAGGTTGATGCACTTTGGCAGCGATAAAACACTCACATAACTGTATTACTTTTAAAGTCGACCAAAAATTAATATTTGACGAACAAAATTTCTAAAGTGGTTACCCGCCGATGGTGACAGAAACAAAGTGAATGGTATCGAGAAATCCAACATGGAAGATTGTAATTGACTTCCCCTAAGAGGAGAAATGTGCATAAATGAAACTTGGAGCCAAATCGAATAAAAAAAAACTTTGGTCATTCTGATTTAAATGTTAACACCCTAAAATAATTAAAAAAGTGATGCATGTTATACAAGAGGGTTTAAAAATAGATGCTACAACGTCAATCCAACACACACACTAAGAAAATATAAAATGACTGATATTGAAGCCAAAAGGTTTGGTTGGCGTATACATTAAAACTCGACCCTCATTGATCGAAAATAAAAACCTATCCTTAAAACCCAGACGACCAAAGTTAGAGACGGTTCCTTGCCTGATAATGTGAGCTCCACAAAGGAAGCTGTGCAAATTATCACTACCTAAATGCTTGATAGTCGACAAAATTTGAGATAATGTCTCAGTTGAACAAAAGGATAGACACAATATAAGACTTGAAATATACAAAAAAAAAAACTCTTCTAAATTAACTAAAATGACGAAAAATATGACATGTCATAATCGAAGTAATGCATGTAAGGAAAAAAAAACGTACTCACATGTAATAAGTGACGAAAGGTCATATTTCATTGATATATTTTTGGTTAAATGTGTTTCTGAACAAAAATTTCATATACATTGATTAAATTACATTTAAAAAAAATTTAAGCATAGGAGTCTTCGGGTCGAGTGTTGGATGATTCATCATCCTACACTTTATCATGTAGATTCCTCTCTATGTGTTGAAGCAGAAGGAGCACAAATCTTTTTTAAGCTCATTGATATTGGAGTGCACAGGTCGAACATCCCCCTTTATAGCAAACTCGTTGATGGGCGCGTCAGGTACCTATCTCTAAATATTGACAGTGTCGAAAAGAACACTTTGTGCATCTTCATTATGGCCACACAGCACATCGATTGACATTCTCTTCCAAAATAGTAGATGTCCACTTTAACTCAAACCCCAATTCCACATCCAGCATTCTTGAGCTGAGCCTACACCAAGGTCGCTTGATCCTCATTGCTCTTGCTCACTTGTTTTGACTTCTTTAGCTTTTATCTCATCTTTCGAGGCCCTATCTTTCACTTAAAGATAAAGAGAAGCCACGTGATGTGTGGTCATGAGTCCAAGCAGCTAATACCATTTGGCATACTATATAGGTCTCTAAAATGAAGGTTATATAGATATTTCTTTGGAGTCGTATGACGAAAGTACATCGATGATTTTCGAGGCATACTCATCGATCCCCAATGCTTGTGGGAACCGAGTTCTTCAACATAATTATACGTATTGAGGGAAAAATATTATTATCCTCTCCTCCATCAAATTCTACTAATCCTTATCTCCCTTCTATTTCTTCTTGGCAAGTAAGAGGAGGAGTTAAATCTTTGCCGAGTCTTAGCCTTCTTTTGATAGTGTTTTCTTTAAAAATAGCTTAAACTCACTCTAGATTAGACTCGACTCCGACTCCTCCTCTTTGAGTCGAGTTTTTCTCGAAGTTTTCAATTCTGTCAAATTTACTTGTGTAATTGAACGGAGAGAAGAAGTTAGGCTGGCCTCCTCCTTTAGAAAAATAAATCTGAGAGAGACGATCGAAGAACTTCTTGGGTTGACGGTATGGCTGAGGATCCCTTAACGTCAATCTGATGATGTTGTGTCAACTACTCTTGACGGCTTTCTATCAAGAATCCTTAAGTTCATTAAAGTTGATTGTTTACTAAATAAGATTAGTCCTTGAGGGTAGCGTTTTGAAGAGCAATCGTTACTTCGAAATCGAGTGATTAAGTTTTGTTCGTTGGACGAGTCCAATGCACAGTGGAAATCCTTTTCCTAGGACTCTTTCATCTTAGATGTGAAAGTAGTACCCTTCTCGTCCTTACCTATTTTTTTGACGGTTACTGTGCTACGACTTGCCTCTTCTCTACCTCGTTAGAAGTAACCCACAAATTCGGGAGTCGTTTAACGGAAACTTTGCGAGGGTTCGACATCGATTCAACGTCATGAGGTTAGTTTATTAGATGGAAGAAAGGTGTTTGTCCATGACGGTCAAAAGCATGCCCAAAGACTCACTACGAGACTCCCTTTTGGCCTTTTGGTAATCTCTAGTCTTCGCGGATACCACTGAAAATATTAGAACTTGTAATCCTTTCTTTTGCTCTTAAAATTGATCGAGATTAAATTCCCAGTAAAGCTAAAGATGATGTAACCCTCGGGCTCCACTCTTAATGAGAACATGTATGAGAGTAGCTTCAGAGACCAAAGGATCTTCAACCATCGAAGGGAGATAACAAAAAACATCCTTTTATCATGACTAAATTTGGATTTATCGAAGCTCTGGAATGTCTACTGTTAATAGGTGAGAATTGACCATATCTCGTGACATAAATATATTCGAAAGCCCCCACAAAATTTAATCATGGTAGAAGATCAGATCATCGCCGAAGTGATTGGTCTCCCTCACCTCCGGCTCCCCTTGCCTGCGTGCACTACACTTGCATCATAGCAAAAATGTCTTGAGAAACTCTGCATCGAAAAGACTTGATAGTTGACCTTTCATTGTACTACATTTGGGGTTAGAGTACCAAAATGAGTAATTGTGGAGAAAACTATAGAAGCCATGAGAAACGATTGAAGAAAACCAACCCGAAAGGAGACAATGAACGATTGAAGGGAATAAAAGGAAAATTTGAAAAGTGTAAATCCGTTCTCACCCTTTTATATAGTGTATTGAAATATTTTTTTAAATGCCTCGAAATCTATACATCGAATCTCGGAAAATTCAATTCAAATTTGTGTGAAATTCAAGAAAATGAAATAACATAAAATTTTGAAAACTCATAAGAAATTAAAATATTGAATTTAAGAATGAAAATATTTTTGCTTTGGTATTCGACCATCACGACGATACAAAATTCCAACTCGAAAAACTCTAATACAACACACACCCCCAAATTTTTAAACTTCTCGATAATCTTTCCTTTGTCGGGACAAAAGATGCGGGCAATCTTTCGAATCTCTGCAAGCTCTATGCGAAGTCCCCGCCCTCTTGTCCGAGAAGTCATGTCACATGAAGGACCACCGGCTCTTCCTTCTTCTTTATTGACGACCTCCCTCTCTGAGCCGTCTTCTTAAGAAAAGGAGTCCACCATTTCGTTCATCGGTCGAAGCCGGCCAATATTGGTGATCCTCACCCAACTGCTCCGGTCACCCTCGACGTCTTCGGGGCCAGACGGATAGATTAGTGTGCCTGTATCATGGGCCATAATAGACGGTCCCTCGGTTGCCTCCGGAGTAGAGGCATGGTCTTCTCCCATTATCAACAATCAATAATCTTCAACTGTCTCCTCTACAAACATAATCCCAAGTCCAAAAAAAAGAATAAATCTACTGGTGAAAATATTTGGGTTTTCTATTATCAATGATTCGCTCCATCTCGGACAATTAGAGACTCTCACCAACAAGCTACTAGAAAACACTTGGCTGGTCTCAACGACCGAACGAACGATAACTACATGTTCACACAACTGTACATGGGTCTCTATGACCATCTTGACCGGTTCTTGTGTTGGCCATTCATGGATTAGAGCCAGAGCAATGACGCAGCAACGGTGGCATGCAAGTCAGCTGCTCCCTGTATCATTATGATGTAGCATTGAGACAAATGAATTGTTCGCTTCTCCACTGTTGTTTCTTAACACGGATCACTTTAGCAACTCGCCACTTTCCCTCAAGTTGGCTCCTCCTTCTAGCTTCTTTGAGCCAATCCATCTCCCTTTGATCTTTTGTTATTAATAAGTCGACATAAATCACAGAAACATACTGTCATGGACTGACTACTCTCAAATTTATTTTTATTCCCTCTTTCCTTGGGAGGGCAGAGTTTTTCGGTCGAATGTCTAAAGGCCTTCATCATGGCCGCCTCATTTACAGATTTTTCTACTCGCCACAACTCTCTTCAATTTGCAACCAACTAAAGCGGGGGAATTAAAAAGAGCGATGGAGAAGTGTTGATCACACCCAATTTATAAGAATTTCAGGCATGCAAATCCAAGTTCAATTGTTGAAAGTACTTATTAGATAATAAATGAGTTAAGTTTTCATTTAAATTTTTTATTCTTATCGCAGCTGTCGTTTTCGAAGTAAGAAAATCAAAGAACTGAATATATACGTAAAAAATACTTAATGCAATGAATGTTGGAAATCGAGTAGTCTTCTTCTGAGCACGAAATGATAGTGTATTTGAATAATCATAAGGAGAAAATAACAAGCATCATTTCCTTCGATCGAAACAATGAGCCGATTGAGCAGGAGCATGATCTAACTAAAGAATAGAAGGCACCTAAACCAAGGTATATTCGTTCGCCATGACTCTTCAGCTAATTCTAGAATTCCTCACTAAGATTGCGAAAGGCGCCATGCGAAACACCTTTCTTTTCCTTTGAAATGAACCCTTGTTCAAGAAGAGTTGCTCACCAGGTCGGGCGATACACCCTGCTAACAATCTAAGTTTGCGTTAACAACGGAAGGGCCTGTTACTTAGGATTGGGTTACGAGGGACGATCGATGAACTCTCAGTCGATTGAAGGTATGCCGGTCGACCAAAGATTTTATTTATATTTGTATGTGTGATGTGGAACGTTATATGCACTCTTGAAGAAGTTATGAATATGAAATAGAGTCGTTGTTAGGTTATGAATATGAAAGAAGTGCAAAGTTGATTAGAAATATGAAAATGTAAAATAACAAAATTGTAACGTCACTTATTAAGCAAGAATTTGAATGTAATTTTA
The DNA here is from genome assembly GCA_022702705.1 of Papilionanthe hookeriana x Papilionanthe teres. Lineage (NCBI taxonomy): Eukaryota > Viridiplantae > Streptophyta > Magnoliopsida > Asparagales > Orchidaceae > Papilionanthe > Papilionanthe hookeriana x Papilionanthe teres. The sequence goes on along the minus strand of CM040424.1, from coordinate 23,233,894 downwards.
CTTGATAACTATGAAATCTACAAATAGGGTGTCATTCCTCCAATAAAGACTCTCATAACATATGTTACTTTGCACTGACCCTCTCCCTATTTTTCACGTCTGTCCTATGCTCTGTATTTGTGTTGGATCCACAAAACATACTTGAATTCAACCATTTTCTTTTAAATTTTTTTTTTGATGCACCAATAAAAAAGGAAAAAGCCACGCTGCTCAAATAAAAAGAATAACAAAATTAATAATCTCATGAAATGACAATTTATGTTTCAGCAGAAAATATACATTGAGAGCCACAATATTTCAAAAAAGAAAAAAAGAAAAAAAAAAAAAAAGAAAAGACAAGGAAAGTGTACAGATGGAGCACCATATTAGTGTCATTTTCTTCCCCTTCTTCACTTACCATGCAAAGAAAATCCATTAGGACTTGAAGAGAATCCAGGTGATCTTGTAACAATAAAATTTCTCTGCTATTTCCAGCAGGTGGCATTTGTGCAGTTGCCTGTCTCACTGTGTCTGCTGAAATGGAGACTAAGCTACTATTATTTTTCCATCGCAGCTCTTTCTGGCCCCTTCTCCGCCCAGATGAGCTCTTGTTGTCTCACTTCACTTGCATATCCAAAGCAGCAGCTAGACTTCCCTGCCCTTTTTATGTATCTAAACACTACTAACGTGTTACAGATGTAAACATCTAACTTCTAAGTGTTAGATATGTAAATATATAGGAATTGTGCTGTATGTATGTAAATTTCTCAAATTGTAATCTCTCAGCTTAATTCTCGGCAAATAGAGTTTGGCGAATTTAAAATGTGCTGTTTTGATATATTTTTGCTTCAATATTATTATTAGTTGAATTGAAAACTTGTTACATGTCATTGATGATTTTTTTTCTTCGAAAATAAGCAGTCAAATAGTAAGAATTTAGCAAGTTTTAAATGCAGGTGAAATAATTTTCAGAATTTAGTCAGATTTACATAATTTACTTAATACTAATTGAAGTAAAAATGTTGCTTTTCTATTTGCGTTATTTAGTTGGAGTTGAGTTGCTGAAGTATTTTCATATCTTAATATTTGGCGTATTGAAGCTGGGATAAAATAACAATAGCATTTAATATTAGGTGGGAGAGCGCGTGGTCGCGTAAATGATTAATGAATCAAACCGTATAGTAAGTTGTGTATTTATATAATCAAGGCTACATTATCGAGTAGTATACGTGTCTGAGATTTGTTTATTGTTTCTATTTTAATTTTCATTTATTTCAATTCTTCGATTATTATTGGGAGTAAATGTGAATTGTAATTTGGCATTATTAAATTGGAGAGGACATAATCAATGATTATTGCATCAAAACTCTTGCGCAAATAGCTCCAGTCCATAATTTAAAAAAATCATTTTTATGGCTGAAATAGTATCCATTAGGCCAAGCCATCATATTTTCTTATTAAATTTGAGTTTTTGTCTTGCTGGATGGAAATTTTAATTTTTATTCTTATCGAGTAATACAAAAAGGAATAGTTCAGCCAACGCATTTTCTTATGAGAATTGAAGATATATACATCTGTAAAGCTATTTTATGAATTGAAATCTCTAAATGAACATGCATTTAAACTCTCTAATGCTTAATTTCTCATTATTTTCTTTATTTTATTTATATGAGAATAATACTTTCATATATATAATCCAATTCATAGTATTTCTGGAAAGAAAAAATGAAAAACAAAACCTTTAGCTGAGTCTTCTTCCCAAACACTCAATGCATTTCCTTCCTTCCGTCATCTCCCCCGCATGCCTATGTCAACACAATTCTTGCAGTATACCCTTCCACACACCTGCCGCAGTGACAACAATATAACAAAAGATTACATGTTATGCAATAACAGTTCTCCTGTAAAACTAATCATTCATTTTAGCACTTCATTTATAATTTCATACGGCCTAAATACTTAGACAAAATTCTTCATAAGGAGTTTTATGAGAGAAATAAATATTAAAAGTTTTTTATAAGTACTAAAAATTCAAACTGCAATGGCTTACTTCTACTTCAATTCAGGCAGGCTTGAGCTTCTTTTCTTGAATCAAAATGAAACTAAAGGAAAGAAATATGTAAGAAGCAGCCTCACCAAGCAACGATGGCGAAGAAGTGGATGTATGAACTGCAAAGCGCACAACTATTTGAGTGAGGGGATCCCTTCTAAATCCCCATCTCTCCCCTTCGAAGCGGAAGAAGCCTTGCTCAGTCGTTCTATCTGAGTGTTTTCAGGCCTTTGAACTCCGCCTTTGCTACCTGGAAGCGACGTGGATGGATATTCTGTTTGCTCAGAGTTCTTCACAGCCTCTTTGCCTTCTTTTCTCTCGGAGCTTATAATTTCGTTTTGTTGATCAGTTTTGGCGAGATATTGGAAGGTGAGATCTACAGATTCATCAGCAATTCCACCGTAGAGTACCTCGAGATCTTGCCTGGCCTTTGCAATGGCTTCGTTCTTCTCCATTGTTTTAGTGAGTTGTTGATTTGAGTTTTTCGTGTGACAGAGAGGCGCGAGAGATAGAGATTGATAGGCAGGTTATTTAAGTGAGTTAGGGAATTGTATGAGGACGAATTGCCAAATGGCAAGATGGAAAAGGGGACGAGGTAAATAAAGGACTGAAATTTTATAAGTTTTCTTGTAGAAGTTTATTCCTGAAAAGTCCTATGGAGTACCTTCTGTATTTTTTTTTAATTTTTTAAAAAGTCTTATTTACGTGTAAGTAATATTAATTGTCGTAGGTTAGTTCAGAAAATGAAATTAATAATTAATTATTTGATAATGTACAATTTTATCAGAGTTTACGCTAAAATGGTGTTTGCATTGATCGTAAAGGGTCAGGCGGTCGGGAAGAGAAGAGTAAGATGGAGACGTACTAATTTAGGAGATCGTGAAAGCACTGCGACCGAGCAATGGCCGTACGAAAGGCTTATCCAATTAGGCACAGGCCCAGCCGTGGCTGAGGCTGACGAAAGTGATCAGATGATCGGAAGAGTCGTAGTCTGAAACGCGAGACGAGCGTCCAAATCGTTCATTACGGAAAAGTCGACTCGATGTGATAGCCCAGTACTCTAGTAGTCTAGATCCAAAGAAAGATCAATTTCGTAAAATAATTGAGACTATCCATAGTGACCATAAAGACTCCTCACTTAGGATTGAAGATAATCGGCCAGGGTTGGATCGAACTGCAGAGCCATCTTGGCCAATCTTAGCAGGACGAGCTGACCCTATTAATTTGAAGTCAACTAAACTTTCTTGGACCAAATAGAAGGCAACCAAGTGATAATCCCACGCTTATAAAACAGAAATATAATATGGACCGCATACAGTGGGCATAAAAATAGAATATCGTCATTATACTACACGCCTGCAACAAGTAGGAGAAACATTTATGAAAAAGAGCATTGTTGAACACCATTCCATTATTTTTCACCTCTCTCTCTCTCTCTCTCTCGATCCACTTATCTGTCATTGCGGGTGTGATTCGCAGGCAAATCTCGATTCGATCTCTTGAAATGTGCGGAGAGCGTCGATCAGGCCCTGAGCAAGAAAAGTAATTATACAAAGATAAGGACATCAAAACAAAAGAGACTTATGATAACATGGAGTGTAAGAGTGAATTTGTGGTCTTGTAGATCCAGGATTTAAAGAATTAGATGTTAGAAGTGATCGGAGATGTGGTGAAGTACGACGAGGATCAAGCGGCCACAACGGGATTTTCGGACACCTAACAATAGAAGAGTTCGACGCCAAACTTGGAATGTGAGGATGAAACCCGATATCATGAAAATATTATGTCAACGCCGATCGATAGGCATCAGGTCAGGCGTACGGATGTACCATGCTAGCTACGGTGGGTTCACTTGATAGCTCTCAATATCGAACGAAAACACTTCCGTTACGAAAAGCTAAATCATATAAAGGGATGGACGAACCTAAATTATCAGATAACATATTTCACTTCAACTCTATGTTTGCTTTCCAGAGATTAATGACATAATAAAATGCCAAATCTTTGTCACCATGTCGTGAAATGCTGCTCTCGTAATTCAACATTCTACTGTGGGGGTGATCTCGTCATTGGCGGACTTTGACCAGTGTTTTCCCGAGTTTGCGAGTGCTTAGAAATTCCAAAAGAGTTTCTATGCTCTTACGCAACTTTATTAGGGATAGAGCAAGACCACCTGCACCTTCGTCACTCTCATTATTGAGAAGGAAATATTAAGGGAGCAAAATTTAGAACCCACGATCACTCATCTTGAGACCTCTTACGATGATTAAAGGAAAAGACACTTTGTTACGCACTTGATTTAGCAACCGAACTCCCTGCATCCCACTCCATTCGGAAGCGAGAGTCAAATAATAACCATCCACTTAAAGGAACCGATAATGGGCAGTGGAAGCATGATACACCTAAAATAAATAGTATTTTTATGCACATTTTATACACATTTTTAATGATTTTGCACTTTAATGGAAGGTATTTTGTGTTTTTCTTACAGGTATGATGAAAATGGATGGTCATGATGAAAGGAGCAAAATTGGATCAAATTTGGAGCAAAAAAAAGATGAAAAATGAAAATTTGGGCAACGGCGGCCCTAGCCGAGCGCCGGCGGGGTGACGCTTAGCCGCCACAGTTAAAAATCGATTTCTAAAGGAATTTGGCGCAGATTTGAAGGGGATGGGATCACGACTCTTCTTTTAACTTCCATAACTTCCTTTGGGCGGCAAGTTTGAATGAATGGGTGCATTCTTTGGTGAATACATTGAATGCGGACACATTTTGAAGAGACACAGACACCTTTTGATTCTTATTTAAAGAGAGTCTTAGGAAAGAAAAGGGCTATTCCTTTCCCTTTTTGAAGGGCTCTTCCACTTGCATTTTGAAGAGAGTTTTACAGTATTTTACTTTTATTTTGCGAGAGCTTTTATTAAAGAGTAAGAGTAGAGAGTAAAAAGGAGAAAAGAGTTGGAGTGAAGTCTTATCTTCCCACTTCTTTTCTTTCTTTTAGTTTAGTTTCTATTGAAGTTAGAAGTTTGATACAGTCGTCGGAGTTGGGGAATCGGCTACGAGGAGTAGTTTAGTGAAGAGTTAAAGTTTTAGAGGAACTACGAGTCTTGTGGAGAGAATTTTCGGATAAGTTTTACTTTTGTTCTTACATTTAGTTTTTAATTAATACTTATTTTTGTTGTTGTTTTTCTTATGGTTTTTAATTTTGAGCTCAGTGTATTTTTATATTTTCTACGTCGTTACATTAGTTTTACTTTATATTTTCTTTCTTAAATGGAGAAGTAGTTAGTTTATAGAGAATTGTTGTGGAAAGTACAAATGTTTTGAAGTTGCGAAGTTGTGAAGATTGATTCGAAAGCTTTGTTCTTCTTGAATTTAGCCTGTTAAGTTGTAGAATTTCTTGAGATTATGTAAGATACAATACGGTATTGTCTCATAAAAGTTAGTAAGAATCACATGCAATTATATGGGTGAGAATTGTAGTCCGTATAATTGAATGTAATATTAGAAGATATTTTTATGGAAGGAAGTAAAATTAGAGGATTTTTAGAGTGACGGTAAAACCCCACAATTTGGTTTGAAGTTTTGAGTTTTAACGCAGAAGTTAGCCCACGAGTTGGTGGGAATCGAGGGAACTCTGAAGTGAGAAGTGGTATCTTCCTACTTTAACCATGTTGAAAATGATAAAAATTTCAGATGCTTTATGTTCTTTATAGAGCAGTAAGGGTAAAGAACACATTTGATTATCTGTCTGACAAATTTAAATACTTCCACGAAATAATCTTTTAATAATTACTACTTCATAAAACGAAGAAAAAAATTCTAGTTAATAGTGTTTTACATACGGTGTTATTAGTCATTATAATTTTTAATTTCTTTCTTAACATTTTATTAAGAAGTGAAATACAAATCGACTTTCAAACTTTTCGAAATCGAAAATACTTTCGAAAAGCCATAAAAAAGTAAGATAATTTCGATTCCTTTAAAGATTTCAAATTTTTTACGTGGGTTCGATATCTCGGGGCTTAATCGGAAAGTTCTATATTACTTGATAAACGATACGTATACTTGCGTAGTATCCACATTATAAATCAAAATCATAAGTATATATATATCAGAAATGGGATCACGTTTTTTTGTGTCGTTGCCAGTTTTCATATCATATTTGTAAGTCTAAATATCAGGTGGATCAAAGCTAAGACATAACAACCTTGACATGCATCGATTTCACGTGATTTTAATTGCGCATTTTTATGCATTTTATAAATTATTCTGTTTATTATTCACATATTTGCAATTAAGAGGTTTTTGTTCATGTTGTGCGGGATGCGGGCTTGAATGCGAAATAAGTTGGAAATAGAATTAAGGCGAAAAAGAACCACAAAGTAGCATGATCACACCTCAAGGAATTGTGAGCACTCCCCTTATCGGACACATGCGGCGATGTTAGAATTGGCGTGACCCGCGCCATGGACGGCGGTGCGTTATAGCCGTACACAATTGAGTCACACGCGCGACCTATGCGGTGTGAGCTACACCGGAAATAGGCATGACCACACCAACAAGTAAAATATAATTTTAGTAAGAAAATTTGATGGCTCAAGTTGTGATTCTTGTATAAAGCGATTCTCGGGGGCTACTTGGGGTATTTTTATATCGAGAGAAGACTTGGAGGTTGAAGAGATTTTGAGAGAGATTTTTGAGGAGTCTCTTGAAGCTTGTCTTCCTGCTTTAGTGGAAACTTAATAGAGAGTTTTTTCTTTACTTTGTGAGTTGTGAGAGTTCGTAAGAGAGGGGAAAGGTGCTAACTTTGCAAAGAAAACAATGTCTTGTAAGTTTGACGTATCTTTGTTGTAATGAATTTCCTCATGGTGTTTTTCTGCATGGTTTTCCTAGCCATGAGGGACTAAACTTTCTTCATGTACGTTTGATGTAGGGAGTAGTGAATTCATCGTGATTTTACTACAATGCTTGTTCTTTAAGCATTGTATTCTAGCTTTCGAGAACTTGTTGTTGTTTAATCTCAGATCTTAATTTATACAGCTCTTATTTAGGATGTTAAAATTTTTCATGAAACTACAACCTACGACCATTGCATAAGGGAAACAAAGGATTAACCACATATTTTCAAGAGGATAGATATATTCTTGTGGAATATTGTAATCGATCAAAAAGATTGGAAAAGTTATGCAGAATGTCATGGGAATTGAGAAAGGCTCGAATCATGGATTCCGGGCTTCTTTTGATCAATATATAAGCGTAAAGTACCATGTCCCTAATTAAAAACAATCACATAGGAAAGCATTAAGGAAAAATCATAATCGTCCGATCCTTGAATTATAGAGGCATGAGCCTCATACATCTTGAAGGAACTCATAAAATTTTTATTATTTTACGCATTCTTTGGTTGTCAGTATTAACTTTTTCTTTAAGACCTTATAACTTAAAAATTTCTTTTAGATACAGAATGAGCTAGGTTAACTAAATTAGTAAACTAGAGATTTTCGTAGACATAAAGCTTGCACTTTTCCTATAGGATAGATATGAAGTACTCTTAGTACGCATTACTTAGTCGCATGTGTTGACCTCGTTTTTGATGAGGTCTTCTCCTCTTCTCTTTAGTACTTAGGATGTTGTATAGGCTTTTCCTTTGACTATCTTAGAGGACTAGAATTGGGACCCACCTTTTAGAAATTCAAACCACTTCTTAACTCCCTGCAAACTCCACAAACTTGTTATAGACCCTGTCGCACAGAGGGTTGAAATCGAATGTGGAAGTTTAAGAGATGAGTTCACATAGGACTCTTTGGCACTTGGGAAGCCCATACACAGGTGGCACAGTGCAGTGGGGTTGACTTGCACACACACTACACTTTCACACACCTCCTAAAAACACACCCATGCGACTTCGGCCTCTGACTCATGTAGGTGATTCACGTGGATAGTCCTTAACCACAAGCGCTTTGTTAGAGGGTTAGGAGCAACGTGGTGAATCTTTTCAAAAATGAGTCCCTTCATGGCTCATGTGGGCTTGATATGGCTTCATGGCTCAACAAGAATGATTTCATTTCACTACATCCACCCGATCTTCAATTTTCCAAATTTTCGGTACATTACAGGACAACCACCATGGCCTAAAGCGCGAATAACCCAAATTTCTAAAAATTTCCAAATCACCCAAATTTCTCATCAATCTCAAACATTTCTACATCAACTCCAATTGATGCATCCATGCCTAAAATGCCAAAAATTCCAACAATACCCCGATACCTTCCGAATACGAAATGCCCTTTTGACCCAATCAAATTCAGAAAATTCCCAGAAAATTCCAAAAATTCGAAATATTCCCGATTTCATTTTGTTCCGAAAATGCATGGGCGATTTGTCGATTTACCCTTTTATCAAAACCCCCCGATTTGACCGGAAATTTAACCCAAGTAAAAACCCGATGTCAAACCAAATCTACCAAATTGACCCCCAATTTGGTCAATTCAATTCTAAGCTTCAATTGACATCGACACCAATGTTAGACGAATCGAAGCCCAATTTGATTAGCATTAAACCCGATTAACATGACGCCCAAAAACCCCGTTGAACTATATTGAACCTAACCCGAACTCACCCATTTAAGCTCAATTAACCCCAAATCTTTTCTAAACCTCCCTTGACATCCCCATAAACAAAACACTAACATGATTTGCCCAAAACTTTGATCCAAACCCCACTTTCAATTTAACCCCAAGCTAGAAGGCCATTTTTGACCCGAGCGAGCACAACCCCGAATAGACTGAATCCCCCGAAATCAAAACCTAACCAAAGCCAAAACCTCTTTGAAACACTCCCATGAACATTTCCCAACATTAATTTTACATCAATTTCAACTCTGGCAAACATTGGCACGATTAGCCCGATTTGACCCGCGGCAACCCGCGCGATTAGCGATTGAGCAATTCGAACCGAAATCACCTCGAACTTGTTTCAAACCACTCATGAAGCATCCCTAAACCAAACTCAACAATTATTTGGCCAAGCCTTTGCAAAATCTCATCCCACGAAAATCCATTTTAAATTTAAAAGCCCACTTCCACCTAAACCTCGCAAGCGTTTCACGAATATAAAAGCTACAATTAGGCCACAAAGCCATATGACACTTCCTTTCATCATCCATTTAATCAAAATCACCCTAAGTTTCAAAATCATTATTTAAACCATTTTAAAATCAAGCTTCATACAAATTTTCACCAAAATGTCAAAATTCTTAAAGCAGCATTTTGTGAAATTGTTAAACTTTTCACAAGCCGAATGACCATACGAAGCCATGGACGAAGCCGCATGAAGCCGTGGAGAGTTTGACATGTGATCGAGCCATTAATGGAAAAGGAGGACCCCCTTTCTAATCCTTCTTAAGCCTTTTTTTACCTTAAGCATGTCACACTCTATAAGCATGCTTTGCCACCTAATCAATGGATGGAGACTTCATAGCTCCGCAGCGGTGACCTTCAGTGACTCTTTTCGGCCCAGAACCGAGACCTTGGGTGGTGCACTGGCAAAGGATGGGTTGACCCAAACAGCCAAAATGGCCTCTTCCCCATTCCATTCCAAGCCATCTCCTTTACTTGGCCATTGCCGTTAGCACACAAACACCCAAATACACGACCACGACCACCGAGGTGACCTGCACAACGGGCAAGCCCTTTGATGCGTGGGGAAAAGCACCTTATGGCCGAGACAGCCGAGCAGGAGCAGATTTTGGAATTCCACCTTGTGAGCTGCCTCACTCCAAATGGCCATTACGTTCTTCTCCGCGGGCAGCTGATCCCGGCCATTAAACCCCACAGGAGAGCCTAAAATAAATACTGTTAAGCACCGCCCCTCTCGGCCATGAAAAGGGAATTACCTGACCTTGCCAAAACTGCGCAAAATTGATGGAACCCTTCCTCATACACGAGCACTTGATCCCCGGTAGAGATCCTATGCATTTCTTCTGCGCGAGCTCGATTTCGAGTTGAAATCGAAGCCCAAGCAGGTTACTTCCGCGGTAGACGATCCCGAATTGATTGGTCCTACACCTTCACCGAGACCAAGGGAAGGTGTCCCCGCTGGCTCAAAAAGCCCATCTCCGAACCACCAGTTGCTCGAGACTCAAGCTTTGTGATCGGTAGTCGAAGTTGACTAGACAATTCCTTGAGACCGGGAGACTTCATCTTGGGCTTGCCGGGGATCCGTCGAAGGTGCGACGAGCTCTCGGATGAAGCTTCACTTCCTCGACGAAGGTATGAAATTTAATTCTTCGTCCGACACGGAGATTCTCAGAGTACGAAATGCCTTGAATTTCGATGCATGTTCTGGTATGGATGTGTTCGTCTCTTCGAGACGAATCGTAGAGCATAAGAACGCGAAAATCGTGAGAATCGAGTGAGTTCTTAGGGTTAGAGTGTGGACGGTCACGGGATCACACCGGTCATGGACGATGAACGGATGCCGTCATTTAATACTGCACGCGGACGGACGGCTCGGATGGCGTCGGACGGGAGACGGTACGAGAACCGCGGGGCCGAGCAGCGACTCGGATAGGCGGCGTCGAATGGGAGCGCGACGCGTGTGAGTTCGGAGATGCCGAGGATGCGGCGGCGCCGCGTCTTGGTAGATAAATAGGAATATTTTATTTATTTAATTCACGAGAACTTTAAAAATCCATATCTTTGTGTGAAAAATCACAAAAATAAAATAAAAAATACCCCGCTTGCTCGATTGAACGGAGGAGAATAATGTGGAAAAGAAATTAATTAATTTTGTCCAGGTATTTTATTTTTAATTAATTATTTACTCCCTGCATTGTTTTAATTCTCCATGCATGTATACAATTCACCATGGCATGAGACTATAGGGCTTTTGAAGCCTGCGAACTTAGGGACATTCCACGAATTTTCCAAGGTCGAGCCATCTCACAATGAAAAGTTATTGATTTTCGAAATGCATGTTCTAACATTTTAAGTATTTTAATTTCAAAAATTAAATGTTTTGAAATAAATTAGGAAAGGGTGGTGATATTCGCTACATGACCGGAAGAACCACACAGGAAAAATAGGATTTGAGCTAATTCACTTAGATCGACACGAGTGGCTTAAATACCCCAGAAATAGGTTTCTAATTAATTAGAGTTAACCATAGATCGAATTGACTTGAGAAATCAATTCTCCAACGACCTTTAGGGTCAGAGGAACCCATCATAAAAATTTGAGGTCAATTGGACTTGGTTAGCCCCACTAATTAGGTTAATTAAGTCACTTAGTCATTTTAAACTTTAAAAATTCATAACTTTCAAAATATCTTTCAAAAATTCACAGAATTGGTTTTGGAGTGCGATATCGGGGAGTTTAAGAAAATTAAAATTTCAATTTTTAAAAAAGTTGATTTTTAATATTATTTTTTAATATTTTTAATAATTAAAAAATAATAAAAATAACAAAAATAATAAAATTCACCAAAATGTTATATTTTGAATTTTAATCGGCAGGAACGAAGTCATATTTTTCCTAGGTCTATTTAGTGAGATATTAATTTTTAAAGCTCTAGGGTAATTTTAAAATTAAAAAATATATTTTCTAGCATTTTCACCAAAATAATTATAATAAATCGAAAAATCGAGAAAATTGCAAAGTTTGGTTCTACGGAATCCTTGATATCAGAGAGAATTTTAAAAATTATAAAATTTATTTTTCAACATTTATTTTATTTTTAAATTAATTAATACTCAGGAACTTAAAATTCTAATAAATAAAGTATAATTCAAAAAAATTACCAAATTTGGTCCAAGTGGTCCTCTGGTCATTAGGAATGTCCCCTAATTTTCTTAAGGACAGAAACTTTCCCTTGGTCATATCATTGAATTTTCCTTGGAAATTTCTCTTTTCTACAAAAAATAATTATATAAATAAATTAAATACAGAAAAATCACATTTTCTCCTCTCATGTCTTCATTGACACATAAGTGAAGTCTCATAAAAATTTCAAGTTCATTTGAGTTCAATTTAGTGAGTTATGAAATTATTAGGCTTAAAGGGCAAAATGGTAATTAAAATTTTAACCCTTAATTAAAACTTTAGGTTTAATAAAAAATTAACAAGTAAAATATTTGATCCTAACCTGATTTGGATGATTGAAATTAAATAATTAAAGGGTAGAAACCCATTAAGCAATTTAAAATGATTAAACTTTAATTAAATAATTAATTGAATTTGGAGGAATAATAAAATTGGAATTATTAAAATAGGGATATTATTAGGGAGAGATTTATTCTTTAATTTAAAAATCCCTAAATTAATCATCTCATCAATACTACGACTCTTAATTAAAATGATAACTCAAATTTAAAATATTAAAAGACTTAATCATTAAATAAAAATTAAATCATTAAACTCTTTCAAAAATTTTCAATTAAATTAAATTAAATTAAGATTAAAAATTGAATTAAATTAAATTAAAATTAAATTAAATTAAATAAACAAATTAAATTAAATTAAATGAATTAAATACATTAAATTAAATAAATAAATAAATTAAATTAAATTAAATTAAATTAAATTAAATTAAATTAAATTAAATTAAATTAAATTAAAATTAAATTAAATTAAATTAAAATTAAATTAAATTAAATTAAGAAATTAAATCAAATAAATTAAATTGAATTAAATTAAATCAAATCAAATTAAATTAAATAAATTAAATTAAATTAAATTAAATTAAATTAAATTAAGTTGAATTAAATAACCTCACTTAAGACATGAAGAAATAAATCTAAAATAACTTGAACACTATTCGAAACTTAAATCATTAATTTGAACTTAAATTTGAATCACGAATCATTAAATATCATTTTGCCTTTAGGAGCTTTAGTTATCATAACTCACAAATAGAACATTAAAATGAAATGTTACTTCACTTATAGGACATTCAAATGTCCTAGTTCATTGAGCAAGTTAACAAAACTTGAAAACCTCGGACGATCGATTCATTTACACAATTAAATTCATTTGGACTTAAAACGATCCTAGAAATATTGAAAAGATGTTTAAGATTCTTCTTAAGCACTTCCTCGATATGATAGGATATTCATAAGAACAATTGAACTTAATTGTTCTTTGATGAAGAAAATCGTCTTAGACTAAAAACACAAAGAACACTAGACGTCATAGGAAATGACTTAGTTATAGGATTAGGAATTTGGTAGAAAACCATAAACCTTTCCCTTAGCTTTACCTAGGAACTTGCTTAAATATTCTAACTGTGTTTTAAGTGCGGCTTGGGATGACGGGAAGACCCTCCGGTACGCTTTTATTTTATTGCGGTTTATTTTATTGCAATTTATTTAATGCATCGTTTATTTTTCTTGCATGATAAACAACGGTTGCATGAAAACCGACACCTTTAGGACAGAAACCAAAGCTGAAACCCAAAATTAAAATAAAAGACACTACAAGATAAAATTCACCTCCACGACATTTCAAAATATAAGACAACTCAAAATTTAATCACGAAACGGAACACAAAACTACAATTACAACTAAATTAAAACGTCTCGTTGAATGATCGGGAATACCTCGGATGATGTAACCCACGTGTTGCTAACGGGATTTCCCGCGGTCTAAATGAAAGTGCGGAACTCATTTAGTTGAGTTTAGCAAATTCATACGGACTAAGTGAATTCGATGAAAATAACGGTGCCGGGATGACGGAACCGTGGGATCTTAATCGGTTCTGTTTAATCAACTTTAAGATCTGTTTTAATTAAAACATAAAAAACACTTGGAAATTAAGACTTCTCTAAACCAGAACACTTCTCTCATCTCTTGATTTATGATTTCTAAAACTAAACCTCTGCAACAACAAGGAGCTCGGAGCATGGTGGGCAGCACGGCCATCGTCGTCAGCAAAACTTGAACCTACTTCAACAAAACTTTCTTAGAATTAAATAACAAAGCCATAGGACTTCGAGGTAGTTTGCACTAGTGCGACATAAATCCTCGACTCTTCGTTAGGCATTTGCATTGCAAATTAAGCCCTAACCGGTCTTAGGATTCGAGGTAGTCGTCGGTACGACATAAACCCTCATATCTTCTAGGCGATTTGTATGATTCTATCATATAAATATAAGCCCTAATTAACTAAAATTGGCGAGATTAAAACATTAAATAAACATTAGGACTTTCCTAAATCCAAACGAAGCAATAGGATAATCGGGAGATTACCGAAGTCCGCTTCGAATCCGTGATCTCTCCTACTTTTCTTCCTTTGAATTCCCAAAATAAAAATGTTCCAAATTTGATCCATTCCACTATTGAAATTCCAAAATTCAACCCCTTGAAAACTTAAACTTTGAAATTCTTGAGAGCGAGAATTATTGATTATTATCGAGAGTTTTCTTAGGTGATTCCCGTCACTTAAGATGTAATTAACTATAGGGGCTTGCCCTTATAGGGAACTTTAAGAACCCGAGGTAATATAAACCCTGTTTAATAGTTTCATATTAAGCGGGGAATTTGTCGGCTTATAAAATTGGTTCGCGGACCAAACGGATGTCACAAACCTTTCTAGTTTATTTAATCGAGCCCCATTATCGAGCGAGTGTGTCTATTCTTCGGGATAGATACACGGTTTGTGGTGCGGCGCTCGTTTATATAAACTATTCGGGATGTGAGATCGGTTTGATTTCATATCTTAAAATTTTCAAATTTAAAATTATTTTCGAAATCAAATACTACTTTTCAAATTATTTATTTAAATTAAATTAAAATTCGCCGACAATTTTTGTAGGCGACTCTCTTTCAAAATAAAACACATAACCTAAAAATATGCCGACAACTTACGGCGACTCCTTTGAGGAAAAGTTCCTCTCTCCATTTTAATCGAATAGTTACGCTTTCAAAAATCGGTAGTGTATCCATGTCCCTAATGGATCGAACTACCCTTCTTTCCGTTGGAATACGTGTTCATTTCTACCTTGAACAAGTATAACCAACATTCTCTCGGATTTAGGAGCCCTTTGTTTAGACACCCATAAACGGAGAGGTTCCGAGATCCTTTTACCTCATTTACGAGGTGGGGTGGACCCAGATAGGTGTTAGTTTAGGAGTGATCCTT
Source organism: Papilionanthe hookeriana x Papilionanthe teres (assembly GCA_022702705.1). Classification (NCBI taxonomy): domain Eukaryota; kingdom Viridiplantae; phylum Streptophyta; class Magnoliopsida; order Asparagales; family Orchidaceae; genus Papilionanthe; species Papilionanthe hookeriana x Papilionanthe teres. The sequence continues at coordinate 23,218,724 of CM040424.1, read as the reverse complement.
CGAGTCGAGAAGTCTTGCTTAAGACTCTCTTTTCCTTTCCAACTCCGATTCGGATTCCTTACCTTCTCTACACCTTTGAACACTCCGTTCTAAATAAACAAACCCTCTAATAAGTGATTCTTTTAATAAGTGATTCCTTCTTATAAATACATGAACATGAATGAGTTCGGACTCTTTTCGATTCCTTTCTTTTCGTCCTAAAGAAAAGAAGCATAACTTAGGACGACAACGAGAATCTACCTGCGAAATGGAAGCCCCGAGCGGTTTTCTCCTTCACCAATGGATTGGACCTCGCGTGTCTATAAGGATGAGTTGCCGACGATGGAATCATCCGATTTGGACGAGGATTTGAAAACACGAACGTCGAAGTCACCGACGTCTCCCTCTTTGCAGCGATGAACAAGGTACACGAAGGTGAAGAGCCGTTGCTTGAGTTCGACCTTAGGTCGACCCAAGAATTCCCTCCTCTGCGAAGGATCCCGACTAAGAGGAATACTGACTGTCCACGGGAGAAGCTATTCTTTCTACCCCACATGAGTCTAGTTGTTTCGCACTTTTGCCCGACTTTTGCCAAATCGAAGGGGAAAGAAATCCGAAGATTATGATGGACACTGTTACGTGGAGGGTACGGATCTTCTGTAAGACCTTCATTTTCGAGATCGGGTCCGGTTCGAAATTCCGTCACTAACAAAGACCCGGAGAAGAAACGAAATAGAAGGATCGCTAAAGAAGCCGAGGTCTGCTGAAATTGCTTTCTAGAGGAAGTTCCGGAGCTGCAGGAATATACACCGTTGCTGAATACATACCACTCTGTTGGGAGGAAGCGGATTTCATCCCCTCTCCGCCGCGGAAGATGAAGAAAACATTCGCGAGATTGTTGCCAAATTACCACGACCCGCATATTACAACGATAGCCGTAAGAAAAGAACTAGAACTACGCCGTTTGCTCGGCTACGAGACTTTGGTAGAAAAGTTAGCGAAGAAGGAAAAGCGCCCGTATCGAGAAATTCTACGGAGGATAGGGCGGGTGCCGATCGAATCCGTCTTGGGCCCCGAGTAGAACCCGCCATCATGACGGAAAAGCCGAGTAAAAGAATGAAGGCTAGTCGCTTTGTTGTCGTCTCGGGATTACGGATTAGGGAGGATACCACCTTCCGAGCATTTGGCCGACGGACCATGCGGTCCTAGACCTTGCTGCCGGAAGGATGGTATGGCGTCCCTCTGCTGGGCGATTGAGATTGAAACGACGGCCCGAGAAAGAAAGTCTCGCCGGGAGACTTGAATGCGAAGAAAGTGCTACCGCGATGAAGGGGACTCGTGAGAAGGGAACCGGCGGCTATCGCCACGACAACCACGAAGACACACGAAAGCCCCGCTAGAAGATGCCATGGAAAAGTTGAGAATCGATATCCAGACGCTTGGCAAAAGAGAGAAGAAAAGTTCGGAGATGAGATTGATTCATCGGAATTTATGGACGACGAATACGCGAGAAATCAACATGGTTGAGACACGAGCTTCATCGGCTTCGCGAGGTGCTCCTGCGGCCCGCGAAAGAGAGGAGCCGGGCGATGAGAAGACGACTTCGAGAGAAAGACGACACGATCGCTCGAATGGCGAAAAGGATGGAAGAGATGGCCGTAGCTGCGGCCGCTCTCCGAGTCGAAGTACAACCACAAGGAAACACCCCGGAAGGTCATTCACATTGTAGACGGAGGAAAGGAGATTACGTCGCGTCGATGGGGATGATCGGCTGAAAAGGATACAACACAAAGTATGATTCTGAAAAGGATATCGAGAACTTGGTGGAACGGCGAGTGCGAAGCCTTAGCACAATCAAAGAGCGGGACATCCATTCGGACGGGTAGACCTTACCCGAAGAATTCGACGACATCCGATACCCGAAAGGCTTCGTACCACCTCCGTTCAAGACCTTCGACGGAGCAGGAACCCCGACGGCATGTAGCACACTTTCGTGCCGGTTGTTGCAATGCCGGCGGGAGCGATGCATTACTCTTCCGACGAGTTCGTCGGCGGTACATCAGGAATCGCCTTCGTGGTATGCGGAGTCACCAAACGGTTCGGTAAAGACATTCTCGAGCTAGAGAACCTCTTCATCAAGCGATTCGCGGAGCTCAACACCACATCACTATGGTGATTTAGTGGTAGAGAAGCGAAGCCGAATGAAACTTTGGTGGATTACATACTCCGATGGAGGAACTTAAGTATGAAGTGTGAACCACAGCTGCGAGAACAAGCATGCGGTCGGCATTTTGCTAAAAAGCATCCATGGCCCGATAGCACTTCTCCTCAAGGATTCTACTATTAAGACTTTCGAGAAGTTGTTAAGCAAGGCCGGAAGCTTGCAAGAGGAGGCGAAAGCAATTAAGTTTCACCGACAAGACGAGATAAACAAAAGCACAGCAAAGACTTTTGAAAAGAAATCCGGGATCGTCGCGAGCGAGTTGACAAAGGCAAGCAGCCGATGCAAATACCGCAGAACAGCCGCAACTGACCACAACGAATTACACGGCAACCCCGGCCGGCTATCGGTCATCTCCATGATATGAACGGCCGCCTCGTCCACGACGTACATTAAGAGAGCTTTTGAAGCGAGAGAATATCAGATTCAAGAATGAAGCGAGTGCCGAAAATGTTCCGCGATCCGATGAAGACTCCAGTTTCACGCTTGCCGAGCCTAAAAGACCGAGAGGAAGTCAACAAGAAAGGTGATCCCGACTTTGCCCTTACACGAAATGCTTGGACACAAAATAGAAGATTGCATTACCTTGAAAAGTTGGCTCGACGGTAACTGCCGGAAGAGGAATATAACGATCCCGAAGGAGTACATGAAGGAACCCCAGAAAGGAGGTTCCGTCGATGTTGTCTCGGCCCGATCCCATCATTCCGATAGATCCTATACGATTGACGATGGATGGACTACCGCTTGGACGAGGTCTTCGAAAAGATTTTAGACGGCATCCGGACCGCTTCGGTACGAGCTTCGATTCGGAGTTTGAAACCTGTTAAGCCGGTATTATCACTTGCGATAGAAGAACCACCTCAACGGGGAGACGATTGAAGAAAAGAAAGAAAATTGACGAAGAAGAGAAGAGCAGAGGGCACCTAAGGCTAGGCCAGGAGCGCTTATCTGAGGATGAGTTGTTTCGATTCGGGGGAGAAATCCCTCGAACCCTTGACTACGTATGATTATACGCTCACTTCGGTGGGATCATATAATGATAAGGGTGATGGCGTTGGCTACGTTTTAGTTATTTCTAACGATTACGTAACTAACGATAATCCGGATATCGATTTCGATGCCAACGACGATTCTCGAATCATACACGATCTCGACGAAGCGAAATAACGAAGAAGACATCCATCGAGGAGGCTACGAGAGTTCAGCAAGCAACGAATCTATCTGCGAGTTTCGAGGAGCTCCGATCGCGATAGAGTTAGAGCCTTCGGACTGCGAAGCTAATCCGGAAGAGCTCGTCATTCGATTCGAAAAGACACGGCGAGCTCGACAATGGATTCGAGGAAATTACGAAGTCGACTTAAGAAGTGGAAAAGTTCTACCTCCGAGGAATGGGTCCAAAAGACAAAGGGAAGCGGTGGTTGTTCGGGAAGAACCAACCGTCGGAAGAAATACCGTTCGAGAAGAAGCGAGAGACACATGAAAACAAAGTGGACTACGACGTCTTCAGCGCATCTTGGGAAACTACCGACGACTAAGCATCTATGACGCTCTCATCTTATCGAAGGAGATGAGAGAAGCTCGATACGAAGGCCTTACTTGATCCGGAAATTTGCTTAGCTCGAATGGCCGGAGAGTCCTTAGATGAGGTTTGCTCGTTAAAGGAACGACGAGGTGTTACCTTCGCGGACGACGACTACTACTTGGAGCAACGAGATCATGACCGACCGTTGTACATTTCAGTTACAATCGGAAGATTTACACTCTCCGAGTATTGGTGGATCCGGGAGCATCAATCGATATAATGAATCTTCGAACGCTAGCATACTTGGAAATTGATGCTCGCGAGCTCGAGGCGGACAAAATGTTATTAAGAGGATTGATCGAAAAGGAGAAAGAGCCCCTGGTACCAAGTAACGCTACGATGAAGACCGGTGACTTAGCAAAGACAGCAGCGAAATTTCACATAATTGATTCGAAACGTCGTTCGACGCTCTCTTGGGCCGACCATGGATACATGAAAACAGGATGGTACCATTATCTCTACATCGGTGCATCAAGTACTACCGATGGAGGGGAACGGTGCATCGAGGTGACTTACAACCATTCTCAGGTACATGAAATTGGAATTCACGAGGATGCGGCTTATTATGCACCGCCGAAGAAAACGATCTTCTCCGGAGATACTATAACAAATGAAGCGAAAGTTCGAGGACAACGAAGAACTGAAGTTCTAGTCCAACGATCACTCACCACTCCCTTACGGCGAGATGGTGAAGGTTTCTCCACGACTCGCATCCGAGGTCGAGGCGGGGGACGAGGTCGTGGTAGAGACGTTAGGACAATTGGACGAGAGGAAACCAACCATCAATGTCGATTGGGAAGATAGTTCGAAGAAGAAGAGAAATCAAACAAGAAGCGGCGGCAATAAGTCGAAAGAAGCCGCAATTCAAAATCCCTATCGAAGATGAAAGAAACGAAGAATATAAATCAATGTACGAGAAGATTAACCACTATGTACATACTTATGACCACGACCCCGATCCATTCTAATAAGATCGAGGGTATGGAGGTCGAAGAGTACGTAGCGGTGGTGCAAAACCAATCAAATTCTACCGTGGTGCTTCTTCCTCCAAAGCGAAAATAATGTACAACTTGAAGATGCTACTTCATCGGAATTAATGGAATTGCCTTTTGAGTGGTACTCTCCACTGTGTTCAAAATTTAATTCAACGTGGTTTCTTACCTCGACAGATTGAATGAAGGTCAATCACAACGTTTCGAAAATTTAGTGGAATAACTCCGGTCGTCCGCTGACTCGAAACATGGTCTCGGATTCGGCACGGTAGGATCGGTTGATGATGCGGAATTTTGCTTGGTTGTCACTGCGAATCTAATGAAGACCGCATGGAAACTACGGACGAACTCGAAGATTTACAAATTGGAGACGCTCCACCGAATTCGAAGAAGAAATCAAATCTACGATAGATGAGTTAATAGAAGATTAGCAGAGTACATAGCGAAGAGCCTAGACCTACCTTTGTTAGCTCTTTACTCAATAAAGAAGACTCCGAAAGAAATAATCAAGTTATTAATGGAATTTAAAGGCTTGTTTTGCTTGGAGCTACGATGAGATGCCGGGTTTGGCTCCGGAGGTCGCGAGTCCATAGGCTAGGAGTGGATCCACCGCCCGTTCCGGTCGGACGAGAGTCCCAGAAGAATGCGTCTAGAAATCGAACAACAAGTCATAGGCGAAGTTAAAAAAAGCTAATAGACGCTAAATTTGTCCGTGAAGAACAATACCCGAGCTTGGTTCGCCAACGTGGTACCGGTCGGGAAAGAAGAATGGTCGAATCCGGAATTTGTGTGGATTTCGAGATTTAAACAAGGCATGTCCAAAAGATGAATTTCCTCTGCCGATCCCGAGAATTAATGATCGACATCGCTTCAACACACGAAATATTCTCGTTCATGGATGGATCTTCGGGATACAACCAAATAAAAATGGCTCCGAGAAGATGAAAAGCTTACGGCATTCGAACGCCGATCGGAGTATTTTCTTCACACGGTGATGCCATTCGGATTGAAGAACGCGGGAGCTGACCTACCGAAGAGCAATGACAAGAATTTTTGATGATCTCATCCATAATCAAGTCGAATGCTACGTGGACGATGTGGTCATCAAAAGCAAAGTAAAGGACTGACCACTTGTATGATTTGAGAATTGTTTTCGAACGATTAAGACAATTTAACCTTAAGATGAATCCCTTAAAATGCGCCTTCGGCGTCACCTCCGGGAAATTCTTAGGATTCGTTGTCCGACATCGTGGAATTGAAATCGATCCGGAAAAGATTAAAGCTATCTTAGAAATGCCGCCTCCCAAAACCTTAAAACAACTACGATCTTTTCAAGGAAAGCTGGCATATCTTCGGCGCTTTATCTCAAACTCGTCGGGTAGGTGTCGGCCTTTCTCGGCACTAGTTAAAAAGGACGCCAAATTTATTTGGGAAGAGAAATGCCGAGAGAGGCCTTCGAGGACATTAAACAATATTTAATGACACCTCCTGTCTTAGCAGCCCGGTCTCGAGTAGACCGCTAATACTTTATACCGCGGCTTTAGACGACTCTCTCGGAGCCACTGTTAGCCCGAATTCGATGATGAGGGTAAAGAAAATGCTCTTTACTTACTTAAGCCGTCGTTTACTTCCGACGGAAGTAAGGTATCCCGCAATTGAAAAGCATTGTTTGGCCCACGATCTTCGCCGCTCAAAAGCTCGGGCACTACATGCTTTCTCATAAGGTCGACTTGATCTCGAAGTTTAATCCATTGCAATACTTGATGACTCGTCCAACGCTTTCAGACGGACTTGCCGGATGGTCGATGATATTATTGCAATTCGATATAACTTTCGTGCCTCTTCGTCTTCGTAAAGGGACAAGTCTTAGCAGACTTCCTTGCAGCACACCCTTTGCCGGCAGAATCTCCTCTCAATGACGATCTGCCAGATGAACAAATAATGAATCTAGAAGACCTTGATGATCGACGTTGGGAATTATATTTCGACGGAGCATCTTCAGCGCACAAAGACGAAGAATCGCAAGTGATAGTGCCGGTAAGGCGGGAATCGGGCTAATCTTTATAACACCGGAGCGGGGGATGTTAAGATACTCCTACCACTTGACAGAACCGTGTACAAACAACGAAGCGGAATACGAAGCCCTCATAACGGGACTGGAATTAACCATTCAAATGGGGATAACAGACATCAACATCTACGGGGATTCACAGTTAATCATTCAACAGATCGCCGGACAGTACAGAATTTTAAAACCAAGACTCGAGCAATACTTCCAGTATGCCATACAGCTGTTGGAACAAATTCCGAATGTGACAATCTACAAAATTCCCAGAAAAGAAAACGCTTTAGCGGATGCGCTAGCTCGTCTCGCAAAAGAATTTGCCTGTTTGCAAGATGAATCAGTGGAAGTGTCAGTTCACGGACGTCAGGTCCTATCACAGCTCGACATAGACACGATACACAAATCAGAAAAGGAAAAAGAATCAGTTGCAACAGTGACAGAAAACACAGAAGATTGGCGACAACCATTGATAGACTACCTGCAAACAGGAAAGCTACCAGACGATAGTCGCTAGCACATCGGATCAAGAAAAGAACTCCGTCCTACGCATTAATAAACAACACGTTATACGAAGGTCTTTTGATCGAATGTGGCTAAGGTGCCTAGCGGTCCGAGGCCCGTGAAACTGTTAAAGAGAGTACATTCGGGACTACGCGGCTCACCGGTCGGGTCCAAGATGAAAATGAAAAGTAAAAGACTAGGGTACTACTGGCCTCGATGATGACCGGCTTGCATGAAAATCGCCGAAGTGCGTCACCGGTGCCGAGTGCACGGGTGGTTCTACACCAACCTCCAAATGTGCTACATCCGACAATTGCATCGTGGCCATTTGAATGTTGGGGAGCACGGATATAGTGGGTCCGATAGAACCACCGTCGTCGAAAGGACATCGCTTCATTCTTGCGGCTACGGATTACTTTTCCAAGTGGGCGAGGCCGAGTTCCACTAAGAGAAGTGAAAGCACATCACGTGCTTACAATTTTTCAAGAACCAAGTTGTCTACCGTTTCGGGGTGCCGCGCGGGGATCATCTCGGATAATGGGTCGGCATTCGAAGCACACAAATCAACAATTTTGTCGGGGAGACACGGAATCGGCGGCGATATTCAACAATTTACTACCCGAGAGCAAACGGCCTAGTCGAGGCTTTTAATAAAACTCTCGTTCAAATTTTAAAGAAGACTTTAGACGACAATAAGAGAAATTGGCACGAGAAGTTGTTAGAAGCCTTATGGGCCTACCGGACGACCTTCGAGAACTCCTACGCAAGCTACACCTTACGCTCGCGGTGTATGGGTCCGAGCGAGTGTTACCTTTAGAGGTTCGGCTCCCTTCACTCGGGGTACGGTTGCAAATAAAATCACAACGGAAAGAGAACGCCAAATTACGACTCGAAGAATTAGAGAGCTGGAAGGGAAAAGACTTGCGGCGCAACGCAATTTAAGCCGTGCCGGGCTAGAGATGGTTCGAGCTCATGATAAGTCGGTCCGCCCCGAGAACCTTCAAAGTGGGTGACTTAGTTCTCGTTCTTAAAAGACCTATTCTTGCACACCGCAAGATAGGAGGAAAATTTGAACCCACTTGGGAAGGACCATTTGTAGTTGAGGCAGTCTACTCAGGAGGCTCCTACCAGCTAGTGAATTGCCAGGGAGAACGACATATGCTTCCGATCAATGGACGATACTTGAAAAAGTATTACGCTACCTGATGTTTCGAAGGAATGAACTTTCCATCCCTAGAAGCACGGGCGAAGTGATTACTTATGATCGGGTCCGAACCCAAAAATAACAAAAATGTGCTAAAATAAATAAAATCCTGATAATAAAATTTTCCTTGTTTTCTTTTCCAAATCAAAATCTCTTACCTGATCTTATCCCACTTCATTCCTGTTAAATTTGAAAATATAAAAATAATAATAAAACAAGATGTCTTTAATAAACATTTTCTTGATGTTCTTGTTCTTAGTACAGCCCCTGATCCTTTTCCTTGTCTCTTCCAGGGAAATGTCGAGCGGGCGGTTGGTCTTGAACTTTAAGAATGGCGTAAGCCTTGCACTTGATGAAAAGAGGTGAAAGATGGAGCGATAATCGAGATTGACTCAGATTTCGCACCAGCAGGCCTACAGTACGAGGAAAGTGACTGGGTCCCGGTTAACCGAGAAGAATTGCCTGGACATACAGTAATGAAAGTGGGTGGCCCAAGTCACCAATCCAGCAACAAGAAAAGAAAGACAAATATTGAAGAAGATAAGAAAATGAAGTCTGTAGTCGCTACAGCAGAGGGCAGGCTTGTCAGCGCCGCGCCCACAGAGATTCAAGAAGTTCGGAGAGCTACTCTCACAGCAACGCAACGAAGAAATAAGAATCGCCGTATCCGTAAGATGTTGACAAAACTAGCTGCGGATCAGCACGACGAGGCAGTTGCTAATGTCGGTGCATACACTTCAAGGACACCGGTTCACCAGGAACCAGAAGAAAGGAGGCCAGCTCCTAGGATGACAGAAAGAACCAGAGAAATCTCACGAAGACCAGAAGAAGGAAGGCTACCACGCCACCGGATAGAACCACCAGTGATGCATGACCTTGTTGCAGAAGCAACCCCGGGGATGTCCCGACAGACATCATCCCTGAGGAGCCGAGGTATGCAGGAGAACGTGAAGGGATCGAACCTTATATCCCACAATACGTCACCGAGGCCTCGCCATCCGCGAGATCATTCCGGAATACGAGCTGGAGAGAATGCAAAATGTTGAAAAGAAAACCTTTGAATACTTTGAAAGGATTAGAGGCGAGAAGAATCAATATACTTGGAGGGCCTCGAATTACATACGGACGTATTCTCGGAGTATGAGCGAGCAGCAAATCGTGGATTGCATCCGGGATTTGAAAAGACTGGGCCGAGCGAGGCCGCCTGAGGAAAACACATACTCGAGCCCCGGAGATGGATGCCGGGGAAAGGAAGAATCACAATACAATGTGGATGCTTGTTACAACTTTGCCGAGGACGGGAAGGGAAACCCGCCGGGAATACTCCGTCATGGGCAAGTGGACCCGATGCCATTAGTCATCAAGAGAATGGTAAAGAGATTGATAACATGGAGGGTACTGCCAGCAGACTGCATACCCAATAGCTGCATCATCAACATCTACAAGCAGGGTGACTGTATACCCCCACACATTGATCACCATGACTTTGTCAGACCTTTCTGCACAGTCTCTTTTCTGAGCGAGTGTAACATCATGTTCGGATCTGACCTCCGGATAGCAGGCCCAGGTGAGTTCCGAGGGCCAGTGAAGATACCACTACCGGTAGGTTCCGTCATGATACTGAAGGGTAACGGAGCAGATATCGCCAAGCATTGCATACCGGAGTACCGGTGAAGACGGATCTCGGTTACGTTCGGGAGGATGGACGACGGAAAGATACCTTACCATTTCCGAGCCGGACCCGGAGCTAGAAAGCCTCCGACCTTACGAGCTGTGAGTTACATGGAAAATATCACACCTCACGATGTACATCCATACGGCATCCTTGCCAAGGATGGCTTGGAAGGTGATGTTATTGACCATGTATCCCACTATTCGAGACATGGATTTTTGACGGATGCTTCTTTAGATGGATCGACAAAGATCATACACGATCCGTTTTGAGTCTACATGGATTGTATGAAATATATTCCGGATCGAGTTGTACGATGTATCTTCAGTATGATTGGAATAAGAGTGACCATGTCACATTTTTGGCCTTCACCTCTTTTGTGCAAATTGGTTGGGAAACGCCGTTAAAGTTAAATGAACTTCGAACAAAGAACAGAAAAGAAAAAAGAATAGAAGAAAACTTTCGTTAAAAATGACAAACACCAAATTCACATGAACATTAAATAAACAACAAAATAAAATTTGAATCATTAAAGGATAAACAAAATCAACAAGAATGTTAAATCAAATTCTCAATCAAATTTCGAATCCAATCTCGATCAAACTTCAAATTTCATCTTCCAGATTTCAAATCAAATCTAAATCAAATTTCAACCGAGTTCAAACTCATCATTTCTCTATCAAAATTCAAATTCAATCTTTCCAAATTTCAAATCTCAGTCAAATTTCAAATCTCAAATTCGATCTTTCCAGATCTCACATCAAACCTCAAATCAAATTCAAACTCTTGGGTCGAGGATTTTACATCCAAGACTGCACTTGCTTAGGATTCTCTTCCTATTGCACTCGAAATACATCAAATTCAAACTTTTGGGTCGAGGATTTTACATCCAAGATCTGCCTTTACTAGGATTCTCTTCCTATTGCCGCTGAAATACATCGATTCGAACCTTTGGGTCGAGGATTTTACATCCAAGACTGCCTTCTTTAGGATTCTCTTCCTATCGCACTGAAATACATCAATTCGAACCTTTGGGTCGAGGATTTTACATCCAAGACCGCATCGCTTTAGGATTCTCTTCCTATTGCATCTGAAATACATCAATTCAAACTTTTGGGTCGAGGATTTTACATCCAAGACTGCCTTTGCTAGGATTCTCTTCCTATTGCCTTTGAAATACATCAATTCAAACTCTTGGGTCGAGGATTTTACATCCAAGACTGCCTTTTACTAGGATTCTCTTCCTATTGCACTGAAATACATCAATTCGAACTTTTGGGTCGAGGATTTTACATCCAAGTACCTTCTGCTAGGATTCTTTTCCTATTGCCTTGAAATACATCAAAATCAACCTTTTGGGTCGAGGATTTTACATCCAAGACTGCACTGCTTTAGGATTTTCTTCCTACTGCACTGAAATACATCAAGTTCAAACTTTTGGGTCGAGGATTTTACATCCAAGTACCTTCGCTCTAGGATTCTCTTCTGTTGCATCTGAAATACATCAAATTCGAACTTTTGGGTCGAGGATTTTACATCCAAGACTGCACTTGCTTAGGATTCTTTTCCTATTGCACTGAAATACATCAAATCAAACTCTTGAGGTTAAGGATTTTACATCCAATACCGCATTACTGCGAGATCTTTTCTCATTGTAATGACCCAATCAATCGATTCGATCTTCTTTTGGGGTTGAAGATGTTACATCTAAAACTTCAAAATTCCAATTTTCATTTCAAATCAAATTCCTTCAAATTAATCTTGACAAACTTCAATCTAAATTAAAACTCCAAATTGAAATCTAAACTCACACATCATGACTTAAACATGAAACAGAATAAAATCGAAATTTCTCCCAAATCATGTAATTTGGGATTCACCTCCTTTTCCTTTCCCCAGCGAGAGTTCAAGAATCTCCAGTTTCAGAGATATACTTGACACTCCCCAGCGGAAATTCTTCTACTTCGTCCTAGGTTTGTTACTTGGACATCTGTGTTGGTTTTGTCGATCGCTTCGGTCAACACAATACGTGCGGTGTGCTCCGTCGGCTCACCACACCTATTGGGGGTCCATTTGTTGACCTCATTTTTGATGAGGTCTTCTCCTCTTCTCTTTAGTACTTAGGATCTAGCCTTAGGCTTTTCCTTTGACTATCTTAGAGGACTAGAATTGGGACCCACCTTTTAGAAATTCAAACCACTTCTTAACTCCTGCAAACTCCACAAACTTGACTATAGACCCCTAATCACCTAGAGGGTTGAAATCAAATGTGGAAGTTTAAAGGATGAGTTCCTATAGGACTCTTTGGCCTTAGGACTGCCCTGGGTGGCCTGGTCTGATGAAGGGTTGACTTGCACACACACTACACTTTCACACACCTCCTAAACCACACCTATACCCGACTTGACTTCCTGACTCATGTAGGTGATTCACATGGATGGTCCTTAACCCCTAAGCCCTCGAGCAAGAGGGTTAGGAACAACATGGTGAATGCCTCAAATGAGTCCCTTCATGGCTCATGTGGGCTTGATATGGCCTCATGGCTCAACAAAAATGATTTCATTTCACTTACATCCACCCAATCTTCAATTTTCCAAATTTTCAATTTTTGACCCCCCGGGACCCAACACCCGCCAACCTACCCAAAGCCCTGAATAGCCCAAATTTCTCAAAAAGTTTCCAAATTACCCAAAATTCTCCAAAATCAATCCCAAACATTCCCACATCACTCAAACTGATCATCCATATCCAAAAATATCAAAAATTCCAAAAATACCCCCAATACCTTCCAAATACCCAAAATACCCCTTTTGACCCAAAAATCCAAAAATTCAGAAAATTCCCAGAAAATTCCAAAAATTCCCAAATATTCCCAATTTCATTTTGTTCAACTACACCATGGGCCAATTTTGTCAATTTACCCCACTTTTGTCAAAACCCCCAATTTGACCCATTTTAACCCAAAGTAAACCCAATGTCAAACCAAACCTACCCAATTGACCCAAATTCTGGTCCAATTCAATTCTAAACTTCAATTCAACATCCCCAACACCAATCTAGACCAAATACAAGCCCAATTTGATTGGCATTGGGGTCCAATTTCACTTTTGGCCTTAAAGCCCAATTTGGACCTATGACCCAAACCTAACCCAAACTCACCCAATTCAACTCCAATTAACCCCAAATCTTTTCTAAACCTTCCTTGACATCCCCATAAACAAAACCCTAACATGATTTGCCCAAAACTTTGACCCAAACCCCACTCAAATTCAACCCAAAATCAAAAAGCCCAATTTTGACCTAAACCTAAACCTAGCCCAAATGAGCCCAAACCCCAAAATCAAAACCCAACCAAAGCCAAAACCTCTTTGAAACACTCCCATAAACATTTCCCAACATTAATTTTACATCAATTTCAACTCTAGCCCAACTTTGGCCCATGGTAGCCCATTTTGGCCCACTTTAGCCTCTTTACCAAAAAGCCCATATCCAACCCAATTCAAACCCAAATCACACCAAATTGACTCCAAACCACTCATGACACATCCCTAAATCAAACTCAACAATTTTTGGCCCAATATCTTTACAAAATTTCTATCCATAAATTCATTTTCAAACCTAAAAGCCCACTTCCCTTAAACCCTCCTAAAAGCCTATTTCCTTCAAAATTCAAAGGCCCAAAATTGGTCCCAAAGCCCATATGACATTTCCCCTCATCATACTTTCAATTAAACTCAATACCTAAGTCCTAAATTCATCATTGGATTGTTCCAAATTAAACCTCATGACAACTCTCACCAAAATGCCAAAAGTCACAAAACCCATTTTCATGAAATTGACTAAACTTTTCCACTAAGCCACATGGAGCCATGCATGAGCCATTCACAAGCCATAGGAAGCCATGAAAGTTTGGCATGTGACCATACCATTAATGGTAAAAGGAGGGGCTCCTTTTCTAATCTTTCATTAAGCCTTTTTTACCTTAAGCATGTCACACTCTAAACCATGCTTTGCCACCTAATCCTTGATGGAGACTCCACCATTCTCTCTTGGGCGACCCAGCCGATCCTCTCGGCCCAAAATCAGGCCATGGGGAGGTGCGCCCAACCCAAACCAATGGGTTGACCAAATTGAAGCCAAAATGACCTCTTCCCCATTCCATTTTAATTCAGCCACTTTACACATGGCAGTGGCCAATTGATTGCACAAACCTCTAACCCTGACCCACCTGGACCTGAGGGTGACCCATGCCTGCCGGCCAGCCGCCTGGATCGCCGGAAAACACCATGGCCGAGACCTTGGGAGGAGCCAATTTTGGAATTCTCCTTCGCTGAGCCGCCCCATGCCCGATGGTCACCATGCTGTTCTTCACATGCCAAGAGCAGGTCGATCCCGACCCTCGACTCCCCCAGGAGGCCCTCCAGCCTCTCTGATTTAAACCCCTCACCCTCGCGGCCATGAAGAGGTGCTGAACCGAGACCTTATCGAAACTGCGCCAAAATTGCTCCAGATCATTCTCCATACTTAGAGCACTTGATCCCCAGGTGAGATCCCCCTGCCATTTCTTCTCTGCGAGCTCGATTTCGAGTTGAAATTTCACCCAAAACCGGGACACTTCTCCACGGTGAGCCAATCCCCAAATTGATTGGTCCTACACCCGCACCGGAGTCGAGGGAAGGTGTCCACCGGCCAAAAGCCCCATCTCCAGGTCACCCGGTTGTTCCGGACTCCAAAGGTTGTGATCGGCTTTGGTGGAAATCACACCTAGGCGATTCACCACAACCCCGGGCTTCATCCCTAGCCTCCTGCAGCTCCAACGAACGTGCCGAGCATCTCTCGATCGAGGCTTCACCTCTCGAGCTAAGGTATGAGTTAATTCTTCATCCCGAGCTTCGGAGATTCTCCATTTCAAATGCTTTAATTTCGATGCATGATAACCAGTATAGATGTGTTCGTCTCTTCAAGACGAATCCATAGAGCATAAGAACATGAAAATCCATTGAGTATCGAGTGAGATATTAAGGATTTAGTGTGGACGGCTCTCGGGTGAGGACACTTGGGGACGATGAACGGATGCCGTCCATTTAATCACACGCGCGGACGGACGGCTCAGATGGCGTCGGACCAGGAGACGGTACGAGAACCGCGGGGCCCGGGTTGCTGACTCAGATGGCGGCGTCGAATGGGAGCGCGCCGCGTGTGCATTCGGAGCTGCCGAGGTTGACGCGGCGCCGCGTGGATAAATAGAAAAATAGGGTATTTTCCTATTTATTTAATTCCCTAAACTTGGAAAATTCATAACTTTGTGTAGAAAAATCACAAAAATAAAATAAAAATACCCTCTTGCTCAGTGAACAGAGGAGAATAATGTGGAAAAGAAATTAATTAATTTTGTCCAGTATTTTATTTTTAATTAATTATTTACTCCCTGCATTATTTTAATTGTCCATGCATTCATATAATTCACCATGGCATGAGACCATAGGGCTTTTGAAGCCTCTGAACTTAGGGACATTCCCTGAATTTTCCAAGGTCAGAGGCCATCTCTGTGAAAAGTTATTGATTTTTCAAATGCATGTTGCTGTTTTAAGTATTTTAATTTCAAAAATTAGCATGTTGTGAAATAAATTCTAGGAAAATTTGGTGATGTTCCATATGACCAGAGAACCCTAGGAAAAATAGGATTTGGGTTAATTCACTTAGATTAACCCTAATTGGCTTAAATCCCCAAAATAGATCTCTAATTAATTAGAGTTAACCATAGATCAAATTGACTTGAAATTAATTCTCCACTGACCTTTAGGATCAGAGGAACCCATCATAAAAATTTGAGGTCAATTGGACTTGGTTAGCCCCACTAATTGGGTTAATTAAGTCACTTAGTCATTTTAAACTTTAAAAATTCATAACTTTCAAAATATCTTTCAAAAATTCACCAAATTGGTTTTGGAGTCTCTCTGATATCAGGGGAGTTTAAGAAAATTAAAATTTCAATTTTCTAAAAAAGTTGATTTTTAATATTATTTTAATATTTTTAATAATTAAAAAATAATAAAAATCACAAAAATAATAAAATTCACCAAAATATCATATTTTGAATTTTAATCACTTAGGAACAAGTCCCATATTTTTCCTAGGTCTATTTAGTGAAATATTAATTTTTTTAAAAAGCTCTAGGGTAATTTTAAAATTAAAAAAAATGTATTTTCTAGCATTTTCACCAAAATAATTATAATAAATCAAAGAAAAATCAGAAAATTGTAAAGTTTGGTTCTCTGGAATCCTTGATATCAGAGAGAATTTTAAAAATTATAAAATTTATTTTTCAACATTTATTTTATTTTTAAATTAATTAATAATCCAGAACTTAAAATAATTCTAATAAATAAAGTATAATTCAAAAAAAATCACCAAATTTGGTCCAAGTGATCCTCTGGTCATTAGGAATGTCCCCTAATTTTCTTAAGGACAGAAACTTTCCCTTGGTCATATCATTGAATTTTCCTTGGAAATTTCTCTTTTCTACAAAAAATAATTATATAAATAAATTAAATACGAGAAAAATCACATTTTCTCCTCTCATGTCTTCATTGACACATAAGTGAAGTCTCATAAAAATTTCAAGTTCATTTGAGTTCAATTTAGTGAGTTATGAAATTATTAGGCTTAAAGGGCAAAATGGTAATTAAAATTTTAACCCTTAATTAAAACTTTAGGTTTAATAAAAAATTAACAAGTAAAATATTTGATCCTAACCTGATTTGGATGATTGAAATTAAATAATTAAAGGGTAGAAACCCATTAAGCAATTTAAAATGATTAAACTTTAATTAAATAATTAATTGAATTTGGAGGAATAATAAAATTGGAATTATTAAAATAGGGATATTATTAGGGAGAGATTTATTCTTTAATTTAAAAATCCCTAAATTAATCATCTCATCAATACTCAACTCTTAATTAAAATGATAACTCAAATTTAAAATATTAAAAGACTTAATCATTAAATAAAAATTAAATCATTAAACTCTTTCAAAAATTTTCAATTAAATTAAATTAAATTAAGATTAAAAATTGAATTAAATTAAATTAAAATTAAATTAAATTAAATAAACAAATTAAATTAAATTAAATGAATTAAATACATTAAATTAAATAAATAAATAAAATTAAATTAAATTAAATTAAATTAAATTAAATTAAATTAAATTAAATTAAATTAAATTAAAAATTAAATTAAATTAAATTAAATTAAATTAAATTAAATTAAGAAATTAAATCAAATAAATTAAATTGAATTAAATTAAATCAAATCAAATTAAATTAAATAAATTAAATTAAAATAAATTAAATTAAATTAAATTAAGTTAAATTAAATAACCTCACTTAAGACATGAAGAAATAAATCTAAAATAACTTGAACACTATTCCAAACTTAAATCATTAATTTGAACTTAAATTTGAATCACAAATCATTAAATATCATTTTGCCTTTAGGAGCTTTAGTTATCATAACTCCTAAATAGAACATTAAAATGAAATGTTACTTCACTTATAGGACATTCAAATGTCCTAGTTCATCGAGCAAGTTAACAAAACTTGAAAACCTCGGACGATCGATTCATTTACACAATTAAATTCATTTGGACTTAAAACAATCCTAGAAATATTGAAAAGATGTTTAAGATTCTTCTTAAGCACTTCCTCAATATGATAGGATATTTACAAGAACAATTGAACTTAATTGTTCTTTGATGAAGAAAATCGTCTTCAAACTAAAAACACAAAGAGCCTAGACGTCATAGGAAACGACTAGCTATAGGATTAGGAATTTGGTAGAAAACCATAAACCTTTCCCTTAGCTTTACCTAGGAACTTGCTTAAATATTCTAACCGTGTTTTAAGTGCGGCTTGGGATGACGGGAAGACCCTCCAGGTACGCTTTTATTTTATTGCAGTTTATTTTATTGCAAATGCACTTTATTTTTCTTGCATGATAAACAACGGTTGCATGAAAACCGACACCTTTAGGACAGAAACCAAAACCGAAACCCAAAATTAAAATAAAAGACACTACAAGATAAAATTCACCTCCACAACATTTCAAAATATAAGACAACTCAAAATTTAATCACAAACGGAACACAAAACTACAACTACAACTAAATTAAAACGTCTCGTTGAATGATCGGGAATACCTCGGATGATGTAACCCACGTGTTGCTAACGGGATTTCCCACGGTCTAAATGAAAGTGCGGAACTCATTTAGTTGAGTTTAGCAAATTCATCTGGACTAAGTGAATTTGATGAAAATAACGGTGCCGGGATGACGGAACCGTGGGATCTTAATCGGTTCTGTTTAATCAACTTTAAGATCTGTTTTAATCAAAACATAAAGAACACTTGGAAATTAAGACTTCTCTAAACCAGAACACTTCTCTCATCTCTTGATTTATGATTTCTAAAACTAAACCTCTGCAACAACAAGGAGCTCGGAGCATGGTGGGCAGCACGGCCATCGTCATCAGCAAAACTTGAACCTACTTCAACAAAACTTTCTTAGAATTAAATAACAAAGCCATAGGACTTCGAGGTAGTTTGCCTAGTGCAACATAAATCCTCAACTCTTCGTTAGGCATTTGCATTGCAAATTAAGCCCTAACCGGTCTTAGGATTCCGAGGTATTCGTCCGGTACGACATAAACCCTCATATCTTCTAGGCAATTTGTATGATTCTATCATATAAATATAAGCCCTAATTAACTAAATTGGCAAGATTAAAACAGTAAATAAACATTAGGACTTTCCTAAATCCAAGCCAAACAATAGGATAATCGGGAGATTACCGAAATCCGCTTCGAATCCGTGATCTCTCCTACTTTTCTTCCTTTGAATTCCCAAAATAAAAATGTTCCAAATTTGATCCATTCCCTATTGAAATTCCAAAATTCAACCCCTTGAAAACTTAAACTTTGAAATTCTTGAGAGCGAATTATTGATTATTATCGAGAGTTTTCTTAGGTGATTCCCATCACTTAAGATGTAATTAACTATAGGGGCTTGCCCTTATAGGGAACTTTAAGAACCCGAGTAATATAAACCTCGTTTAATAGTTTCATATTAAGCGGGGAATTTGTCGGCTTATAAAATTGGTTCGCGGACCAAACGGATGTCACAAACCTTTCTAGTTTATTTAATCGAGCCCCATTATCAAGCGAGTGTGTCTATTCTTCGGGATAGATACACGGTTTGTGGTGCGGCGCTCGTTTATATAAACTATTCGGGATGTGAGATCGGTTTGATTTCATATCTTAAAATTTTCAAATTTAAAATTATTTTCAAAATCAAATACTACTTTTCAAATTATTTATTTAAATTAAATTAAAATTCGCCGACAATTTTTGTAGGCGACTCTCTTTTCAAAATAAAACACATAACCTAAAAAATATGCCGACACCCTCTTAGCCAAGGGCTAGGGGTTCAGACTTAGCCACATGAGTGCTCCAATGAACCATGAGTCAAGATTGGATAGGGATGGTTTAGGGTTTAGGATGGGTGTGAGAGTGTAGTGTGTGCAAACCAGACCTCACCAAGACCAGGCCACCCAGGGTAGTCCTTAAGGCTTAAACATCCAATAGGAATTCATCCTTGTCTTCCTGCACATTGTTCCTGACCTCCCAAGTGATTTAGAGATTAATGACCATCTATGTAGGATTCCAAAGGGAATCAAGGTTTGGTTTGAATTTCTAAATGGTGGGTTCCATTTCTAGTCTTCTAGAATAGTCAAGGAGAAGTCCTATGGCTTGATCCTAAGCACTAAAAGGAAAGAAAAGTCCTCACAAAAAATGAGGTCAACAAATGGACCCCAATAGGTGTGGTGTGCTAACCAAGCACACCGCGCGTATTGGTGTTGACTGAAGAGATCAACAAAACCAACACAGATGTCTAAGTGTCACACTTAGACAAAGCGTAGAAAACTTTCACTGGGGAGTATCAGGTAAATCTTCGAGACTAAAGATTCCTGGACTCTCACTGGGGAAAAGGAGGTGAATTCCAAATCACGATATCTGGAAGGAACGGATTTTAGATTCGTTTCATTTTTTATTTCAAGTTTTACTTTTTGAGTTTGACTTTTGATTTGATCAGAATTTTGATTGAAATTAAAATTAATTTAAGATTGATTTCAAGATTGATTCCATGGAAATTCTGTATTTAAAATGAGAGTTGGAACCTAGGTTTCAACATCGGGATTGCAAAGAGAACTGTAATTTAGGTACCAGCCTTAAAGAGAGAATCAGAAATGATGAGAATCAGAATTTAGGTATTGATCTTGAAAAGGATGAGAATCAAAATTTAGGTATTGATCTCGAAAAGGAGAGAACTGGAATTTAGGTACCAGTTTCAAAAGAGAGAGTTGAAATTTAGGTATCAATCTCAGAAAGAGAGTCGGAATTTAGGTACCGACCTTGAAAAGAGAGAACTGTAATTTAGGTACTAGTCTCGAAAGAGATGGGAATCAGAGTTTAGGTACTGATCCCAAATTTTGGGAGTGCGAAAAAGGTTCTCATAAAGAGTGCAAGATTGGCGGTCACCAAGGTTAGGATGCCTTGTCGGTCTTATACACAAGTCGGAGGATTAGAATGCGGAAAAGTTTCTTGGAAGGATGTGGGATTGGCGGTCACCGAGATTAGGATGCCTTGTCGGTCTTATACCCAAGTCGGAGGATTAGAATGCGGAAAAGTTTCTTGGAAGGATGCGGGATTGGCGATCACCGAGGTTAGGATACCTTGTCGGTCTTATACCCAAGTCAGATGATTAAAATGCAGAAAAGTTTCTCGGAAGGATACGGGATTGGCAATCACCGAGGTTAGGATGCCTTGTCGGTCTTATACCCAAGTCGAAGGATTAGAATGCGGAAAAGTTTCTCGAATAGAATGCGAGATTTGCGGAAATCTAGAGAAGAGGATCGAAATTTGAGTATCGATCTTGAAATGAGAACTGGAATTTGGGTACCAGTCTCATAAGGACGGGAACTGGAATTTAGGTACTAATCCCAAAAGTTCGTATTTCATTTGGGTTTTCAAGATTCTGCGGAAAATTTAGTGTATTAAAAGATTGGAATGAGACATGAAAGTGTTTCACATCCCAAGAGAGTTGATCAAAGTTTGATTGTTTGGCAAAGGATATGAATCCATACCATCAGAACCAAATCAAAGATTTCATGGTTTTGTGTTAGTAGAATCAGTCGACCTTCTCAAAAGAGGAAAGGAATCGCGGGGAGTCGAAAAGATTTGAGAACAGCATGAGGCTAGGGATTTCAGATTCGGAAATTCATTTTCATTTATTCGTTGTTTTTTTAGTGATTTGATTTTGTTTTGATTTTCAATTTTCGTTTGAAATTCCATTTTGATTTAGATTTCTTATTCATTTCTTTTGTTTGCAATTTGAGATTTTGGATTGATTTGTTTTGAGTTTCGTTTTGTGTTTTATTTGGATTTTAAATTTGAATTCTTATTTCGTTATTATTATTTCATTCAAATCGTTCTTCATTCAACTTTCTTTAAATCGAGTCAAACTCAGATTTAGTGGTGTTTGCAGTCAATTGCACAAAGCTAAAGGTAAAATATGACAAAGTCGTTTCCATTAAAAATTTCGAAAGTAGATCAAGTGATTCCATCAAAACATTTTTGATGACATCTTTCTGAAAACAAACTTTTACAAAATCCATGTATATCTGAACACAGACTGTACTGATATCTTCATGTATTCTGAAAAATCTGTCTATTTGATTCATCCAAGTCTGAAAAGTGAACTGCATAGGTGATAACATCACCTTCTAAGCCACTTTCCGGAGGAGAATCCCACGCAAGTGTGCTTTACAGGTGTGCTACTACCATGTAGCTTACAGCTTGTAGGGCTGCAAATTCTCTAATTCTGGATATGGATTGAAGTTGATCGGAATCTTGGTCTCATCCATCCTTCTGAAGGTGATGGAGATCTGCTCTTATGGAACTCCTGAGATGCAGTGCTTCGCCACATCTGCACCATTTCCTTGTAGTACGAGGACAGAGCCTACCAGTATGGCTATCTCTACTAGCCCTCGGAATTCTCTAGGGCCGAGTATCTGGAGTTTTGTCTCAAACATGATGTTGCATTGGTTGATGAAGGAAACGGTACAAAAAGGCCTCACAAAATCGTGGTAGTCCACGTGAGGTGGAATGCAGTCTCCTTCTGTATAAATTTTTATTATGCAGTTGTTTGGTATGCAATCAGCGGGTAAGACTCGCCAGGCCACCATCCTCTTTATCATTTTCTTAATCAGAACTGGCATTGGATCCACTTCATCGTAGCGGAGTATCCTTGGTGGATTTCTTTTCTTGTCATCAGCAAAGTTATAGCAGCATCCGAATTGGATTGTAATCCTCCCCTTGCCTCGTTTCCATTTCTTCGGCTCAGAGTAGGTCTTGCTTTGTAGTCGTCCTGCACGACCCTGTTTCTTCAGTTCGGAGAAGTAGTCCATGATCTCACTCTGTTCTTAGTGAGAGAAGACATTCGTATGTAACTCCAGTCCTTCCAGGATGTTGACATATCTTCCTCGGATTCTCTGAAAGTATTCAAAATCTTGTTTCCGCACCCTCTGGATCATCTCCAACTAGTGCTATGAAATTATCTGAAACTGTCGGAGTTTAGTGACGTACTGTGGGATGTATGGCTCCACACCATCACGCTCTCCTGGAATCATCACTGCCTCAGGTTCAGGCTCTGTAGTAACCTCTACTGGAACAACCTCTGCTATGGTGTTCCTAAAGGCTGGCCTCCTTGGGACAACTGTTGCGGTCATCAGAATTTCTTCCTTGTTCTGTTTTTCCGTCAATTTCTTCAGCATTTTGTGGATATGGTGGTTCTTGTTCCATCTTTGAGTTGGGGTCAAAGTGGTTCTTCTCCCCCTCTGGATTTCGGTAGGGACATCACTGATAAGCCTCCCTCCTGCGGCAGTTATTACTGATTTCATCTTGTGGTCGTTAATCGCACTGATCTTCCTTTTCTGGTTTGCAGTATGCTGAACTTTCTAGCTGAGTTTCATCACTGTCTTTCCATGAGACTGCCCGAGGTCTACAGTAGTCCAAGCAGTTTCTTCATATTCCAGCTTCAGCTGCGCAAAGTCTGAGTCAACCTCGATCACGGCACCAGCTTTCAGTTCTTCTTCGTTAAGTGCAAGACTTACGCCATCCTTAAAGTTCAGAACCAACCGCCCGTTCAACATTTCTCTGCGAAAAAAGCAAGGAAAGGATCAGGGGCTGTACTTAGAACGAGAACAATAAGAAAATTTACTTATTAATGGAAAATTCTTATTCATTCCTTTTCAAATTTTAAGGGAAAGGGAAAAGATGATAAAAGATTAGGAGTGAGATCGGCTTGAAAGGAAGGATCAAAATTTATTATTATAATGATTTCTTTCTTTACATATATTTTCGTTAATCATTTTTTTATCAATTTTAGGTTCGGACCCATTTACAAGTGATTATTGCGCTCGTGCTTCTAGAGATGAGACTTCGCTTCTTTTTTTTAAGTTCATCCTTCGAAAAATCAGGTTGCGTAATACTTCTTTAGATATTGTCCTTTGATTGGAAGCATTGGTCGCTCTCCACAGAAATCCACGAGCTAGTAAGAACCTCCTAAGTAGGCTGTCTCGACCACGAACGGCCCCTCCCAAGTCGGTTCAAATTTACCTCCTATCTTGCGGTGTGCAAGAATATGTCTTCTGAGAACTAGAACCAAGTCACCGACTTTGAACGTCCTTGGGCGGACCAGTTTGTTGTGGGCCTGGATCATCTTGGCTTGATACAATTCGAGATTCTGCTGCACTGAAAGTCATTTTCCTTCCAAGCTTTCCAATTCTTCCATCCTTAATCTGGCGTTCTCTTATATAGTGATCCTATTTGCGACCGCAATTCTAAGTGACTGAAGCTGCACCTCCAAGGGTAAGACGGCTTTGGACTCGTACACTAGAGCGTAGGGCGTAGACTGAGTAGGAGTTCTGAACGTCGTTCTATAGGCCCATAAGGCTTCTAACAACTTCTCGTGCCAATTTCTTTTGTTATCGTCCAAAGTTTTCTTTTGGATTTGGACGAGACTTTATTAAAAGCCTCGACCAAGCCGTTTGCTCTTGGGTCAGTCGATCCCATGCCTTCTGACAAAATTGTTGATCTTCGTGCTCTTGAAAGCAGACCAGTTATCTGAAATAATTCTGCGCGGTACCCAAAAACGGTTGACGACTTGATTCTTGAAGAACTGTAACACGTGATGTGCTTTCACTTCTCTGAGCGGTACTGCTTCTGCCCATTTCGAAAAGTGATCGGTAGCTGCCAGAATAAAGCGATGTCCTCTTGAAGAAGGCGGTTCTATCGGACACACAATATCTGTACCCCAACACTCAAACGGCCACGACACGATTGTCGGATGTAGAACATTTGAAGGTTGATGTAGAACCACTCCATGCACTTGGCACTGGTGACAACTTTTAGCAACTTTCATGCAGTCGGTCATTATTGAGGGCCAGTAGTACCCTAGTCTCTTAATTTTTATTTTCATCTTTGGACCTGACTGGTGAGCACCACAAAGTTCTGAGTGCACTTCTTTAACAATTTCACGAGCCTCGGACTCATTCAGGCACCTTAGCCACATCTGATCGAAAGATCTTCTGTATAACGTATTGTTTATTAATGCATATAATAGAGTTCTTTTCTTGATCTGATGGGCTAATGACTTATCGTCCAGTAGGTTTCCTGTTTGCAGGTAGTCCATTAATGGCTGCCGCCAATCCTCTGTAGTCTCTGTCACTGCCGCAACTATTTCTTCTTTTCTCAGTCTGTGCAAAGTGTCTATGTCAATCTGCGATAGGACCTGTCGTCCCTGTACTGTCACTGCAACTGACTCTTCCTGTAGGCACATGAATTATTTTGTAAGTCGGGCCAAAGCATCTGCAAGGGCATTTTCTCTTCTGAGGATCTTATAGATTGTTACATTTGAAATATGTTCCAACAACTTCATGGCATACTGAATGTTTTGCTCGAGTCTTGGTTTCAAAATTATGTACTATCCGACGACCTGTTGTATGATCAACTGAGAATCTCCATAGATGTTGATATCTTTTATACTCATCTGAATGCTTAACTCCAATCCGATTTATAAGGGATTCGTATTCTGCTTCATTGTTCGTACACGGTTCTGTTAAATGGTAAGAGTACCTTAACATTCCCCGCTCTGGTGTTATAAATATTAGTCTGATTCTTGTCTTACCGGGCTCTATCGTTTGCAATTCTTTGTCTTTATATGCTAAGGATGCTCCGTCGAAGTACAATTCCCAACATTGTTCATCGGGATATTCTAGACTCATTATCTGCTCATCGGGCAAGTCATCGTTGAGAGGCGATTCTGCCGGTAAAGGGTATGCTGCAAGAAAGTCTGCTAGGACTTGTCCCTTTACGGTACGAAGAGGAACAAAAGTTATATCGAATTGCAATAGTATCATCGATCACCTGGAAAGTCTTCTGGAAAGCGTCGATCGGGTCATCAAATATTGCAATGGATTAAACATTAAAATAAGGTTGACCTTATGAGAAAGCATGTAGTGCCTGAGCTTTTGAGCTACAAAGACCAGGGCCAAACAATGCTTCTCAATCGAAGGATACTTTACTTCCTTCAGAATTAGATGACAACTTAAGTAGTAGAGAGCATTTTCTTTACCCTCGTCATTGACCTGGGCTAGCAGGGCTCCAAGGGAGTCGTCTAAAGCTGCGGTATAAAGTATCAACGGTTTACCCGAGACTGGGGCTGCTAAGACAGGAGGCGTCATTAAATATCGTTTGATATCATCTAAGTCATGCTGACATTTGAAGTCCCAAGTAAACTTTGTATCCTTCTTAACCAAAGTAGAAAAAGGCTGACACCTTCCTGACAAATTCGAAATAAAGCGTCCAAGATATGCAAAGTTCCCTTGAAAGGATCATAGTTGTTTCAAGGTTTTGAGAGACGGCATTTCTAAGATAGCTTTAATCTTCTCCAAATCGATTTCAATTCTGTGATGTCGAACAACAAATCCTAAGAGTTTCCCAGAGGTGACACCGAAGGCGCATTTTAGGGGATTCATCTTAAGGTTAAATTGTCTTAATCGCTCGAAAATAATTCTCAAATCATATAGGTGATCTTCCTTCAGTTTGCTCTTGATGACCACATCATCCACGTAGCACTCAACTTGGTTGTGAATGAGATCATCAAAAATCCTCGTCATTGCTCTTTCGTAGGTCGCTCCTGTGTTCTTTAATCTAAAAGGCATTACTGTGTAGCAGTACACTCCGATTGGCGTTCTGAAGGTGGTGAGATTTTCATCTTCTGGTGCCATCTTTATCTAGTTGTATCCTGACGATCCATCCATGAATGAGAAGACTTCGTGTGTCGAAGCGATGTCGATTGTTAATTCTAAATTGGTAGCGGGAATTCGTCTTTTGGGCATGCTTTGTTCATATCTTTGAAATCCATGCAGATTCTGATCTGACCATTTTTCTTTCTGACTGGTACCACATTGGCTAACCAAGTTGGATATTGTTCTTCACAGACAAATTTAGCATCTATTAGCTTCTTAACTTTAGCTATAACTTGTTGTTCAATCTCTAGACGCATTCTTCTGGGAGCTTGTCTGACTGGAACGGCAGTGTGATACACTCCTAACTTGTGAACCGCAACCTCTGGAGCTAATCCTGGCATTTCATCGTAACTCCAAGCAAAATAGTCATTGAATTCCATTAGTGGCTTGATCATGTTTTCGTAGTCTTCTTTATTGATTAAGGAGCTAACAAAGGTTGGCCTAGGCTCTTTGCTAGTACCTAGTTAACTTCCATTAACTCGTCTATTGTAGATTTATTTTTTTCTTCAAATTCTGGTGGAGCATCTCCAATTAGCAGATCCTCGAGATCATCTGAAGCTTCAAGGAAGTCTTCATTAGGCTCACAAGTGACAACCAAGCAAAATTCTGAATCATCAACTGGCACTACTGTGCCAAATCCTAGACCATGTTTGGAACTGGGAGGTCGACTGGCATTATTCCATAATTTTTTAAAGCGTTGAGATTGATCCTTCGACCACTGTTTAGGTAAGACACCACGTTGCATCAAAATTTTAACACAGGGAGAATACCACTCAAAAGACAATTCCATTAATCCGGATGAAGCAACATCTTCAAATTTTACATCATTCTCAATTTTGGAAGAAGAAGCACCACGGTAGAATTTGATCGGTTTAGCACCACCACCATGCACTTCCTTGACCACCATACCCTCAATCTTATTAGGATAGATCGGGGTCAGGGTCATATTATGTACACGGCAGTTTATCTTCTCGTACATCGATTTGTATTCTTCATTCTTTTCATCTTCGAGAGAGATCTTGAACTGGGGTTTCTTTTGATTTATTTTCATTACTTCTTTCTCGACTTCTTCTTCTTCAGAATTATTCTCCCAATCAACATCGATGATCGGTTTCTTCTCTTCAACTGTTCCACCGTTTCTTCCTCGACCTCATCCCCAGCCTCGACCTCAGGTGCAAGTTCTGGAGAAACCTTCACCATCTCGCCGTAAGGGAGTGGTGAGTAACTATTAAATAAGAATTTCAGGCGGTATGAAATTTCTGGAAAAGATAGTTTTCTTCGGAGGCGCGTAGTAGGCTGCATCTTCATGGATTCCGATTTCATGCACAGAGAACGGTTGCAAGTCACCTTTGATGCACTGTTCTCCCCTCCTTTATAATACTTTATGCACTGATGCAGAGACGACGGTACCATCGGGTTTTCATGGATCCATGGCCGACCCAGTAGAGCGTTGAACGATGTCTTAGAATCAATTATGTGAAATTTTATGGTTGTTCTTGACAAATCACTGATCTTCATTAATAGTGTTATCGACCTAAGGGCTCTTTCTCCTTTTTAATTGATACCTCTCAGTAACATCCTGTCTGCTTCAAGATCACGGGCATCAATCTCCAAGTATGCTAACGTCCGAAGGTTCATTATGTTGATTGATGCTCTTGGATCAACTAACACCCTGGAGAACGTGAACTTTCCGATGGAGATTGAAATGTACAACGATCGATTGTGATTAGCTATTCCAAGTAGTAGATCATTGTCCGTGAAGGTAACACCGCGTTATTCTTTCAACGAGCAAACCTCGTCTAAGGAATTACAGGCCATTTGAGCTAAACAAATTTATCGATCAAGTAAGGCCTTGACCAGAGTTTCCCTCATTTCCTTTGACAGGATCAGAGCGTCGTAGATGCTCAGTTTGGCTGGTAGCTTCCTAAGATGGGCTAGCACGTTATAATCTACTTTGTTACCAGGTTCTTCAATTTCTTCCCAAATGGGTAATTCTTCCGTTGGGGTTGGCTCTTCCTGAGCAACCATATGCTTTCCTTTATCCTTTGGACCCATTCTTGGGGGTATAACTTTTCTGCTACTTAGATTGATTTTTGTTATTTCTTCTGAATTTACCGGTGTCTCCTCTTGAATCAAAATGACTAGCTCTTTTGAAATTGTTTCGGAATCTAACAGCTCTAATTCTATCGCGATCTGAGCTCCTCAGAATTCACAAACGGACTCGTCGCTTCTTGAGCTTTTGTAGCCACTCTTGTGAACGTCTTCTCCTCTGTCGTGGCCGTCGAAGTTTTGTATGATTTGTGAATCATTAATCGTATCGAAATCGATATTCAGATTAGGTTGGTTGTCGTTAGTTACGTAATGGTTAGAGACAGTCAAAACGTAGCCAACACCAAAACTCTTATCATTATAAAATCCCGCCTGGGCGAGCAAATAATCATACAGAGTCAGAGGTCCGAGGAATTTCTCCCTCGAATAAAAAACAACCAAGCAGCCCCTACTCTATCCTTCGGAGCCTCGGTCTTCTCTTCTTCCACGATCTTCTCCTCTTCCTGGGGCTGTTCCTCGATTGCAATCGACAGTGCCAGTTTGGCATGTTTCGAACTCTGAACTAAAGCACGCACCGAAGCGGTCTGGATGTGATCCAAAATTTTCTTCGAAGACTTCGTTCAGACAATACTCCATTCATTGTCAGTCGCGTATGGGTCTATCGGAACAATAATGTCCGTTGAAATAACATTGACGGAACCTCCTTTTTGGGGCTTCTTCATGTATTCCTTTGGAATCGTTATGTTCCCTTTTCGGAGGTTATCCTCGAGCCAATTCTTGAAGGTGAAGCAGTCCTCTATCTTGTGTCCGAGCATCCTATGGTAGGGACAGTAATTCGGATGATCTTTCTTGTCGACTTCTTCTGGCCTCCTGGGCTCTGGCAGCTAAAAGTCAGGTGTCTTAATCAAACTACGAAACATCTTGGCCACTGCTTCAGTCTTGAAGGGGTATTCCTTATTCAAAAGTTTCTTCAGGGCACGTGGTGGACGAGGCGGCGGTTGATCATGCTGCCATAATTGATAGCTCGGTCGAGGCTATTGATAGCTCTGCTGAGGTAGTTGGTAAGTCCGTTGCGGTGGTTGATAACTTGGTTGTGGCCGCTCTGGCTGTATCTGTACTGACTGTTTACCTTTGTCCACTACCGCGACAACTCCTGATTTCTTCTCAAACGCTTTCATTGGCTTCTGTTTATTAGTTTTGTCGATGAAACTTAACTGTTTTTCCTCCTCCTGCAAGCTCCCGGCCTTGCTAAGCAACTTCTCGAAAGTCTTAATTGTGAATCCTTTAAGGAGAAGTGCTATCGGGCCATGAATGCTCTTCAACAGGATACCGACTACAAGCTGTTCCTGAAGCGTGGTTCACACTTCATACTTAAATTCCTCCATTGAAGTAGTAATCCACCAGGGTTTCGTTCGGTTTCTGTTGCTCCGCCACTAGATCACTGATAGTGATGTGGTGTCGAGCCCCAGCAAACTGCTTAACGAAAAGGTTTTCCAATTCTAAAAAGGTCTTGACCGAACCATTCGGAAGCTCTGCGTAGCAATCGATGGCAATCCCTGACAAGCTGCTGACGAACTAACAAAATAGCAAAGCGTCGCTCCCACCGGCATTGCAGCAACTAGCACAAAAATGTACGACATGCTATCGGGGGTTTCTCGTACCGTCGAAAGTCTTAAACAGAGGTGGTACGAAGCACTTTGGATATTGGACGACATCAAATTCCTCAGGGTAAGGTCTACCCGTCGGAATAGATGCTACACTCTTAGACTAGGCTAAAGCTTCTCGCACCCGCTGTTCCACCACATTCTTAATATCCTTTTCGGGGATCATGCTCTGCGCAGAATCTTTCTTTGGCTGTTCATCTCTGTTGACGAATGTAATCTCTTTCCCTCCATCTATAATGTGAATGATCTCTGGGGGTGTTTCCTTCTGAGGTTGAGGTTGACTCTAGAGTGTGGATAAGGCGGCCTTCATCTCCTCCATCTTCTTTTCCATCCGAGAGATTGTGTTGTCCTTCTCTCGAAGACGTGTTCTCATTGCTTCCGGTTCATCTCCTTTCGAAGTTGACGGAGCTCCTTGCAAAGCTAACGATGCTCGGGTCTCGACCATGTTGATCTCAGCAAATTCTTTATCCATGAACTCTGACGAATCCACTTCATTTCCCAATTTTTCTCTTCTTTCTCTTGCCAACAGCTGGATGTCAGTTCTTAGCTTCCCTATGGCAACCTCCAGTGGTCTTTTCCAAACGGTCTAGCGGTTGTCAGGAGACGACTGTTGAACCTCATCTTCAGGAGTTTCCTTTAGAGCAGCAGCACTCTCTTCAGATTCGGGCTCTCTGGCAAGACTTCTCTTCCCAGAGTGCTCTGCCGGTATCGGTTCAGCAATATTAGGTTGCCACGCCATCCTTCTTGCAGTAGAAGGCCTAGGACCAGATGGTCTGTCGGCTATACGTCGGTAGGTGGTGTGTTCCATAATATGGTGACCTGATACAACGACAGGCGAACCTCTTTCGCTAGCTCGTATCTTCTTCCATGGCCTTTCTATGGCAGTGACGGGGTTTACTCGTGGTCCAAGGTGTGATCTAGCTGCTACTCGTCCCATCCTTCTCAGGATCTCTGACACGGGGCATCCCTACTTTCTGGCTAACTTTTCCACTACAGCTTGCAATCGGGTAAGCGGCGTAGTTTTGATCTTCTTCTAACAATCACTGTAGTATGCAGGTAAGGGTAACACAGCGGAAATCCTTCGAGCATCTTCCTCATCAGATGCAACAGAGAAAGGGTGGAACCTATTCCCCTCTAATAGTGGTGAGATCTCAGGTAGTTCTTCTTCCTCTTCAGGAATCTCTTCAAGAAATGCAGCTTCTGCAGCTTTGGTCTTTCTGATCTTGGCTATCTTTCTACTCTTGTTCCTTCTTTGCGTCTGGGTTAAGGGTGCAAATCTAGAACTGGACCCTATTTCGAAAACAGACGGTATTGCAGCAAAATCTGAACCCTCCACGGTAACAGGCTCATAACTGACTTGAACTTCTTATCCTTTCAGTTTGGCAGGAACCGGGTGCAGTGATGACCAAACCGGTGGGGGTAAAGATGACCATCCTAGGGGTAGCAGCTAACCTCCTATGAACAGCGGTATTCCTCTCAACTGGGACCCTTTGCAGAGGGGGAAATTCTTGGGCCGACTTCAGGTTGAACTCAATTATGGGTTCAATGGTTTCCGGTACCTTAGCCATCAGCGCGAAGAGAGTAACATCGGCGAACTTAATGTCCGTATTGTCAAATCCCTATCCGAAGCAAATGATTGCATCATCAGGCAGCTCGTTCTGGTAGACAGTCAAGTCCAGTCCGTTGGTGAAGGAGAAAATCAGCTTTGGTGCAGACATCTTCTACAGGGTAAATTCTAAACGTCAATTCCAAATTATGCTTCCTTTCGTCATAAAAACTTTTCAGGACGAAAAATGAATGTCTCCAATAATAGAGTCCGAACACATTTTCGCTTATATTTTCGTTTTCTTTATAGGGTATTTCAAATTTTGTAAAGAAAGTTTGTTTATTAAGAGGTTCGTTCATTAGAAGGTTAAACAATTAAGGAAGAGTATAGAAAAGGTAAGGGATCCAATCCAAAATCAGAAAGGAATAGAAAGCCCCACAATACTTCTCAACCCGAAGGACCGCTCCTAAGCTAACACCTATTGGGGTCCACCCCACCTCTAAGAGGTAGAATGATTCCAGAACCTCTCTGTTTAGGGGTGTCTAAACAGTGGCTCCAAAATCCAAGAGATTTGACTATACCCGTTCAAGACAGAAATGAATGTGGTATACCAACAGAAAGAATGGTAGTTTGGTCCACAAGGGGTATAGACTCACTACCGATTTATGAAAGCAAAACCATTTAATCAAAATGGAGAGAGGAATTACTCCCCAGCGGAGTCGCCAGAAATTCTCGACGTATTTTTTTAGGTTGTAAGTTTAACTTAAATATATATAATTTTGAAAGTAGCATTTGATTTTTGAAAAATAATTTTTAAGTTTGAAAATTTTAAGATATGAAATCAAACCAATCTCACATCCCAAATAGTTTATATAAACGAGCACCACACCATAAACCGTGTATCTATCCCAAGGAATAGACACACTGATTGATGATGGGGTTCGATTAAATAAACTAGAAGAATTGTGACATCCGTTTGGTCTGCGAACCAATTTTATAAGCCGACAAGTTCTTTGCTTAATATAAAGGAATTAAGTAGGGTTTATATTACATGGGTTCTTAAAGTTCCCTATAAGGGCAAGCCCCTATAGTTAATTATATCTTAAATGTCCGAAGACACTTAAGAAAACTCTCAATAATGATCAGTGGCTTTGCTCTCAAGAATTTCAAAGTTTAAAGTTTCAAATAAATTAGATTTTGAAAATTTCAATAAGGAATTGCTCGAATTTGGAAGAGTTTATTTTAGGAGTCCAAAGGAAGAGAAGTAGGGGATGTCACGTTTGGCTTCAATTTAAGAGTCTATTTAATGTTATAATCCTGCCAATTTTAGTTAATTAGAACTTATAATTGTATGACATAATAATACAAATAGCCTCGAGGATGTGAAGGTTTGTGTCGTACCAAACGACTACCTCGGAGTCCTAAGACAAGTTAGGACTTAATTTGCATAATATGATTATGCAAATGCCCAACGAGAAGTTGAGGATTTATGTTGCACTAAGCAAAATATCTCGAAATCTTATAAATTATTGTTTAATTCAAAGAAAGGTTTTACTGAAGTAGACACAAGTTTTGCTGATGAAGATGGTCGTGCTGCCCACTGTGCTCCAAGCTTCTTATTGTTGCAAAGGTTTAGTTTTAGCATGTGGCAATCAAGAGACGAGAGAAGAGTTTTGGTTTAGAAAGGTTGAAAATTGAGATGGCTTAATGTTTTAATTAAAATAAATCTTAAATGTGATTAAGCAGAACCGATTAAGATCTCACGGTTTCGTCATTCCGGCACCGCTATTTTTATCGGATTCACTTAGTCCAAATGAATTTGTTAAACCCAACTGAATGAGTTCCACACTTTCATTTAGACCATGGGAAATCTCATTAGCAACACGTGGGTTACATCATCCGAGAGATTTCGATCATCCAACGAGTCGTTTTAATTTTAGTTGTAATTGCAGTTTTATTTTTATTGGTGATTAAACTTTGAGTTGTTTTAAACATGTTGAGTTCAATCATTCTCATGCATTTATAAGTACAGGACAGTAAGACATTTAATAAATTGCAGAATGTAAATTGCAATAAACTTAAATGCATACATGGTGGGCACTCCCATCATCTTCACCATGGTTCAAGAGGTGAAGCCTCGATTGAATGTGCTCGGCACGTTCGTTGGAGCTGAAGGAGCCTACAGATGAAGCCTCTAGTTCTGGTGAAGCACCTAGGTATGACTTCGTCCAAGCCCGATTTCGAGCTCTGGGCGATAGAAGGAATGGCTGGCCTAGTGAGGGGGCTTTTACTGGGAAACTTCTTCTCTACCTTGGGAGAATTTAATTTGTTTTCTGAGTAGATTTGGTGAGTGTCATGTTTTTTTGTCTGAGATTGTACTCAAAAATTGAGCTCAGCCAGTAGGGATGAGGGCTAAAAAGCAGTGTAGCTAAGCTTCTCTTGGCTGGGAGGAGCTATGGGAGCAATTGGGAGTGGTTTTGATGAAAATGTTTCAACACCACTCTCATGGCCGAGAGAGGTGAGTTATATGGCCAGGGCCATGGGGCTGAGCCAGGGTTCAATTGGGGGGTGAATTCAATTGCTTAGGTGGAGGGCAGTGGAGCTTCAAATTCAATTTTGGCTGAGGTGGATAAATGGGGAGATTTGGGTGAGTTTAGCCTAGTGGTGGCTCTCGATTTTGGGCCCCTCCAGCGACTAGACCGGCCGGCAAGGACAGGGGAGCTGGCCATGGGTCAGGTCAATCAGTGGTCAGGTCAGCCAGACCATCAAATGGAGTAATTAAAGCTTAGGGAGCAAATATGGTAAGGATCCTAGGTGTTTAAGGCACTTAAGGAAGTAAATCCCTTAATTTGGGGATCCTTTGGTCCATGGCTCACTAGCTTGGGCTAGGTGGATCTAGGGTGGTTCCTAGGGTTCACTTAGTGGTTGTGGAAGGGTTGGTTTAGCCACATTTGGTTCAAATTGGTTTGGTTAGGCTATGAGTTCAAATTGGCTCACTTGGGTTTAGGTTGGGCTAACTTGAGTTTAGTTTTGATTTAGGTCCAAGTGTCTTGATCAAAATTTTAGGAATGATTGCCATGAAAATTTTTCATGAAGACATGGAATGGTTTTGAGTTCAATTGAAAGGTCAATTAGGTAGATTTAGAGATTTTGGTTAATTTGGGCAAGGTTGGATCAACTTGGGTCCAAGTTGGGTTAAGATGAGGTTTAGACCCAATTGAAAGTTTCAAATGGTTTAGGGGAATGTATTGAAGAGTTCCCAACAACAATTGGGAGGAAATTATAGGATTAGGCCAATCAATTTGGTGGATTTAGGGCATGAATTCAAGTTAGGTTAAAATGGGGTATTTTGGATTTCAAGTGGGTTTAGGCTAAGATTTAGGCTTAAATTGGGATAATTTAATGTTTCATGGGTTTCATGGGAGTTCCATGGAAGGTTTAGGATTGAAATTTGGAATGAAAAAGTTGGCATTTGATTAATTGGGGGTTTTGGATTAAACAGGCAAATTTGGGGTTTTAGGTTTTCAAATGGAATTGGACTCAAATGTGAATCAATATGGACTTGGATTTGGTTTAGATTGGTATTGGAGATGTTGAATGAAAGCTTAGAATTGAAATTGGGTAAACTTGGTCAAATGGGTTGATTTGGTTTGACATTGGGTCCATTTGGGTTAAAAATGGGTCAAATCGGGGATTTTGATAAAAGTGGGTTATTTTGGCAAAATTAGCTTATAGTGTAGTTGAACAAAATGAAATTGGAAATATTTGTGATTTTTTGGAATTTTTTGGGAATTTTTGGAATTCTTGGAATTTTGGGCTAAAAGGGGTATTTAGGGTATTTGGATGTTATTTGGAGGGTATTGGGGTATTTTGGTGAATTTAAGAGGTGGGAATTGTTTTAAAATGTTTCTTAGTAATTTAGGGAATTTTGGGTAATTTTTGGGAAATTTTGGAAAGTTTGGTGGTTGTAGAGGCAATTTAGGTAATTTTAGGTAGGTTTAAAGACCCAATGTCAAAACCAGGGATTTTGGAAAAATTGAGTTCGGTTAAGGCTGAGGGGGATGGGAAAGCTTAGAGTGGGACATGGACCAAGAAATGTCCATTTTGAACATCTCATAGGTTGTTCCTAACCCTCTTAGCCAAGGGCTAGGGGTTCGGACTTAGCCACATGAGTGCTCCAATGAACCAGGAGTCAAGATTGGGTAGGGATGGCTTAGGGTTTAGGATGGGTGTGAGAGTGTAGTGTGTGCAAGCCCGACCTCACCAAGACCAGGCCACCCAGGGTAGTCCTTAAGGCTTGAACATCCTATAAGAATTCATCCTTGTCTTCCTGCACATTGGTCCTGACCTCCCAAGTGATTTGGAGGTTAATGACCATCTATGTAGGATTCTAAAGGAAATCAAGGTTTGGTTTGAATTTCTAAATGGTGGGTTCCATTTCTAGTCTTCTAGGATAGTTAAGGAGAAGTCCTATGGCTAGATCCTAAGCACTAAAAGGAAAGAAAAGACCTCACCAAAAATGAGGTCAACAATACACAATGTATTGTACTCACCCAAGCACTATCCGAAATAGGATAAATAATTCCAGCATCCAGCCATTTTAAAATCTCCTTCTTAACCACTTCTATCATTATTGGATTCAATCTCCTTTGCGGATTAACTCTCGATTTATGTTCTTCATCTAATAAGATTCTGTGCATACAAATCGAAGGACTAACTCCTTTAATATCTGTCAAAGTCTATCCAAAAGCTTTCTTGTATCTTTTTAAAATTTCCAACAACTTATGTTCTTAATAATCATTTAACTGCGAAGATACAATAATTGGCAGGGTAGATGATTCTCTTAAAAACATATACTTCAAATGATTAGGGATAATTTTCATCTCAAGTTCAAGAAGTTTTATTATAGATGGAATTAAGCTTCTATTTCTACCTTCCATAGTGTCTAATACTTTGAATCTCTCCTGAACATACTCCAAATTTTCATTCTTCTTACTATCTAAATTTTCTTCATTGTCAATTTCTTCTTGAAACATATTTTCATACTCCTCTTCTTTTTCAAATATATTTTCAAAATGATCGTTTCTCAAATATTCACAGACCTCCATCCTAAAACATTCATTATCTTTTTCCATTGAGGGATACTTCATGAATTTCAAAATATTAAAGGTCACCTCTTGATCATTATCTCTTATAGTTAATTCCTCTTTTTGAACATCAATCACTGCTCTTCCAGTAGCAAGGAATGGTCTTTCCAAAATGATTGAAATTTCTTTATCTTCCTCCATATCTAGTATAATAAAATCCACAGGAAAGATAAATTTATCCACTTTCACTAACACATCTTCCACCACTCCTTTAGGGTAAGTAATGGAACGATCGGCCAACTGAAGAGTCACAGATGTAGGAGAAATTTCTCCTATTCCCAACCTTTTAAAAGTTGATAAAGGCATAAGATTAATATTAGCTCCCAGATCACATAAAGCTCTTTCGAAAAAATTTTCACCTATAGCACACGGAATAGTGAAACTACCAGGATCTTTAAGTTTTTCGGAAGCTTCTTCTGAATAATTGCACTACACTCTCCGCTAAGTGCAACAGTTTCATGATCTGTAAACTTTCTTTTTCTTTTCAGAATATTCTTCATAAACTTGGCATATTCAGGCATCTATTCTAATGCTTCTACAAAAGGAATATTTATCGTTAATTTCTTAAGGATCTCCAAAAATTTTCCAAATTTGTTATCTCTGTTTTGTTTTTTCAACCTTTGAGGAAATGGAGGTGGTGGTTTTTCAACTGTTATCTTCATTGGCTCAAGAGGATAACCAAAGTCTGGATAAATCTTGTTTGAACCTTTTTTTATTTTCCACCTTCTCCTTTTCTATTTCAACTTCTTTTTGCACTCTTGTTTCCAATTCTTTTCCACTCCTTAATTGAATAACCTTAAGTTATTCCTTGTTTTGATCTTTTGGATTGATCTCAACATTACTTGGAAGCATTCCATAAGGTCTATTATTAAGTGCAGTGGAAATATGCCTCAATTGATTTTCAATATTTTTCATAGCAACACCTTGAGCTTGTAATTGATTTCCCATACTCAGAATCATTTCTTCAATAAAAAACTTCTTATCCTTAAATTGCGGGTTACTATTGAACCCAGGAGGATAAGATGGTTTAAAATTTGTATTTCCTTGATTATTCGAATTTCCAATTGGATTTATAGAACTGTTCCCCCAATGTGGGTTAACATTGGCACTGATATTATTCCAATTGAAATTTGGTGATTCTTCAAACCAGGATTATAATAATTTGAATAAGGATTATTATGTCTTTTAATAGCATTCAAAGTCTCATAAGGTGTTTGAGATTCTGTTATCTGTCCAAACGAATTTTCCTCCAACACTTAAGGTGGTTGAGAATAATTTATTCCATATTGATCTATTTTCTTAGAAAGGGCTGTAATTTGAGAAACTATCATAGTCATCATATCTGAATTATGAACACTAGCTACTCTCTTAAGATTTACCCGTTTAGAGGGCCATTAAAAATTATTAGTAACAATTTCTTCAATTAATGTGTATGCTTCATCAAAAGGTTTTGACATTAATGATCCACCAGCAGCAACATCTATAATTGATCTCAATGATCCCACTAATCCATTAAAATGTTTGAAATATTAACCAATCTGGTAAAGGATGATGTGGGCACTTCCTAAGAAGATCTTTAAATCTCTCCCGAGCTTCATATATTGATTCTCCTTCAAACTGACCAAAAGATGTAATATCATTTCTTAGCTTAGCAGTCTTTGATGGAGGGAAATATTTTGATAGAAACTTTTGAGATAATTTTTCCCAAGTTCTAATAAATCCAGGTACTAACGAATTTAACCTTGCTTTAGCTTTATCCCTTAATGAAAAAGAAAAAAGTCCAAGTCTGACAGCGTCGCTAGACACTGTCATATTTAAAAATAGCACACAGTTCTAGAAAACTAGCGAGATGTAAATTTGGATCCTTATTAGGTGTTCCTCCAAATTGATTATTTTGTACAATTTTGATAATAGCATGTTAAGTTCAATTAAATTAGCAGCAACATCAGGATTTTGAATAGTTATGTGAATTTCATCTGTTGTTGGGTTAACATAATCTCTTAAAGGTCTTGGCAAATTTCCAATATCATTTCTATGATTATGTTGATTATACGCCATTTCACAAGGTTTTTCAGTTTGTTTTTGTTGTTTTCTAATTTTTCTGACAGTATGCTCTAACTCTGAATCATAAGGCACTATACCTATAGATCCACTACAATGCATATACAATCACACAAATACTTTTAATAAGTAAACAAACACACACAGTTTTATACTACAAAGTAAAGGTTTTTAGTTACTATATTATCAATAAATGCCGTTTATACTTCCTTCCTTACTTAGTTACTTCATTACCTTCCCCGGCAACGGCGCCAAAAACTTGACTGTGATTTACGGACTTTTATTTTGCAAGAATTTATGAACTCAAATTTATATATATTCATAATGATTTTGTAAAGTCCAAGCATTCAACGCAAGTATACGTATCGTATCAAGTAATACTAGACTCTAATGGAGTCCTGGTTATCGATCCCACAGAGAAGTTACGAAGTAAAAGAAAGTATTTCACAATAGGTAATGTAGCACTGAAATCCGATACTTAAATTGCAATTAAAGTTTAATGTTTACTTCTACTACCACTATGCTGAAAATAGTAACAATTAATCAAACTAAAATTACTGCTAATAACTTTGAAAACAGTATTAACTAACAGACACACACTAAGTATATATTTGAAAGGTTTTTTATATATAAAAAAAGTAACTTTCTTCTTGCAACAAGAATGTGATGTGTGGATGATATGGAACGATTATCTATGGTATTGTACCAAATAGGAGCATAAATGTTTCTTTACCCTTAAAAGAGTACCCCCTCTTCCAAGCATGAAAAGAACATTGATATATCCTAAGTTTAATAACTAAATCTAAGGCTAGGCTGGGAGGATACCGACTCTCACTACGAAGCTCCCACTCACCCTTCACCTAAAGGCTAACCATCGAGTTTAGTTACTAATCTTAGGACCAAATTAGGGATCTCAGCCTGAACCCTGAAACCTCCAATTTGAAGTCCATCAAAACACATTTCCCTATTTATTTGCACTCAATTCCCATGAACTACGCAATTCATCCATGGAAATTGAATGGATTCTTCATTATTGTTGTAGGAAACTAAATCCTTTCTGAATTAATGTTCAATAACATACGAAATAAAAAACCATCACAATTTCTTTAATACACTAAAAGCACTTCAAATCCACATCAATCCATCATCACATCTCTATGCAAGAAGAAAGACAAAGGAGACTACTCATAATTCATGAATAAGATACAATAAAACATGGATTATATATATAAAAGATAAGTCATACAATTCACAAAAGAAAATACAATTTATCTATTTCTCTTTTCCAATGCAATTCCCTTGAAGTTCCTTTGAATCCTTTTCTCTCTTCTTTGCAACACTTAATTCCCTCTTAAGAATGGAAAGGAAGAAGCAATCTCTCACTTTACTTCTTCTCCTTCACTCCTTAGAGAAGAATTCCTCTCAAATTCTAACTTCTACACACTTTTCTCCTAAGCCCTAACACTAAACACACACTTTCCCTCTCTAGAACCACACTAAAACTCCAGAACACACATTCATTTTCGTCCAAAAACAGTTACTTATAAGTTAGAAACGAAATCCCAAGAGTTTCCATAAGCATCCCTTTAAAAAGTCGCCAAAACTCTTCAAATTTGAAGTCCACTGACATTGGGCGCCGGCAGCGCTCTATCATTAAAATATTATCGAGTTCTCTATAAATGGTACCGGCAGCGCCCATTCTGGCGTCGGCGGCGTCAGAAGCTGTTTTCCTCCTTTTTGCTCTGAATTCGTTCATTTTCACTTCTTTTCACTCTAATCACCTAAAATCATCATACCTGCAACAAATCATGAAAAATATATTTCTTCAAATTACAATATCACCAAAAATGGATAAAACTACATAGCAAAAACAGTATATATTTTGGTGCATCATGGGTAAAAGTAACAAATATTATTAAACCAGTGAAAACAATATGCTTGAAGAATCAAAAGAAAAATTTTTTATAAATAAAAAGAGTTGGTGATGGAATCATAATGTGCAAGAAAAGATAAAATATAAGAAGTTATGTTATAAAAATTGGTTTAAATAAAAAAGTTTAGAGAACTGTGAAAAATATCAAACAACCCGCAGGGAGTCTAAAAGAACGATCTACGACTCTAAAAATTCTACTTTTAGTTATCTTTATAATAGATTAGATACTAAGAAGGGTGAAAAATATATGTATAAACTAGCCAAATAAAGAGAAAACAA
Source organism: Papilionanthe hookeriana x Papilionanthe teres (assembly GCA_022702705.1). Classification (NCBI taxonomy): domain Eukaryota; kingdom Viridiplantae; phylum Streptophyta; class Magnoliopsida; order Asparagales; family Orchidaceae; genus Papilionanthe; species Papilionanthe hookeriana x Papilionanthe teres. Next base: position 23,177,405 of record CM040424.1, on the reverse strand, counting down.
GTAAATATTTAACTCAAGTAAAATATATTAATGACGAAAATCAAAGTGTTTCTTTTAGAAAAATATATTCAACATAGGCGGGTGAGTTATTTTGATAAATTTTTTAATGAAATTTCTGAAAATACAATCGACCTTAGTGATCTTAATATTGTTAATAATAATAAAATGTTTCATTGTTACAGTCACATTAGTTAAAAATAAATTACGGAGGCTTTAAAAAGGACCAAGGTTGGAAGGTATGTAGGACCTGAAGATATTCCAATTGAAGTGTGGAAATATTTAGAAGATTTGAGAGTTTCTTGTCATACTAAACTCTTTTATATTATTTTAAAAACTAAAAAGATGTCTAAGGAGTGGAGGTAGAGTATTTTGGTCTCCAGTTTTAAGAATAAAGAGAATGCACAAATTTGTATAATTATAGAGGAATTAAATTGATGTGTCATACTTTAAAATTATGGGAGAGGGTAATTAAATATAGTTTAAGATGTAGTACCAAGATTTCTCATAATCAATTAGTATTTATGTCGGGCAAGTCTACCATGGAAGCTATATATTTATTGAGAGGTTTGATGGAGAACTATAGAGGGAATAAGGAGGATCAATATTTGATTTTTATTGATTTAGAAAAAAATTACGATAAGGATCCCAGAGATATCCTTTGGACAGTTCTTGAGGAGAAAGGTGTTGATATGACTTATATTCAAGTTATTAAAGATATGCATACTAGAGTTGTTAGTGTTCTAACTGAAGGAGGATTGACCAAATATTTTCCTATTTCTATTGGATTACATCAGGGATCGGCTTTAAGGCCATATCCTTTTGCTTTAGTTATGGATGCTCTTACTGGACATATATAGAAGGATGTACCTTCGTGTATACCTTTTGCTAATGATATCCTTCTCGTGGATAAGACGAGAGAAAATGCTCAGGAAAAACTTGGAAGTATGGAGGTCTACGTTGGAGTCTAAAGGCCTTCATTTGAGTAGAACTAAAACTGAATATATTGAATGTATTTTTAGTAATAGTAGCTCTAGTGACAGAAGTGTAACCTTGGGTGATTAAATTATTAAAAGGTGTGATAGATTTAGATACTCGGTCTATGTTCAAAACGATGGTGACATTCATCAGGATGTTAATAGTAGAATTCAAGTTGGTTTGTTGAAGTGGAAGAATGTTTCGGGCCTATTGTGCGACAAAAAAGTACCGCTTAGACTGAAAGGAAAATTTTATAAGATGGCGGTGAGATCTGCAATGCTTTATGATGTTGAATGTTGGCCTTTAAAAGAGAAGCATGATACTAAATTAAGTGTTGTCGAGATGAGAATGATTAGGTGGAGGAGTGGCTTTAAACTTGGATACAAAATGCGAAATGAATATATTCGTGATAGGATTGGTGTAATTCCAGTGACAGACAAAATTAGAGTCACCTTAGATAGTTTGGTCACATTAAAAGTTGATCATATGATGATCCGATTAGGAGAATAGTTGTTTAGATTCAACTATGTTAAGAAAGACATAGGTAGACCTAAGAAGACTTGGGCTTATTGTATAAAAAATGATCTAAATTTATTAGAGTTAAATGAAAATATGATACTAAATAGGACGCAATTGAGAAAAAGGATTCATGTAGCCAACTCCACTTAGTGGGATTAAGGTTTTGTAATTATTGCTTTATTATCAATCCCAAGCACAAATAAACAAGGCTGTGAATATTAATAATATTAATATTTTGTGCCACCACTCTAGCATGAGCTCTATCTGACCTTCTAACCAGTACTTCCAACATCCCCACGAACAGATAAAAGCCTTGTGTTGCCGTACTTTTGCCAAATAATATAAATTATAGCCAAAATTCCAGTAATTTTATTTTTTCTTAAAGAAACAACAAATTATTAAAAGATTACCTTTATAAGCAATCAGAAGCTTCATACAAACATACCATTAAGATCAAAATCAATGAAAGAGACGAACATCATGGAGTAAATTTTGGCTTCCGTCCTTAAAAATAGTCACAAATCCAGTACCCCAAACAAATTATCGAAACTAAAAAGAACCTCACTTACTCCCGACATAGAGGATTATAGAGATTAAAGCAGCACAGATAATTAATCCCAAAAGTCACCTGCCAAGCTCCTATCAGGAACAACATCATACTTTTACTGCAGATACCATACAAATCAGATATCCATGGGCGCAGCCTCCGGTTCTTGGGCTGCACTTGGCTCTTCAGGAGCAGATTCTGGAGCAGCAGCCGCCCCCTGAGAATCTTCCACAATGTCGAGGGACTCTATCACTTCCTCTATTGTCTGCTGATCAATGATATGAAATGGCTCCCCAACCCCAACAATGGCAACCGTGCAGATTGCACTAGTCAGCTTTTCACCTTGCAGTGTTTCCTTGATGGCAAAGAGCCCATCCTTGATCAATTCTTCGTGGGAGTACTTGTTGAACTTCTCAAATCTACGTTCCAAGTAAGTCTTCGCAGCTTGGGAACGGGATCCAATCGCAAAAGCTTGGTACTCAAAGTAGTTTCCACTAGGGCAGTTGTAATAGAGATGAGCTCCAGTTTCATCCAAGCCAGCAACAAGGAGACCTACTCCGTAAGGCCTTTTCCATGAACGCTGTGTGCAAACCTACACGAATACATGCATGCATATCATACATTACAAAACGTCTTTAGCACCATTCTGAATCATGTGTTCCAGACAAACAAAAAGTGATATATGAGATTGGATGAGGTAGCTATTTGACCCTAAACCATACTACAATAACACAACTATAAAGAAAAAAAGAATACCATGAAACAACAGTTGGAAGGTACAATAACAATCCTCTATGAAGATGCAATAGCATATGATCTTTACTAAATGTAACTAGAAAATTAAATATAGAAAAAGGAAATGCTTACTCGATTAAATTATAATTTGAAAAAAAAGGGCAAAATAAAAGATGTAAATTGCCAAAATTATTCTGAAGCAAGAACAAACAAGTTCGTTCAGACATGTTGCAACAAAGTTATGATAAAACAAAAGAGCAAAAGAAAACTCCAGCTTACAAATGCTCCAAGAAAAGAAAACCCCAGCATTCAAGCTTTCCTCGCCATTGAATATAGGGAAATTATACAGTTTGCACCCAGAGAGACAGCAGCACTAATAAGCCATTAGCACAACAACGGAAAAAAATGCTAATGCCATAACCGATTTGGCGTGTAAAAGATCAAATAGATTCCTAAGTGCATACTGGCGAAAATATTGACATAGAAAATAGCTTTAAACCATATAAACCCTAAGCATATTTTCCCTACATTGTTTCAGCATCAAATATCAGCAATTGAGAATCAAATATACAGAAATCCATGGAAGAGAAGTAGAGATAAGATATAAAGTAGAGATACGATATAAACTAAAGAAGAAGAAAAAAAGCAAATATTGAAATTTTGATTTAAAAATTTTTAAATAAGATCTATGATAAAAAAGAGCTATTTTAGAAGAGCATCATAGCTTAATAAATAAAATATTGAATATTTTTAAATTAATTATTAATATTTAACTATGCAAAAAGAAAGATCTCTAGCTATAGATGAGATATTTATTAAGATATGGAAAGCAAAGAGACATGCATGTAACAGTACAATTAAAAGATGTGTTAAATGAGAACCTCAAATAAATTGAAAAGACAAAAAATTAATATACATTTTAGAAGAAACCTTTTAAGAAAATGAAATGTTTAGAACAACCGTAATTATGGAGAAATTAAATTTATGAGCCATATGACGAGTTCTGATGTCGGGCTATGCAGCATAGCTTAGAAAAATTACATCTGTATCAAAGAATCAGTTTACTTTTACACCTATGCTAAGAAGCTCTATATCAAGGCAATTTCAAATCAGAAGCAGTTCATATAAAAGCACAAAAAACAATGGAAATAACCTTCAAATGCTATTTATAACGCTTAAAGACACGTAATTGAGTTCCACGTTAACAACAGTTTTTTCTGATTATGATCACGAAGAAAATACAACCTCCAACTATATTTAAATTATTAAAGATGTATGACACGAATGAAAAGACAAAAAATTAGATACCATGTGTTCAAGGGTCTTACAATCATTACAAGATTACATCAAAATAATCCTTAACTTCATATCTTTTTTGCTTTGCATGTAAATTGAGTAAAGAAAAGGAAAAAATCATGGTAAGAGAAAAAAACAAAAAACACAAAGGATCTATTTTCTTGTCTTTTCAACTAGAAGTTTAGAAAGAAAAAAGAAAATTATTCATCTTATCCTTGATTAAGAGTTTGAAGAAAAGAAGAGAAAAAATAAGATATTTAGGCCCTGATAAAAAGAGCTAAATTAGGATTAAAAGGAAATTAATATTTATTATTTTATTATAATATGGGTAGTTTAGAAATTATCAATACTAGTTAAGAAAAACAACTAAATCTCCATATTCTGCTAATTTTGGGAGAAACAAAATCTTTCAAATAGCGAAAATTTTCAATTTTTTCTTACTTTTCTACTCATTTTAAATTCCCAAATCAAATTCAAGTTGTTTCTTTCAAATTCCCTTCTTCTCTCTCTAAATCCTAACTCCCAAATAAAATATTACAAGTAATGTAATTGTATACGGAAAAAATTAAAGGTAAAAGACCTTAAGGTAAGCATTTTATAAATGATATAAATATGATATATAAGGCTTATAAAATTTATTATTAATAATAATAATAATATTATTATTATTATTATTATTAGATTATGTGAAACATAAGTTCCATAAATTTATGCATCTTTGTTTTATTATATGAATAAGAGTAAGGATCTAAGCAAACCAGTACACTCTATGAACATCTCCATACTCATTTATATAAAGCTCATTTATGTTCATTTGTTTAGAAAATCAAATAAAAGCTTGAATAAAGTTTTTAAAAGCTAGACATAAAAAACAACAAGCTTGAATATTAGCTCAATTATTCATTTACAGTCATGAACACAATTCTTTATTGTTTAAAAAGTAGATAACTAAGAGCTAGATTAAAAACACATATAATGATGATCTACTATTTTTAATGTTCTATATATGTTATTACATCAATTTTTCTATATTTAATACACTTATAGCTTTTTATATGATTACTGTATAAGTAAGACTAAAATATTGAACATATAACTAGATGAATAGAATAAAATCTACTTTTATTTCTATTTATTTTTGTTTAAATATCAAACAAATACTAAATAAATTAATTTTTTATTTATATTTTTTAATCAATTGATCAAGAATATATTGAACAAAAAAATTAATAAGATTAAAAATCTGATTTTGCTATTTATAAAACATTGGAAATAATATTCAGAGTGAATTATTAACAAATTCAATAAAAGAATATTTATGCATTCATCACTAGTAATATGACTGTTTAAAACATTCTATATAAAACTATTAAGACTCTATTAAAGCTTGATTACTATTTAAACACCATAAAAAATTAAAATATAAATTTGAACAAGTTTTGAAATCCAGGTAATGCTCAAGCTCAACTCGAGGTGGATAGAGAATAAATGAAGGAGCTCGAACGCAATAGCACTCAGCTCGACTTGAATTATTTACAGCACAAAGTATAAGGAGAAGCTTGTGATTTCTAGAGTTAAAATTAGATGCTTAAAATTAATAAGTGCTTTAAGAATATTATATGATGAGAGAATAACAATACAAATAGAATATTATTTGTTACGTTCTTTAATTACATGTTTACCAAAGACATGCATCATAATTTTAATTTATCCATGAAATGTGTCTAAAAGTGTTATTTTCTCCAAGTACACCCTTTATTGCTTAATGATCATGGGCAATGCACCATGATAATAACTTACAATTTTATGAGGGTAATTAATGTGAGATGATTAATGGTATATGGTTTTTAATGTGATCCTAATATAATATGCAGAAAGTCAGCTCTTAAATATAACATAAACTCATCACTTTCAACGTAAACAACAACAAAAATGTTCCAAAATAAAATTTTTAGTCATCAAAACTAGAAATTCTACATGAAATTAGTCAATAAACATATAATTTTAGCAACCATCAAGTTCACACTATAAAAAGAAAATCAAATACATAATTCACTTCACAAAATTCTAATTATCTCCATAAAACCAATGAATAAACAAATAAATGAAGGATAGAAACGACTAGAAGTAAGAAGCAGGCCTTGCATCAGTGCAAAGAAACTTGCCCAACAAATCCAACAATTACATAAACAAAATATAGGAATGTTGAAAGTTTATTTTGATGTTCATTTTTTTAATGAACATTGCATGCTCGTGATCCTAAAGGAATCAAAATAAGCAACATCAAATAATATAGTATCTAAGATAATATGGATTGACATGAACAATGGATGTGACGATGTAGGTTTAAGAGCAACAACAGCAAATAGCAAAAAATAGAAATGACAAATTGTAACCAAAAGCAGTAGAAAATTGAGGTAGGAGATGGATGTGTATACAAAGAAGTAAAACATAAGCAAAAAAACTTGAAGCAATCGCAATAGTGAAGCAGCTACAATCAGAAAATAGAGTAGTTACAAGTGCTAGAGAAATTACCAATGGGTAGTTGTGAAGTAAAAATTAGCAATTGTCATCATAACCATAATTCTGAACTTTAGGATTATGTCTTCATATTTAATGGGTATAGTTGAAACCTTGCTGCAACCAACTAAATCTAACACACTATAAAAATACCAGAGGTCACCTAATATTCATACAAAAGCCACATCATAGTTATATTTTTATATTTTGAATAAAAAGAAAAAAAAATCAGAATAAATACACATGAAAGGCATTCCAAATAAACAGACTTCAAATTTGCATTAGTTCCAATGACCTTTCTTCATAGTAAACACATGGCATTACCAAGCAAGAGCTTAGTAATTTCACAATGAAGTAAAAATATTAGCATCAGTTGATAAATTTATAAACTATTGTAACACAAAAAAATCACTAATCGCCGAAATATGACGGAAATTAAAATTAAAGAAGCTTGTCGAGAAAAACTAGAAAAGCTAATAACAAATAATTGTAAAGTGTTGATGAATATACCACCAATGAAGTTAGTTAATAAATAAACATTATGACTTGTGCATGTTTAAAAAATGGCGGAAGATGCACCAATAAAAAGATTCTTTTAAGTTTGGGCAAGTATAATGAGTGATAAAAGATGAATAAAGAAGGATAGATAAAACTAATGTAAGAACAAGAAACAAGGAGCATACCAAAACTAATACCGCCAATATTTGTTAAATAAACATGCACAAAATTGAGCTAACACTGCGTTTCACACCCAACTAAAATGAGCAAAGGGAAATTGCGTAAAATCAGCCTAACAAATTTGTAATGATGCTCATGCCAATGAGCATGAGCAAATGCAACATTACATTCAAGTTAAAGAACATCAAGATCCTTTTAAAATCTTTAAATTCACTTAATTTATTCCACAAACGCCTACCACCAAACTTTACATCATATTACCCGCATCCCAAACTTCCATCAGTTCAAAATTCTTAGCTCATTCTCATTTTCCAGCATACTGTAGTTTCTTTCATTTACTTGAATTGATTTATTAAAATATTATTCAAAAGACGATTAAAGTATATAACACAAGTTAATGGGCCACTTAATATGCTCTGTAGGTTTTTTTTGAACAAAGAGTACAACAATTTGCCATCCCAACATTTATTTATGCATAAAAAAAGAAGATGATGTCACTCCAAAAAGACTATTAGTACCCTAGCAAGGTGATTGGAATCAGCACAGATTTCCATATAGAAATTCAGGTAAATAATATTTTATTGCAAGATCATCAAACACTAAAAACAAATAAAAAGATAATCAACTACGATTTGAGAGTTGAGCGATCTCTCCCAATTCATACAATTCGAGAAATAGAAAATCTCTCATAAACCCTAACCCTAATCCTAAGACTCAAGACACAATCTCCACCCTAATTGTAAACCTATGAGGATCTATTTATACTAAACAATAAATAAATAAAAGACTAAAATCCCTTGGGCACACAAAAGACTAAATTGCCCTTAGGCCAGACACCCGTGTAATAATACTACCCTCTCAAAAAGATATTTTCTCCTTAAAGTCGAAAAAAAAAGACACTTATTGGATCAAGTAAGTTGGCTTCCATGTGGCACCATCATATGTCCATCCTTTCTACTTAATCATGAATTCATAGTGACCAACATGAGTTCTAAATGTAGTCTTGTGCACACCCTTCAATCTTCTCTAAATCTATTGATATCCTGACTTAAGTTAATTTTGTGAAGTTACTACAGTCCCGACCAACTCGTTTAGATCACGGAGATATGAAATTTGCCAAGTACTGTTTACTTATTCAGTGCCCTATAAATCAAACTGAAGCAAAAATGCACATCCTTCTTCATCACAAGCTCGATCTCACATTTTTACACCTGGGGTTAGCAACTGGACGCACACTAATAGGAGGAACCCTAAATCTCAAGGTTCTGCAAGCTCATGTTCCCTTGGAGGCCCTTCACTCGATTACATGGTTCTAGATCCGCCTAAAGAAGCGATGTTGCTCTGATAACGCACAATTCCTACAATTTTTTGTTGCCCACGTCCATTCCTGACATCGTTGTGGGCGGAGTCGATATTGTGTGCAACTCCATTATCTTCATCATTTCTTCCAGGTCCGTGCATCTCCGCTCAAACCACCCCTCCATGGATGAGGAATGCTCCTCCATTGCTAAGAAACATCTATCTATTTCATATGTCATATGGCTCATCTCTTTCTCTAATTTTTTTCTTCAAATCATCTATTTTTTTTGCCGCCATTACTTGTCATTTTCGAAGCCTATATGTTGCAATCCCTTAGTTGATTTGAATCAAGATTGCTTTTCTTGGTTCAACTGCAGTCAGCTGGGTCAAATCACAATTTTTCTATGATTAGGGCAAACCAAAATCTTCCTAGGTAACTTGAATCGCTATTGTACTGCAAGCTTAGGTCACAAACACGGTTGCCTGTCATAATACCATTTAACAGCTTCCTTAGCTAGCTTGAATCGCTGCTGTCTCGCAAGGTGTGGTCGTCCAATCCTCCTGTATGCCGCAAGAATCCTGAATCACGATTGTATTGCTTCTCAACAAGTTGAGTTGCACGATTGTGCCACTCTATACGCCACGATCTGGTACAGTGCTTCCCAGCAAGCTCTAATCACGACTATATTGTGATTGTCGGCATCTGAGGGAGCCCTAATTGCGACTATATCGTCTTTACACTCGCGATGTCAATGTGTCCTTCTCAGCTAGCTCTTATCGTGACTATGTTGGGGCATGCCACGATCTCGTGACCGCTTCTCAGTTAGCTCTATCAAGATTGTAACAGATGTGCGGACATGATCTTCTATACGACGTAATCTGAATGTTTCTTCCCATAAGTTGCAGATCAAATTGCGGTTTTTTCATTCACTGAACGATGCGATCCGGTCAAGAAGACAAAGGCTCTGGGCCGAGCTAGCTCTTACCACGACTGTATCGCGATCCCATACGAGATTGTGTAGTCACTCATGCCTATACGCTTGCGCGTAGAGATCTCGTTGGCTTCGATTAGGGCATGATGAGACCCTCCATCCAAATCCTATCGGTGATCTCCCAAAAATCAAAATGCTTTGATATCATTTGACAAAAACCGACACGGATTTTCACATAGAAATTAAGGCAAATAATATTTTATTACAAGAACATCAAACACTAAAGAAAAATACAAAGATAAGAACTTAAAAAATCGAGACGTAGGGAACTCTCCCAATTCCTACATTTCAAGAAGTACGAAATATCTCCCAAACTCTAACCCTAAGACTCAAGATCAAATCTCATGCAAACCCTAATCCTAAGCCTAAGAGGGTATATTTATACTAAACAATAATAAAAAACAAAAGACTAATTACCCTTAGGCACACAAAAAAATAAATTGACCTTAGGCTAGGCACCCGTGAAACACAAGCTAAACTAGTTATCCACAAATAGTTCTTAAAATTACCACTCATCCCCACTTGAACACAAATATTCTCAAACAAACTCTAAATAACAAAGAAACAGTGGAAAAGTACCACATTTCATACTCCGAGCAAAGCAAGAAAACTCATAAAGAGAAGGGCACAAAGGAACCATTCTCAACCACTTATTCGCGAAATATTTATTACCCTTAGACTGAGAATTATTAGGCTAATTATCCACGGATTATCTGATCCCAAAAGAAATTGTCAAAAGCTAAACACAAAGTCCTGAGCCTATGCAAATTATTTTAGCTGCCATATCCAGTTACTAATTCGAAGAGATAGCATTGACATGAGACAAAGATCAAGCAGCATTTTTTTGTGCCTAAACAACACACCAAATTAATAGCCTTTTAAAATAAAAGGTAGCACTGCTTTAACAGTTCAACTTTTTCAAATTTAGACCAATGTAAATCTCATACCCTAACCTGTACAGAATCCAGTTACATGAAAAGTAGCATTGCTTTAACAGTTCAATTTCTTCAATTCTAGACCATACATCGCATTCCTTAGTCTGTACAGAATATACTGATTGACATTAGCCCCAAAAAATAATTTCACCTTTCTACTGTCTCAGAGCTCTAGGAAGGTCCAAGTCTATTTTTATGCATGGTTATAAAATTTGGACTAGACCATCAAGTCCGAAAGGTTAAACTATAAATCAGTCTTCCAGCCGGTTCAGTACAATTAAGAAAACACTTCCACATACAACCGGCAAGAACCAATTGAAGCCGGCAGTTGAACCGGGAAACTAATAAATCAGTCCAATTTCTGGTAAATCACTACAATGATCAGTTTATAGCAATTTGATTTCAATTAGAAAGCTAAAAATAAAGTATTTATATTAAAAATAAAGAAAATAATAAAATATGATATCATTAAATTTTGCCTTAGAATCATACACAAAATATTCAATGGTGAAGTGCCCTCATTCTGAATATTATATTAAATTGATGAAATAAGCATTATGGTATCAAAATTATGTCATTTAAAACAAACAAAAAATAATACTAATATTTATACATCATCCAGTTCAACCTCTAATTCAATCTTTAGACTTTGAACTCTCATTGCAATTCATTGTTGAGTTCAATTTTCAAAGCCTCGTCAAATGTACAAGCATAAAGCATGCATTTTTAAGATAATTACAGGAAGGTTATCTTCAATTTTCTAGACCAACTGAGTTCAACTTTACATTACCTGAAGCTCGGGAATCTCTTATCATGCATTCAAAGCCAAGCAAACCTTCTCATTGTTTCCTATTATTAATCAAGTTAGGTTAGACAGAACAACAATTTACACTCTGAAAAATGCCACGCTCAAAAATATGAAAAATGCTCCGCATCAAGATTCATTGTCTTAAAAGAAATTTAACATCCTTTAAACCATCGAAGGGAACATTTAATTAAAACAAACCAAATGTGAAAATAATTTTCCAGGAAAATTTTCCTTGCCGTAAAAAATAATAACTATGATTTTCTCTAGAATGAAGGTACAATGAATGCAATTTATGGAACACTTTTGAATCTTGGTCATCAAAACTTTATAACTAATTTTTGATACATAACTCTCGAACAACTAATCTCAAAAATAATCACTGTGACTCTTTCTTTCCAAAGAATGATATTTATTTCAGGGGTATAAGTGAAAAAAAGTCAATATGAATAATTTATCTATTGATGTTTATTTAATATCACCTGAAGCTCTTGCATCTCTCATCATGCATCCAAGTTCAAGCTAATATTCAAGGTTTCAAAAAGTCCATTATAACAATTGTTGCCTTTGCAATAATCACGTTTTTCGGAAAAATATAGACATATTCAAATGGCACTCATATATGAAAATAATCAAGATCTAGTTTCCAACTAATAAAATTCAATGTCTTTCAAGTCATCTGAGATTTCATTTGATCAATACAGTTCCTAATGTAAGCCTCACAATCATCAAGCCAATACAGATCATTACTCACTTATAAGAAAATGCTCAAGATTAACTGTCCAACCAAATAAAACTCAACAAAGTTTAGATCATCTGAGAGTACATTCAGACAAAAAATTATTCTAATGCAACAAATTGACAATAAAGCAGAAGAAGCTCAAACACAGTTCACTCGAAAAAGTATCACTTTAGAGCAACAAGAAAATTAACCCAAACAAGAAGTTAAATCTTCACTAAAAGAAAGAAATTAAAAAAAAAATCTTTCTTGCTCTGGATAAGAGCGCATCATGAGTCCACAAGGATTTATCTTGTGGTTCATATTTTACTTCTCTAAAGCACAAATCTATTTTTTTCTGTAGAAGAAATATCTATTTTGTTGATTAAAGCAACGGGGGTACCAAGAAAATTTCAAAAGGTTTCACAAAAATAAAGTTCTAGTAAGAAAATTGATGTCAATGATGATTGAAAGCAGGATCCAACACTATCCCTCCAAGCAATATGTTAACTTCAAGAAATCAGGACCAATAAGATTACCACGGTACAAGCCTTTCTTTGACTTGCATCTTACTATATAGAAACTACATTCTTCCGGACATGTACATTTGACTTCTAGCCTCACAAAAGGAGCCCCAAGGATAGAAAACATCCCAATAAAAAGTCTACGAAAGTGTCATTGAAAGCGTCCCATAGAGTTTCGAGTATGAAATTAATTATTGAGAAGTTATGGCCCACTTGTATAAGACTTTGTTAGCCAAGTACACCAAAGTTGATTTAGCCAAAAACATACCTACTGAGATTTTGACTCATTCATATGAGACAAAATGAGAAGCAAAAACATAATCTCAGAAGGTTCTCAGCCACATGTGCGAAGTTGAGTTAGCAAATTCAAGCCTTTTGTGCGAGAGGTTCCAATTCACTAGAACGCAATAAATCAAATAACCATTATCTCTAAAGGTTCAAAACCATTTGTATGAAACGTTGATCCAAGTAAGACTATCTCAAACATGTTTTGACCCAATAGTATGGGATTATAATAGTCAAGCTTGAATACCTACCATGTAGACTCACCTAAATGTAGGGTAATAAAACACACTTAACCAAACCTCAACAAATCTATGATGCCACTTACTTGACTAAAGAGAAGTCACCGAACCCAACTGAACCTTCTAGCACAACAGAAGTCGTCCAGCTCAAATGCTCTGAATCAAGTCTGCAAGACACTCCCCTGAATTCAAGTGAGTCATTGTCCCAAACGAACTCGTTCTCTTCCTTGACACTCTCACCAAGAGTATGATAGAAGTTTATTTAGATAGAGTAAGTTGTGCAATTTTGACTAATCAATTAGAGGTTGCACTAACCAAGCCCAACTGAGTCTCCGAAGCACTTGCATAGCCATCCAATTGTAACAATATTAGGCCTCCATCACACTGTCTACATTTCTAATAAAAGAAGTACTTATTTCTCTTCTATATCTCTTCTTAGTGCCCAAAACCCTAAAGATAAAGGTTCAAGTTGGTTATAAAAAGACATCTATAATATCCAATAGTTTTTAATACAATAAATAGAATATTCGACTCTCTTCCTCTTTCTATCTCTCTCTTTATCTACTTTTATTCTCTTCACTACAACCTCGTAGGTTCTATTAGTGAGGTTAAAATATCACCCAAAGACAATTTGAATCCAACATTATTTCAAATATGAATAGCCTAGATTGATGTCAAAAACTAAAAATCATATTGTGTGAAGCCAATCACTTCAATTAAAAGATATTCTAAACCATGGACAACTAGAGTTTGTAATCAACAGCCAACTTACAGAGATGAATGAAATAATCGCTCAAATGATTAAAGCTACACCAAGAAAGGCCGCAATGCCATACCAAGAGCGAACACATGGAAACTATCTTTTGACTTCATCAAACAGTGACAACCATCAAGCACCCAAGTGTTGACCACCATGACAACTCTTAATGAAAAATACTACCGCAATATGAGGGAGACTTGCTCCCTTTAACTAAGTGAGAGAAAAAGCAAACGCAATAGTTGATAAACACATTCTACAAGAAATCATGAAGGCAAAACCTTCGAGTAAGTGTAAATGCAACAATTTGAATTGCATTAAGGACTTATCCAGCCAAATATGTTGCTTATTTCACGTTAGCCACATCTTTGCTCAACATCAAAGATGCCTTGAAGTATTATTTATTCTTCGCGGCCTTTGAGGAGTTGGCATTCGATTGGTTCTCTTAGCTTCCTTTAGGCTTCATCATCTCCTTAGTCGAATTTACGAACATATTCATCGCCTATTTTGTTAGCACCAAAGGCCACTTAATAACTCATTTGTCCCCTAGGTCAAGTTACATTGTAGGTAGCATTGATGATGTTAGTCGAGTAGGCTTTTAGGCTAAATAAGACTTTTAAGTGGCAGAGTAAGCTCTTAGGCAAACAATAATTTTCAGTTTCATGGGCATGTTGTTTGTTTTGAGTGTGACAATATTTTTAGTCGATTAAGCTTATCTTTTAGGCAACTCTTTGGGTCAAATAACATTTTTATGAGTAGGATGGTCTTTTAGTTGGCTAGGGTCATTTGGATCTATTGGTTGAATAGGATCGTTTTTTAAACGAGGCAATTTTTTGGCCGGTTAGGCTCGCTCAATGAATCATGTCGTTCACCCGTCATACATAGTTATGCCCACCCATACCTTCCTAGAAAAGACATCACCTTTCATAGTTCTCATCTTTTGAGAATGATGAATTTTCATAAAGCAGACTCACTCCCTACTCAATATTGATCTTCACTAAAAAGAGGGAGTTAGACTCTAAGCCTAGGACCCATCTAAAGTATTTTAGGATGTGATGGCTTTTATGCTTAGAGTTTAATGTCAAACATTATGCAAATTTAAACATTTATTCCTGAAATGTTTATAAATAAGTCATCATTATTCGATTAGTAGGCATTATTTCTTAATTTTTCTATTAGTTATTATTAGAATAAGCGTGTATATAAGGATACATTCATGAATTCCGTTAGATTCATTATTTTCTTCAATTTGTGGAGAGGAATGAGATAGCCTAGTTGAGTTTGGACATTCCTTCGCCTAGGATGGTGTTGTAGTACTTGGTTGATATTTTTTTATGATTTCTTGCTTCCTTGCTAATTGGATCCTTAGTTCCTCTAGCAGTTGAGTATTATCCTTAAACCTTCTTTAAATTCACAATTTTTATGCCTATAGGCAGCTACAACCCTTTGGCTATAGAGAGTATCTTGTAGCTTCTTTGCACCATGTGAAAGCATGAAAGATGTTTGTCTTCGACTGATGATGGAGTTATTTGGAAAATCCTTAGAAGGAAGAATAGTACATTGGCCTATTTGCGTTCGCATTTTCGATCTTCTTCCCTATAAAATCTAAGATTTCCTTATATGCCTCCTTTATTTACTCATTTCTATATCAATAATGCATTGAGCTAAATTTAAGGTAGGTTCGTGAGCTTAGAGAGAGACTCTTAAGCATTTTGTTAAATAATTGAGAAAAATTTTTTATGATGATGACGTGATTTCTCATGCTAAAAATTATATCAGTACATATGAAACTAAGAATAAATTTGAATCATCTTAACAAATACTTTCGCTTCTATCCATTTTGTATTGTAGCCAATCATAATGCTAATATTTTTGTCCCTTCACTAGCGGGAAAGTGCAAAGTAGGTTCATGCCCAAAAAACAAATGACCATAGACATTATCGCTACAGCTTGAGAGATAGTTGGAAGTTGCACTAAAGCAAACTGTTAAAATTGTAGGCAAAGGTTTGTATAGCTATTAGCATCTTTCCAAATACTCAATAGGAAGTACCTTTGCTTAAATTTGGTTTGCTAAAATTAATCCCCTAAAGTGACTTTTGCAATCATCGCTGCACTATATTCAGGATACAACTGACTTAACTTTCTCCAATGCATCTTAGATAGAAAGAGATTGTTGACTTCTATATAGGATGCCACTGATGAGCATGTATAAATTTGTCATTATTTTGATTTTCCTTGGATCATTAATATTTAAGTGATATGATTACCATCGTCATGTATTTTATGAATTAATTAAAATGGCTCAGTTTAGTATGGAGGTCGACTTCAATTGCTTATTCCTCTTTAAAAATAGGTCAAGCAAGCTCCAATTTTGATTGCTCATCCAAAGTTATAGCTTTATAGAGTAAGTCAATGAGTGGGTTTCTCCGTCGGTATTTGTTTCGTTTTAAGTATTTAAAATTGATGATTTATGACTATTTCAAAAAATATCTCTACAAAGTAACATCATTTCTTGCCTCATACAACCTACTCTCTTGAATGATAACTATTTGGAAGGCCGAGTATACCGATAAATGTTTGGCTCCTACTTTTGTTGTGAATCTTAAATCAGTTATCAAAATTTCATACTCAGCTTAGTTGTTGGTGAATAGAAAACTCATTCATGTTGCATTCATTAGGATAATATCCACTACACTATTAAGCATTACCACACAAAATCACTGGTCATTTGAGGCTCCATCTACGTATAATTCCCAAAGGAAATCATTTTCAATGGTCATCTCTTCTACTCCTCCCACTGTGAAGTAGACTATTGCTTGTGTCTTAATTGATGTCATGCGTGCATATAAGATTTGAAAGTTGCTTTGTTCCATTCACCAATTTAGTAGTAGTAAAAATGCTCAGATTTTGCCAGGACCATCTTCAATGGATGGCCTATGATGACTTCGACCGAGACGAGCTTGAAACTATGAGCATAATTATCTAGCTATAATGGTAAGTGCAAAAGCGAATTTCGAAATAATAGGGTAATGTAATTGGACTACATTAAGTATTTTGCTTACATAATAGACTAGTTATTGTTTTTTCTCATCTTGCTAAATGAAGACAAATTCTCCAACACCCAAGTACACAAGCATTCCTCTCCTGATTGGGGACCATAGTAGAGGTGGCAGAGTCAACTTTCTCCAAAACATTGGGATTTTTTTTCACATTCCTCAATCTATTCAAAGGCATGTTTTAGGGTCTTAAAAAATGGCAAAAACTTCTCATTGAATGTAGATATAAGTTGGCTCAATCATATTTTTTTATCGTCATCTTCTGCAACTACTTGATATTCTTCAAAGAATACATCTTCAAATTGCTTCTATTTTCTTAGGGGGCATAATCTCATGTTAAATTTTCTCAAATTGAGGTCTCCTTTAAGTCCACTACGTGTTGTGTTATGCTTTTGCCATGTAGACTTCCAAATTCCATTCCTTTTGGTTTATAAAAATATGATCCATTACCCTCTAGTAAGCCGCATATTTAATTTAAAAATATAATGTTGTAGCAGTAGAGTTCTTCTGCAATGATTAAGGTTTTATTCCTATCTTCAATGACTAGCTCATTAATGTTCAGCTAAATTAATGAGGCATGTAAGATCCAGTTCATTGCTATCTTCGATGATCGGCTCTTTGCCATATCAGTTACTAAGGTAAGCCAAAACGAATTACATCTTTTCGACCCAAAAAAGTCATCCACCAAATTCCTAAAGAAAAGACAACCCTCAGTTTCATGACTTGATCTTAGTGGAAAATGATGTCTCACAAGTGTTGGTAGGGTTTCATGAGCTGTAGCCGCAATAAGTAATTTTTATTTTATATGACCACAACTAACTCGATCATTAACACACTCAATGAAGTGATATTTGGGAATGGATGAGAAGGTGATGGTGGCATCAATCTTTCTCTCTGATGGTCCTCATGCCTTTTAGAGGGATTCATCCTACTTGGTGATGAGCTCGTAGAAAGAGTTAATGCTTTCTTAGCAGTTGAACACTAGTGGGATCCAATTTTTAAAGCATAGTAAGAGTGTGTTCTTGAGGAAGTGGCTTGGATTCATTAACTGATCTTATATCAAAGTTAACCTGCAAAAGACTCTCTTACTCTATTATATTTTTTCGCATTAGCATGAGAGTTAGCAAGCTCTATTAATTGAATATGTGTTTTCAGCTGTTGCAAGCTAAGTGCATAATAGACTAGAACTCCTCGAAATCCCGAGTTAAATTAGTCCGAGTTATAGCTGGCTCTAAGTCTTTGATTTCCAACACCTTTTGAACACATCACAAAACTTACAAGTGACTCACCAGGTTTCTGTCACATCTTTAAAAGAGCTTGCAATTTTTTATGGTTGTTGGGCACTAATGAACCGCATCATAACTTAGCAAAAGACGCCAAAGTGATAGGCAAGAGAATCACTTTAGTGTCAACTTATTTAAAATTGCAAGGAATAAAAGACATTTCAAAGTATCATTGACGTCAAGCAATAAGACAGTTGGGTCTGTCCGACCTTAGTATGGCTCGAAGTGTGGAATCATGAATTTGACAGGTGTCCTTACTTAAACTACCTACCTATAAATAAAGTTAACCAACTAAGGTCTCCTACGGTATACTTGTTCCTCGATGTGATGATATACATGATAATTTTTTTCATCAAACTCGAGGAAGGACATTTCATCCAGAGACTGCAGCGCTCTCATTTCTGAGTTCTTCTAATAACCTACTCAGTAGATTCTTCGAGAAATTGCACCCTTGGGGCAGATTTCAGGATATGATCCTAAATAACCTGGATGAGGCAGTCATAAAGTCATTCGTCACATTTACCAAAGCTTCCATGGCTAATCTTCTAAAACACCTAAAAAAATAATATATCCTAATTTATTTGTGGGTCACATCAAGTACTTAATAATCTCAAAAAATTTGAAAACTACAGAAAAGAGATGAAGGCTGTAAGCATAGAAAGAAAAAATATCCACAATAATACAATAGCTAGTTGTCTCAGCAAAAAATCTCCATCAGATAGTATCTACGAAATGATAAAAAAATGAAAGCCCTGCCTAGCATCCAATACTTATAGGATGAGGTCAAGGGTATCAAGTCCTATAGAGAAGGTCACCCGGGATGAGCTATAAATGTGATAAATTACAATATACATACATATATATAGTGAAATCAGGCTTCTGCTCCACTAAATCTTCCTTTGTCGTGTTCATCGTGATCGTTTCTCATCGATTTCGTCTGCTTCGTCGTTTAGTCCTTCGTCGTGCTTCGTCTTCGTCGTGCGTCTACTCATCTTTTGTCATCTCGAAGACGGAGGGCTCGCGTTCGTTCGTCGTACGTCATCTGCTAGTCCTTCGTCGCGCTCGATGAAGAAGGGCTCGCGTCGTGAGTTCACATTGCGCGTCGTATGCTCCAGTCTCTGCACGTCCTCCGGTCTCTGCGCGTCTTCTACTAGACTTCGAGCGCGACGAAGCGCATCGTCTGCTACCATCTCCTAGAGTTCAACTGCCCTTTGAAGGGCCATCTCCGACAGTGAGTTTTCTTCTCTGCTCAGTTCTATGCAAGTGGTTATGGCCTCAGGTCGTTCCTACGTAGCCGCTCATGCAGACGACACCCCCACTCACGCTACTATTTCGTGTATATTCCAGCAACGATACCACGACACTTTAGCGATGGCCGTTGACACCGGATTTCTCAAAAAAGAGTCCCGTAAAAATGGCAAGCCTACAATATTTATCTATAACGCTGAGATCTCCACCTTAGCTTAATACTGTCGGTTGGTCTTAGTTGGTAAGTTCCTCTACGAAAACCCTAAACTCGAAGTAATTCAAAAAAAGTTTGAGCAAATGCGTCTGAAACAGGAATGAAAGATTGGTAAACTGGACATCAGGCATTTTCTTATTCAAATATCTTATGATGAAAACTACGCTCATTTGTTTGCGAGAAGACTTGTTGGCATAGAAAACCGTATGATGAAAGTTTAAAAATGGACGGTCGATTTTGATCCTCTCTGAACCTCCTACCATTCCAGTATGGTTGTGTTTTCTGGGTTTGAAGTTTTATCTTTTCAATCACAAGCACCTCTACTCCTTAGCTATGGTTTATAGTAAACCCCTCAAAACTGATATTCCTACAGTTAATTTGAGTCGGCCCTCCGAAGCTAGAGTTTTGATTGAACGTGACATTACTTTACATTTTCCAGGTGAGATCTGGATTGGCTCACAGCATCAGGATTTTTGGGAGCGCGTAGAACTCGAACAATACCAACTTTATTGCAATCACTGTCGTGTGTTTGGACACTCTCACTCTCAGTGCCACCATTTACACCCTCATTTAGAACCTACAAGTAAAAATGTTAATGAGCCTCCTGCCCCACCTCACACATGTCCCTCCGCTGCCCATGAGTGCAACCCTGCTATAGACACTTTGGTAGACCCGACATCTACTCTCCCTCCCACTCTTCCTCCTCATAACCCCAATCCCCCTCCTCATAACCCCCTTACTACCGGAGGCCTTACCCCTGACAATATTGTTTCTGTTTCTGTGAGACAAGGAACTCTACTTACACAGGACAATATTCGGTCTGATCATCATGACAGCTTTCATGCTCCTCATCTTGAGGAAGTCTCAGGTATAGAAGAGACATTTCATACTTCACCTACCCCAGAACCTATTATAGAAGAAATGGTTGGCAAGCTCTCTACTGACCTCTACCACCTCTCTAGACCAAGAAAGTTATTACTATTAGTCAGACGCAAGGGGCTCATGATGTGCAACAGCTTTTATATGACCAACACACTGATCAGCTGAGTCAGTCATCGGATAAGAAATGACAGGTGTACACATCCAGCAGGAAGAAGAATGGAGGCCGACTTGAGCTCAAAAACCTAATGGATGATACTTTGATTGTTTCCGGCAATGGCACTAAACTTAAAAGTTTGTTAGCCGGCTCCCTTTCTAGAACTAGAGGCAGAGGTAGGACTAAATTGGGTCGTTCACTACCTACCTGACAGTGTTTTAGCATTTTTTGGTTTTTGGGTATTGTCGGCCGCTTAAGAGAAAGGGCTTGGGGATTTAATTTAATTTATATATGTGTATTGATTTTTGAAAATAAAATTTTAAGTTTTAAAATATGAGAATGAGAAAGGACGGATCTCATTCGTTAAGTAGTTTAGATGAACGAGCGTAATATCACGAGTAACGCATCTATTCCGAAGAATAGACACCCTACTCGACAATATCGCTCGATCAAATAAACCACAAAATTCATGACATCCGTTACGGCTCGCGAACCTTTATGTGGATCGACAAATTCCCTATTTAATACAAAGGAATTAAATAGGGTTTATATTATCTCGAGGTCTTTAAAACTCCCTATAGAGCGAGCCTCTATAGTTAATTACTCCTCAAACGACCGAAGTCACTCGAGAGAACTCTCGATTTAGATCGCGGGTTCTATCTTCACGAAGTCGAGAGGTAGGGTTTTCAACGAAATTTGGAGTAGGAAATTCGATAGGTGAAAGGCACGAAGGAACAATTATTTCGGAGTCGAAGAGAGAAGGTAGGGGATGTCGCGGATCTCGAGGACGTCCGGGCTATCCATGGTTGAAGCTTTGAATTTTGGAAAGAGATTTATTTTAATTTCAATCTCGCAAATTAATTATAGAATTACGTTTGCGTAACGTCCGATTATGCGAACTACCCGAAAGAAATGAGAGCATTGCGTCGTATCGAACGACAACCTCGGAAACCCAAGCGAGTTAGGGCTTATATCGCACGAGAGAGGTCTGTCAGAGCCTAAAAGAACGAGTGAGGATTTATGCTGCGTGTAGCGAAGCTACGCTCGAAGTCACAGGGCTCATTATTTAAACTAAAGAATGGTTTCTGCGATGTCGACACGGGTTTCTTTGAAGAAGATGGCCGTGCTTGCCCACCGTGCTCCAAGCTCCACGTCGTATGAGGAATCGCGGTTAGATTTCAAGTCTTAAGTTAAAGTGAGCATGCAAGTCGTTTATTATTTTTTTTTATTGCGAGTGAGTGTGCTGATCGTGGCATGAGTAAAGAAAAAGCGATAGAACGAGGAGCATGCTTAAGCTATGCGGAAGTAACATGCTTATAATAGGTAAAACATGCTTGAGCGGGAGAAAGTACGGAAACGTAAAACGTCTTAAGCAAGTATATGTACTGAAAGTAAACAATTTAAAGTTAACAGGAGTATATCTTGAAAAGTAAAATATGCTAAGCAGTATAATAAGTAAGGAAAGTAAAAGCATCACAGGAGTATCAGTATGGTTTGCTTATCCTCGACGTGCTGTTACTCTGTTTATTGTTATATTTTTTTTATTTCATGCAACAAATTTGTCGCATCTAAAAGAGCGAATAAAGTAGTAAGTGAAAACAACCTAGCTAAACGAAGTGCTTATGGTGTGTCATGAAAAGTAAAGTCTCGAAAAACTCAACGAGTAAAAACGAAGGAAAACGGCGAGAAGCGAGGAAAATCACAGAAGAAAACTAAGGAAGTCGGGAAAGAAGAAAAGAAACGTCCAGTAGAAAACTCCGAGAAAAGCCACGAACGAAAACAAAACGAAACCGTAGAAAACTGCAGAAGCACAGTGAGAAACCCACAGACGACCCGCTAAACTCATGGCGAACTATAAGAAAGCCATGGCCTCTGAAGAGGAAGACCGTAAGCACGGTGGTGTTTCGGACTCGGAGCCATCTTAATGTCCGGACTTGAGTGTCGACTACCGAGACCGACTTTCGCGAAGGCGATCCTAACCCGACTCGAATAGCCAGCCAGTGGACCTTTATAAATTTTCATACATTTCATTTTTTTGTTTTCATGCGAAGCAAGATCGTAGGTAAGTAAGTACGTGTAGTAGTGGAGGTAATTTTGTATTTTTCGAACATATGTATTTTTTGTTTTAAAGTATTTTTAGTCCACGGGTTGATTATCCCAATGGACTCGGCCTACGAACATTAGATCGTCGGTAGTAGAAACCCCGAGGACGGTCGAACGGTTCGTGATTCCTGCTCTACTCTCTGCAGTCTCCGAGTCGGCGGCCCCATTCTACGGCTCTCGTAATTTTTCTCGTTTTGCGATCTCATCAATGTCCCCACCGCACTTACGACGCTTGCTGATGGCCCACATATAACCCGAAGGAGTTATATGTGCACACCTACACGTCCCCGTAGGTGTGTGCTTTGAGCCGAGAAACGAGGTGAAAACCAGGGACGAGAGGTCGAGGAAAGAAAGAGGGAAAGCGGCCCGCTTAACACAATTTCGTAAAAGAAAGCGAACCGATTTCCAATAATCAAAAGCAAGGAAATCACCCTGCACTTCCCGACCGCCCTCACACATCCTAGAAAAAGGACCTAAAGGCACCACGACGCTCTCGGAGAGGATAAGGACTAGACTCCTAGGAACACACCCCTTTTCCCAACAAAGATCGTAAAATCAAAAAAAAAAAATATATATATATATATATATATATATATATATATATATATATAAAGAAAGCCAGCTGCTTCGGTCTCAGCACTCAGTGCCACTAAACTGAGAGTACTACCACAAAACTCCAAGGCTTAACCCACATTGATTTTTTTTAATTCCTGAAACACAAATTTCCCCGGTACGTTCTCTTACGGGCTCGGGATTCAAGCTATAGTAATAGGAGAATCAACAATCTTTTAATACATAAGAAAGAGAATGGATGACCATAAGCCACCAACTAGCATCGGTTCACCAAATAAATCTTCCAAGAAGTATTCCGGATATCGTGTTCGATTCATTTCCACATAGTAGTTTGGGAGGCTCTTCCAAATTTCATTAAATCAATTCCATGAAACAAGTGTGGCGAAAGACAAGCCACCATCACAAAAAAAAAAAAACATCCGAATGAGGCTCTCGACAAGGCTAAAAACGAGAGCAGAGGCTCGCGGCCTAGCTACGATAAAGGGGCGACGAAGAGGTAAAGCCCGACAATTCAAATCGCCACAATGAGGCTCACGGCCAATTCCGATGAAAGGACAAGCTTCAACAATCAATTCGATTCCAAGCTCATATCAACATGCATAAAGGCATTAACCGAATAGCCGAGGGACTTAGATTCACACATAGCCTTTCTTAAGCCAATTCAAGACATAGACCCGAGCCACCACTAAGCGTGCAAATTTCCATAAAGAAGCTCGCGCTAGACCTGGGAGCCAATTACATCAAGTCTAGCTCACCACAAACGCTCGAGATCAAATTCACTAGGTAACTGACAATTCAGCCCACCTACGGCTTAAAAGAAGCACAAACCGAGCCCGTAGAAGACCCAAACCCGAGTCATTCAAAGGCCGCACGGGAAGTTGCGGAACAAGCAGGAACCAAACCGAGCCCCCTCTTGCAGTGCGATGGGAGCGAATGCAAGAGCGATAAAAAAAAAAAACAAAACCGAGCCCCTTCTTAGTGCGATGGGCTAGTCGCAGGAGCGACAGAACGTAAAACGAGCCCCTAGCCAAGAGCAAAGGAGCGGCTGCAAGAGCAAGAAACGAAAACCGAGCCCAAAACCAAGTGCGAAGTGGCTAGCGCAAGAGCGAAGAAACGAAAACGAGCCGACCAAGCTGAACCGAATACAGGAAAACCAAAACCAAATACGGAAAGCCAAAACCGCATACGAGAAAGCCAAAACCGTACCCAACTCGAGGAATAGCCATTCCCTGCTCTTAATGCATCGAAATAGAAGGCCACCATATATTTCGGATCGAATAAGCATAGAACATTTCCAAACTTAAAGTAAATTTCTCCATAACATGTCTTTTGATAAGGAAAAGCTAGAAGGAAGCTGTAAATGAGACCCACATGTTTACAAGGCTCAGTGAATCCTTCACCAAATGAAATTATAATAAAGTGCTAGCATGTCATTAGAAAGAAAAGAGGAGGAACTATCATTTAAGCTAGCATACAAGTTATACCTCCATTTTCTTTCACTATAAGCAGAAAAAAGAAATTCCCTCTAATCTATATGCAAGACTACACAAGCATGCCATTTAAAGATGAAAAGCAGGAAATTATCATCTCAAGCAATCAAACAAACCATTCCACAGCATACAAACACCCAGTTGAAGCAGTTAACAGGGAGGGCCGAACCAATCAGCAAGAATCACGGCCTCCCCAGGCTAGACCGAGAGGAAGAGAGGAGAAGAAGAGAGTTACCAGTTAATGTAGAACACCCCAAGGAATAGGAAACCCTAAGCTTTGAACCGGCAGCACCTCCCCACCTCCACAGGAATAATCGGCCAGCCCTAGGAAAGCCCAAAACAGGGCTCTAAATAGGCAGGGAGAGGGAGGAGAGGGCTGAGGCTTACCGCAGAACCCAAGAAGATCGAGGAAGTGACGGGGGGATGGGGGGAAATGCCGCAGAGAAGATCGGCAGGGAGGCAGAGACGCGCGCGGGAGATCACACGAGGTGACTCTCGCGCAGGGATAACACTCGAAGAGGCATGGGGAGAACCACGCGGGGCTCGAGGGAGCAACGGTCACCAGGGGAAGGCGCACGCGAGCGCGGGAGAAGCAGGGACGGAAGCTCGATCGAACGAGCCAGGGAGGAAGCCGAGGATCGAACGGGTAGATATTAGGGGTCGAGGGTTTAGTTTAGGTTTAAAATATAATATATATATATATACATATTATTAATTTTATTAAAAAAAATAAGCTCGAAACCGCAATTTTCGCCCGGCGAGCGATCGTCACAAATTAAATATCAATTTTAGGTGGAAACGACGTTCGGACGCGACGGCGAAGTCCGTTTCGTCATCCGAGGTCGCTCGTAGAACCTCGTCGACGGTCGCGTCGAAAGCGCGTCAAATCGGCATCTTCGAAATTCGACTCGACGTTGATCGTCGCGGCGTTCGGCTTCAATCTCGATCCGTCACGGAGTAACTCGAAGCGTCGAGGCCGTGGCTCGAGGATTGTGCTTCGGTGGTGCGGAGAATGTGCGCGAGGCGTCCTGAGGTCCGGTGGTCCCATAGGAACTCGATTTGGAATCCTAACGCTAATTCCAACCTACCTGTCGCGAGCTAGAGGTCGGGAACTCCGTCCGGGACTCTAAAAGAGTGTCGAAGTAGTTTCGAGCATTCTAAAGCGAGGTGGGCCCGATGCTTAGGAATCTAAGATCGTCGGGAAGCTCCTAAAGCTAGAACCCTAAATCCTAGGAGGAAAACTAAACCTCGACAAAAACGAGGTCAACAAATGGACCCCCAATAGGTGTGGTGCGCCGGACAGGCACACCGCGCGTATTGGCGTTGACCGAAGAAGATCAACAAACCAACACAAAGCAGCCTAAGTAAAATACTCAGGACAGAACGCAGAAATGGGAAATAGGGTTATTTCCGCTGGGGAAATAAGAGAATGAATTTTCAACTTAAGAGTTGCAACTTTAATTTTCGATTTCAATTTTAATTTTATGCAGAGAAAAGAGTAGGGCGAAGGCCCACCCAAATGCATTTATATGCCGAGAAAGATGTAGGGCTGAGCCTACCTCAAATGTGCATGCTGAGAAAGAATAGGACGAAGCCTATGCAAAATGCGAGTGTTTCGATTTCAATTGCAATTTCAATTTTGATTTCGTGCTTGAGAAAGAAGTGGAGTGAAGGATAACCCCGAATGTCGAGAATATGCGAAGAAAGGGAATAGGGCGAGCTCTATCCCGAATGCCGAGAATATCTTAAGAAGAGAATGAGGCGAAGCTCTATCCCGAGTGCTAAGATCGTTTTGATTTCAATTTCGTCTCTGAGATGGTTGAATGTTGAGATTCTTCGAGAAAGAGTAGGACCGAGCCTATCTGAAAATGCGGAAACTGCCGAGGAGGGAGTAAGGCGGAAGCTTATCCCGAGTGTTGGGAATATCTTGAGAAGGGAATGAGGCGGAAGCCTATCCCAGAGTCTCGAGAACTGCGGATAATATCTTTGAGATGGGAGTACGGCGGAGCTTATCCCGAATGCCGAGAATATGCTCGAGAATTCTTGAGAATATGCCTGAGAATTCGCTGAGAAATGCTTAAGAATTGTTGAGAATGCCGAGAATATGCTTGAGAATTCTCTGAGATTCGTTGAAAATATCGCTGAGAATTCTTCGAGATTCTTTGAGATTCTTCGAGAATTCGTCGAGATTCTTGAGAATATCTTCGAGAATATGCTTGAGAATCGCTGAGAATATCTTGAGAATTCTTTGAGAATTCTGAGAATTGCTTGAGATTCTCGAGAATCGTTGAGATTGCTGAGATTTGCTGAGAATTGCTGAGATTGCTGAGAATATGCTGAGAATTGCTGAGAATGCTGAGATTGCTGAGAATATGCTGAGAATTGCTGAGATTGCTGAGATTTGCTGAGAATTGCTGAGATTGCTGAGAATATGCTGAGAATTGCTGAGATTGCTGAGATTGCTGAGAATATGCTGAGAATTGACGGATGCATAGACCGTGAAGAATTTTGTTGAGATGTATTTATGTAGAGATTCAAAAAGATTTTGTTGATATTTGGGAATGCAGAGGTTTATGAATGCAAAGACTGAATATATTCTTGAGATTTATAATTGCGGAGATTGAAGACATTCGTTGATATTCGTGGATGCGGAGATTATGAAAATATTTTGTAAAGTGCGAGAGAATGTTTGTAGAAGTTCATGCAATGTTGAATTTTATTGAAATGTTTGTGCGAGAGATTTTGAAAATTCATAAGGTGCAGAGTTCTTTTGTTTGTTCAAATGTTGATTTTTATTTTGGGATTTGGACCCAGTTTAAGACAAATGCAGCATCGGTGCTTCGTAGAACAAAACTGTCTTTGAAACATCACGATGTACAGCATTTCTTGAGGTATCATCCACCGACTGAAGGTAAGCATAGAAAATAACTCCATTTAAGGTGTCATCGGAATTATATTCTTTCAAGCACCTATGAAGGTGTGTTATCTCTAAAGACGTCATTGCTGGAGAGAACAAAACTCTGTAGCTTCGTTTGTAGCGATCACCATTTGATCCATTGCAGATTCTGTAAAGGTTGTTGAAGTTGACTTCGAGAAGTATTTACGGCGTTTTCGAGTTGAAGTTGGAGTTGTATCCGAGAAATCTTTCGACATTCTTCGAGTTGAAGTTGGAGTTGTATCCGAGAAATCTTTCCGACATTCTTCGAGTTGAAGTTGAAGTTGTATTCTTTGTGCATTGAAAGACACGACTTCGAGGTCGAATTTCCATTAATTGCTTAATAACGTCGCCGTTTCTTTAATTCTTTCTTTACGTGCACAAGCGGATCCCAAAATTTACAGTCGTGTGATCAAAATATTTTTCATCGTCCGAAGATATTTCGAGCCAATTAATGACCGGCTAAAAGGTATAGAATCGACTGACTCTCTCCAAAGCATAATATCAGAGGAAACTTCTTAAGGTAACCTTTCAAGTTTCATTAATCAGGGGAGGATTACGACACCAATTTTTGATTATATGCTTGCCTCAAGCTTTTTCTCAGGGAGCATTCTCTTTTTTTTTATTATTTTTTTTATTGAGGATTACTATATCTAGTGAAGCACAGATTAAAGATTTTGAATGTCTGGATTGTGACACCAATTTTTGATTGTGTGCTCACGTCAAGCTTCTCCTCATGAACACTTTTTTTTTCTTTCCTTTTGTTTTCCGAGAATTATCAGTATTCTGCAGTCACATATTTCATTAAAGATTTTGAATGCTTCAAACTCCTCAACTAATAATTACGAAATGTCCTTGATATGAATCCCAGAATATTATAACTTTTTCGAAAGTCCGGACCCAGCCACATGGCAGAAAATTAAAAGGCCCGTGATATCCCGAGTCAATTACTCGTATTTCAAGCACACTGTCATTTTGAAATCAACTTAGGACCCAGTCCAAATTCCTTAAAGTGAATGACCCAGTCATTAGGGCATTAACTTCGTTCTTTCTGAAGTCGAAGCCTTAGCAAAATATTCGATTTTGAGTTTTCCAAATATTGAGCAGTTCTGAACAAAAACAAACTCCTTGTCATTCATTCATTGCAATAGGAAGGATGGTACAGACCAATACTGATCATGCTGAGCAACAAAAGTAATATAACGGCAATCAAAAAGTGTCCTGTCCGTTGTCGATTGCGTAGGATTCAATTGTAGTAAACAAATCGCCGAAATCATATTGATAGAACCTCTTCGAGTTCTTTTCGAATATTCATCGGGGATTGTTACGCTTCCATTCTTGAAATTTTCTCCAGCCATTCTTTGAAGCCGATACGACCTTCGATGGTGTGCCCAAGCGATTACGTGATATAGGCGATAGTTGGGATGATTCTTCTTATTAACCTCCGCCGGCTTCTTTGCCTCGGGCAATCCGAACTCGGGCTTCTTGATCAAATTCGGAACATCCGTACTCATCGCTTCATCATTAAAGGGATATACTTTGTTCAACAAATCGGTCATAGGCAGACTCGCCTTCCATCCGTCCGGAGTGGCCTCTCGTTGGAATGATTGATTGGTCAATATTCTTGATTGATACCGCTGACCAAATCTTGTTGGACATCTTTGAATATCATTGCGGTGGGTGTGGAACATATCGCTACGGTGGTTGAACATCTTCTTGTGTGTGTGGAACATACCATTGAGGTAGCTGATGAACCGAGAAACAGTGATCGTATCGTCTTGAATAGCGACCAATCTTGAGGTAGTGACATTCTTGATTGTATTGAGAATGCTACTCGGTCTGTATTTCTATCGATTGCTTTCCTTGTCAACTATTGCCACTATTTCAGACTTCTCGAATGCTTTTGTTGTTCTGGGCTCTTCAACCTTTTCTTGTGGCTCTGCATGCTTGATCTCTTCTTGCAGACTGCTGGCTTTGCTCAGTAGCTTCTCAAATGACTTGATGGTGAGTCCTTTAAGCATGAAAGCTATCGGTCCATGGATGCTCTTGAGTAAGACTTCAATCGCATGTTGCTCCTGCAATTGGGGCTCGCACTTCATGCTTAAGTTTCTCCACCGTAGAATATACTCTACCAGAGTCTCTGTAGATTTCTGACGCTCCATTACAAGATCTCCGATAGTAATGTGGTGATGTACCCCGACAAATCTCTTCGCAAACAAATTTTCCAACTACGTGAATGTCTTTATCGAACCATTCGGCGATTCTGCGTACCGATCAAATGCAATCACGAAAGACCGCTCACGAGCCGACGGAAAAGTAATGCCTCGCTACCCCCGCGTTACGGCAGCTTGCCGGAAGTGTGCAGCATCATGCTGACGGGGGTTGCCCGTTCCATCGAAAGTCTTAAAGATTGGTGGCACAAAACCTTTAGGATATGGGACGGAATTGAACTCCTCCGGGTAGGGTCTACCCCTTGAAATTGACGCGCCCCCTTTCGATTGGGCTAAGGCTTCCTTTACTTGTTGTTCGACCAGCTGCTTGATGTCATTTTCTGGCACCATATTCTGAGTTGAATCTTTCTCTGGCGGCTCATCTCGGCTTGCAGAAGCAACTTCCCTTCGTTCGTCGGTAATGTGGACAATCTCCAGTTGGTTTATCTCCGGGGATGCCACTCGCTGCGAGTGCGACCGTCCTTGCATTATAGCCGCTAGCGATCGTCATTTCTTCGATCTTCTTCTCGAGACGGTCGATAATTTCATCTTTCGTTGGACGACCCTCGCCACTCATCCAGCTGCGTTCTCACAAAGAGGAGTGTCGCTCGCGGCTAACATGGCTCGGGTCTCGATGACGTTGATTCTGCGGATTCGTCCTCCTTGTAGCTTGTTAGGTTGTAATCTTCATCTTCGAAGTCTTCTTTCCGATCTTTAGACGGTCGTGCAATGTCGGCTCGAAGCTTTTCCATAGCGGACTCGATTGACTTTCCTTTGATAGCTTTAAGATCGGTTGGAGGTCTTTGAGAAGCATCATTTATTTTCTCGAGCATCGGCGTCGTGCGAGAGCTAATCGAATCACACAAAATCATATTTATAGAACCCTTTTCGAGTTCTTTTAAATACTCATTCGGGATTACTACATTTCCAGCTACGAAATTCTTCTCGAGCGATCCTTGAAGCTGAGCGATTTTCTATGGTGTGCCGAGCAACCGGTGGTATGGACAGTACTGAGGATGATCTTTCTTGCCGGCCTCCTCTGGCTTCTTTGGCTCCGGTAGTCTGAATTCTGGCCTCTTTATCAAGTAACGGAACATCTGCGACACTGACTCCTCTTTGAACGAGTACACCTTGCTTAATCGTTGATTCATTGACGGACCCTGTCTCCCATCTATCTGGTATGGTCTCAACTGGAACGACTGCTCATCAAACCGTTGCGGTTGCTGTCGCGGCTGATTGATCTTCAGAATTCCCTGATTGCGTTTCCATTCCTGTGCTTTTGTCATCTGCACGGACTTTGAATCAAACTCAATTCTGAACTTAGGAGACGGTAGAACACAAGCCTCGACTGACTCCTCCTCATGTAGAATACCCTTTCCTTTGGTTAGCGGAGCGACCTGGTACGACGGTAGCGAATCCGACGATAGGAGCGAGGCGGTCTCGGGAGTAGTCCCAACGGCATTCGAGTTCTTTTCGATCCATTCCTTCTTTGGCATGGGGAGTTTCTCGACGATCTTCGGGTTGAACATTACAATAAGCTTAACAGACTTGCTCATTTCGAGGCTCGTCATTTCGACGGACACATCTCCGAACTTAGCTTCAACATCGTCGAACCCTTGCCTCAAGCTTAATGGCCGACGGATCGGGCGGCTCATCTCTATTGACGGCGAACTCTACTCCGGAGGCAAAGAAAAGATCAACTTTGGCGAAGACATCGTTCGCGGCATTTAAAGAATTTACGGAAGTCGATAACGTCCGGTGTCTTGCGGTTTCAATGGAAGTACTCGATCTACCGCACTTGTCCGCAAGCCGGGCAATTCCCTACTATTCATTTGGTGTTTTCACCTTATTTTATCTTTATTGTTCATTTAATTTCGGGATTTAAAAGGAAGGTACAAGAGCGAGAGATTTAGTTTAATTTGCGGATGTAAAATCGAGCCGGGAAACACGGAGTGAAAGGGAAGTCGGGACCCGATCCGAGTCGAATTCGCAGCGCACCTCGCGCACTAACACACCTATTGGGAGTCCGACCCGCAAAATCGAAAGAACACTAAGGATTCCGAACCACGCTGTTTAAAGGTGATTTAAACGAACGGTTCTGAAATCCAAGAGAGTTGACTGTGTTTGCCCAAAAAAGAAATGAGCAAAGAAGTCAACGGAAGAATGACAATCCAGACTATGAGGGACATGAACAACATTGCCGATGTGCGAAGATAGAAACCTTTGATTTAATGGAGAGTAGAGTTTTTTCCCCAGCGGAGTCGCCAGAAGTTGTCGGCCGCTTAAGAGAAAGGGCTTGGGGATTTAATTTAATTTATATATGTGTATTGATTTTTGAAAATAAAATTTTAAATTTTAAAATATGAGAATGAGAAAGGACGGATCTCATTCGTTAAGTAGTTTAGATGAACGAGCGTAATATCACGAGTAACGCATCTATTCCGAAGAATAGACACCCTACTCGACAATATCGCTCGATCAAATAAACCACAAAATTCATGACATCCGTTTTAGTCTGCGAACCTTTATGTGGACCGACAAATTCACTATTTAATACAAAGGAATTAAATAGGGTTTATATTATCTGAAGTCTTTAAAACTCCCTATAGAGCAAGCCCCATAGTTAATTACCCTCGAACGACCGAAATCAGCTCGAGAGAACTCTCGATTTAGATCGCGGGTTCTATCTTCACGAAGTCGAGAGGTAGGGTTTTCGACGAAATTTGGAGTAGGAAATCCGATAGGTGAAAGGCACAGAAGGAACAATTATTTACGAGTCGAAGAGAAGGGTAGGGGATGTCACGAGATCTCGAGGACGTCCGAGACTATCACATGGTTGAGGCTTTGAATTTTGGAAAGAGATTTATTTTAATTTCAATCTTGCAAATTAATTATAGGAATTATGTTTGCATAACGTCCGATTATCGCAACTACTCGAAAGAAATGAGAGCTTACGTCGTATCGGACGACAACCTCGGAAGCACAAGCGAGTTAGGGCTTATATCGCACAGGGAGGCGTGCAGAGCCTAAAAGAACGAGTGAGGATTTATGCTGCACTAGTGCGAACTACCTCGAAGTCCTAGGGCATGTTATTTAAACTAAAGAATGATTTCTTCGATGTCGACACGAGTTTCTTTGAAGAAGATGGTACGTGCTGCCCGCCGTGCTCCAAGCTCACGTCGTAGTGAGGAATCGCGATTTAGATTTCAAGTCTTAAGTTAAAGTGAGCATGCGAGTCGTTTATTATTTTTTTTATTGCAAGTGAGTGTGTGCGATCGTGGCATGAGTAGCAAAAGACGATAAACGAGGAGCATGCTTAAGTATGCGAAGTAACATCGTTATAATAGGTAAAACATCGTTGAGCGAGGAGAAAGTACGGGAAACGTAAAACGTCTTAGCGAGTATATGTCTCGAAAGTAAACGATCTAAGCTAACGGGAGTATATCGTTGAAAAGTAAAATATGTCGACGGTATAATAGTAAGGAAAGTAAAGATCATGCAGGAGTACTAGTATGCTTTGCTTATCCTCGACATGCTATTACTCGTTTATTATTATTTTTTTTATTTCATACGATAAATTTGTCGATACTAAAAGAGCAGGAATAGAAGTAGTAAGTGAAAACAACCTAGTTAAACGAGGTACTTATGGTGTGTGCGAAAAGTAAAGTACGAAAAACTCAACGAGTAAAAACGAAGGAAAACGGCGAGAAAGCGAGGAAAATCACGAGAAGAAAACTAAGGAAGTCGGGAAAGAAAGAAAAGAAACGTCCGTAGAAAACTCCGAGAAAAGCCACAAACGAAAACAAAACGAAACCGTAGAAAACTGCAAGAAGCACCGTGAGAAACCCACAGACGACCCGCTAAACTCATGGCGAACCATAAGAAAGCCATGGGCCTCTGGAAAGGAAGACCCGTAAGCACGGTGGTGTTTCGGACTCAGAGCTGTGCTAATGTCCGGACTTGAGTGCTTGACTACTGGACCGACTTTCTGCAGAAGGCGATCCTAACCCGACTCGAATAGCTGACCAGTGGACCTTTATAAATTTTCATACATTTCATTTTTTTGTTTTCATGCAAGCAAGATTCGTAGGTAAGTAGGTACAGTGTAGTAGTGGAGGTAATTTTGTATTTTTCAAACATATGTATTTTTTTGTTTTAAAGTATTTTAGTCACGGGTTGATTATCACAATAGGACTGAGTCTACGAACATTAGGCTGTCGGTAGTAGAACCCCGAGACGGTCGAACGGTTCCGTGATTCCCCGCTCTACTCTCTGCTGAGTCTACGAGTCGGGCGGCCCCATTCTATGGCTCTCGTAATTTTTCTCGTTTTGCGGTCTCATCGATGTCCCCACCGCACTTACAGCCTCGCATGATGGCCCCACATATAACCCGAAGGAGTTATATGTGCACACCTACACGTCCCAGTAGGTGTGTGCTTTGAGCCGAAAACGAGGTGAAAACCAGGGACGAGAGGTCGAGGAAAGAAGAGGAAAGCGGCCCGCTTAACACGATTTCGTAAAGAAAGCGAACCGATTTCCAATAATCAGCAAAGGAAATCACCCCGCACTTCCCGACCGCCCTCACACATCCTGAAAAAGGACCTAAAGGCACCACGACGCTCTCGGAGAGGATAAGGACTAGACTCACAGGAACACACCCCTTTTCCCAACAAAGATCGTAAAATCAAAAAAAAAATATATATATATATATATATATATATATATAAGAGAAAGCCATCTGCTTCGGTCCTGAACTCGAGCCACTAAGCCGAGAATACTACTACAAAACTCCAGAGCTTAACCCACATTGATTTTTTTAATTCTCGAAACACAAATTTCCCGATACGTTCTCTTACGGGCTCGGGATTAAGTTATAGTAATAGGAGAATCAACAATCTTTTAATACGTAAGAAAGAGAATGAATGACCATAAGCCACCAAACTAGCATCAGTTTCACCAAATAAATCTTCCAAGAAGTATTCCAGATATCGTGTTCAATTCATTTCCCACAAGTAAGCTGGGAGGCTCTTCCAAATTTCATTAAATCAATTCCATAGACAAGTGTGGCAAAGAGCAAAGCCACCATCACAAAAAAAAAAAACATCCAAATGAGGCTCTCGGCCAAGGCTAAAAACAGGAGCGAAGGCTCGCGGCTAAGCTACGATAAAGGGGCGACGAAGAGGTAAAGCCCCGACAATTCAAATCGCCACAATGAGGCTCACGGCCAATTCCAATGAAAGGACAAGCTTCAACAATCAATTCAATTCCAAGCTCATATCAACATGCATAAAGGCATTAACCAAATAGCCAGGGGACTTAGATTCACACATAGCCTTTCTTAAGCCAATTCAAGACATAGACCCGAGCCACCACTAAGTGCCAAATTTCCATAAAGAAGCTCACGGCTAGACCTAGGGAGCCAATTACATCAAGTCTAGCTCACCACAAACGCTCGAGATCAAATTCACTAGGTAACCAAGCAATTCGACCCACCTACGGCTTAAAAGAAGCACAAGCCGAGCCCGATAAAGACCCGAACTCGAGCCATTCAAAGGCTGCACCGGGAAGTTACGAGAACGACGAGAACCAAAGCCGAGCCCCTCTTAGTGCGATGGGAGCAATGCAAGAGCGATAAAAAAAAAAAAAAGAAACAAAACCGAGCCCCTTCTTAGTGCGATGGGGCTAGGCTGCAGGAGCGACAGAACGGAAAACGAGCCCCTAAGCCAAGAGCGAAAGGAGCGGTGCAAGAGCGACGAAACGAAAAACCGAGCCCAAAACCAAGTGCAAGAAGCTAGTCGCAAGAGCGACAAAACGGAAAACGAGCCTGACCAAGCCGAACCGAATACGGAAAACCAAAACCAAATACGGGAAAGCCAAAACCGTGCCGAAGCTCGAGGAATAGCCATTCCCGCCTCTTAATGCATCAAAATAGAAGGCCACCATATATTTCGGATCGAATAAGCATAGAACCTTTCCAAACTTAAAGTAAATTTCTCCATAACATGCGCTTTTGATAAGGAAAAGCTAGAAGGAAGCCGAAATGAGACCCACATGTTTACGAGGCTCAAGTGAATCCTTCACCAAATGAAATTATAATAAAGTTGCTAGCATGTCATTAGAAAGAAAAGAGGAGGGACTATCATTTAAGTTAGCATACTAAGTTATACCTCATTTTCTTCCACTATAAGCGATAAAAAGGAAATCCCCTCCAATCTATATGCAAGACTACACAAGCATGCCATTTAAAGATGAAAAGCGGGAAATTATCATCTCGAGCAATCAAACAAACCATTCCACGGCATACAAACACCGCACGGAGCGATAAACGGGGAGGGCCGAACCAATCGGCAAGAATCACGGCCTCCCAGGCTGAGACCGAGAGGAAGAGAGGAGAAGAAGAGAGTTATCGGTTAATGTAGAACACCCCGAGGAATAGGAAACCCTAAGCTTTGAGCCGGGTAGCACCTCCCCGCCTCCACGGGAATAATCGGCCGGCCTCAGGAAAGCCCAAAACGGGGCTCTAAATAGGCAGGGAGAGGGAGGAGAGAGTTGAGGCTTACCGCAGAACCCAAGAAGATCGAGGAAGTGACGGGGGGATGGGGGGAAATGCCGCAGAGAAGATCGGCAGGGAGGCAGAGACGCGCGCGGGAGATCACGCGAGGTGACTCTCGCGCAGGGATAACACTCGAAGAGGCATGGGGAGAACCACGCGGGGCTCGAGGGAGCAACGGTCACCGGGGGAAGGCGCACGCGAGCGCGGGAGAAGCGAGGGACGGAAGCTCGATCGAACGAGCCGGGGAGGAAGCGAGGGATCGAACGGGTAGATATTAGGGGCCGAGGGTTTAGTTTAGGTTTAAAATATAATATATATATATATATATATATATATATATATATATATTATTAATTTTATTAAAAAAAATAAGCTCGAAACCGCGATTTTCGCCCGGCGAGCTATCGTCACAAATTAAATATCAATTTTAGGTGGAAACGACGTTCGGACGCGACGGCGAAGTCCGTTTCGTCATCCGAGGTCGCTCGGAGAACCTCGTCGACGGTCGCGTCGAAGCGCGTCGAATCCGGCATCTTCGAAGTTCGACTCGACGTTGATCGTCGCGGCGTTCCGGCTTCGATCTCGATCCGATCACGGAGTAACTCGAAGCGTCGAGGCCGTGGCTCGAGGATTTGTCTTCCGGTGGTGCGGAGAATGTGCACGAGGCGTCTCTAGGTCCGGTGGTCCCATAGGAACTCGATTTGGAATCCTAACGCTAATTCCAACCTCACCTGCTCGTGAGCTAGAGGTCGGGAACTCCGTCCGGACTCTAAAAGAGTGTCGAAGTGGTTTCGAGCATTCTAAAGCGAGGTGGGCCCAGTGCTAGGAATCTAAGATAGTCGGGGAAGCTCCTAAAGCTAGAACCCTAAATCCTAGGAGGAAAACTAAACCTCGACAAAAACGAGGTCAACAGGTATACATGTACCTTTTCTTTTCGAACCATGTGTGTTGTATGCCGTATGGATAGAGTGCCTTCTTTGGGCCCTTTCATACAACATATCTGTGCATTTTCCCTTTTAATATATTAGCCCTTGGGCTTTTTCAATAAAAAGAATATATATATATATATATATATATATATATATATATATATATATATATATATATAGTACTACCAAGCAATTACTCATTCGTTAGAGTAGCACTCTTTGAAGGTTGTAAGTCCCCTCAGGTCACAAGTTCAAATCCCCTCTGCCCACTATCCGGTAGTGAGAGCGGTTCTCGAAATAATTATGCACATGAGGGTGAGCTGAGAGCTTCTAATCTTTTCGGAATATATATATATATATATATATATATATATATATATATATTACTAAATAGACATGTAGCATGAAAAGATTTAGACTCGATCTTAATCTGATCATCGACTATCAAGTCATGAAGAACTCGTTGGATATTCGAGTATTAGTTGTGTATGGTACCTAAGACCAACTAGCTATTAAGGATTTTTAGGGCCAGGTAAGTATAATAGTGTTCTTGAGCTTTACATTAGCAATAGTTAGAGCTTGGAACGATCTGATATGATGATGATCCTGGACAGTATACGGTGAATTCCTTTTTGGGCCTAGTAGATGCTTTCCTTTCAAATCAGCATGTGGGTCCACCTTGTCACTGGTGTGTAAGTTCCTCGAATCTAATAAGGTGAGTTTTATTGGAGCCCAACCGGCGGGCTCCATTTAAGCCTCAAACTCGGTTACAAGTATGCATCAAAGACATTCGACGGATGTCTCCCTGTTCCATATGGGCGAATCTACCTTAAGGGTGCACAACTCATGTGCCAAAGATATACAATAAGTGAATGAAGACTCTAATGAAAGAGAAAAAGAAATAATAATAATAATAATAATAATAATAATAATAATAATAAAAGCAGCACAAAAAGAGCATAATTTGAGAGACGTATAAAAAAAATAAAAGCGTCAACTTCAATTCTTTTACAAGTACATACAGATTATATAAAGAAAAATACTTAATTCCTCGATGAAAAAATAGATATTGTACATAAAGGCAAGTCCACTACTACTTAAAACAATAACAAGAATATGCCTATATCCCACTAAGTGAGGTTGGTTACATGCATCAATTTTCTCCGTTGTGACCTATTGAGTGTAATATTTTCATTTATATATAATAAATTATGATCATTTTTATACAACATGCCCAGGGCTTATTCTAAAGTCCACTACTACTTAGCAAGAGAGAATTTAGCAAGTTCATCTAATACATTCATCGAGCTGCTCCCACTCTCAACTCAATCAATGCATCACGAACTTACCTCCGAACAACTAGTTTTCCCAAGAATTGCGTGAATTAACTAGCAATGCACAATTCGGCCCTCAATTCATGAACCGCTCAGCAGAATGCTACAAATATCCCATTGAAATAAGGGGATGCCTAGCCAACAAAAAAGAGCATGTCAACAACCGTGGTGACCTTGGGGCATTGCTCTTCCAAGATCTGCATGTTCTCCCTTAGAAGAACTGCAATAGTTCCCTCAACACATTCATCTTAGCCTACGTGTACTCTAGCGGAATGGGAGAACTATAATGGCAAGGCATGGGCACTACTGAAGAGGCAGGGGCATCTACTCACCCTCTCCTTAAAAGTTCTAAAGTACTTCAATTGGTTTCCAACAATGTTTTAACAACAGATACTATACTTCATCTTAGCTCAAATAGTAAGGAAAACATCAAGCATCATTTTG
This sequence comes from Papilionanthe hookeriana x Papilionanthe teres, assembly GCA_022702705.1. Classification (NCBI taxonomy): domain Eukaryota; kingdom Viridiplantae; phylum Streptophyta; class Magnoliopsida; order Asparagales; family Orchidaceae; genus Papilionanthe; species Papilionanthe hookeriana x Papilionanthe teres. Next base: position 23,138,173 of record CM040424.1, on the reverse strand, counting down.
AACGTTTTGCAAAAATGTTATAGTAGAACTCATCAATCTAGCTTTTTTCACATCACACCTGTAGCGTTAATTATAATGTTTAAATCACCTGCCTATAATATGGCATTAAAACTATTTTTTCATCGAAAGTGGAGACATAAGCGTATAGTCATCATTCTCATTTGAACCACAAAAATACACACAATTTTCATATTGACATCGGTTATACATAAAATATGCATTAAAATCATCTAGGGTTTGTAACTTATATAAAACTATGATCAAAATATTGTACCTTGTAATTATATTTTATAGTAATTGTTTAGGTTCATGCAAGTATCAAGAGCACAGCAAAATAACCTGAAGCTCAGTGAATCATTTTCTCTTACATGCATATTGTCACGGACTAACTTATCTAAAGTTACCCGTGCTTCTTCAGCACTCTTCCTTGGCACAAAATCAGCCTAGCCCTCACAATACTTGGACTTGTAAGCACAAAACACACTAGGAAGAAGAGTAGGGAGAAGCATTGGAAAAAGAAACACTTCATTAAGAAAGGGTGTTAAAACACTTGAATACTTGGAAACCTTGGATGATTCTTAGATGGATACAAATGAGGAGGAACTAAGAGAACTTTCTAGATGACATTAGAATATATTAATTTCTAGACAGTTCGACATTATTCTTTATATATACATGATTCTCGAACTTTCCAGAATATTCTAGAGTTCTCATGAAGCTTGTTTCTTTCAATATATTTCTGGAATTAAGTAGAACCTTCTAGAATTCCTTGGAAAAATCTACTTCTTTCTAGTTTTTTGTAGAATACCTTGGAATCTTCTAAAGTCCTTTGGATTGCTCTATCCATTCTGGACTTCTCAAGAATCTCCGTTTCTCATGGTTAGCTTGTCAATTATTTTTAGAGATGGCAGAGTGTGACAATATGCTACCCTGAACAGCCCAAGCAATTTTAGGGCATTTGGAAAATCATATATCAAAAAAGAAATCCAATTGTAAGAGAGCAAAAAATACCATTTTAGAATTGTATTTTAGGGTAAGTTTTAGTAAATATCAATCTTAAATCTGAACATTGAAATTCTTAGAGACACAATGTGTTGCTTTAATCGAGACAATTCTTATAAAATTATCCATTTCATAATTTTTTTACTATAAGGGCTTGCTTTTATAAAGAACAAATACCACATAATATAATAAACACTATATTACGTTAGATTTTGGACTTGATTTTGATTTTTTTTAGGTATTAAATCCATAATAAAATAATATTTCTACCTTTAAAGATAGTATATTATTCTTAATATTGCATTTGATTAACCAAAAGAAAATTACATAATTTATATGACTATATTTCCTCATAGATTTGTTTGGTGAACCAAAAAAAAAATTTGAAAGTGTGTCAACAATTTGAAAAAGCAAAGCAGCAAGTAAGTTGCCTCAAACAAACCCTTAGTCATTCCACTTTCAATTATAACTAAAATTTCTATTTTTTTACTTAAAATGCACTTATCATTGCTAGCATATATATTTTTACAAAATCAAGTATAACTTCTACCTTTGTATTTCCATCTCCTTTTTCATACCTCTATATCCTTTTTTAACACATCCTATTACACTTAGATGTCCATTTGAGGCAGCTCTAATAACTACCCCACTCTAAAGTGTATGATGTAATAGTTCATACATATTGTCCCCAAATTGCTTTTTCCCACCATCTTCTCACAGAAGATAAAAAGCTTAAAGTCTAGTCACACTTATTATATTTTCACTTACAATTAACTTAATAGTAATCAACATATCACTGACCTCAACAATTATACTTTTAACTCTTCTGCTACATCAATCACTAATATAGTTTGATTGTTAGCCCTCCCTGCAACAACTTATAACATTCTCCAGTTTAAATGGATTTCTCCCCATGCTCATCTTTTTTCATGCAAATAAGACTTTTTCTAATCATCACGTCGATTACTTTTTTGTCTTCCCACTCAAATCATAAAATTTATGTAGCATATAATCTTTGTTTTAAATCTGAGAAACCACTGCGCACTTTCTCATCACAATGGGGTTAAACCAAGGAATTTCGTTACATATAACATATAATAAACCCTTGGACAATTTGTTACCATGATTGATGATGTAATGCATCATTCACGTGTGTTTTTCTAATAATAACTTAACCACTCTACACATTAGGATTGGGAAATAGCACTTCACTTCTAAGAAACACCCAAAAACTATCAAATATAAAATTTAGATTCATTTCAAAAGCTTTGGCAAAAGCTTTATGATTGTCTATAAGCCTATCACCAATGCTCAACCGTTTTTGATCTAGGGTTGAAATCAAAATGATGTATTGCTTAGCATCTATAAGGTAGGAAAATATGGAAACAATCTAGGCCCTCCCGATTATAACAAAATATGGAACTCTTTCGATCCTGATCAATCTGGTCATATTACTCATTGTGGCTGTGTTAAAAATGCGATAAAGGAATTGACGTTTATGTTCTGAGAGAAAAAATATTTTTCGAATCTTTTATGTAAGTAAGGAGTTCTACCAAGCCAAACAACAGAATCAATTACTAAACACTTATCACATGCACTTTAAACGTGTTTATGAAAAAAATGAACGCATTATTTCCCTAGAACTAATGTTCGGAATCAACAGACTCAAATAGAACAAATGGATATTATGAGTTTTTTAGCTGGCCTCAACTCTCAGTATGAAGGTGTCAAATCACAAATCTTATCTTACCCTGAAGTTACTACTCTGAGAAAAGACTACTCTAGAGTGTTGCATATTATTCCGAGTTACTAAGCTTCATTCGTACAACCTAGTGCTCTTGCTAGCCAAAAAGAAACAGACACCACTAAACCTCAGTCTCAGAGCAATTTGGAAGTGGAACTTTGAATTTGAAAAATCAAAGCTCAAGGTTAGTTTGCTACTACTACAATGAACGTGCTCCATACAAAGAGATAGTGTCAGAAGTTGAAAAAAAAAATAGAAGGGTTCTAGAATACAATCAGCTCACATGGTGACAACTAACGAGGCATCTCAGAGTAACACTCGATGCCAACAAATGAATATGTTAAATTATCCAATTTCAGGAGGCATCCAAAAAATCTCCCTCCATTAATGCCTTTATTGTGTCAAGTAACAATGATAATGTCTTTTTCATCTTCCACACAATGTGTCAATGATTATGGTGCCACAAATCACATATTGTATAATCCAAAACTCTTTTCCACCTATCATAAACATCATTCTACCCTCAACTTACTAGATGCATCTATCTCTAATATTCATGGTTCTAGTACCATTAATATTACACCTACATTACATTTAACATCTGTCCTTAGTTTATCTCAATTCTCTTTTTAATCTTGTTTATAATAACAATATTACATGTACTCTTAATTGTTGTATCTTATTCTTTCATGACCTTGTCTTTTTAGGATTTTATTATGATAAAAATAATTATTGATAAAGGAATAAAGTCGAGAGAACTATACATTTTGGGTAACGAACAACCTGGATCCATAGTATGTTCCAACACCTTATCTCCATTTGAGAACCATTATCGATTAAGGAAACCATCACTGCCAATGCTAACAAAGTTATACCCTTGATTTCAGTATTTATCATCTTGAGATTGAATTGGGTCATTTTGATAAACAACATCGTCCGTTTTCTATTCTCAAAATTAATAAAAGAATTAGTCAAAATTTTGACTTGATTCATTTTGATGTATGGCGACTTTGTCATATTTTATCAAATAGATTTTGATATTGTCAATTTTTGTGAATGATTTTTCTCTTATGCCTTGATTTTATGAAATCACTTACTGAGTTACTATAATATTTTCAATCTTTGTGCTAAAATTAAAACTCAATTCAATATTTCTATCAAGATTCTGAAAAGTGACAATGCCAAAAAATATCTCTGCACCTTTTCAGACAAACATGACACAAAATGAGATGTTTCACCAATCATTCTCTGTCAATACTCCATGCTAAATGAAGTAACTGAAAGGAAAAATATAAATCTTCTTGATACAGAAAGAGCTCTTTTGTTTCAAACTAATATACCCAAACAGTTTTTGGTTGATACAGTTTCTACTACATATTTTATGATTAATCAGATCTCTCTTCTATTTTACAGAAGCCAATAGCCTACTAAGTTTTATTTCTAACCAACTCTCTCTTTTCCATTGAACCACATATATTTGAGTATACATGTTTTGTTCGTGATACTCTATCGATTTCTAAATTGGACCCTAAGTCATTAAATTATATCTTTCCAGGATACTCTTGTTTGCAAGAAAAGGTCAATATTTTTTTTTCTTTTTAAACAGATGCATGGTCTCCGTTGATATCACCTTTCATGAACAAATTCAAATCACAAGATTCTGATGAGTTATTAATGTATCACATCATCAGTTCAACTCTACTTCCACCACCAATGCCTTAGCCTAGACCAAATATCACTAAAGTTTGCTCGAGAAGACCTAGTCCTCCAGATCCTAATCCAGCAGTGTCGTCTTCTTCAATGGATCCTCCGCCTAGCGATCTTAATTTATCTATTATTTTCAAAGAGGTAAACGTCAATGAGCCTATCTCATTTATAATCAGTTATCTTCTACTTCTTGCTCTTTTATTGCTTCCCTTGACTCCATTAAGGACCTGAAATCTGTTCAGCAAACCATATAGAACTTGGGAATAGAATGTCGTGACTGAACTATTGCAGCAATGCTTAATGAATGAATGTCGTGACTGAAAATATAACTTGAGAACTAATTGAACTAACTTTCGGCAAGAAGGTTTTTAGTTGTATATAAGTCTTTGCAGATAAGTTTTATTCTAATGGATCTGTAGCTCGTCTCAAATATTGATTGGTTACTAAGGGCTATGATCAACTTATGGGATTGGCTACTTGGACACGTACTCTCTAGTAGCTAAGTTAATTTCAGTTCGTCTATTTTTGATGTTGTTGCAATGAATAATTGGTCTCTACACCAGCTTGATGTGAATGATGCTTTTTGCATTAAGATCTGTTAAAAGAAGTATACGTCGAGCAACCTCCTAAGTTTGTTGCTCAGAGAGAGTCTGGGGAAGTATGTCGCCTACGAAAGTCATTATATAGATTGAAACAAAGTCCTCGAGCATGGTTTGAAAAATTCAGCTAAAAATCAGAAGAGTTTGTGATGCAAAAAAACAAAATTTAATCACACTGCATTCTACAAGTAATCTGCTAATGTGATCATTCTATTAGTAACTTATGTTGATGATATTATTATTACTGGAAGCAATCTGCAGAGATTCTTATCAGTAAAATTATTTCTACAAACTTAGTTCAACACTAAAGATCTGAGTTCCTTGAAAGACTTTTTGGGGACAAAGATATCAAAGAGTAAGAGTATCTTTTTACATCAACGGATGTATTTATAGGATTTGTTAAAAGAAATTGGGAAATTAGAAGTTAAACAATGCAGTACCTGATGCTCCCAAATCAACAACTTACCAAGGATGAAGAGTCTTTTAATGATCATGAACAACATAGAAAGTTAATGAGAAAATTAAATTACCTCATAGTGCTTATTCAGTTAGCACTATAAGTAAGTTCATGTCTTCCCTCATAGTCCATCAATAGTCAACTTTGAAAAAGATACTATGTTACCTCAAAAGAACTTCTAGACAAGATATTCTATATCAGAACTATGGGCACAGAAATATTGAATGTTTCTTCTTATAGATTGAGCGCGTTTCAAGATTGATCGGATATCTATTACTATATATTATATTTTTTTTGTGACAATTTGGTCATGGAAGAATAAGAAATAGAATGTAGTGTCACGATCCAGTGCAGAATCTAAATATCGAGCAATGGCACAAGCTTCAAGTGAATTGATATGGATGTCCCAATTCATGACAAAAATAGCTTTTAGGATAACAGCTCTAACAAAGTTGTGTCACAATCAAGTTGCAATTCATATTGTCTCAAACACCATGTTCCATGAACGAATTAAGCGCATTAAGATAGATTGTCATTTTGTTCGTGAAAAGATTCAACAAAATTTGATTTATATAGCTCATGTAAAGACTGGAGAACAACTAGGGGACATCATAACAAATGCCCTAATAAAACTAGGGTAAGTTATATTTGTAACAAATTAAGCATGAGAAATATTTATGCTCCGACTTAAAGGGAAGTATTATGGAAAATAATAAATCTAAAACTTGTATCTTAGGAAGCGTGTATACTAGGCAGCTTGATATTAAGTAATCTAATTAGAAGAAATGTAATTACAAGTTATATTCTATATTAGATATATTCCTAGTCTATAGAGATGAGATAATATATTTTTTTAATTGAGAAATAAGAGAAAGAGTGCTCCCATCACACTAACAATAAGGCATAACTTGAAAACATTTAAAGCAAGAATTGTAATTTTGCAAGAGCTGTTACCTAAGATAATTTTTTTAAAAAATGGAAGAGTTTAAATGTCCCATATTTCACTCAAGCAAATACTCATATATCAACAAGACATGAAACAATAAAGAAAATCAGATGAATATCATGATTAGGCATGTAGTTTCAGTTGAATTCAAGATATAAGCAATTAATCAACTAAATGCAGTATGGATAAATCATTAACCTCAGTATTTGATTTAAATTTGTTTAGGAAAAAGAATGACCAACAAATAAAGACAACTGAAAATTTCAAATAACTTCACATACATGCATTAATCAAAATTTAGAAAATAAAATATTCAGAAAATGTAAGAAAAAGCGTTTGATCTCAATCCAAAAGGAGATTAAATTACACCAGCTTAGTCTCATATCAAACAATCATATGCATCTTAGTTCCTGTAACCATATGTACCTAATGACAACTTTTTGTTAGCTATTTATTAGGAAATAAATATAAAAGAAAAATGACTTCTATATAAAAATGAATTGAAAGAAAAGAAACAAAAGAATATATATAATACAATGGATTTCTTGAAATAGGAAGCTGAATTAAAAAAATGTCTAACCCAATGAAAGGAGGTGACAGTTCCACTAAGCGATAGGCATGTAATTCAATAGGTCATGTAGAGTTTTGCTTTGATGTTTAGCATGAAAGGTACTCCTTGCTACAATAGCAGAGATAATGCAAACTCTTCTGCAAGCATAATTATTCAACATACTGCCTTCATATTCACACACAAGACAAAATTTTGATGTGCTGTCTTTTAAAAGATAAAAACATAGCAGCTGAAAAAAATTACTGAAGAAGGCCTTGACAAAATGTACACTTGAACAAAAAGGTACTTTAGCCAAATGCACTGATGGTAAAGAAATGGAACAATTTAAAAATTGTTTGACGTGAAATTGATCTAAAAAATTGCCTAACTTAATGTAAGATGTTAAAGATTCATTAAGTTATTTGCTTGAAGTCCACAGCTTTTAAAATACTTTGAATGTTCTATGAGAATGCTTTCAAGCAGTTCTTTTTGGTTAATCATGGTATGGCAGAATGCCTAGCAAGAGTTAGAGGTTTATGAAAGACAGCAAAATAGCAATAAGAATCCCTACAGAGGGTATAAAAGCTTATATTGGAAAAAAGAAGACTAAAATTTGACATTCATCAAAATTTCTACATAAAGTATCAAAAGGATTGGATGTACCAAAGGAAATAACTAATAGGATAGGATGGAAATCCAATAAAATTTGATCACGGGCACATATAAATCACCAATAACAAATTAAGCAATTAAAATATAGTTTCATTTCCATCGTTAGCACCTGTTTTATATTGTTTATTTCTTCCTCTTCTCAAGCTTCCTTTATTAAAACCACAGCATACTAGATTAGTAATAAAGAAGCCAATATGATATGCTCAAAAGGTTTGTTTAAATTGTGTATCAACCTGTCAGGATTAATCTTATTTCAATTATGATGAGGATTCGGGTTAAGCATTTAAGTGGCAGCTTAATTTCGTTCATATGGCTTCTAAAAGATGTTAAGAAGGGTATATAAGCCTTGGAGAAGATTTAGGAGTCGCGTTAAGTTCAATTGCAATAGTAATTGGTCAAGTAAAAAAAATACCCCAACCCCAAAAGCATGCTTGTCTAGAGCTTTTGATGTGAAGAAATTATGAGATCTGTCTGCCTAGGTTCTGAAGTGTTTCACAGTTTTTCAAGGGTTTTAAGTAGGCCAAATGGATGCAAAAAAAGACCAAGTCGAACTCAGTCAAGTGCAAACAAGAGCACCCAAAGTGGTTTTGAAGGTAATTTAAGTTGGAATAGGCCGAGGAATGGGAGTGGAGTATGAGGATAAGATTGAAAAAGAGTTATACAATAAAAGATGAGTATGGTTTATAGAAATTTTGTAAGCTTACTACTCATCAAAGTAGTAAGAATTGAAGAGATCGACAAACCCTTTCAATGGTGAGGTCACACCAAGCCCTTGCTTCTTTGAGAAGAAAATCCAAAACTGCAGAAACCAATCTATCCACTAGCATTAAACATTTATAACATTTTACATGAAAGTAAATTAAAAAAATAGCAAAGAGGGAAGAGTAAGGAACGACTGCATAAAAGGGTACAAATGCAGTTAAAACACCACTTGGGAAGTTAAACTACTACTGCTTTTGAAAAAGGAAGCCAGTCATAAATGCTTATATAGTGATTTCCCTTTCATCTTTCAACCACCAAATCCATTTAAATTCATTGAACAGAAATCCCACCACAATTCAAATTTTTAGAAATTTTAGGTTTCAAAACATGTCTTATATAATAATTATAACATATATGAAAATAAAAATTCTAATTAAAATTCTCTACTTAACTTCTTGTCATGGATACTCGTTTGGCAGCAACTTTCTTCTTACCTTGGGCTATTATTGTTATTCCAGAGCCACCCTCCTTACCCTCCTTAAGTTCATTGTGCTACATAAAGTTTAGGCTAAGCACGAATTCTACTCACACTTCCAAATTCAAGAATATGGGCCAAAGATCTTTAATATAGACTTAATATTCCTCATAAAGGAAAATTCTATGGAAAAATGGTATGCAAATGAAAGATGCCTGCCATCAAGAAATTCCAAGTAAATTGTGCTTCAAATGTCAATAATAACTATCACTACTGGTAAAACAATATTCTTTGCAACCAATACAGAATCCGTTCTCATGTTAAATTCGATTAAAATAAGAATGTTCTAAGGACGGCATGCTTCAACGCTATAAACTAGAGCCAATAGAAGACAAAATTTAAGAATCTATGCATGAACATAACGAAGATAGATAATAACTTAGTAAGAAAAACTTATTGCTTGCGTAGAGTGCCATTAACATATATTGATATGGGGCATGGGAAGCATAGTGTGAAAACTTAAAGTTTGAAAATATTCTTAAACATGTTTGGGCTAATAAGAATTCAGGACATTCTCAGTCCCCTGCAATGGCTCCTAAAATAAAACAATTGAAAATCAATCGAGCGCATAATTTCAATCACCAAATCATTATCTTACAATAAAACAAACTGCATCATATTTGGTACCTGAAAAAGAACCAAAAAAAAAAATTCCAAACAGATCATTGATTCAAAGTTCGCTCAAAGGATGGTAAGAGTTCCTATAAGTTTAAATCTAATATAGCCAGACACGCATTTATAGGGCGTGAAAAAAAAAACCCTCAATTATATGGGAACTCAAAAATAAATGGCAATGCCCTAGCAATTCTTTGAAGTTTATAACTTAATTACCCTTACCCCAAGCCTGAATGCAAACAATCATCAGCATAACCAAGCAAAAGGATCAACTTTACAAATAAGTTCTTTAGACAAACCATCCACATACCTAGTATGATTTGAGAGTCATTAAAAAAACACACCGAGGTGGTCACATCAGATCTCCTGAAAATAAAATAAAATAAAACTTGCAGCATGCAACCATTTCACAGATCAAGGGAGTTGCAAATAGGTCATCAGTGGGAATTAATGGAATATTGAGAGGAGTACTTCTTCTCCATTTATATTCAACCTGTCGGTCAACAAAGCCTAAGCACCAAAATTAATGATAACAAGTTTTGGGGCTGATCAAGCACATGAGAACTTCAACTTCATTCAAAAACCAACAAATTTAATGAAACAAACGGATCAACGGTGTAAATAAATAATAAAAAAAACCTGAGCTTTGTCGGCGAGCTGGACCACGAGGCGGGAGATGGGGAGAGGAGATTCGTAGACGAAGGAGTGATTGATACACTCGTTGCGAAGGTAGCGGGAGAGCACGCGACCATCAGCCGTTAGTCCGGCGATAGCGACGCCGATGTGGTCATCCACTTTAAAGATTTTCTTCTGGTGAGAGGAAAGCTCGGAGGTGGCCTTGTTCACGGTAGCCAGAACGATGTGGGACGCAGAACGTAGCCCAATTGCAGCCGATCCCTGCTTCACCGCCTCCATTGCGTACTCCACTTGGAAGAGCCGCCCCGCAGGGCTCCAAGTCGTCACATCGGTATCGTACTGATTCCGAAACATTTTTCTTCTTCCTGTTTTTCTTATTTCTACCAAGAAAGTTTAACGTCCTCCTTTCGTCTCGAACGCGGAGTAATCGCTTGAGAAGAGGAGGATCTGCGATCTGTGCGCGCCGTCAAACAATGGAGTGTAGGCCAAGAAAATGGAAGCAGACGCGAAAAAAGAAAAGAAAGCGCTTCTACTACACCGTCTAATTTTTTTCAAAATAAAAAATTTTTTGTGAGGCACATCTTAATTTTTTGAATTACAACTCCTTCTTAACAGTTTTATAAATATAAAATTTATTAAATTCAATTAAATCATTTAATAATTTTTCTCAGAATTTAAATCTGTTAACTAAGTGGGCATAAAATAATATTATTTAATGAAAATATTTTTTAAAAAAAATCACTCAAGTATAACAAAATATTCATTTATTAAAATCTATACTAATTCTAATTATTATATCAAATTTATCATTAATTAATAGTTTATTTCATTAATTAATTATTTGATAGGTTAATTGTTAACTAATTAGAATTATACTAGAATAATTAAACAATGATCAAAACTTTAATATCTATTAATTAAGCATGAATTAATCATATAATCAAAATAAATAAATTAAAAAATAAATTCAACTTAGCAAAACTAAAATAAAGACAAATTTATACATATTAAATTATCAAATTATATAAATTATAAAGTTCATTATATTCAACCCAAAAATCTCATCCTTCTTGTCATGGTCATCTTTGACACACTTGTTAAAGTGAGTCCTCTAAAGGAGCTCACATATAGGCCCTTAGGAGACAAACTTTCTTGTTGAAGTAGTCACGAGGCCAATTTAGACAATGACACTAGAGTAATTTAAACTTTCTTGTGCATTTTGTCTCGACAGTGGAAGATCAACTTGGTTTCTTCGTTGTGCATGGTCTCTCACATCGCTTGTTTCTGAGTTTCTCGTCATCAATTTTATTATTTACTTTATAGTGATTCTTACATCATTTTCCTTTGTTGATTGTCTCTGCTAAATCCTGTTAATTAGCCTAAGAGCCAAAGTTATTGAATCCAATATTTAGGCCAAAGTGGGTGAAAGTTGAATTTAGTAAATCCAGGAATTTAAACTGTTTGAAATGACTCTCTGATAGGATAAAAGTAAGATTTCTTTTAAATCTACTGCACCCGCTCCCCCTAAGCCTAATATGACACAACTCCTTAATTGGATTATAAACCTTACAATATATATATATCTTTGTTGAATCCCAAATTGTCTTTCAGGTTACACCCAAGGAATAAAGTGTTGGTCGGATGAGATGAACGAATGAAGGTAAAGAAAAGAGAGTAAGAGAGTAAGCAATAAATAGTATTAATTCTCTTGGAATATATTCAGTAGTCTTTTATTTAGAAATGACTCCCCTTTTTATAAATCACAAGGGATGTCTAATAAATTACATGATTATCCCTCCTTAATAGGAACGTTACCATGAATATATGAACCATTACATATTTCCATATTTGTAACATTTCCATAATGGTGCACCCTCGATTTTTTCACCGTGTTGATGTGTGTTTCCAAAGTTTGATATATGGATATGAGATGTTTTGAATTCCTTGCATACCCTATGTATACTTTCTTTTTTTCATTTATTCCATCCTTTGGTCAGTTTCTCTTAGAGATTTATGTCTTTCAAAATATTCTTCTCATATGTTTGGTTTGGTAAGCTCGACCAAGAGATCAACCTTGATGGATTTTGATGTTGAACTACTAGACAACACCAGTGTGTATGACACAAGTGTCATTCTCGAACAGGTAGATGCGGAAGTTCATGCTACTGACTATCTGGGGGATGATCAAATCTTCTATCGAGACGAATTTCAGTGGATCTTCGGCTGCCACTTTGTTTAGAGCTTCGATCAATCTTCAATAATTATGGATTCAACCCCACCCAGGTCAAGCCAAACTCTATCGCTAGTACAGCCCAATGACACCCGAGCTATGGGCCTTCTTTGATAAGGCAGAAGAGAAGAGGCAATTTGATAAGGCTGTCAAGCTTTCAAATAAGGAGCCGAGGAAAAGAAAGAGAGCAAGTGGCTCTCCTCGAATAGTTTCAGGTTCGGATGTTGACCTCATTTTTGGCACATAAGACTTGCATGAACATTACCTCATGGTATGGTGCGGCCACATTAGCCCAGAACTGTATCTGCCCATTTTTGTCCTGGCATGATCATGCAAGGCCTAGGCATGACCACACCTAGAAGTAACTCGGGTGGTCACACCTAGCCTCTTCGTGACCACATTTAAAAGTTCCTAGGTGTGGTCACGGCAGCGCTGGGTTTGACCATGCTCAGGTATATCTGGAGTGACCAGTCTGCGTGATCACTCTCAGTGACATGCCATCGATCCGTGACCTTCATCCAAGAATTATTAAGCATTTTTCCGGTTACGATTTGTGGCTTCTTCCAACCGCCTAATTCGTCATGATCGTCGATACACCACTTAATCGGAAGGCCATGGAGGGCTCTGCCACTGCCTTCCCAACCTATAAATAGGTGATCTTCGGCGCTCCCCGGCACGCTGATTTTGGGAGATCGACAGAGGCACACTCCTCCACTTTTCTTCTTCGGTCTCAAGCATAGGAAGCACAAAGGAAAAGAACTCCAACAAACTTCATCCCATCGGGTCAACCTCCTCTCTGGTAAGCTTCCCCCTTCTCTATGTTTAAGCATTTATTTTAATTTTCTTAAACTATTTTTGGGTTAATTTAGTCAACTCAATAGACTTGGATTAGGCTTGGGTTTAGGCTCGACTCAGGTTGCAGCCTAACCCTAACCCACTTAATCTAACTCAAACCCTAACTCCAATGCATAAACCAATCCTAACCCTAATCCAAACCCTTAACTAAACTCAGGTCTGAACCAAACCAGACCTGACTCCAAATTAGTCATGACCCAACCAAAGTTTAACTCTAACGCGACCTCTTAACCTAACCTAGGAGTTTGACTCAACCCAGACCTAACCCAAACATAAACCTAACCCAACTGAGGTATCAACCTAACCCAAACCCTTAACCTAACCCTGAGTTTGACCCAACCCAGCCCAACTAAGTCCCAAGTCAACGTATCTTAGCCCGAGTCAACCCAAATCAAACCCAAGTCAACCCAGGCCAACCCAACATAACTTAGGTCAACCCAAATCAAGCCCAAGTAAACTCTTACCAACCCAACTTAACTCGGGTCAACACTAATGTAACCCAAGTCAACTCAGGCCAACCTAGCTTAACCCGGGTCCGCCCGAATCAAACCCAAGTCAACCTAGACCAACCAAACTTAAATCAAGTCAACTCGAATCAAACTCAAGTTAATCTGGGCCAAACTAGCTTAACCCGAGTCAACCCAAATCAAACCTATCAATCGCGGCTAACCCAGCTTAACCCGAATATACCCGCATGAGCCCAAAATTAACCCGAATCAATCTCTGTCAAACCAGAGACAGGCTAAGCTCAACCTAAGCCTAAACCAATTGACTCACATCATACCTTAGCTTGATCTTGAGCTAACATAAGCTGGAAATTCGGCTTACCTTATCTCAACCCTAACCCAAGTTTAATCCAAGGCTAGTATATTATGTGCATTATTCATTTCATATTCCAATTTATGTTAAAAAACAAAACAAAAATAATAAAAAAAATACATAAAATAAAAACATGGATGAAAATCTTTCAGTTTTCTCCACAAATATCAAAAAATAAATTTCAAGAAAAAAAATCAAAACTTAAAAAACTTTGATTTCTCATGATGACTAAAAATCCTAGGAATTGTAACAAGACATGAATTAAAATATTGACTGAACATCTAAAACATACTGAAGATAAAGGATGAGAATAAGATCTAGGTAGATTTGAAAAGAACCTTAGGTTAGCTAACTTTGACACCAAACTGAGACCACACACTTACCCTAGTTTAGTCTAAGTATAGAAGCCTAGGATAGTTTAATAGGTACCGTGGTTAGTGTTAAGGAACAGGACATACAAAACAACAAATCTACTCCCCCTAACACTAGTGAGAATAACTTAGAATGAAGTAATCCATGATTACTAACAATGGTATTTCATACTACTTTGAAACTAAAAATCTTTCATGTTATGGCATTCAAGGGGGACTTTTGGTTATGGGGCTGGTAATATTTATCAGGTACTATTGTTTTTTGGATTGTAGAAAGCCATGGGTTTTTTTACCGAGGACTTTATTCCCAAAGTCTAACTTAGTTTGGCCTCAGGATTTCCACATGCCTAAAAATGTGTTACTCTTTTATATACAATTTATGCTCATTTTTTAATGATATTACAGTTTAAAGGATGTTATTGTGCCTATTTTTTTATTTCAGGTACAAGAGATGGAGTTTTGCAGAAAAAGGAGTGAAAGCAGGGCAAAATGGAGTTAAATGGAGCAAAGGAACACAAACTGAACGGGGGCCTAGGCGCCTGCTTCTTGAGCCTAAGTGTCTGACTTTGTACATGGAAACAGAGAGCCCATGGGGCATCAGGTGATTATCTTGAGCTTCTAGAAGGTTGCGCCTAGGGGCCACAGTTGGGCGCCTAGGGGCCACAGTTGGGCGCCTAGCAGTCAGAATCGGTTTATTTAAAAAATTTAATGTATTTGGACAAATTTTGAAGGGGCATCTAAAGCGACTCTTAAGGATTTTGAGGGTGATATTACGAGGAATTTTGGCATTTCTAAACCCCCGTGAAGGAATTCTCTAAGAAGACCGAGAGGTCACAGATAGGAGTACAAATGTAGATTTTTACCTTTCCTAGAGAGATTAGAGCAGGGATTTTGAGAGATAATTGTAAAAGGTTGTATTAGTATTGCATGGATCAGCAAGAGACTTTGTTAGAAGGATTTCTATCTTTTATTCAGAGGAAAAAAGTTAGGTATTGTGTTCTTCATTATCTTGTATTTGTTGTAAACACTTATTTTGTGGCCTGTGCGGCTTATTTTTAGGTTATGTGTTTTATTTTGAAAAAAGGGGTCGCCTACAGAAATTGTCGGCGAATTTTAATTTAATTTAAATAAATAATTTGAAAAGTAGTATTTGATTTTGAAAATAATTTTAAATTTGAAAATTTTAAGATATGAAATCAAACTGATCTCACATCCCGAATAGTTTATATAAACGAGCATCACATCACAAACCATGTACCTATCCCGAAGAATAGACACATTGTTTAGTGATGGGGCTCGATTAAATAAACTAGAAGATTTGTGACATCTGTTTGGTCTGCGAACCAATTTTATAAGCCGACAAGTTCCCCTGCTTAATATAAATAAATTAAGCAGGGTTTATATTACTCAGGTTCTTAAAGTTCCCTATAAGGGCAAGCCCCTATAGTTAATTACATCTTAAGTGACGGAAATCACCTAAGAAAACTCTCGATAATAATCAGTAGTTCTGCTCTCAAGAATTTCAAAGTTTAAGTTTTCAATGGATTGAATTTTGGAATTTCAATAGGGAATGGATCAAATTTAGAACATTTTATTTTAGGAGTCCAAAGGAAGAAGGGTAGGAGAAATCACAGATCCAAAGCGAACTGCGGTAATTTCCCGACTATCCTATTGTTTGGCTTGAATTTAGGAAGGTCATAATGTTTATTTAGTATTTTGATCCTCGCCAATTTTAATTAGTTAGGACTTATATTCGTATGATAAAATCATACAAATAACTTCGAAGATGTGAGGGTTTATATCGTATCGGACGACTACCTCGGAAATCCTAAGACCGGTTAGGGCTTAATTTACATGATATGATCATGCAAATGCCTAACGAAGAGTTGAGGATTTATGTTGCCCTAGGCAAACTACCTCGAAGTCCTATGGCTTGGTTATTTAATTCTAAGAAAGTTTTGTTGATGTAGATTTCGGTTCTTCGATGACGATGGCCGTGCTTGCCCACCATGCTCCGAGCTCCTTGTTGTTACGAGAGGTTTAGTTTTAGAAATCATAAATCGAGGAGATGAGAGAAGTGTTCGGTTTAAAGAAAGTCTTAATTTCCAAGTGTTTTTTATGTTTTAATTAAAACAAATCTTAAAGTTGATTAAACGGAACCGATTAAGATCCCACGGTTCCGTCATCCCGACACCGTTATTTTCATCGAATTCACTTAGTCCGGATGAATTTGCTAAACTCAACTAAATGAGTTCCGCACTTTCATTTAGACCGTGGGAAATCCCGTTAGCAACACGTGGGTTACATCATCCGAGGTATTCCCGATCATTCAATGAGACGTTTTAATTTAGTTGTAGTTGTAGTTTTGTTGTTCTGTTTGTGATTAAATTTTGAGTTGTTTTATATTTTGAATGTTGTGGCGGTGAATTTTATCTTGTAGTGTCTTTTAATTTAGTTATGTGTTTCAGTTTTGGTTTCTGTCCTAAAGGTGTAGGTTTTCATGCAACTGTTGTTTATCATGCAAGAAAAATTAGTGCGATGCTATTAAATAAGTTGCAATAGAGTAAATCACAATAAAATAAAAGCGTACCTGGAGGGCCTTCCCGTCATCCCAAGCTGCACTTAAAACACAGTTAGAATATTTAAGCATTTAAAGTAAGTTCCTAGGTAAAGCTAAGGGAAAGGTTATGGTTTTCTACCAAGTTCCTAATCCTATAGCTAGTCATCTCTATGACGTCTAGGTCTTCAATTTCGGTTTTAAGGATGATTTTCTTCACCAAAGAACAACTAAGCTCAATTTGTTCTTAAGGACATTCCATCATATTGAGGAAGTGTTTAAGACGAATCTTAAACATCTTTTCAATATTTCGGGAATTGTCCTAAGTCCAAATGAATTCTATTGTTCAAGTGAATTAATCATCCAGGGTGTTCGAGTTAAGTTTTATTTCTTGCTTAGTAAATTGGGATGTTTGAATATCCTTATGAGTGAAGTGTCATTTCACTTGATACTCCATTTAGGAGTTATAATAGTAAAAACTCCTAAGAGCGAAATGATATTTAATGATTTGTGATTCAAATTTAAGTTCAAATTAATGATTTAAATTTGGAATAGTGTTCAAGTTATTTTAGATTTATTTTTGAATTCTTCATGTCTTTATATTTAACTTAATTTAATTTAATTTAACTTAATTTAATTTAATTTAACTTAATTTAATTTAATGTGGTTTAATTTAAATTAATTTAACTTAAGTTAATTTAATGTAATATGATTTAGTTTAATTTAATTTAATTTAATTTAATTTAAATTAATTTACTTTTAATTTAATTTAATTTAATTTAATTTAATTTAATTTAATTTAATTTAATATAATATAATATAATATAATATAATTTAATTTAATATAATATAATATAATATAATATAATATAATTTAATCTAATTTAATTTAATTTAATTTAATTTAATTTAATTTAATTTAATTTAATTTAATTTAATTTAATTTAATATAATTTAATTTAATTTAATTTAATTTAATTTAATTTAATTTAGTTTAATTTATTTTAATTTAATTCTTAATTTTTTAATTTAATTTTTAATTTTAAAGGAATTTGTTTTAAATAATTTAACTTTAATTTAATTTAATGATTAAGTCTTTTAGCATTTTAAATCTTAAACTTGGATTATCATTTTAATTAGGAATTAAATACTATTGGGATGATTAATTTAGGGATTTTTAAATTAAAGAATAAATCTCCTCCTAATAATATCCCTATTTTAATAATTCCAATTTTATTATTCTTCCAAATTTAAATAATTATTTAATTAAGGTTTATTTCAATTATTTTAAATTGTTTAGTAGGTTCCTACCCTTTAATTATCTAAATTTCAATCATCCAAATCAAGTTAAAATCAAATATTTTGCCTATTAATTTCATTAAGCCTAAAGTCTTAATTAAAGGTTAAAATTTTAATTACCATTTTGCCCTTCAAGCCTAATAATTTCATAACTCACTAAATTGAGCTCAAATGAATTTGAAATTTTTATGTTACTTCACTCATATGTCAATAAAGACTTTAGAGGAGAAAATGTGATTTTTCTGCATTTAATTTATTTATATAATTATTTTTGGTGGAAAATAAGGATTTCCAAGGAAAATTTAATAATATGACCAAGGGAAAATTTCTGTCCTTAAGAAAATTATGGGACATTCCTAATGACCAGAGGACCACTTGGACCAATTTTTGTGATTTTTTGAATTATATTTTATTTATTAAAATTATTTTAAGTTCTGGAGTATTAATTAATTTAAAAATAAAATATAAGTTGAAAAATGAATTTTATAATTTTTAAAATTCTCTCTGATATCAAGGATTCCAGAGAACCAAATTTTACAATTTTCTGATTTTTCTTTGATTTATTATAATTATTTTAGTGAAAATGCTAGAAAATACATTTTTTAATTTTAAAATTACCCTAGGGCTTTAAAATTTAATATCTCATTAAATAGACCTAAGAAAAATATGGGGTTTGTTCCTAAGTGATTAAATTTCAAAATATGACATTTTGGTGAATTTTATTATTTTTGTGATTTTTATTATTTTTTAATTATTAAAATATTAAAATAATACTAAAAAATTAACTTTTTTAGAAAATTGAAATTTTAATTTTCTTAAATTCCTCTGATATCAGAGAGGCTCCAAAACCAATTTGGTGAATTTTTGAAAGGTATTTTGAAAGTTATGAATTTTTTAAAGTTTAAGATGACTAAATGGCTTAATCAACCCATTTTGTAGGGCTAACCAAGTCCAATTGACTTCAAACTTTTATGGTGGGTTCCTCTGATCCTAAAGGTCAGTGGAGAATTGATTTCAAGTCAATTTGATCTATGGTCAACTCTAATTAATTAGGGGTCTATTTTGGATGTTTAAGCCGATTAGGGTTATCTTAAATGAATTAACCCAAGTCCTATTTTTCCTAGGGTTCTCTGGTCATAAGGAACATCACCAAATTTTCCTAGAATTTATTTCACAACATGCTAATTTTTGGAATTAAAATACTCAAAACGAGCAACATGCATTTGAAAAATCAATAACTTTTCACAGGGGTGGCCTCGACCTTGGAAAATTCGGGGAATGTTCCCAAGTTCGGAGGCTTCAAAACTCCTATGATCTCATGCCATAGTGAATTGTATGAATGCATGGAGAATTGAAAATGTGCAGGGAGTAAATAATTAATTAAAAATAAAATACTTGGACAAAATTAATTAATTTCTTTTCCACATTATTCTCCTCTCGTTCACCGAGCAAGAGGGTATTTTTATTTTATTTTTAGGATTTTTCTACACAAAGATATGGATTTTTAAAGTTACGGTATTTAAATAAATCGGAAAAATCCCTAATTTCCTACTTATCCACGCGGCGCCCTGTCATCCTCGGCATCTCCGAACGACCACGCGGCGCGCTCCCATTTGACGCCGCCATCCGACTCGGGCGCCGGGGCCCGCGGTTCACGCACCATCCGCCGGTCCGACGCAATCCAAGCCGTCCATCCGATACACGCGCGATCCGACGGTTCTCGGTCATCGTCTACGACTGGTGCGATCCCGTGGCCGTCCACACTCTAACCCTAAGAACTCACTCGATTCTCAATGGATTTTCGTGTTCTTATACTCTATGGATTCGTCTTGAAGAGACGAACACATCCATACGGTAAACATGCATTTAAATTGACTCAAATTAAAATGAGAATCTCTGGAAGCTCGGGAAGAAGAGGGAGTCCATACCTTTGCTCAGAGAAGTGAAGCTTCGATATGAGAGTTGTGTCACATTCGATTGGGTCCAAGTAAGCTCCAGATGAAGTCCTCGGCACTGGTGAATCGTCTAGCTATGAAAGTGACCACGGCCGATCACAAAGCTTGGAGGTCTGGAGCAACCGGGTGGCCTCGGAGATGGGGCTTTCGGTGGGAAACTTCTTCCCTTGGTCCAGTGAAGGTGTAGGACCAATCAATTTGGGAATTGGCTCACTTTGAGGAGATGTCCTGGTTTTGGGTGAAATTTCGGTTGAGAAATTGGATTCGTCGATGGGGATTAGGGCAAATTGACACTGGGGATCAACTGCTCTAAGTGTGGAGTAGGGTTTGGAACAATTTTGGCAGAGTTTCGGCAAGGTTTTTGCAACTCTCCTCCATGGCCGTGAGGGGGTCGGGTTTAAATAGAGGTGGCTGGAGAGCCTCACAGGGATGGCCAAGGGTTGGGATCAGCCGCTGCCGGCATGGGAAGAACGACTATGGTGGCCATTGGGCATGAGGCGGCTCAGCAAGGTGGAATTCCAAGGTTTGGCTCCTCCCCATGTCTCGGCCATGGCGTTTTCCGGCGGCCGGTGTGGTCGGCCGGCGAGCAAGGGTCACCCTCGAGGCCGGGGAGGTTAGGGGTTGAAGTTAGTGAATTCGATCGAAGCCTTACATGTGTAAAGTGGTTGGATCAAAATGGCATTAGGAGGTGGCTTCTTTTGCACTTGGTTTGGTCAACCCATTGAAAATGGGCTTGGTTCACCTCCCCATGGTTGATTTGGGCTGAGGGAGGATCGGGTGAATCGGCTAGAAAAGGGTGGAGAGGTCACCATCCATGAATATTTTGATTAATCATGGATTAAGGTGAAGCATTAAAAGGGTTAAAACCTTTTTAAGGGGGCTTAAAAGAGGCTCCTCCTTTTGCCATTAATGGCTTGATCACATGTCAAACCTTCCATGGCTTCATGTGGCTTGTTCATGGCTTGCATTTGGCTCCATTTGGCTTGGGAAAAGTTTAGTCAATTTCATGGAAATAGAATTTAGGAATTTTGGTATTTTGGTGGAGAATTTTCATGAAGCTTGATTTGGAATGGCTTAATGATGATTTTAGGACTTAGGTATTGAGTTTAATTGAAAGTATGATGAGGGGAAATGTCATGTGGGCTTTAGGATGATTTGGGCTTATTGAAATGGTTTTAGATGGGCTTTTAAAATGGTTTAGGAAAGTGGGCTTTTGAATTTTAAAATGGATTTTGGGATGAAATTTTGGTAAAGGCTTGGGCCAAATAATTGTTGAGTTTGGTTTAGGGATGTGTCATGAGTGGTTTGAAACAAATTTGAGGTGATTTGGGTTTGAATTGGGTTGGATATGGGCCTTTTGGTAAAGAGGCTAAGGTGGGCCAAAATGGGCTACCATGGGCCAAAGTTGGGCTAGAGTTGAAATTGATGTAAAATTAATGTTGGGAAATGTTTATGGGAGTGTTTCAAAGAGGTTTTGGCTTAGGTTAGGTTTTGATTTTGGGGTTTGGGTCTATTTGGGCTAGGTTTAGGTTTAGGTCAAAATTGGGCTTTTTGATTTTGGGTTGAATTTTGAGTGGGGTTTGGGTCTAAATTTTGGGCAAATCATGTTAGTGTTTTGTTTATGGGAATGTTAAGGAAGGTTTAGAAAAGATTAGGGGTTAATTGGAGTTGAATTGGGTGAGTTTGGGCTAAGTTTGGGTCATGGGTCCAAATTGGGCTTTAAGGCCAAAAGTGAAATTGGATCCCAATGCCAATCAAATTGGGCTTGGATTTGGTCTAAATTGGTGTTGGGGATGTTAAATTGAAGTTTAGAATTGAATTGGACCAGAATTTGGGTCAATTGGGTAGTTTAGGTTTGACATTGGGTTCACTTTGGGTTAAAATGGGTCAAATTGGGGGTTTTGATAAAAGTGTGGTAAATTGACAAAATTGGCCCATGGTGTAGTTGAACAAAATGAAATTGGGAATATTTGGGATTTTCTGGAATTTTCTGGGAATTTTCTGAATTTTTGGATTTTTGGGCTAAGAGGGGTATTTTGGGTATTTGGAGGGTATTGGGAGGTATTTTTGGAATTTTTGGTATTTTTGGCTATGAATGATCAATTTGAGTGATGTGGGAATGTTTAGGATTGATTTTGAGGAATTTTGGGTAATTTAGGTGATTTTGCAAATTTTGGGTGGTTTCAAGGGTTTTGGGTAGGTTAGGCGGGTGTAGGGTCCCGGGGTCAAAAATTGAAATTTTGGAAAATTGAAGATTGGGTGAATATAAGTGGAATAAAATCATTTTGGTTGAGCCATGAAGCCATATCAAACCCACATGAGCCATGAAGGGACTCATTTGAGGCACCCACTATGTTGTTCCTAACCCTCTTAGCAAGGGCTTAGGGTTAAGGACCATCCATGTGAATCACTTACATGAGTCGGAGGTCAAGTTAGGTATAGGTGTGGTTTTAGGAGGTGTATGGAAGTGTAGTGTATGAGTGTAGTGTGTGTGTAAGTCAGCCCCTTCACTGCACTGAGCCACCTGGAGCGGTCCTAAGGCCAAAGAGTCCCATAGGAACTCATCCTTTAAACTTCCACACTTCGATTTCAACCCTCTGGTGATTAGGGGTCTACAGTCAAGTTTGTGGAGTTTGCAGGGAGTTAAGAAGTGGTTTGAAATTCTAGATGGTGGATCCCAATTCTAGTCCTCTAAGATAGTCAAAGGAAAAGCCTAAGGCTAGATCCTAAGTACTAAAGAGAAGAAGAGAAGACCTCATCAAAAATGAGGTCAACATGGCCTTGCTTTGATTTAATGAAGCTTTCTTATGTGTGATAAATGCTTTATGAAGTAGAATTCTTTTACTTTTTTTGCAATGAATTAGATGAATGTTTAGGATGTTAGAATGCATGTTAGAATAGGTTTTTCATATAAAAGTGATGGTTCTTACTTCATGCTTCATTTACATATCAAATCTAGTCAATTTGTATGTTAAAATTTGTTGCATCTTATAGTAAGACCCGGGAGGGCGGTGAATTTTACAACTAGTAAGAACCAAATTGTACTTATGGGTGAAGGACTAGTAGTCCTAAGATTCAATGCAATGTTAGGGAGATATTTGTTAATGGGTGCAAATTAGTTTTTCTAGGATGACATGTTATATTCCTAACCAATTTGATCTAAGGATTCGTACCTTAAAATCTAAGAGTAAGCCAATTAGAGGGATATTAGGAGAAGGAGACTCTAGGGTGATAGGCTAGAAGTTTCACCGTGACAATCTAGTTATTTTAAGGAATTGACCCAAGGTTAACAAAGCTACGTTATACACTCAAAATAGGATATCTTAGATTTTTGCTCCTTTTATCATTGGCCACATTAGATTCTAAGCATCACATTCCTACACATTATCTAAGTCACCATAAGAGAAAGATAGTTTTTACACCTCAAAGTTCACCAAACCAATTTATCTAGTTCGGTTCATCTTTAGATTTAGGTTTGTATTTAGGAGTAGTTGTTAGGAAAACACCCTTAATCGACATTCCAAACTAAGACTTGATAGTGGTGGACTAGAAGTTAGCCTAAAGGATTTATTACCTTGCTTCCCTGTAGGATCGATAATTAGAGACTCATATTACTTGAACGATATGTATAATTGCGTAGAACCCCCAGTGCATAAACTATAAATCAAATTCTAAACTCTATAATATATCCGGTTTGCACACTAGCCACTTAAAAAAACTGGGTCAAGTTTTTGGCCAGGAAAATAAATAACTGCATAATTGTGGATCAGACCAAGTTTTTGGCACCATTGTTGGGGATTGAATTTTAAATAATTACACTCTAAGAACACATATATTGTGTCGGGATCAGATTCCATATATAGTCTGGGTTTCATCTCTCATTTAGAAATCCTTCTCTACCTGACTATATCCTTAGCTTAGTGTTTCCACCTATTTTTGTTAGTCAAATCTAATATTCCAGATTTATCTTTTGACTTCAATTAATTAGTTTAAACTTATCATTAGTCCCTTCAAACTTCTCAACTTTGCAAATCCCATTCTACATTTTTTTTGGGCTTTTTCCCATGACATGTTGTCATCGTACTGTAACTCCCAACCCTTTGAGCTTAATTCTTCCAATTTGGACCTCCACTTATTTTCAATCACTCTAATTATAAAAGTCTGGCCATTGTCATTTTGACTCATTAAATTAATTGAGAATTTTTGTTATGACTCACGGTTCTGAGAATGTAGTTATTTGTCAGGGCTTGCCCTTGTTGGGAAGAAAACTCTATAATTAAAATAAATCTTATCTTACGCCCATAAGATAAGGAAAAAAAACATGGTTTCGTAGACTGGTGAAGGCCTTCATCTTCTGGGTGGTTAGACTCATTTTTAAGTTATTATTTTCTTCCTTCAGGAGGATATATTATTTTTCAAAATGTCGTGTCTGTCATCTAGATAGAAGTCTTTCAAAAGTTATATGGTGTGTGGCGACACATCAAAATCCCCCACCAAGGTCTTTTTTCCGGTGACTCCACTGAGCACTTATTCTCTCTACATCTTTTGTGATGAGTTAAATTATTCATCATTTATCCTTGAAATTTTTGTTGGTCTATCAAACTTATCTAAATTTCCAGGTCCTGTTCTGTATCTTTAATCTTCATATTCCTTCCTGCTCACTTAAACTTTGTTTAATGAGTAGGGCTTCTAAGACATGCTCTATCATCAGTTCTCCTTGGTGAGAGCTTTTTCATATTAAGTCAAGTCTTAATTTTATTTAAAAATTTCAAAGTTTCTACAGTCGACTCTCTATAGATATTTTTTCTATACCCATTACAAGTAAGGTGTCTCTTAAACTTATTAGCTCTCTTAGAACTCTAAGTGACCTTTCCCTTGAACCAAGTTATCTGAACGGTGGGTCCCTAATTAAATTTGGAACGGTTCTTAACAATCCCATCTTCTCTATAGTTACTTTTTAAATTATCAACAAGAAACATTCATCTCACATTAACCTTAGATTAAAAGAAGACATTCCATCACAAAAAAGAGGGTTGTTAAGACTACCACTATTGTGACTTCCATTACCATTTGACCCGACACGCAATTACACAGTTATTTAGTTTTGAAAAAGAATGCAAAAAACTTGACCCAATTTATTTTAGTAGTTAGTGTGCACAATAGATATGATATAGAATTTAGAATTTGATTAATAGTTTACACACAAAGGGTGCTACACAAGTATACGTATTGTTTCAAGTAATATAAAATTTTCTTTTAAATCACTAGTATCAATCCCACAGAAAAGGTGAAGTTATTTTTATGTACTTAGTAACACTTTACTTAAACTCCAAACATTTATCTAGGAAAAATGGTAGCAAGTTTGTGTAAAAATAAGTTACTAAATTCCTACTAATTATTTTTCAAAGCTTAAAGAAAATGCAGTGTTTCTAAACTAGTTTTACGTAGAAAAGTTCAAATTATGTGAAAGTTATTTCCCCTTGCAAAGATATCATAATCAGTGTAGGAATCAAATGTTTAAAGCTTAAAATATAGTTTTGTGATAAATATGAGCATACATATTCTTTACCCTCTTCTGAGTGCATAAAGAACATTAGCTAACCTAATGTTAAGTTCTTAACTTCTTGGTTATGCTAGATTTGTTCTAGCCTGTCACTTCTAGAGTACCCACTGTGCCCACTCTTTTGGACTAACCTAGGCTTAAGCTCCAAACTCTATATCAAATTGGTTAAGGTTCTAGCATGTAACCCTAGAATCCTCAATTTACGCCCATCAAATCTTATCTCTAAATCCATTTGCACTAACCAATGGGCTACCTTATCACACACTAGATTAATGTGATTCTTACTAGTTGAGGAATACATAGCCCTATCGGGTCATTATGGATTCACAACAAGTTTTAACACACCAATTTACCAGATTGAATATGTAAGTTAAGTACGAAGTAATGAATCATCATAAGTATGGAATAAAAGAAATCTTAAATAATTCTAATCCTACACATGATTATTTCTTATTGCAAGGAGGAGCATAAATAAACCTACTCAAACTTCATGAAGATAACAAAAAAATATGGTTTATATGAAAATTCAAGTTTGCACAGTAAAACAAAACTCAAACAAAAATACAAAGTACTTATCTTAAACTTCCCCCCAAACAAATCCTTTGAAGTTCCTTGACGACTTCTTACTTCAATAGACACACCAAAGCACACACTAAAAAGTAACTCTCACTCACAACTCTCCACAAAACACACACAACACGCACTCACACCCACAAGAGTGTGCACTCCCTGATCCCGATTTTCCTTACTTCCTTATAAAAACTGATAAAATTTATGCTTTTGGTAATCCAATTAAACTTATATTTTTGATATAAAATATACTTTTACACTAGCGCCAAAAACTTGATTATGATGTAAATAAGAATACAACAGTGATATCGTAATTTAAAGATTCTACGCAAGTATACATATCATTATCAAGTAAAATATGATTTTTTTATTAAGCCCCAAAATATAGGTCCTACGAGGAAAATTTATGGATATTTAAAAGATAAAAGGGTTTTTGGAACACAAATTCTATTTAGAAATAGTCACTTACTAAAACAGTTTCAAATAACAATAAACTTTTAAAATTCGATTCTTTTTGGTATTTTCTTAAATTAAAAGATAAAGGGAACAATTATCTAACTATAGCAAGATTTTTGTAAGATTTAAAGAAGTATAAATGAAAATATTTTTTTCCTTATCATGACATAGTAATAAGTAAAGGAATTCTGTTGTGGAAGTAATCAAAATATGTTGTTCCAAATATGAGCAATTATATTCTTTACCATAACTAGAGATGCTATAAAAAACATTGGCTAGTTTAAAGTTTGATTAGTTCTGAAGACGTGTTAGGTAGGGATGGTACTAGCTCTCACTCTAGAGTTCCCTCCTTTCTCTTAACCCGGGGCTAACTCTCACATCAAAACCTAAAACAGTAAACCAAATTAGGGGCTTTATTCTGTCCCCCTAAAGTCTATAATTCTAAACCCATCAAAGTATATTTCCCTATTTATTTGCACGAGATTATCTGAATTACTTTCTTATCCAAACAATCCCATGTGATTCCTATATATTGTAGATTTAGACAATACCTACTAGGATCTTACATGTTCCCACAACAAATGTTAACATCATGATTAGCCAAATCAAGAAGTAAATGAAGTGCAATGATTGAATCAATACAACTTCTTCCAACATTAAAATCAATACTTCCACAACTTTCATCCAACACTTAATTACTTTTCATTTTAAGAAAAAAGATAAAGAAGACTACTCAGAATTCATGGAGAAAACACAACCACAAATAGTTTTAAAAGTAGAAACCACGTAGAAAACACAAGAATTCTTAATTAAAATCAAATGAAGTATAAAGATAAAAACTTAACTCATGTTCCTCTCCACCAAATTTTTGAAGTTCCTTTAAATCTCTACATTTCTCTTACAAGCCTCCATTGGACTAGTCGCCCAACCCAAGAGGGTTTAAATCTCTCTGCACAATAGATTTTTACTTAGGAATCCGTACTCACCCTCTCTTTCACTAAGAAGGAGAAAAGTGTGAAATAACCCTAAGTAGGAATCCTAAAATTTCTTTCTTAAAACTACTCTCCACAAATTCTAACTTCCTCTCTCTTAAAGAACTCAACACACCCCATTTTTACACACTTTAAGTCCTTCTTTTATATTTTCTCCAAAAGATGTCTTGGTGTCTCTTCAAAATGTGTCCATATTCAATGAATCTACCCAAGAGATGCATCCTTTTAAGTGATATTTAAATGTCTTTTAGTGCCCTTGATTAGTTACCCACATTTGTACTAAAGGATGCCTCAAAAAACTCTTCAAAATTTGCCAAAAAAACTTTAAAATTGCAAAGTAACTGCCTGGCGCTTAAGCACAGGGTCTCTGACGCATAGGCGCGACCCTCTCCATCTGCTGGCACTTACGCACCAGATCTGGGCGCTTAGGTGCCCCAGTTCATTTTAACACCTTCATTTTTGCTCCAAATTTGATCTTTTTTCACTCCTTTTGACATATTTGGTCCATTTAAGTGTACCTGAAATAAAAACACACAAATACCTTCCATTAAAGTGTAATATTATCAAAAATAAGTATAAAAATGTGAATAAAAATATTATATATTTTAATGTATATCAAATTTCCCTAAACTTGAAATGTTACTTGTCTTCAAGTGAGACTATAATCTTTCAAAACCAACATAAGTAAATTATGTGAATGGATTCTTTAAGAGATTCTAAAATTTTGTTTTAGAGATGTGGTATTCCAGTTTTGAAAAAACTTTAGTGAATGAGACCAATTTAAAGTTTAGAAACTTTCTAAAGTGAAAAAAATATGAAAATGCAAGCTCCTATCTAATTCATAAATACTAGTAGATTTTTCAAATATAGAGTTTAGGCATTCTATCTTCTCTACTTAAAAATTTTCATTAAAAATAATTATACTCACTATATTATATCCTTAATCTTGGGAGTTTCTCAAATACTATGCATTTAAAAATATCAGACGTGGAACCAATTATTAATTAGACACTAATCCCCAAGCTTCTCGTTGCATATTATACTTTACTTTTTTTCTTTTCTTTTCATTTTCATTTTTTTTTCCTTTTTTTTCCTTTTTCTGGCACGGATTACTATATTTGGATAGACCTTTAATGATTTGGAATTCCAGTCTTCCTTTCCTAAAGCAAAGGTCTGATATATCCTTTCCTTAAAAGTATAATAATTGTTTTGAAAACTATTTTTAATAAAAGAAATTTAAGTATTGAAAATAAAAGTTTAATCCTTCTATATTTTTCAAAAATACAACATCTCTTACTAAAGATAATTACATCATATTTTATCATCTATTTATTAAGAAATTTTTTAACTTGAAAATTTTCTTCTTCACTATAAAGTTTTAACTAAAATTTCCTACACATTTCTATATTCAAAATTTTCTTACCCTAATATAACTTCATACACATAATCAATTTTTTCAAATCAAAAATCAAATTTATTTATAGACTTTAAGTTTTGAAAATTGATTCTTCATCCCTCCCCCCCCCCCCCAACTTAGATTTTTATAGAAATTAAACATTTTAGCATTATACATGAAAAAAGAAACATGAATGAAAAATTAACACTTATACTAACATGAATTTTCATATCCTAATGATGCAGGTACAAAAATTTAAAAACAGGAGTAAAAATGATCACAGTTCATTTTGATTTTAATATTTAAGAGATTAAAAAGACATCAATGCAATGGATGTTAAAGAAAAAGCAAATCACTCAAATTAACATAACATCACAACCACAACAGAAAATTCATGGTAGTAAATTAAAATTTAATCATTAAATTTTAAATGAAGGTTAGCTTTATTTAAATTTCCTAAAGTAGCAGGAATAAGTTCAACAAAGGCCAACACAATACATTTAAAATAAAAGAGTTTAGATGCATACTACCACATATCATCACAACTCATTACAACAAAAAATAACAACAATGTTCACTAACATCACAAATAACAACACATAAAATTGTCCCAACATTAACACAAATAAAATAAAATTTCAAATAAAACACAACATAATTCAATCCTTACTCATGCTTATCTTCATCATCATCTTCTTCATCATCTTCATCCTTCCAAAAACTAGCAGAATCAAACTAAGTATGCCATGGATAAGGTGGAAATACCACACTTTAATCTCCTCTAATAAGTCTCTCCAAACAAGTGTTGTATTTCTCCTCATAATCATCGTGCATTCCTAGATATGAATCAATATGATCAACATAGTTTTCAAGATTTTATACCTTATCAATAGCATAATCCAAGTTATCTATCATAGTCTGCAGCATTTTAGATTATGAATCAGGACTCGATCTACCACAAGATGTAGAAGCTCTAGATGTAGAAGCACCAAAACTTCTAGAAAATCCTCCTCTCCAGCCAAAATTTGAATGTTTAGAGTAAGTCTTCACATCCACGCTTGTAATGGGCTTCAAAGGTTGAAGAAACTCCTCTTAACTATCATATTTAACACCAATTTTCTCACATAAAGAAAAGATTAAGGAAGGGAATCCCAAACCTGTAGTAGTGACGGCTCTGACAGAACTGGTAATAATCTGATATATGAGAGATCAAATATTGATCGACTTATACTGCTGAATGCAGTAGGTCAATGTAGCTCTCTCTGTGGTCACTTCACTAAAATGATTAGTGGGGAGAAAACTAGCAGAAATAAAATAATGCCATGCCTTCACTGTGGCATCCATCTTCAATGTAGAGAAATTTACTCTTCTACCACTAGTGATTTTCCAAAGACCTCTTCCAGCAGTTAACAAAGATATAATCTCATCTAGCTCCTCCTCCGTAGGATTGTAATTGGAATAAAAACATAAAGTATCCGTAGGCAGTTCGTAAAATGAATTGATTACCTCAGGTGTAAATGCTATTGTCTTTCCTCTCACCATCACTAGATCGTCTTCAGATTCAGGTAGATTTGCATAAAACCCCCTAACTACAAAGATCACTGCAATAGCAGAGAAACAACATAATTGATCCCATTGTCGATGAACAATAAGATCTACTTCTCCACCCGGATTTTTAAAACATCACTCAGGGATCAAATTTCTCAATTGAAGTGCTTCGACATAACGGTCCTGAGCCTTAGAACTTACAATTCTTTTTGAATCAAATGTACCTTTCCCCTTGCTTCTCTTCATTCTTGGTGCCATTCTAAAATTTTAAATTAAATTCACAATAAATTCCAAAATCAACTTAAACTCACTAGATCTAACTTCTAAAAGCTTAAACTTACTCTTCCATGTAAAATCCACTAGTTTTCATCAAATATTTACAATGAATAGTAAAATTTTGAAATTTCCATCATGAACTCAAAATCTATGGTGAAAATAAAAAATTTTTACATAAAATAGAAGCTATAACCTTAAGAAGATTAAATCCAACTAATTTAGCTTAATTCCACCAAGAAATCTTCACTTAGAGGGATGCCCTAGGAGCAAAAATGTGAAAGCTTGAGGAAGAAAATGATAAAAGGGGAAGAAATTTTGGTTTTCGGCACTTTAAACTATCATAAACTAGTTTTAGTGAACCAGCGCTTAAGCGCGACTGTTGCGTCGCTTAGGCGCGGGGCTCTCGGGTTTGCTCGCGCTTAAGCGCGGATTTTGGCGCTTAGCCACCAATGGAAAAATTTTGATTTTCCAATGTTGATTAAAATGCACAACTTTTCAAGTCAACCAACTTCACATGGTCTTAAATAAATCATAATACAAATTCCTTCCTTCTCCTCTCTTCTTTCTAAAAAAATTTTCAACATTTCACAACTTAGATTCGATCACAAAAACACAAAAAATTTTCATACAAACACAACACTTTCATTAACATATATTCAACAAGTACAAACACACATCACAGGTCTAATCTCATTCCAAAAAAGTTTTGGATGAGATACCCTCTAATTCATCATAACACAAGATTAACTTACATTAAACACTTAAAAAAACAAGCAAACAAACTAAACATAGAACTTAATTACATTCTCTGTTTGGTGCAATATATCCTTAACCTTCAGTTGTTCCTTTTGAACCATTTAGTAGAAAGATTTGATAAAACAAACGATGATGAAGAACTCTGATAGAATCCTTTTCAATCCATTTATTTTTCAGATACACCGCCTTGTCCGCTTCTTCAATATAACTTAAATGACTTAATTGCATTTGGAGTTGCCAACCAATATGCGCTAAATGTGTGTTAGTTTCATTTACCTTTGCCTCAATTGATGCCATATCAACCTCAATCTTCGTAATCTTCTCCACTACTCCTTCGATACTAATGGCTAGAAATCCATTATATAACTCTTGCCCACTTTAACTTACAAACTTCTTCTTGAGGGCTTCCTCCCTTTTCTTCAATTAATTCTCCAAAGAAGACAATTTTGCAATCTTATCACTCTTTAAACAACTCAAATCTCTCTCCTCTTAGACTTAAGAATAAAGATTTTGAAAGGGGCAAGTTTCCTCTTCATTTCCATGCTAATTATAGACTTACGTAGAGCCTATACCCACATCCCCCGTTTAAAAACCACCAAATAATGTTCAAGTTCACTATCCTATGTTTAGTTCTTCTAGAACATCATTTAAGCACGTTTTTATAACTCCGGTGCTTAAGCTCCAGTTTTGGGCGCTTAGGCGCTAGTGCTCAGTTAAACACAGATCAGCTTAATGTCCCAAAACTCATTCTTACATGTCTAAGACATCATTCAAAGCCTTAAAATTATCACCAAAAGTTCAAAATACTACCACAATTCTCCAAAAATAAACACAACAACAACAAAACAAAAGCACACCGATAACTATGGGTTGCCTCCCACAGAGCGCTTGGTTTTACGTCGTCAGCCCGACGTACCCAGTGCTTATTCTGGGTGACCCAACATCAAAACATCATTCACTTTAGTTTGATCCCCTAAGAAATAGAGTTTCAATATATAACCATTCACTGGGTTTTAGGATCTTTGACATCCACAACTCCATAGGGATAAACTTTAACCACAATAGATGGGCCCATCCACTTGTACTTAAGTTTGCCTGCAAATAATCTTAATCTTGTATTATAAAGCAAAACTTATTGCCCTGGCTCAAAAATTTTAGTAGGAATCTTCCAATCATGCCACTTTTTCATCTTATCTATATAAATCTTAGCATTCTCATAAGACTCATTCCTTATCTCTTCCAACTCATTTTATTTCAATAATCTCTTCTTACCAGCATCCTTTAAGTTATAATTGAATTCCTTAATAGCCTAATAAGCTTTATGCTCAAATTTCACTAGTAAATGACAAGTTTTTCCATAAAATAACCTGAGTGGTGACATTCCTATAGGAGTTCTATAAGCAGTCCTATAAGCCCACAAAACAAAATCAAGTTTGACTGACCAATCCATTTTTGTTGGATTAATAGATTTTTCCAGAATTCTTTTGATTTCTTAATTGGAAACTTCAACCAAACCGCTTGTCTGAGGATGATAAGCAGTAGAAATTCAATGATAGATTTGATATTTCTTCAATATTGTTTCTATTAACACATTTTTGAAATGACTTCACCCATCAGTTATGATAACACTTTGCATTCCAAATCTGTAAAATATATTCATTTTTAAAAACTTTGCAACATTTTGAGCATCACATCCAGATAAAACAATAGCTTGTATCCATGTAGACACATAGTCTACTGCTAACAGTATGTATAAATTTCTGAAAGATGGTTTAAATGGTTCCATGAAATCTAATCTCCAAACGTCAAATATTTCAACATCCAAAATATTAGTGAGGGGCATCTCATTTATTCTAGAAATATTGCCTACACTTTGACATCGATCACAATTTTTAATATAAGCATTTAATCTCTAAAAATAGTAGGACAATAAAATCCAGATTGCAAGATTTTATATGTTGTTTTATCAACACCAAAATGTTCTCCAAAATCATAATTTCTACTTTTTTGGATAATTTCAAAAGTTTCTTCTAAAAGCACACATCTTCGAATAATTAATTTCTTCCCCTGTTTATACAAAATTGGGTTTTCCAAAAAATAATTCTTAGCTTCAGATAAAAATTTCCTCTTTTGTTCGTGTGTCAGACCATAGGGTAAAATGTTACTAACCATAACGTTCATAATGTTTGCATACCACAGAACACACCATTAATTACTATTGAATAATTTTTCATATGGAAAATGTTTATTAATTTTTTCTTCAGAACAAAGTAATTTTTCAGAATTAAGCCTATACAGATGATCAGTAATTTGATTATAAGATCCCTTTCTATCTACTATTTCAAAATCAAATTCTTGCAAAAAAAGAACCCATCTTATCAGTCTAGGTTTTGCATCCTTCTTTTTCATTAAATACTTTATAGTAGAATGATCAGTATGCACCACACATTTAGTTCTAATTAAATATGACCTGAAATTTTCAAAGGAAAATACTATTGCTAATAACTCAACAAAAAGCTATGTGAAATTTATGAAGGATATTCTCAATAAAAAAAGGAAGTTTGAAGATAATGAGACAGTTGCACTTAGTGAGGAATGCAGTGCAATAATTCAAAAGAAGCTTCCTGAAAAGCTTAAAGATCCTAGTAGTTTCACAATTCCATGTGCAATCAAAGATAGATTTTATGGAAAAGCTTTACGTGATTTGGGTGCAAGCATTAACCTTATGCCTCTATCAATATTTAAAAGACTGGGATTAGGAGAAATAACTCTAACTACTATAATTCTGTAACTAGCAGATCGTTCGATCACATATCCTAAAGGAGTTATAGAAGATGTTTTGGTAAAGTAGATCAATTTATCTTTCCTGTTGATTTCATTGTGCTGGATATGGAGGAAGATAAAGAGATACCCATAATTTTAGGAAGACCTTTCCTAGCCACAGGCAGATCAATGATAAATGTGGAAAAGGGGAATTAATAATGAGAGTTAATGATCAGAATTTTACATTCAACATTTCAAAATCAATGAAATATCCTGCAAGAGGTAAAGATGATGAATGTTATAGGATGGATGCTATCAAGTATTTGAGTGAATGTCATTTCAAATCAGCTTATAAAGAGAAATATGAAAGAGAAGAACTAGAACATGAGCAAGAAGAGGAGTTACATCATTCTGAATATTTTCAAGAAGAAGATCTAAATTATGTTCATGAATATTTTGAACTGTTGGACATGACTGAAAAAGATGAATCTTTTGGTCCATCAATTGAAAACCTCTTGAACTTGAGTTAAAGATACTTCCTGATCATTTGAAGTATATTTTTCTAAGTGAGTCCTCAACCTTGCCAGTGATAATTTATTCTCAATTAACTAAAACAGAAGAAGAGAGTTTGTTTGAAGTTTTAAAGAAGTACAAGAAAGCCTTTGGATGGACGATAACTGATATTAAAGGAATCAGTCCTTCAATTTGTATGCATAGAATCCTTATGGAAGATAATTGTAAACATAAGTCTGAATCTTAAAGGAGATTAAATCTTATTATGAAAGATGTTGTTAAGAAAGAAATTTTAAAGTTGTTGAATGCTGGGATTATCTACCCTATTTCAGATAGTGCATGAGTTAGTCCTATTCATTGTGTTCCTAAGAAAGGAGGAGAACTGTGACTGTTAATGAGAAAAATGAGATTATACCAACAAGGCAAGTTACAGGGTGATGAATATGCATTGATTATAGAAAATTAAATCTTGCTACAAGAAAAGATCATT
This sequence comes from Papilionanthe hookeriana x Papilionanthe teres, assembly GCA_022702705.1. Classification (NCBI taxonomy): domain Eukaryota; kingdom Viridiplantae; phylum Streptophyta; class Magnoliopsida; order Asparagales; family Orchidaceae; genus Papilionanthe; species Papilionanthe hookeriana x Papilionanthe teres. The sequence goes on along the minus strand of CM040424.1, from coordinate 23,102,599 downwards.
TTCTACTCTCATTTCTAGATCAGATGTCAGATAGACTAGCTGGGCATAAATACTTTTGTTTTCTGGTTGGATATACTGGGTACGACCAAATTCAAATTGCTCTTGAGGATCAAGAGAAAACCACGTTTACCAGTCCTTATGGTACGTTTGCTTTTAGAAGAATGCCTTTTGGTTTATGTAATGCCCCTGCTACATTTTGGAGATGTATGATGGCTATTTTCTGTGATTTAATTAAAAAAGGGATTGAAATTTTTATGGATTACTTTTCAGTGTTTGGAAGTTCATTTAAATCATGTTTAAAACATTTTTCTAAAGTTCTAAAATACTGTGAAGAAACTAATTTGGTCCTTAATTAGGAAAAATGCCAATTTATGCTAGCAGGAGGAATTTTATTAGGACATAGAATATCAGAAAAAGGTTTGGAAGTAGATCCTGCAAAAATTCTAGTTATCTCTAATTTACCTTATCCAACAAATGTAAAGGGAATTAGAAGTTTTCTGGGACATGCTGGATTCTATAGGCATTACATTAAAGACTTTTCAAAAATTTCAAAACCCTTATGCCGTTTATTGGAAAAGGATGTAATTTTTTATTTTAATGATGAATGCCTAAAAGCTTTTGAAACATTAAAAGAAAAATTAATCACTTCACCTATTATAATTTCACCAAATTGGGAAAAACCTTTTGAATTAATGTGTGATGCTAGTGATTATGCTATTGGTGCTGTTTTGGGTCAGAAATATGATTAAATTTTCAAAGTAATTTACTATGCTAGTAAAACTCTTAATGAAGCTTAAATTAACTATACCACTACAAAGAAAGAGTTATTAGCTATAGTATTTGCTTTTGATAAATTTCAATCGTTTTTAATTAGAACTAAATATGTAGTGCATACTGATCATTTTGCTATCAAATATTTAATGAAGAAGAAAGATGCAAAACCGAGATTGATTAGATGGATTCTTCTTTTGCAAGAATTTAATTTTGAGATAGTAGATAGAAAGGTTGCTGATAATCAAATTGCTGATCATTTATCTAGGCTTGAAACTAAAAAATCTCTTAAGGATACTGAAGAAATTAAGGAACATTTTCTTGATGAAAAATTGTTCACTATTAATGAATGGCGAATTCCGTGGTATGCCGACATTGTAAACTTTATTGTCAGTTATATTATACCATATGGTTTGACATACCGGGAAAGGAAGAAGTTTTTATCTGATGCTAAAACATATTTTTTGGATGTCCCATTTTTATATAGACAAGGAAATGATCTGATTATTCGAAGATGTGTGCCTTTAGAAGAAACTTATGAAATTATTCAAAAATGTCATAATTCTGATTATGGGGGACATTTTAGAGTTGATAGACATGCTTATAGAATTTTACAATCTGGATTTTATTGGCCTACAATTTTTACAGATGTTAATGCATATATTAAAAATTGTGATTGATGTCAGTGTGTAGGCAATATTTCTAGAAGAAACGAGATGCCCCTCAATTATATGTCGGAAGTAGAAATATTTGATGTTTGGGGATTTGATTTCATGGGACCATTTACATCATCTTTCAAAAATATCTATATTTTAATAACAGTAGATTATGTATCCAAATGGATTGAAGCTGTTGCTTTACCTCAATGTGATGCTTAAAGTGTTGCAAAGTTTTTAAAAAAGAATATATTTTGTAGATTTGAAATACCAAGAGTAATCATAACAGATGGGGGAAGTCATTTTAAAAATGCGATTATGGAGAAATTAGTAAAGAAATGTCATATTAACCATCACATTGCTACTGCTTATTATCCACAGACAAGTAGTTTGGTTGAGTTATCCAATCATGAAATTAAAAGAATGTTGGAAAAGACTGTTAATCTAAACATAAAAGATTGGTCAATCAAACTGGATTATGCTTTGTTGGCCTATAGGACTTCTTATAGAACTCCTATAGGGATGCCCCATATAGGATAGTTTTTGGAAAAGCTTGTCATTTACCTGCTGAACTTGAGCATAAAACATATTGGGCTATAAAAGAGTTCAATTAAAATTTAAAGGATGTTCCTGAGAAGAGATTATTGTAAATAAATGAGCTTGAAGAGATAAGGAATGAATCTTATGAAAATGGTAAGATTTATAAAGAGAAGATGAAGTTATGGCATGATCAGAAGATTCTTTCTAAAAATCTTGAGCCAGGACAAAAAGTTTTGTTGTATAATGCCAAATTGAAAATTTTTGCTGGAAAAGTTAAGTCCAAATGGATGGATCCATTTATTGTGATAAAAGTTTATTCTTATGGAGCTATGGATATTAAAGATCTTAAGACTGGAAAAATATTCAAAGTTAATGGTCATAGACTTAAACCTTAATTTTCAGTCGATCAACTTAAACCTGATGAGAATTTGATGTTGGGTCACTCAGAATAAGTTCTGGGTATGTCAAGCTGAAGACATTAAACCAAGAGCTTTATGGGAGGCAACCCTTATTTATCGGTGTGTTTTGCTTCATATTTATCGGTGTGCTTTGCTTCATATTTATCGGTGTGCTTTGCTTTATGTTTATTTAGTGTGCTTTTTTTGGTTTGATTTTATGATTATGTGGTAGTATTTTGAAGAGATTAGTTATAATGGTGTTTATTTGACATTAATTGATGACTAGAAAGAGTCAGAATGAAAAATTTGAACATTTGGCAGACCTGTGCAAAAATGTGCATTGGCAGCTAAGCGCCGCAGTTAAGAAAAACATGATAAATGAGTTTATAGAAGCCAAAATCGCGGGGAATTGATTTTATAAGTTATTTTGGAGTTTTAAAATGTCTAGGGTCGGTTTAAGCACTTCCCATGTCTATAAAAAGACCCTGATTTAAGAGAAACACTTGCCCTAGTCCCTATTTTCATTTCTGAGTCTTAAGAAGAGTGTTTTGAGTGCAAAAATGCCTTCTTAGGAGAGTGAAATTAAGAAGGAGGAAGCCAATAAGAAGAAGTTTATTAGTGAAAGTGCGCAAGAGTTATACAACGGATTCCTAGCAGTTAGTATTCAAGGTATTGCAGAAATGATTGCGAAGATTGAAGCCAACGTGGAGTCAATTGAAGTAAAGGTAAATGAAACAAATGCTCATTTAACACATATTGAATGGCAACTTAAAATGCAATTCAGTCATACAAGTCATGAGGAAGAAAAAGATAAGGCGATGTTTCTGAAAAACAAATGGTTAGAATAAGAAGATGTAAGAGTTTTCAACCATCGCCCGTTTTATCAGATCTATATTCCAAATAGTTCAAATGGAACAAATTGTGGTTTTGGATACTTTCAACCTAATGGAGATTGTAATTAATTTGAGTATAGTCTAGTGTTGTGATTTTATGTGTTAATTTTTTTGTGTATGATGTTATATATTTGTGTTTTATTGAACTTTTAAGTGTGTTTGTTACATCTTAATGATGTAAAATTATCTTTATTTTTATGCTTTTAAATATTTGTGTTTTTGAAAATTTCATCTAAAATGTTTGGATAAAAATTTTTAGTTTGTATTAAGTGTGACTGTTTTAATGAAAGTTTGTGTTTGTGAGAAATTTTTTTGGAATTGATGGAAATTTAACTTTCTTTAGAGAATTAGAAAATTTTAGAGGGGAGAAATGATTATTTGAGGTGATTTAGGGTGATTAACCTAGGGGTTTAGTACATTTTTTAATTAATTGTGAAAATAAGGGTACTGACGGATAAGCTCCAGAACTTAGGTGCTTAAGCGCCAGATTTCACGGTTAAGTGCCGAAGCCTCGCGCTTAAGCGCCGGTTCGCGAAAACTGATTTTATATCATTAAAAACCCAAAAATTGACATTTTTAACACCTCCCATCACCCTCAACCTCTCGAATTCACAAAATAGGATTTAGGGCATTCTTAAGTTGGATCAATTTAGAGCCGATTTCAACAATATTTGTCACATTTGAATTCCTTGAGGTATTAGCACTACTCCTAAGTAAATTTTTTTTTATTTTCACCATATATTTTGAGTACATTATTGAAAAATCTTAAGATCATTATTTATGGTGAAATTTGAGGAAAAGCATGAGAAATTGCTTAGATTTAGTGGAAATTACCTTTGGAAGTTAAATTAGCAAGTTTAATTTAATTTTGGAATTTATGGTGAATTTTTGCGATTTTTTTTAGAAATGGCTCCAAAGTCAAAGCGCTCGAAAGATAAAGTGAAATTTCTAGAACAAAATTTTGAAACCTTCCTAAAGAAACTCATTTACATAATTTGCATGTTAAAATTTTTATGGTTAAGAGTCACTTGAGAACTAGTAACATTTTAAGTTGGGAGGATTTTGATGCACCTAAAATATATAGTGTTTTTATGCAGATTTTATACCTATTTTTGATGATATTGCACTTTAATGGAAGGTATTTTGTGTTTCTCTTGTAGGTATGATGAAAATGATTAATTATTCTGAAAGGAGTGAAAAAGTTTGGAGCAAAATCATGAAGTTTGAGAAATTTGGCTTCTTGCGCCTAAGCGCCAAAGTGCCGGCGCTTAAGCGCCACAGTATAAAATTGAATTTAAATCAATTTTGGTGTCATTTTCAAGGGGTGTTTGAAGCAAATTTTGGTGGTGAATTCCTTAACTTCCTTTGGACGGCAAATATGATTGAGGGGATGCCTCTTTTGGTGGATACATTGAATCTGAACAAGATTTGAAGAGGCACCAAGGCACCTTTTGGAAAATTATAAAAATGAAGCCTCATAATTGGTTTTTTTTTTGTGTGTGTGTGTGCGGTGATTATTAGTGTAATTATTGAGAGTTATTATTATTAGTGTGTAGGTGTTGAAGTGAGTAGTAGTTTTAGAGTTCTTCTTTTCTATAGTAGAGAGTAGAGAGTAAGAAAGGAAAAAGGGTTGGTGTGAAGCCTTCATCTCACCAATTTTCTTTTATCCTTATATCTAGTTTTTATTAAAGTTTAAAATCTTTATTAGAGTCACGAGAGTTGGGCACCAACTTCTATAGAGTTGTACTATGGAAAGCAAAATTTTGAAAGAAACTTCCAGAGTCTTGTGGAGAGGATTTTGAGATAAGTATTTATCTTTGTTTTTACAGTTTGTTTTTAAGTAAGATCGTTGTGTTTTCATTATGGTTTATGCTTTCATATCAAGTTTTGTTTGTGTTTTCTTAATGAAATCTGAGTAGTTTACTTTATTGTTTTCTTTCTTAGATGATGAAATAATTAAATTATGGAAGTAATTTTGTGGAAAGTATAAGTGTTTAATGCTGAAATAAATTGTGATGATTCCTTTCCTTGAACTTAATTTACTTCTTGATTTAGCCAATTGAGATGTTAAAATTTCTTGTGAGATTATGTAAGATCTAATGCAATATTGTCTCAAACAATAATTGGAAAGAATCACAGGCAATTATATGGGTGAGAATTGTAGTCCATATGATTGAATGCAAATATATAGGGAGATATGCTTTATTGGGGAGCAAAATTAGAGGACTTTAGAGTGAAAGGATAAACCCCCCTAATTTGGTTTGTTGTTTTAAATTTTGTTATGAGATGTTAGCCCCCCAGGTGAAGGGATTATAGGGAACTCTAGAGTGAGAGCTGGTATCTTCCCTGCCTAACCCATCTACAAAATTTCAAATTTTCAAATTAACCAATTTTCTTTATAAAACCACGTAAGGGAAAAGAATATAATTGCTCCTATTTGGCACAATACATTTTGATACTTCCACAACATAAAATTCCATAATTATTATTGATTCAATTAAGAAGGAAAAAGATATTTGATTCTTATAACTTTTATATCGTGTTTAGAGTATTGATAATTTTATTTTCTACTTAACTTGTTATTAAAAAAATCAAAACAACTTTTCGAAATTAAAACCTTAAAACATACTTATTAAAAAAGTAAAAAGTAAATTTTCTTATTTCTTTAAATTTTTACACATTTCCCTGTGGGTTCCATATCTCGGGGCTTAATTAAAAAGTCCTATATTACTTGATAAACGATATGTATACTTGTGTAGAATGCAATATTATAAATTATAAAATTCCTATCTAAATCGTAAGCATAAATATTCGGGCATCACGTTGTGAAGTGTGTTTTGTGGGGAATTCATTGGAAATGATAAAATAAACTTTCTAGAAGAATTTAGGTTAGTTAGAAGGAGTTATTATGAAAGATATGTGTCTGTTGGAGTGAAAAGACACTTAAGGCACCCATTGAAAGATTCATTGAATGTGGACTCTTTTTGAAGAGACACTTAAGCATCTCTTGGAAAATAATAATTAAGGCTTGGAAAATCTTGAAGAAGAAGATTTAGAGAGGAGGAGAAGATTATAAGCGGAGAAGAAGGCTAGGAGAAGAAGTGAAGGCTTGGGCGAGAGCCTAAGTGGGGTGACAAGGTGAGAGAGAAAGAGAGAGTGTGAGAGACTTTTCTTCTTTTCTTTTCTCTTTGTTCTTGGAGAGGATTGGAAGGATATTTCTTTTGCTATACAAGGAGAGTTTGAAATTCATATAAGATAAGTATTTTCATTGTATTTTGATTCGAATTTAGTAGTTTGTTTTTATGGTTTCAAAAACTTGTTCAATGAAAAGTTCTTGTTGTTTCTCCATGTTTAGTGAGTAGTTCTTTACTTTGCCCTCTTAAAATGAATTAGTATGCATGTGTAAGACATAGAATTGAGTAGAGTGAGAATATATTGTGATGATTTTACTTTGTTCTTCATTTACAAGTAAACTTGATCAACTTACATGTTAAAATCTGTTGTGAGAACATGTAAGAACCAATGCAGTTTTGTCTCTGTCAAATATTGATAAAAATCACATGAGATTATATGAGTGAGAATGTAGTTCATATTGTTGAGTGAAAATAAATAAGGAGATATGCATGTTTAAGAGGTGTAGAATTAGAGAACTTTAGGGTAACAGACTAAAGTCCCTAATTTAGTTTGATGTGAAAAATCTTGTTATGAGATGTTAGCCCCCAGGTGGAGGGAGAAGAGGGAATTCTAGAGTGAGAGCTAGTATCTTCACTGCATAACTCATCTACAAGATTTTAAATCATCAAATTAACTTATGTTCTTTATAGAACCAAGTAAGGGAGAAGAATATAATTGCTCCTATTTGTCACAATCTCTCTCGCTACATGTTTTATTTTTACACATGTCACTGATTTCACTGCATGAGGGAGAGTACTTTTAATATATTAAACCCCACTTTCTAATTTTCTCCAAGTATTTTAGTTTAGGAGTAGAAGTAGTTGTCGGCATATTTTTAGGTTATATTTTGTAAAGGGGGTCGCCTACAGAAATTGTAGGCGAATTTTAAATTTTGAATTTAATTTAAATATATATATAATTTGAAAAGTAGCATTTGATTTTGAAAATAATTTTAAGTTTTTTTTAGAAAAAAATTTAAGATATGAAATCAAACTGATCTCACATCTCAAATAGTTTATATAAACGAGCACCACATCACAAACCGTGTATCTTTCCTAAAGAATAGACACACTGCTGGATGATGGAACTCTATTAAATAAACTAGAAGATTTGTGACATCCATTTGGTTAGCGAACCAATTTTATAAGCCGACAAGTTCCCCTGCTTAATATAAATGAATTAAGCAGGGTTTATATTACCTGGGTTCTTAAAGTTCCCTATAAGGGCAAGCCCCTATAGTTAATTACATCTTAAATAATGAGAATCATTTAAGAAAACTCTCGATAAAGATCAGTGGTTTTGCTCTCAAGAATTTCAAAGTTTAAGGTTTTCAAAGGATTGAATTTTGGAATTTCAAAAGGGATTAGCTCAAATTTGGAACAGTTAATTTCAGGAGTCCAAAGGAAGAGAAGTAGGAGAAGCCGAGGATCCCAGAAGAATCTTGACAACTTCCCAAACTATTCTATTGTTTGGCTTCAACTTAAGAGTGTATTTAATGTTTCAATCCTGCCAATTTTAATTAATTAGGACTTATATTTGTATGATATAATCACACAAATAGCCTCGAAGATGTGAGGGTTTATGTCATTCCAAACGACTACCTCGGAGTCCTAAGACCGGTTAGGGCTTAATTTACATAACATGATTATGCAAATGCCCAATAAAGAGTTGAGGATTTATGCTGCACTAGGCGAACTACCTCGAAATCCTATGGCTTAGTTATTTAAACTAAGAAAGGTTTAGCTGATGTAGATTCAAGTTTTACTGACGACAATGGCCGTGCTGCCCACTATGCTCCAAGCTTCTTATTGTTGCAGAGGTTTAGTTTTAGAAAGTGAAAATCAGGAGATGAGAGAAGTGTTTTGGTTTAGAGAAATCTTAAATTCCAAGTATTTTTATTGTTTTAATTAAAACAAATCTTAAAGTTGATTAAACAGAACCGATTAAGATCCCACGGTTCCGTCATCTCGACACCGTTATTTTCATCAGATTCACTTGGTCCAGATGAATTTGCTAAACTCAACTAAATGAGTTCCACACTTTCATTTAGACCATGGGAAATCCCGTTAGCTACACGTGGGTTACATCATCTGAGGTATTCCCGATCATCCAATGAGACGTTTTGATTTAGTCGTAGTTGTAGTTTTGTTGTTTTGTTTATGATTAAATTTTGAGTTGTTTTATATTTTGAAATATTGTGGCGGTGAATTTTATCTTGTTGTGACTTTTAATTTAGTTTGGGTTTCAGTTTTGTGGCTATCCTAAAGGTTTTAGTTTTCATGCAGGGCGACAATCTTGTTTAACATGCAAGTTTTGCAAGGAAAGAAAGTAAAATACAGCACAGATAAATGAATTGCAATAAAACAAAAGCGTACCTAGCAGGGTCTTCACATCATTCCATGCTGCACTTAAAACACATGTCAGAGCATTTATATATTTGCAAGAAAACACCTAGGTAAAGCTAAGGGAAGGTTCTGGTTGTCTACCAAAATCCTAATCCTATTGCTAGTCAATTCCTATGACGTCTGAGTTCTTCTCGTGTTTTGTTAAGGATGATTTTCTTCATCAAAAGAACAATGAAGTTTCACTCGTTCTTTGAAAACATCCCATCAAGTTAGAGAAGTGCTCGGAATTGAATTCGAACATCTTCTTAAACATTTTAGTGGATTACTTTAAGTTCGCTTAATTTCATCATGGTGACGAATCAATCACCCGGTTACTCTTGCTCGGTGAATCGGGATATTTGATTATCCTATAAGTGAAGTGACATTTCATTTGATATTTCATCTAGGAGTTATAATAATGAAAGTTTTTAAGGGGCAAATTGGTTTGTTAAGGAACTTAACCACCCTTAAATAAAAATGAATTGCAAATTTAAGATGATTTAATTTTAAAATTCAACTTAGTTTCTTCTAAGTGTCTTAAGTTACTTAGATTGAAAGAGATATTTGAGTTGTTTAATTTCATTAAGTTTTGATGATTTTAATTTTTGAATTAATCACATTAATTTAAGTTAATTTTAGTTATTAATTTAATTTTCACATTTCAATTAGAGGTTGTTTTGAGATTATTTAATGTTTTGAATTTGTTTTAGATTTGTTATTAGAATGATTCTAGATTAGTTTCAAATATTTTAAGTTTCTTTTAATTTGATTATTAAATGATTTAATGTTTTAAATTTTAATTAATTACTAAATTATTTTAAAGTTTTAAATTTTAATTGATTATTTAAATTGTTTAATGTTTTAAATTTTAATTGATTATGGATTATTTATTATTTAATTAATAATTTCAATTATAATTATTAAGAATTGAATGTTATTGTATTATTTCAATCAGGGGTTTTAGGTCAAAGAATTAGTATCTTCTTAAGTTATATCCCTAATTTTAATAATCCAAAATTTTAATTAATCTTCCAAAATTTAAATAATTTAATTAATTAAGGTTCCATCTTGGTATTTTTTTAAGGTGATTAACGGGTTTCTATCCTTTTATTCCCTAAGTTTCAATCATCCAAGGGAAGATTAAAATCAAATATTTTACCCTCCCCTTTTATTAGGCCTAAAATATTGATTAAGGTTAAAATTTTTAATTACATTTATGCCTCTTAAGCCTATTTACTTCATAATTCAATAATTGAGCTCAAATAAATTTGAAATTTTTATCTCACTTCACTCACATGTCAATTAAGACATTAGAGGAGAAAATGTGATTTTTTCCATTTTTAATTTAATTTATATAATTATTTTTCTGGAAAATATGGATTTTCAATGAAAATTCAACAACATGATCAAGGTAAGTTTTCTATCCTTAGGAAAATTATGGGATGTTCCTACCTACCAGAGGACCACTTGGAACAATTTTGGTAATTTTTTTAATTATATTTTATTTATTATAATTATTTCAAATTTTAAGGTATTAATTAATTTTAAAATAAAATTAAAGTTGAAAAATGGATTTTATATTTTTATTAAATCTCTCTGATCTCAAGAAGTCCAGAGAAACAAATTTTATATTTTTCTGATTTTCTTTCATTTATTAGAATTATTTGAATGAGAAAGTTTGAAAATTCATTTTTTTAACATTAAAAATTACATTAAGCCTTTAAAATTCAATATTTTAACCTAGAGACTTGGGAAAAATATTTGGTTTGTTCCTAAATGATTAGGGAGCAAAATATAACATTTTTATGACTTTTAATATTTTTTTAATTTTTATTATTTTTTAATTATTGAAATATTAGAAATAGGTAAAAAATAATTTTTTTTAGAAAAAATCTAATTTTAATTTTCATAGACTCCTCTGATATCAGAGAAGTTCAAAAACCAATTTGGTGAATTTTTGAAATGTATTTTAGGTTTTATGAATTTTTAAAGTTTGAAAATAGCCATGTGATTTCATTAATCCATTTAATGGGTTAAACCATTTCCAATTAATCCCAAATTTTTATGTGGGGCTCCTCTGACCCTATAGATCAGTGGAGAATTATTTTCAAGTGGTTTTGATGTGTGGTTAATCCTAATTAATTAAAATTTAATTTTGGGTGTTTGGGCCAATTAGAAGTATTTTAAGGGAATTAAGCCAAACCATAATTTTCCTAGGGTCCTGTGGTACAGAGATACTTCCCCTAATTTTCCTAGAATTTTCTAAGAAATATGCTAATTACTAGAATTAAAATGATAAAACAGACATATAAATTTGAAAAATCAATATCTTGCCACAGAGATGGCCTCTGGCCTTGTAAAATTCAGGGAATGTTCCCAAGAATAGAGGGCCCTATGGTCTCATGCCATGGTGAATTGTATGCATGAGTGGAGAAGTAAAATACTCAAAACAGTATTAAATTAATTAAAAATAAAATACTCAATAAAATAGATCAATTCTTCTTCCACATTGTTCTCCTCTATTCACTGAGCAAGAGGGTATTTTTCTTTTATTTTTATGATTTTTCTACACAAAGATATCAATTTTCAAAGTTTATGGTATTTAAATAAATAAGAAAATCCAAATTTTCCTACTTATCCATGCGGCACCAACTCAACCTATGGCGGGTAGAAGCTCCACGCGTCGCTCCCTGATTCGGCGCAGCCATCTGACTCAGCAGCCACGCGGCCCGCGGTTCATGTCCCGTTGCTCCATCCGGCGTGATCCTAGCCGTCCGTCCGATACATGCACGATCCGACGGCTGCTGGTCATCGTCTTCGTCTGGTGTGTCTCGAGAGCTGTCCACACTAAAACCCTAAGATCTCTCTCATTTCCCCACCAAATCTCATGTTCTTGTGCTCGATGGATTCGTCTCGACAAGACGAACACATCCATACGGCTAAGATGCTATGAAATCAAGCCAAACAAAATGGAGAATTTCTGGAAGCTCGGGAGGGACGAGAGGTCAATACCTTGGCTCTGAGAAGTGAAGCTTTAATCAGAGAGTTGTGGCACCTTCGATTGAACCCAAGTAAGCTCCAGATGAAGTCTCTGGCTCAGGGGAATTGCCTAGGTATGACTTCGACCAGGGCCAATTTCAGACTTTGATGGCTGGAGAGATTGGGTGGTCTATTGAGGGGGCTTTCACTAGTGGAACTCCTTCTCACCTCCGGTGAAGGTGTGAGAGGAGTTAATTTGACTTCGTGGAGATTTGAGGATTGTCCTCGTTCGGCTTAAGAATCGAGCTCCAAAATCGAGCTCAATCGGTGGGGATTAGGGCGAGGAGGACGAGTGGGCTCTTCTTCTCTAGGTCGGGAGAAGGTTTGGGAGCAATTTTGGTCAGTTTGGTGGAAGAAATTTCAGCACCTTTGGCGAGGCTAAAAGGTGGGGATTTTATAGTCATAGCCGGAGAGGGGAGCCAGGGCCAGGCAATGAGTGGTTTAGGCTGCTTAGAGTGAGGGCAAGCAGTGCGGTGGTGGCTGGTGAAAGGATCGGCCACCGCCTGTGTTCATTTTTAAATTTTCAAGGACAAAGGGGTGCTTGGGCGTGGCTGTTCCGGCAGCTGGGGTGGCTGGCAAGGACAGTTGGGCGGCTGGGCAGGCTGAGGAGGAGTGGAGGAGGAGTTTAGCTCAATTAATTGAGGTAGGGAGGTTGCTTAAGGAGAGTTTAAAGATGGGACATGGCCTTAGCCATGTGGCTTAGCCCATTTGTCCAAAGTGGTGGACCATTGGTCCATGGCTCATGGGGCATGGGTTAGGTCAGGTTAAACCCTTTCTAGGAGGCCTAGGGTCAGCAGCCAAGAAGTTGGTTTGGTCAATTTCGATTGGTTTGGTTCAATTTGGTTCATGTGTACACATGGGTTCACTTGGGTTAAAGTTAGGCTAGCTTGAGTTTGGGCTAGAATTGGATCAAATTGGTTGATCAACATTGTGTAGATGATTTGTAAGGAAGATTTTTCATGAAGACATGAAGTGGATTTAAGTCCATTTGGGGTTTCAATTTGGAGGATTTTGGGGTCTTGGTCAATTTTGGTCACCATGGGTTAGGTTGGGTTTAGGTTTGGTTAGAGTTTTTTTCAAGGCCAATTGATGGTTCAAAATGTTTCAAATGATTTTTAGGAAATGTTTAGGATAGAAATTGGGCGGAAATTTTGGGTTTAGGGGATTCAATTTGGAGGTTTAGGGGTAGGTGACAACTTTAGGGCAAGTTTGGGGGTTTTGATTTCAAATGAATTTTGAGTTAGGTTTGGGTTCAAATTGAGAGCCAATTGATATTGTTTTTGGTTTAGGGATGTATTAGGGAGAGTTTAGAGTTGTTTGTGGGGAAATTGAGTTCGATTGGATTGAATTTGGGTAGGTTTGGGTCATGGGTTAAAATTGGGGTTTTGGTTTCAAGTTGAAATTGGATTCCAATGTGAGTCAAGTTGGTCTTGGTTTTGGTTTAAATTGGTATTTTACATGTTTAATTGAAGTTTAGGATTGAGTTTGAGCAAAATTGAGGCCAATTGAGTTGACTTGGTTTGACATTGGGTCCATATGCGTTAAAGATGGGTCAAATTGGGGATTTTGGTAAAAGTGGGCTAAATTGGCAAAATTGGCTTATGGTGTAGTTGAATAAAATGCAATTGGAAATATTTAGGATTTTTTGGTAATTTTTTGAATTTTTGGAATTTTGGGCCAAAAGGGGTATTTAGGGTATTTGGAGGTTATTTGGAGGGTATTGGGGTATTTACGTGGATTTAAAAGGTAGGGATTGTTGTGAAATGATTTTTATGATTTTTAGGAATTTTTGGGAATTTTTAGATGATTTTGGTGGTTGTGGGGACCATTTAGGTAGTTTTGGGTAAGCTTAGGGGTCCCAATGTCAAAACCAGAAATTTTGACAACATGAATGGAGTTTCAAATAAGGAAGAATGAGATTATTTTAGTGGGGTCAAGATTGAGTAAAAAGTGATTTGGAATGGAATTAGGGTTTGGATGTATGAGCCATGGACTTAACTAAGTCCAACCACTTTGGGACCAAGTCTAGCCAAATGGTAACCACTTTATGATCCTTCACATATTGACCTTAGCCATCTTAATCAAAGATTAGTGGCTTGGGTTCAACCATGAGAGTTTTATAAGGGTAGAAAGGCAAGGGTTCAAGGTTTAGGTTAAGTGGCTTAGGGGTGTGTGTGTGTGCAAGAGAAGCTCAAGTCACCCAAGGTCACCTAGGGTAGCCCTAAGGCTTGGACATCCTATAGGAATTCACTATTGGTTGCCCATATGGGGTTTTGACCTTCCAAGGTGGTTCTGAGGTTTACAACCATCCAAGTGGGGTCCCAAGAGGAGTCAAGAGGTGGCTGAATTGCTAAAGGGTGGGTCCCAATTCTAGTCATCTAGGATAGTCAAGGAGAAGTCCTATGACTAGATCCTAAGCACTAAGAGGAAAGAAAAGACATCACCAAAAATGAGGTCAACAAATGGACCCCCAATAGGTGTGGTGTACTAACCAAGCACACCACGCGTATTGGCATTGACCGAAGAGATCAACAAAACCGACACAGATGTCCAAGTGACACACTGAGAACGAAGTGTAGAAAATTCCCACTGGGGAGTATCTAGTAAATCTCCAGGACTGAAGATTCCATAACTCTCGCTGGGGAAGAAGGAAGTGAATTCCAAATTGCAAGATCTGGAGGGATTCAACTTCAAATTTGTTTGAAGTTTTAAGTTTGAGCTTTGAATTGATTTGAGTTTCAATTTTAGTTAAAATTTGACTTAAGATTGATTTCAAGGGTTTAAGATGAGAATTGGAACCTAGGTTCCAACTTCATGAGAGAGTTGGAAGTTAGGTACTGACCTCGAAAGAGAGGGAATTGGAAGTTAGGTACCAGCCCCGAAAGGGTGAGAACTGGAAGTTAGGTACCAGTCTCGGGAGAGAGTCGGAAGTTAGGCACCGACCTCGAAAGAGAGGGAACCGGAAGTTAGGTACCAGCCCCGAAAGGGTGAGAACTGAAAGTTATGTACCAGTCTCGGGAGAGAGTCTGAAGTTAGGTACCGACCTCGAAAGAGAGGGAACTGGAAGTTAGGTACCAACCCCTAAAGGGTGAGAACTGGAAGTTAGGTACCAGTCTCGGAAGAGAGTCGGAAGTTAGGTATCGACCTCGAAAGAGAGGGAACCGGAAGTTAGGTACCGACCTCGAAAGGGTGAGAACTAGAAGTTAGGTACCAGTCTCGGGAGAGAGTCAAAAGTTAGGTACCGACCTCGAAAGAAAGGGAAATGGAAGTTAGGTACCAGCCCCGAAAGGGTGAGAACTGGAAGTTAGGTACCAGTCTCGGAAGAGAGTCGGAAGTTAGGTACCAACCTCGAAAGAGAGGGAACTGGAAGTTAGGTACCAGCCCCGAAAGGGTGAGAACTGGAAGTTAGGTACCAGTCTCAGAAGAGAGTCGGAAGTTAGGTACTCGACCTCGAAGAGAGAGAACCGGAAGTTAGGTACCAGCCCCAAAAGGGTGAGAACCGGAAGTTAGGTACCGCTCTCGGAAAGAGAGGTAACTCGGAAGTTAGGTACCAGCCTCGAAAGGGTGAGAACCGGAAGTTAGGTACCGGTCTCGAAGAGAGTCGGAAGTTAGGTACCAACCTCGAAAGAGAGGGAACTGGAAGTTAGGTACCAGCCCCGAAAGGGTGAGAACTGGAAGTTAGGTACCAGTCTCAAAAGAGAGTCAGAAGTTAGGTACTGACCTCAAAAGAGAGGGAACTGGAAGTTAGGTACCAACCCCGAAAGGGTGAGAACTGGAAGTTGGGTACCAGTCTCGAAAGAGAGTCGGAAGTTAGGTACCGACCTCGAAAGAGAGGGAATCGGAAGTTAGGTACCAGCCCCGAAAGGGTGAGAACTGGAAGTTAGGTACCAGTCTCGGAAGAGAGTTGAAAGTTAGGTACCGACCTTGAAAGAGAGGGAACTGGAAGTTAGGTACCAGCCCCAAAAGGGTGAGAACTAGAAGTTAGGTACCAGTCTCAGAAGAGAGTCGAAAGTTAGGTACCGACCTTGAAAGAGAGGGAACTGGAAGTTAGGTACCAGCCCCGAAAGGGTGAGAACTGGAAGTTAGGTACCAGTCTCGTAAGAGAGTCAGAAGTTAGGTACCGACCTCAAAAGAGAGGGAACTGGAAGTTGAGGTACCGACCTCGAGGGTGAGAACCGGAAGTTAGGTACCAGTCTCGGAAGAGAGTCAGAAGTTAGGTACCGACCTCGAAAGAGAGGGAACTGGAAGTTAGGTACCAGTCTCGAAAGGGTGAGAACTGGAAGTTAGGTACCAGTCTCAAAAGTTGGAATTCGATTTTGAAAATTTCGTGGAAATTACAATGTAGCAAAAGGTTGAGAAGGAATGTGAGAGTGCTTCACATCCCGAGAGAGTTGATCAAAGTTTGATTGTTTGGCGAAGGATATGAATCCATGCCATCAGAACCAAATCGAAAATTTCGTGGTTCTATGTCAGTAGACTCAGTCGACCTTCTCAAAAGAGGAAAGAAGTCGCGGGGAGTCGAATGGGTTTCGAGAATAGCCGGGGGCTGGGGATTTCAGATTCAGAGTTTTGTTTTCATTGTTCCTTGCTCTTAGTGATTTGATTTTATTTTGATTTTCAAGTTTCGTTTTGATTGAAATTTCATTTTCATTGAAATTTCATTTTGATTTCGATTTTCATTCATTTCTTTGGTTTACAATTTGAGGTTTTAGGTTGATTTGCTTTAAGTTTCGGTTTCGTGTTTTACTCAAACTTTGAATTTGATTTTTTTTTATTTTGTTGTTATTATTTCATTCAAATCGTTCTTCGTTCAACTTTTCTCTAAATCGAGTCAAACTCAGATTTAGTGGCGTTTGTAGTCAATTGCACAAAACTGAAGGCAAAGTACGACAGTCATTTCCATTAAAAATGTCAAAGGTACATTAGGTGATTCCATCAAAACATTTCTGATGCCATATTTTTGAAAGTAAACTTTTACAAAATCCATGTACGTCTGAACACAGACTGCACTGATATCCTCATGTATTCTGACAAAACTGTCTGTTCGATTCATCCATGTCTGAAAAGTAAACTGCATAAATAGTAACATCACCTTCTAAGTCACTTTCCGGAGGAGAATCCTACGTAAGTGTGCTTTAGAGGTGTGCTACTACTATGTAGCTTACAGCTCATAGGGCTGTAGGTTTTCTAATTCTGGATCTGGCTGGAAGTAGACCGGAATCTTGCTCTCATCCATCCTTCTGAAAGTGATGGAGACCCTCTTCTAAGGAACTCCCGGTATGCAATGTTTCGCCACATTTGCACCATTTCCTTATAGTACGAGAACAGAGCCTACCGGTAGAGGTATCTCTACTGGCCCTCGGAATTCTCCAGGGCCGACTATCCGGAGTTCTGTCCCGAACATGATGTTGCATTGGTTGATGAAGGATACAGTGCAAAAGGGCCTCACAAAATCGAGATGATCTATGTGGGGTGGAATGCAGTCTCCTTCCGCATAGATGTTGATTATGCAGCTGTTTGGAATGCAGTCAGCAGGTAAGACTCGCCAAGCCACCATCCTCTTTATCATCTTCTTAATCAGAACTGACATTGGATCCACTTCATCGTAACAGAGTATTGACCCGATTTTTGTATTTCCAAATACAAGAATTTGTTACCACTGGTAGAAAATTTAATTTCTGGCAAAGGCGCGAAACACTTGACCCGGAATAACTTGCTATATAGATGTGTACCAAATTTTAATTTATAGCAATAACATTAAATAAAACTTGATTGCTATCGAATGCTAGGCCGTTAGTGATTAATACTTTTTAAATATATGTTTATATAATAAAATATAATTTTAAAGGAAAATATTTTATATACTTTTTGGGTACTACGCAAGTATACGTATCGTTTCAAGTAATAAAGGGCTTTGAAACAACGACCCCAGTATCGATCCCACGGGGAAAAATGGTAATAAATTTTTAAATATTGTATTTCAAAATCTTTTGTATTTTAATCTAACTATAAATTAATTTTAATTTACTAGATGCAGATAAAGAAAAAAATAATAAGAAAATGATTTTGTGAAAACAATATAAAACAAACAACTTTCTTCCTTTCAATTAATTCTAGATTTTTAAGATAATTTAATATTCGTTGGAGAATCTATTTTATGGTATTGTGCCAAATAGAAGAATTTCTATTCTTTACCCTTTGATCCAGGCGCAAAGAACATTGGCTAATATACGTATCGAGTCCGATGTATTGTTAGTAGAATGGGTTAATCTAGGCTCACACTACTAGATGTCCAAGGGTGGCTATGGTCGGTCCTACTAGTGACCCTTTCCTTTTCTATAAATCAAATTATAAGAATTTAGTCTGTCACTCTAAAAACTTATAAATTCTACGCCCTTTAAATCTTATCTTCCTATTTATTTGCACTTCACCTTGAATAGCCCGCGCATGGCCTTCGAGTACACAAGGATTCATGTGACATCTACAAGTTAAGAGTTCTTCTCCTTCTAGGTCTCAAAATTCTTCAACACGTTTTAACAATTTAAATGACCAATTTAAAAAATAATGTAAGATCAGGTATTAATATCATCACAATGTTTTGAAAATATTTTGATTTTCAATTCTCCATCGAATTTTATATTATCTTATTTATCTTTTCATAATCGAAGGAAGAAAGTAAACTAACTACTCGTAACACATCGAATATAAACAACAAAACATAATAAATAAACTTTGAATCGAAATAAAATACTTATCTCAAATATTCCTTCTACAGATCTTCTGATTCCTACTGACTCCATAGTGTAATGAACTCCGAATGCAACAACTTGAAAATAAACTCACTAAACTAAATAAAAGTGGCCCAAAATTTCTCTCTCTATTTCTCTCTCTAAGGATGAGAGATTCTAAAGTGGTTAAGAGATAGGGGATACAATGGGGGCTCCATTTTCTGAAGGAGTGGACTCCTATTTATAGGCTTTAAGGGTTGCCTTGAGGAACCTCTTCAAAACATGTCCAAATTCAATGAATCTTCTAGAAGGTCTGTCTGGCGCCTAGGCGCAGGACACCGCGTCCAGTTCTTCGCACCTCTTCACTTTGGCTCGCACCTCTTCTTGATTAAAACCGTTTTGGAGCATCCAAAAGCAATGTATCGCATGTCCTATTATCAAGGAACAACTGCCAGTCTTCTAGAATGTCCAATAACCACTCACTCCGTCAAAATAACATTTCAAAAGTCATAAAAAACTTGACAGTTTCTTTATCGAGTCTGGCGCGTAGGCACCAACTTCTGGTGCCTAAGCGCCAGGCCATAATCTCTGATAATTCTTATATTTTGCTCCATTTTTGCTCCTTTTTCACCCTTTTTCCTTTTTGAACCTTTTACATCACCTATATCCAAAAACACAAAAATACCTTTCTTTAAAGCATAATATCCTTAGAAATTGATAAAAATTAAGGCATAAAAATAGGTATTTTTTTCATGGATCAAGTATCCCTGACAGATCTCCTTTCTTGTCATCAGCGAAGTTGTAACAGCATCTGAATTGGATTGTAATCCTTCCCTTGCCTCTTTTCCATTTCTTAGGCTCGGAGTAAGTCCTGCTGCGTAGTCATCCTGCACGACCCTGCTTCTTCAGCTCGGAGATGTAGTTGACCCGACCCGCAATAACACAGTAATATTCGCTTCCAAAAGATGGCCAAAACTTGACCCAATTTATAATTAGCGGCTAGTGTATAAAATCAAAATATTGTAAATTTTAGAAAATATTTTACACACTAGGGGTACTACGCAAGTATACGTATCATTCCAAGTAATATAGGGTTTTCTTTTATAACCCCAGTATCGATCCCATGGGGAAAAATTATAGTAATAAATTTTCTAAATATTATATTTCGAAAATATCTTTTTATCCTCTAATTTAACTATAAATTAATTTACTAGATGCAATAAATAAAACAATAATAAGAAAATGATTTATGAAAACTATATAAAATAAACAACTTTCTTTCCTTCAATTAATCCAAGATTTTAAAGATAATTTAATATTCGTTGGAGAATTTGTTTTATGGTATTGTGCCAAATAGAAGCATTCCTATTCTTTACCCTTTGATCCAGGCACAAAGAACATTGGCTAATTTACAGATCACGTCCGGATGTATTGTTAGTAGAATGGGTTAATCTAGACTCACACTATTAGATATCCAAGGGTGGCTATGGTCGGCTTTACTAGTGACCCTTTCCTAATCTATAAATCAAATTATAAGGATTTAGTCTGTCACTCTAAAAACTTATCAATTCTATGCACTTTAAATCTTATCTTCCTATTTATTTGCACCTCACCTTAAATAGCACGCACATGGCCTTCGACTACACAAGGATTCATGTGACATTTACAAGTTAAGTGTTCTTCTCCTTCAAGGTCTCAAAACTCTTCAACAGGTTTTAACAATTTAAATGGCCGATTTAAAAAGTAAAGTAAGATCATGTATTAATGTCATCACAATGTTTTGAAAATATTTTGAATTTCAATTCTCCATCGAATCTTTATATTATCTTATCTATCTCTTCATAATTGAAGGAAGAAAGTAAACTAACTACTCGAACACATTTAATATAAACAATGAAAACATAATAAATAAACTTTGAATCAAATATAAAATACTTATCTCAAATATTCCTTATACGGATCTTCCGATTCCTACCGACTCCACAAGTGTAATGAACTCCGTATGCAACAACTTGAAAATAAACTCACTAAACTAAACAAAAATGGCCCTAAATTTCACTCTCTATTTCTCTCTCTAAGGATGAGAGATCCTAAAGTGGATAAGAGAAAGGGTTACAATGGGAGGGGCACGTTTTCTAAAGAAATGCACCCCTATTTGTAGGCTTCAAGGGTTGCCTTGAGGCACCTCTTCAAAACATGTCCACATTCAATGAATCTTCTAGAAGGTCTGTCTGGTGCCAAGACGCCAGACACCACGTCCAATTTTTCGCACCTCTTCACTTTGGCTCGCACTTCTTCGTGATTAAAACCATTTTGGAGCATCCAAATGCAATGTATCACATGTCCTATTATCAAGGAACAACTGCCAGTCTTCTAGAATGTCCAATAACCGCTCACTCCATCAAAATAACCTTTCAAACGTTGGCAAAAACTTAACAGTTTCTGTATCGAGTCTCGCGCCTAGGCGCCAGGCCATATTTTTTTATACTTTTTGTATTTTGCTCCATTTTTTATCCTTTTTGCTCCTTTTTGCTCCTTTTTCCTTTTTAGACCTTTTTACATCACCTACATTCAAAAACACAAAAAATACCTTTCCTTAAAGCATAATATCCTTAGAAATTAATAAGAATTAAGACATAAAAATAGGTATTTTTTTATAGATCAAAATCTCTCAAACTTAAATGTTACTTGTCCTCAAGTAACTCTTTTTACTATATAAAATATATAAACTTTGGAATAAAAGATAAATATTTAAGATTCCTGATAATTTTTTATTTTATAAAGTTTTTAATAAATTATTAACCCAATTTCACTAACTAGGTTTAATTTTAAGAATTTAAAGAATATTTATCTACCAAATCATAAGATTTCAAACTTTTCATTCATTTTGAAAATAATATAAGTCTATTATATTAAGATCTCATAGATTATTCACAAGAAAAAGATCTTCTTGAAAAATCGTTTCTAAATAAATATTCATGTATAAAAATTAAGTAAAATATATAACTAGTTTTCTTCCTATAAGATAATATAAGTGAAAAAAATTTTTGAGTAGGCATTTCATCAAGCTTCTCCTCTCTCTCTCTCTTTTTTTTCTTTTTCTTTTCTTCTTCTTTTTTTTTCTTTTTTTCCTTTTTTCTTTATATATATATATATATATATATATATATATATATATATATATATATATATATATATATATATATATAGATGATTACTATATCCGGATAGCACTGTTAATGGTTTTGAACTTCACTATCCTTACCTTATATTTTCAAAACTTATACATTTCCACTTAATTATTATAACATAAATAAGAATTCAAAAAGATTTCCAATATTTTCTTTTTCAAGTGATAATTTTTTATTACTTAATATTTCTAAAATTCTATTATTTCTATTATGAATAGAAAAATTCTTTAATCTTATTCTTCTTTAAGTTAAATAATTCTATTCTTAAAATCAATCAAAGTTAGTAAAATTTTGTTTAATTTCACTAACTTGTTTATAATTTCAAAAATAAAAGTGATCTCAAATAAAGTCTTCATTCCTTAAGTTATGTTAAAAAATTTTTATTTTTAAGAAAATATTAGCTCTTTAAGGACAAATAAAATTTAAATTTGAATGTATTTTCCCTTCCCCCTAACTTAAGTTTTGGTATAATATGATTATTTGAAAGTATGAGAGAAAGAAAATCATAAGAATATTTAAAAGTATGTAAAAATAATCTTAAAAAGAAAAATTACTTCTACTCATGCTTTTATGAATAATTAAGATAAAATTGAAGCATGTATAAAAAGTAAGCAGGCTAATTTTATAATGATACTAAATTTGAAACAAAATTAAAGCAGAGCAAAATTACTAAGTACAAAATAGTAGACTAAAACAAACATATAAATTAACTCTAACTCCAGTCTCAACACAATATACTAAGAATATTTTGACAACAGAATCTTAACACTAATCAATCCACACAGATATTTAAACAAATTAACATACATCACACATAAAACTAAAAAAACAATCCAAACAAAACAAACTAACAGAGTAACACATCATAAAGATCTATAACTACTAGTCACTAGCTGTAGCCTCATCATCATCATCATCGCCAAAGGAAAATTCTATGTCCTTAGGATCAACAAATGGTGTGAAACTAGGAAAAGTAGGGAAACTAACATCATGTTCACCCTTCGAAATCGACTAGGGCTTCATCATACTCGGCATCATAATTACTCTTCCTCCGGGTATAATCGGATAAATGATCAAGTTTCCTATCGATAGTATCAATCCCGCAGGTGAGTTTGAAATAACTCCTCGCCGTCGCTCTATAAACTGATCATGCATTGATTCCCAGAAACTCGATGGTGGCTCAGCAGAAGTAGAGGGTCGAGAAGTAGAAGGTTTACCTGGATTATGTGCAGAAGTAGTAGGAGTGGTCGATCTCTTCCCTCGAAGACGATCATAGATACTAACACTCTCCTGGCCAATTGGCTTGGTAGACTTTAACTTCTCCTCAGAAATATCAGCAGTGACTCCATTACTAACACATAGTGAATAAATCAGAGATGGGAATCCCAATCCAACAGAAGTGCTGGATCTCACAGTAGAATCCACAAAATCATAAATAATACTATCGACATTAATAGGCTTCCTCTCCTGAATGCAGTAATTTAAGATCGCTCGATCTCTAGTCACTTCACTCAGGTGGTTGGAAGGTAACAATCTTGTAGAAATAAAGTAGTGCCATGCTTTAGAAATACCATTTAATTTGGAGGATTTGAAGTTTACCCTTTTTCCTTTCCCGATCTTCCAAGATCCAAGCATCGTCGACCAAATAAGCAATGATCATATCCAAATCTCCCTCGGATGGTGATAATCTAGAATAATAAGCATTCAATAGTTGGTGGCAGTGCCATAAAATATATTGATTCTTTCGGACTAAATCCTACTCTGATTCTTCTGACAAAGACTTCATAATCTTCGGCATCCAGAAAATTTGCATAAAACTCTCGAACAATCTGGATAACAGCAACAGCAGTGAAATAACAAAATCGTTGCCAATTGTGTGCAACGATATTGTTTTCGATCATTTCTCCAGGATGATAGAAACTTCATTCTGAAATGAACTTTCTGGACATCGCAAATTTATGGAAGCGAAAATGCGCAGCCGCAGTAGAAAATTTACTGCTATCAAAGTTATCTCGTGCCTTCCCGCGTTTAGAATTTGGAGCCATCTAAACGTGAAAGAAAACAAGAACAAATTTAGTAATCAAAGATTTAAACTCTTTTTAAGTTTATAAAACTTAAAATAAGTTTAAAAATCCAAAGAAATCACTAAAAATCAAAAAAAAATTTCAAAATTTCAATTTTTAGCAAAACTAGAGAAATCTATGGTGAAATTCGAAAATAAATGGTTTAAAGTGTAGATCTGACCTTGAGACGAAGAAATCAAGTGGTTTCACGCTCAAATCCTTGATGTTTTAAACTCAAAATGGATCTAAAAGGTGTATTTTCACGAAAATGGGGAAGAAGATGAAGCTTAGGCGTCAAAAATGGCTTTTGGGGGTTATTTAAGTAAATTTTCGGGTGCAGGCCGAACTGGCGCTTAGGCGCCGAATTCTGGCGCCTAGGTGCCAGACTCGCCATTCACAAAAAATTAATTTTAAATTTAATTTTCCACCAAAATTCATAAATTCAACTTCCAATTACTCATATTAGAGTAGGGCTTCAATTTCTAACTTCCACAACATTTTTCAAAAATTTATAAAAATTAAATATTTAATCCACCAATCAAACAAAAAGTTTAAATCAAACTCACTAAATTCCATTCATAATCTTCAATATTGACTCAATACATTCCAGATAAGTATTATATTTGATTCAAGTTCCTAATACACACTCAAACATAACAATTTCTAAGCAAAAACAATACACAATGAACATGAAAGCAAATACACAAACAAACATAATCGATTCTCTAAATCGATACAACGACTCAACAAACCATATAATAACTATCTCATTACCATAATATTCTAATCTTCACAAGGGAAATTGTGTATTCCACTTGGAAAGAACACTAACGCTCTCGGGAAATCCGTAGCCATCTTTTCGTCAATCCACTTGTTCTTCCCATACATTTCAACTTGAGCATCTTGATAAGCCGCAAAATGATCAAATTAAAGTTTCATTTGCCATTCTAGATGTTCAATTTGATGAAACATCTCATGAAGGCGATCTCCAATGCTTTTAAACTCCACTTCAAACTTATCCAAACAACTAGAAATTTTCTCTAAACTTACAGCGATGAAACCATTGAAGTAGGGTTGAGGATCCTTTGGGACCTTGTCCTAGCTTCTTCTCCATGATTTCTTCCTTCCATTTCTTCAAAATTTCTCAAATCTCTCAAGAATGAAGTGCAAGGGACGTAATTTTGATTGCTTGATGGTTAGGGAAGAAGATAGGTTGATTTAAAAGGGAAAATCGTGTGAAAAACTGAAAATTTTCGGTTTTTGCACAACCCAATAACTGTGGCGCTTAGGCGCCGAATCTGACGCCTAGGCACTGGACCTATTGATACATAGTTGATTCTGGCACTTAGGCACCGAATTCTGGCGCCTAGGCGCCGGAACTATGTTCAACTCCGTTTCGCCTAATCGTTAAATTTCAAATTTCGTTCTCCAAGATAGGTATATTATACTGGTATGAGTAATTTAAACTCAATAACTCACATTGTAAAAAATCACAATGAAGGTTAACTTGATCTCCTTTTTACTCATATTCAAAATAGAGTGATCCTATTTTTAAATCTTACATACTTTAAAATAATTTTTAGCCTAAGTCAACAAAGACTTATAAGCATCAAACTTTTCTAAAGAAATATAAAATTAATCAAGATTGATGCATAACCTTACATTAAAACACAAAAACACTCATAACACAAGATAATTATGGGTTGCCTCCCACAAAGCGCTTGGTTTAACGTCGTCAGCCCGACTTAAGTAAATCTTTAATCAGGTCGACTCAATTCATAAGCCTCTTTATAAATCTTTTTAATATCTCCCAAATAAGGATTCAATCTTAATCCATTTACTTTAAAAATTTTTCCTGTTTTGGGATCTTTAATATCCACAGCTCCATAATGGTATACTTTCTCAACTATATAGGGTCCAATCCATTTAGATCTTAATTTTCCAGGAAAAAGTTTTAAATGAGAGTTAAACAGTAATACTTCTTGTCCAGGCTCAAAAATTTTTCCTGAAATTTTCTTATCATGCAACATCTTCATTTTCTCTTTAAAAATCCTCACATTTTCATATGCTTCATTTCTTATTTCTTCCATCTCATTTAATTGCAATAATCACTTTTCTCCTGCTTTATTCAAATTAAAATTAAACTCATTTATCGCCCAATAAGCTTTATGTTCAAGTTCTACAGTAAGTGACAATGTTTACTATAAATTAACCGGTAAGGTGACATTCCGATTGGTGTCTTATAAGCTGTTCTATAAGCCCATAATGCAAAATCAAGTCTATCAACCCAATCAGCTCTTTTAGGATTAATAGTCTTCTCTAAAATTCTTTTAATTTCTCTCGTTTGATACTTCAGCCATTCCACTTGTTTCGTGGGTGATAAGAAGTTGCAATTCTATGTTTGATTCCAACTTTTTGTAGTAATGATCGAATTCTTATATTCCCGAAATGACTTCCACCATCGTTGATAATTACCTTGGGCATTCCAAATCTTGAAAATATCATTTTCTTTAAAAATTTAGAAACACTTTTGGAATCACAAGCTTGGTAAAGCTACAACTTCAATCCACTTTGAAACATAATCAACTGCTAATAAAATATAAATTTTTCCAGATGATGGAACAAATGGTCCCATAAAGTCTAAACCCCATATATCAAAAATTTCAACTTCTAATATATAGTGTAAAGGAATTTCATTCTTCCTAGATATATTTCCCATCCTTTGACATTGATCACATGTTTTCACATAATGTCTCACATCTTTAAATAAGGTAGGCCAATAAAATCCAGAATTTAAAATTTTAAATGCAGTTTTATCTATGCTAAAGTGTCCTCCAAAATCAGAATCATGACATTTTTGAATAATAGCAAAAGTTTCCTCATAAGTTACACATCTTCGAATCATAGAATCTTTTCCAATTTTAAATAAATGAGGTTCTTCCCAAATATAAGATTTAGCATCATATTTAAATTTCTTAATAAATTTGTTATCCAAGTCATAAGGCAAAATATTGCTAACTAAATAATTAACAATATCAACATACCAAGGTCTTTTGCATTTTTGAATAACATATAAAGATTCATCAGGAAATTTCTCATTTATACTTTCTTCTAAAATAATATCATTTTTAATTCTAGACAAATGATCAGCAATTTGGTTTTCAGTTCCTTTTCTATCTACTATTTGAAAATCAAATTCTTGTAGAAGTAAAACACATCTTATAAGTCTAGGTTTAGAATCCTTCTTAGATAATAGATATTTAATAGCAGAATGATCAGTATGAACTATGCATTTAGTACCAAGAAGATAAGGTCTAAATTTATCAAAGGCATATACTATAGCTAGAAGCTCTTTCTCGGTGGTAGTGTAATTTCTTTGTGTATCAGTTGAGAGTTTTACTAGCATAATACACAACTTTAAAAATTTTCTCTTATTTTTGTCCTAATACAGCTCCAATTGCAAAATCACTTGCATCACACATTAATTCAAAAGATTTATTCCAATTAGGTGAAACAATGATAAGTGCAGTTATTAATTTTTCTTTTAGAATATTAAAAGCATTAATACATTCTTTATTAAATTTAAATTTTGCATCTTTTTCCAATAAATGACAAAGAGGTTTAGCAATTTTAGAAAAATCCTTTATGTATCTTCTATAAAATCCAGCATGACCTTGAAAACTTCTCACATCAGTAACAGTTGTAGGTGGTTACAATTTAGCAATAATTTTTCTTTTGCTTGATCTACTTCCATCCCTTTTTGTGATACTTTGTGACCAAGTAAAATGCCTTCTGTGACCATGAATTGACATTTTTCCCAGTTAAGAACTAAATTTGTTTCTTCACATCTTTTAAGAACTTTAGCTATGTTTTCCAAACAAGATTCAAAAGAAGTTCCAAAGAATGAAAAATCATCCATGAATATTTCAATTCCTTTGTCAATCAAATCACAAAATATTGACATCATACATCTTTGAAAAGTTGCGTGGTGCATTACATAAACCAAAAGGCATTCTTATAAAAGCAAATGTTCCATAAGGACTTGTAAATGTTGTCTTTTCTTGGTCCTCGGGAGCAATAAGTAATTGATGATTACCAGAATATCCATCCAGAAAACAGAAATATGAGTGTCCAGCTAATTTATCGAGCATTTGATCCAAGAAAGGTAAAGGAAAATGATCTTTTCTAGTGGCTTTATTTAATTTCCTATAGTCAATACAACTTCGCCATCTAGTAACTTGTCTTGTAGGAATAAATTCATTTTTATCATTAACAATGACAGTTACACCTCCTTTCTTCGGAACACAATGAATATGACTTACCTATTGACTATCCGAAATAGGATAAATAATACCAGCATCTAACCACTTAATAATTTTTTTTTTAACAACCTCTTTCATGATAGGATTTAATATTCTTTGCGATTCTATAAGTAGGTTTAAAATTTTCTTCCATTAAGATTCTATGCATGCAAATGGAAGGGCTTATTCCTCTTATATCAGTAATAGTCCAACCAAAAGCTTTCTTATAATTCTTTAACACACCTAGTAGTTTTTCTTCTTGATCTTTACTCAACTCAGAAGAAATAATAACAGGTAAAGTTAATGAATTTCCAAGAAACACATATTTTAAATGGGAAGGTAACATTTTTAATTCCAGTTCAGGGGCTTTTTTAATTGATGGTAAAAGTATATCATTTTGAGTTATGTCTAAAGTTTCCCAATTATCTTTTATAAAATGAGTCTCTTCTTCTTCTACTACTTCATCTTCATCGCTTAAAAATTCAAATTTCTCTTCGTAAATGACTTTACATTTTTCTTGATAATGTTTTTCAATTAAATAATCAATTATATCCATTCAATAACATTTCTCTTTATCAGGGTACTTCATTGATTTAAGAACATTGAATTTAATTTCTTGATCATTAACTCTCATGGTTAGTTCTCCCTTTTGCACATCAATAATAGCTCGTCCGGTAGTTAGAAAAGGTCTCCCTAAAATAATAGGTATTTCTTTATCTTCTTCCATATCAAGTACTATGAAATCTACAGGGAAGATAAATTTATCCACTTTAGCAAGGACATCCTCTATAACTCCTTTAGGATAAGTGATAGATCTATCACCTAATCGAAGGGTTACATAGGTGGGAGTAATATCTCCTAAATCCAATATTCGAAAGATAGAAAATGACATGAGATTAATACTTGCTCCTAAATCACATAAAGCTTTTCCACAAAATTTTTCTCCAATAGGACAAGGTATTGTGAAACTTCCAGGATCCTTAAGCTTTTCAGGTAATTTCTTTTGAATTATTGCACTGCATTCTTCACTTAATGCAACAGTTTCAAAATCTTCAAATTTTCATTTCTTGCTTAAAATATCCTTCATAAATTTTGCATAAGTTGGCATTTGTTCCAAAGCTTCAGCAAAAGGTATGTTAATAGTAAGTTTCTTGAAAATTTCAAAGAACTTAGAAAACTAATGATCTAATTTCGTTGTTTCGATCTTTGAGAAAAGGTGGTGGTGGTTTTTCAACTTCCACATTAACGTGTATAACGTATCGATCTTGTCTAGAGAGAGAGTTTCTTTAGGTTTTTCAATCTCTTCAACCTCAATCTCTTTTTCAATTTCATTCCGCATTCTTTCTTTTAATTCCTTTCCACTTCTAAGTTGCACAGACTTTAACTTGTTCATGTTCTTTTCCGGCTTCGTTTGGATTAATTTCAACATTACTAGGAAGTGTTCCTACAGTGTCCGTTATTAATTAAAGTAGCAATTTGCCCCATTTGATTTTCAATATTATGAATAGTAGTATTTTGATTTTGTAATTGATTATTCATTTATAAAATTATTTCTATCGATAACTTTTTCTCGTTGATTATTAAATCCAGGAGGTTTATAATTTGGATTAACTTCGATTATTCCAATTTCCAAATGGGATGAGATCGATTATTACCCCATTGTTGTTGTAAATTATTCCAGCTTAAAATTAGGATGATTTTTCCACCCGAGATTATAATAATTTGAATAAGGATTATTTTTACTTGCAATAGCTTGTAAAGTTTCAATAGTTCGAGAATCTTCAATATTAGCGGAGTTATTATGTGAAATATTAATCGCAAAATTATCTAATTTCTTAGACATATCGTCGCTACTTGTGAAGCTAAGATAGAAAAGGCTTCATTATCGTAAATACTTGCCATCTTTTTAGATTAATCCTTTCTGAAGGCCATCGAAAATTGTTATCGACCATTTCTTCAATTAAAGTGTAAGCTTCTTCAAATGATTTAGACATTAAAGAATCCTCCAAGAAGAAGATCAATAATCGATTTTAAAGATCCAATTAATCCATTATAAAATGTTTGAATAATTAACCAATCAGGTAAAGCATGATGAGGACATTTTCTTAATAGTTCTTTAAATCTTTCCCAAGTTTCATATATTGTCTCCCGTTAAATCGACTAATCGAAGTAATATCATTTCTTAATTTAGCAGCTTTAGAAGGAGGAAAATATTTAGCAAGGAATTTTTGTGTCATTTCAAGCTCATGTTTTAATGAACCAGCTGCTAATGAGTTTAACCACATCTTTGCTTTATCTCTTAAATAAAAAGGAAAGAGTCTAAGTCTAATAAGATCATCGAAACATTGTTATATTTAAAGGTAAAGCACAAAGTTCTAAAAAACTAACAAGATGTAAATTTGGATCCTCATTTCGGTGTTCCACCAAATTGATTGTTTTGCACCATTTGAATAATAGACGATTTAAGTTCAAAAGAATTAACATCTACAGATGGGTATTTGAATACTACTATGAAGTTCATCAACCGTAGGGTTAAGCATAATCCCTTAATAGTTTATAAACATTTTGATCATTAAGTTCAATCGGATTTTGTAAAGTAGCCATTTCTTGAAATTTTTGAATTTGTTTTCCTTTTTTAATTTTTCTAATTGTTCTTTCTAATTCGTAATCTAAAGGTATTAATCTTTCGGATCCAAATCTTCGCATAAAACAAGGAATAAAAATATATATCTCTCTTTTTATATTTATATAATTTTTTTTATATAATACTTTTTTTTATATTTTTATATTTTTAGAAATATAATATTTTTTTTACAAAAATTTATAACTATTTTATTTCTTTCCCCGCCAACGGCGCCTAAAACTTGACCCGACCCGCAATAACACAGCAATATTCGCTTCCAAAAGATGGCCAAAACTTGACCCAATTTATAATTAGCGGCTAGTGTATAAAATCAAAATATTGTAAATTTTAGAAAATATTTTACACACTAGGGGTACTATGCAAGTATACATATCATTTCAAGTAATATAGGATTTTCTTTTATAACCCCAGTATCGATCCCACGGGGAAAAATTATAGAAATAAATTTTCTAAATATTATATTTCAAAAATATCTTTTTATCCTCTAATTTAACTATAAATTAATTTACTAGATGCAATAAATAAAACAATAATAAGAAAATGATTTATGAAAACTATATAAAATAAACAACTTTTTTTCCTTCAATTAATCCAAGATTTATAAGATAATTTAACATTCGTTGGAGAATTTGATTTATGGTATTGTGCCAAATGAAGCATTCCTATTCTTTACCCTTTCGATCCGTGCGCAAAGAACATCGGCTAATTTACAAATCAGGTCCGGATGTATTGTTAGTAGAATGGGTTAATCTAGACTCACACTACTAGATGTCCAAGGGTGGCTATGGTCGGCCCTACTAGTGACCCTTTCCTAATCTATAAATCAAATTATAAGGATTTAGTTTGTCACTCTAAAAACTTATCAATTCTATGCCCTTTAAATCTTATCTTCCTATTTATTTGCACTTCACCTTGAATAACTCGCACATGGCCTTCGACTACCCAAGGATTCATGTGACATTTATAAGTTAAGAGTTCTCCTTCAAGGTCTCAAAACTCTTCAACAGGTTTTAACAATTTAAATGACCAATTTAAAAAGTAAATTAAGATCAGGTCTTAATGTCATCACAATGTTTTGAAAATATTTTGAATTTCAATTCTCCATCGAATCTTTATATTATCTTATCTATCTCTTCATAATTGAAAGAAGAAAGTAAACTAACTACTCATAACACATCGAATATAAACAACAAAACATAATAAATAAACTTTCAATCAAATATAAAATACTTATCTCAAATATTCCTTCTACGTATCTTCCGATTCCTACCGACTCCACAGATGTAATTAACTCCGTATGCAACAACTTGAAAATAAACTCACTAAACTAAACAAAAATGGCCCTAAATTTCTCTCTCTATTTCTCTCTCTAAGGATGAGAGATCCTAAAGTGGATAAGAGAAAGGGTTATAATGGGAGGGGCACGTTTTCTGAAGAAATGGACCCATATTTATAAGCTTCAAGGGGGTTGCCTTGAGGCACCTCTTCAAAACATGTCCACATTCAATGAATCTTTTAGAAGGTCTGTCTGGTGCCTAGGCGCCGGACACCGCGTTAAGTTTTTCGCACCTCTTCACTTTGGCTCGCACCTCTTCACTTTGGCTCGAACCTCTTCGCAATTAAAACCGTTTTGGAGCATCCAAATGCAATGTATCACATGTCCTATTATCAAGGAACAACTGTCAGTCTTCTAGATTGTCCAATAACCGCTCACTCTGTCAAAATAACCGTTCAAACGTTGGCAAAAACTTGACAGTTTCTGTATCAAGTCTGGCGCTTAGGCGCCAACTTCTGGCGCCTAGGCGTCAGGCCATATTTTTTTATACTTTTTGTATTTTGCTCCCTTTTTTATCGTTTTTGCTCCTTTTTGCTTCTTTTTCCTTTTTAGACCTTTTTACATCACCTACATCCAAAAACACAAAAAATACCTTTCATTAAAGCATAATATCCTTAGAAATTAATAAGAATTAAGACATAAAGAAATATGTATTTTTTTATATATCAGTAGTCCACGATCTCACTCTGCTCGTAGTGAGAGAAGACATCTGTATGCAACTCTAATCCTTCCAGGATATTGACATATCTACCTTGGATCCTCTGAAAGTATTCAAAATTCTGCTTTTGCACCCTCTGGATCATTTCCAACTCGTGCTCTGAAATTATCTACAACTGTCGGGGTTTAGTGACGTACTGTGGGATGTGTGGCTCCACACCGTCACGCTCTCCTGGAATCATCACTGTCTCAGGTACATGCTCTGTAGTAACCTCCTCTGGAACAACCTCTACTATGGTGCTCCTGAGGACTGACCTTTTCGGGACAGCTTTTGTGGTTGCTGGAATTTCCTCTTTATTATGTTCTTCTGTCAATTTCTTCAGCATCTTGGCGATACGGCGATTCTTGTTTCTCCTTTGAGTTGGGGTCAAAGTGGCTCTTCTCTCCCCTGGATTTCAGTAGGGGCAGCACTAACGAGCTTTCCTCCTGCGGCCGTTATTACTGATTTCATTTTATTTTCTTCAATCGCGCTGGTCTTCCTTTTCTGATTTGCAGTGTGTTGAATCTTCTCGCTGAGTTTCATTACTGTCCTTCCATGGAACTACCCAAGGTCTACGGTAGTCCAAGCAGTTTCTTCATATTCCAGTTCCAGTTGTGCAAAGTCTGAGCCAACCTCGATCATAGCACCAGCATTCAGCTCTTCTTCGTTAAGTGCAAAACTTACGCCATCCTTAAAGTTCAGGAACAACCGCCCGTTCGACATTTCCCTGAAAAGAAAACAAGGAAAGGATCAGGGGCTGTACTTAGAACGAGAACAATAAGAACAATTATTTATTAATGGAAGATTCTTATTCATTTCTTTCAAATTTTTAATAAGAGTAGGAAAAGATAAGAAAGATCAAGAATGAGATCAACTCGAAAGGAAGGATCAAAATTATATTATTATAATGATTTCACATGTTTTCTCTTAATGCATTTTTTTAGTGATATTTATCGTTCATTTTTTATGTCTTGGGTTCAGACCCAGTTTTAAGTGATTACTTAACCCGTGCTTCTAGGAATGAGATTTCATTCTTCGAAACATCAGGTTGCATAATACTTCTTCAAATATCGTCCATTGATTGGAAGCATAAATCGTTCTCCACGGCAATTCACAAGCTGGTAAGAACCTCCTGAGTAAACTGTCTCGACCACGAACGGCCCCTCCCAAGTCGGTTTAAATTTATCTCCTATCTTGCGGTGTGCAAGAATAGGTCTCCTGAGAACTAGAACCAAGTCACCGACTTTAAATGTCCTTGTGTGGAGCAATCTATCGTGGGCCTGGATCATCTTGGCTTGATACAGTTCCAAATTCTGCTACACTGAAATTCATTTCCCTTCAAAGCTTTCCAGTTCTCCTAGCCATAGTTTGGCGTTTTCTTCTTTAGTAATCTTCTCTGCAACTGCAATTCTGAGTGACAGAAGCTGAACCTCCAAAGGCAAGACGACCTCGGACCCGTACACTAGAGCGTAAGGCTTAGATTGAGTAGGAGTTCTGAAAGTCGTTCTGTAGGCCCATAAGGCTTCTAACAACTTCTCGTGCCAATTTCTCTTGTTATCATCCAAAGTTTTCTTTAGAATTTGGATGAGAGTTTTATTAAAAACCTTAGCCAAGCCGTTCACTCTTGGGTATTAGATCGTCGAATAGTGCCAGTCGATCCCGTGTCTTCTGACAAAATTGTTGATCTTCGTGCTTCTGAATGCGGACCCATTTTCTGAAATAATTCTGCGCGGTACCCCGAAACGGTAGACGGCTTGATTCTTGAAGAACTGCAACACATGTTGTGCCTTCACTTCTCTGAGCGGTACTGCTTCTGACCACTTGGAAAAGTAATATGTAGCTGAAAGAATGAAGCGATGTCCTCTTGAAGAAGGCGGTTCTATCGGACCCACTA
Source organism: Papilionanthe hookeriana x Papilionanthe teres (assembly GCA_022702705.1). Classification (NCBI taxonomy): domain Eukaryota; kingdom Viridiplantae; phylum Streptophyta; class Magnoliopsida; order Asparagales; family Orchidaceae; genus Papilionanthe; species Papilionanthe hookeriana x Papilionanthe teres. Next base: position 23,067,890 of record CM040424.1, on the reverse strand, counting down.
TATCTGTGCCCCAACACTCAAATGGCCACGACGCGATTGTCGGATGTAGCACATTTGAAGGTTGATGTAGAACCACTCCATGCAGTTGGCTGATGATAGCTCTTGGCGATCTTCATGAAATCGGTCATCATTGAGGGCTAGTAGTACCCTAGTCTCTTAATCTTTAATTTCATCTTTGGACCTGACTGATGAGCGCCACAGAGTCCTGAGTGCACTTCTTTAACAATTTCACGGGCCTCGGACCCACTCAGGCACCTTAGCCACATCTGATCAAAAGACCTTCTGTATAACGTATTGTTTATTAATACGTAAGACAGAGTTTTTTTCTTTATCTAATGAGCTAATGACTTATCGTCCGGTAGGTTTCCTGTTTCCAGGTAATCTACTAATGGCTGCCGCCAATCTTCTGTATTTTCTGTTACTGCTGCATCTGTTTCTTCCTCTTTTTGTGATTTGTGCATTGTATCCATGTCAGGCTATGAGAGGATCTGTTGTCCCTGAACTGACATTTCAACTGACTCATCCTGTAAGTAGGCAAATTCTTTTGCAAGGCGGGCTAATGCATCTGTGAGCGCATTTTCTCTTCTTGGAATCTTGTAGATCGTTACATTCGGAATCTGCTCCAGTAATTTCATTGCATATTGAAAATATCGCTCGAGTCTCCGCTTCGAGTCCGTACTCGTCCCGCGACTTGCTGAATGATCAACTGTGAATCTCCGTAAATATTGATATTTGTTATACCCATTTGAATGGTTAATTCCAATTCGGCTATGAGGGCTTCATATTCTGCTTCGTTATTCGTACACGGTTCTGTTAGATGGTAGGAATACCTTAACATCCCCTGCTCCGGTGTTATAAAGATTAGTCCGATTCCTGCTTTACCGGGCACTATTGTTTGCAATTATTTATCTTTCTGTGCTGAGGATGCTCCGTTGAAGTAAAATTCCCAATGCTCATCATCGGGGTCTTCTAAGCTCATTATCTGCTCGTCTGGCAAGTCGTCGTTGAGAGGTGATGCTGCCGGTAAAAGGTGTGCTGCGAGGAAGTTTGCTAGGACTTGTTCCTTTACGGAACGAAGAGGAACGAAAGTTATGTCGAATTACAATAAGATATCATCGACCACCCGGCAAGCTCCACGGAAAGCGTTAGTCGGGTCATCAAATATTGCAACAGATTAAACTTCAAAATAAGGTTGACCTTATGAGAAAGCATGTAGTGCCTGAGCTTTTGAGCGGAGAAGCTCAAGGCCAAACAATGCTTCTTAATCGGGGGATACTTTACCTCCGTCAGAATTAGACGACAACTTAAGTAGTAGAGTGTGTTTTCTTTACCCTTGTCATTGACCTGGGCTAGCAGGGCTCCAAGGGAGTCCTTTAAAGCCGCGGTATAAAGTATCAACGGTCGACCCGAGACTGGGGCTGCTAAGATAGGAGGTGTCATTAAATATTACTTAATGTCCTCGAAGGCCTGCTGGCATTTCTCTTCCCATACGAATTTGGCATCCTTTTTAATTAATGCTGAGAATGGCTGACACCTACCTGACAAATTCAAAATAAAGCGTCGAAGATATGCCAGCTTCCCATGAAAGGACCGTAGTTGTTTCAAGGTATTGGGAGGCGGCATTTCTAGGATAGCTTTAATCTTCTCCAGATCGATTTCAATTCCACGATGTCGGATAACAAATCCTAAGAATTTCCTAGAGGCGACGCCAAAGGTGCATTTCAAGGGATTCACTTAAGGTTAAATTATCTTAATCGCTCGAAAACAATTCTCAAATCATATAAGTGATCTTCCTTCAGTTTGCTTTTGATGAACACATCATCCACGTAGCACTCGACTTGATTGTGAATGAGATCATCAAAAATCTTTGTCATTGCTCTTTGGTAGGTTGCTCCTGCGTTCTTCAATCCAAACGACATTACTGTGTAGCAGTACACTCCAATTGGCGTTCTGAAAGCTGTGAGCTGTTCGTCTTCCAGTGCCATCTTTATCTGATTATATCCTGATGATCCATCCATGAAAGAGAAGATTTCATGTGTTGAAGCAATGTCGATCATCAGTTCTTGAATTGGTAGTGGGAATTCATCCTTTGGACATGATTTATTCAAATCTCTGAAGTCAACACAGATTCTGATCTGTCCATTCTTCTTTTTGACTGGTACCACATTGGCCAACCAAGTCAGATATTTCTCTTCACAAATAAATTTAGCATCTATTAGTTTCTTAACTTCAGCTATTACTTGTCGTTCAATCTCTAGACGCATTCTTTCGGGAGCTTGCTCGATCGGAACGGCAGCAGTGATCCACTCCTAGCTTCGCGAACCGCAACCTCCGGAGCTAATCCCGGAATTTCATCGTAACTCCAAGCAAAACGGTCATTGAATTCCATTAATAGCTTGATTATTTCTTCAGAGTCTTCTTTATTGAGCAAGGAGCTTACAAAGGTCGGCCTAGGCTCTTCGCTAGTACCTAAGTTAACTTCCATTAACTCATCTATTGTAGATTTAATTTCTTCTTCAAATTCTGGAGGAGCATTTCCGATTTGCAGATCTTCGAGATCATCTGAAGCTTCCAAGCAATCTTCATTATGCTCGCAGGTGACAACCAAGCAAAATCCCGTATCATCAACTGATCCTACTGTGCCGAATCCGAGACCATGTTTTGAGTTTGGCGGTCGACCGGTATTATTCCATAGCTTTTCAAAGTGTTGTGATTGACCTTTTGTCCATCGTCGAGGTAAGACACCACGCTGAATTAAATTTTGAACACAGGGAGAATACCACGCAAACGACAATTCCATTAATTCAGAAGAAGTAACATCTTCGAATTGTACATCATTTTCAACTTTAGAAGAAGAAGCACCATGGTAGAACTTGATCGGCTTAGTACCATCACCATGCACTTCCTTGACCACCATACCCTTGACCTTAGTAGGATAGATCGGGGCTAGGGTCATAGTATGTACATAACGGTTAATCTTCTCGTACATTGATTTGTATTCTTCATTCTTTTCATCTTCGAGGGAGATCTTGAACTGGGGTTTCTTTTGATTTATTGTTGCTGCTTCTTTCTTAATTTCTTCATCTTCTTCGGAGCTATTCTCCCAATCAACATTGATGACTGGTTTCTTCTGTTCAACTGTTCCACTGTTTCTTCGACGATCTCGTCCCCGGCCTCGACCTCGGGTACGAGTTCTGGAGAAACCTTCACCATCTCGCTGTAAGGGAGTGGTGAGTAACTGTTGAACAAGAAATTTAGGTTCTTTGTCGTCTGGTATTCCTTTTCCTTGATTTGGTATGGCGTTTCTGGAAAAGATTGTTTTCTTCGGAGATGCGTAGTAAGCTGCATCTTCATGGATTCCAATTTTGTGCACGGAGAATGGTTGCAAATCAACTTTGATACACTGATCTTGTCCTCCTTCATAATATTTTATACACTGGTGTAGAGACGACGGTACCATCCGGTTCTCATGGATCCACGGACAACCCAGTAGAGCGTTGAATGATGTCTCAGAATCGATTATGTGGAATTTTGCGGTTGTCTTTCCTAACTCACCGATCTTCATTAACAGTGTTATTGATCCGAGAGCTCTTTCTCCTTTCTGGTTGAAGCCTCTCAGCATCATCTTGTCTTCCTCGAGATCACGGGCATCAATCTCTAAATAGGCCAGCGTTCGAAGATTCATTATATTAATTAATGCTCCCGGATCAACTAACACCCTGGAGAGTGTGAACTTTCCAATACTGACTGAAATGTACAACGGTCAATTGTGATCAGCTGTTCCTAGTAGTAGATCATTGTCCGTGAAGGTAACACCGCGTTGTTCTCTGAACGAGCAAACCTTGTCTAAGGAATTACTGGCCATTTGAGCTAAGCAAATTTCTGGATCAAGTAAAGCCTTGATCAGAGCTTCTCTCATCTCCTTTGACAGGATCAGAGCGTCATAGATGCTCGCCTTGGTCGGTAGCTTCCTAAGATGGGCTAGCACGTTATATTCCACTTTGTTACTGAGTCGTTCAATTTCTTCCTGAACGGGCAATTCTTCTACCGGGGTTGGCTCTTCCTGAGCAACCACCTGCTTTACTTCATCCCTTAGACCCATTCTCGGGGGTAGAACTTTTCCACTTCTCAGGTTGACTTCCGTTATCTCTTCTGCATCTGGTGTTGTCTCCTCTTGAATCGGAACAACTGGCTTTCCTGAAGTTGCTTTGGAATCTGATAACTTCAATTCTATCGTGATTGGAGCTCCTCGGAATTCACAAACGGACTCGTCACCTGTTGAACTTTCATAGTGATCCTTGTGAATGTCCTCTATTTCGTTGTGGTCATCGAGTTTTTGTATGATTTGAGAATCGTTATTCTCATCGAGATTGAAATCCGGATTAGGTTGGTTGTCGTTAGTTACGTAATCGTTAGAAATAATCAAAACGTAGCCAACACCAAAACTCTTATCATTATAAGATCCCGCCGGGGCGAGCAAATAATCATACAGAGTTAGAGGTCCGAGGGATTTCTCCCCCGAATCAGAAATAACCATCCTAGGATAAGCAGCCCCTACTCTACCCTTCGGAACCTCGGTCTTCTTTTCTTCCACGATCTTCTCCTCCTTTTGGGGCCGTTCTTCGATCGCAAGCGATAGTGCCGGCTTGGCAGGTTTCAGACTTTGAGTTGAAGCACGCACCGAAGCGGTCTGGATGCGATCCAAAATTTTCTTTAAAGACTTCGTCCAGACAATACTCCATCCATCGTCAGTTGCGTAAGGGTCTATCAGAACAATAAGATCTGTTGAAATAACATTGACGGAACCTCCTTTTTGGGGCTCCTTCATGTATTCCTTCGGAATTGTTATGTTCCCTCTCTGAAGATTGTCCTCGAGCCAATTCTTGAAGGTGAAGCAGTCTTCTATCTTATGTCCAAGCATCCTGTGGTAAGGGCAGTAGTTCGGATGATCTTTCTTATCGACTTCTTCTAGCCTCCTGGGCTCTGGCAACTGAAAGTCGGGCGTCTTCATCAAACTATGAAACATCTTAGCCACAGCTTCAGTCTTGAAGGGATTTTCTTTATTTAAAAGCTCCTTCAGGGCACGTGGTTGACGAGGCAGCGGCTGATCATGCTGCAGTGACTGGTAACTTGGTCGAAGCTGCTGATAGCTCTTTTGAGGTTGTTGATAAGTCCACTGTGGTGGTTGATAACTTGACTGTGGCCGCTCCGGTCGTATCCGTACCGGTCGCTCGCCTTTATCCACTGCCGCGATGATTCCTGATTTCTTCTCGAAAGCTTTCACGGGCTTCTGTTTATCGGTCTTGTCGATGAAACTTAGTTGTTTTGCCTTCTCCTGCAGGCTCCCGACCTTGCTAAGCAACTTCTCGAAAGTCTTAATTATAAATCCTTTAAGGAGAAGTGCTATCGAGACATGGATACTCTTAAGCAGAATACCGATCGCATGTTGTTCCTAAAGTTGTGGTTCACACTTCGTGCTCAGGTTCCTCCATCGAAGTATGTAGTCCACTAAACTTTCGTTCGGTTTCTGTTACTCCACCACTAGATCACCGATGGTGATGTGGTGCCGAGCCCCGGCAAACCGCTTAACGAAGAGGTTTTCCAATTCTGAAAAGGTCTTGACTGAGCCATTCGGAAGTTCTGCGTACCAATCGAAGGCAATCCCTGAAAAACTGCTGACGAATTGACGAAAGAGCAAAGCATCGCTCCCACCGACATTGCAGCAACAAGCACGAAAGTGTGCTACATGCTGCCGGGGGTTCCCGGTACCGTCGAAAGTCTTAAACAGAGGTGGTACGAAGCCCTTTGGGTATTGGACTGCATCAAACTCTTCAGGGTAAGGTCTACCCGTTTGAATAGATGCTCCGCTCTTAGACTGGGCTAAGGCTTCTCGCATCTGTTGTTCTACCATGTTCTTAATGTCCTTTTCAGGAATCATGCTTTGTGCAGAATCCTTCTTTGGCTGTTCATCTCCATTAACAGACGTAATCTCTTTCCCTCCGTCTGCGATGTGAATGATCTCCGGGGGTGTTTCTTTCTGTGGTTGAAGCTGACTCTGGAGAGTGGCTAAAGCGGCAGCCATCTCTTCCATCCTCTTTGCCATCTGAGAGGTCGTGTCATCCTTTTCCTGAAGCTATGCTCTCATTGCTCCCGGCTCATCTCTCTTTGAAGCTGACAGAGCCCCTTGCAAAGCTGATGATGCTCGGGTTTCAACCATGTTAATCTCAACAAACTCTTCATCCATGGACTCTAATGAATTAACTTCATCTCTTAATTCTTCTCCTCTTTCCCTTGCCAACCGTCGGATGTCTGTCCTTAATTTCCCTATGGCATCCTCAAGTGGTATCTTTCGAACGGTCGTACAGTTGTCATGTGATGACTGTTGAACTTCTTTTTCAGGAGTTTCCCTTGGAGCTGCATTACTTTCTTTAGATCCAGGCTCTTTAATGAGACTTTTCTTCCCAGAATATTATGTGGGTATCGGTTCAGCAATAATAGGTCGCCACACCATCCTTCTTGTAGTAGAAGGCCTAGGACTAGATGGTTTGTTAATTGTACGTAGGTAGGTGGTGTCCTCCCTAATATGATGACCCGATACAACAACAGGCGGACTCTTCTCATTAGCTCGCACCTTCTTCCTTGGCCTTTCTGTGGTAGTGATAGCTCTACTCGTGGTCCGAGGTGGGATTTAATTGGAACTCATCCCATTCTTCTCAGAATTTCCGACATGGGACATCCCTCTTTTCTAGCCAGTTTCTCCACTACCTCCCACAATCGGGTAAGCGGCGTAGTCCTGATTTTCTTCCTCTTGCTATCACTGTAATATGCAGGTCGGGGTAACGCAGCGGTGACTTTCCGGGCATCTTCTTCATCAAATGCATCAAAGAGAGGGTGGAATCTACTTCCTTCCAACAGCGGTGAGTACTCGGGCAGTTCTTCTTCTTTCTCTGGAATCTCTTCAAGGAATGTGGCTTCAGCAGCCCTGGCCTTTCTGGTCTTAGCAATCTTTCTGTTCTTATTTCTCCTTTGTGTCTGAGTTAAGGGTCTAAACTTCGAACTAGACCCTATCTTGAAAACAGATGGTATTGCAACAAAGTTTAAACCCTCCATGGTAGTAGGCTCATCACATACTTGGACTTCCTTCCCCTTTAGTTTGGCGAGAGCTGGGGTAGGTGCAGTGATGACTAGACCAGTGGGGGTAAAGATGACAGTTCTGGGGGTAGCATCTAACCTCCTGTGAACAGAAGTGTTCCTTTCAACTGGGACCCTCTGCAGGGGAGGGAATTCTTGAGTTGATTTCAGGCTAAACTCAATCACGGGTTCCTCAGTTTCAGGTACTTTGTTCATCGAGGCAAACAGAGTAACGTCAGTAAACTTAATGTCCGTATTGTTGAACCCTTGTCCGAAGCGAATGATTCCATTGTCAGACAGTTCATCCTTGTATACAGCCAAGTCTAATCCGTTGGTGAAGGAGAAAATCAACTTCGGGCCAGACATTTTCTGCAGGGTAAGTTCCGATTGTCAGTAGCGGACCATGCTTCCTTTCGTCAGGACGAAAAGAAAGGAATTAAAAGAGTCCGAACACATTTCCATTTATCTGTTCGTTTTATTCGTGCATTTGCAATTTTAAATAGTTTGTTTATTGAGAGGTTATTGATTAGAAGGTTTACTCGTTAAGAACGAAACAATTAAAGGAGGAAGATTTGAATTAGAAAGAGTAAGGAATCCAATCCAGAGATGGAAAGGGAGAGAAAGTCTCATAAGACTTCTCAACTCGAAGGACCGCTCCTAAGCTAACACCGATTGGGGGTCCATCCCACCTCTTTGGAGAGGTAACAAGAAGAAGGATTCCAGAACCTCTCTGTTTAGGGGTGTCTAAACAGTGGCTCCGAAATCCAGGAGGAGTTGGCTATACCCGTTCAAGGTAGAAATGAACGTGGTATGCCAACGGAAAGAATGATAGTTTGATCCACTAGGGTTATGGACTCACTACCGATTTATGAAAGAAAAACCATCTGATCAAAATGGAGAGAGGAACTAGTCCCCAGCGGAGTCGCCAGAAATATGTCGGCATATTTTTAGGTTATATTTTGAAAAGGGAGTCGCCTATAGAAATTATCGGCGAATTTTAAATTTTGAATTTAATTTAAATATATATATAATTTGAAAAGTAGCATTTGATTTTGAAAATAATTTTAAGTTTTTTTTTAGAAAAAAATTTAAGATATGAAATCAAACTGATCTCACATCTCAAATAATTTATATAAACGAGCGCCACATCACAAACCTTGTATCTATCCTAAAGAATAGACACACTGCTGGAGGATGGGGCTCGATTAAATAAACTAGAAGATTTGTGACATCCGTTTGGTCTGCCAACCAATTTTATGAGCAGACAAGTTTCCCTGCTTAATATAAATGAATTAAGGTGGTTTATATTACCTCGATTCTTAAAGTTCCCTATAAGGGCAAGCCCCTATAAGTTAATTACATCTTAAATGACGGAATCATTTAAGAAAACTCTCGATAATGATCAGTGGTTTTGCTCTCAAGAATTTCAAAGTTTAAGGTTTTCAAAGGATTGAATTTTGGAATTTCAAAAGGGATTAGCTCAAATTTGGAACAGTTAATTTCAGGAGTCCAAAGGAAGAGAAGTAGGAGAAGCTGAGGATCCCAGAAGAATCTTGGCAACTTCCCAAACTATCCTATTGTTTGGTTTCAACTTAAGAGTATATTTAATGTTTCAATTCTGCCAATTTTAATTAATTAGGACTTATATTTGTATGATATAATCACACAAATAGCCTCGAAGATGTGAGGGTTTATGTCGTACCAAACGACTGCCTCAGAGTCCTAAGACCGGTTAGGGCTTAATTTACATAACATGATTATGCAAATGCCCAACGAAGAGTTGTGGATTTATGCTGCACTAGGCGAACTACCTCAAAATCATATGGCTTGGTTATTTAAACTAAGAAAGGTTTAGCTGATGTAGATTCAAGTTTTGCTGACGACGATGGTCGTGCGGCCCACTATGCTCCAAGTTTCTTGTTGTTGCAGAGGTTTAGTTTTAGAAAGTGAAAATCAGGAGATGAGAGAAGTGTTTTGGTTTAGAGAAATCTTAAAGTCTAAGTTTTTTTAATGTTTTAATTAAAACAAATCTTAAAGTTGATTAAACTGAACCATTTAAGATCCCACGGTTCCGTCATCCCGGCACTGTTATTTTCATCGGATTCACTTAGTCCAGATGAATTTGTTAAACTCAACTGAATGAGTTCCACACTTTCATTTAGACCGTGGGAAATCCCGTTAGCAAAACGTGGGTTACGTCATCCAAGGTATTCCCGATCATCTAATGAGACGTTTTGATTTAGTCGTAGTTGTAGTTTTGTTGTTCTGTTTGTGATTAAAATTTGAATTGTTTTATATTTTGAAATGTTGTGGCAGTGAATTTTATCTTGTTGTGACTTTTAATTTAGTTTGAGTTTTAGTTTTGTGGCTATCCTAAAGGTTTTAGTTTTCATGCAGGTTGACAATCTTGTTTAACATGCAAGTTTTGCAAGGAAAGAAAGTAAAATACATCGCAGGTAAATAAATTGCAATAAAACAAAAGCGTACCTAGCAGGTTCTTCACATCATTCCATGCTGCACTTAAAACACATGTCAGAGCATTTATATATTTGCAAGAAAACACGTAGGTAAAGCTAAGGGAAGGTTCTGGTTGTCTACTAAAATCCTAATCCTATTGCTGGTCAATTCCTATGACGTCTAGGTTCTTCTGTGTTTTGTTAAGGATGATTTTCTTCATCAAAGAACAATGAAGTTTCACTATTCCTTGAAAACATCCCATCAAGTTAGAGAAGTGCTCGGAATTGAATTATGAACATCTTCTTAAACATTTTAGGGATTACTTTAAGTTCAGTTATTTTCATTGTGGTGACGAATCAATCACCCGAGTTACTCTTGCTCAGTGAATCAGGATATTTGATTATCCTATAAGTGAAGTGACATTTCATTTAATATTTCATCTAGGAGTTATAATAATGAAAGTCTTTAAGGGGCAAATTTGTTTGTTAAGGAACTTAACCACCATTAATTAGAATTGAATTGCTGACTTAAGATGATTTAATTTTAAAATTCAACTTAGTTTCTTCTAAGTGTCTTAAGTTATTTAGATTGAAAGAGATATTTGAGTTGTTTAATTTCATTAAGTTTTGATGATATTAATTTTTTGAATTAATCACATTAATTTAAGTTAATTTTAGTTATTAATTTAATTTTCACATTTCAATTAGAGGTTGTTTAGAGATTATTTAATGTTTTGAATTTGTTTTAGATTTGTTATTATAATGATTCTAGATTAGTTTCAAATATTTTAAGTTTCTTTTAATTTGATTATTAAATGATATAATGTTTTAAATTTTAATTAATTACTAAATTATTTTAAAGTTTTAAATTTTAATTGATTATTTAAATTGTTTAATGTTTTAAATTTTAATTAATTATGGATTATTTATTATTTAATTAATAATTTCAATTATAATTATTAAGAATTGAATGTTATTGTATTATTTCAATCAGGGATTTTAGGTCAAAGAATTAATATCTTCTTAAGTTATATCCCTAATTTTAATACTCCAAAATTTTAATTAATCTTCCAAAATTTAAATAATTTAATTAATTAAAGTTCCATCTTGGTATTTTTTTAAGGTGATTAATTGGTTTATACCCTTTTATTCCCTAAGTTTCAATCATCCAAGGGAAGATTAAAATCAAATATTTTACCCTCCCCTTTTATTAGGCCTAAAATATTAATTAAGGTTAAAATTTTTAATTACCTTTATGCCCTCTTAAGCCTATTTACTTCATAATTCACTAATTGAGCTCAAATGAATTTGAAATTTTTATCTCACTTCACTTACATGTCAATTAAGACATTAGAGGAGAAAATGTGAATTTTCCATTTTTAATTTAATTTATATAATTATTTTTGTGAAAAATATGGATTTTCAATGAAAATTCAACAACATGACCAAGGTAAGTTTGCTATCCTTAGGAAAATTATGGGATGTTCCTACCTACCAGAGGACGACTTGGACCAATTTTGGTAATTTTTTGAATTATATTTTATTTATTATAATTATTTCAAATTTTAAGGTATTAATTAATTTTAAAATAAAATTAAAGTTGAAAAATGGATTTTATATTTTTATTAAATCTCTCTAACCTTAAGGAGTCCAGAGAAAGAAATTTTATATTTTTTTGATTTTTCTTTGATTTATTAGAATTATTTTAATGAGAAAGTTTGAAAATTCATTTTTTTAACATTAAAAATTACATTAAGCCTTTAAAATTCAATATTTTAACCTAGAGACTTGGGAAAAATATTTGGTTTATTCCTAAATGATTAGGGAGCAAAATATAACATTTTTATGACTTTTAATATTTTTGTGATTTTTACTATTTTTAATTTTTAAAATATTAGAAATAGGTAAAAAATGAATTTTTTTTAGAAAAATCCAATTTTAATTTTTTTAGACTCATCTGATATCAGAGAAGTCCCAAAACAAATTTAGTGAATTTTTGAAATGTATTTTGGGTTTTATGAATTTTTAAAGTTTGAAAATAGCCATGTGATTTCTTTAATCCATTTAATGGGTAAACCATTTCCAATTAATCCCAAATTTTTATGTGGGGCTCCTCTTACCCTAAAGATCAGTGGAGAATTGTTTTCAAGTGGTTTTGATGTTTGGTTAATCCTAATTAATTAAAATTCAATTTTGGCTATTTGGGCCAATTAGAAGTATTTTAAGGGAATTAAGCCAAACCATAATTTTCTTAGGGTCCTCTGGTCCTAAGATACTTCCCCTAATTTTCCTAGAAATTTCTAAGCAACATGCTAATTACTGTAATTAAAATGACAAAACAGACAAATAAATTTGAAAAATCAATATCTTGCCACAGAGATGGCCTCTGGCCTTGGAAAATTCAGGAAATGTTCCCAAGAATAGAGGCTACGAAAGCCCTATGGTCTCATGCCATGGTGAATTGTATACATGAGTGGAGAAGTAAAATACTAAAAATAGTATTAAATTAATTAAAAATAAAATACTCAACAAAATAGATCAATTCTTTTTCCACATTGTTCTCCTCTATTCACTGAGCAAGAGGGTATTTTTCTTTTATTTTTATGATTTTTCTACACAAAGATATCAATTTTCAAAGTTTCTGGTATTTAAATAAATAAGAAAATCCAGATTTTCCTACTTATCCATGCGGCGCCAACTCAACCTACGGTGGGTCAAAGCTCCATGCGTCGCTCCCTGATTCGGCGCAGCCATCTGACTCAGCAGCCATGCGGCCCGCGGTTCATATCCCGTTGCTCCATCCGGTGCGATCCTAGCCGTTTGTCCGATACACGCGCGATCCGACGGCTGCTGGTCATCGTCTCCGTCTGGTGTGTCCCGAGAGCCGTCCACACTAAAACCCTAAGATCTCTCTCATTTCCCCACCAAATCTCATGTTCTTGTGCTCGATGGATTCGTCTCGACAAGACGAACACATCCATACGGCTAAGATGCTATGAAATCAAGCCAAACAAAATGGAGAATTGCTGGAAGCTCGGGAGGGAGGAGAGGTCAATACCTTGGCTCTGAGAAGTGAAGCTTCAATTAGAGAGTTGTGGCACCTTCGATTGAACCCAAGGAAGCTCCAGATGAAGTCTCTGGCTTTGGGGATTTGCCTAGGTATGACTTCGACGAGGGCTGATTTCAAACTTTGATGGCTGGAGGGATTTGGTGGTCTAGAGAGGGGGCTTTCACTGGGGAACTCCTTCTCTATCTTTGGTGAAGGTGTGAGATGAGTTAATTTGACTTCTGTGGAGATTTGAGAATTGTCTTGTTCTGGCATGAGAATTGAGCTCCAAAATTGAGCTCAATCAGTGGGAATTAGGGCAGGAAGACAGTGGGGCTCTTCTTCTCTAGGCTGGGAGAAGGTCTAGGAGCAATTTGGGGAAGTTTGGTAGAAGAAATTTTAGCACCTTTGGCGAGGCTGAAAGGTGGGGATTTTATAGCCATGGCCGGGAGAGGGAGCTCGGGGCCGAGCAATGAGTGGTTTAGGCCGCTTAGGGTGAGGGCGAGCGGCGGTGGTGGTCGATGAAAGGATTGGCCACTGCCCAGGTTCAATTTTGAATTTTCAAGGACAAAGGTGTGCTCGGGCATGGCTGTTCCGGTGGCTGGGCTGGCTAGCAAGGACAGTCAGGCAGCTGGGCAGGCTGAGGAGAAGTGGAGGAGGAGTTTAGGTCAATTAATTGAGGCAGGGAGGTTGCTTAAGGAGAGTTTAAAGATGGGACATGGCCTTAGCCATGTGGTTTAGCCCATTGGTCCAAAGTGGTGGACCATTGGTCCATGGCTCATGGGGCATGGGTTAGGTCAGGTCAAACCCACCCTAGGAGGCCTAGGGTCAGCAGCCTAGAAGTTTGTTTGGTCAATTTGGATTGGTTTGGTTCAATTTGGTTCATGTGTACACATGGGTTCACTTGGGTTAAAGTTAGGCTAGCTTGAGTTTGGTCTAGAATTGGATCAAATTGGTTGATCAACATTGTGTAGATGATTGTAAGGAAGATTTTCATGAAGACATGAAGTGGATTTAAGTCCATTTGGGGTTTCAATTTGGAGGATTTTGGGGTCTTGGTCAATTTTGGTCACCATGGGTTAGGTTGGGTTTAGGTTTGGCTAGAGTTTGGTTCAAGGCCAATTGATGGTTCAAAATGTTTCAAATGATTGTTAGGAAATGTTTAGGATAGAAATTCGGTGGAAATTTTTGGTTTAGGGGATTCAATTTAGAGGTTTAGGGGTAGGTGACAACTTTAGGGCAAGTTTGGGGTTTTGATTTCAAATGAATTTTGAGTTGGGTTTGGGTTCAAATTGAAAGCCAATTGATGTTGTGTTTGGTGTAGGGATGTATTAGGGAGAGTTTGGAGTTGATTTGGCGGGAAATTGTGTTGGATTGGGTTGAATTTGGGTAGGTTTGGGTCATGGGTTAAAATTGGGGTTTTGGTTTCAGTTGAAATTGGATTCAAATGTGAGTCAATTTGGGCTTGGTTTTGATTTAAATTGGTATTATAGATGTTTAATTAATGTTTAGGATTGAGTTTGAGCAAAATTAAGGCCAATTGATTTGACTTGGTTTGACATTGGGTCCATATGGGTTAAAAATGGGTTAAATTGGGGATTTTGGTAAAAGTGGGTTAAATTGGAAAAATTGGCTTATAGTGTAGTTGAAAAAAATGCAATTGGGAATATTAAGGATTTTTTGGATTTTTTTGGTAATTTTTTGAATTTTTGGAGTTTTGGGCCAAAAGGAGTATTTAGGGTATTTGGAGGTTATTTGGAGGGTATTGGGGTATTTAGGTGGATTTATAAGGTAGGGATTGTTTTAAAATGATTTTTAGGATTTTTAGGAATTTTTGGTAATTTTTGGGAATTTTTGGATGATTTTGGTGGTCGTGGGGGCCATTTAGGTAGTTTTGGGTAAGCTTAGAGGACCCAATGTCAAAACCAGAAATTTTGGCAACATGAATGGAGTTTCAAATAAGGAAGAATGTGATTATTTTAGTGGGGTCAAGATTGAGTAAAAAGTGATTTGGAATGGAATTAGGGTTTGCAAGTATGAGCCATGGACTTAGCTAAGTCCAACCACTTTGGGACCAAGTTTAGCCAAATGGTAACCACTTTATGATCCTTCACATATTGACCTTAGCCATCTTAATCAAAGACTAGTGGCTTGGGTTCAACCATGTGAGTTTCATAAGGGTAGAAAGGCAAGGGTTCAAGGTTTAGGTTAAGTGGCTTAGGGGGTGTGTGTGTGCAAGAGAAGCTCAAGTCACCCAAGGTCACCCAGGGTAGCCCTAAGGCTTGGACATCCTATAGGAATTCATTATTGGTTGCCCATATGGGGTTTTAAACTTCCAAGGTGATTTAGAGGTTTACAACCATCCAAGTGGGGTCCCAAGAGGAGTCAAGAGGTGGCTGAATTGCTAAAGGGTGGGTCCCAATTCTAGTCCTCTAGGATAGTCAAGGAGAAGTCCTATGGCTAGATCCTAAGTACTAAGAGGAAAGAAAAGTCCTCACCAAAAATGAAGTTAATAGTAGTATTGTAGTGATAATTGTTAGATATAATCAAAACCAAAATTTTATCGGCCTTCCAAGCTAAGGAGTGTTATTGTAGTTTAGAACTTCTCTTGAAAGCTGTCATGATTAACTGCGATCTCCATTGGATTGGTATTCGGGGCTTAATCAGAAAGCTCTAGATTACTTGATAATGATACATATACTTGCGTAAAATCCCTACTATTTAAAGACATAATTGAAATCCTACTTTTCTTTGGAGTCAAGTTTTTGTCACTGTTGAAAGGAAGAAATTTAAACAAGAATATTAAAGGGTTAAACTCTTGTATATTGTAAGCATGGATCAAGTTTTTGGCGCCATTTCCAGGTATCGCAATGGTTGATCTTGACTTTTAGGAGGAATTTAGTTGAAGTATATAGTCTTAGGCTTGGAAAATTATAGTGTCATAAAAACTATTTTTGTGTGAAATGTGTTTTTTGTCTGAAAAAGTGTTGTGAAGAAACTGTTTGTGTGAAAATTAAAGTATTTGTAAAAATGTTTTCTCGTGTTGAAAATATTTTTTATTTAATTGTTAATGTATTGTATGCTGTGTTATGTATGCGAACTAAGGGATCTGCAAAACGTTTGCCTTACGATCCCGAGTTAGAAAAAATGAAAAAAAATCTAAAAACAGAAATGACTTGAAAAACTAGAAATGAAAATGGAAAACATTCAAAATAATAACTTGGAAAATCATCATAAATCATTAAGGGATTATGTAAATCCTACGATAGGTAAAAATTCACTCAAGTATACAAAACCCTATAGTAGAAGCTGACTCATTTGAACTAAATTCATAGATGATCCATCTAGTGCAGAACAATCAGTTTAGGGGAACTCCTTCGGAGGATCCTTATTTACACTTATCATGTTTTCTAGAAATTTGCGCTACATTTCATTATAACTGCATGTCAGACGATGCTGTTAGACTAAGGTTTTTTCCTTTCTCACTAAGGGATAAGGCTAAAATGTGGCTATACTCATTAGCGCCTGGCTCTATTAAAAATTAGGAGGATTTAACTATAAAATTCCTAGCTAAGTATTTTCTACCTTCAAGGACTACTAAACTTAGAAACGATATTATCTCATTTTTCAGTATGAATGGAAATCAATATAGGAAGCCTGGGAAAGATTTAAGGACCTCCTAAGAAAGTGTCCACACCATGCTCTGCCTAAATGGTTAATTATTCAAACTTTTTACAATGGATTAGTAAGATCCCTTAGGTCTATAATTGATGCTGCCAGTGGTGGATCATTAATGTCAAAATCATTTGATGAAGCGTAAGCTTTAATTGAAAGAATGACTACAAATGAATTTAAATGGCCCTCTGCAAGGGTAAATCATAAAAAGGTAGCTGATCCACTGAAAATTTGATAGCTTTTTACTATTCATTTCATACCTGTTTTGATGATATTGCACTTTAAAGGAAAGTATTTTTTGATGATTTCAGATAGGTACAATGATTTTAGGCCTTTGGAGCAAAAGGAAGCGAAAAAGAGCGAATTTGGAGTGAACTAGCGCCGAACGGCGTTGTCACCAGCATTGGACAATGTCAGTTTCCAGAGAGTTATGACGTTTTTGCATAATAATGCCCCGAACGTTGCTCCTACCAGCACCGGACAGCGCCCTATCCTGATTTTGAACTAGATTTAATGTTTTGGCCGGATTTTGAAACTTTTGGAGCCACATTTCAAAGGGGCGAAGAAAGGAAGAGAAGAGTTTAGAGTTTAGAGAGTGAGTTCTTTCCATTTTGTGTAGGAAGTTAGGTTTGTGTTTTCTCTTCTAAGGAGTGTGAGAGGAGAGGGAAAGTGAGAGAAGACTTCTTCCTTACTTATCTAAAGAGAGATTTGTGTGTAGTTGTGAAGTAAGAAGAGGAGTCGAAGGAATTCCTTAAGATTCGCTTGGGGAAGAGTTTGAGATAAGTTGTCTTTTCTTTAATCTGTTTGTATGACATTGTTTTTTATATAAAATCCATGTTTTGTCATCTTTTCCTCATGAGTCTTGAGTAGATTTCTTTGTCTTTCTCCTTTTCATGTGATGTGTTGATGTTGTGATATTGAAATGATGTGTCGATTTATTATGGAGAATTTATGATGACCTTTTCACTTCGAACTTCATTTACTTTTTGATCTGGCCAATTAAATTGTTAAAACTTTTTGGGAAACATATTTTCTGAAAGGATTATGAGTTCCACAACAAAAGTGAAGGTCACATTCAATGTCCATGAATGAGAGACGTAGTTCATGGGGATTGAGTGCAAATAAATAGGAAAATATACTTTGATGGGTGTATAATTAGAGATTTCAGAGTGACAGGCTGAAATCCTCAATTTGGTCCTAATGTTTGGAAACTGAAGCGAGAGTTAGCCTTCAGGCGAAGGGAAATGGAGCTCTGGAGTGAGAGCCAGTATCCTCCTAGCCTAACCACGGATTTGGGGACTAAACTTAGGATTAACCAATGTTTTTTTTATGCTGAAATATGGATAAAGAATATGAATGCTTCTATTTGACACAATACATTTGCATCACTGATCTATGTCACAATAATCATCACATTATGAATGGAATGGAGGAAGACTCTTTCTTGCAACTGAACTTTGTTATAACTTTAGTCTTGCGTTAGTTTAACTTACTAAAGTTTAGAACGTGCTTTGGTAGATATAGTAACTAAAATTGTTTGTCTTTACTTCAAGAATTAAACCACTTAAAATTGTGCTGTGATTCGATAAGAGATTTCTGTGCTACACCATTAAAGTAAAGCCTCCCTGTGGGATCAAAATTCTAGCACTCCATTAGAGCCCTGTTTTACTTAAGCGATACGTATACTTGCGTTAATTGTGTGACTCATTATCATTTAAATCAATATATAAATCTAAATCTGCGTTCATTAATTTTTCAAAACTAAAATGGTCGCACCAAGTTTTTGGCGCCGTTGTTGGGGAAGGCAAGGTAAAAGAAAAAGTAATTGTTAAAATTTATTTTTGTAGTATTGAAAATCATATATTTGAATTGCAAGTCGTAGTTGTGTGTGTCTGTTTATTATTAGTGTGTGTTTATTGTGTTTGTATGCATAGTATCAGATCTATAAGTTTAATGCCTTACAATTCTGAATTAGAGCATACTATTAGAAAAATTTGAAAACAAAAAAAATAATCTGCAAATCCTCACAAAATGGCAAACAAGTTAAACAATCAAAATGAAAATATACCAAGACCTTTAAGAGATTATGCTAATCCAACAGCAGATGAAATTCACTCAACTATTCAAAATCCTGATGTTGCTGCTAATTCATTTAAGCTTAAACCTACTATTATCCAAATGGTACAGAATAATCAATTTGGAGGAACACCTAATGAAGATCCTAATTCACATCTCAATAGTTTTCTAGAACTATGTGCTACTTTTAAATATGATGGAGTGTCGAACGATGCTGTTAGACTTAGATTTTTTCCTTTTTCACATAGGGATTAGGCTAAGGTGTGGTTAAATTCGTTAGCACATGGATCTATTAAAACTTGGGGAGAACTTTCACAAAAGTTTCTATCAAAATATTTTCCTCCTTCCAAAACTGCTAAGTTGAGAAATGATATCACATCTTTTAGTCAGTTTGATGGAGAATCCATATATGATGCTTAGGAAAGATTTAAAGATCATCTGAGGAAGTGTCCACACCATGCTTTACCAGACTGGTTAATAATTTAAACCTTCTATAATGGATTAATAGGATCATTGGGATCGATTATCGATGCTGCTGCTGGTGGATCATTAATGTCTAAACCTTTTGATGAAGCATATTTGTTAATTTAAGAGATGGCTACTAATAATTTTTAATGGCCCTCTGAGCGAGTAAATCCTAATGGAGCAACCAATATTCATGATTCTAATGCGATAACTATGATAGTCTCTCAAATTGATGCATTTTCTAAGAAAATAGATCAATATGGAATGAATTATTATCCAAACCCCTAGTGTTAGAAGAAAATTCATTAGGACAGATGATAGACTCTCAAATGTCTTATGAAACCTTTAATGCTATACATAATAAAGTCAATAATCCTTATTTGAATTATTATAATCCTAGTTGGAGGAATTAGCTGAACTTCAACTTGAATAATACCAATGCTTTCGTTAACACGTATTGGGGAAACAATCCTATGAATCCAGCTGGAAATCTGAACAACCAAGGAAATACCAATTTTAGACCTTCTTATCCTCCTAGTTTTAATAGTAATCAACAATTTAAGGAAAATAAGTTGTTTACTGAAGAAATGATTCTGAATATGGGTAATCAAATTCAAACTCAAAACATTGTGATGAAGAACATTGAAAATCAATTGGGACATATCTTTACTGTGCTTAATAATAGATCTTCTGGGAATCTTTCTAAAAATATTGAGATCAACCCGAAAGATCAAAACAAAGAGCAAATTAAGGCTATTCAATTAAGGAGTGGAAAAAAATTAGAACCAAGAGTTTAAAAAGAAGTCGAAGTTGAAAGAGAGGAAGATAACATTGAGAAATGTTCTAATAAGATATATCCAGATGAATATCCGATAGAACCAATGAAGATAACTGTTGAAAACCACCTCCTCCGTTTGCTTAAAGACTATAGAAACAAAAAAAGGATAACAAATTTACAAAATTTTTGGAAATTCTTAAGAAGTTGACGTTTAATATTCCCTTTGTTGAAGCATTAGAGTAGATGCCTGATTATGCAAAGTTTAAGAATGATATACTTAAAAGGAAGAGAAAGTTTAACGACCACGAGACTGTTGCACTTAGAGGTGAGTGTAGTGCAATTATCTAGAAAAAGCTTTCTGAAAAACTTAAAGACCCAGGTAATTTCACTATCCCGTGCGCTATAGGTGAAAATTTTTTCAGAAGAGATTTATGTGATATTGGAGCTAGTATTAATCTTATGCCTTTATCAACTTTCAAAAGATTGGGAATAGGAGAACTTTTATATACATCTGTGACTCTTCAATTGGCTGATCGTTTTATCACTTAACCTAAAGGAGTTGTGGAAGATGTATTAGTGAAGGTAGATAAATTTATCTTTCTTGTGGACATTATTGTATTAGATATGAAGGAGATAAAGAAATTTCAATTATTTTGGGAAGACTATTCCTTGCTACTGGGAGAGCTATGATTGATGTCCAGAAAGGAGAATTAACTACGAGAGTTAATGACCAAGAGGTAACTTCAACATTCTGAAATCTATGAAGTACCCTTCAACTGAAAAAGATGATGAGTGTTATCGAATGGAAGTCTGCGATTATTTTAGAGAAGATTATTTTAAAAAAGTATTTAAAGAAAATCTGGAATGTGAGGATGAAAATGAAAGTGAAAATGAAGATGATTTGGATGATATGAAGAATAAAAAGTTAGACTTTGTTCAAAAAAAATTTGAAAGATTGGATACTGTGGGAAATGGAGATAAAAGTTTGATTCCATCTATCATTAAAGCCCGTGAACTTGAGCTGAAAATTCTTTTTAATCATTTAAAGTACATGTTTTTAGGAGAATCATCTACCTTACCATTCATTGTATTCTTGGATTTAAATAAATATCAAGAATAAAAATTATTAGAAACCTTAAAAAGATACAAAAAAGCTTTTGGTTGGTCCATAGATGATATTAAAGGAATCAGTCCTTCGATCTGTTTGCACAGAATTGTATTGGATGAACAACACAAACCAAGAGTTGATCCACAAAGGAGACTAAACCCAATAATGAAAGAAGTGGTTAAAAAAGAGATTTTAAAGTGGTTAGATGCTGAAATTATCTATCCTATTTTGATATTGTTTGGGTGCGCCTAATTCATTGTGTTCCTAAGAAAGGATGAGTGAATGTTGATGTAAATGATTGAGATGAAATTATACAGACAAGACAAGTCACTGGTTGGCGAATATGTATTGATTATAGAAAATTAAATGCCGCCACCAGAAAGATCACTTTCCATTACCTTTTTTAGACCAAATGCTAGACAGACTTGCTGGACACAAGTATTATTGCTTTCCAGATGGATATACCGGTTATCACTAAATACCTATTGCTCCTGAGGATCAAGAGAAAACTACATTTACTAGCCCTTATGGAACTTTGCCTTTTAGAAGAATGCCCTTTGGATTAAGTAATGCACCTGCAACATTTCAAAGATGTATGACATCCATATTTAGTAATTTAATTGATGATGAAATAGAAGTGTTTATGGATGATTTCTCAGTATTTGGAGATTCATTTGATGCATGCCTATGCAACTTAGAAAAAGTTTTAAAGGTATGCGAGAGACTAAATTTTGTCCTAAACTGGGAAAAGTGTTAATTTATGGTTAGGGTGAATTGTCCTTGGGCATAACATATTTGAATATGGCATGGAAGTAGATCCCGTGAAGATTCAAATTATAGAAAAATTACCACCTCCAACAACTGTGAGAGGGGTAAGAAGCTTTTTGGGACATGTAGGATTCTACAGGTGATATATTAAAGACTTTTAAAAAATTACTAAGCCTCTATGCCAGCTTTTGAAAAAAGATAGGAAGTTTGATTTTAACGATGAAAGCTTAAAAGCTTTTGATCTTTAAAGGGAAAATTAATCACTACAACTATAATCGTTTCACTTCACTGGGGGAAACCATTTGAATTAATGTGCGATGCTAGCGATTATGCTGTTGGAGTTGTTTTAGGGCAAAGTCGTGACAAAACGTTTAAAGTTATATACTACGCTAGTAAGACTCTTACTGATGCTCAAATTAATTACACTAGTACTGAAAGAGAGTTATTAGCGATTGTGTATGCCTTTGAAAAATTTAGATCTTACTTAATTAGAGCTAAGTCTATAGTGCATACTAATCATTCTGCTATTAAATATTTAATGAAGAAGAAGGACGCAAAACCAAGACAGATTCGACGGATGCTTTTAATGCAAGAACTTGATTTTGAGATCATTTATAGAAAATGTGTCGATAATCAAATAGCTGATCATTTATCTAGACTTGAACAACCTAATTTGGATGACTTTGAAAAAGAAATTACTGAAACTTTTCATGATGAGCAACTATATAAAATTATTGAAGGAAATTTACTGTGGTATGCTGATATTGTGAACTACGTCGTTAGTAATATTTTACCACCGATTTAACAATGAAACAACAGAAAAAATTTAAGCATGATGCTAAATTTTATTTCTGGGACGATCCTTATCTGTACAAGTAATGTAAAGTTCATATTGTTAGGAGATGCGTGCCTTATGAAGAAACCAAAATAATTATTTGAGAATGTCATGATTCAGAATTTGGAGGACATTTTGGAATTGATAGAACTGCACATAAGATTTTGCAACCTGGATTTTATTGGCCTACACTTTTTAGAGATGTTTATAGATTTATCAAAACTTGTGATTAATGTCAGAGAATAGGCAATATATATAAAAGAAATGAAATGCCTCTTAATTTTACTTTGGAAGTTGAAGTTTTTGATGCATGGGGATTATATTTTATGGGACCATTTATACCTTCATTTGGAAATATGTATATACTAATTGCTTTTGATTATGTTTTAAAATGGATTGAGGCAATAACTTTACCTAGGTGTGATGCTAGAAGTGTTTCAAGGTTTTTGATGAAAAATATTTTCACAAGATATGGAATGCCTAGAGTAATCATCACTGATGGAGGATCCCATTTTAAGAATAATTTGATTCAGAGATTGGTGGAAAAATATAATATTATGCATAGAATCTCTACAGCTTATCATCCCTAAACTAATGGTTTAGCAGAGGTATCTAATCGTAAAATTAAACAAATTTTGGAGAAATTCATTAATCCTGAGAAATTGGATTGGTCTGCTAGATTAGATACTGCTTTATGTGCATTCGGAAATGCTTATAAAACTCCTATAGGAATGTCCCCTTACAGATTAATCTTTGGAAAAAACTGTGACTTTCCAGTTGAATTAGAATATAAAGCATATTGGCCGATAAAGAAATTGAACTTTAATTTAAAAGATGCTGGTGAGAAGAAACTGTTGCAATTGAATGAATTAGAAGAAATCAGAAATGAATCATATGATAATGATAGTATATATAAGGAAAGAAGAAAAATATGGCATGATCGGAAGATTGTCAAAAAGAAATTTAAACCAGGACAAAAAGTTTTATTATACAATATAAGATTGAAATTATTTCCTGGGAAACTGAAATCTAGATGGACAGGACCTTTCATTGTCATAAAAATATATCAGTTTGGAGCTATGATTATCAAAGACCATAAATCTGGAAGAATATTCAAATTTAATGGCCAAAAATTAAAACCATATTTTGAAGGCAATAGACCTAATTTTAAAGTGGTTTTAATGTTAGATCAACCTGAATAACTGAAAGTTATGTCGGGCTAACGACGTTAAACCATGCTCTTTGTGGGAGGCAACCCTCAATTATGGAGTGTTTGCTTTGTTTGATATGTTATTTGTGTTTATTTGTTACTTAATTAAGTCTTATTCTTCCTTAAATATCATTAACAACATTTAAGAAATGAATCAAATTGAAATTTGGAAAAAATTTGAACGAAGTGAAGTTTGGCGAAATTTGTTACTAGAGCCAAATGGTGCTGTTATCAGCGTCGAACAGCGTCGCTGTTCAGAAAACCATTTATCATCTTTAAATTCAAGTTTTGGCAATTCTAGACTGTAAATCCTCCATTAGAACTTTTAAAAACTGCCCTAAGATGCAGGAACTTCCAAAGGAACGAAGGGGAAGATCCAAATTCTTGTCCAAATGGATTCTGACTCGATGGAAACTTCAAGATTTCAAGTTTTCAACCGTAAAAAAGTTGATTAGTTTCAAGGCACAGCGTCTATTCAACAAAGATATCTCAAAAATGAGATTGATTAAGGAGCGAGGCTTTGTAATCGAGGTACGAATTCACTTTCGACTAGAATTGATAAAATTATTGTTCATAGACGTTTTGAAGTATTGTGTTATGCTACTACCGCTCTAGTTGTCCCAGTTGTAAAGGAGTTCTATGCAAATCTTCATGGAATTAACCAAGGATTAGTCTATGTGCGAGGTAAGTTTTTTCACATTTACTCCTACAAAAATTAATGATTTATACATGATTGAGAATGTGCCAATCTGCCACTATTCGAATTTTTCCCCAATGAAGGACAATATGAATGATATATACAGATATCTGACAGATGAAAGTGATGAATGAGAGATAAGAGATAGCAGGTATGTAAGTTTTTCGACCACATTGTTAAATCCTAAGTCGAAACACTTACATTATTTCATATGTGCAAAATTGCTCCCGACTATAAAAATCAGTAAAGTAACTACGGAGTGTGCTATTCTAAAATACTATATTCAAATTAGGATGCCTATTGATGTTGGTTTGATAATTGTCAAATCTATTTTGGGATTGATCATTCACGAATCTAAGTATGGGCTTGGATATCCTTCCACCAAATTTCTCCTCTACAGTCAATCACAAGTGCCATATGAGAATTGGGAAAGATTACTTCCTCCTTGGAAGCCTATAGACCCAATAGTGCATATGGTAACCAGGAAATTGGTCATATGAATTACATGAGCATCATTGAAGATCAACCATCTCAGAGGTCAACACCTATTCCTCTTTACTTTCTTGAAATTTCACATATTATCTTGAAGAAAATTAAGAAATCGGAGAAGGAAATACAACACCTGATGAATGCAATCAACAATCTATCAGATTTCTTTGATCATCTGGATTGGAGAATAAAGGAGGACTTTGATCATTTTGGATATCTTGAAGGACGTTTAACGTGATTGATGAGAAGGAAAGGTTAGATTGAAGAGGATTCTACCAAATAATTTCCATTTCGTCCATTCTACATTCTATTTGTTCATGCTCAATCAATTGGAGATCTTAGAATTGATGATAGTTCTGAGGAAGAATGAAGACTTACTTATTGTATTTCTGTATTTGTGTATTTGAAATGATTGCTTTGCTTCACTTTGCTTTGTTCGGATGTTATATTTGGACATTCTTTCTTGTTTAGTTTTCAGTGTTATTGTGTTGTGATTGTGTGCGACGCTGAATTTAAGATTACATGGATTGAAGATGTGTAATGTTTAGTGTTGTGTGTATGTGTCTAACCCTTGGATTTTATATATTATAGTGATTTTTTGTGTTGTTTGTGATAAAAAATATCATTTGCAATGGCTTTGGAATGTTAATCAATGCTTAATTAGACTAATTAGACGTTGGAGAGGGCTTGAAAAGATCGAAACTGTAAAAGAAAGTCGGAAGCCCGAGTTTTGAACTGGCACTGAACGACGTTGTCACCAGCACCGGACTACACCAAAAGACAGAGAGTTTGGTCATTAGAGCATAATAATGCGCCGAACGACGCTGCCACTAGTGCTGAACAGCGCTTGACAGAGAAAAAGGCCCGAAACTCCAAAATTTCATGATTTAACCCTGGGATCTGCCATTTCTACCCAAACCATCATCTTCTACCTCTAGCCAAGGCCTATTTTTGTACCTAGGGCTCACTAGCATTTGAATTTGAAGCGATTTCATGGCCAGAAAAGTTTGGATTTCATCTTCTCTTGGTAAGAGCTACACTTTAACCTAAAATTTTTGGATTTTGACTATGGAAATCTTCTACATTAGGAAGATTTGAAATTTTAAAGTTTTTGAAGATACTTTAGAGATTTTTCATGGATTTTGAGTTCTTATCTTTTTAAATTTACCTTGGAGTCCATTACATTGTAATTTTAAATTGATTTGGATAAATTTCGTATTTTTAGAAAAATGACTCCAAGAATTTCAAAGAGGAAAGAGAAAATTTGAGTATGATGAAAATAAATTTGTGACTTTTAAGGCTTATTCTCACTTTAGTACATTTCATAGCAATATGAAATGTATTCAAGAGAGAGATTTTGAAAATCTTGGAGGTATGCTGGAAGAACTTATTGCAAATCGGCAATGGGAGATTTTCTGTTATTGCACTACTTAAGTGATGCTTGGTATTGTTAGAGAGTTTTACGCAAATTTGTATTATTCTGAGAGTGAATACATTTTGGTTAGAGACCAAATGGTTGAATTCACCCCTGCTTGCATAAATACATTTTATCAGTTAAGAGCATCATTTTCTTGTGAATACAAAAATTTTCCTTTTATGAATGAAGCATTGGATATGATTGTAAACTTTTTGACTGATGGAAAAGAGGAGTGGAAGATTAAACAAAGGCTAAAAGTTAACTTTCTCGTTTCTACTTTGAATACTGTGTCGAAAGCCTTTCACTATTTCATTTCTGCAAGAATTTTGCCTACCAACCATTACAGTGAGGTTATTGTTGATAGAGCAGTTCTGAATTACTGTATTCAGAACATGAAGAATATAAATATTAGGACTATTATTCATAAAAGTATTTTAACAAGTTTAAAAGGAGAGACTACAGGTGGACTTGGACACCCTAGCCCGACTCATGCCTTGTGCATTCAGTCTGGAGTAGCAATTGAAGATATTGATGAGGTGATCTATCCCCTGAAGCCTATTAGTAAGTTGCGTCTGAAAACATATGAAGCCCATGTATGTTTGAAGTGGAGTAAGAAAGCTGATGAGCCTTCTTCTAGTCATACTAGACCATCTACATCTAGGGAGCCTACTCTGCATGATGTTATGGATCAGTTGGAAAGGTTGAACACGAGATTAGAGGGACTAGAAGTTAAGAACAATATAAATGATGATTATCAAGTGCGGTGGAGAGAATATAAGATAGCTTATCATGACGCACACATGAAATTTTTCAAGGGAGACACTAGCACAGTATTTACTACTTACCTTGAGTATACTCCATATCAGCCTACAGAACCTGATGATGGTGGAGCTCCTGCAGAGGATGAAGATTGGCAGTTTGTGTATTTTTACTTTTCAATGTACTTTGTATTTGTATGTGTGATGTACCTGAGACTCTCTTTGATGTCTACTTTGTATTAGCTGATGTATTTGTGATGTACCTGAGACTCTTTCTGATTAGTATCTGTGATGTAATGTGTATTTGGTTATATTTGTAGCAAACTTTATGTTGATTTGTGATGTATGTGATGTTATAGTAGAGTTTTCATGTGTTTGGTTTGCTAGTTTAAGTTGTGATAGTAACAGTTGATGTTAATGTTGTGCGCATAGTTTATGTTTCATGTTTTTAAACTTCTTCTCTTATAAACTTCTAACCTATATTTGTGTATAGAAATGCTTCTAATTATTTCAAGCTTAGTGTTCTACTTTATGGAGAAAAATCTGCTTAAAGGTATGAAAAGACCAACATATTGAGGTATGATTTGTATGTTTATATTTTTTCTTTCTACCCATATAAATTGTATCGATATTCAAAAATCTAAGTTTGGGGAAGGTAAAGAATTAACTAGTAATTGTTCTCATTTAAAAATATCTTCAAAATTATTAACATGATTTTCTGTAATAGAACACAATTTCAGATAACTATATTTTGATTTTATTTAAGTATTTTATAAAGTTGAATGAAAGTATTTGGTAATGAAAAGTAATTTTGTAGGATAAGATATTTGGTATAAGAGAATATGACTATAGTCAACTATTCAAAGTAAGAAAAACTATATGTTTGAAATATTAAAAATCTTAAAATTTTATGTGATAGGAAAGGATTGAGACTCTATCATGAATCATTAATAAGCGAAAGAAATGCCTATAAGGTAAATGAATGTGGTAAGTTTTAAATTTAGGGTGAGAAGGGTGAAGTTCAAAATCATTAAAGGCTATCCAGATATAGTAATCCTCACTTAAAAGAAAAGAAAAGGAATAAAAGAAGAGAAATGAAATCAAAAGGAAAGAAAGAAAAGAAAAAGAAAAGAGAAGTGATGAGAAGCTTGAGGAGATGCCTAATAAAAAATTGGCTTCACTTAGACCTACCTAAAGGGAAAAACTTAATTGCTTTCCTGAACTTATATGTGTGGATTAACATCCTTACTAGTAGTATTCTCATAAACTTCATTTCATGTAATCCTTTTAAGTGCCTTTAAGACAATCTACAGTCATTTTTGAAATGAATAGAAGGCTAGAACTCTTAGACTTGATTACTAGATAGCCTTATACCTACAAAATTTAATTGAATTATTCAAAGATCATTCTGAAAATTTTATTATTGTATTTATCTAAATAAAAATTATGGTATTCTAGAAAGAAAGTTCATTGCAATGGATCATTAATTTATGTATTAACTAAAATTACTTGAAAACAAGTAATAGTCAAGTTTGGGGGAGCTTGATCCACTAAAAATTTGATATTTTTTTACTAAATAAAAATTATGGTATTCTAGAAAGAAAGTTCATTGCAATGGATCATTAATTTATGTATTAACTAAAATTACTTGAAAACAAGTAATAGTCAAGTTTGGGGGAGCTTGATCCACTAAAAATTTGATATTTTTTTACTATCCATTTCATACCTATTTTTGATGATATTGCACTTTAAATGAATGTATTTTTAATGATTTTATGCAGGTACAATGATTTTAGGCCTTTGGAGCAAAAGGAAGCGAAAATGAGCAAATTTGGAGCAAAAAGGGACAAAAGTGCATTTTATTGAACTAGCGCTGTCACAAGCGCCGGATAGCGCCATTTTACAGAGACTTGTGACCATTTTGATGGAATAATGTGCTGGATAATGCCCAATCCAGCGCCGAACATCGCCATATCCCGATTTTAAACTAGATTCAATGTATTTGGCCAGTTTATGAAGGGTTACTTTACAAAACTCTTGGGAATTCAGTTTTGGCCGGATTTAAACACTTTTGGAGCCAACTTTAGAAAGGGGGAAGATGAGAAGAGAAGAGTTTAGAGTTTAGAGAGAGTTTCTTTCCATTTAGTGTAGGAAATTAGGTTTTGTGTTTTCTCTTATAAGGAGTGTGAAAGGAGATGGAAAGTGAGAGATTTCTTCTTCCTTACTTATATAAAGAGAGAATTGTATGTTGCTGTGAAGAAATAAGAGAAGTCAAAGGAATTCCTTAAGATTCGCTTGGGGAAGAGTTTGAGATAAGTTGTCTTTATTTTACTTTGTTTGTATGACATTTTTTTTATATATAAATTCTATGTTTTTTCATCTTTTCCTCATGAGTCTAAAGTAGATTTCTTTGTCTTTCTCCTTTTCATGTGATGTGTTGATGTTGTGATATGAAAATGATGTGTCGATTTATTATGGAGAATTTGTGATGACCATTTCACTTTTAACTTCATTTACTTTTCTATCTGGCCAATTGAATTGTTAAAACTTGTTGGGAAACATATTTTCTGAAAGGATTATGAGTTCCACAACAAAAGTGAAGGTCACAATCAATGTCCATGAATGAGAGATATAGTTCATGGGGATTGAGTGCAAATAAATTGGAAAATATACTTTAATCGACGTAGAATTAGAGATTTCTGAGTGACAGGATGAAATCCTCAATTTAGTCCTAATGTTTGGAAACTAAAGCGAGAATTAGCCTTCAGGTGAAGGGAAGTGGGAGCTCTTGAGTGAGAACCAGTATCCTCCCAGCCTAACCATAGATTTGGGGACTAAACTTAGGATTAGTCATTGTTCTTTATACGCTGAAATATGGGTAAAGATTAGGAATGCTCCTATTTGGCACAATACATTAGCACCACTGATCTATGTCACAATAATCATCACGTTATGATTGGAAAGGAGGAAGACTCTTTCTTGCAACTGAATTTTGTTATAAATTTAGTATTGTTTTTGTTTAACTTGCTAGAGTTTAGAACGTATTTTGGTAGAAATAGTAACTACAACTGTTATCTTTATTTTAAGAATTAAATTTACTTGCAATTGTGCTGTGATTCGATTAGTGATTTTTGTGCTACGCCATAAAATTGAAGCCTCCCCGTGCGATCAATATTCCAGGACTCCACTAGAGCTCTGTATTACTTGAGCGATACATATACTTGCGTTTAATTGTGTGACTCATTATAAGACTAAATCAATATTTATATCTAAATCTTATTTCATAAATTTTGGCAAATTAAAAAATCGCTCCAGTCTATATGATTTAGGTTTCTCTGGGTCCAAGTTTACATAGAGAATGAAGAAAATATGGAAGAGGTTGGACAGAATACTGGTTAATCAACATTGGTTAACTGATTTTCTGCAGACCACTGTACTTCATTTAACTATGTCTGGCTCAAATTATAGACCTATTGTGATTTCAATAAGGGGTTATGACACTATGCCTAAAGCCTCCTTTAGATATTTGAGTGTGTGGGCCTCCCATCCTGATTTTATTGCACAAGTGCAATAGATTTGGCAATCTTATAACTCCAGCAATCCTTGGATTAAGCTTTGGGTTATTCAAAAGAAGTTAGGTTCTCATCTTAAAAATTGGAATTAGACTGTCTTTAGAATTATAAACACTAGAGTCATTAATGCTGAAGCTAAGGTTACTGAACTTGAAATCCAATTCACTAATGGGGGAATATCTAAAATTAACCTGCTTAATGCTAATGAGGAGTTTCTTACTGCTATCAAATTTTAGGAACAACTACTCCTACAAAAAGCTGGGGTAACCAAATTTTGTGAGGGAGATAGGAACACTAAATATTACCATGCTTGTATCAACTATAGAAGGAAATGCAATGCTATTCGTCAGATCAAGGATGAGGATGGTAACTGGTTGAGAACTTATCAAGATATTGTTAACAGTGCTATTCATCATTTCCAAACTAGGTTAACCCAACCCCCTTTCGTGAGAAAGCCAATTATCATTGCTCTCTTCCTTCACCTTAAGGATTACACCAATCATTTGAATCTTACTGTCATGCCTTCTGAAGGGGAAATTAAAGTAGCCTTGGATTCTCTGGACAGTAACAAAGTGGCAGGCCAAAATGGTTTTTCATCTAATTTTTGTAAACAAGCTTGGAACATCATCAAATCAGATGTTATCAGAGTGGTACAAAATTTCTTTAGGGGTGGCCAACCTCCTAAATACTTTACTGTTTCTTCCATCAAACTTACTCCCAAAGACACTAACTGCACTTCCTGGGATCATTTTAGACCAATTAGTCTGACTAATTTAATTTCCAAGATCATAAGTAATGTCATGGTCTTCAGAATTCAACCTCACCTAGATCACCTTATCAGCTTGAATCAAACAACATTTATCCATGTTAGGAGCATTGCGGATAATGTTCTTTTTCACAGGAGTTGCTACTTGATTTAGATAGCAAGGGTCGAAGGGGTAATGCTATCTTTAAGCTGAATATACAGAAAGCTTATGACACAATCCATTGGGGTTTCATTGAGGAGGTGTTGAATGCTAGAGGCTTTAATATTGCATTCACTCACTTTGTCTTGAGATGGCTTCACTACAACAATAACTCTATCCTCATCAATGGGGCTACTCATGGGTTCTTTCATTCCACTAGGGGCATTAAACAAGGTGATCCTCTTTCACCAACCTTATTTATTTTAATCTTTGATTACCTCTCCAAAATGCTAAATAATCTGTCTGAAGCTGCTCCACACACTCTTTACAACCATAGATCAGATATTGTTATTACTCATCTTGCTTATGTAGATGACATGATAATATTCCTCAAAGCTACCAAACCTTCTGTTAAATTGATCACCAACAGTCTTTAAAACTTTATGAATTACTCTGGGATGAATCTTAACTTACAGAAATGTGATATAATGCTAAGTAAATGGATAAGACCTCAGATTGCAGATTGGATAGTTCAGCATAATGGCTTCAAACTTCAAACTGGTCCATTGAAATATCTTGCTGTTCCTTTATCAAAGGCAGAACTAAACAAGTTTAGTTTGATGAGGTTGTTACAAAGATCAATAGACAACTCACTGACCTGACCGCAATTCTGCAAGTAAAATAGCTTATAAAATTATGGCAAAATAATCAGATTAAGCGGCTAATGTACGATAATTAAAGATTAAAGTTTTTATAAATAAATATAAATCATACACTAGGGGTACTACGCAAGTAGACGTATTGTTTCAAGTAATATAGTGCTTTCTTTTTAAAACCCAAGTATCGATCCCACAGAGAAGCGAGGTAAGAAATTCTTAAGGCTAATTCTAGTTTAATTCTATAAGGCTTTAATTTGGAATGTCAATTAAAATAGTTTTTCTAATAACCATTCCTAAATGAAAATTTAAAATAAAAACATAACTTATCTGGATAAATTAGTTTAGAGAATTTTGAAATGCTAAAGACTACCTTTCTCTTGCAATTACCTAGATAATGTGTAGGAAAGAAATGCTTAGAATTTAATGTAGTAGTGACAAATAGGAGCGTATATACTCTTTACCCTTGTTACAACATCTAAAGAACATTGGCTAATTTTAGATGATAAGATCAGGATGTATTATTAATAGTAAGGGACAAAGTTCTAGACTCTCACTTCTAGTTTCCCCCCATGGGTTCCTATGGTCGGGCCTACTAGTGACCCGTCACCTCCTCTTAAACCAAATTGATAGAATTTAGCCTCACTCTAAAAACATATTCAATTCTACGCTCTTCAAAGATTATCTCTCTATCTATTTACACCTCCCCCTTCAAGGATTTACCATTTACCTTTCTAAGGGAAATGTGATACTTGCAAGTTAAGAACTCTTAGACCACGGTCAAATCTTAAGAATTCTCTACAGATTTTAACATTACAAGTGATTAATTTGTAGTGTAAATGAAAATCAAGTAAATTATCATCACATTAATAAAATAAGAAAATATCTAAGCAAATCTTGATTCCTAAACATACATCTATTTTATTACAAAATAAAAGTAAATGAAAATAATGACATAAGAAGTAAAAGAATTGATAGAATTACATAAAAAATAAAGTGCCAACAAGGAACATATGTCTTTAATATTCAATTAGTTTCATGCAACTATCTGTCACCTAGAAGCATCTAATAGAAATAAATCATTAAATTATAATTCCTTAAAAGTTGCATTACCGCCTAACTATTTTACTAGTTAACTGGATAATGTGAGTGCAATCAAGTTGTGAGATCACTTACAACAATTTTAACATAACCTATTGCCACTTAAGTTATGTAAATTAAGCAAAGCAGATGTTACTCATCACATTAAAATAAAAATAATTCTATCATAAAAATAATTTTCCTACACATGCCACTACTTCATATTAAAAGAAAATAGCTTAGAAAATTACTTATGAAGCATGTATAGAACACAATAGAAAACTTTGTTTAAATTAAAGAAAATCCACCAGAAAGTGTTTACAACAGTTACAAGAAAATGAAGAACACAATACTTTGCTTTTTTCCTTCTGAAAGAAAGAAGAGAATCTCTCCACCAAAGTCTCTCATCGATCCATGTGCTGCTCGTACATTCCTTACATGAAACTCTCAAAATTGCTCACCAAGCTCTCGAGAAAATGTAAAAATCTACACCATGACTCTAACCTGACTCTAAAATGACTCCACATAACTCCCTAAAACTCTAAAAAGACTCTCCTTGGCTGTAGAATTAATCCATATTTATAGAGCTTCGAAAATGACCAAGGGTTGCTCAGGCATCTCTTCAAAATTCGTCCACATTCAATGAATATTCTAGAAATTAACTGTGGCACCTAGGCGTTAGATCTTTTGTGTGAAGGTTCACACACCTTCACCTAAGAGACGCACCTCTTCATTTAAAACCGCTCTAATGTGTTTAAATTCATTGTATTACTTGATGACATGTAGGATTTCGTTCAGAGGCTTCTAGAATGCTTTGGAACTACCCAAAGCTGTTCAATAACTATCCATAATCATCCCCAAAATGTTTTTGGTTGTGATTGGCGCCTAAGTGCCCATTTTTGGTGCCTAGGCACCTTTTTCTCGTGGTCACTGGCGCCTAGGCGCCACCCTGTTCGCAGCTTCACCGTTTTGCTCTGTTTGGCTTTGTTTCAACTCTGTTTCTCCCCGTTTCAGTTGCGTTGCATTCTTAACATCTTCACATACAAGATAAACATAAAAAACCTTTATTTGAAGTGTAATTTCATTCAAAAACATGTAAGAAATGTAAAAGAAATTGAGCATAGAAAGACAAATCAATATATTTTGGGTTAGAATTTTCTTCTTTACACATTTTGGCTCCAAATTGCATTGTTTTTGCCTTATTTTCTCTAAAATCAAATTTTTATACTTGAAGACAAAAATATGCAAAATACCTTCCTTTAAAGTATATAGCATTAAAAATGTGCATAAAGTGAGCATAAAATCTACACTAAAAATAGGTAATTTTTAGGTGGATAAATTCCCCCAAACTTAAACGTTACTTGTCCTCAAGTAACACTATAACATATAAAACCAAACAAGAAAATCATGTGTATGAGTTTCTCTAGGAGTTTCTAAAATTTTGTTCTAGAAATTTAGTAGTCCAATTTAGAAAAAAAATTTTTAAATGAGACCAATTTAAAGTTTAAAAATATCTTAGATGGAAGAGTATGAAAATATATGTTGCTATCTAATTCAGAAATACTTATAGATTTTTCAAAATATAGGGGTTAAACATTTTTATTTTCTTTAATTAAAAATCTTTATTAAAAATAATTATACTAACTATATTATATTTTTAAGCTTAAAATTTTCTCAAATCTTATACTTTAAAAAGCTCAGGTGTGGAACAAATTTTTGATTAGACCCTTTAATCCTCAAGCTTCTCCTTCCTTTTTCACATACTATACTTTTCTTTTATTTTCTTTTCTTTTCTTTTTCTTTTTCTTTTTCTTTTCATAATTTACTTTTCTTTTCTCACGTAAGGATTATTATATCTGAATAGGCCCTTCATAATTTTGAATTCCACCCTTCCTTTCCTAAAACATAAGGTAGATATATATCTTTTACTTAGAAATATAATAACAGTTTTGAAAATTATTTTTCAATAAATGAAATTTAAATATTTAAAACAAAAGTCTAATCCTTCTATTTTTTTTAAAAATACAATTTTTCTTATTGTAGATAGTTACACAATATTTATCATTTCTTTATTAAGAAAATTTTAACTTTAAATTTTTCATCACTATTATAGATTTTAACTAAATTCTCTTAATCATTTCTATATTCAAAATTTTTATTTCCTTAATATAACTTCATACACATAATTATTTTTCAATAAAAAATTAAATTTATTTATAGCATTTTTTAGAACAAATAAAATTTAAGTTTTTGAAAATTATTTTTCATCCCCCCCCCAAACTTGAATTTTAAAATATTTTGCAATTAATTCCATAAAATGTAGGAAGGAGAAAAGTTGAATATACTAACTACTACAACATACTATCAAATTTATATACATGCATAATTAGGATAGAATGATTGCAGCAGAAAGTAAATCTACCCTAAACATTCTTGCAATAATATTAAACTAAAAAAGTAGTATAATAACTTTTAAATATATTTTTCTTCCTACCCCCAAACTTGATTTTTAACATGTATAGCATTCAATACAAAAAATATAAGCAGGAAGAAGAATAGTTCAGAAATTCTATCTACCACAAATGTATATCAGAAATATCTACAAGTATTCATTAGGACAGAAAAATTTGCAATAGAAAGTAAATCTAAACTAAACATGCTGGAATAAACTTAAACTTAAACTTAAAGAAAGGTTTAACAAACATGACATGTATCAGTATAGGAATATATATTTAAAGTGTTATTCAAATCTCTAAATTGTTGTAACACAAACATAAACACACATGATAAATGAGGTCAACTCTTCCTTTAACCCATCGCATCTCACTATCTTATTTCGGATTTTTAATGGAATCACTACACTAATGAATTGGGTACTTATAAATGATTTCATAAAGTCAAGTCCCATGGATACGATTATCCCTGATATGTTGAGTTGCGAACACCAACCTCAGTCATCATCATATCCCTTTAAGTAAGCACATCTAATAATTATAAGGATAGTGTATGATCATCCAAAGGTTACTCATTAAACAGGTTCATGACTCCTACCGAATGAAAACAAGGTCAGAGAAAAGAAGTAATGGAAATTAAGATGGATCCATAAGAAGTTAAGGAATTTCCTCCATCATGACACACGAAGATCAAATCAAATCCCTACCAATCCAAACATTAATCAAATTGATTAATCCACACTAAAGCAATCACAATACAACACTAATAATTACGATTCACAATCATACTAATCAAAGCACACCGTTAACTATGGGTTGCCTCCCAAAAAGTGCTTGGTTTAACATCGTCGGCCCGACAAATGATTCCTCCTGGATAAAAATTCCAAATAAGTAATCCTTGGTCAATCGCTTAATCTTTTACAAATCCAGAAATTCCTAAAATTCTCAAATTTTAATTTTTCTATCAGCTTTTCCTTTTCATAATGATTTATATCATTGTTCCTCAAGTTTCTTCCAAGGTCTAATATTCTTCTTATGATTTTCTCAATTTCATATTAATATCATCTTAAAAATTCATAAGAAATGGATCTCTATATGATAATTCAAGATCTCCCAAATTTTGAATCGGATTCTCTCTAGGTGATTCATGTTTTAGATCAAATTCTACTAGATTACTCTTCTGATTTAAGTTATCCTTGAATAGCATTATAATCCAAACATAAATATTCATTATATGTTTGATCCGCCATTTCTAACATAAAATCATGGAGTCTTTTCTGATTCATCATCCTCCTAAAAGTTCTCTCTCGATCCGACGTTGACAAATCTAAAGACTTAACTAATAGGATAGATATCAAAATTTTTTTGGTAATTTTAATTTTCTTTAAAATAAACACACAATAATTAAACACACGATATTATAATATTATAAATTCCAAAAC
Source organism: Papilionanthe hookeriana x Papilionanthe teres (assembly GCA_022702705.1). Taxonomy (NCBI): domain Eukaryota; kingdom Viridiplantae; phylum Streptophyta; class Magnoliopsida; order Asparagales; family Orchidaceae; genus Papilionanthe; species Papilionanthe hookeriana x Papilionanthe teres. Next base: position 23,030,873 of record CM040424.1, on the reverse strand, counting down.
TAAGACTTACAGGTTTAACTAAAATTTTCCTAAAATGTCTTATCGAAGCCTCTTCGGCAACGGCACCAAAAACTTGACCCGACCGCAAATACGCAAGTAAAAAAGCTTATAAAATTATGGCCAAATTTGACCCCAAATCAGATTAAGCGGCTAATGTACGATAATTAAAGATTAAAGTTTTTATAAATAAATATAAATCATACACTAGGGGTACTACGCAAGTATACGTATCATTTCAAGTAATATAGGGCTTTCTTTTTAAAACCTCGTATCGATCCCACGAGAGAAGCGAGGTAAGAAATTCTTTAGGCTAATTCTAGTTTAATTCTATAAGGCTTTAATTTAGACTGTCAATTAAAATGATTTTTCTAATAACTATTCCTAAATGAAAATTTAAAATAAAAAGATAATTTATCTGGATAAATTGGTTTAGAGAATTTTGAGATGTTATAGACTACCTTTCTCTTGCAATAACCTAGATAATGTGTAGGAAAGAAATGCTTAGAATTTAATGTAGTAGTGACAAATAGGAGCATATATATTCTTTACCCTTGTTATAGAATCTAAAGAACATTGGCTAGTTTTAGAAGATAAGATCAGGAAGTATTATTAGTAGTAAGGGATAAAGGTCTAGACTCTCACTTATAGTTCCCCCCCCCCATGGGTGCATATGGTCAGGCCTACTAGGGACCTGTCACCTCCCTTAAACTAAATTGATAGAATTTAGTCTGTCACTCTAAAAACATATTCAATTCTATTCCCTTCAAAGATTATCTCTCTATCTATTTTCACCCTCGCACCCCCCCTCAAGGATTTACCATCTAGCTTTCCAATGGAAATGTGATACTTACAAGTTAAGAACTCTTAGCCCATGGTAAGATCTTAAGAATTCTCCACAGATTTTAACATTACAAGTGATCAATTTGTAGTGTAAATGAAAATCAGGTAAAGTATCATCACATTAGTAAAATAAGAAAATATCTAAACAAATCTTGATTCCTAAACATACATTTATTTTATTACAAAATAAAAGTAAATGAAAATAATGACATAAGAAGTAAAAGAATTGATAGAATTATATAAAAAATAAAGTGCCAACAAGGAACATATGTCTTTAATATTCTATTAGTTTCATGCAACTATTTGTCACCTAGAAGCATCTAATAGAAACAAATCATAAAATTATAATTCCTTAAAAGTTGCATTACCGCCTAACTATTTTACTAGTTAACCAGACAATGTGAGTACACTCAATTTGCGAGATCACTTACAACAAATTTTAACATAACCTATTGCAACTTAAGTTATGTAAATTAAGCGAAGGAGACGTTACTCATCACATTAAAATGAAAATAATTCTATCATAAAAATAATTTACCTACACATGCCACTATTTCATATTAAAAGAAAATAGCGAAGAAAATTATTTATGAAGTATGGATAGAACACAATAGAAAACTTCGTTTAAATCAAAGAAAATTTACCCGAAAGTGTTTACAACAATTACAAGAAAATGAAGAACACAACACTTAGCTTTTTCCCTTTAAAAGAAAGAAGAGAATCTCTCCACCAAAGTCTCCCACCGATCCATGCGCCTGATGCATCAAAAAATATATACTGTTTTTGCTATATAATTTTACCTATTTTTGGTGATATTGCACTTTAAAGAAAGTTATTTTTCATGATTTGTTGCAGGTATGATGATTCTAGGTGATTGGAGCAAAAAGAAGCGAAAAGGAATGAATTTGGAGCGAAAAGAAACAAAATAGAGGAAAACAACTTCTGGCGCCGCCGGCTCCATTTTCCCGAGAGCTCCAGAATTTATTCGGGCGATAAAGCGCCACTGGCGCCGCCGGCGCCCAATGTCGGTGGATTTCAAATTTGAAGAGTTTTGGCCACTTTTTGAAGGGATGCCTAAGGAAACTCTTGGGATTTCATTTCTAACTTATAAGTAACTATTTTTTCGACAAAAAATAGTGTGTGTTCTGGAGTTTTAGTGTGGTTCTTGAGAGGGAGAGTGTGTGTTCAGTGTTAGGGTTTAGAAGAGTGAGTGTAGAAGTGAGAATTTGAAAGGGATTCTTCTCTAAGAAGTGAAGGAGTATGAGTAAAGTGAGAGATTGTTTCTTCCTTTCCATTCTAAAGAGGGAGTTGAGTGTTGTAAAGAAGAGAGAAAATGATTCAAAGGAACTTCAAGGGATTTGCATTGGGGAAGAGAAAGAGATAAGTTGTATTTTGCTTTGTGATTTGTATGACTTTTCTTTTATATATAAAATCCATGTTTTGTTGTGTCTTCTCTATGAATTATGAGTAGTCTCCTTTGTCTTTCTTCTTGCATAGAGATGTGATGATGATGTGTTGATGTGGATTTGAAGTGCTTTTAAAGTAATGAAGAAATTGTGATGTTTTTTCATTTCGAACTTAATTTACATTTAGATCTGGCCAATTGAATTGTTAAAATCTATTATTGTACATTAACTCTGAAAGGATTTAATGTCCTACGACAACAATGAAGAATCCATTCAATGTCCATGGATGAATTGCGTAGTTCATGGGAATTGAGTGCAAATAAATAGAGAAATGCGTTTTGATGGACTTCAAATTGGAGGTTTCAGAGTGACAGGTTGAGATCCCCAATTTGGTCCTAAGATTAGTAACTAAACTCAAAGGTTAGCCTTCAGGTGAAGGGTGAGTGGGGGCTCCGTAGTGACAGCCAGTATCCTCTCAGCCTAGCCTTAGATTTAGTGATTAATCTTAGGATATGTCAATGTTCTTTTCATGCTTGGAAGAGGGGGTACTCTTTTGAGGGTAAATAAATATTTATGCTCCTATTTGCACAATACAATAAATAGTTATTCCATATCATTCACACATCATATACTCGTTGCAAGAGGAAAGATACTTTTCTTATATATCAAAACCTTTTAAATACAAGCTTAGTGTGTGTCTGTTAGTTAATTATGTTTTAAAGATATTAAAAGTAATTGTAGTTCGCTTAATTGTTAATGTTTTCTGCATCTTGTTAGTAGAAGTAAACATTAAACTTTAATTACAATTTCAGTATTGGATTTCAGTATTACATTTTCTATTGTAAGAATCGTGACCTCCCTGTAGGATCAATAACCAGAACTCCATTAGAGCCCCGTATTACTTAATACGATACGTATACTTGCGTTGAATGTTTGGACTTTACAAAATCCTTATAAATATATATATATATAAACTTGAGTCTAGTTCTTGCCATATTAAAAGTCCACAGTCAAGTTTTTGTAGCCGTTGCCGGGGAAGGTATAAACGGTATCTATTGATAATATAGTAACTGAAAACCTTTACTTTATAGTGTGTAATTGTGTGTTTGTTTACTTTTAAGGTATTTATGTGATTTTATATGCGTCGTACTGGATCTATAGGTTTAGTACCTTACAATTCAGAGTTAGAGCGTACTGTTAGAAAAATTAGAAAACAACAAAAACAAATTGAAAATCTTTGCGAAATGGCGAATAGTCAAGATAATCAGAGAAATGATATGAGAAATTTGCCAAGACCTTTAAGAGATTATGCTAACCCAACAACAGATGAAATTCAGATAACTATTCAAAATCCTGATGTTGCTGCTAATTCATTTGAACTTAAACCTGCTATTATCCAAATGGTACAAAATAATCAATTTGGAGGAACACCTAATGAGGATCCAAATTTACATCTCGCTAGTTTTCTAGAACTGTGTGCTACTTTTAAACATGACGGAGTGTCGAGTGATGTTGTCAAACTTAGACTTTTTCCTTTTTCATTAAGGGATAAAGCTAAGGCGTGGTTAAATTTGTTAGCACCTGGATCTATTAGAACTTGGGGAGAATTGTCTCAAAAATTTCTATCAAAATATTTCCCTCCATCAAAAACTGCTAAGCTAAGAAATGATATCACATCTTTTGGTCAGTTTGAAGGGGAATCAATATATTAAGCTTGGGAGAGATTTAAAGATTTTCTTAGGAAGTGCCCTTATCATGCTTTACCAGATTGGTTAATAATTCAAACATTTTATAATGGATTAGTGGGATCATTGAGATCGATTATAGATGCTGCTGCTGGTGGATCGTTAATTCAAAACCTTTTGATGAAGCATACGCATTAATAGAAGAAATGGCTACTGACCAACTGAAAATATGTTGAGATTCTCATGCCTATTTTATAATGATTTTGTTGATATTGAACTTTAAAGAAAGGTATTTTTGATGTTATGTTGCAGGTATGTTGATTTTTAGACATTGCGGCAAAAAGATGCAAAAAGGATCAAATTTGGAGCAAAAAGGACCAAAATATGAAGATTTGACCTTGGGCGCCGACGGCTAGATCGATGGCATAGACGGCAGATTTTTCCCGAGAGTTCAGAAAATAAATAAAAAAGAAGGTCACCGGCGAGCTCGACCCCGCCGACAGTGAGCCTTAACAGAGAAGGTCCAAAACTTAGTATTCTAGAAGGCCGCCGACGGCGAGATCGAGGCTGTCGACGGCGAGTATGTCGATTCTCTCACAAGGTGCATTGAATGTGGATGATTTTTTAAGAGATTCTGGGGCAACTCTTGGAAAATCTTTTACAACTTTAAAAGAGACAATTTGAGGATGAAAATGGTGGTGTCCGGGGTGTGTCCAGGCGTCCGAGAGTGTTTGTTAGTGTCTTGAGTGTCCTAATAGTTATAGAGACTGAGTTAATTTAGTGTTAATTGTGAGGAATTCTTCGAGAGATTGTAAGAATGGAAGAAAAGTGAGAGATTTCTTCCTCCTTACCGCTTCGAGGGAGAATTCTGTGTGCCATAAAGAAAGGAAGAGATTCAGAGGAACTTTAAGGAGTTTGCTTGGGGAGGTATTTGAGATAAGTTGTATTTACTTATTATAGTTTATATAACTTTGCTTTTATGTATGAAATCCAAGTTTTGTCGTTTCTTCTCCATGAGATCTGAGTAGTTTCTCTGTCTTTCTCCTTCTTTTAAGATTTTATGAAATGATGATTTGAATTAGTTGTGCCATGAGAATGTTAAAGAAGTTGTGATAATCTTTTCACTTCAATCTTAATTTACTTTCAATCTGGCCAATTGATTTATTAAAATATGTTGATTTTTACAACTAAAGTGAAAATTACATCTAAGATTCAGGGAGGTCAAAGTCCTTGAAAGTAGGGTGCAAATAAATAGGGAAATATTATTTATCGGGCGTAGAATTAGAGATTTTAGAGTGACAGCATAAAATCCTCAATTCAGTCGTATCATTTGTGTGCTGAAGTGTAGATGTTAGCCCTCAGGCAAGGGGAACGTGGTAGCTCCGAAGTGAGAGCCGGTATCTTCCCAGCCTAGCCGTAGATTTAGTAACCAAGCATAGGTTTAATGAATGTTCTTTAAGCCTGGACCAAAGGGTAAAGAATATGTATGCTCCTATTTGGTACCGCACAGTTTTAAACTAATTCTAATTATCCATTCACTTAAATTTCTTAATAAGGAGAAGGATGCTTTCTTATATTTTGAACCTCACTTTATTAGTTAAAGTAGTTATTTATTAGTAGAATTAGTTTATTAAAATTATTTCTTATTTACGATTGCATATTAGTGACAAATAAGATATTTGAACTATAAGTTTGTGATTCTGTATTGGTTTCTAAAATCCTAGTTTGTAGCCTCTAAAATATTCCCTGTGGGATCGATATCCAGGACTCCACTAGAGTCCTGTATTACTTGAGAAATACATATACTTGCGTTGATAAGAGTAACTCTGTGATTATTGAATATTTTATACACTTCTTTATCAAATTCTTACAATATTAAGATTACGCAAAGTGTGCGGAGTGGTTCAAGTTTTTGGCGCCGTTGCCGGGGAATATAACATAATTAGAGTAACGTATAATTTAGGACTATTAGAAAACTTTTTAATAGAATTGCAACTTATTATCATATTTAGTCAACTGTTTTTCTGTTTACTGATTTCGATTTTATGCATAAATTTGGACCTGAAAATCTTATACCCTACGATTCAAAATTAGAACGCAGTATTAGAAAAATTAGAAAACTGAGAAAATAACCTATAAATGCTGACACAATGGAAAACACGTAAATAACCAAAGAATAGAAAATGAACATCAATCTAGACCTTTAAGAGATTACACAAACCCTATCTTAGATGAAATTCACTTGATTATCCAAAACCCTGATGTAGCTGCTAATTCATTTGAGCTTAAACCTGTAATTATCCAAATGGTACAAAACAATCATTTTGGCAGAACTTCTAACGAAGATCCTAATTTACATCTTGCAAGTTTTCTAGAACTTTATGCTACTTTTAAATATGACAGAGTGTCTGATGATGCTGTCAGACTTAGAATTTTTCCTTTTTCACTAAGGGACAAGGCTAAGGCTTGGTTAAATTCTTTAGCACCAGGATCTATTAGAACATAGTGGGAACTTTCACAAAAATTCTTATTGAAGTATTTTTCACCATCTAAGACTGCTAAACTTAGAAATGATATCACATCTTTCAGTCAGTATGAGGGAGAATTGACATACGAATCTTGGGAAAGATATAAGTATCTTCTTATGAGATGTCCATGTTGACCTCATTTTTGGTGAGGTCTTCTCTTCTTCTCTTTAGTACTTAGGATCTAGCCTTAGGCTTTTCCTTTGACTGTCCTAGAGGATTAGAATTGGGACCCACCACTTAGAAATTCAAACCACTTCTTAACTCCCTGCAAACTCCACTAACTTGATTGTATACCCCTAATCACCAGAGGGTTGAAATCGAATGTGGAAGTTTAAAGGATGAGTTCCTATGGGACTCTTTGGCCTTAGAACGCCCACAGGTGGCTCGGTCCGGTGAAGTGGCTGACTTACACACACACTACACCTATACACTACACCTTCACACACCTCCTAAAACCACACCCATACCCAATTTGACCTCCTGACTCATGAAGGTGATTCACATGGATGGTCCTTAACCCCTAAGCCCTTGGCTAAGAGGGTTAGGAACAACATAGTGAATGCCTCAAATGAGTCCTCTCATGGCTCATATAGGCTTAACATGGCTTCATGGCTCAACCAAAATGATTTCATTTCACTTACATTTACCCAATCTTCAATTTTTCAAATTTTTAATTTTTGACCCCGGGGACCCTGCACCCGCCTAGCCTACCCAAAACCCTTGAAATTACCCAAATTTTTCAAAATCCTCCAAAATCACCCAAAATTTCTCAAAACCAATCCCAAACATTCCCACATCACTCAAATTGATCATTCATAGCCAAAAATACCAAAAATACCTCCCAATACCCTCCAAATACCCAAAATGCCCCTCTTAGCCAAAAAATCAAAAAATTCAGAAAATTCCCAGAAAATTCCAGAAAATCCCAAATATTCCCAATTTCATTTTGTCCAAGTACACCATGGGCCAATTTTGTTAATTTGCTCCACTTTTGTTAAAATCCCCAATTTGACCCATTTTAACCCAAAGTGAACCCAATGTCAAACCAAACCTACCCAATTGACCCAAATTCTGGCCCAATTCAATTCTAAACTTCAATTCAACATCCCCAACACCAATCTAGACCAAATTCAAGCCCAATTTGATTGACATTTGAATCCAATTTCACTTTGGACCTAAAAAGCCCAATTTTGACCTAAGCCCAAACCTAACCCAAATAAGCCCAAATCCCAAAATCAAAACCCAACCAAAGTCAAAATCTCTTTGAAACACTCCCATAAACATTTCCCAACATTAATTTTACACCAATTTCAACTCTAGCCCAACATTGGCCCAAGTTAGCCCAATTTGACCTACATTGGCCCATTTACCAAAGAGGCCCAAATTCAACCCAATTCAAACCCAAACCACCTCAAATCTATTTCAAATTACTCATGACATATCCCTAAAGCAAACCCAACAATTATTTGGCCCAACCTTTTACAAAAATTCCCATCCATGAACTCATTCTTAAACCTAAAGGCCCACTTCCTTAAACCACTTTAAAAGCCCACCCAAGACCATTTCAAAAGCCCAAGTTTTCAATCCAAAGCCCACATGACATTTCCCCACATCATCCATTTAATCAAAATCACCCCTAAGTTTTAAAATCATCTTTAAGCCATTCCAAATCAAGCTTCATGAAAATTCTCCACCAAAATACCAAAATTCCTAAATTCTATTCCATGAAATTGACCAAGCTTTATCCTAAGCCATGAGCAAGCCATTTACAAGCCATATGAAGCCATGGAAGGTTTGACATGTGACCAAGCCATTAATGGCAAAAGGAGGGCCTCCTTTCATAATCCTTCATTAAGCCTTTTTAACCATAAGCATGTCACACACTAAACCGTGCTTAGCCACCTCACCATGGATGGAGACTTCACCACTCCTTCTCAGCTGACCCAACTGATTCCCCTGACCCAAAATCAGACCATGGGAAGGTGAACCAAGCCCAAACACATGGGTTGACCCAAACCAAGCCAAAATGGCCTCTTCCCCATTCCATTCCAAGCCATTCCCTTTACACATGGCAAGGCCCAATCGGTCGCACTAAACCCCGACCCCGACCCACCTGAACAAGATGGTGACCAGTGCCTGGCCGGCCAGCCACCGAGCCGCCGGAAAACACCATGGTCGAGACCTCGGGAGGAGCCAAAAATTCAATTCTCCCTTGCTGAGCTGCCCCATGCCCAATGGCCACCATGGCTGTTCTTCCCTTGACCTAAGCAGCTGATCCCAGTCCTTAAACCCCCCTGGGAGGCCCTCCACCCTCTCCTATTTAAACACCACCCCTCTCGGCCATGGGAGAGGTGCTGAACCAACCTTAAGGAAACTCTGCCAAAATCATTCCAGACCACTCTCCACACATAGAGCACTTGATTCCCACTGGATTCCAGCCCCAATTCCCTCCAAATTCGAGCTCAATTTTGAGTTCAAATCTCAGCACAAAAACCAGGACACTTCTTCACAGTGGATCAATCCCAAAATTGATTGGTCCTACACCTTCACCAGACAAAGGGAAGAAGTTTACCAGCAAAAGCCCCTTCACCAGGCCAGCCATTGCTTCCAGCCTCCAAGCTTTGTGATCGGGCTTGGTCGAAATCTTACCTGGACAATTCACTGTGCCAAGGGACTTCATTTGGAGCTTTCTTGGACCCAATCGAAGGTGACACAACTCTCAGATCGAAGCTTCACTTCTCTGAGCAAAGGTATGGACTCACTCTTCTTCCTGAACTTACAGAGATTCTCCATTTAATTTGAGTCAATTTAAATACATGTTTGCCGTATGGATGTGTTCGTCTCCTCAAGACGAATCCATAGAGCATAAGAACACGAAAATCCATTGAGAATCGAGTGAGAAATTAGGGTTAGAAGGTTAACGGTCACGGGTGCACACCAGTCGTAGACGATGACTGGGAGCCGTCGGATCGAGCGTGTATCGAGCGGACGGCAGGGATCGTGCCGGATGGAGCAACGGAACATGAACTGCGGGGCCCTGGAGCGCTGAGTCAGATGGCGGCGCCGAATCAGAAGACGACACGCGGCGCTTCGGAGATGCCTAGGTTGAGTTGGCGCCGCGTGGATAAGTAGGAAATTAGGTTATTTTCCTATTCATTTAATTCCCTAAACTTCAAAAATGCATAACTTTGTATAGGAAAATCAGAAAAATAAAATAAAAATACCCTCTTGCTCAGTGAACAGAGGAGAATAATGTGGAAAAGAAATAATTCAATTTCATTGAGTATTTGATTTTTAATAATTTATTTACTCTCTGCACATTTTCAATTCTCCATGCATGTATACAATTCACCATGGCATGAGACCATAGGGCTTTTGAAGCCTCTGAATTTGGGAACATTCCCTGAATTTTCCAAAGTCAGAGGCCATCCCTATGAAGAGTTATTGATTTTTCAATTCTAGGTTGCTAGTTTGAGTCATTTAATTCCAATAATTAGCATATTGTGAAATAAATTCTAGGAAAATTTGGTGATGTTTATTATGACCAGAGGACCCTAGGAAAAATAGGTTTTGAGTTAACTCACTTGAAATAACCCTAATTGGCTTAAACACCCAAAATGGAGCTTTAATTAATTAGAGCTAATCATACATCAAATTGACTTGAAATCAATTCTCCACTGACCTTTAGGATCAGAGGAACCCACCATAAAAGTTTTAAGTCAATTGGACTTGGTTAGCCTTATCAAATGGGTTGATTAAGCCATTTAGCCAAAATTAAACTTAAAAAATTCATAACTTTCAAAATACTTTTCAAAAATTCACCAAATTGGTTTTGGAGCCTCTCTGATATTAGGGGAATTTAAGAAAATTTAAATTACAATTTTCTAAAAAAGTTGATTTTTTTGCATTATTTTAATATTTTTGATAATTAAAAAATAATAAAATCACAAAAACAATAAAATTCACCAAAATGTCACATTTTAAATTTTAATCACTTAGGAACAAACCCCATATTTTTCTTAGGTCTCTATGATGAAATATTAAATTTTAAAGCCCTAGGGTAATTTTAAAATTAAAAAAAAATGTATTTTCTAGCATTTCCACTAAAATAATTCTAATAAATCAAAGAAAAATCAGAAAATTGTAAAAATTAGTTCTCTGATTTCCTTGATATCAGAGAGATTTTTGAAAAATATAAAATTCATTTTCCAACCTTTATTTTATTTTTTAAATTAATTAATACTCCAAAACTCAAAATAATTATAATAAAAAGAATATAATTCAAAAAATCACCAAAATTGGTCCAAGTGGTTCCCATAATTTTCCATAATTTTCTTAAGGACAGAAACTTTCCCTTGGTCATGTTATTGAATTTTCCTTGGAAACCCCTATTTTCCACCAAAAATAATTATATAAATAAATTAAATACAGAAAAATCACATTTTCTCCTCTAATATCTTTATTGACATATGAGTGAAGTCACATAAAAATTTGAAATTCACTTGAGCTCAATTTAGTGAGTTATGAAATTATTAAGCTTGAAGGGCAAAATGGTAATTAAAATTTTAACCCTAAATTAAAACTTTAGGCTTAATAAAATGAAAGAGTAAAATATTTGATCCTAACCTGATTTGGATGATTGAAATTAAAATAATTAAAGGGTAGAAACCTACTAAATAATTTAAAAATAATTAAAATAAACCTTAATTAAATAGTTAAATAAATTTGGAAGAATAATAAAAAAATTGGAATTATTAAAATAGGGATGTTATTAGGAAGAGATTTGTTCTTTAATTTAAGAATACCTAAATTAATCACCTCAATAATATTTAATTCATAATTAAAATGATAATCCAAATTTAAAATTTAAAATGCTAAAAGACTTAATCATTAAATTAAATCAAAGTTAAATTATTTAAATTAAATTCTTTTAAAATTTCAATTAAATTAATACTTTAATAATTAAAATTAAATCATCTTTAAAACATAAAAAAATAAAATATTAAATTAAAATTAAAAATAAAATTAAATTAAAACTTAAATTAAATTAAATTAAATTAAATTAAATTAAAAAATATTAAATTAAATCAAATTAAATAAAATTAAATTAAATTAAATTAAATTAAATTAAATCATATTAAATTAAATTAAATTAAATTAAATTAAATTAAATTAAATTAAAAAATAAAATCAAGTTAAAATAAAATTAAAATTAAATTAAATAAAATTAAATTAAAATTAAAACTAAACCAAATTAAATTAAATTAAAGTTAAATTAAATTGAATTAAAAAACAACATCACCTAAGACATAAAGAATTCAAAAATAAATTTAAAACAACTTGAACACTATTCCAAACTTAAACCCATTAATTGAAATTAAATTAAATCACAAATCACTTGAACATCCATTTGCCCTCGAAAGCATTTGTTATCATAACTCCTAAACAGAGTATTAAGTGAAGTGTTACTTCATTTATAGGATATTCAAATGTCCTAGTTCACTGAGCAAGATAACAAAACTTGAACTCCCGGACTATTAATTCATTTGTATAATTAAATTCTCTTGGACTTAAAAATAATCCTAGAAATATTGAGAAGATGTTTAAGATTCGTCTTAAGCACTTCCTCGATATGATAGGATGTTTATAAGAACAATTGAACTTAATTGTTCTTTGATGAAGAAAATCGTCCTCAAACCAAAACACAAGAACCTAGACGTCATAGGAGATGACTAGCTATAGGATTAGGAACTTGGTAGAAAACCATAACCCTTCCCTTAGCTTTACCTAGGAACTTGCTATAAATACTTAAATGCTCTAACATGTGTTTTAAGTGTAGCTTGGGATGACGGGAAGACCCTCCAGGTACGCTTTTATTTTATTACAATTTACCTTATTGCAATTTATTTAATCGCATCGCACTTACCTTTCTTGCATGATAAACAACTGTTGCATGAAAACCAAAACCTTTAGGGTAGTCCCTAAAACTGAAACCAAAACTAAATTAAAAGTCATTACAAGATAAAATTCACCGCCACAACATTTCAAAATATAAAAGAACTCAAAATTTAATCACAAACAGAACAACAAAACTACAACTACAACTAAATTAAAACGTCTTGTTGGATGATCGGGAATACCTCGGATGATGTAACCTACGTGTTGCTAACGGGATTTCCCACGGTCTAAATGAAAGTGTGGAACTCATTCAGTTGAGTTTAGCAAATTCATCTGGACTAAGTGAATCCGATAAAAATAACGATGCCGGAAGGATGGAACCGTGGGATCTTAACCGGTGTTGTTATAATCAACTTTAAGATTTGTTTAATTAAAATATTAAAAAACACCTGGATTTTAAGACCTTCTCTAAACCAGAACACTTCTCTCATCTCCTGATTTATAACTTCTAAAACTAAACCTTTGCAACAACAAGGAGCTTGGAGCATGGTGGGCAGCACGGCCATCGTCATCAGCAAAACTTGAGTCTACTTCAGCAAAACTTTCTTAGAATTAAATAACCAAGCCGTAGGACTTCGAGGTAGTTTGCCTAGTGCAACATAAATCCTCAACTCTTCGTTAGGCATTTGTATGATCATATCATGTAAATTAAGCCCTAACCGATCTTAGGATTCCGAGGTAGTCGTCCGATACGACATAAACCCTCACATCTTCGAGGCTATTTGTATGATTTTATCATACAAATATAAGTCCTAATTAATTAAAATTGGTAAAATCAAAACATTAAATAAACATTAGGACTTTCCTAAATTCAAGCCAAACAATAGGATAGTCGGGAAATTACCGAAGTTTGCTCCGAATCTGTGATTTCTCCTACCTTTCTTCCTTTGGATTCCCAAAATAAAATGTTCCAAATTTGATCCATTCCCTATTGAAATTCCAAAATTCAATCCCTTGAAAACTTAAACTTTGAAATTCTTGAGAGCGAACTACTGATTATTATCGAGAGTTTTCTTAGGTGATTCCCGTCACTTAAGATGTAATTAACTATGGGGCTTGCCTTATAGGAATTTTAAGAACCCGGGTAATATAAACCCCGTTTAATGTTTTCATATTAAGTAGGGGAACTTGTTGGCTTATAAAATTGGTTCGCGGACCAAACGGATGTCACAAACCTTTCTAGTTTATTTAATCGAGCCCCATTATCAAGCGAGTGTGTCTATTCTTCGGGATAGATACACGGCTTGTGGTGTGGTGCTCGTTTATATAAAATATTCGGGATGTGAGATCAGTTTGATTTCATATCTTAAAATTTTCAAATTTAAAATTATTTTCAAAAATCAAGTACTACTTTTTCAAATTATTTATTTAGATTAAATTAAAAATTCGCCAACAAATTCTGTAGGCGACCCATATTTCAAAATAAAACACATAACCTAAAAATATGTCGACAGTCCACATCATGCTTTACGATTGGTTAATTATTCAAACTTTTTATAATGAATTAGTAGGATCTCTTAGATCTATCATTGATGCTGCTATTGGTGGATCACTAATATCTAAACCATTTGAAGAAGCTTATGCTTTAATCGAAGAAATGTCTACCAATAATTTTCAATGGCCCGCTGAAAGGGTAAATCCTAAGAAAGTAGCCAGTATTCATGATTCAGATGCTTTAACTATGATAGTTTCTCAAATTTCTGCTCTTTCAAAGAAAATAGATCAATACGGAATGAATTGTTCTCAAACACCTCCAGTGTTAGAAGAAAATTCATTAGGACAAATTGTAGATGCTCAATCTTTATATGAAACTTTAAACTTTATAAATAATAAACAAAATAAACCTTATTCAAACTACTATAATCCAGGTTGGAAGAATCATCCAAACTTTAATTGGAATAACCAAGGTAATGTTAGTCCTATTAATTTTTAGTGGGGGAACAATCCTGTAAACCCATTAGGAAATGTAAACAATCAGGGTAATCCTAATTATAAACATTCTAATCCACCAGGTTTTTATAATAATTCACAATTCAAGGAGAAGAAGTTGTCTATGAAAGAACTAGTTTTGAATATGGGAAATAAAATATAAAATCAAGGAGCTGCTATTAAAAACATAGAAAACCAATTGGGGCATATTGTTACTGCACTGAGCAATAGACCTGTTGGAACTTTACCTATCAATGTTGAAGTAAATCCTAAAGATCAAGGAAAAGAACAAATCAAGGCTATTCAATTAAGAAGTGGAAAAGATTTAGAAACAAGGGGCTAGAAAGAAACTGTAGTTGAAAAGGAAAAAGTGGAAACTGAAGGAAAAAATGAAAGTTTATATTCTGATTATCCTCTAAAACCTATGAAAATTACTGTTGAAAGACCACCACCACCATTTCCTCAAAGACTGAAGCAACAAGACAAGGGAAAAATTTTCCTAAATTCTTAGACATTTTAAAAAAATTGTCAATAAATATTCCTTTTGTTGAAGCTTTGGAACAAATGCCTAATTATGTTAAATTTATGAAGGATATACTCAATAAAAAGAGGAAGTTACTAGATCATGAGACTGTTGCACTCAGTGAAGAGTGTAGTGCTATAATTCAAAAAAAGCTTCCTGAAAAACTTAAAGATTCTAGTAGTTTTACTATCCCATGTGTTGTTGGTGAAAAATTTTATGAACCGGCATTATGTGATTTTGGAGCTAGCACAAATCTGATGGCTCTATCAACTATTAAAAGGTTAGAAAGAAGAGAGATTACACCAACTTCTATAACTCTATAGTTATCTGATCGATCTATTACACATCCTAAAGGAATTGTAGAAGATGTTCTGGTTAAGGTTGATAAATTTATCTTTCCTGTAGACTTTATCATTTTAGATATGGATGAAGACAAGGAAATACCGATCATTTTAGGAAGACCATTCCTAGCTACAGGAAGAGTCATGATAGATGTTCAAAAAGGAGAGTTGACTATGAGAGTAAATGATCAGGAATTGACCTTTAACATCTCAAAGTCAATGAAATATCCTTCAATAGAAAAAAATGATGAATGTTTTAGAATGGAGACATGCGATTATTTGAGAAAAGAATATTTCAAAGAAAATTTTGAAGAACATGAAGATATGGAAAACAATAATTATGATGAAATTGATAATAAAGAAGCTGATTATATTCAGGAACAATTTGAAATGCTCGATTCAACAGCACCAGAGAACGAAATCTTAATTCCATCTATTGTGAAACCCCCCAAACTTGAATTGAAAACTCTAACCATTTGAAATATGCATTTTTAGGAGATTTTTCAACATTACCAGTAATTGTATCCTCAGACTTAAATGAAATTAAAGAACAAAAATTAATGGATACATTAAAAAAGTACAAAAGAGCTTTTGGTTGGACTCTGGCTGATATAAAGGGAATTGGCCCTTCAATTTGTGCACAGAAATTTATTGAATGATGAACATAAACCAAGAATTGATCCACAAAGGAGACTGAACCCTATTATGAAAGAAGTAGTTAAAAAAGATATTTTAAAATGGTTAGATGTTGGAATCATGTATCCTATTTCGGACAGTACTTGGGTAAGCCTAATTCATTGTGTTCCTAAGAAAGGAGGAGTAACTGTTGAAGCAAATGAGAATAATGAATTAATACCTATCAGGCAAGTTACTGGGTGGTGTATTTGTATTGATTATAGAAAATTAAATGCTGCCACTAGAAAAGATCATTTCCCTCTTCCTTTTCTAGACCAAATGTTGTGTAGGCTTGCTGGACAAAAGAACTACTCTTTTCTGGATGGATATACTGGTTACCATCAAATTCCTATTGCTCCTGAGGATCAAGAGAAAACTACATTTACTAGTCCTTATGAAACTTTTGCTTTTCAAAGAATGCCTTTCGGATTATGTAATGCACATACAACATTCTATAGATGTATGATGTCTATATTTAGTAAGTTAATTGTTGGTGGAATAGAAGTATTTATGGATGATTTCTCTATATTTGGAACATAATTTGACGCATGCTTAAATAATCTTGAAAAGGTTTTGGAGCTATGCAAGAGAACTAATTTAGTTCTAAATTGGGTGAAAAGTCAATTTATGGTTGTAGGAGGAATTGTATAAGGGCATAAAATTTTAGAAAATGACATGGAAGTAGACCCTGCAAAAATTTAAGTTATAGCTAAATTACTTCCTCCAACTACAGTGAGAGGGGTAAGAAGTTTTCTTGGACATGCTGGATTTTACAGACGTTATATTAAATATTTTTCAAAAATTACCAAACCTCTATGCCAACTTTTAGAAAAGGACAAGAAATTTGAATTTAATGAAGACTGTTGTCGGCATATTTTTAGGTTATGTGTTTAATTTTGAAGAAAGGGTCGCCTACAGAAATTGTCGGCGAATTTTAGATTTAATTTAAATAAATAATTTGAAAAGTAGTATTTTATTTTGAAAATAATTTTAAATTTGAAAATTTTAAGATATGAAATCAAACTAATCTCACATCCCGAATAGTTTATATAAACGAGCACCGCACCACAAACCGTATATCTATCCCGGAGAATAGACACACTGCTTGATGATGGGGCTCGGTCAAATAAACTAGAAGATTTGTGACATCCATTTAGTCTGCGAACCAATTTTATAAGCCGACAAGTTCCCCTGCTTAATATGAAAACATTAAACAGGGTTTATATTACACGGGTTCTTGAAATTCCTTATAAAGGCAAGCCCCTATAGTTAATTACATCTTAAGTGACGGGAATCACCTAAGAAAACTCTCGATAATAATCGGTAGTTCTGCTCTCGAGAATTTCGAAGTTTAAGTTTTCGAAGGATTAAATTTTGGAATTTCGATAGGTAATGGATCAAATTTGGAACATTTTATTTTGGGAATCGAAAGGAAGAAAGGTAGGAGAAATCACGGATTCGAAGCGAACTCCGGTAATTTCCGACTATCCTATTGTTTGGCTTGGATTTAGGAAAGCCCTAATGTTTATTTAGTATTTTGATCTTGCCGATTTTAATTAGTTAGGACTTATATTCGTATGATAAAATCATACAAATAGCCTCGAAGATGTGAGGGTTTATGTCGTATCGGACGACTACCTCGGAGTCTAAGACCGGTTAGGGCTTAATTTACATGATATGATCATGCAAATGCCTAACGAAGAGTTGAGGATTTATGTTGCACTAGAGCAAGCTACCTCGAAGTCCTATGGCTTGGTTATTTAATTCTAAGAAAGTTTTGCTGAAGTAGACTCGGAGTTTTGCTGATGACGATGGCCGTCTTGCCCACCATGCTCCGAGCTCCTTGTTGTTGCAGAGGTTTAGTTTTAGAAATCATAAATCGAGGAGATGAGAGAAGTGTTTTGGTTTAGAGAAAGTCTTAATTTCCAAGTGTTTTTTATGTTTTAATTAAAACAAATCTTAAAGTTGATTATAACAACACCGGTTAAGATCCCACGGTTCCATCCTTCCGGCATCGTCATTTTTATCGGATTCACTTAGTCCAGGTGAATTTTCTAAACTCAACTGAATGAGTTCCACACTTTCATTTAGGCAGTGGGAAATCCCGTTAGCAACACGTTGGTTACATCATCCGAGGTATTCCCGATCATCCAACAAGACGTTGTAATTTAGTTGTAGTTGTAGTTTTGTTATTATGTTTGTGATTAAATTTTGAGTTGTTTTATATTTTGAAATGTCGTGGCGGTGAATTTTATCTTGTAATGACTTTTAATTTAGTTTTGGTTTCAGTTTTAGGGACTACCCTAGAGGTTTTGGTTTTCATGCAACAGTTGTTTATCATGCAAGAAAGGTAAAGTGCATTTGCAATAAAGTAAATTACAATAAAGTAAGTTGCAATAAAATAAAAGCGTACACGGAGGGTCTTCCCGTCATCCCAAGCTACACTTAAAACACATATCAAAGCATTTAAGTATTCCAACAAGTACTCAGGTAAAGCTAAGGTAAAGATTTTGGTTGTCTACCGAAGTCCTAATCCTATAGCTAGTCCTCTCCTATGACGTCTAGTGTTCTTGTGTTTTGGTTTAAGGATGATTTTCTTCATCAAAGAACAATTAAGTTCAATTGTTCTTATAAATATCCTATCATATCGAGGAAGTGCTTGAGACGAGTCTTAAACATCTTTTCAATATTTCTAGGATTATTTTAAGTCCAAGAGAATTTAATTATACAAATGAATTAATCGTCCAGGAGTTCAAGTTTTGTTATCTTTGCTCAGATGAACTAGGATATTTGAATATCCTATAAGTGAAGTAACACTTCACTTAACGCTCCGTTTAGGAGTTATGACAACAAAAGCTTTCGAGGGCAAATTGATGTTCAAATGGTTTATAATTTAATTTAATTTCAGTTAATGGGTTTAAGTTTAGAATAGTGTTCAAGTTGCTTTATATTTATTTTTGAATTTCTTTATGTCTTAGGTGATGTTATTTTTAATTCAATTTAATTTAATTTAATTTTTTAATTTGATTTAATTTGGTTTTAGTTTTAATTTTAATTTAATTTATTTAATTTAATTTAATTTTAATTTTAACTTGATTTTATTTTTTATTTTTATTTAATTTAATATGTTTTAATTTAATTTAATTTAATTTAATTTAATGTGTTTTAATTTAATTTAATTTAATTTGATTTAATTTAAATTTAATTTAATTTAATTTAATTTAAACTTTAATTAAATTTTAATTTAATTTTATTTTAGATTTTAATTTAATTTAAATTTTAATTTAATTTTATTTTTAATTTTAATCTAATATTTTATTTTTTTATGTTTTAAAGATGATTTAATTTTAATTGTTAAAGTATTAATTTAATTGAAATTTTAAAAGGATTTAATTTAAATAATTTAACTTTAATTTAATTTAATGATTAAGTCTTTTAGCATTTTAAATCTTAAATTTGGATTATCATTTTAATTAGGAATTAAATATTATTGAGATGATTAATTTAGGGATTCTTAAATTAAAGAACAAATCTCTTCCTAATCATATCCCTATTTTAATAATTCCAATTTTATTATTCTTCCAAATTTAATTAATTATTTGATTAAGGTTTATTTTAATTATTTTTAAATTTTTTAGTAGGTTTCTACCCTTTAATTATTTAAATTTCAATCATCCAAATCAGATTAAGATCAAATATTTTACTTTTTCATTTTATTAAGCCTAAAGTTTTAATTAATGGT
The DNA here is from genome assembly GCA_022702705.1 of Papilionanthe hookeriana x Papilionanthe teres. Classification (NCBI taxonomy): domain Eukaryota; kingdom Viridiplantae; phylum Streptophyta; class Magnoliopsida; order Asparagales; family Orchidaceae; genus Papilionanthe; species Papilionanthe hookeriana x Papilionanthe teres. The sequence goes on along the minus strand of CM040424.1, from coordinate 23,011,246 downwards.
TAAAATTTTAATTACCATTTTGCCCTTTAAGCTTACTAATTCCATAACTCACTAAATTGAGCTCAAATGAATTTGAAATTTTTATGTGACTTCACTCATATGTCAATAAAGGCATTAGAGGAGAAAATGTGATTTTTCTATATTTAATTTATTTATGTAATTATTTTTGGTGGAAAATAGGGATTTCCAAGGAAAATTTAATAATATGACCAAGGGAAAGTTTCTATCCTTAAAAAAATTATGGACATTCCTAATGACCAGAGGACCACTTGGACCAATTTTGGTGATTTTTTGAATTATATTCTTTTTATTATAATTATTTTGAGTTTTGGAGTATTAATTAATTTAAAAATAAAATAAAGGTTGAAAAATGAATTTTATATTTTTCAAAAATCTCTCTGATATCAAGGAAATCAGAGAACCAATTTTTACAATTTTCTGATTTTTCTTTGATTTATTAGAATTATTTTAGTGGAAATGCTAAAAAATACATTTTTTTAATTTTAAAATTACCTTAGGGCTTTAAATTTTAATATCTCATCATATAGACTTAAGAAAAATATGGGATTTGTTCCTAAGTGATTAAAATTCAAAATGTGACATTTTGGTGAATTTTATTATTTTTGTGATTTTTATTATTTTTTAATTATTAAAAATATTAAAATAATGCAAAAAATCAACTTTTTTAGAAAATTGAAATTTTAATTTTTTTAAATTCCCCTGATATCAGAGAGGCTCCAAAACCAATTTGGTGAATTTTTAAAAAGCATTTTGAAAGTTATGAATTTTTTAAGTTTAATTTTGGCTAAATGGCTTAATCAACCCATTTGATAGGGCTAACCAAGTCCAATTGACTTCAAACTTTTATGGTGGGTTCCTCTGATCCTAAAGGTTAGTGGAGGATTGATTTCAAGTCAATTTGATGTATGATTAGCTCTAATTAATTAAAACTCCATTTTGGGTGTTTAAGCCAATTAGGGTTATTCCAAGTGCGTTAACTCAAAACTTATTTTTCCTAGGGTCCTCTGGTCATAATAAATATCACCAAATTTTCCTAGAATTTATTTCACAATATGCTAATTATTGGAATTAAAATACTCAAACTAGCAACCTAGAGTTGAAAAATCAATAACTCTTCATAGGGATGGCCTCTGACTTTGGAAAATTCAGGGAATGTTCCCAAATTCAGAGGCTTCAAAGCCCTATGGTCTCATGCCATGGTGAATTGTATACATGCATGGAGAATTGAAAATGTGCAGAGAGTAAATAAATTATTAAAAATCAAATACTCAATGAAATTAAATGATTTATTTTCCACATTATTTTCCTCTGTTCACTGAGCAAGAATGTATTTTTATTTTATTTTTATGATTTTTCTACACAAAGTTATGCATTTTTGAAGTTTAGGGTCAAAAATAAATAAAATATTTCATTTTCCCGCTCAATCGCCACGTGTCGCTCCCTGATTGGCTGGCGCGGTTCTGTTCATGGATGCAGCTACCGTCCAACTCCATCAGCGCCGTCCGTTGGATACACGCCTGATCGGACGACTGCTGCTTCTCTCCCCTAGTTCTATTCACCCAAAACCGTCCAACTTCAAACCTTGATATCTCCCTCGATTCTCAACGAAATTGAATGAATTTTTTTTTAAAATGATCGTCTAATCGAGTAGCACACATCTATACAGTGATGATATACTTAAAACATGTGAATAATTACAGAAAATTAAAACATGCTCGGTTGGAGGAGAAAAAATTTGATACCTTTGTCCAAGAGGTGAGGCCTCAATTGGAAATGATTGGATTGAGCTTAGGAGTGCTTGGAGAAGCTTTGGGAACAATTTGGCAGAGTTTACCGAAGGTAATCTTTGCATCTCTTCCACTTGGTAAACTCTGCCAAATTGTTCCCTTTCCTTATTTAAACCCCACCTCCATGACCAAATAGGATTATCAAAGGAATGATGAAGAAAAGGTTTCATGTGGGCTTGGAAATGGACTTTGGGCTTTTAAAATTTGGTAAAGGTGGGCTTTTAGGAAGGTTTAAGGGAGTAAGCTTTTAGGTTAGAAAATGGGCTTTTGAATAGAAAAATTTGCAATGGGCCATGCCAAATAAATGTTGAGTTTTGTCTAAGGATGTGTCATGATTGATTTGAAACAAGTTTGGAGTGATTTGGGTTTGAATTGGGTTGGATTTGGGCTTCTTTGGTAAAGGGGTTAATGTAGGTCAAATTGGGCTAACTTGGGCCAATGTTGGGCTAGGGTTGAAATTGTTGTAAAATTAATGTTGGGAAATGTTTATGGGAGTGTTTCAAAGAGGTTTTGACTTTGGTTGGGTTTTGATTTTGGGGTTTGGGCTTATTTGGGTTAGGTTTGGGTTTAGGTCAAGATTGGGTCTTTTAGCTTTGGGTTGAATTTGAGTGGGGTTTGGGTTTAAATTTTGGGCAAATTATGTTAGTTCTTTGTTTGTGGGGATGTTAAGGAAGGTTTAGAAAAGGTTTGGGGTTAATTGGAGTTGAATTGGGTGAGTTTGAGCTAAGTTTGGGTCATGGGTTCAAATTGGGCTTTAAGGTCAAAAGTGAAATTGGATTCAAATGTCAATCAAATTTGGCTTGGATTTGGTCTAGATTAGTGTTGGGGATGTTGAATTGAAGTTTAGAATTGAATTGGACCAGAATTTGGGTCAATTGGGTAGGTTTGGTTTGACATTGGGTTCACTTTGGGTTAAAAATGGGTCAAATTGGGGATTTTGATAAAAGTGGGGTAAATTGACAAAATTGGCCTATGGTGTAGTTAGACAAAATGAAATTGGGAATATTTGGGATTATCTGGAATTTTCTGGGAATTTTCTGAATTTTTGGATTTTTTTGCTAAGAGGGGCATTTTGGGTATTTGGAGGGTATTGAGGGGTATTTTTGGAATTTTTGGAATTTTTGGCTATGGATGATCAATTTGATTGGTGAGGAAATGTTTAGGAATTGTTTTGGGGAATTTTGGGTGATTTGGAAATTTTGGAGGATTTGGGTAATTTCAAGGGTTTTGGGTAGGCTAGGCGGGTGTAGGGTCCCTGGGGTCAAAAATTAAAAATTTGGAAAATTGAAGATTGGGCAATTGAAAGTGGAATGAAATCATTTTGGTTGAGCCATAAAGCCATATCAAGCCCACATGAGCCATGAAGGGACTCATTTGAGGCTCCACTATGTTGTTCCTAACCTCTTAGCCGAGGGCTTAGGGGTTAAGGACCATCCATGTGAATCACCTTCATGAGTCGGGAGGTCGAGTTAGGTATGGGTGTGTTTTTAGGAGGTGTGTGAAAGTGTAGTGTATAGGTGTAGTGTGTGTGTAAGTCGGCCCTTCACGGACCGGGCCACCAGAGGCGATCTAAGGCCAAAGAGTCTATAGGAACTCATCCTTTAAACTTCCACATTTGATTTCAACCCTCTAGGTGATTAGGGGTCTACAATCAAGTTTTTGGAGTTTACAGGGAGTTAAGAAGTGGTTTGAATTTCTAAGTGGTGGGTCCCAATTCTAATCCTCTAGGATAGTCAAAGGAAAAGCCTAAGGCTAGATCCTAAGTTCTAAAGAGAAGAAGAGAAGACCTCATCAAAAATAAGGTCAACAACTGTTTGAATGACTTTGAGTTATTAAAGGATAAAATAATCACAGCACCTATATAGTTTCATTGACTGGAAGAAACCATTTGAATTAATGTACGATGCTAGTGATTATGCTATTGGAGCTGTTCTTGGACAAAGATATGATAAGAATTTTAAAGTTATACAACGCTAGTAGAACTCTTAATGATGTTCAAATAAACTGTACAGTTACTGAAAAAGAGCTACTAGCTATTGTGTATGCTTTTGACAAATTCAGATCTTATTTAGTTGGGACTAAATGTATTGTGCATACTGATCACTTTGCTATTAAATATCTGATGCAAAAGAAGGATACTAAACCAAGATTAATTTGATGGACACTTTTGATGCAAGAATTCAATTTTATGGTAATTGATAGAAAGGGAACTGATAATCAAATTGCTGATCATTTGTTGATATTAGAATATCATTAATTATCTGACACCGACAATGAAATTACAGACAGTTTCACTGATGAACAACTTTATAATATTAATGAGTGGAAAATACCTTGGTATGTTGATATAGTTAATTATATTGTAAGTGATATTTTTTGACCTATGCTAACACTGCAGAAACGGAAAAAATTCATTCATGATGCAAAAGCATATTTTTGGGATGAACCATATTTATATAAGCAATGTAAGGATCTTATTTTTTAGAGATGTGTGCCTTATGAAGAAACTGAACTGATTATTCAAAAATGTCATGATTTTGAATTTGGAGGACATATTGGGACTGATAAAACTGCACATAAAATTTTACAAGCTGGATTTTATTTGCCTGCTCTCTTTAAAGATGTTTACAGATATATCAAAACTTGTGATAGATGCCAACGAGTAGATATTATATCTAGAAGAAATGAAATGCCTCTGAATTTTATGTTAGAAGTTGAGATTTTTTATGTTTGGGGATTATATTTAATGGGATAATTTATTCCTTCATTTGGGAACTTATATATATATATATATATATATATATATATATATATATATATATATATATATATATATATATATATATATTGAATGCGATTGATTATGTATCGAAAGTGGATTGAAGCACAAGCTTTACCTCGTTGTGATGCTAAAAGTGTTTCAAGATTCTTAATGAAAAACATTTTCACAAGATACGGAATGCCGAGAGTGATTATCACTGACGGAGGATCCCATTTCAGGAATAAATATATTCAGAGATTGGTAGAAAAGTTTAATATTATTCATAGAATCTCTACTGCTTATCATCCTCAGACTAGTGGATTAGCTGAAGTTTCTAATCGAGAGATTAAATGAATTCTAGAAAAGATGGTAAACCCTAGTAGATTAGATTGGTCTACGAGACTAGATACTGCATTATGGGCATACAAAACTGCTTATAAAACTCTTATTGGAATGACTCCTTACAGACTCATTTTTGGAAAGACTTGCCACTTACGAGTAGAATTGGAACATAAAGCATATTGGACGATTAAAGAATTCAATTATAATTTGAAAAATGCTACTGAGAAGAGATTGTTACAAATTAATGAATTGGAAGAACTAAGAAATGAATCTTATGATAACGACATAATTTATAAGAAGAAACTGAAGTTAAGGCATGATCGAAAGATTAACCAGAAGAACTTTGAACCAGGACAAGAAGTTTTGCTTTACAATACAAAGGTGAAGTTATTCCCTGGGAAATTGAAGTCTCGTTGGTTAGGACCTTTTATTGTGACTCAAGTTTATACTTACAAAGCTATTGAAATTAAAAATCCAAAGATTGAGAATAGATTTAAAGTAAATGGACACAGATTAAAACCATGTTTTGAGAATAAAAGACCGAATTTTAAAGAGGTTTTAATGCTCAGTCAACCTGAATAACATCTGAATAGGTCGGGCTGACGACGTTAAACAAGCATTTTATGGGAGGCAACCCATAGTTATCTTTATTTATTGAGTATTTGTTTGAATTTATTATTAGTATGTGGTAGTATTTAATTCTACTACTCGTATTTACCCTTTGATCATCATGGAATTTGGATCCATAGATAAAATTTGGAATGCATTTGGACCATGGAGTTAATGTGTAAATTTTGCCTTGGGTGCCGACGACGAGCTAGACACCGCCGAAGGCTGGTTTTTCTCGAGAGCCCTGACAATTAAATCACACAAGCTCGCCGACGGCGCCATCGAGGCTGCCGACGGCGAGATCGGCGAGGGACAGTTTCTGAAGTTTGAAATGCATTTTTTGGCTGTTTTAGGCGAAAATTTTCCCCTATAAAGTTCCATAGGCGGTTCCTAAACTCTCCATTTCCAAAAAATGAATGGAAACTCCCTTGAATTCATCCCTAATGGCTTCCAATTTCACAGATTACCCTAGATTTTAAGTGTTCAACTGGAGAAAGTTTGTTAGTGCCAAGGCACAATGAATCATCAACAAAGTGCTGGCAAAGAGGAGATTAATCAAAGAAAGAGGCTTTGTGAGTCGAGGATTAAACAGTCCTTCAACAGCGATTGAAGAGATGATCATGCGGCGACGATGGGAAGTATTTTGCTTCACTACTACGACAGTAGTCATTCATGTGGTAAGGAGCTTTACACTTATTTGCATGGAATCAACCAGAGAAGTGTCTATGTGTATGGTAGGTGGGTAACTTTTACTCCTGCACAAATTAATGAATTATATATGATCGAGAATGTTCCTATTTTCCATTATTCCAACTTCGTCCCGACAAGAAATCTGATGAATGAAATCTACCAATATTTAACGGACGAAAATGAAGACTAGTAAATTAGAGAAAACGGGTATGTTAGTTTTTCTGCTACACTTTTAAATCCTACATCAAAACATTGACACTTCTTCATTTCTGCAAAGTTATTACCGACAATGAGGATCAGTAAAGTTACTAAAGAAAGTGTTATATTGAATTATTGTATTCAAATGGGACTGCCAATTGACATACGATCGATAATTGTGTAGTCTGTTTTGGGCCTGATCATTCAAGGATCAACTCATAGGCTTGGAAATCGTTCTAAAATTTTCTCACTTTGCAGCCTGTTCCAAGTTTCATACGAGATTTGCGAAAAGGTACTTCTACCTTGGAAGCCTTTAAACCCAACCAAAATGTTCCCAGCAAATGAAGAGGATAATGATATGGGCATTATTATGGAGCAATCATCACAGAACTCAATTCCAATTCAACCTGTAGTTTCAGACAAGATGCTGGTGATCTTACACAGAATTAAGAAACTGGAAAAAGAGATACAAAATTTAATGAATGCAATTAACAATATCTCTGATTTTTTTTATTACATTGATTGGAGAATGAAAGAGCACTTTGATTACTCTAGACATTTCTAAGGAAGTTTAATACGCTTAATGAGAAAGATGGGATGGATAGAAGAAGATTCTACTAAATAATTCCCTTTCTGACCCTTCTATAACCCTTACGTTCATGTTCAATCAATGGATGATATCAGAGGAGAAACCAACGCTGAATCGGAGGAGTAGTAGATTTGCTTTACTTTGTATGTTTCTATATGTTTACACTTGATTTGAATTTATTTGTTTACTTACTTTCGAAGTTTGATTTTTGATCTCAGTATAGTTAAGATTAAGATTGGAATGTTTGTTTTCAGAGTTTAGAGTATTGTGGCTTGGATTGCGACGCTGAATTGATGAATTGAGGTTGAGAAAATACCTAACTTATGTGTGTTTTGTAATGTGTATTATAAACCTTGGATTTCATATATAATTGTGATGTTTTGTGTTGTGAATGTTTATTTGTGTTAATACATAACTTATTCTCTAAGATTTATGTTTAAAATGATCGAACGAATGTCGACGAGGCTTGAAATTGATTGAAATCACAAAAATCTAGAAAATAAACAGAATTTATGAATCTTGCCGATGACGCCCTCGAGGCCGCCGACGGCGAATTTTTCCCGAGACTACTGTTATTTAATTCAATTGATCTCGCTGACAGCCCGAACGACCCCGCCGACGGTGAGATCTCAAAAATTACCTTTTAACTGCGATTTTAACTAGTCAACCGCCACTATTCATCGTCTTCTTCCCATTTTTACCGAATATTTCAACCTAGGGCTTGAGAGATCTATGATTTGGGGGTAATTTCAACTCATTTTGACACTGGATTTCATCTTCCCTTAGTAAGAGCTTCCCTCCTATGTAAAAATTTTTAATTTTCACCATGAATTTCTTCCACATTTGGAAATTCCAGAAAAATTGAAAATGTGGAGAAAATACTTGGAAGAAATTCATGGAACTTAACTTAGAACACTTATAGTCACCTTTGGAAGCCATTTTATCATTATTTTGGAGTTTAGTTTATATTTTTGTAAATTTGATAAATCAAAAAATGGCTCCCTGATAAAAGAAGCGACTTGAGTTTGACGAGGCTCGATTTGTAAATGCAAAAGCCAATCAAGGTACACTTCTATCTTCCAAGGAAAGAAATGCATTCAAGATAGAGTTTTTGATAATCTTGGAGGAGAAGTTGAATGAGTTATTAGGGAGAAGAAGTGGGAAAAATTATGTTACTTTACAAAAAAGGCTACTGTAGAAGTTAAAAATGAGTTATATGCCAATCTGACTCAGCTTGAGGACGAGCCTGTAAAAGTAAGAGGGTTATCTGCTGATTTTAATGCTGCCCGCATAAATTCTTTTTATGAACTTCTCAATTTTTACTCTAGCAAGTATGAGACGTTTGGAACCATGGAGGGTCCGTTGAATGATGTCATTGTCTTTCTCACTGATGGGAAACGGAAATGGAAAATTAAACAGCGTGAATGGATAAATTTTTCTCTTTCCATGATGAATGCCACATCTAAAGCATGACATTATTTCATTTGTTCTACTTTGCTACCTACCTACCACCACAGTGAAGTGTCAAGAGATAAAGCGGTTCTAAATTTTTGTATTCAGAACAATAGAAGCATCAATGTGGGGAATATAATTTATAAAAATATTTTGGCCAAGGAAAATAGTGAATCAAGTGGAGGTCTAGGACATCCTGGCCTCATTTATGCACTTTGCCAATTATCTGGAGTGGAAGCTAGAGATGATGAAGAATCGGTTTACCCTATGAAACCCATTAGTAAAGCTAATTTAAAGACATATGAATCCCATGAAGAATGAGATCTGGGAGTAGGAGTAAAGCACCTTCTACTAGTAGAGATATCCCCTCTACTAGTTATGACCTTCCTACCTCTAGCTCCCTACCCTTTATGATTTGATGAATGAGATGACCCTGCAACGGAAGAGTTTTAAAAAGTTAGATGAAAGACTTGAGAGGATAGATCAGAGGATTGAAGGATTAGAGCGAAGACACGATCATGATAGTGAGTATCTTCAGCGACATTCTGATTTCAAGATTGCTTACTACGATGCTCAGGCCAGACACTATAGAGGTGAGCCTGATGTTACTTTTCCTGAATGCCCCCGATATACTCGTTATCAGCCCAATCCACCTGCTGACCAGGGAGATGAAGACATAGTAAGGGATGTCGATGTCTAATCTTAAATTTGATGATTGTGATGTATGTGTGTGTGTTTTGTTGTAGTATTTTTATTCTGTTATGTGTATTTTGTTTGTAGTTTGTATTTCATTTTTAGATGAATTGTGATGCTTAGATTATAATTGTAATTGTGGACTCTAAGATAAAATAGCAGACTGTTTGTTATTGTGTTGTGAAATGCAAATGCTATTTGGTATTGTAATGTGTAGTGTAATCAATTGTGTTTGTTAAATATTTTAATTTACGTAATTATTTCAAAATTTCATTTCCCCAGCAAATTCTTTAATATGTTATATGTGTAGAAAAGTTCCTAATATTACAGGCCAGTTGAATTTAAAAATTTTGAGAAGAACCTGCAAAATTTCAGAAAGATGAAAATGCCTAAAGTGTAAAGGTATGATTTATATTTAGAATTTTTCTTTCACCCTGTATTATTTCTATATATTGAAAATTTTAAGTTTGGAGGGGGGGGGAGGAGAAAAATATTGACTGATATTTGTTCTCAATTAAAATATTTTCAAAAATTTATAAATATGATTTTTGTGATAAAATTTAATTCAGTTAACTATATTTAGATTTTATTTAAATATTGTGGAAGATTCAAAAGAAATATTTTTGGTAAGAAAAATTAATTTTGTAGGTTAGGATATTTATTATAAGGGGATAAGACTATAGTTAACTATTTAAATTAAAGAAAACTATATTTTGAAATATTAAGAATCTTAGGAATTTAGTTGAGAAAGAAAAGATTGGGGCACAATGATGTAAAGACTATGAATTACATATACGGTAAAGGAATGCTGTAAGTTTCAAATTTAGGAAAAGAAGAGTGAAGTTCAAAATTATTAACAGGCTATCCAGATATAGTAATCCTCACTTGAAAAAGAAAATAAAATGATTAAAAAACAATCCCTGTAAAGAAAAGAAAAATATATAAAGGATTGAAAGACAATCCAAATGAAAAGACAATAAAAAGTAAGGAGAAGCTTGAGGAGACGCCTTATCAAAAATTGGCTTCACTTGGATTAACCTAAAGGGAAAACTAAATACATTTCTGAACTCATATTTATAGAATAGTATTTTTACTAGTAGTGTCCTCATGAATTTCCTATCATCTGAATATTCTAAGTGAATTGATATTGCAACATATAATCATTCTTGAAATGAATAGAAGACTGGAACTCATAGACTTGATGACTAAATAGCCTTATATCTATAGAGTTAATCTAATTACTTGAAAATCTTTCTAAGAATTCTTACTATAATATTTATTTAAATCAAAATTATAGTATTTCTGAATTAAAACTTACCATAATAAATCATAACTTTTATGTAGTACTAAAAATTACTTGAGGACTAATATAGTTCAGTTTGGGGGATTTTGACCAACTGAAAATATGTTGAGATTCTCATGCCTATTTTATATTGATTTTGATGATATTGCACTTTAAAGAAAGGTATTTTTGATGTTTTGTTGCAGGTATATTGATTTATGGACATTGGAGCAAAAAGATGCAAAAAGGAGAAATTTGGAGAAAAAAAGACCAAAATATGAAGATTTGACCTTGGGCGACGATGGCGAGATTGATGGCGCCGACGACAAATTTTTCCTGAGAGTTCAGAAAATAAATTACAAAGAAGGTCACCGACGGCGAGCTCGACCCCATCGACAGCGAGCCTTAACAGAGAAGGTCCAAAACTTAGTATTCTAGAAGGCCGCCGATGGCGAGATCAAGGCCTCCAACAGTGAGATCGAGGCCGCCGACGACAAGTATTTCGGTTCTTTCATGAGGTGCATTGAATGTGGACAATTTTTGAAGGGATGCTTGTGCAAATCTTGAAATCTCTTCTACAACTTTAAAAGAGACAATTTGAGGCCGAAAATGGTGGTGTCCGGGGTGTGTCCAGGCGTCCGAGAGTGTCTGTTAGTGTTTTGGGTGTCCTAATAGTTATAGAGAGTGAGTTAATTTAGTGTTAATTGTGAGGAATTCTTCGAGAGATTGTAAGAGTGGAAGAAAAGTGAGAGATTTCTTCCACCTTGCCGCTTCGAGGGAGAAATCTGTGTGCCGTAAAGAAAGGAAGAGATTCAGAGGAACTACAAGGAGTTTGCTTGGGGAGGAATTCGAGATAAGTTGTATTTACTTATTATATAACTTTGTTTTTATATATGAAATCCATGTTTTGTCGTATCTTCTCCATGAGATCTGAGTAGTTTCTTTGTCTTTCTCCTTGTTTTGAGATTTTGTGAAATGGTGATTTGAAGTAGTTGTGCCATGAGAATGTTAAAGAAGTTGTGATAATCTTTTCACTTCAATCTTAATTTACTTTCAATCTAGCCAATTGATTTGTTAAAATATGTTGATTTTTACAACTAAAATAAAGATTACATCCAAGATTCAGGGAGGTCAAAGTACTTGAAAGTATGGTGCAAATAAATAAGGAAATATTATTTATCAGACGCAGAATTAGAGATTTTAGAGTGACAGAATAAAATCCTCAATTCAGTCCTATCGTTTGGGTGCTGAAGTGTAGATGTTAGCCCTCAGGCAAGGGGAACGTGGGAGCTCTGAAGTGAGAGCCGGTATCCTCCCAGCCTAGCCGCAGATTCAGTGACCAAGCATAGGATTAGTCAATGTTCTTTATGCCTGGACCAAAAGATAAAGAATAGGTATGCTCCTATTTGGCACAACACAGTTTTAAACTAATTCTAATTATCCATTCACTTAAATTTATTAACAAGGAGAAGGATGCTTGCTTATATTTTGAACCTCACTTTATTAGTAAAAGTAGTTAATTATTAGTAGAATTAGTTTATTAAAATTATATCTTATTTATGATTGCATATTAGAGACAAATAGGTAATTTGAACTACAAGGTTGTGATTCTGTATTGGTTTTTAAAATCGTAATTCGTATCCTCTAAAATATTCCATGTGGGATCGATATCCAGGACTCCACTAGAGCCCTGTATTACTTAAGCGATACGTATACTTGCGTTGATAAGAGTAACTCTGCGATTATTGAATATTTTATACACTTCTTTATCAAATTCTTACAATATTAAGCTTACGCAAAGTGCACAGAGTGTTTTAGTTACTAATAATTTTTAATGGCCCTCTGAACGGGTAAATCCTAAAAGAGTAGCTAGTGTTCATGATTCAGATACGATGACTAAGATAGTTTTTCAAATTGTAGCCCTTTCTAAGAAAATAGATCAGTATGGAATGAATTATTCTCAACCACCCCAAGTGTTAGAGGAAAATTCATTTGGACAGATAACATAATCTAAAACACCTTACGAGACTTTGAATGCTATTAATAGACGTAACAATCCTTATTCAAATTATTATAATCCTGGTTGGAAGAATCACCCAATTTTTAATTGGAATAATAACAATGCCAATGTTAACCCACAATGGGGAAACAGTTCTATGAATCCAGTTAGAAATTCGAACAATCAAGGAAATATATATTTTAGACCCTCTTATCCTCCTGGATTCAATAGTAACCCACAACTTAAGGATAAGAAGTTGTCTACTGAAGAAATGATTCTGAATATGGGAAATCAATTATAAGCTCAAGGTGTTGCGATGAAAAATATTGAAAATCAATTGGGGCATATTTTCACTGCACTTAATAATAGACCTTCTGGAACGCTTCCAAGTAATGTTGAGATTAATCCAAAAGATCAAAACAAGGAACAACTTAAGGCTATTCAATTAAGGAGTGGAAAGGAATTGGAGACAAGAGTACAAAAAGAAGTTGAAATAAAAAAAGGAGAAGGTGGATATTGAAAAAGGTTCAAATAAGATTTATCCAGACTTGGAATATCCTCTTGAACCAAAGAAGATTACTGTTGAAAAACCACCGCCTCAATTATCTTAAAGATTGAAGAAACAAAACAGGGATAACAGATTTGGAAAATTTTTAGAGATCCTTAAGAAATTAACGTAAATATTCCTTTTGTTGAAGCATTAGAACAGATGTTTGACTATGCTAAGTTTATGAAGGATATTCTCAAAAAGAAAAGAAAGTTCACAGATCATGAAACTGTTATACTTAGCAGAGAGTGTAGTGCAATTATTCAGAAGAAGCTTCCAGAAAAACTTAAAGATCATGGTAGTTTCACTATCCCGTGTGCTATAAGGGGAAAAATTTTTTGGAAGAGCCTTATGTGATATGGAAGCTAGTATTAATCTTATGCCTTTATCAAATTTCAAAAGGTTGGGAATAGGAGAAATTTCTCCTACATCTGTGACTCTTCAGTTGTCCGATCGTTCCATTACTTATCCTAAAGGAGTGGTGGAAGATGTGTTAGTGAAAGTGGATAAATTTATCTTTCTTGTGGATTTTTTTGTACTTGATATAGAGGAAGATAAATAAATTTCAATCATTTTGGGAAGACCATTCCTTGCTACTGGGAGAGTAGTGATTGATGTTCAAAAAGGAGAATTAACTATGAGAGTTAATGATCAAGAGGTGACTTTTAATATTTTGAAATCTATGAAGTATCCCTCAATGGAAAAAGATAATGAATGTTTTAGGATGGAGGTCTGTGAATATTTGAGAAACGATCATTTTGAAAATATATTTGAAAATGAAGTAGAGTATAAAAATATGATTGAAGAAGGAATTGAAAATGAAGAAAATTCAGATAGTAAGAAGAATGAAGATTTGGAGTATGTTCAGGAGAGATTTGAAGTATTAGACACTATGGAAGGTGGAAATAAAAGCTTAATTCCATCTATAATAAAACCTCCTAAACTTGAGATGAAAATTCTCCCTAATCATTTGAAGTATATGTTTTAAGGAGAATCATCTACCCTACTAGTTATTGTATCTTTGGAGTTAAACGAATATCAAGAACAGAAGTTGTTAGAAATTTTAAAAAGATACAGAAAAGCTTTTGGATTAACTTTAGTAGATATTAAAGGAATCAATCCTTTGATTTGTATGCACAGGATTTTATTAGATGAAGAACATAAACCGAGAGTTGATCTGCAGAAGAGATTGAATCCAATAATGAAAGAAGTGGTTTAGAAGGAGATTTTAAAATGGCTGGATGCTGGAATTATTTATCCTATTTCGGATAGTGCTTGGGTGAGTCCAATACATTATGTACCGAAAAAGGGAGGAGTGATTGTTAAAGTGAATGAATGTAATGAAATTATACCCACAAGACAAATTAATGGATGGTGAATTTGTATTGACTATAGGAAATGAAATGCTACCCCCCGAAAAGATTACTTTCTTCTTCCTTTTCTCGATCAAATGTTGGATAGACTTGCTAGACACAAGTACTACTGCTTTCTGGATGGATATACTGGTTATCATCAAATAACTATTGCTTCTGAGGATCAAGAAAAGAAAACTTTTACTAGCCCTTACAGAACCTTTACTTTTCGAAGAATGCCTTTTGGATTATGTAATGCACCTGCAAAGTTTCATAGATGTATGATGTCTATCTTCAGTAGTATGATAGATAATGGAATAGAAGTTTTCATGGATGATTTCTCTGTATTCGGGACTTCATTTGAAATCTATTTAGAAAACTTAGCAAAAGTTTTTGAGCTTTGCGAGAAAACAAATTTAGTTCTGAATAGGGAAAAATGTCAATTTATTGTTGCAGGATGCATTGATCTTGGGCATACAATTTCTGAGCATTGTATGGAGGTCGACCCTGCTAAAATTAGAGTTATTGAGAGATTACCACCACCCACAACCTTGAGGGAGGTGAGGAGTTTCTGAGGATACGCTGGATTTTACATGCGATATATTAAAGATTTTTCTAAAATTACTAAACCTTTGTGCCAACTTCTAGAAAATGATAGAAAGATTGATTGTAATGATGAATGTTTGAATGCTTTTGAATTATTGAAAAAGAAATTAATCACTGCACATATAATTATTTCAACAGATTGAGAGAAACAATTTGAACTCTTGTGTGATGCTAGTGATTATGCGATCAGACTAGCATTGGGGCAAAGGCTGATAAAGTTTTCAAATTCATTTACTATTCTAGTAAAACTCTTAATGAAGCTCAGATTAATTATACCACTACTGAAAGAGAGTTACTAGCTATACTATTTGCTTTTGAAAAATTTAGACCTTATTTAATTGGAGCTAAAAGTTTTGTTCATACAGACCATTCAGTTATCAAATATTTAATGCAAAAGAAGGATGCGAAACCTAGACTGATTAGATGGATACTTCTTCTGCAAGAATTCGGTTTTATGATAGTTGATAGGAAGGGATCTGATAACCAAATAGCTTATAATTTGTCGAGATTAGAGTATGATAAATTATCTGAATTTGAGAAGGAAGTTACAGAAACTTTCCCTGATGAACAATTTTATACTATTATGGGAAGAAATTTGCCTTGGTATGCAGATATTGTGAATTATATTGTGAGTGATATTGTACCACCTGATTTAACAAGGAAACAACAAAAGAAGTTTAAATATGATGCAGAATTTTATTTTTGGGATGAGCCCTATCTATATAAACAGTGTAAGGATCTGATTATTAGGACATGTGTGCCACAGGAAGAAACTAATTTAATTATTCAAAGATGTCATGATTCTGAATTTGGAGGTCATTTTGGTGTTGATAAAAGTGCTTTTAAGATTTTACAATCTGGATTTTATTGGCCTACTCTTTTTAAGGATGTATACAAATATATTAAATCATGTGATCGATGTCAGAGAGTAGGTAATATCTCTAGAAGAAATGAAATGCCTCTAAATTATAACTTGGAAGTTGAAATTTTTTTATGTATGGGGATTAGATTTTATGGGACCATTTACTCATTCATATGGAAATTTATATATACTGGTTGCAGTTGATTATGTCTAAAAATGGATTGAAGCTATTGCTTTACCAAGATGTTATGCTCGGAGTGTTTCAAAATTTTTAAAGAAAAATATATTTACGAGATATGAAATGCCGAGAGAGATTATAAATTAGATTGGTCTGCTCGATTATATACTGCATTATGGGCTTATAGGACTACTTTTAAGACCCCTATTGGAATGTCTCCTTATAGACTAGTGTTTGGTAAGACTTGCCATTTACTGGTTGAATTGGAGCATAAAGCATATTGGGCGATAAAAGAGTTGAATTTTAATTTGAAAAATGCTGGAGAGAAGAGATTTATGCAATTAAATGAATTGGAAGAAATTAGAAATGCATCTTATCACAATGACAGGATCTATAAAGAGAGAATGAAATTGTGGCATGATCGGAAGATATTGAAAAAGAAATTGGAATTTGGACAAAAAGTTTTGTTATACAACACAAGATTGAAGTTATTTACTAGAAAGCTCAAGTCTAGATGGTTGGGACCTTTTACAGTTGTAAAAGTTTATTTTTAGAGTCGTTGATATTGAGGATTCTGATACTGGAAAGATTTTTAAGGTTAATGGGCATCAATTAAAGCCTTACTTTGACGGGTTTCAACCTGACTTCAAAGAGGTTTTAATGCTGAGTCATCTCGATTAACTGAATGGTTTGTCAGACTGACGACGTTAAACCAAGCCCTTTATGGGAGGCAACCCATATGTATCTTTGTGGCGTGTTTACGTGTTTGTTGTAGTTGTGCTTTTTAGATTGTTATTTTTGAATTTTAATCACTCCTAAATACTTTTAAAAATTTATAAATTTTGGATTAAATTGAGATATTGGAATATTTTCGGCCAAACAGAGTTTAGTGAGATCTTTTACCACTGGCACCGCCAGTGCCCAATTACGGAGAAGTTTTACTGAACTTTGGGTTTGAGCTCCGCAGACGCCCTATCGAGCGCCGCCGGTGTCCAAAACCTGTTGACGGTTTTTGGAGTTTCAAAATGCGATTTTTGGCGGTTTTGAGCAAAATCTTCTTCTGTATAACTCCCTAAACTCCATTTTAGACTTCCAAACTCCAGAAAAACGAAAACTACATTTCCCAGTTCGCATCCCATGGATTCCTACTCCATAGAAACCCCTCGATCTCGCATTATCAAATGAAGGAAGTTTATTAGTTTCGAGGCACAGCGATTGTTCAGCAAAGTGATGATGAAGAGGAGGATTATCAAGGAAAGAGGCTTTATAAATTGAGGTATGGATAATCTTACTACAAGATTTGAAGAGATAATAAAGGAAAGATGTTGGGAAGTGCTATGTTACACTACCGCTGCCGTAGTTGTTCCGGATGTGGAGGAATTCTATGCAAATCTTCATGGGATCAACCAAGGATTCGTCTTTGTGCGAGGTAGGTTTGTGCAATTCACTCCTGCGAGAATTAATGATCTCTTTATGATTGAGAATGTACCTATTTGCCACTATTCAAATTTTAATGCCACAAGAGATAATATGAATGTTGTGTATCGTTATTTGACGGATGAAAATAAAGATTAGGAAGTTAGAGAAAATGGATATATTAGTTTCCCTTCTGCATCTTTAAATCTGGTGTCAAAGCAGTGGCATTACTTTAGTTCGGCAAAGTTATTTCCAACATTGAAGATTAGTAAAGTAACCAAGGAAAGTGCCATTATGAATTTATGTATTCAAACTGGAAGGTCGATTGATATTGGTAATATAATTGTGAAATCAGTTTTGTGATTGATAGTTCATGGATCTAAATATTGGCTTGGACACCTGTCCACCATATTTATGTTGTGTAGTCAATCACAAGTTCCATATGAGAGTTTGGAAAAGGTTCTTCTTCCCTGGAGGCCTATTGATCCAACTAATCTTTATGACTACCAAATAGTAGGAGATGAAGGTGATATGGATCTGCTTACTGATCAACCAACTCAGACTTCACAACCTATTCAGCCTTACTTTCCTCAAAATTTGAGAACGATATTGAAGAGAATCAAGCAATTGGAAAAAGAGGTACAGAATGTTATGAATGCCATCAATAATATTTCTGATTTATTTGATCATATAGACTGGAGGATGAAGGAACAATTTGATCACACTGGTCGGATTGAGATGTGCCTGATTAATCTGATGAAGAAGAACGCTGTGATTGCTAAGGATTCATCTGATGAATTCTCATTTCATCTCTTCTACAATTTGTTCGTGCATCAGCAATCTATTGGAGATATCAGAGAGGAAGGTAATTCTGAGACCGATGTGGAGTGATTACTGGATTCTTTTTATGTTTGATGTGTGTTTCCTTTACTTTGCTTAATTCTGTTTGGTGTGTTTAGTATTTACTTTGGTTTGCTTTATAGTTTGAATTTGGATTTAATATGCTTAATTTCATCATGTGTGCTTAGATTTTAGTGTTTGCTTATCGTAGCTTACTTGCAACACTAAAAATCTAAGAGTTGTTGGTTTAATTTGATGAACATATTAGTGTTTATGATGTAATGTGGATTTTATATATAGAAGTAAGTTTTGTGTTGTTTATGTAGAATTATGTTAATTATTGCTTCTGTGATGAAATTGAAGCTTAATGAAGTGTTAAATGTCATTGTGGAGGACGATACGATTGAAATTACGAAGAAAAAAAATTTGGACCCTCAAAAATTTTTTGGACTGGCACTGCCGGCACCCAAATCCAGAGAGTTTTGGCATTTTAAAAAAAATAGAGCACCGTCGGCGATAGGGCGCCGCCGGCGCCTGAATACAGAAAAAAGCCAAAAACCCTTTATTTCACGATTTTGACCCTGGGGCCCACAGTTTTTTCCGTTGCTTTCGTCTTCCTCCTCCATTTTCGTGATTTTGAAGCCCTAGGGCTTGCTAGATCTCAGATTTCAAGTGATTTCAAAGCTTTTTGAGAATGGATCTACACTTCTCTAGGTAAGAGCTTCACTTTAAGTTAAACATTTTTTATTTTCACCATGGGAATCTCTTACATTGCTCAGATTGGAATTTTGTGATTTTTTGAAGAAATTTTTGGATTTTCTATGATGAAATTTGCTCTTACTTGTTTAGAATAGTTTTTGGAGTTTGTTACATTATGGATTTGGAATTTATTGGAATATTTTTGCAAATTTTTAGAAATTCACATGGCTCCAAGGATGAGTAAAGGGAAGAGAAAATTGGATTTTAATGAAGAAAAATCTGTCAATGTTAAAGTGCAATTTCGCTTTAATTCTTACCTTTACAATAAGAAGTGTATTTAGAATCGAGCTTTTGATAATCTTGGTGGATCTCTAGAACAGTTAATTGCCAAGCGAAACTGGGAGAGATTTTGTTATTTTACTACTAATGCTGTTATGGGTGTTGTTAGAGAGTTTTATGCAAATGTGCCATGGACTGAGACCGAGTATGTGCTAGTTAGAGGAAAAATTGTTGAATTTACTCCTCAGTGTATCAATGCATTTTATCAGATTCGGGAATCATTTGTATGTGAATATGAAAACTTTGATACCTGAAAGGCAAATATGAAGGATGTGGTTGCTTTTCTGACAGACGGAAGAGGGGAATGGAAAGTAAGTAAAAAATAGATGATTAACTTCCCTGCTTCCAAGTTAAATGTTGCATCTAAAGTTTGACACTATTTCATCTCTGCAAGATTGTTACCTTCTTATCACCACAGTGAAGTTATAAGGGTTATAGCAATTCTGAACTATTGTATTCAAAAGATGAAGAAGATTGACATTGAAGCTATTGTCTTCAAGAACATTCAGTCTATTGCTAGATGAGAGACCACTGGAGGATTAAGACATCCTGCCCTAGTTCATGCCCTCTGTGTTTAATCTGGAGTAGAGTTCAGCAATTCTGAAGAGATAGCTATACCAATGAGACTGATTACAAAGACTATTATTCGTACTTATGAGTCTCATGTGGGAGCACGAGATTAGTGTAGGAGTACTGATATTCCTACTACGAGTTATGACATTCCATCTACTTCTGAGCCCCCTACTTTATCTCATATTATGGAGCAGCTGAGATTACAGAGTGCTCGTGTGGATAGACTCCATGGTAGGATGGATGTGTTTGAGGCCAGAAGTAATGTAAATGAAGATTATATGAGAAGAAGAGTTGAGTTCAATATTGACTATTATGATGCTCAGGTCAGATTCATGAGGGGGGAGACTGATGTGATATTCCTTACCTTCCCCAGCCATACACCGTATAGACCTGATCGTGCTGGCCCTGCTGCTGAACCCGGTGATGAAGATTGATAGTTTGTTTGTTTCTCTTTCTATTTTTATTATTGTGTGTTGTGTTGTTGTTATGATGTAATAATTATTTACTTTCCATGTGATGTGTAAACCTGTTGATGTACTTTATGTTGTAATGAAAAATTGAAATTATTAAATGAACTGTGTAGTGATGTGATAGTTTGTTTAGTAATTGTGGTATTTTGTTGGATTTTTAGATGTTTAAAGTTAATATCTCTTTAACCTGCAAATGTTTAAAATTTTTATATATCACTGTTACTAACTGTTTCATGCCTACTAGTTGTAAATTTTAACTAATACCAGATAGCTGTTGCAGATTTCAAGATCCCAACACAACAAAAAGGTTAGTTTCATTTACTCTCTACTGTTTCAAATTTATTGAAAAATTTAAGTTTGGGGAGGGTAAAAAAATATTAACTCTTATTTTTTCTCAATTATTATATTTTAAAATTATTAGCATAACTTCTGGCAGTTGAACCTCACTTTAGATAACTAAAACTTTTTATTTCAGTTGAATATTATGGAAGGATTGGATGAAAGTTTTTAGTAATAAAGGTTAATTTTATAGAGGAAAGATATTTGGTATGAAATAATTTGATTATAGTTAACTATTTAAAGTAAATAAAACCATATTTTTAAAATCTTAAGAGACTTAACGTATGGTGTGTTAAGAAGAGATTGTGACTTTATGATGAATAATAAAGCTAACACCTAATTATAAAGTAAGGAGGTATTTCAAGTTTAAACTTTAGAAAGATGAGAGTGAAGTTCAAAATCATTAAAGGCTATCTAGATATAGTAATCTTCATTAAAAAAAAAAAGAAGAGAAAAAGGAAAGAAAAGAAAAGAAGGATTGAAAAACAATCCCAAAAAGAAAAGAAAAGAAAAGAAAGAAAAATATTTATGAGGAGAAGCTTGAGGAGATACCTAATAAAAAATTAGCTTCACTTGAGTCACCCTAAAGGGATAACTTGATTTCATTTCTGAATTTATATTTTTGAATTTATATATAAAGTATTGGCCTACATTCTGATGAAGTTGCATGAACTCCTTTTTCAAATAATCTTTTAAGGCACTCTTAATGTGACAAATTATAGTTTATCTTGAAATAAATAGAACACTAGAACCTTAGACTTGATTACTGAATATTCTTATACTTATAGTGTTAACCTGAGTTACTGAATTTCTTTCTAAAAGTCTAACCAATAAATTCTTTTGAATGAAAAATTTTAGTGTCTTATAGGTGAAAAGTGAATTGCCTTGAGTTATATTTTTATGTAGTAAAAGGATTACTCGAGGACAAGTAATAGTTAAGTTTTGGGGATTTTGATGCACCAAAAAATATATACTATTTTTGCTATATAATTTTGCCCATTTTTTGTGATATTGCACTTTAAAGAAAGGTATTTTCATGATTTTTTGCAGGTATGATGATTCTAGATGATTGGAGCAAAAAGAAGCGAAAAGGAACGAATTTGGAGATAAATGGAGAAAAATAGAGAAAAATAGCTTATGGCACCGCCGACGCTAGAGTGGGCGCCGCAAGCGCCATTTTCCTGAGAGCTCAAGAATTTATTCTGGCGATAGAGCGCCACTGGCGCCCTATGTCAGTGGATTTCAAATTTGAAGAGTTTTGGTGGCTTTTTGAAGGGGTGCCTAAGGAAACTCTTGGGATTTCATTTCTAACTTATAAGTAACTATTTTTGGACAAAAAATAGTGTGTGTTCTGGAGTTCTAGTGTGGTTCTAGAGAGGGAGAGTGTGTGTTAACTGTTAGGGTTTAGAAGAGTGAGTGTAGAAGTGAGAATTTGAAAGGGATTCTTCTCTAAGGAGTGAAGGAGGAGTAAAGTGAGAGATTGCTTCTTCCTTTCCATTCTAAAGAGGGAATTGAGTGTTCCAAAGAAGAGAGAAAAGGATTCAAAGGAACTTCAAGGGATTTGCATTAGGGAAGAGAAAGAGATAACTTGTATTTCTTTTGTGGTTTATATGACTTTTCTTTTATATATAAAATCCATGTTTTATTGCATCTTCTCTGTGAATTCTGAGTAGTCTCCCTTGTCTTTGTTCTTGCATAGAGATGTGATGATGTGTTGAAATGGATTTGAAATACTTTTAAAGTAATGAAGAAATTGTGATGGTTTTTTCATTTTGAACTTAATTTACTTTTCAATCTGGCCAATTGAATTGTTAAAATCTGTTGTTGTACATTAACTCTGAAAGGATTTAGTGTCCTACAACAACAATGAAGAATCCACTCAATGTCCATGGATGAATTGCGTAGTTCATGGGAATTGAGTGCAAATAAATAGGGAAATGTGTTTTGATGGACTTCAAATTGGAGGTTTCTGGGAGACATGCTGAGATCCCCAATTTGGTCCTAAGATTAGTAACTAAACTCGAAGGTTAGCCTTCAGGTGAAGGGTGAGTGGGAGCTCCGTAGTGACAACCGGTATCCTCCCAGCCTAGCCTTAGATTTGGTGACTAAACTTAGGATATGTCAATGTTCTTTTCATGCTTGGAAGAGAGGGTACTCTTTTGAGGGTAAAGAAACATTTATTCTCTTATTTGGCACATTACAACAAATAATCATTCCATATCATCCACACATCATATACTCATTGCAAGAGAAAAGATACTTTTCTTATATATCAAAACCTTTCAAATACAAGCTTAGTGTGTGTCTGTTAGTTAATTCTATTTTAAAGAAATTAGAAGTAATTGTAGTTTGCTTAATTGTTACTGTTTTCTGCATCTTGTTAGTAGAATTAAACATTAAACTTTAATTGCAATTTGAGTATTGGATTTCAGTATTATGTTATCTATTGTAAGAATCATGACCTCCCTGTAAGATCGATAACCAAGACTCCATTAGAGCCCTGTATTACTAGATAAAATATGTATACTTGCACTGAATATTTGGACTCTACAAAACCATTATAAATATATATAAATTTGAGTTCATTAGTTTTTGCAATATTAAAAGTCCACATCAGCACCGCTCGTACATTCTTTACATAAAACTCTTAAAATCCCTCACTAAGCTCTCCAGAAAATGTAGAAATCTAAGTCATGACTCTAACCCGACTCTAAAACAACTCCACATAACTCCCTAATACTCTAAAAAGACACTCATTGGCTGTAGAATTAATCCATATTTATAGAGCTTCGAAAATGACCAAGGGTTGCTTTAGGCATCTCTTCAAAATTCATCCACATTCAATGAATATTCTAGAAATTAATTGTGGCACCTAGGCACCAGATCTTTTGTGTTAAGGGTTGCACCCCTTCACTTAAGAGACGCACCTCTTCATTTAAAAACTACTTCAATGTGTCTAGATTCATTGTATTACTTGATGACAAGTAGGATTTCGTCCATAGGCTTCTAGAATGCTTTGGAACCACCCAAAACCGTCCATAACCGTCCCCAAAATGTTTCTGGATGTGTCTGGCACCTAAGAGCTCGTTTCGGTACTAGACTCCGTTTTCTCGTCATCACTAGCGCCTAGGCGCCACCATGTGCGCAGCTTCACTGTCTTGCTCCGTTTGGCTTCTTTTTTACTTCTTTTGGCCCCGTTTTAGTTGCGTTGCATTCCTAACATCTTCACTTAGAAGATAAACATAAAAACAACCTTTCTTCAAAGTGTAATTTCATTCAAAAACATGTAAGAAATGTAAAAGAAATTAAGCATAGAAAGACAAATCAATATGTGCTGGGTCAGAATTTTCTTCTTTGCTCATTTTGACTCCAAATTGCATTGTTTTTACCTTATCTTCTATAAAATCATATTTTTTATACTTGAAGACAAATATATGCAAAAAAATCTTCCTATAAAGTATATATAATTAAAAATGTGCATAAAGTGAGCATAAAATCTATACTAAAAATAGGTAATTTTTTGGTGGATCACTCACTCGTTGGACTACTTCCTTTCTTTCTAAAGGGGGAAGACTTACACTGCTCAAGAGTGTGCTGACCACTTTTCCCTCTTACATATTAAAAATGGTCACTATGGAAAAGAAGCACTCAACTATTGCTGGAGAGGAACTTCAACAGATTCCTGTGGGCTGGTTCCAGACAACAACTGCACTGGACTAATTAGAGAAAAGTTTGTAAACCTTATGGAAATGGTGGCCTTGGCTTTAAAAGTTTTTGTCAACTACAACAAATTATTTTTTGCAAGCTTTGGATCAACTTTTGAGCACAAACATCATTGTGGGCCCACTTCCTCAAAGGCAAATACCGCAGACACTCTCACCCCGCATCAGTTCGTCGGGAAACTTGGGGATTCCAGAATCTGGTCTAGCATGCGCAAAGTGAAAGATAAAGCTGAAGATTTATTTATTTGGCAATTGGGGGAGGGTCAACTCAATTTTTGGTTGGATAATTGGAGTGGGGAGGGGAAGCTGCTGCCCTATCTACAAGATAATAGTCACCTGAAGGTAGAAAACTACTGGCATGAGGGGCAGTGGAATACTATGTTTCTAAATAATATCTTTGATCATCAACATGTCCAAAATATCTTGAAAATTCCAATTGTATCTCATAGAAAGGACACTCTTATGGTTAATAAAATAGTTAACCAGAAAACTACATCCTTTATTCACCCACTTTATGATCATGGGCCCAAGCTCCATTGGAGAAAACAACATTGGAACAAATTTCTATTACCATCTATGCCTTTCTTTTGATGGAGGCTCTTTCATCATCTACTTCCTACCGATGATATATTGAAACGCAAGGAACTTAGGGGTCCCTCCTGCTGCAAACTTTGTCAAAGGGCTGAAGAAACTCTGCCACACCTTTTCTTCAGTTGTCCTTTTGTTCAGGAAGCTTGGACAACAATATTATCTCGCCATAGTGTACCGACCATCACTCTCTCCTAGAATTCTTTCTTTAACTACTGGCAGGACTGGCACAAGCAGCATCTTGATATCATTCCTTGTGTGGTAGCTTGGTTTGTGTAGATGGCTAGGAACAAAGCAATGTTTTAGGACAACATTCAACCAACACATTTGGTGACCACCCACTGCCTATCTTTCATCAAAAAATTGATCCAGTGGAAAAACTTCCCCAACATACTCCCACAAGTTCTGAACTCCTCCTTCACTATCAGTACACAGCTGGTAAATTGGCAGAAACCTCAAAGAGGTTGGATTAAAATCAACACTGATGGAAACTCTCTCTCTCCAAATGTTGGTATTGGGGCAGTATTTAGAGATTGGAATGGCCACTATTTTTTGTACCTATAAAGTCCATTTTTTGCTAGTAAAACATTGGAAGCTGAAACATTAGCTGTATATTGGGCTCTGATTTCTTCTCTTAGAAAACAACTGCATAGTATCATTATGGAATCTGACTCCCAACTGCTTATTGATATTCTGGCACACAAAACTCCTTGTCCATGGTTTTTACTACCTTAGCCACAACAAATTGAAAAGCTTTCCACCTCTCTTACATTAATTTTTTAGTTTATTTACAGGGAAGGTAACAAACCAGCAAACTGGCTTGCTAAGACTGCTATGCATCTGAAATTCCTGCAGTTTCTAGTTATTTGTCTCCCAATCTTCTATTTTTACTACAGGGAGATGTCTTAGGCCTTTCCTATATCAGAGTTTTGTAAAAAAAACAAAATATTTAGATTTTTATATTTTGTCTAAGAGTTAGCTTTTCCTTTTTTAGTGTGAAGCTGTATTGTGGAAGAGAACCCTATAGGACTTCAATGTATTTCATTCTATTTTAGATGGGGTTTCTTTTTCCCTCTCTTTTTTTTGTACTCCAAATTTAGTTAAACATGTAGAAAGCCATGAGTTGCTCCTTCCCTAAAAAAATGTATATATATAATTTTGAAACGTAACATTTTAATTTGAAAATATGAAATCGAACTAACTCAAATATGCAATAGTTTAAATAAAAGAGCACAACATTGCAAGCTATGCATCTACCCCGAAGAATAGACGAATTACTTGATGATGAGGCTCATTTAAATAAACTAAAGAATCTATGACATTCGTTTATTCAACAAATCATTTATGTTGACAAAAAAATTCCTCTATCTAATATAAAAGATTAAATATGGTTTATATTATATGGGTTCTAAAATTTTCCTATAAGGGCAAGCCCCTACAGTTAATTACATCTCAAGAAACCAAAGTTACTTAAGAAAAATCTTGATGATGATATGGAAATATTGTCTTCATGAACTCAAAATTTTAGGATTTTCAAGGCCAGACATAGAAAATTCAAATGGCAAATGTGAAAATGGGAACAATTATGTTCAGAATCCAAAGGAGGAAAACTAAGGGATGGTACAGATCCCAAGGCAAACCCAGATGTGACTTCCCAAACATTCCTATGGTTTAGCTTCAGTTTAGAAGAGAAACATTTTAATGTATCATCCCACCAATTTTATTATTTATGACTTACATTTGTATGATACCGATCATACAAATAGTCTATAAGATAGGAGGATTTACATCATATCGGCCGATGACCTCAAAATCCTAAGGCGAGTTATGTCTTATATTGCACAGTGTGTAAAGGCCTAAAAGATCAATTGAGGATTTATGTCGCACTAGGCAGACGATCTTGAAGTCCTATGGCTTGTTGTTTATTTCTAAGGAAGGATTTACTGTTCGAGATTCTATTTTGCTGTTGTAGACTTGCTTGCTCTCTTGAAGATGTTCTTCTGCATATACTCATCATGTTGCCCACGGTTTATGCTCCAAGATTATTATTGCAGAGGGTTTTAAGTTTCAAAATGTATGTTTTAAGAGGTTCAAAGTAGTTCCAAGAGGTTTAAGGTGTATGTTAAGTTTCATTGTAGTTGTTGTTGTTATTTTAGATATCTTATGAGGGAAGTTTAAGTTTTTTAAGCTACACAGGTTAGGATCCCTCGGTTCCCTCATTCCACCACTATTTCTTCATATTCACTTATTCAAAATGAATTGTTGAATTCATCCAGACAGGGGAAATCTCGATAGCAGTTGTAGGCTGCCTCCTTTGAAGGAATCCCGATCATCCAAAGAGGGTGTATTAATTGAATTATCTTTTGTTTTGTTTTACAAATTAGTTTAATTTTTGAAAAAAAAAGTTTTGTTTTGAATGTCAATTTCAGTTTTGGTTTTGGTTTAACATATAAATTTGTTTTGAGTTTTGCAGGTAAAGTAAATAAATGTAGGTAAGAAAATATAGTAAAGTAAAATGAAAGGAAATCACAATGCAAAAATGTAAATGCGTACCAGTCATCTTCCTGTGCATCAGCTAAAATATATTAGCTTTTGCAATATATATATATATATATATATATATATATATATATATATATATATATATAGTTTTCAAGCGAATTTGAATAATTTGCATAAAAAGAAAGCGGGAAACATTGGGGGTGATCCTACGGCTCCTAGTAATAACTTGGTGAGTTCCTACTCATTTGGATTTTGAGGATGATCTACTTAAGCAAATACATAATGGGTTCAGTTGTCCTCTAAGATATTCAAAAGACTATAAAAGGATGTAGGTCACAAACCCTATACCTCTCAAGATCCTTTGGAACGTCTCGACTACTTTTGAACGTATTATGTTACTAAATTATTCATCTGCCATTAAAGTTAAAGTAATAAATATTTTTTAACCTATTACTCAATGAACCTTAATCTTTTAATCATCCCTCTGAGTGAGGTAATTATCACTTGATGTTTCCCTTAGGAATTATGTGAGTGGGGCCCATAAAGACAAATTGATTTGTTATGGAACTTAGCCAACTGAAATTGAGAATTGGGTCAGTAGTGTTTTTTAAAGTACTTGTGATTAGTTAAATTATCTTTTCTAAACCTCATTAAACAAACCTAGATTAAGCCTAACTCACTACTAAGTTCTTAAGACCTATGGGTGAAATGAAATTAGAACTTTAGGGATTTGAAATTATGTGGTATTTAATCTTTATTAATGATTATAAAATTATTCAAACATTAACTAAGGGTCTTAAATTAGTAGGTTATTATCTTCCAAAATCAGACCCCTCACCTTAATATCGTTTAATTTGATTAACTTCCAAATTATAATAAATAGGGAAAATTACAATTATGCCCTTGTTAAGGAAAATTGAGGAATTGGTTTCTACCTCTTAATCCTTTGTGTTCAACAACTTAGAAAAGTCAATTATGATCATACATTACCCATTCACCCTTTGATTTAACTTGAATATTAATTAGGGCTTAAATTCTATAACTACCATTTTGCACTTTAAGGCCTTATCACTTCAGAGTTCATTAAATTAAACTCAAGCGACTTTGAAATTTTTACATTATCACACTCATGAGTAAACTAAAATATCATAGGATCAAAATGTACTTTCTGATTTTTATTTTATTTTTAGAAATAATTTTAATGCAGAAATAGGTATTTTTAATATTAATTCATTAACTTAGTAAAAGTACACCATCTGTTTTTAAAATAAATTAATAGTGGTTCAACATGGACAGAGGACAATCTAGACCGATGTTCATGATTTTTGGAAATTTATTTTAATTATTTTAATTATTACTTGATTTTAGGTATTAATTAAAAAAATATTTAATAAGTTGAAAATTAAGTTTCATATTTTTCCTAAATCTCTCTGAGTTTAGGGAACCCAGAGATACAAAATTTCATATTTTTGTAATTTTTATTTTAATTATTATAGTTATTTTAGTGCAAAATTAGGGAAAATTCATTTTTAGCCTTTAAAAATTCATAATTATTTTCAAAAAATTAGGATAAATATTCTAATATTCTTAAGTTATCAAGAAATATTTAGAACATTCTTGTGCACTTTTGTATTTTAGTGACTTTGTGATTTTTAATTATTTTTTTTATTATTTTAATAGTTAAAATATACCTTAAAAATTAAGTATTTATTTTAATATCAATTTTATTTATCTTAGGTTTCTCTAGTAGCAAGGAACTCTCAAAATCATTTTTGTAATTTTCTTGATTATATTTTAACCATTAAAATTATTTAATACCAAAAAAAGCCATTTTACTTCGAAAATCAAGTTTGGTGGTAAAATTAATTCAAATTGAGTTTAAATTTTTACAGTGAGCTAATATAATTATCATTTATAGTGTGGGTTTTATTTTTTTGAATTTCTTATTTATATTTTAATTACTTAATTTTTTAAAGCTTTCAATGAGATAATTACAGTTAGTGTCTTTTTTAATTACTTAAATCCCATTTGTATTTTTTTCTAGGGTTCTCTGATCATAGTAAACATACCAAAAAAAGTTTTGTATTTTTCAAGTTTATATTTTAATTACTATTTTTTTTAATTAAAATAGAGATAATTAACTTGAAAATTAGGGGATCCAAGAAAAATTAGAAAACACCTTAAGGACAGAGCCAATAAGCCCTCTAAATCTTATGTCATGGTGACTAATATTTTTTAAGTTATGATTAAAATAAATTTTTTGAGTGTTTAATAAATTAAAAATAAAATACAAGTCAAATAATTTTGATTTTTGTTCCACATTATTCTCCTCTATTCACTGAGCAACAAATTATTTTTCTTTTATTTTGAACATTTTTCTACACTATGTTATGCATATTGTAAATTAACCGAGTTAAAATAAATAAAAAATCCCATATTTTCCTATTTAAACATGAGGTAACCGCGTCATTCTAGGCAGCTCTGAAGCTCCGAGTGGCGTTGCTCCATTCTGCGCTGCCTTCCGCGTCAACCCCTCGTCAGCCCGTGCTTCATGTCTAGTCCCTTCGTCTGACTACATCAGTGTCATCCGACTGATACACGCGCGATCGGACGACTCTCCCTCATCATCTTCATCTGGTGTATCCCATGAGCCATCTAGCTTATAGACCTATGATCTCGCTCTACACTTAACTAAATATATGGGTTTTGTTTCTAAAGCTCCATCTAGTCCAGATGAACACATCCCGACGGCTTATCATGCAAGAAATTAAGGTCTTCTTCACAAAAGACGAAATCGAGCTCGATTTAGGGGGAAGAGTTCAATACCTTTGTCCAAGAGGTGTGACCTCACTTGAATGCTTGAAGAAGCTTCGTCGAAGTCTGACAAACCTCCTGGATGTGTCAATTTGATATGGCAGAAGGTTTGATTCAGAACTCCTCTAACAAGTGGAAAGGCTGAGATGAAAGTTAGGGTAAGAGCGGTTGAGAGATAGTGCTTTCTGTGGGGAACATCTTCCCATGCTCTGGTAAAGGTAAGAAGCAAATAAATTTGAATTTTAATGGAGTTCGGTTGAGTGTCCTATTTCTGGGTGATTTTTGTGTGGCAAAATTGGCTTCAAGAAGTGGCTATGGATGGCTAGGGACAGTGGATTGAACTCAAGAGGTTTTGGAGAAGCTCTAGAAGAAATTTTATAGAGTCTCCCCAAGGTCTTGGATCATCTCCCCTCTCGGTTGTGAGAGGTAAGGTTTAAATATACACAACCATGGTAGCCACCAGGGGGGACAGCGAGTGCAAAAGGTTACTGAGGTGGAGGGCTGAATAACACAATTAACCAATGGGGGTAAGGCACATTAGATGGGTTTAATTTGGGCTTGGTTCATGGGGGATGATTCTTGATATTGCATTTTTCAGCGACTAGGCCGGCCGGCAAGGACATGGGAGGTGGTTAGCTGGGTAAAGGGAGCCAGAGGGAGGTTTAATGATGATTAGTTGGGTGGCTTGATGGCTGACTGCATGGGGTAGTGGGTTAGGAGACTTTTGGTCCATGTCTCAACAGGTTGGGCTAGGTGGATTTAGTTTTGTCCCTATAGCTCAAATCTTGGTTGTGGTGACCGTGGCTGGTCAATTTGAATAGGTTTTGTCAAATTTAGGATTTGGGTTCAAAATTGGAGTTTGGTTTGGACTTGGTTCTAGGTTATGTTTAGGCTAAGATTTGGGTCAACTGGTTGATCAATTTGATGTAGATGATTATCATGAAGAGTTTAACAAAGGGATTGGACGATTTGAATTGATTGGGATGTCCAATTTGGTAGGATTTTGAGTTTGGGCATGGGCTATACTTAAGCTTGGTTTGGATTAGGTTAATTGATGGTTCAAATTGGTCTAAGACATTATTATGAAGAATTTTGGATATCAATTGAGTTGGATTTGGGGAGATGTGAGGTTCAATTTGGTGTGATTTGCCAATTTGGCAAAAGTAGGGGTTTTTGAATTGGGCTTGGAATTTGGTTCTGAAATTGGCTCAGTTTGACTTATAATTGGTTTTGATTAAGATTACACATGATAAATTTTGATTTGGAGTTGAAATTGGGTGAAATTGAAGTCAATGTGGTGGAAATTGGGGGTGATTTGGGCATTTTAGGCCTCTAGAGGCAATTTGAGAACTTTGGTTAAAATGGGACAACATGGTTAAATTGGGCTCAATGGAGTAATTGAATTGATTTTAGGATCATTTGGAATGATTTTGGAGATTTTGGGAATTTTTAGAATTTTTGTGGTATGAAGGGCATTTTGGTAATTTTGGGGATTTTAAGGGTATTTTTGGACTTTTGAGAATTTTGGTGGATTTTGGTTAATTTGTGTGGTTTGAAATATTTTGAAATGATTTTTGAAGAAAATTTGATAAATTGGAAAATTTTGGGAATTTTGGAAAAAATTAGGATTTAGTGTTATTTTGGTAATTTGGTGAAAATTTGGGGGCTAAGAGGCCAAATTGGGAATTTTGGAAGAATTGAGATTAATTGAGTGTTAATTATGGAATCATTTTATTTGAGCCATGAACCAAAGAGAAGTCCCATTTTGGATCCTTCGTGTATTGGTCACAGCCAAACCCTAGCCTAAGGCTAAGGGTAAGTAAACCCCCCACATGAGTTTCCAAAATAGTGCGGAAGTAAGTGAAGCATGTTTGGCTTAGGGTTTAGGCTGTGAGTTAGAGTATGGAGTTTTGTGTGTGTGTGCAGGACTGACCAAAGCCACACCATCAGGGATTAACCCTAAGGCTTGACCATCATACATGGATTCCCTTTTCAAGCTCCCTCATATTTGTCTCCCACCTACTAAGAGCTAGAGGTTAGGACCAAACATGTAGAACTCCAAGAGGAGAAAAGAAGCATTTATAATTTCCAATGGGGTAGGGTTCCATCACTAGTCCTCTATCATAGTCAACAAGAAAGTCCTATGGCTAGATCCTAGACTTCTAAGAAAGACTAGACATTAACAAAAGTGAGGTCAACACAGTTCTTCACCCATTTTAGACTGATGCCTTTTATTTATGACTTTTCTATTTTTAGATTATCTGTAGACTTGTCTAAGGACTAAAACTTCTGTAAAAAAAAACAATTTGAATCTACTTTTCAAAAATTAAATGAAACTTGTAATCGAAATAAAATTGTATAAAATTTTGCATTCACAACCTTAGCAAATATCATGCATATAAAGAAACCTTGATTTATCAAATAAATAAAATTGTGATGACAATGAGTTTCTCAATATGTTGGATATCTCATGCTTATTCTTCCTTTGGGTTTCAATAATAATTGTTCCACTTTTGATCCATTCACATTCGGAATCCCTAATAATCAATAATAGAAACCTAAACTTAGAAATTTCTTGAAGATAAATCACAGCCTTAATCGAGTATTTTCCTAAGTAAGTTTAGTTGCTTAAGATGAAATTAACAATTGAGGCTTACTTTTATTACAAGTTCGAATACCCCAAGTTAATATAAACCATATCTAATCTTTAGATTATATAAAGAAAAGATTTTGTATGTTTCAATCGTATACCAATGAAAATATCCAAAATTTCTTAATTCAAATAGTCAATCCAACTGTAAAGTAATATTTCTATCTCTTGTGATATTATATTACTTTTGATGTTGTGATTGATTATTTAACTAAATTTTTGAATCTCAAGGTATTCAAAACCTAGTGTTGAAAAGTAAACCTGAGATCCACCTAAAGCATTTTATTTTGAGTCATTTTAGGTTAGGGTTTCACCTTCATGTAAAAATCTTATACCCTTTATAGAATTTAGTCTACGGTCTATCCTAATTCAGTCTCTATTTGAATCAAATCAACCTCAAATTCTGCAAAATCTGAGTGAGTTTCAAACTTAATTCCAATCTAAATCAAATCTAAGCCAATTCCATTCAAATCCTATTTAAATCTGATTCAATTCAGCTTAATTTTTAATTTAGTTCAAATTTATAATTTCAAACATGAATTTCAAATTCATGCTTTACACTATCATTGTGACTCAATTGTTGAGCCCAAACCCAAAGGATACGAGAACTTTAACCTTTACCAAAATTATAATTTAATCAATTTTAATCAACTTTAACCTTAATTAACAAAAATCTTATTTATCTTGAATTTAAGATTAATCATAATAAATTCGGATAAATCCTAATGAATTTAAATGAAATTTATTAAATTATACTTAATTAAAACTTAATAAACTTTAATAGATTAAAATAATTCTAATAAATATAACAGATTAACTTCAAAAAGGTAAATACTTTTTATTAAAGCAAGTTTTAAGATTTTAAACACGCTTTTCAAAATTTAATTACGGCCCTTAATTGAACTTCAACTTAAAATAAATTTTTTAAAAAGTTACAAATAACTCAACAAACTCATGTTGCACAGTTCAAATGAAGTCAACCTTTATTCAAGCTCATCATTCTAAGTCTTCAACATTGATCATTTCACAAACATTTGTTAATAATGAAGAGAAATATAAGACATAACTTTAATCGAGAGTATTTTCAAGAAAAATTCTTGAGATATAATTAACTATCAGGAGCCTCCTCATAAGGATACCATAACCTAGAATAAAATAAACATTATCTTATGTCAACAAGGTAAAGGTATAAATTTTTGTTTCGCAGATCCATGAATCATGAAGATTTTCATCATTCGAGTGATTAGATCAATTCCAAATTGATGTTTATATCCTTCGAAATACTATAACTATCCTTCAAATGTTTTTTATGAAAATATCTTCTAAGTCCTCAGATATTTTTGAAATTATGTTGTTGTAAAGAAGTTTGTTGAGGCTTCGACCTATTATCATTGAACAGTAGTCTCAACACAAAAAAGTATTATTTTGTTGAAGTTCTAGCTAGCTTTTACAAGTTCTAACCTAGAAACATACTCATATGAAACATCGTCAAATATCAATATTTAGAGTTTCATTTTATGTAGTAGTAGAAAATATCTTCCATGAAATACAAAGGCTGTTATACATAGATGAGTTTAACATAGTATTAGAAAACAGGGGTAATTTTATTACCTTATGTATCTAATTATTTTGAAAAATTTTTTGATTCATTGCATTCAAGAGTATTTGATGAGACCGTATTGAAAAATAATTCATAATAATCGACCGTGCATGGTCCAAAAATCAAAATGAGGTTGTAAGAGCAAAGCAATTTTTGAGAATATATCTGCTATTTAAAAGTGTCAATAAAATGAAATTTTCATTTGTAATTGTAAAAAAATATAGATTGATTCATATTAAAACTTTACTTCTTTGTATTTATAGTTAATTTAAAGTTTTTGAAATATTTTAGAAGTTACATGTATTCATTAATTTCGTGTTAGCTCAATCAAAACAAGCCTATCTCGTTTTAATTTTCTAACTAGCAAATTTTTCTTCCCGAGCATGGCTAATCAAATAGCTCCATTTGATCATGCAAGCCTAGATTTTTGGATTAGCCTGCTTGGAACTAATTATGATGAGCCACAGCTAATTTGTATCTATAATCAAATGCTTCAAGATAAAAAACTAGCTCGACTCAAAATAGAATCCTTCAAGGCTTCAGATGTGACCAAGGTCAAAAAAGTAATAAGAAAAAAAAAAACCATATTTGCTGAAGAAGTTCAAAACAATAAGCTGATCGTCTTGCATTGATTTTCTGAATGGTTTAAAACTCCTTTCTGACACAAGCAATCATTTTTGTAAAATGAAAAAATGAAAAAGGAAAACACCCTAGCTCACCAAATAAATCAAGTAAATTATAGCACACTTTCTATTTTTTTTTAATTTTATTCACAATCTGTTGCTGCAACTTTAAGAGGGGGTTCTGTATGCGATGGCATTGTCTTATCATTGACAATCACTTCGGTAAGGTCAACTTTCCCTTTCAACTTCTTCTCTGCAATTTGTGTTTTAGTTGATTTGTAATATACAACATGCAACACTAATTGAGTTATGGAAAACAGCAGGCCCATGGTATTCGGAATCTACAAAACACGAAATAATAATGATCAAGGTTATTAATTAATACAAATTTTTTAAGTTATGGATTTTTACAATATTTATGGCTTCAAAATTTATTTGAAGTGAGATTTTTTGAAATAAATACCATATATATTTTCACGGGCCATTTGGTTCCTATAAAGTACAATCAAACAACTGTAATGTTTCCTTGGATATTTAACATTTTGATCGGTCTATAAATATTAATTATTACAAATAACTTTTATTCGCACTTTTTGCCAAAACATACTTTCTAAAAGTATTATCACTACTTATTAAGCATTTTTACAATGACAATTTTTAATTAATGAAATTAATTTAGCAATTATTTAATAAAACAAACTAAACCAAAAAAATTAGTTATACAACATATTATGACTACAATTAAGAGTAATATGTTACCAAGAAGGTTGTTTATATTTTGAATCTCATTACATAGTTCTTATTTGAATGTATTAGTGTTTATATTAGATGCATTGAGTTTGTACTAGATGCATCGACTTTTTTACTTTGGAAATTTATGAGCTCTTTGAATTGCTTCTATAATGTTTGGATTGTATGGCTTTATATATATATATATATATATATATATATATATATATATATATATATATATATATATATATATATATATATATATATATATATATTTGTTAAAATTTAAATTTGTATTTATTTAGTTTTAACATCTTTGTTCAAAAATTGTAATAGTTATTTTTATATAAGGAAATTATGAATTTGGTTTATTCCATAATATTCACGAAATCATTGAAAACATATTTTTTTTTTTCAGTTTAAGATTTATAATTAAATTTTTTTTTGTTACAAAATATTACTAAGTTTGTTTATGCAAAGATATTTCAAAAAAATTAAGATAAATTCATTAGTGTGTGTGTGTGTGTAAATATATGCAGGCAACTCATGCAAATGTGTTTGAACTATTAATTTGATCAAGCATGGCTTATTGTTTCACATAGAAAAAGTTTATTATCTTAATTTGAATATAGCTAGTTATGTAATATTCTTCTTCTTAAGAAAGACAGGAGGGAAGCTTAATTACCGTAATATAAATATCAAAACGGATGAGAGCATAGATAGTCCAACAAAGCCCATTAAAAAATGATGCAACTGATATGGAGAGCGGCATATATTCCACACTTTTTGTTTGTATAACCATTTTCTGCACCATATCACATATGATTATTCATCAAAAAATTGGAGATGTAGATTATAAATACCATGTATATACATATGAGACTAGTTTCACATACCATAACAGAGAGTGGTGCAAGATACATCATTATGCAAAAGATGACACAAAGAATACCAACGATGAGGGAGCGGCGATCATGTGTGTGGAAGCATGTCAAAACCACAACAACAACAATGCCAACAAAGATCAAGTCTCCAAGAAAAAGCAGCAATGCCTTAGTTCGCTTTGGTCCAGTAGAGAATAAAAGGTAGAGGATGACATAACAAAGCTCAATTAATGTTCCAACGCTATTGATGGTAAGAACAAGGGTGCTATTTGGGTGCACAATGGGTAACCCAAAGACCATCCATAGCATGCAATTTAGAAGTGTGGCTACATATGGTATAACTGAGAATTCCTCCACAGATTTCTTCTTACATATCCTGATAAATATTGGCCTAAACAGCAAAAGAGAATTACATTAACTTATAACATAAGAATTATATAGCATTTGCTCGTCTCCTACATTGTAATGTAATGATTAGATAAATAAGTTAGAGAAATAAGAAACTAAAATATTTAAGTGCCTTTAGTAAAAATATCAACAAGAATACAGAGCAATAACTACAAAAGATATAATTTCATTAATTAATTTAAATTACAAAAAAAAAATAATGCATAAAACCAAATACTATTTCATTTGATGTTTACTCACAAAATTTAAATTATTATTCTAGTTAAGATGAATAACTTCTAAGTTCCTAGTTCCAAATTCTCTAAATTAGTGGATGCCATGACTTACAATGGGGATAAGAAGAGGCCTAATGCGATAACGTTGCCCGCGATTCCGACAACAGTCCGAATTAGATCAGCAGAAACCATGACTATATATATCACAAGAACTAAAATAAATCAATTATGAGAGAGAGAGAGAGAGAGAGAGAGAGAGAGAGAGAGAGAGAGAGAGAGATGCTATTGGTAGAAAGTGTGAGAAGGGTTTATGAGCTGAAGAAGAAGAGAATAGAAGGCATATTTAAATATGATGGATTGAGTTTTTTAACATTAGAGAGTGCGACAGCTGATCCTGAGCTGCACGTCGTATGAAGAAGAGTTCGGGGAAGGAATCTTCCATGATATTCACAGTAATGATTAAAATGTACATAAGCTAATTAAGTCAATTTGAAAACTCATTACTCATATTTTAATAATTCGTAATACAGTTTAAAATAGTAGTCAAATTATTTTTTTATAGTGTATAGTTTTCTTAGGTCTTTGGAGCAGGGCTGAGTTGGATCTGATTGCTATATTTTATATTTATAAGGAAAATTTAATATTTTTTTAAAGTTGCTTAACAGATATTGAATAACGTGTTAATTCGTTCATATGTATGAATTGAAATGCTCTTCGAATGTTAAATATGAAAAGGAATGAATAATAGCCTGAATTTCGACCGAATCAAAGGAAAACGGGGCACAAAACTATCGTTAATAGTTCATAAAATATTAAAACAGTTCTTGCCAAACCCATGTTCCTTTCTCTTCTTCTTCTCTTCCTTATTTGCATCGTTATTTGGGTTGCCAATGAGTCACCATCATCTGATTGTGGAAAATCAATGAGCAGAAAGATCAATACATTAAAGTAGGTGATTATAAATTTGCCTGCTTTGTTTTCTTAATTGAATGAAATATTTCTTGATGTGATCTTCCATTTAAAATTATTTATTATATAATAAAATTTTAAATTAATTTTTTTTATTGTTGAGATTAAATGGACTTATCCCCAACTAATTATCGATTTTGAGAATTTTTATTGGGAAAAAAATGAGATAAATAGCTAAATACACAGAAAACATTGTTTGATTCCATGCTAAAGGTTGAGATAAAGAACTTTTTAAGAAAATAATTAAATTTCAATCAATTTAAATATTAAACAAGAATATTTGTTATTGAATAGCTTTAACAGTCTTCAAAATACTAATGAGTCAAAATTTTTCATATAAAAGCAATGATTGATTTTAAAATACTACAATACTGTAAAAAGCATTGAGATTTAACGAGGTTATATATTTTCTTTCAGGTAGTAAAGTTATTTCATACGAATTACGAAATTCTTTGGTATATTGTCGGCTTTGTAATTCAATTTTTTCATTGATATGATTTTAGTTAGCTTATAACACATAATTTAATTTTAATTTATCGAGAGAAAGAAAAAATGAAGCTGAAAATGAAAGAATTAAATTATTTTCATATTCATTATGGGGCAGCCATACACCGAATATAGCAAACGAGGTTGCATATAAACAGGCTTTGGAGAGCACACGATGAACCAGATTTGATATTACAAAAAAATCGAAAAACTAGCTTTGGTTCTTTTGCTTAAGATGGACGAAAATGTTTTTAGTGCTCATCTTGGATAATGCCATGATAAGCGAGTTGATTCAGTGCAAAATGAACATGTCCACGACTTGGAGAGTTGAGCAAATTGGCATAAATCTGATATATGAATTTGTCATTAACATTGTCCCAGACCAAGGAACAGTAAATCTCAACGTATTTGTATCTTCAAGAAAGGTAGGATTGTTAGCAACACGGATAAAATACCTAGTTATCACAGAAGAGGCGGATAAAAAAGCTTGTTGGTGTTTGAAAGCGTTTTAATAGAGAGGGATGACGAATAAGTTCATTCACTGTGCCGACCAAAATGCAGTACTCTGCTCCTGTGAAGGACTTGGAAATCAATGATTGTTTAATTGATTTTCAGGAAAAAATGGTTTCAACTAAAGGGTGTCTGTCGCCAAATTAGGAAGGCTGTCCGTTGCCTTGGAAAATATCATTTAATTTAATACATATATATATAATTTTGAAAAATAATTTTTAATTTTAAAATATGGGATCGAACCGATCTCATGTAAACAATAGTTTAAATAAACGAACAATATACCATATGCTCGCGCATCTATCCCGAAAAATGGACATATCATTGCATGATTAGACTCGATTAAAAAAACTATAGTAAATTATAACATTTGTTTTAGTCCGTGAAATCTTTATGTTGACCTTAAGGTTCCCCAACTTAATATTAAATATTAAACAATGTTTAATTTAAAATGTGTTCCTAAAATTTCTTATAAGGGTGAGCACTTATAGATAATTACATCTTAGAAGACTAAAGTCACCTAAAAAAATTCTCGATTTAGATCAGAGGTATTCTCTTCATGAATTTCAAAATTTAAGGTTTTCAAGGTCGAGCACAAGAAATTCAAATGGGAAAGGATCAAATTGGAACAGTTATTATGGAATCTAAAGGAAGAAATGTAGGGGATGTCACGAGTTCTGAGGGAACCTCTGGTGACTTTCTAAACAATCTTGTGGTTTGGTTTCAAGTTAGAAGAGATATTATTATTAATGTTTCATCCTGCTAATTTTATTATATAAGACTTGCATTTTCATAATATTAACAATACAACGAACCTGAAAGATATGAGGGTTTACATTGTACCAAACGACAACCTCAAAATCCTAAGGCAAGTTAGGGCTTATATTGCACAACATAGTTGTGCAAAAGTCTAAAAGTTCAGGTGAGGATTTATGTCGTGCTAAAAGAACTACCTTGAAGTCCTATGACTTATTCTTTAATTCTAAAGAGAGGTTTGCTGTTGTAGAGTTGTTTGCTCTCCCGAAGATATTCTTTCGCATGCCTTCGTCGTTCTATCCACGATGTTTGCTCAATGCTCCTTATTGTAGTTGTAGTAGTTCCGCTCACTCAAGGTTTAAGGTTTATAGTTTTGCAATGTATATTTTATGTTTTGTTGTGGTTGTTTTGGTTTCGATTTTGTTTTTGGTTTGGTTTAGTATTAGTTTTTCAGTTTTGCATGCCAAGCAAGTAAATTATATATAAATAAAATTTATTGAGAAATAAAATGCAGTAAAGTAAATAGAAGGATAATGCAGTACATAAAATAAATACGTACCCGGGCTTCTACTTCCATTGTGTGATTAGTCTATAAAAATAGTATAATTTACATGGAATTTCAAATTGTAGGAAAATTTAAAGACAACAAGTAAAAGGGCTGGAAACCCGATACAATAGTCAGAAAAACAAGCCGTAGAAAACACGAACAAAATCTCAAAGTAACGTATGGAAGACCAGAAATAGGTATAAGACATCAGTAAAGGTGGGGGCTCAGAGCTGGATTATGTGTTTCCCGACCATAGGCAAGAGCTACCAACCGGACAACTAACATAAGGCAGTCCTAACTTTTATCTAAATGACTAAACATGGACTATTAAAAATTTTCATAAAAATCCTTTAATTTTTAATTAAAAATTTTCATGCAAAGTTTGTTTTATCAAGCAAACGAAGTTTTGTTTTGATTTGGTAAATATTCTGTGAATTAGTGTAGTCCATAGGTTAGTCATTTTGATCAAGTTGGGAATACTAAAAAACTAAGAGTGTTGCGGGCAACAATCTCACAAAGAGTTTGCGAATAGTATTATCTTTCCTTATCCTAATCCTTATTAAAGTTCCTCGATGTAGGAGATACTATTCTAAAATTCCCACATTGCATCATATCTCTCGTTTTAACACACATAAGCATTATCACAATTGTCTTAGTCAACTAGACCTTAAACTTATACAAGCGCGATGAGTCATATGTGGCAAAAATAATGTCCCTAACTGCTCACGAGGACTTAAATACCGTAAAGAAGACTCAAGTTCTTAAGCATTGAGTTATAATGTGGGATACTTAGTTTAGCCTATTTCTATTGATTTTAGTGAATTAACGAGTCCCGCGACATAACTTGGTGGGTCCTTATGAGTTATAAGGATGATTTTCTTGAGCAAAAATATAATAGCTACAATTGTCCTTTAAAATGTTCAAAAAACTATAAAAATGCTCGAGGTGTGACCCCAAAAAATTTTAACATCTGTTGAATCATTTTGATTTCATTTTGAACTTATTATGTTGATAAATTATTCATTTGAGTTTAGTGTTTACGTTATTCTCAATGTTAAATATCAATTAACCCATGAGAGAGGGGACAAGTAAGCTTGAGCTTGAACTGTTTGAGGGAGATTAATTATGGTTTATCTTTCAACTAAGATTCAGGCATCTTTAGATTAAACTTAGATTGCTACCAAGCTCAAAAAGCATTAGGAGTAAATGTGTAATTTAGGAAAAGTCATATTAGGAATGTTTGAATCTTATTAAGAGATCAACCTATAGCTCAACCATTAGTTTAGGACGTTAGGTCGATGAATTTTCAACTTCCTAATTCATGCTCAAATATTTGGATCATCCAAATTGATTTATTTTTCCAAGACTTAACAATTGGATAATTGTAATTATACCATCATTTTCTAAAAGTGGAAGTTATTTGGTTTCTACCTCTTACCCTGATGTTTCAATCATATTAGAATGTTGTTTATGATAAAAAATATTATCCCTTAAGCTTTTTTATCCATCCTAAAATTTAATTAGGGGTGAGAATGTGGAAATTACAGTTTTGCCCTTAGGGCTCCTATCTGCATAAATCTTTTAAATTAATTCATAAAGGCTTAACAATTTGCTGATCTATCTCTCATTGGTTAATTAAAATACCAAAAAAGGATTTATGATTTTTTTATCTTTATTTTAATTTAT
This sequence comes from Papilionanthe hookeriana x Papilionanthe teres, assembly GCA_022702705.1. NCBI lineage: Eukaryota > Viridiplantae > Streptophyta > Magnoliopsida > Asparagales > Orchidaceae > Papilionanthe > Papilionanthe hookeriana x Papilionanthe teres. The sequence goes on along the minus strand of CM040424.1, from coordinate 22,968,910 downwards.
ATAATTATTTTTAATCCAAAGATGGGAATTTTAAATGTTTATTCATTTAATCAATCAAAGTAAAGTTTCTATCCTTAATAAAATTATTAAAGAATCACCAAGGTTAGAGAGTTTCTAAAAATAGTTTTTTTTGAATTTTTGAATTATATTTAATTCTTTAAAATTATTTCCTAATTTCAAAGTGCAACTATCTCATTATCTTCAAACTTCTTTTTTTTGTTGAGAATATCCTTGATAAATTTCACATAGTTTGGCATCTGTTCTAAGGCTTCAGCAAATGGAATGTTGATTGTAAGCTTCTTAAATATCTCCAAGAGCTTTGAAAATTGCTTATCCAACTTTTGTTGTCGAAGTATTTGAGGAAATGAAGGTGGTGATTTTTCTAAATCTTCCTTAAGTGGAGAAATAGGTATTTCCAAACCTTTCGGAGCGTCGTCTTTTGGTTCTTCAATCTCTTCTTTCTCTACTTCAATATATTTTTGAACTCTAACTTCCAATTATGTTCCACTTCTCAGTTGAATTGCTTTTACATGCTCTTTATTCTTATCTCTTGGATTTACTTCAATATTACTAGGAAGCATACCTTGGGATCTATTACTTAATGAATTGGTAATTTATCCCAATTAGTTCTCAATAATTCTAATTGTAGCTCCTTGACTTTGCAATTGATTTCCCATTTGTAACACCACTTCTTCAATAGACAACTTCTTCTCCTTAAATTGTGAAGTATTTTTAAAACCTGGATGATAGGTTGGTCTATAATTACTATTCCCTTGGTTGTTCCAGTTCCACAATGGGTTTACTTAGTTGTTCCCCCATTATTTATTACTACCACCTTGATTATTGATATTCCAGTTAAAGTTTGGATGGTTCTTCCAACCTGGGTTTTAATAATTAGAATAAGGGTTATTAGGCTTACTTATAGCAGTCAAATTTTATGGTGAAGTATGAGAATCAACCATTTTATCTAATGAATTTTCTTCAATCATGGCAATTGGCTGAGAAAAATTCATCCCAAATTGGTTTATCTTCGTTGAAATTGCAGCAACTTGATTTGCTAACATCGCAAAAACATCATTTTCATGAATGTTGGCTACATTTTTAGTATTTAACCTTTCAGAAGGCCATTGAAAATTATTAGTAGCCATTTTTTCAATCAAAGCATAACATCAGTAAACTGTTTAGACATCAGTGATCCTCCTGCAGCAGCATCGATAATAGATCTAAGAGATCCAACTAATACATTATAAAAGGTTTGAATTATTAAACAATCTAGTATCGAATGATGTGGACATTTTCTGAGGAGATCTTTAAATTGTTCCCATGCCTCATATATAGATTCACCTTCAAACTAACAAAAAGTTGTGATATCATTTCTAAGCTTCACAGTCTTTGATGGTGGAAAATATTTAACAAGAAATTTTTTTGCTAAATCATTCTAAGTTCTGATAGATCCAGGTGCTAACGAATTTAACCATATCTTAGCTTTATCCCTTAGTGAGAAAAGAAAAAGTCAAAGTCTAATAACATCATCTGAAACACCATCATATTTAAAAGTAGCACACAACTCTAGAAAGTTGGTAAGATTTAAATTAGGATCTTCAGTTGGTGCTCTCCCAAACTGATTTTTAGACACCATTTGAATAATATTAAACTTTTCTCCAAATCTCTGAATATATTTATTCCAAAAATGGGATCCTCAGCCAGTGATAATCACTCTCGGCATTCCGTATCTTGTGAAAATATTTTTCATTAAGAATCTTGAAACACTTTTAGCATCACTCCGAGGTAAAGCTTGTGCTTCAAGCCACTTTGATACATAATCAACTACAATCAATGTATATATAAGTTTCCAAATGAAGGAATAAATGGTCCAATGAAATCTAATCCCCAAACATCAAAGATCTCAACTTCTAACATGAAATTCAGAGGCATTTCATTCCTTCTAGATATATTGCCTACTCGTTGGCATCTACACAAGTTTTGATATATCTGTAAACATCTCTAAAGAGAGTAGACCAATAAAATCCAGCTTGTAAAATTTTATGCGCAGTTTTGTTAGTCCCAAAATGTCCTCCAAATTTAGAATCATGACATTTTTGAATAATCGGTTCAGTTTCTTCATAAGGCACATATCTCCTAATAATAAGATCCTTACATCGCTTATATAAATATGGTTCATCCCAAAAAATATGCTTTTGCATCATGAATGAATTTTTTCTTTTGCTGCAGTGTTAACATATGTGGCAAAATATCACTTACAATATAATTAATTATATCAGCATACCAAGGTATTTTCCACTCATTAATATTATAAAGTTGCTCATCAGGGAAACTGTCTGTAATCTCATTGTTGGTGTCAGATAATTCATGATATTCTAATCTCGACAAATGATCAACAATTTGATTATCAGTTCCCTTTCTATCAATTACCACAAAATCAAATTCTTACATCAAAAGTATCCATCTGATTAATCTTGGTTTAGTATCCTTCTTTTGCGTACAGATATTTAATAGCTGAGTGATCAGTATGCACAATACATTTAGTCCCAATTAAATAAGATCTGAATTTGTCAAAAGCATACACAATAGCCAGTAACTCTTTTTCAGTAACCGTAAAGTTAATTTGAATATCGTTAAGAGTTCTAATAGTGTAGTGTATAACTTTAAAAATCTTATCATATCTTTGTCTAAGAACAGCTCCAATAGCATAATCACTAGCATCGCACATTAATTCGAATGGTTTCTCCCAGTTAGGTGAAACTATTATAGGTGTTGTGATTAGTTTATCCTTTAATAACTCAAAGGCATTCAAGCAGTAATCAGTAAATTCAAATTTCTTGTCATTTTCTAAAAGTTGGCTTAGAGGTTTGGTAATTTTTGAAAAATCTTTCATATAATGCCTATAAAAACCAGCATCTCTAAGAAAACTTCTTACCCCTCTCACTGTAGTAGGAGGTGGTAGTTTAGCTATAACTTAAATTTTTGCAGGGTCTACTTCCATGCCATTTTCTGAAATTTTATGCCCTAATATAATTCCTCCTGCAATCATAAATTGACATTTCTCCCAATTTAGAACTAAATTAGTTCTTTCGCATAACTTTAAAACTTTTTCAAGATGATTTAAGCATGCGTCAAATGATGTTCCAAATACAGAGAAATCATCCATAAATACTTCTATTTCATCATCAATTAACTTACTAAATATAGACATCATATATCTCTAGAATGTTGCAGGTGCATTACATAATCTGAAAGGCATTCTTCGAAAAGTAAAAGTTACATAAGGACTAGTAAATGTAGTTTTCTCTTGATCCTCAAGAGCAATAAGAATTTGGTGGTAACCGGTATATGCATCCAGAAAGCAGTAGTACTTGTGTCCAGCAAGCCTATCCAACATTTGGTCTAGAAAAGGAAGTGGAAAATGATCTTTTCCAATGGTAGCATTTAATTCTCTATAATCAATACAAATACACCACCCAGTAACTTGCCTGATAGGTATTAATTCATTATTCTCATTTGCTTCAATAGTTACTCCACCTTTCTTAGGAACACAATGAATTGGGCTTACCCAAGCACTGTCCGAAATAGGATATATAATTCCAGCATCTAACCATTTTAAAATCTCTTTTTTAACTACTTCTTTCATAATAGGGTTCATTCTCTTTTGTGGATCAATTCATGGCTTATGATCATCATTCAATAAATTCTATACATACAAATTGAAGGGATAATTCCCTTTATATCAGCCAGAGTCCAACCAAAAGCTTTTTTGTACTTTTTTAATGTATCCCTTAATTTTTGTTCTTGAATTTCATTTATGTCTGAGGATAAAATTACTGGTAATGTTGACAACTCTCCTAAAAATGCATATTTCAAATGATTAGGAAGAGTTTTCAATTCAAGTTCAGAGGATCTTACTACAGATGGAATTAAAATTTCGTTCTCTATACTGTTGAATCGAGCATTTCAAATTGTTCCTGAATATAATCAGCTTCTTTGTTATCAATTTCATCATAATTATCGTTTTCCATATCTTCATGTTCTTCAGATTTTTTTGAAATATTCTTTTCTCAAATAATCGCAAGTCTTCATTCTAAAACATTGATCATCATTTTCTATTGAAGGATATTTCATTGACTTTGAGATGTTAAAGGTTACTTCCTGATCATTTACTCTCATAGTCGACTCTCCTTTTTGAACATCTATCATGGCTCTTCTTGTAAAGAGGAATAGTGTTCCTGAAATGATAGGTATTTCCTTGTCTTCTTTCATATCAAAAATGAAATGTCTCCTTGTCTTCTTTCATATCAAAAATGAAATGTCTACAGGAAAAATAAATTTATCAACCTTAACCAGAATATCTTCTACAACTCCTTTAGAATGTGTAATAGATCGATCAGCTAACAGTAGAGTTACAGAAGTTGGTGCAATCTCTCCTATTCCTAACCTTTTAAAAGTTAATAGAGGCATCAGATTTATACTAGCTCCCAAATTACATAATGCTCGTCCATAAAATTTTTCACTAATAACACACGGGATTGTTAAACTACCAGGATCTTTTAGTTTTTCAAGAAGCTTTTTCTGAATTATAGCACTACACTCTTCACTGAGTGCAAAAGTCTCATGATCTAGTAACTTCCTCTTTTTTTTAGTATATCCTTCATAAATTTAACATAATCAAGCATTTGTTCCAAAGCTTCAACAAAAGGAATATTTATTGAAATTTTTTTTAAAATATCTAAGAATTTAGCAAATATTTTTCCCTTGTCTTGTTGCTTCAGTCTTTGAGGAAATGGTGGTGGTGGTATTTCAATAGTAATTTTTATAGGTTTCAAAGGATAATCTGGATATAAACTTTCATTTTCTCCTTCAGTTTCCACCTTTTCAACTACAGTTTCTTTCTGGTCCCTTGTCTCCAACTCTTTTTCACTTCTTAATTGAATAACCTTGATCTGTTCTTTACCTTAATCTTCAAGATTTACTTCAATATTGCTAGGTAAATTTCCAACAGGTCTATTGCTCAGTGCAGTAGCAATATGCCCCAATTGGTTTTCTATATTTTTAATAGAAACTCCTTGATTTTGTAATTAATTTCCCATATTCATAACTAGTTCTTCCATAGACAGCTTCTTCTTCTTAAATTGTGAATTATTATAAAAACCTAGTGGATTATAAGGTCTATAATTAGGATTACCCTGATTGTTGACATTTCTTAATGGGTTTACAGGATTGTTCCCCCACTGAGAATTAACAGGATTATCATTACCTTGGTTATTCCAATTAAAGTTGGGATGATTCTTCCAACTTGGATTATAGTAGTTTGAATAAGGGTTATTTTGTCTATTATTTATCAAATTTAACGTTTCATATGAAGATTGAGCATCTACAATTTGTCCTAATGAATATTCTTCTAACACTGGAGGTGTTTGAGAACAATTCATTTCGTATTGATCTATTTTCTTTGAAAGAGTAGCAATTTGAGAAACTATCATAGTTAAAGCATCCGAATCATGAATACTAGCTACTTTCTTAGGATTTACCCTTTCAGCGGGCCATTGAAAATTATTGGTAGCCATTTCTTCGATTAAAGCAAAAGCTTCTTAAAAAGATTTAGACATTAGTGATCCACCAACAGCAACATCAATGATAGATCTAAGAGATCCTACTAATCCATTATAAAAAGTTTGAATAATTAACTATTCTGGTAAAGCATGATGTGTACATCTCCTAAGAAGATCTTTAAATCTTTCCCAAGATTCATATATTGATTGTCCCACATACTGACTGAAAGATGTGATATTGTTTCTAAGCTTAGCAGCCTTAGATGGTGGAAAATACTTCAATAAGAATTTTTTGTGAAAGTTCCCCCCAAGTTCTAATAGATCTTGGTGCTAACGAATTTAACCAAGCCTTAGCCTTATCCCTTAGTGAAAAAGGAAAAAGTCTAAGTCTGACAGCATCATCAGACACTGTCATATTGAAAAGAAGCACACAGTTCTAGAAAACTTGTAAGATGTAAATTAGGATCTTCGTTAGAAGGTCCGCCGAATTGATTGTTTTGTACCATTTGGATAATTGCAGGTTTAAGCTCAAATGAATTAGCAGCTACATCAGGGTTTTCGATAGTTAAGTGAATTTCATCTAATGTATCTCGTAAAGGTCTAGATTGATGTTCATTTTCTATTCTTGGGTTGTTTACGTTGTTTTCCATTGTGTTAGGATTTCTAGGTTCTTTTCTCAGTTTTCTAATTTTCCTAATAGTGTGTTCTAATTCTGAATCGTAGGGTATAAGATTTTCAGATCCAAATTTAAGCATACAATCGAAATCAGTTCACAGAAAAACAGTTGACTAAATATGATAATAAGTTGCCATTATATTAAAAAGTTTTCTAATAGTCCTAAATTGTCCGTTACACTAATTATGTTATAGTCCCCGGCAACGACGCCAAAAACTTGAACCACTCCACGCACTTTACGTAAGCTTAATATTGCAAGAATTTGATAAAGAAGTGTATAAAATATTCAATAATCGCAGAGTTACTCTTATCAACGCAAGTATACGTATCGCTCAAGTAATACAGGGCTCTAGTGGAGTCCTGGATATCGATCCCAGAGGGAATATTCTGGAGGCTACAAACTAGGATTTTAGAAACCAATACAGAATCACAACCTTGTAGCTCCAATTGCCTATTTATCACTAATAAGCAATCGTAAATAAGATGTAATTTAATAAACTAATTCTTCTAATAATTAACTAATTTTTACTAATAAAGTGAGGTTCAATATATAAGCAAGCATCCTTCTCCTTGTTAAGAAATTGAAGTGAATGGATAATTAGAATTAATTTAAAACTGTGTTGTGCCAAATAGGAGCATACCTATTTTTTACCCTTTGGTCCAGTCATAAAGAACATTGACTAATTTTATGCTTGGTTACTGAATCTGTGGCTAGGCTGGGAGGATACCGGCTCACACTTTGGAGCTCCCACGTTCCCCTCGCCTGAGGGCTAACATCTACACTTCAGCACCCAAACGATAGGATTGAACTGAGGAATTAAGTCTGTCACTCTAAAATCTCCAATTCTACGCCCGATAAATAATATTTCCCTATTTATTTGCACCATACTTTCAAGAATTTTGACCTCCCTAAATCTTGGATGTAATCTTCACTTAGTTGTAAAAATCAACATATTTTAACAAATCAATTGGCCAGATTGAAAGTAAATTAAGATTGAAGTGAAAAGATTATCACAACTTCTTTAACATTCTCATGGCACAACTAATTCAAATCACCATTTCACAAAATCTCAAAACAAGGAGAAAGACAATGAAACTACTCATATCTCATGGAGAAGATATGACAAAACTTGGATTTCATATATAAAAACAAAGTTGTACAAACTATAATAAGTAAATACAACTTATCTCGAATTCCTCTCCAAGCAAACTCCTTGAAGTTCCTCTGAATCTCTTCTTATCTTTACAACACACAGAATTCTCCTTCGAAGCGGCAATGAGGAATAAATCTCTCACTTTTCTTCCACACTTACAATCTCTAGAAGAATTCCTCACAATCAAAACTAATTTAACTCACTCTCTATAACTAACAGACACTCACGGACGCCTGGTCACACCCCAGACACCCCTTGGACCCCAGGACACCACCATTTTCGGCCTCAAATTCTCTCTTTTAAAGTTGTAGAAGAGTTTCCAAGAGTTGCCCAAGCATCCCTTCAAAAATTGTCCACATTCAATGTAACTCGTGAGAGAACCGACATACTTGCTATTGGCAGCCTCAATCTCGCCGTCGGTGGCCTTCTAGAATACTAAGTTTCGGACCTTCTTTGTTAAGGCTAGGCTGTCGGGGGGGGGGGGGGTGGGGGGGGGGGGTCGAGCTCGCCGTCGGCGACCTTCTTTGTAATTTATTTTCTGAACTCTCGAGAAAGATCCACCATTGGCGCCGTCGATCTCGCCGTCGGCGCCCAAGGTCAAATCTTCAATTTTTGGTCATTTTTGCCCCAAATTTGCTCCTTTTTGCATCTTTTTGCTCCAATGTCCATAAATCCACATTTCTGCAACAAAACATCAAAAATACTTTTCTTTAAAGTTCAATATCATCAAAATCCGTGTATAATTTGTATGAAAATCTCAACATATTTTCAGTTGGTCACTAACCATCTTCAAATTTTATTTTTTAACTTACTAATTTTTTTGTAATTATTTTGGAAAATAATCACAAAGTAAGGTGAAAATTGGATATCTCATGTTAAAAATTTTTCCCAGACATAGAAAAATCACAGAATATTCCTAAGGATGAAAGGATCAATCTATGAAATTTCAAAATTTTTAGAGTTATAATAAATTTTTAATAAATAAATTACTCGAGAGAGTAATTAATTAATTAAAAATTAAATATAATTGATCAATTCCAAATTTTGTTTTTATAATTTTCTCCTTGTTCTTTTGAATCAAGGGATATTTTTTTCATATTCTTCTGATTTTTTATGTCAAGTAATGATTTTTCTAAGTTTAATAGGATTTTCTAGATTTATTTAAATCCTACTTAGCCTAATTTCCACGCGTCATTGATTGTATCTTTGGAAGCGTTGAAAGCAAATGTGGGAGCGCGTGATTGGAGAAACTTTACTTGCGGCATCACACGTAGCCTGCGGTTCTATTTATTTGATATGAACAGAATGGTGGTCCGACTCAAGTAAGGCCGTCCATTTTCGATACACAGAATTGGACGACATCAGTTCATCGTCTCTAAAAGAGAACAAAACGAGAGCAATTCGTGATTGGGGCCTAAAATTTCGCTCGATTCTTAATGAAACTTTGTTGAAATTGTTCCAAAAGCTTCATCTAAAGAAAATGAGCATATCTATATGGTGATGTAATGATTTTGAAACGGTCGTCTTCACAATGTCTTAGACCCGAGCACAAATTCGGTTAAAATGGCCATTCCTGGTCTTGATGAAGTGAAGCTCTAATCAAGCATTACAGACACAATCGTTGGGTCCTTCCGAAGATTCTTTGATGTCAATTTGAAGTGAAATTGAGTCTGGGTATGAATTCAATGAAATGAGTTTTCGGCTTGAGCTTGAAGTGGGTTAGAGTTAACGGGAAGATCTAATTTCGATTGAAAACTTCTTCATATACCCAGGGAAGGTGTAGGAATGATCAATTTGGAGTATTGAGGGGTTTGTCTCAACCCGTATGTCCTATTTTTGGGGTGAGAAATTGGGAGAGATGGGTGGGTATCAGGAGCTCAATCTATGTGGAATCAAATCCTTAGGTTATAGAGAACACTTTTTGTCTTTGGTGTCTATGGGTTTGGGCAGTGTAGGTGGTTCTTTCTTTTTCTTGGGGAGGAGGTAACAACTTCATAATGTCTTGGGGATGAGATTTCGAATAGGGTATAAGCTCAATTTACCATTGCAAGGTTAATCCATGTTAGACTCAACTATGGTGAAAGCTTGGTTTATGTTTGAATTTTCTCCATTAGATCATTCATGAGGTGGGTTAAAGCTTGCTAAATTAACCTCCCCAATGTAAATTCACTAGCTCATTCCATAGGCTCAAGAGTAAATGACACATAAGCTCCATACTCCCCCATTCCCATGGGTAGTCATAATGGGTTTAATCATGGAAGAAAGTGTCTTGTATAAGCTCTTTTCTCCATTGGCTAAGGGTTGATGTGCTCTCCACCTATGCATCCAAGTCACACCTCAATTTTAAGAGGGAATGACACATATACCTCACCTTCATGTTGGTGTCATAATGACTCTTAAACTTGGTTAAAGGTGATGGTCCATGGGTTGGTTAATGTGTTAACCATGCTATGGAGAGTCTTATGTGCTATGGTTAACCCATTAGTAACGCTTCATAAGTTAAATTTGATTTTAAAAATTAATTATCGGTCTTTGATGTCATGTATGATGTCATGAGTTTAAATTTTATTTAAAGCTATTTAATTATAATTTCAGTTTGAATTAATTATATAATTAACTAAAAATATATGAAATTAAAATTTTAACCCATAAATTATTGAAAAATGATTTTGAGTGTTGCCCATTTAATTTATTTTCATTAATATTGTTAATAGCTGAATTTTTGACTAAGTTTGACCTAGGCTGACTAATGTTGACTAATGTTGACCAATTTTGACCAATTTGGGTCTAAACTTGAATAGGGTGACTTACTTGACCTTGTCATGGCTAGGTTAGTCACTGGGTTTGGTGGTATGGCTTGGTTTGATCAAATAGTTGGGTTTGATCAATTTTAGTGTTTAGATTGACCAACTGATCATGTTTGGTCATTTTAGTGTCTTAAGTTGACCAAAGGGGTCAAGTTTGACCATTTTTGTGTCTGGGTTGACCAAATGGTCCATGAGATAATTATTAGGTCCAAAATTGATGATATTGACTAAAGTTTAACCAATTAGGTCAAGGGTTCACCGAATGTTCAATGGGGTGGTTAATGGGTCTAAAATTGACCATTTTGACCAAATTTTGACCAGTTATGTCAAGGGTGACCTGGTGGGCAATTGTGTGGTCATTAGGTCAAGAACTGGCCATATTGACCAAGTTTGACCAATTAGGTCATTGGGTTGACCTTTGGGTCAATGAGATGGTCATTTGGTCCAACATTGACCATTTTAACCGGAGTTTGACTAATTAGGTCAAGGGTTGTCCTGTGGGTCAATGTGGTGGTCATTGGGTCAAGAGCATACCATTTTGACCACAGTTTAAGGGTTGACCTGGTGGTCAATGTGGTGGTCATTGGGTCAAGAACTGACCATTTTGACCAAAATTTGACCAGTTAGGTTAAGGGTTGACCTGATGGTCAATGTGGTGGTCATTGGGTTAAGAACTGACCAAAATTTGACCAGTTAGGTCTAGTGTTAACCTAGTGGTCAATGTGTCCCCGAATTAAGGTTTATTGTCATTTTTTTGGTTCATCTGGGATGACTCTAGAATTTGGGCTCAAAAAGATATAATTTAGTTTTACCCTAAAGTTTAGGGGTTCTTGGATATAATTAGGAAGTCAATTTTGATAGACTCTATTTGAAGGTAGATCATGAATGTCATTTATAAGTGCCCTCACAAAAGTGAGGTCAACATATATTTTCATATTTATTTGCACTCAACCCCATGGACTACATTCTTATATATGAAATTGAATATGATTCTTACTTTATCGTAGAAATCATAGTTCTTTCGGATCATATGTTTCATAAAAAATTTTAACAATTAAATTGGCCAGATCTAAAAGTAAATGAATTTCAAAGTTTAAATCATTAGAATTGTGACATTTAATTATTGCACAACAATCTTGATTCTTCACATGACTATGTCTCATTATAGGGAGAAGGACAAAGAAGACTACTCAGAATTCATGAGGAAGATACAACAAAACATGGATTTTATATATAAAAATAAGTTTACAAAATAAAAAAAGGAAAGAACACAACTTATCTCAATCTCCTCCCCAAGCAAATCCATTGAAGTTCCTTTGAATCTCTTTCTCTCTTTACAATACCATAAAATTCCTTCTTAGAAGTGTAATGAAGATGAAATCTCTCACTTTCACTCTCATCTTACAACACTTAGAGAAAATCTTCTCTAAACTCTCTCAGAAATAACACTTAATTCACACAACAAAGACCAAAAGACAAGACACTGACCAAGGACTCTTATTCTGACATAATAGCGCTCTTTTTTAATGTAAGGATGAATTTCCCAAGATTTTCATTAAGCACCCCTTCAAAATTTGCCAAATTCAATGAATTTTAGAGAATAACCGCCTCTGGCATCATTCACGCCTAAATCTGGTGTCATTGGCACCAAAATCTAGATCCTGGCATTGCTCTTTGGATTTTAGTGCAGCAAGCACCAGTTCTGGCACCATTGGTGCTAGAGCAACTTCCACTCTCTAGAAATTACAGCAGTTGATGCCAGTTCGAACGCCATTGGTGCCAAAGCACATTTTGAAAATTGCTCCATTTGGCTCCAAATTTCTTCCTTTTTCCTTCCTTTTTGCTCCCAGTTCCTAGACTTAATATACATGCAACAAAACATAAAAAATACCGTTCTTTAAAGTTCAATATCACTACATTTAAGCTTAAAATGTATACATAAAATTAATCATTTTTCGGTGTATCAAAATTCCATAAACTTCATTGGTACTGTCTTCAAGTAACTTCTTTACTATATATAAAAAGTTTGACTTATAGTAGTGAGATTTACTTACAGTTTGCTATAATTTTTATTTACTAAATATAATAATATAACTTAAGACAAATTTTTAATAACTTAGGTTAAAACTAAAAAGTATAAGAATATCTAGTAGTCAAGTTGAAGATTTCTGATTTCAATTCATTTCAAGAAGAACTGTATTTTGTCATATTAAAGATGCTTAAAAGATTCATATGAAAAAGAATTTCATTAGAATTCTATTTGTAAGGATGCTAATACTTAAATACAAGTTTAGAAATGTAATTAAGCTTTTTTCTTTAAATTAATTCAAGTGAAACCAATTTTTGATTGAGCACCTCCTCAAGCTTCTCCTCACATATTTTTATTTTCATTTTCATTTCCTTTTTTTCTTTTCTTTTTCTTTAAGAATCATTTTCAATATTTTCTTTTCTTTTCTTTTTCATGTGAGGATTACTATATTTGGATAGCCGTTTAATAATAATTTTGAACTTCTCTATCCTCTTCTTAAAGTTAAAAACTTCTCACATCCCTTCACTTTATAAATTCATATTAGCTTTGAAGAAGATTTTTCATAAATTCTCAATCTTTTTTTATATGTCACTCTAAGATTCTTAATACTTCAAAAATATAATTTTCTTTACTTTAAATAGAAAAAGCATAGTCTTATTCTTTCATACTAAATATCTTAGCCCTAGAGTTAAACCTTATTATTAAAGACTTTTACTTAAGCCTACTATGATATTATATATATATATATATATAGTTATCTAAAGTTAACCTCTAATACTAAAAGTCATGTTAAATTAATTTTTTAAAATATAGCTAATTGAGGACAAATAAAGTTTTGTCTTCAGAAAAATTTTCCCCCCAAAAGTTAAATTTTTAATAGGTAAAGATTTAATTGAAATATTTTGGTGGAAAGAAAACATTAAATGCATATAATAATACTAACCATTTGTACTGGGTCTTTGACTTCTTGCAGGTACAAATTAAAGGTGTATAGTAATAGGTTAAGTTTCATAAAACAAGATATATCAGAAAGATTTGCTAAGTAAAAGAGAGTTTTAAACATAAAAAGTAAATTTAATAGAAACATATAACAAAAAACAATCTAAACTTCAAATGACATGTTCCACATCACAACTCGCATTACATAAAAAATGAAAATTTAGCAAACAAAGACATAAAAACATACAAACTACAAACTAAAGAGATAACAATAAACTATCCATCAACCTCTTCAAGCATCATCACTTGCTTCTTCCTCTTCCTCCTCTTCTTCCTCTTCTTCTTCTTCTTAATCAAAATTATCATACACATAAGGTGTAAAGCTGGGGCAAGTAGAGAATTATAAAGTGTAATCACCCTTCATATATCTTTTCATAGTCCCGTTATAAACAATATCAAACTGGACTCTTCTCTGCATATAATCATCACTATGAATATTTCGATATTCCAAACTACATATTCAATTTTTCATTGTCATCATATCCCCTCGTTGAATCATTAGCTGATCATGTATCAGCGGTGGAAGGTTCATAAGTAGATGTTGAAGGTATATCACTACTTCCACATCTAGCTCTCCATCTAACATGTGATTCATACTTATAAACACTGGGTCTACCGATAGGTTTTAAAGGCTGTAATAGTTCTTCATGTCTATCAAAATCTACACTTGATTGTTCACATAAAGTAAAAATCAGGACAGGATAGCCTAAACCTCCAGTAGTCCCTCCCTTAGAAATACTGATGGCGTTCCGATGAATGAGAGAACCAATCTTAATACTCTTCATTTGTTGAATAAAAAATTTAGTATTGTTCTCTCCTTAGTCACTTCACTAAGATGATTTGAGGGAAGCAGTCTTATAGAAATAAAGTAATTCCTTGCTTTGGACTATGCATTTAACATAGAAGTAGAAAATTTTACCTTATGATTATTCTTTAATTTCCAAACTCCTCTTCCATCAGTCAGAAATGCAATAATTCTTCGAGAGATGAATCAAAAGCAACAAATGTTGAATACTCACAATGAAATCCACTCCTTAACTTGAATAATGTGTTGATTCTTTCTCGACTGAACTCAACAGTCTTCCTAAACACAAATACATGCTCGGCTGAAGTTTCCTGAAGGTTGGCATAAAACTCATGCATAACGGGAATAAAAACTATTGCTATGAAGTAGCAAAAGGTTTCTCAATGTCAATCTCTCAATTAAACCTCAATGGTTGTAAAATGCACGTTCCTAAATAAGCTTCTTTGTGTCCAGTTAGGTTTTGTAGTGATATTGAGCCTTAATATTCACAAATTTCCTTGCATCAAAGTTCTCTCTACCTTTCCCCTTCCACATTTTTGGATCCATAAGAATTCTAAAAAATTACAATAACTCTAAATAATAACTCAATAACAATATAAAAAACTCCAAAAATGAAAATAGTTGGTAAGAAACTTCACACCAAGGATTCTTACTAAATTTTCTTTAAATTATTCAAATTTTTTGTTTTCCCATAATGTAGGAAAAATCCATGGTGAAAATAAAAATTTTTTAGGTTAAAGTGAAGCTCTTACCAAGAGAAGTTGAAATCCAAGCTTTTCAATCCTTCAAATTGCCTCAAATCCAAGTTTAAGCAAGCCCTAAAATCAGAATTGCTCTTAGTCGACATGTAGGAGATGAACCAAGCATTAAAAATGAAGGTTACAGTTCAGTTTCACGATTATTAATAGACCTGAGCAGTTTCGATAAATTGGTGCCATTGGCAAATCTAGCACCATTGGTGTCGACGCTCAGAAATTTGAGTTTCAATTTTTTTTGTAAAAAAATGTTGTTCACCAAAACTCCCAAACTTCTAATTAGTGTAAATTAACAATAATTTTTTAATTAAGCAATATTCTAAAAAAATAGTTTCACGAACAACACAAAACTCACTTATATATATAAAATTCAAACAATTACAAACATATATTTTCAAATCAACAAAAACCATGGCATCAAAATCACACCAACATCACCCTAGAGCAGTAAAATAAATAATAAAAAACCTAACATAAAACACATAAAGTCCAACATTGAAAATAAAGGAAATCCAACCAAACAAAACATAAATAAGCTCTCATAAATAAAAAAAATTATGTACTTAAAGCAACTACATATCTTCATCTTTAACATTCTCATCTTCTCGAATATCTTCCATGGATTCATGGCACACATAAAAGTTGTAAAAAAGACGGTGAGGAATTCGTCTGTTAAGTCTTCTTCGATCCAAACATTCTTCATATACATGCGCACCATAGCCTCTTCCATAAGTCTAGGTGCTCAAATTAATCTTTACTTTGCCAATCCAGATGATCAAATTAATCAAAAATGTTGCTAATCGGATTCATAATATTATGTATCTCTTTCTCCAATTTCTTAATCCTCATAAAAATAATATGTGAACTATCAGGAAAGTGGGGTTATATAGGCGATGAATTTTGAGATGATTAATCCATAGGAATATTAATATCATTCACTTCTCCATTCTCTATGTAGTCACAATTCAACATTATATCCATGGGCTTCCAACGGAGAAACACATTTACCCAATTTTCATAAGAAACTTGTGTTTGACTACGTAGAAAAAATATTATAGATGGATGTCCAAATCCATAAGTAGATCCATTTAAACTCAGCTCAAGAATGGATTTAACAATTACAACACCCACATCAATAGGTCTTTCAGTTTAAATACAATAATTCAAAATAGCGCTTTCCTTCGCCACTTTACTGCTTTCGTCGTAGAGAACAATTTTGTCGAATAAAGAAATGTCATGGCTTTGATGCAGAATTTAATAATGAAGATGAAAAACTTATATGACCGTCACATCTTGTCTCTCATGTTCCAATTTCATCTGTTAATAATTAAAACGCTTCATTCATATTGTCTCTTGTAGGGGAAAATTTGGCACAATGGCAAATCGATACATTCTCAATCAAGAAAATGTCATTGATTTGTCAAGAAGTAAAAGTACCCACCTGCCATAAACAAAGAGGCCTTGGCTATTCCCATGAAGATTTGCATAAAATTCCTTCACAACATAAATGACTACTGTTGCAGTTGTGTAACACATACATCCCATCTCCTTTACATGATGATATCTTCCACAATAGTTCTGGGAGTATTGAATCCTCGATTTGCAAAAATTCTTTCCTTGATCAATCTCATCTTTGCAAGAATCCTATCATGCAACTTCTGCGCATCGAAACTAATGAACCTCCTTCAATTGAAAATCCCATATTTTGAAGTTCCTTTGGAGTTGAAAGCCATAGAATCAAGAATAGTGTATCTTCTCCCTCTCTACTGATTAAAATAACTCATAATGACAGGTTTTGGGAGTTATAAAGAGAAAAATCCATCCAAAAACATCAAAAACCACCTAAAACCATCTAAAAGAAGCTTCCCGGGCCATTTTCGCAACTGCAGCGCCATTGGTGCCGAAATTAGGCGTCATTGGCGCCGCGTCAGAGCATAATTCTATACCATTTCTTCTATAGTTAAAATAACTATCAAGTCTTCCATGCAATTCAATAATTAAAATGTTATATATATATATATATATATATATATATATATATATATATATATATATAACAAGTACGTCTCCAAAGTATAAAGAATTCATAAAAAGAGCTTTATTTTATATTTTTATAATATATATAATAACATATTTAATTAAACTACAATGATAACAATGGTTTGCCTCCCACCAAGCGCTTGGTTTAATTTCATCAGCCCGACATTCCCAATTTTTACTTTGGGTGACCCAACATTAAAACCTCCTTAAAAATTGGCTTGTGCTCATCAAAATAAGGTTTCATCTATGCCCATTCACTTTAAATATTTTTCTAGTTTTCGAATCTTCAATATCAACAACTCTAAATGGGCAAACTTTTACAACTGTGAATAGCCCTAACCACCTGAACTTAAGTTTTCCAGGAAATAATTTCAATCTTGTATTATACAATAAAACTTGTTGTCCAGGTTCGAATTCTTTTTTAACTATCTTTCGATCATGCTAATCTTTCATTTTTTTCCTTTTTAAATCCAAGCATTATCATAAGCTTTATTCCTAATTTAATCAATCTCATTAATTTGTAAAAATCTTTTCTCACCGGCATCTTTTAAATTAAAATTAAATTCCTTAATTACCCAATAAGCTTTATGCTCTAATTCTACTAGTAAGTGACAAGTCTTCCCAAAAATTAGTTTATATGGGGACATTCCTATCAGAGTTTTATGATCTGTCCTATAGGCCCATAATGTAGTATCTATTCAGCAGACTAATCCATTTTGTTAGGAGTTAGAGTCTTTTCCAAAATTCTTTCAATTTCAAGGTCTGATACTTCTGCTAGACCAATAGTATAGGGATGATAAGTAGTGGAGATCCTATGTTCAATATATTATCTTTCAATCAATTTATCAATTATTTTATTTCTAAAATGAGATCCCCTATTAGTAATGATTACTCTTGGTATTCCATATCTTGTAAAAATATTTTTCATTAAAAGTTTTGAAACACTCTGAGCATCACATCGAGGTAAAGCCATGTTGACCTCATTTTTTATGAGGTCTTTTTCTCTTCTCTTAATTAGGATCTAGCCATAGGGCTTCTCCTTGACTATCTTAGAGGACTAGAAATGGGACCCATCATTTAGAAGTTCAAACACTTCTTGGCTCCCTTCAAACCCCACAAGTTTGATTGTAAACCCCTAAGCCACTTGGAGGGTTAAAATCAAATGTGGAGGTTTAAAGGATGAGTTTCCTATAGGACTCTTTCGCCTTAGGATTTCCTTGAGTGGCATGGTCTGGTGAGGGTTGACTTGCACACACCTCACTCCCACACACACATTCCAAACCCTAAAATTATCTTTGACCAATTTGACTCCCTGACTCATGTAGGTAACTCATATGGATAGACCTTAACCCCTAAGCCCCTGGCTAAGAGGGTTGGAAACAACATAGTGAATGCCTAAGATGAGTCCTCTCATGGCTCTTGTGAGCTTAATATGGCTTCATGGCTCAACCAAAATGGTTTCATTTCACTCACACTTGATCAATCTTCATTTTTCCAAAATTTCAATTTTTGACCCCCGGGACCCTAAACCCACCAAACCTACCAAATGCCCTTGAAATTGCCCAAAATTTGCAAAATTGCCTAAATTTCCCAAAATTCTTCAAAACAAATCCTAGACATTTACCCCCACTCAAATTGATCATCCATGACCAAATATACCAAAAATTCCAAAAATACCCCCCTCAATACCCTTCAAATACCAAAAATACCCTTTTAACCCAAAAATTCCAAAAATTCAGAAAATTCCCAAAAAATTTCATAGAATCCCAAATATTCCCAATTTCATTTTGTTCAACTAAACCATAAGCCAATTTTGTCAATTTAACCTACTTTTACTAAAACCCCCAATTTAACCTATTTTTAACCTAAGTGGACCCAATGTCCCACCAAACCAACCCAATTGACCTCAATTTTGATCCAATTCAATCCTAAACTTCAATTCAAAATCCCTAATACCAATTTAGACCAAATCCAAATTGAATTTGATCAACATGTGGATCCAATTTCAATTTGAAGCTTAAAGCCCAATTTTGGCCCATGACTTAAACTTGGCCCAAACCAACCCAACTCAACTCCAATTAACATCAAATCTTTTCATAAACCTTCATAACATCCCCACAAACAAAACACTAACATGATTTTCCCCAAATTTGAAACCAAACTTCACCCAAACCTAACCCAAACCAAAAATCCTCAATTTGTCCTAAATCCATCATGAACCCAAATGAGCCCAAATCCAAAAATCAAGACCCAACCAAAGTTGAAAACACTTTGTCACACCCCCCATAAACATTTTTCAACATTAATTTTACATTAAACCCAACATTAACCCAACCTTAACCCAAGTTAGCCCAATTTGATCCACTTTGGTCTCATTACTAAAAAGACCCAAATTAAACCAAATTCAACTCAAAATCACCCCAAATTACTCATGACACATTCCTAAACTAAATTCAATGCTTATTGGGCCCAATATTTTACAAAATTTTCATCCCCTAATTTGTTTTAAAACCAAAAAGCCCACTTCCTTAAACCATTTTAAAAGCCCATCCAAAATGATTTCAAAAAAGCCCAAAAATGGCTCTAAAGCCAACATGACAATTTCTTCTCATCATACCTTCAATTGATATCATCCCTAAGTTCTAAATCAATCATCAAAAAAATCCAAATCAAGCCTCATGCCAATTTCTCCTAAATTGATCAAAAATACCAAAACCCATTTCTATGAAAATAAGCCAACCTTTTCCCAAGCCATGAGCAAGCCAAATGAAGCCATTTACAAGCCTATGAAGCCATGAGAGCTTTGACTTGTCATCAATACATTAATGGCAAGAAGAGGGGGTTCTTTCTTAACCCTTCACTAAACCTTTTTAACCCCATTTATGCTACACTCTAAACTAAGATTAGCCACATCACCTTGGATGGGGACTTCACCACCCTTTCCTAGCTGACCCAAGTGACTTTCTCTTCAACCCAAACCAGCCTTGGGGAGGTGCACCTAGCCTAAACCATGACTTGACCAAATTGAACCCAAAATGACCTCTCCCCCATACCATTTAAATCAAACCTCTTTAAACATGGCCAATACCCATTGCTTGCACCAAACTCAACCCCTGACCCCACTGAGTTAGATGGTGACCTCACCCTGGCCGGACCACCACCCTAACTGCCGAAAAACACCAGGCCGAGAGCACCCAATTGATTTAAAAATTCAATTTGAATTGGCTGAGCTGTCCCATGGCCAATGGTAATTGCAGCTGTTCTTCCCTTACCCTGAGCAGTTGATCCAAGCCTTCAAACCCCCCTGGGAAGCCCTCCAGCCACCTCTATTTAAACACCACCACCTTTCGACCAAAGGGGGTGCTGAAAAAAACCTTACCAAAACTCTACCAAAATCACTCCAGACCCTTCTCCAAACACAGAGCACTTGATCCCCACTGAAATCCAGCCCTAAAACCCCCTCTGTGAGCTCAATTTCTCAGCTCAAAATTCACCCAAAAAACAGGACACTTCACCACAGTGAGCCAATCCCCAAACTGATTGACCCTACACCTTCACCAGACCAAGAGAAGAAGTTCCCTAGCAAAAGCCCCCTCTCCAGGCCAGCCATTTCTTCTATCGACCAAGCATTGAAATCTGGCTTGGTGGAAGTCTGATCTAGACAATTCACCAGGGCCAGAGGCTTCATCCCTAGGCTCCTCCAGCTCCAACGAACGTGCCAAGCCCCTCTGATTGAAGCTTCACTTCTCAGAGCCAAGGTATGGAACTCCTCCTTCCCGAGAGCTTCCAGCGATTCTCCATTTCATTTGATTTAATCTCAATGCATGTTAGCCGTATGGATTTGTAGCTCTCGTTTAGACGAACACATAGGATCAAATTTCATGTAAATTGGTTAAGAAATGAAGGAGATATTAGGGTTTTAGTGTGGACGGCTCTCGGCACACACCAGTCGTAGACGATGACCAGGAACCGTCGGATCGCGCGTGTATTGAATGGACGATCCAGATCGAGCAGGATGAGGAGATGGAACGAGACCGCGGGACGCGTGGCTGCTGACTCAGGTGGCGGCGTCGAATAGTAGCGCGCCGCATGGGCTTTCGGAGCTGCCGAGGTTGACGCGGCGCTGACTCGGTTAAGTAGATAAATAGGGTATTTTCTATTTATTTAAATACTAGAAACTTCAAAAATCCACATCTTTGTGTAGAAAAATCACAAAAATAAAATAAAAATACCGTCTTGCTCAGTGAAGAGAGGAGAACAATATGGAAAAAGAATTAAGTTATTTTGATGAGTATTTTATTTTTAATTAATTATTTACTGATTTCAGTATTTTAATTCTCCATGCATTTACAGAATTCACCATGGCATGAGACAATAGGGCTTTTGTAGCCTCTGTTCTTAGGAACATTCCCTGAATTTTCCAAGGCCAGAGGCCATCTCTATGGCAAGATATTGATTTTTCAAATTTATGTATCTGTTTTCCCATTTTAATTCTAGTAATTAGCATGTTACTTAGAAAATTCTAGGAAAATTTAGGAAGGTACCTTATGTCCAGAAGACCCTAGGAAAATTTTGTTTTAGTTTAATTCTTTAAGAATAACCCTAATTAGTCTAAACACCAAAAAATGAATTTTAATTAATTAGGATTAACCACACATCAAAACACTTGAAAACAATTCTCCACTGATCTTTAGGGTTAGAGGAGTCTCACATAAAAATTTAGAATCAATTGGAAATGGTTTAACGCATTAAATGGATTAATTAAATCACATGGCTATTTTCTAATTTTAAAAATTCATAAAACCCAAAATACATTTCAAAAATTGACCAAATTGATTTTGGGACTTCTCTAGTATCAGAGGAGTCTAAGAAAATTAAAATTTGAATTTTTCAAAAATTTTCATTTTTTACCATATTTTTAATATTTTAATAATTAAAAAATAATGAAAATCACAAAAATATTAAAAATCATAAAAATGTCATATTTTGCCTCTTAATCACTTAAGAATAAATCAAATATTTTTCTTAAGTCTGTAGGTTATGATATTGGATTTTAAAGGCTTAAGGCAATTTTTAATATTAAAAAATCAATTTCCCTACATTTTCACTAAATTAATTCTAATAAATTAAAGAAAAATAAAAAATTACATAATTTGCTTCTTTAGACTCCTTGATATTAGAGAGACTTAAGAAAAATATAAAATCCATTTTTCAATCTTAATTTTATTTTATAATTAATTAACACTCCAAAATTTAAAATAATTATAATAAATAAAAAATGATTCAAAAAATCACCAAAATTGGTTCAAGTGGTCCTTTGGTCAGTAGGAACATTCCATAATTTTCTTAAGGATAGAAACCTCACCTTGGTCATGTTGTTGAATTTTTATTGAAAACCCATATTTTTCATAAAAATAAATATATAAATTAAATTAAATTCAGAAAAATCTCATTTTCTCCTCTAATGTCTTAGTTGACATATGAGTGAAGTGACATAAAAATTTTAAGTTCATTTGAGCTTAATTTGATGAGTTATGAAATGAACATGCTTAAAAGGACATAAAGGTAATTAAAGAATTTTAACCCTAATTAATATTTAGGTTTAATCAAGGGAGGGTAAAATATTTGATCTTAATTTTTTCCATTGGATGATTGAAACTTAAATAATTAAGAGGAAGAAACCCATTAATCATCTTGAAAATATTTAAAGTAAACCTTAATTAATTAAATAATTAAAATTTTGGAAGAAGAATCAAATTTGGATTATTAAAGTTGGGGATGTGACTTAGGAAGATATCAATTCTTTAATTTAAGATCCCTAAATGAATCACTTTAATAATGTTCAACTCTTAATCAAACTCAAAAATGATAATTGAAATTAATAATTAAATAATTAAAAAAAATAAACCTTAATTAAATTAAAAGCTTAAAACATTAAGTGATTTGATAATCAAATTGAAATAAATTTAAAACATTAAAATTAATTTGAAATCACTTAAAAAACAAATCTACAACAAATTTGAAACATTAAAGAAAATCAACCTTAAGACAATTCATAATTAAAAACATAAAAAATCAAACCAATTAAAATTGACCTAAAGTGTTACAATTAGGTCAAATTAAATTTAAATCATTAAAAGTTTAATTAAATTGAATAATCTAAACACCTCTTTCAAATCAAACAATTTAAAACACTTAAGAGAAAATCAACTTGAATTTTGAAACTAAATTAAATCATCCTAAATCATCAATTCAACTTTAATCAAAGCGGTTAAATTCTTTAACAAATTGATTTGCCCCTAAAGGCTTTCATTATCATAACTCTTAAATGAAGCCTCAAGTGAAATGTCACTTTACTCATCGGACAATCAAATGTCCAAGTTCTCTGAGCAAGAGATAAAACTCAACTAAATTTTTGGATGATTAATTCACCAATACAATAAAATTCATTTGGACTCAAAATAATCTCAGAAGTATTGAAAAGATGTTTAGAATTCGTCCTAAGCACTTTCTCAATATGATGAGACGTTTAGAAGAACAACTAAAATCAATTGTTCTTTGATGAAGAAAATCATCCTTAACAAAGCACAAGAACCTAGACGTCATAGGAATTGACTAGCTATAGGATTAGGATTTTGGTAGACAACTAAAACCTTCCTTTAGCTTTACCTAGGTGTTTCTTGCAAATACATTAATGCTCTAACATGTGTTTAAACTGTAGCTTGGAATGACGAGAAGACCCTCTAGGTACGCTTTTATTTTATTGCAATTTACTTACCTGCACCGCACTTTACTTTTCTTGCATGTTAAACAAGATTGACACCATGCATGAAAACTGAAACCTTTAGGATAGCCACAAAACTGAAACACAAAACTAAATTAAAAGTCACAACAAGAAAAAATTCACCGCCACAACATTCCAAAATATAAAACAACTCAAAATTTAATCACAAACAGAACACAAAACTACAACTACAACTAAATTAAAACGTCTCATTGGATGATCGGGAATACCTCGAATGATGTAACCCACGTGTTGCTAACGGGATTTCCCACAGTCTAAATGAAAGTGTGGAACTCATTTAGTTGAGTTTAGCAAATTCATCTGGACTAAGTGAATCCGATGAAAATAACGGTGCCGGGATGACGGAACCGTGGTATCTTAATCGGTTCTGTTTAACCAACTTTAAGATTTGTTTTAATTAAAACATTAAAGACATTTGGACTTTAAGACTTTTCTAAACCAAAACACTTCTCTCATCTCCTGATTTTCACTTTCTAAAACTAAACCTCTACAACAACAAGGAGCTTGGAGCATAGTGGGCAGCACGGTCATCGTCGTCAGCAAAACTGAAATCTACATCAGCAAAACCTTTCTTAGTTTAAATAACCAAACCATAGTATTTTGAGATAGTTTACCTAGTGCAACATAAATCCTCAACCTTTTCGTTAGGCACTTGCATAATCATTTTATGCAAATTAAGTCCTAACCGGTCTTAGGACTTCGAGGTAGTCGTTTGAAACGACATAAACCCTCACATCTTCGATGCTATTTGTATGATTGTGTCATACGAATATAAGTCCTAATTAATTAAAATTGACAGGATTGAAACATTAAGCATACTCCCAAATCGAAGCCAAACAAAAGCATAGTTTGGGAAGTTGCCAAGATTCTTCTTGGATCCTCAGTTTCCCCTACTTCTCTTTCCTTGGACTCCTAAAATAAATTGTTCCAAATTTGATCCAATCCCTTTTGAAATTCCAAAATTCAATCCATTGAAAACCTTAAACTTTGAAATTATTGAAAACAAAACCACTGATCATTATCAAGAGTTTTCTTAAGTGATTCCCGTAATTTGGCAAGCCCTTATAGGGAACTTTAAGAACCCAGGTAATATAAACCCTGCTTAATTCCCTTCTATTAAGCAGGGGAACTTGTCGGCTTATAAAATTGGTTCGCAGACCAAACGGATGTCACAAATCTTCTAGTTTATTTAATCGAGCCCCATCGTCAAGCAGTGTGTTTGTCCTTCGAGACAGATACACGGCTTGTGATGTTGTGCTCGTTTATATAAACTATTTGGTATCCGAGATCAGCTTGATTTCATATCTTAAAATTTTCAAACTTAAAATTATTTTCAAAATCAAATGCTATTTTTCAAATTATATATATTTAAATTAAATTTAAAATTTAGAATTCACCGACAATTTCTGTAGGCGACCCCTTTTCAAAATACAACACACATAACCTAAAAATATGCCGACAAGTCACAACTTCAATTCATTTAGATACATAGTCTAATACAATATATATATATATATATATATATATATATATATATATATATATATATATATATATATATACTGAATGAAAATATAAATAGTCCCATTAAATCCAATCCCTAAACATAAAAAATTTCAACTTACAATATAAAATTCAGGGGCATTTCATTTTTTTTTTGATTTCATGCTCACTAACAATGATCATATGTTTTTATGTATGTATTAACATCTCTAAATAGAGTAAGCCAATAAATCCAGATTATAAAATTTTATGTGCACTTCTATCGATTCCAAAATGACCCCCAAATTCAGAATCATGACATTTTTAATGATTTTTTCAGTTTCTTCATAAGACACATCTCCAAATAACTAAATCTTTATGTTGTTTATATGAATATGGGTCATCTCAAAAGTAAAATTTTGCATCGTAAATGAATTTCTTCTGCTGTTGTGTTTTCAATCCATAAGGTAAAATATCACTCATAATAAAATTTACAATGTCAGCATACCACGGTATATGGCATTCATTAAAAGTATAAAGTTGTTCATCATGAAAATTTTCATTATTTTCTTTCAAAATCAAATAATTCTTTCGGTTCCAGCCTAGATAAATGATCAGTTATTTGATTTGCAAATCCCTTCATATCCACTACCACAAAGTCAAATTCTTACACAAGAAGTATCCATCTAATTAATCTTGGTTTAGTAACCTTCTTTTGCATCAAATATTTTATAGCAGATTGGTATGTATGCACAACACATTTAGCACCAATTAGATATGACCTAAACTTATCAAAAGCATAAATAATTGCTAATAACTCTTTTTCAGTAGTGGTATAATTAATTTGAGCTTCATTAAGAGTTTTACTAGTATAATATATAACCTTAAAAATTTTGTCATATATTTGCCTTAACACAGCTCCAATTGTATAATCGATGGCATCACACATTAGCTCAAATGGTTTCTCCCAATTAGGTGAAACTATTATAAGAGAAGTGATTAATTTTTTCTTTAATAATTTAAAGGCATTAATGCACTCTTAGTTAAAATCAAATTTTACATCTTTTCTAAAAGTTGGCATAGAGGCTTAATAATTTTTGAAAATTTTTAATGTATCTCCTGTAGAAAATAGCATGTCATAAAAAAATTCTAACCCCTCTCACAGTAGTAGGAGGAGGTAGTTTAGCTATAATTTGAATTTTTGTTGGATCTACTTCCACATTCAGAAATTTTATGCCCAAGTACAATTCCTTCTACAAAAATAAATTAGCATTTCTCCCAATTTAATACTAAATTAATTTTCTCACACCATTCTAAAACTTTCTCTAAATGATTTAACCACGCTTCAAATGAAGTTCCAAACACTAAAAAATCATTCATAAAAACTTCTATCCCTTTTTCAATTAAATCGCAAAAAATAGACATCATACATCTTTGAAATGTTTCAGGTGCATTACATAAAATAAAAGGATTCTTCTAAAAGCAAAAGTGTAATAAGGACTAGTAAATGTTGTCTTTTCTAGATCCTCAAAAGCAATAGGAATTTGATGATAGCCAGCATATACATCCAGAAAGCAAAAATATTTATTCCCAGCAAGCCTAACCAATATTTGGTCTAGAATAGGCAAAGAAAAGTGATCTTTCCTAGTGGCAGAATTTAAATTTCTATAATCAATACAGACTCACCAACTAGTGACTTGTCGGGTTTGTATTAATTTATTTTTCTCATTTACAACTACAGTCACATTCTCTTTTAGGAACACAGTGAAGTGGACTTACCCAAGCATTATCTGAAATACAATAGATTATTCCAGCATCTAACATTTTAAGTTCTCTTTCTTAACAACTTCTTTCATCATAAGATTTAATCTCCTTTTAGGATCAGCTTTAGGTTCTTGATGTTCATCCAATAAAACTCTGTGCATACAAATCAAATGGTTGATTCCTTTGATATCAACTAATGTCAATCCAAAGGCTTTCCTATATATTCTTAAAGTTTCCAATAACTTTTGTTCTTGTAAATCATATAATTCTGAGGATACCATAACAGGAAGTGTGGATAAATCTCCTAAAAAGGTATATTTTACATGTGTATGAAGTATTTTCATTTTGAGTTCAGGAGATTTTACAATTAAAAGAATAAGATTTTTATTATTTTTACGTAGTATTCAATAGCTTAAATCGTTCCTGAACATAATCCAAATCCTCATTACATACTTCAATGCATTTATCTTGCATTTTATCCTCACCTTTATGCTCCAAATGTTCTTCTCCAATTTTCTTTTCAAAAGTATCTATGAAACACTCATTGCATAAATAATCACTAATGTCCATTATGAAACATTCATCATCTCTTCCATTTGCTGGGTATCTCATTGATTTTGATATATTAAATATAATTTCTTGATCAATGGCCCTCATGGTTTACTCTCCTTTTCGTAAGTCTATAAAAGCTCTTCTAGTGGCAAGAAAATGTCTCCCTAAAATGATAGGTATTTCTTTATCTTCCTCCATATCTAACACAATAAAATCCACATGAAAGATAAATTTATCAACTTTTACCAATACATCTTCTATAACTACTTTAGGATAGGTGACCGAACAGTCAGCTAACTAAAGAGTTACAGTAGTAGGGGAAATTTCTCCTAAACTCAACCTTGTGAAAATCAATAGAAGCATGAGATTAATACTGGCTCCCAAATTACATAAAGCTTTTCTAAAGAATCTTTTGCCAATAATAAAAGGAATAGTAAAACGACCAGGATCTTTATGTTTTTCAGGAAGCTTTTCTAAATTATTGTGCTACATTCTTCACTAAGTGCAACGGTCTTATTATCTGTAAACTTACTTTTTTTATTAACTATATCCTTCATAAACATCACATAACTTGACATTTGTTCATGGGCTTCAACAAATGCAATGTTTATGGTTAATTTTCTCAATATTCTTAGAATTTCGGAAATTGTTTATCCCTTTTTTGTTGTCCTAGTCTTTGAGGAAATGGAGATGGTGGTTTTTCTACAGTAGTTTTCATTGGTCTAAAAGGATATTCTGAATCATCATGAAAATCTTCGTCAAACTTTTCAATTTCCACCCCTTCTTTCTCAACTTCAATTTCATTCTGAGCTTTTGTTTCCAATTCTCTTCCACTTCTCAGTTAAATAGCCTTAATTTTCTCTTTGTTTTGATCCTTAAGATTAATTTCGACATTACTAGGCAGAGTTCTTGGAAGTCTATTGCTAAGTGCAATAGCAATATGTCCCAATTGATTTTCAATGTTTTTAATTGCAGCTCATTGACTCTGTAATTGTACTTATTGACTCTGTAATCATGCTCCTTAACTTTGTAGTTGATTACTTATTTGTAATACAAATTCTTATATGGAAAATTTCTTCTCATTTAATTATGAGTTGCTATTAAAACCTGAAGGATAATAAGGTCTATAATTAGTATTGCCCTGATTATTTAAATTTTCTAATGAGTTCTCTGGATTATTCCCCTATTGCAAATTTACAGTATTATAGTTATTATTATTCCAACTTAAACTGGGGTGATTTTTCCAATCAGGATTATAATAATTAGAATAGGGATTATTAGATCAGTTATTTATTGCATTCAAAGTCTCATATGTTGATAGAGAATCTATCATTTGTTCCAATGAATTTTCCTCAACTAGAAGTGGTGTTTGAGATAAATTTATTCTAAATTGATCTTTCATGTTCAATATTGTACCAATTTGAGAAGCCAAAATAAATATTGCATCAGAATCATGAACACTGGTACTCTTTTTGGATTTTCCATTTTAGAGGGTCATTGAAAAATATTAGTACCCATCTCTTTAATTAAAGAATATGCTTCATCGAATGTTTTTAACATTAACAATCCATCAGCAGTAGCATCTATAATAGATCTGACAGATCCCACTAATGCATTATAAAAATTAAAATAATAACCAATCTAGTAAAGCATGGTGTGAATACTTCCTAAGGAGATCTTTAAATTGTTCCCAAGCTTCATATATTGATTCCCCTTTAAACTGACAAAAAGATGTGATATCGTTTCTAAGCTTTGCATTTTTTGTTGGTGGGAAATATTTAGCTAAAAATTTTGAGATAAGTCTCCCCAAGTTTTTACAGATCCATGTGCTAAATAATTTAACCACATCCTAGCTTTATCCCTTAATGAAAAAAGAAAATGTCTAAGTCTGACAACATCATCTGACACTCTGTCATATGTACAGTAGCACACAATTCTAGAAAAATAGCAAGATGTAAGTTAGAATCTTATGTCGGTGTTCCCCGAATTGATTATTTTGTACCATTTAGATAATATCAGTTTAAGCTCAAATGAATTACCAACTATAGCAAGAGTTTGTATACTCATGTGAATTTTATCTACTGTAGGATTAACATAATCTCTTCAAGGTCTCGGTTGATGTTCATATTCAATTCCTTAATTATTTAAGTTGTTCGTCATTTTTTTCAAATTCTCAGGTTCTTTTTGTAGTTTTCAATTTTTTTCTTATAGTTCTTTCTAATTTTGAATCGTAAGTTACTAAACTTACGGATCCTAAACTACGCATGCACAAACACAAATAACAATTTAAAATAAGCAATCACACAAGAATGAAAAATATATTATACTTCAATTTATCTTAATATAAGTTTTATAGTTCAAACAAAATCTTCTAAGTTATAAAGTAATTTACCATTACCTCCCTAGCAACGTCGACAAAAACTTGATGCAAAATTTTTGTATGTGCTATAACTGTCTTTCAACACTAAAACACACATGATAACTAAATTGGAAAATATCCAGATGAATCACAATAATGTTTACTTCGGAATATAAACTTTTGTCTTTAAAACCTTTAAGCTACCACTCCTAGTGATTTAATGTATAGTTTCGATTTTAATTTGTCACTAGGATGGTAATAAAGGGCCCTAATGGAGTCTTAATTATTGTTCCCACAGGGAGGTAATTCTTATAATAATAACGCAAATACACAATATTAAAAATATATAAAACTAAAGTAAGAAAAAAAGTTAAAATTTGTTTAATGTAGCAAACAAAACTAAGTTTACTAAACTAATCTCTAAAACTTTAAAGTTAAATTTACTAAGACTAAAGTAAGTTTTTGTGACGAAAAGATCAACTTTAAAAAAGTATCCTTCCCCTTTACAATGAGGTTATAGTCAGTGAATGAATCCAATTGTTGTAAATTGTATTGTATCAAATAGGAGCTTCTTATTCTTTCTCCTCTTTACGAGTGAAAAAGAACATTAGTCAATCCAAAGTTTGGTCCCTAAATCTGCTGTTAGGC
This sequence comes from Papilionanthe hookeriana x Papilionanthe teres, assembly GCA_022702705.1. Taxonomy (NCBI): domain Eukaryota; kingdom Viridiplantae; phylum Streptophyta; class Magnoliopsida; order Asparagales; family Orchidaceae; genus Papilionanthe; species Papilionanthe hookeriana x Papilionanthe teres. The sequence continues at coordinate 22,938,472 of CM040424.1, read as the reverse complement.
TAGGAAGATATTGGCTCTTGCTCAAGATTTCCCACATTCCCCTCAACTAATGGCTAACATCTCGCTTTTATTTCTAAACACTTAGACCAAATTGAGGATTTTAGTTTGTTAACCTAAAATCTCCTATTCTACACCCATCAAAGTATATTTCCCTATTTATTTACACTCAACCACATGGAATACATTCTCATCCATGAAATCAAATGTGATTCTTACTCCATTGTAGAAAGCATAGCCCTTTTAGATCATATGTTTCACAAAAAATTTTAATAATTCAATTAGCCAGAATAAAAAGTAAATAAATTTCAAAGTTTCATTCATCATAATCACGCATGTTAAATTATTGTGCAACAATCTTGATTTTTCACATGCTTATGTATCATTGTAGAGAGAAGAACAATGAATACTACTCAAAATTAATGAGGAAGATAAAACAAAACATGGATTTATATATATAAACAAGTTTACAAAATAAAAAAAAGAAAGAGTACAACTTATCTCAATCTCCTACCCAAGAAAATCCCTTGAACTTCCTTTGAATCTCTTTCTCTTTTACAATACTACACAATTCTCTATTAGAAGTGTAATGAAGAAGAAATCTCTCACTTTCCCATTCTTCTTACAACTCTTAGAGAAAATCTTCTCTAAACTCTCTCATAAACAACACTTGACTCACACAACAAAGACCTAAAGAAAAGAGCTGGCTTAAACAAAAGTAGCCTAGCCTTTGAACATATCTTTCTCAAATGAGACTCAAAGGAACTGACGGTCATCAGCAAACATAGCTACTTAAATATCATTCTTCCAAAATAACCAAAACTTATTCATCGTTGCTAGGAAAGTTGTATTTATGAAATTTCCTTCTAATCCTTTAATTGTTAGTGATAACAAATGGTTTAAGTATAACAAAAATACCATAACTTATGGATCCTAAATAGATAGTGGATTCTATCAAGGGAACTAGGATTTGTTATCCCCCTAATATCCCGTAAAAGAATGTTTACATAATGCATTGACTTAACCCTCCTAGAAGATTTAGTCAAGGTAGGTATTTGATCCTCCTATGAGTAATAAAGTGTTTCCGAGTTTATAACATTGCTTTCCTTTAAGTGCAATAATTCTTGCTTTCTTCTCTACTTCATTCTCACATTTTTAAGTTTGTCATTTCTCCTTTAGCACTGCTTATGCAGTACCAATAATTTTCCCCCAATAGCATCAACCACATGGGTTCTCCCTCCTCAGTGACCTCATTATTGTTATCTTGACTCACCAACCCTTCTTCCTCTGCCCCCACGTCATTGAGTGCTACATCAATCTCATTAGGAGTAAACCCAAAGGCTCTCTCCCTCCTCTCCAAATAGCATTAGTAGCTCTTTCCTCCACATGTTGTTCAGATTCAGGCTGTTCCCTAGGTGATGTCCATTCACCTCCTCTGCCTTATATCTACTAATTGGAGGCTTTTTGAATTTAGGATGAAGAATGTAGTAATTCTTAGCCAGATGCCCAAAAATTTGACAATTAGAGTAGTAATGTGGATGCTACTAAACCACCTCCTTCTACCAATACCCGTAGTGTAAAAAACCAATCCATTTCTCTTTTACCACTGCCTGAGAGATAACCCATTCAACCAGAACTTCTGCCGACAAGGGCCTAGTTAGATTATATGTGGGACAACCATTTTCATAGGTCTGCCAAAAATTGCACCTAGTGATAATGTGATTTCATGATTGAAAAGATGTAATTTCAAGCCTAGAAAATGTAGCCAAGTTGGAACAATTGGTAGTTTGGTTTAGGTATCAAAGTACACTGACCACTTGAGAAACTTCATATTTTTGTTTTCTTTATAAACCTTTTAGCGAATAACCAAGCATAGTATAAGGAACACTTACTGGTGGGATAAGGTGCCACAATACAATCCTCTTAATCATTTATTTGAATAATACCGGTTAATAGTGTACATCTTCTCCATGAGTAATGTTTGGTGGATGGACTAGCATATCACACTCATATTTAGAAAAAAAAACTGTAAGGTAGTTAGGCTCTTTCTTTCATCCATTTTGCAAGCTCTCAGTGAGTTTGCTTTTTCAACATACCCTAACTATCATTTGTCTACAATCTCTACATAGCCTACTCAATTCTCTGCTACTCACAGACACAAAAGACTCCAGTAAAGAGTTGAAATCTGATGCGACCTTTTTATATGCAAGGATTTATGAACAATAGATATATAATAATTTTTATAAATTCACAATGATCCAACACAAGTATACGTATCGTATCAAGTAATACAGGGCTCTAATGGAGTCCTGTTTATCGATACCACAAGGAAGCGAGGTAAGAGGTCCTTAGTTAAATTCCAGTCTACTACATTTACTCCTTAGTTTGGAATGTCGATTAAAATAATATTTTATCTAGCAAATACTCCTAAATAATGTTTTATCTAGCAATGACTTTTCGGATGAATTGGTTTGGAGAATTTTGAGACATTAAAAACTACTATTCTTATGTAATGAAATGGATAATGTATAGGAATGAGATGCATTAAATATTGTATGTGTCAAATAGGAGAAATCCTATTCTTTACCCTTTGGTCCAGGCATAAAGAACATTGACTAATCCTATGCTTGTTTACTGAATCCGTGGCTAGGGTGGGAGGATACCGGCTCTCACTTCGGAGCTCCCACGTTCCCCTCGCTTGAGGGCTAATATCTCTGCTTCAAAACTCAAACAATAGGACCGAATTGGGGTTTTTAGTCTGTCACTCTAAAATCTCCACTTCTACGTCCAATAATTATATTTCCTTATTTATTTGCATTCAATCCCCATGAACTTCACCATCCATGGAATTTTGAATGTGGTTCGTACTTAGTTGTAGAAAGCATAACCCTCTCAGATTGTATGTTTTCACAACAAATTTTAACATTATAACAAGCCTTAATTGCAATGTAAATGAAGTGCAAGTAAAAACCATCACATTTATATATAAAACTTCTTCTAGCATGTATCTCAACATCCTACATATGAATCATACTCATTACAAAATAAAAGTAAAAGGAAAAGAATGGCATAATCTTCTCATGCCAGTATTTCCAAAGAAGAAGAAAGAGTAAGAGAGATGCGTCAGAAAGCACGAAGAAAGGACAACGAAAACTTCATTTAACCAAAGCAAATCCACTAGGTAAGTGTTTACAAAATCATAAGACAATGAAGAACAACACTTAGCTTTTTCCCTTTAAAATAAAGATGAAGATCTCTCACACAAAGTCTACTATCAATCCATGCAATGCTAGTGCAATCCCTTATAAATTCTCTAAAAATCTCCCCTCCAATCTCTCCAAACGGGTAGAAATCTACATTTCTACTCCTAATCTAAGAACCATAAACATTCTCCAAGTTTTTCCTAACATTCCTCTCTTCTTTTCTGACCAAAATTCATTGTTTTAAAGTATAGGGATGAAGTTTGAAGAGTTGCCACATAAAACCTTTCAAAATGCGTCCAAATACATTGATTTTCGCCCCATAACCGACAAAAGTCAGTCCAAAATCATCCCGGGCACCGTCGTCTGGCTTGAAGGCGCCGTCAGTGAGCTTTTCTATCATTTTTCGGTCTTCTGGGGAAAATCTCATCGTTGGCAAGCTCGAGGGCGCCATCGGCGAGCTCGAGGGCACCGTCTGCGAGATTTCTGAGCAGCTCCACCATTTCGCTCCATTTGGCTCCGTTTTAGCTCCGTTTCGCCCAATTTCAGTTACATTGTGTTCCTAACAGATAGCGCTACAAAATAAGTATGAAAACAACCTTCTTTTAAAGTGTAATCTCATTCAAAAATATGCAAGAAGTGTAAAAAATATTAAGCATCGAAAGACTTATCGAAAGGTGTCGGTAAAGTTTCATTTCTTACTCCTTTTTGCTCCAAATTGCACCGTTTTTGTTTCTTTTTCTCCAAAAGTCCATTTCTTGTACCTAAAACCAAAAAACATACAAAATACCTTCCTTTTAAAGTATAATATCACAAAAAATGAGTAAAATCATATAGCAAAAACCGTATATATTTTTGGTGCATCACAATCCTTCTAGGATACTGATCGGTCTTCCTCTCTATCGGTATATTTTTAGGTTAAGTTTTTTTTTAATGGGGGGCCTCCTACGAAGTTTTCAGCAAACTTTAGATTTTAAATTTAATTTAAATATATATATATATATATATATATATATATATATATATATATATATATATATATATATATATATATATATATTTGAAAAGTAGCATTTGATTTTGAAAATAATTTTAAGTTTGAACATTTTACGATATGAAATCAAACCGATCTCACATCCCAAATAGTTTATATAAATGAGCACCTCATCACAAACCGCATATCTATCTCGAAGAATAGACACACTGCTTGATGATGGGGCTCGATTAAATAAACTAGAAGATTTGTGACATCCGTTTGATCTGCGAACTAATTTTATAAGCCGACAAGTTCCCCTACTTAATATAAAGGAATTAAGCAGGGTTTATATTTCCCGGGTTCTTAAAGTTCCCTATAAGGGCAAGCCCCTATAGTTAATTACATCTTAAATGAAGGGAATCATTTAAGAAAACTTTCGATAATGATCAGTGGTTTTTCTCTCAAGAATTTCAAAGCTTAAGGTTTTCAAACAATTAGACTTTGGGAAATATCAATAGGGAATAGCTCAAATTTGGAACAGTTTATTTCAGGAGTCCAAAGGAAGAGAAGTAGGTGATGTCATAGACCTGAAGTGAACTTCAGTGACTTCCCGACTATCCTATTGTTTGGCTTCAATTTGAGAGTTTATTTAATGTTTCAATCCTTCCAATTTTAGTTAATTAGGACTTATATTTGTATGACATAATCACACAAATAGCCTCGAAGATGTGAGGGTTTATGGCGTACCAAACGACTACCTCGGAGTCCTAAGACCGGTTAGGGCTTAATTTGTATAACATGATTATGTAAATGCCTAACAAAAAGTTGAGAATTTATGTTGCACTAGGTAGACTACCTCAAAATCCTATGGCTTTGTTATTTAATTCTAAGAAAGGTTTAGCTAATGTAGATTCAGGTTTTGCTGTTGAAGATGACCGTGCTGCCCACTGTGCTCCAAGCTCCTTGTTGTTGCAGATGTTTGGTTTTAGAAAGTGACAATCAAGAGATGAGAGAAGTTTTTTGGTTTAGAAATGTTAAAAATTGAGATGGTTTTATGTTTTAATTAAAACAAATCTTAAAGTTGATTAAGCAGAACCGATTAAGATCCTACGGTTCCATCATCCCGGCACCGCTATTTTCATCGGATTCACTTAGTCCAAATGAATTTGCTAAACTTAACTGAATGATTTACACACTTTCATTTAGACCGTAGAAAATCTCGTTAGCAACACGTGGGTTACATCATCCAAGGGATTCCTGATCATCCAACGAGACGTTTTAATTTAGTTGTAGTTGTAGTGTTGTTGTTCAATTTGTGATTAAATTTTGAGTTGTTTTATATTTTTGAATGTTGTGGTGGTGAATTTTATCTTGTTGTGACTTTAATTTACTTTTGGATTTCAATTTTATGGCTATCCTAAAAGTTCCAGTTTTCATGCAGGGTGACATTCTTATTTAACATGCAAGAAAAGTAAAGTGCGGTACACGTAAGTAAATTGTACTAAAGTAGAAGCGTACCTGGAGGGTCTTCTCGTCATTCCCGGCTGCACTAAACACATGTCAGAATATTTATATATTTTCAACAAGCACCTAGGTAAAGCTAAGGGAAGGTTTTGGTTGTCTACCAAAATCATAATTTTATTGCTAGTCAATTCATATGACGTCTAGGTTCTCGTATTTTGTTAAGGATGATTTTCTTCAACAAAGAACAATGAAGTTTCACTGTTCTTTGAAACATCCCATTAAGTTAGAGAAGTGCTCGGAATTGAATTCTGAACATCTTCTTAAACTTTTTTGGGATTACTTTAAGTTCAGTTAGTTTCATTGAGGTGACTAATCAATCACCCGGGTTACTCTTGCTTAGTGAATTATGATGTTTGATTATCCTATGAGTGGAGTGACATTTCATCTGATGCTTCTTTTAAGAGTTATAATAATGAACATCTTTAGGGGGCAAATTAGTCTATTAAAGATTTTAACCGCCTTAATTAAAGTTGAGTTGGGGATTTAAGATAATTCAATTTAGTTTCAGAATCCGGGTTGATTTGCTTTTAAGTATTTTGGTCTTACTTAAATTGAAAGAAGTATTTAAATTATTAGATTAAATTAAGCTTTGATGATTTAAATTTAATTTAAATTAATCATATTACTTTAGGTTGATTTTAATTGGTTTAATCTTCACATTTTTTTTTCATTATGTATTGTTTTGGGATTAATTTTAATGTTTTAAATTTATTTTAAGTTTATTCTTAGGTGATTATAGTTCTGAACTAATTTTATATTAATTTTAATGTTTTAAATTTATTTTTAATTTAATTATTAAATCATTTAATGCTTTATGCTTTAATTTATCTTTTTTAAAAAAATTATTTTTTAGTATTTTTAGTTATTATTAATTTCAGTTATCATTAAGAATTATTATTAGTGTGATTTATTTTAGGGATTTTTAGATTAAAGAATTGATATCTTCTTAAGTCATATCCCTAACCTTAATAATCCAAATTTTAATTTATTCCTCCAAAATTAAATGATTTAATTAATTAAGGTTTCATTTTGATGTGTTAAAAGTGAATAATGGGTTTCTACCCTTTAGATGTCCCATATTTCAATCATCCAAGAAAATTAAGATCAAATATTTTACCCTCCCTCTTGATTAGACCTAAAGTATTAATTAGGGTTAAAATCCTTAATGACCTTTATGCCCGTTTAAACACACTCATCTCATAACTTATCAAATTAAGCTCAAATGAACTTGAAATTATTATGTCACCTTAGTTATATGTCAATTAAGACAGTAGAGGAGAAAATGTGATTTTTCCATTTTTATTTTAATTTATATAATTATTTTAAGGGAAAATAAGGATTTTCCATGAAAATTCAACAACATGACCAAGGTAGAGTTCCAATCTTTAGGAAAATTATGGGATTTTCCTATTAACCAGGGGACCACTTGGACCAACTTTGGTGATTTTTTGAATTATATTTTATTTATTATAACTATTTTAACATTTAGGGTATTAATTAATTATAAAAAAAATTTAAAGTCAAAAAATAGATTTTATATTTTTTTTAAGTCCTTCTGACCTAAAGGAGTTCAGATAAATAAATTTTATATTTTCGTGATTTTTCTTTGATTTATTAGAATTATTTTAGTGTGAAGGGTTGAAAATTCATTTTTTTAATATTAAAAAATGTCTTAAGCCATAAAAATTCAAATTCTCAACCTAGGGACTTAGGAAAAATATTTGGTTGATTTCTAAGTGATTAGGGGACAAAATATGACATTTTTATGATTTTTATTATTTTTGTAATTTTTATTATTTTTTAATTATTAAATATTCAAAAATAGGTTAAAAATGAAATTTTTAGAAAAATCTCAATTTTACTTTTCGTAGACTCCTCTATTACCAGAGAGGCTTCAAAATGAATTTGGTGAATTTTTTAAATACATTTTAGGTTTTATTAATTTTTAAAGTTTAAAGTAACCATGTTATTTAGAAAATTCATTTGGTGGGTTAAAACATTCTCAATTGACATCAAAATTTTTATGGGGTTTCCTCTAATCCTAAAGATCAGTGGAGAATTGATTTCAAGCTATTTTGATGATTAGTTACTCCTAATTAATTCCAACTTAGTTTTAGTGTTTTTTACCAAATTATGGTTCATTTGAATGATTTAAGCCAAGCCATAATTATCCTAGGGTCCTCTAATCAAGAGATACTTCCCCTAATTTTCCTAGATTTTATTAATCAACATGCTAATTATTGGAATTAAAATGCCAAAACAGGCACATAAACTTTGAAAATAAATAACTTGCCACAGAGATAGCCTCTGGCCTTGGAAAATTCAGGGAATGTTCCCAAGATCAGAGGCTACAAATACCCTATGGTCTCATGCCATGGTGAATTGTATACATGCATGGAGAATTAAAATATTTAGAACAGTATTAAATTAATTAAAAATAAAATACTCAACAAAATAGATCAATTCTTTTCCACGTTATTCTCCTCTATTCACTGAGCAAGAGGATATTTTTAGTTTATTTTTATGATTTTTCTATGCAAATATATGAACTTTTAAAGGTTCTCGTATTTAAATAAATCAGAACATCCCTAATTTCCTACTTAACCACATCGATGCCAACTTAACCTACGGCGGGTCGAAGCTCCACGCGTCGCTTCCTGATTCAGTGCTGCAATCTGACTCGGTAGCCACGCGGCCCGCGGTTCATGTCTTGTTGCTCCATCTGGCGCAATCCTAGCCATCGGTCCGATACACGCGCGATCCGACGGTATCCGTTCATCGTCCCGACTGGTGTGAACCGAGAGCCGTCCAGCTTCTCGCCCTAAGATCTCACTCGATACTTAACCAAATCACACGTTCTTGGTCTTTATGAACTTGTCTCAACAAGGCGAACACATCTATACGGCAAACATGCATTGAAATCAAGCAAAACAAATGGAGAATCGCTGGAAGCTTGGGAGGAAGAAGAGGGCAATACCTTGGCTCTGAGAAGTGAAGCTTCTATCAGAGAGGCTCGGCACGTTCATTGGAGCTTAGGGAAGCTAGGGATGGAGCTTGGAGCTGTGGTGAGTTGCCCGGGTATGACTTCGACCAAGCCTGATTTTAAGCTTTGACGACTGGGGAACTTCTTCTCTACCTCTGGTGAAGGTGTGGGAAGAGTTAATTTGGATTTGGTGAAGTTTCAGAGAGTGTCCTGTTTTTTGGCCTGAGATTGAACTCAAAAATTGAGTTCAACCAATGGGGGAGGAGGCAGGAAGTAGTGGAGCTGAGCTTCTCTTGGCTGGGAGGAGCTCTGGGAACAATTTGGAGGGTTTCTGTTGAGAAAAATTTCAACTCCTCTCTCATGGCTGAGAGGTGGTGCTTAAATGGCCAGGGCCATTAGGCTGAGCTAGGGCTTAATTGATGAGTGGATTCAGTTGCTTAGGTGGAGGGCAGAGAGGCTCCAATGTTTAATTTGGCTGAGGTGGACAATTGGGTGAGTTTGGGTGAGTTTAGGTAGATGGTGGCTCTCGGTTTTGACCCACTCTGGTGGCTAGGCCGGCCGGCAAGGACAGGGGAGCTGGCCCCTGAGGTCAGGTGCGTCATGGAGAGGTTTAATGGTGATTAGCAGTTGTGGGGATGTTTTGGGGTAAGGCAAAAGAGGATTTAACCACTTAAGGGAATAAATCCCTTAAAATGGGAGACTTTTGGTCCATGGTTCACTTAGCTTGGGCTAGGTGCATCTAGGGTGGTTCTTAGGGTTCACTTGGTGGTTGTGGAAAGGTTGGTTTAGCCACACTTGGTTTAATTTGGTTTGATTAGGCCATAGGTTCAAATTGGCTCACTTGGGTTTAGGTTAGGCTAACTTGGGTGTGGGTTTGATTTAGGTCAAAGTGTCTTGAGCAACATTGTAGAAATGATTGCCATGAAGAACTTTCATGAAGACATGGAAAGGTTTTGAGTTCAATTGAAAGGTCAATTAGGTCGATTTAGGGATTTTGGTTAATTTAGACAAGGTTGAATCAACTTGGGTCTAAGTTGGGTTAAGGTGGGGTTTAGACCCAATTGAAAGTTTCAAATGGATTAGGGGAATGTGGTGAAGAGTTCCCAACATCAATTGGGAAGAAATGTTAGGATTTGGCAAACCAATTTGGTAGGTTTAGGGCATGGATCCACTTTAGGCTAAAATGGGGTATTTTTTGTTTTCAAATAGATTTAAGTTAAGCTTAGGCTCAAATTGGGGCAATTGAAGGGTGCATAGGTTTCACGGGTATGTCATGGAAAGTTTAGGATTAAAATTTGGGGAGAAAAGTTGGTATTAGGTTAATTGGGGGTTTTGGATTATTTAGGCAAAATTGGGGATTTTGGATTTCAAATGGAATTGAACTCAAATGTGAATCAATTTGGACTTGTATTTGGTTTAGATTGATAGTGGGGATGTTGAATTAAAGTTTAGATTTGAAATTGGACAAAATTGAGGTCAAATGGGTTGGTTAGGTTTGACATTGGGTCCATTTAGGTTAAAAATGGGTCAAATTGGGGATTTTGATAAAAGTGGATTGAATTGGCAAAATTGGCCTATGGTGTAGTTAGACAAAATGAAATTGTGAATAGTTGGGATTTTTTGGAATTTTCTGGGAATTTTTGGAATTTTGGGCTAAAAGGGTATTTAGGGTATTAAGAGGTTATTTGGAGGGTATTGGGATATTTTGGTGGATTTAAGAGGTGGGAATTGTTTCAAAATGATTTTTAGGGCTTTTGGGAATTTTGGGTAATTTTTTGGAATTTTTGGATGATTTTGTGGTTGTAGGGGTATTTTAGGTAAATTTGGGTAGGCTTGAGGACCCAATGTCAAAACCAGGAATTTTGGCAAAAATGGTATTTGATTATGGTTGAGAGGGTGAAAAAGCTTAGAGTGAGCCATGTACCAAGTAATGTCCATTTTGAACATCTCATGGGTTGTTCCTAACCCTCTTAGCCAAAGAGCTAGGGGTTTGGACTTAGCCACATGAGTGCTCCGATGAACCAGGGGTAGGAATTGGGTCAGGATGGTTCAGGGTGTAGAATGTGTGTGTGAGAGTGCAGTGTGTGTAAGCCAGACCTCACCAGGACCAGGCCACTCAGGGTAGTCCTAAGGTTTAAACATCCTATAGGAATTCATGTTTGTCTTCTTACGCATTGGTCCCAACCTTCCAAGTGATTTGGAGGTTGATGACCTTCTATGTAGGATTCTAAAGAGAATCAATACTTGGTTTGAATTTCTAAATGGTGGGTTCCATCTCTAGTCTTCTAGGATAGTCAAGGAGAAGCCCTATGGCTAGATCCTAAGCACTAAGAGGAAGGAAGAGACCTCACCCAAAATGAGGTCAACAAATGGACCCCCAATAGGTGTGGTGTGCTAACCAAGCACACCGCACTTTTTGGCATTGACCGAAGAGATCAACCAAACCAACACAGACGTCCAAGTGACACACTTAGAACAAAGTGAATAAAATTTTCCACTTGGGAGTATTGGGTAAATCTCCAAGACTGAAGATTACAAAACTCTCACTGGGGAAACGAGGAGGTGAATTCCAGATCACAAGATCTGGAGAGATTCGATTTCAAATTCGTTTTCATTTTTATTTCAAGTTTTAATTTTGAGTTTTGAATTGGTTTGAGTTACAATTTAGGTTGAAATTTGACTTAAGATTGATTTCGAGGATTTTTAGAGATTCTGGATTTAAAATGAGAATTGGAACCTAGGTTCCAATCTCAGGATTACAAAGAGAACTGGCATTTAGGTACCAGCCTCGAAGAGAGAATCGGAATTTAAGTACCGATCGAGAAGGATGAGAATAAGAATTTAGGTACTGATCTTGAAATGAGAACTGGAAGTTAGGTACCAGTCTCGGAAGAGAGTCGAAAGTTAAGTATCGACCTCGGAGTTTCAAGGTGAGAACTGGAAGTTAGGTACCAGTCTCGGAAGAGAGTCGAAAGTTAGGTATCTACCTTGGAGTTTCAAGGTGAGAACTGGAAGTTAAGTACTGGTCTCGAAAAAGAGTCGAAAGTTAGGTATCGACCTCTGAGTTTCAAGGTGAGAACTGGAAGTTGGTACCAGTCTCGGAAGAGAGTCGAAAGTTAGGTATCGACCTCGGAGTTTCAAGGTGAGAACAGGAAGTTAGGTACCAGTCTTGGAAGAGAGTCGAAAGTTAGGTATCGACCTTGGAGTTTCAAGGTGAGAACTGGAAGTTAGGTACCAGTCTCGGGAGAGAGTCGAAAGTTAGGTATCGACCTCGGAGTTTTAAGGTGAGAACTGGAAGTTAGGTACCAGTCTCGGAAGAGAGTCCAAAGTTAGGTATCGACCTCGAAGTTTCAAGGTGAGAACTGGAAGTTAGGTACCAGTCTCGGGAGAGAGTCTAAAGTTAGGTATTGACCTCAGAGTTTCAAGGTGAGAACTAGAAGTTAGGTACCAGTCTCAGGAGATAGTCGAAAGTTAGGTATCGACCTCGAAGTTTCAAGGTAAGAACTAGAAGTTAGGTACCAGTCTCGGGAGAGAGTCGAAAGTTAGGTATCGACCTCGGAGTTTCAAGGTGAGAACTGGAAGTTAGGTACCAGTCTCAGGAGAGAGTCGAAAGTTAGGTATCAACCTCGGAGGAGTGGGAACAGGAAGTTAGGTACCAGCCCTGAAAGGGAGTGGGAATCAGAATATAAGTACTGATCCCAAGAGTCAACGTTTGATTTGATTTTGAAAATTCCGCGGAAAATTGAAATAAGACATGAAAGTGCATCATATCCCAAGAGAGTCGATCAGAGCCTGAACGTTTGGCGAAGGATATGAATCCATGCCATCAGAACTAAATCGAAAATTTTGTGGTTCTATGTCAGTAGACTCAGTCGACCTTCTCAAAAGAGGAAAGAGATCGCAGGGTGTCGAAAAGATTTCAAGAACAGCCGGAGGCTGGGGATTTCAGATTCGGAGTTTCGTTTTCACTGTTTGTTGCTTTTAGTGATTTGATTTTATTTTGATTTTCAAGTTTTGTTTCGATTGAAAGTTCATTTTGGTTTGGATTTTCATTTTCTTGTTGTTACTTCACTCAAATCGTTCTTCGTTCAACTTTTCTCTAAATCGAGTCAAACTCAGATTTAGTGGCGTTTGTAGTCGATTGCACAAAACTAAAGACAACATACGACAGTCATTTCCATTAAAAAAGTCAAAGGTACATCGGGTGATTCCATCAAAAAATTTCTGATGCCATCTTTCTGAAAGTAGACTTTCACAAAATTCATGTATATTTGAACACAGACTCTACTGATATCATCATGTATTCTGAAAAAACTGTCTGTTAGATACATCCATGTCTGAAAAGTAAACTGCATAGGTAGTAACATCACCTTCTAAGCCACTTTCCGGAGGAGAATCCCATGTAAGTGTGTTTTAGAGGTGTGCTACTACTATATGTAGCTTACAACTCGTAGGGCTGCAAATCCTCTAGCTCTGGATCTGGCTGGAAGTAGATCAGAATCTTGCTCTCATCAATCCTCCTAAAAGTAATGAAGACCCGCTCATAGGGAACTCTCGGTATGCAGTGCTTCGCCACATCAGCACCATTTCCTTGTTGTACGAGAACAGAGCCTACTGGTAGAGGTATCTCTACTGGCCCTCAGAATTCTCCGGGGCCGATTATCCGGAGTTTTGTCCCGAACATGATGTTGCATTGGTTGATAAAGGAAACAGTGCAAAAAGGTCTCACAAAGTCATGGTGGTCCACGTGAGGTGGAATGCAGTATCCTTCTGCATAGATATTGATTATACAACTGTTTGGAATGCAGTCAGCGAGTAAGACTCGCCAAGCTACCATCCTCTTTATCATTTTCTTAGTCAGAACCGGCATTGGATCCACTTCATCGTAGCGGAGTATCCTTGGCGGATTTCCTTTCCTGTCATCAGCAAAATTGTAACAGCATCCGAATTGGATCGTAATCCTTTCCTTGCCTCGTTTCCATATCTTTGGCTCGGAGTAGGTCCTACTACATAGTCGCCCTGCACGACCCTACTTCTTTAGCTCATCGACGTAGTCCACCTTCTCACTCTGCTCGTAGTGAGAGAAGACGTCCATATGCAACTCCAGTCCTTCCAGGATGTTGGCATATCTGCCTCGGATTCTCTGAAAGTATTCAAAATTTTGTTTCTGTACCCTCTGGATCATCTCCAACTCATGCTTTGAAATTATCTGCAACTGTCGGGGTCTGGTGACGTACTGTGGGATGTACGGCTCCACACCGTCATGTTTTCCTGGAATCATCAGTGTCTCAGGTGCAGGCTCTGTAGTAACCTCCTCTGAAACAACCTCTGCCATAGTGCTCCTGAGGACCGGCCTTTCCGGGGTAACTGCTGTGGCCGTTGGAATTTCCTCTTTGTTATGTTCTTCTGTAATTTATTCAGCATCTTGGCGATACGGTGGTTCTTGTTTCTTCTTTGAGTTGGTGTCAAAGTGGCTCTTCTCTCCCCCTGGATTTCGGTAGGAACAGCGTTGACAAGTTTTCCTCCTGCGGCAGTTATCATTGATTTCATCATGCTTTCTTCAACCGTTTTGATCTTCCTTTTCTTGTTTACAACATGGGGCACTTTCTCGCTGAGTTTCATCACTGTCTTTCCATGGGACTGTTGACTTCATTTTTGATGAGGTCTTCTCTTCCCTCTTTAGTGTTTAGGATCTAGCCTTAGGCTTTTCCTTTGACTATCTTAGAGGACTAGAATTGGGACTCATCCCTTAGAAATTTAAACCACTTCTTGTCTCCCTGCAAACCCCACAAGCTTGATTGTAAACCCCCAGGCCACTTGGAGGATTAAGACCAATATGTGGAGGTTTAAAGGATGAGTTTCCTATAGGACTCTTTGGCCTTAGGAGTACCCTGGATGGTCTGGTCTGGTGAGGGTTGACCTGCACACATCACACTCTCACACGCATTCTAAACCCTAAACCCACCAAACCTACCCCAAATTGTCCAAATTGCCCCTACAACCCCAAAACTCTCCAAAATTTCTCAAAAATTACCCAATATTCCTAAAATTCCCAAGAATCATTTTAAAACAATCCCCACCTTTTAAACCTACCAAATCCCCATTCCACCTGTTTTTGACGTGACCGTCAATGAGGATGTCCAAACGACCTCGGATGACGAAATAGACTGCGTCGTTGCGTCCGGAACGTCAATTTTACCCAGAAAGGACGCCCATTTTGCTAGTGTTCCGCGCAAAAGCAAATTTCACAAAAAAATCAATGCAAGTAATTTAAAATAAAAAAAAAATTCTCCTATTTAAACATCTCATACATGCATAAACCCTAGGGCTCCCCATTCACATTTCTCCTCATACAGCCGACAACACTCTCATTCCCAAAAGTTCTCCCCACTCACGCGACATTCGCCTCCTCACTCGAGGTCGCCGGCCGACGGTCGTCATTGGCGAACACCCGGACTTTCTCCTCCTCCTCACGACAGTGAGTTCGGCTCCTTTTCCCTCTCCCTGATTTTTCCGGATTCTTCCTTGGTGCGAGTCGGGATCCTCTTTCCCGAAGCTTCGCGGATTTCTTCTTCTCCGCCATTTTCTTATTCACGGGTAGCACAAAAAGAATGCCATCGCACAAGAGCTTCAAGATCAAGAAGCTGGCAAAGAAGATGAGGCAGAACAGGCCCATTCCTTCCAAGATCCGCATGAGGACCGGCAACACCATCAGCTTTCTTTCTCTTTCTTTTAGTGCCCTTATTCCTTTGAATCCTTTGTCTCATGGTGAGTTGCTGAATCCTAATTTAAGGCAGAATAAATTTGAACGGATTTTGTATAAATGTCATATTTGTATACCTGATATTGATTATGGTTTCCAACCATGTATTGTTTAGCTAATGCTTAATATCCATCTCCGCACAAGTTTTGCTTGACTTTACAAAGTTTCACATTTAACACTTATACTAGGAATTTACATTTATGGCATCTTCTTTGTGTATGTATACGCACCTAACTCATGCATGCTAATTATGCTTATGTGTTCACATATATGATATCAGATTTTTGGTGAATTAGATGTATGCCATTCAATATATTTACATATGCAATGCTTGGTTCAATATCTAGAATGTTCTCTCTAGTGTTCAGAATACTTATGTTCTGGTGTTTGGTGGTGGATGCTTGATATATTCTGTTGATTAAAGATTAATAATTCTCATATATTCATATGCTTGATATCAGTTTTGGAAGGTATACTTGCACATCATATAATCCCTATGCGCTTACATGTTGATCTTTAGTTTCTTTATCTTTACGACATCTTACTCGTACACCTAAGGCTATATTGATTATCTGTTGATATGTTATGAGAGATTTGAGTGTTATAAATGTAAGTTTGGGTGTTTCATTTGTAATAATTTGAAAGTTTTGGCGTTGTATTTGTAAAAAAAAAAAAAATAAAAGTTTTGGATGCATCTCATGCAAAGCTTGGTTAAGATCTCTTTGATGCGAAATAATTGTATAGAGTATATCCATATGGTTATGTTCTTGATGGCTTAAATAGTTTGCTAAAAGTTTTGTTTATTTTGTTATTTTGTTTATTTATTATCAGGCACATTTACATATTTGCACAATTTTGTATTGAACTAAATTCTCATACCACCTTTTTGGTGTGCCTTTGCGAGGTAAACACGATTGTGGTGGAAATATTGGAGAATCGCAAGGATCACTTTAGAGCCGACGAAATAAACAACATCAACATCTGCAACGGTATAACTTCTAAACCTCTCACACTTGTGCGAACAAGCGTGATTTTTGTGCATTTACGTACCACTCAATTTGTATGTACTTATATATATATATATATATATATATATATATATATTAACGGCTTAACTTCAATTTTTACATATATGCCATCTCACGCATTAAAAAAAATGTATTTCCCTACTTAAAGAATTAAATGCTAACCCTTTTAATGTAATAATTAAGATTTGGATGGTATAAGTGTATAAAAAAAACTTAAAGTTTAGGTATGGATCTTATGTAATTTGTGAACATAAAAGCCATATGGATCTTTTGTGACATGCAAGCATGCGAGTAAGTGTGAATATTTTTGTGATTTGCAAACAAAAAAAAGGGGCATGAGATTTTGGAAAAGTGAAAAATCGAGTCTATTGTTTTGAAATTTGCTAGGATCGTATATCCGGAGAAATATGAAATTGTGGGATTTTTTATCTATGGAAGATTTTGGAGCTTGAGAAATCATTGTGTAAACATTACAAAATTCTCATTCCTTTCGTTTGATTTGCAAAATTTGGAAGTTTTTAGAAGTTTATTTTGAGAAGTATAAAATTAATGTGAATTTGATTTATGAAAAGTTTGAAGATACGAATTATTATTGGAAAAAAAAAACATTTGGAATTGTTTTATGAAAAGATTTGGGTGATATGAATTTAAAAGGAGTAAAGTTTAAGAATGCGATATACAAAACACATATGAGTTGGGTAGAGTAGGGATTTGAAACAATCTTATGCAATTCAAATTTTTTTGTACCTTTATAATTACATTCATATATTTCATGTATTTAAATTGAATGGATCAATTCTCATACAAATTTCTTGGTGGGTATTTGCGATGTACGTTGGAGCGTGGATGGGACACCGACAGCTCGAAGCAAGCGGCGAGGTGACTTCGAATCAAGTGTCTGCTGGATAGCTTTCCCTCCTTGCAAAGGTGGCTATGAAAGAAGGTGAAGCCATTGCAACACATAAATGCAGTTTCTAATTACTTATTCTTACTCTTGAGCTTGCCTTGCAACTTCAAAAATATTTATCCTCTTTACAATATTTGATTTCACTTGGATGAAGCATTTGAGAAATTGTAGGTTTTAGATTTTTCTGAATCTCTCTAGATTTCTCCATTTTCGCTACTCGTTTATATGTGAAGCTTATGTTTAGATCAATTTTGCTACTCGAAACTGCTGTATGTCTAGTCCTACATGCTTTTAAATGATCTGGAGTCAATGCTTTATGGGTTTATGAAGTTTACGAATGATTGATACTAATTATAAAGGAATTACTTGTGTTTTTTGTCTCTTAAGTTCAATATACTATCAAATCTGATAAAAGACCATTTGGGTATTAAATTTTGGATGCTTGGCATGTAAATTCACACTTAAACTTATTGATATATTTGCATACACGTTTCTTATACCTAAGCCTGTGAAATTGTAAAGTCTGATTACTCACATATTTTGACACTTAAATATATAAATGTGTAATACTAGTTATTTAAACTTAAAATACTTTTTGTATTAAACATAAATCTAGATATAAATTTATATATTTATTTAATTTCAATGCATTTACATACTTAATACATAATAAAAATATATAAATATATAATTTTCGGATTTTTTTTAAATAATATTTACATATGTATAATTTTCGGATTTTTATAATATTTAAATATATAACACTCAATTTAAACGTATTAATTTAAAATTTTGGTATTTCATATGTATAGCACTTAAAAATTATATGTACATTTATTATCTGTCAAAATTACTGTAGTTATGTAAATATACACCTAAATTATTGTATTGAATATGAAAATATTAAATTTCTTAACTTTTTACATAAATAACTTTTAAAATAAAAGAAGGTTTTTTAGATCTTTAAATCATTATGAGCTTACGTCTTAAATTGAAGGTTACCAATTTATATCTTAAACCTTAAGCATATGATATCCAAATATAAGTCTAAACATTACCCTACACTCAATAACAATAATAATAAAACATACATAACGATAGTACATACTAAAATAAATGTAAATACATGCATATATATCTATATAAAACCATAACAATAAGTAACAAATGAATGATAATAACAATGATGAAAAGGGGAACAACGATTATTATTATTATTATTATTATTTTTATACTAAGTTAAAGTTATATGTTTGAGGAGCTTGAAATGAAAGTTGAATAGGTAAACACATAGGCATTGATTGACATGTATGTAAACCTTCCCCATATTCTTATGTACGTATATTAACACTATTTGAAAGAATGTTCATATTTGATTGTAAATATGTAAATGAGACGACGATATCGATCAAAACAACAAAACGAAAGTCGATCTTCAATTGAGTTCTTCATAATTTAAATAACAAACCCATAGGATTTCGAGGTAGTTCGCCTAGTGCGACGTAAATCCTAACTCTGTCTTTAGGCTTTTGCACAGCTCTTTTGTGCAATATAAGCCCTAACTCGCTTAGAATTCCAAGGTCGTCGTCCGATACGACGTAAATCCTCCTACCTTTCAGATTATTTGTATAATCAGGTGATTATGTAAATGTAATTCCTATAATTAATTGGCAAGATTGAAACTTAAATAAATTCACTTCTGAAATTCAAAGCCTAACATTAGGATAGTCTGGGAAGTCACCGAAGTTCACTTCGGGTCTGTGACATCCCCTACTTCTCTTCCTTTGGACTCCTGAAATAAAATGTTCCAAATTTGAGCTAATCCCTTTTGAAATTCCAAAATCCAATCTTAGAAACCTAAACTTTGAAATTCTTGAGAGCAAAACCACTGATCATTATCGAGAGTTTTCTTAAGTGATTCCCGTCACTTAGGATGTAATTAACTATAGAGGCTTGCCTCTATAGGGAACTTTAAGAACACAGGTAATATAAACCTCGCTTAATTCTTTTATATTAAGCGAGGGGAACTTGTCGGCTTATAAAATTGGTTCGCGGACCAAACGGATGTCACAAATCTTTTAGTTTATTTAATCGAGCCCCATCATCGAGCAGTGTGTCTATTCCTCGAGATAAATACACGGTTTGTGGTGCGGTGCTCGTTTATATAAACTATTCGGGATGTGAGATCGGTTTGATTTCATATCTTAAAATTTTCAAATTTAAAAATTATTTTCAAAATCAAATACTACTCTCTAAATTATATATATATTTAAATTAAATTTAAAATCTAAAAAAATCCGCCGACAATTTCTGTAGGCGACCCCTTTTTTAAAATACAACACATAACCTAAAAATATGCCGACGGGGACTCTGCGAGGTCTCATCGTAGTCCAAGTAGTTTCTTCATATTCTATCTTCAGCTGTGCAAAGTCTGAGTCAACCTCGATCACGACACCAACTTTAAGCTCTTCTTCGTTAAGTGCAAGACTTACGCCATCCTTAAAGTTCAGAAACAATCGCCCATTTGACATTTCCCTGCGAGATGAGAAAAACAAGGGAAATGATCGAGAGTCATACTCGAAATGAGAACAATAAGAAAATTTACTTATTAATGGAAAATTCTTATTCATCATTTTCATTTCATTTTTTTTTCAAATTT
The DNA here is from genome assembly GCA_022702705.1 of Papilionanthe hookeriana x Papilionanthe teres. Taxonomy (NCBI): domain Eukaryota; kingdom Viridiplantae; phylum Streptophyta; class Magnoliopsida; order Asparagales; family Orchidaceae; genus Papilionanthe; species Papilionanthe hookeriana x Papilionanthe teres. Next base: position 22,918,435 of record CM040424.1, on the reverse strand, counting down.
AAATAAGAGTAAGAGAAAAGATGAGGAAAGATCAGGAGTGAGATTGGCTTGAAAGGAAAGATCAAAGTTTATTATTATAACGATTTCACACGTTTTCCTTTAACCCATTTTTTATATCATCATTTTTTTATCATTCATTCATTTTTTTTTTTATATTTTGGGTTCGGACCCAGTTACAAGTGATTACTTCACCCATGCTTCTAGGAATGAAATTTCATTCTTCAAAACGTCAGGTTGCGTAATACTTTTTCAAATATCGTCCATTGATTGGAAGCATAAATCGTTCTCCACGGTAATTCACAAGCTGGTAAGAACCTCCTGAGTAAACTGTCTTGACCACGAACGGCCCCTCCCAAGTCGGTTCAAATTTACCTCTTATCTTGCGGTGTGCAAGAATAGGCCACCTGAGAACCAAAACCAAGTCACCGACTTTAAATGTCCTTGGGCGGACCAATTTATCGTGGGCCTGGATCATCTTAGCTTGATACAATTCGAGATTCTGCTATGCTGAAAGTCGTTTCCCTTCCAAGCCTTCCAGTTCTTCTAGCCGTAGTGTGGCATTTTCTTCTGTAGTAATCTTCTCTGCAACTGCAATTCTGAGTGACGGAAGCTGAACCTCCAAAGGCAAGACGGCCTCGGACCCGTACACTAGAGCGTAAGGCGTAGACTGAGTAGGAGTTCTGAAAGTCGTTCTGTAGGTCCATAAGGCTTCTAACAACTTCTCGTGCCAATTTCTTTTGTTTTCGTCCAAAGTTTTCTTTAAGATTTGGACGAGAGTTTTATAAAAAAGCCTCGACCAAGCCGTTTGCTCTTGGGTAGTAGATCGTCGAATATCGCCAGTCGATCCTGTGCCTTCTGACAAAATTGTTGATCTTCGTGCTTCTGAATGCTGACCCGTTATCTGAGATGATTCTGCACGGTACCCCGAAACAGTAGACGACTTGATTCTTGAAGAACTGCAACATATGGTGTGCCTTCACTTCTCTGAGCGGTACTGCTTCTACCCACTTGGAAAAGTAATCCGTAGCTGCAAGAATAAAACAATGTCCTCTTGAAGAAGACGGTTCTATCGGACCCACAATATCTGTGCCCCAACATTCAAACAGCCACGACGCGATTGTCGGATGTAGCACAGTTGGAGGTTGATGTACAACCACTCCATGTACTTGACACTGGTGACAGCTTTTGGCAACCTTCATGCAGTCGGTCATCATTGACGGTCAGTGGTACCCTAGTCTCTTAATCTTCATTTTCATCTTCGGACCTGACTAATGAGTACCACAAAGTCTTGAGTGCACTTCTTTGACAATTTCACGAGTCTCGGACTCGCTCAGGCACCTTAGCCACATCTGGTCAAAAGACCTTCTATATAACGTTTTGTTTATTAATGCGTAAGACAGATTTCTTTTCTTGATTTGATGGGCTAATGACTTGTCGTCTGGTAAGTTTCCTGTTTGCAGGTAGTCTATCAACGACTGCAGCCAATCTTCTGCAGTTTTTGTTACTGCGGCAACTGATTCTTCTTCTTTTTCTGGCTTGTGTATTGCATCCATGTCGAGCTGCGAGAGGACCTGTCATCCCTGAACTTACATTTTAACGGACTCATCCTGTAAGCAGGCAACTCTTTCGCAAGGCGGGCTAGCGCGTCTGTAAGAGCGTTTTCTCTTCTGGGAATCTTGTAGATCGTTACATTTGGAATCCGTTCCAACAACTTCATTGCATATTGAAAGTATTGCTCGAGTCTTTGCTTCAGAATTCTGTACTTTCCTGCGACCTGTTGAATGATCAATTGAGAATCACTGTAGATCTTGATATCTGTTATACCCTTCTGAATGGTCAATTCCAGCCCAGTTATAAGGGCTTCGTATTCTGCTTTGTTGTTCGTACACGGTTCTGTTAGATGGTAGGAGTACCTTAATACCCCCCGCCCTGGTGTTATAAAGATTAGTCCGATTCCTGCTTTTCCGGGCACTATCATTTACAATTCCTTGTCTTTATGTGCTAAAGATGCTTCATCGAAGTATAGTTCCCAACATTGATCATCGGGGTCTTCTAAACTCATTATCTGCTCGTCTGGCAAGTCATCATTAAGAGGCGATTCTGCCGACAAAGGGTGTGCTGCGAGGAAGTCTGCTAAGACTTGTCCCTTTACGACACGAAGAGGAACGGAAGTTATATCAAATTGCAATAATATCATCGACCACCTGGCAAGTCTGCCAGAAAGCGTCGGTCGGGTCATCAAATATTGCAATGGATTAAACTTCGAAATAAGGTTGACTTTATGAGAAAGCATGTAATGTCTGAGCTTTTGAGCAGCGAAAATCAGGGCCAAACAATGCTTCTCAATCGAAGGATACTTTACTTCCGTCGGAATTAGACGATGACTTAGGTAGTAGAGTGTGTTTTCTTTCCCCTCATCATTGACCTGGGCTAGCAGGGCTCCAAGGGAGTCGTCTAAAGCTGCGGTATAAAGTATCAACGGTCGACCCGAGACTGGGGCTGCTAAGATAGGAGGTGTCATTAAATAATTCTTAATGTCCTCAAAGGCCCGCTGACATTTCTCTTCCCAAACAAATTTGGTGTCCTTTTTAATTAATGCCGAGAATGGCTGACACCTACCTGACAAATTCGAAATAAAGCGTCGAAGATATGCCAATTTCCCTTGAAAGGATCGTAATTGTTTTAAAGTTTTAGGAGGCGGCATTTCTAAGATAGCTTTAATCTTCTCCGGATCGATTTCAATTCCGCGATGTCAGAAAACAAATCCTATGAATTTCCCAGAGGTGACGCCAAAGGCACATTTTAAGGGATTCATCTTAAGGTTAAATTGTCTTAATCGCTCGAAAACAATTCTCAAATCATACAGGTGATTTTCTTTCAGCTTGCTCTTGATGACCACATCATCCACGTAGCACTCGACTTGATTGTGAATGAGATCATCAAAGATCCTCGTCATTGCTCTCTGGTAGGTTGCTCCTGCGTTCTTCAATCCAAAAGGCATCACTGTGTAGCAGTACACTCCGATTGGCGTTCTGAAGGCTGTAAGCTTTTCATCTTTCGGTGCCATCTTTATCTGATTGTATCATGATGATCCATCGATGAAAAAGAAGATTTCGTGTCGATCATCAACTCTGGAATTGGTAGCGGAAACTCATCTTTTGGGCATGCTTTATTCAAATCTCTGAAATCCACGCAGATTCTGATCTGTCCATTCTTCTTTCTGACCGGTACTACGTTCGCTAACCAAGTCGGATATTGCTCTTCACGGACAAATTTAGCGTCTATTAGCTCTTAACTTCAGCTATAACTTGTTGTTCAATCTTTATACGCATTCTTCTGGAAGCTTGTCTGACTGGAACGGCAGCGTGATCTACTCCTAGCTTGTGAACTGCAACTTCTGGAGCTAACCCTGGCATTTCATCATAACTCCAAGCAAAACAGTCCTTGAATTCCATTAATAGCTTGATCATGTCTTCGGAGTCTTCTTTGTTGAGTAAGGAGCTAACAAAGGTCGGCCTAGGCTCTTCGCTAGTACCTAAGTTAACTTTCATTAACTCATCTATTGTAGATTTAATTTCTTCTTCAAATTCTGGAGGAGCGTTTCCGATTGGTACATCCTCGAGATCATCTGAAGCTTCCATGCAGTTTTCATTAGGCTCGCAAGTAACAACCAAGCAAAATTCTGAATCAATAGCTGGTGCTACTGTGCCGAATCCGAGACCGTGCTTTGAATTGGGCATTCGACCGGTATTATTCCATAATTTTTCAAAGAATTGTGATTGACCTTTTGACCACTGTTTAGGCAAGACATCACATTGCATTAAATTCTAAACACAGGGAGAATACCACTCAAAAGGCAATTCCATTAATTCGGAAGAAGTAACATCTTCAAATTGTACATCATTTTCAATTTTGGTAGAAGAAGCACCTCGGTAGAACTTGATCGACTTAGCACCGCCACCATGCACTTCCTTGACCACCATACCCTTGACCTTATCAGGGTGGATCGGGGCTAGGGTCATAGTATGCAGATAGTGGTTAATCTTCTCGTACATTGATTTATATTCTTCATTCTTTTCATCTTCGAGAAAGATCTTGAACTGGGGTTTCTTTTGACTTATTGTTGTCGCTTCTCTCTTGATTTCTTCTTCTTTGGAACTGTTTTCCCAATCAACATCGATGATTGGTTTCTTCTATCCAACTGTTCCACCGTTTCTTCCAAGATCTCGTCCCTGGCCTTGACCTCGTGTGTGAGTTCTGAAGAAACCTTCACCATCTCGCCGCAAGGGAGTGGTGAGTAACTGTTGGACAAGAATTTCAGGTTCTTCGTCATCTCGAACTTATTTTGCTTCATTCAGTATGGTATTTCTGGAGAAGATTGTTTTTTTCGGAGGCGCGTAGTATGCTGCTTCTTCATGAATTCCAATTTCATGCACAGAGAATGGTTGCAAATCACCTTTGATACACTGTTCTCCTCCTTCATAATACTTTATGCAGTGGTGCAGAGACGACGGTACCATCCATTTCTCATGGATCCACTACCGACCCAGTAGAGCGTTGAATGATGTCTCAGAATCAATTATATGAAATTTCGCGGTTATTTTTGTCAAATCACCAGTCTTCATTAATAGTGTTATTGATCTAAGAGCTCTTTCTCCTTTCTGATTGAATCCTCTTAGTAACATTTTGTCCGCTTCGAGATCGCGGGCATCAATTTCTAGGTATGCTAACGTCCGAAGGTTCATTATGTTGATTGATGCTCCTGGATCAACCAATACTCTGGAGAGCGTGAACTTTCCGATAGTGACTGAAATGTACAACAGTCGGTTGTGATCAGCAATTCCAAGTAGCAGATCATTGTCCATGAAGGTAACACCTCGTTGTTCCTTTAACGAGCAAACCTCGTCTAAGGAATTACCGGCCATTTGAGCTAAGCAAATTTCTGGATCAAGTAAAGCCTTGATCAGAGTTTCCCTCATCTCCTTTGACAGGATCGGAGTGTCGTAGATGCTCGATTTGGTCGGTAGCTTCCTAAGATGGGCTAGCACGTTATAATCCACTTTGTTACCAGGTTCTTCAATTTCTTCCCGAGTGGGCAATTCTTCCGCTGGGGTTGGCTCTTCTTGAGCAACCACCTGCTTTCCTTTATCCTTTGGACCCATTCTCGGGGGTAGAACTTTTTCACTTGTTAAATTGACTTCTGTTATCTCTTCTGCATCTGGTGCTGAACCTGCCAGTGTCTTCCCTTGAATCGGAACAACTGGCTTTTCTGATGTTGCTTCAGAATCTGATAACTCCAATTCTATAGTGATCGGAGCTCCTCGAAATTCACAGATGGACTCGTCGCTTCTCGAGCTTTCGTAGCCACCCTTGTGAACGTCTTCTCCTTCATCATCGAGGTTTTGTATGATTTGAGAATCGTTATTCGCATTGAGATTGAAATCCAGATTAGTTTAGTTGTCGTTAGTTACGTAATTGTTAGAAACAGTCAAAACGTAGCGAACACCAAAACTCTTATCATTATAAGATCCCGCTGGGGTGAGCAAATAAACATATAGAGTCAGAGGTTCGAGGGATTTCTCCCTCGAATCAGAAACAACCATCCTAGGAAAATCAGCCCCTACTATACCCTTCGGAGCCTCGGTCTTCTCTTCTTTCACGATCTTCTCCTCCTTCTAGTGCGGTTCTTCAATCGCAAACAATAGTGCCGGATCGGCAGGTTTCGAACTCTGAATTGAAGCACGCACCGAAGCGGTCTGGATGCGATCCAAAATTATCTTTGAAGACTTATGATTCGTATAAATTACTTAAAGGAAAATGTCCCGAAGAAATCCAACGAGTAACTAAAAACCCTGTTATAGAGGAAAAAGTAGCTATCATTCCTTTTTCTAACGAATTACGTAATTCTTCGATTTCGTAGACTAATAAGTTCATCAAATGAATTATAATCACAATTGAGATGATCGAAAAGGAAATATGAGTTAATATATGCTCTAAGGTCGTAAATATCACAAAGAAAAGTCCTTTTTAAAAAATTGAAATTCAATTCAAATAGATAAAGATTAAATTGAATAGAAATAGAATTCAAAATTAGAATTAAGAAATTCTAGAATGAATAAATTTCAATTATAAAAAATAAAAAATAAAAGATAATAAAGATATTAAAGATAATAAATAGTAAATAGAAATATCTAATATAGAAAGAAAAAGAAAGAATATAGGACCTCTCTTGACAGTAATATATGTTAGTACTCCATCCATCGTCAGTCGCATAAGGGTCTATCAAAATAATATGATCCGTTGAAATAACATTGACGGAACCTCCTTTTTGGAGTTCCTTCATGTATTCCTTCGGGATTGTTATGTTCCCTCTCTGAAGATTTTCCTTGAGCCAATTATTGAAGGTGAAGCAGTCTTCTATCTTATGTCCGAGCATCCTATGGTAGGGACAGTAGTTCGGATGATCCTTCTTATCGACTTCATCTGGCCTCCTGGGCTCTGGTAGCTGAAAGTCGGGTGTCTTCATCAAACTGCGAAACATCTTTGCCACTGCTTCAGTCTTGAAGGGATACTCCTTATTCAAAAGTTCCTTCAGGGCATGTGGTTGACGAGGCAGCGGTTGATCATGCTGCAGCGACCGATAACTTGGCCGAGGCTATTGATAGCTCTGCTGCGGTTGCTGATAAATCTGTTGCGGTGGTTGATAACTTGGTTGTGGTCGCTCTGGCTGTATCTGCACTGGCTGTTTACCCTTATCCACTCCCGCGACGATTCCTGATTTCTTCTCAAATGCTTTAATTGGCTTCTGCTTATCAGTCTTGTCGATAAAACTCAGCTGTTTTGCCTCCTCCTGTAAGCTCTCGGCCTTACTAAGCAACTTATCAAAAATCTTAATTGTGAATCCTTTAAGGAGAAGTGCTATCGGGCCATGGATACTCTTTAGTAGGATACCAACTGGATGTTGTTCCTGAAGCTGGGGTTCACACTTCATACTTAAATTCCTCCATCGAAGTATGTAATCCACTAAGGTTTCGTTAGATTTATGTTGCTCCACCACTAAATCACCTATAGTGATGTGGTGCTGAGCCCCAACAAACCGCTTAACGAAGAGGTTTTCCAATTCTGCAAAGGTTTTGACTGAACCGTTCGGTAATTCTGCATACTAGTCGAAGGTAATTCCTGACAAACTGCTCACGAACTGACGAAAGAGTAAGGCGTTGCTCCCACCGGCATTGCAGCAACTAGCATGAAAGTGTGCTATATGCTGCCAGGGGTTTACCATACCGTCGAAAGTCTTAAACAGAGGTGGTACGAAGCCTCTCGGGTATTTGACTGCATCAAACTCTTCGAAGTAACCCGTCTGAATAGATGCTCCACTCTTAGACTGAGCTAAGGCTTCTCGCACCTGCTGTTCCACCATATTCTTAATATCCTTTTCGGGAATCATGCTCTGTGCAGAATCCTTCTTTGGCTGTTCATCTCCATTGAGGGATGTAATTTCTTTTCCTCCATCGGCAATGTGAATGATCTATGGGGGTGTTTCCTTCTGAGGCTGAAGTTGACTCTAAAGAGTGGCTAAGGCAGCCGCCATCTCTTCCATCCTCTTTGCCATTTGAGAAATTGTGTCATCCTTTTCCTGAAGACCTGCTCTCATCGCTTATGGTTCATCTCTTTCTGAGGTTGACAGAGCTCCCTGCAAAGCTGACGATGCTCGGGTCTCAACCATGTTGATCTCAGCATACTCTTCATCCATGAACTCTGATGAATCTATGTCATTTCCCAATTCTTCTCCTCTTTCCCTTGCCAACCGTCAGATGTCCGTTCTTAACTTTTCTATGGCATCCTCAAGTGGTCTCTTTTGAACGGTCTCGCGGTTGTCAGGTGACGACTGTCGAACTTCTTCTTCAGGGGTTTCTTTTAATGTAGCAGCACTTTCTTCGGATTCGGGCTCTCTGACGAGACTCCTCCTCCCAGAACATTGTGTCGGTATCGGCTCAACAATAATAGGTCGCCACACCATCCTTCTTGTAGTGGAAGGCCTAGGACCAGATGTTCTGTCGGCTGTACATCGATAGGTGGTGTCCTCCCTAATATGGTGACCCGATACTACAACAGGCGGACTAGCTCGCATCTTCTTCCTTGGTTTCTCCACGGCAGTGATGGGATCTACTCGTGATCCGGGGCGGGCTGTAGCTGGTACTCGTCCCATTCTTCTCAGGATCTTTGCTACAGGACATACTTCCTTCTTAGCTAACTTCTCCACTACCGCTCGCAGTCGAGTAAGCGGCGTAGTCTTGATCTTCTTCCTCTTGCAATCACTGTAGTATGCAGGTCGGGGTAACGCAGCGGTGATTCTCTGGGCATCTTCCTCATCAAATGTAGCAGAGAGAGGATGGAACCTACTTCCTCCTAACAATGGTGAGATCTCAGGCAGCTCTTCACTTTCCTTAGGAATCTCTTCAAGAAAGGCAGCTTCAGCAGCTCTGGCCTTTCTGGTCTTAGCAATCTTTCTGTTCTTATTTCTCCCTTTTGTCCGGGTTAAGGGTCTAAACTTCTAACTGGACCATATCTCAAAAACAGACGATATGACAACAAAGTCTGAACCCTCCATGGTAACATGCTCATCACAGACTTGGACTTCCTTCCCCTTCAGTTTGGCGAGAGCCGGGGTAGGTGCAGTGATGACTAGACCGGTGGGGGTAGAGATGACGATTCTGGGGGTAGCAGCTAACCTCCTGTGAACAGCAGCATTCCTTTCAGTTGGGACCCTTTGCAGGGGAGGGAACTCTTGAGCAGATTTCAGGTTGAACTCAATTATGGGCTCCTCAGTTTCTGGTACTTTGTTCATCAGTGCGAAAAGAGTAACATCGGCGAACTTAATGTCCGTATTGTCGAACCCTTATCCAAAGCGAATGATAGCATCATTAGGCAGTTCGTCCTGGTAGACAGCTAAGTCTATCCCGTTGGTGAAAGAGAAGATCATCTTCGGTGCAGACATCTTCTGCAGGGTAGATTCCGATTGTCAGTCCCGAATTATGCTTCCTTCCGTCACAAAACTTTCTAGGACGAAAAAGAATGAATTTCTCCAAAAGAGTCCGAACACATTTTCATTTATCTTTTCTTAGTCTTCTTAGTTTTATTTGCAAGGTATCTTCAGATTCCGTCTTATTCGTGTATTTGTGATTTTAAAAGAGTTTGTTTATAAAAAGGTTGTTTATTAGAACGTTTATTTGTTTAGGAACAAAACCGTTAATGGAGGAAGGTTAAAGAAAAGGTAAAAGATTCGATTCAGAATTGGAAAGGAAGAGAGAATCTCGTAAGACTTCTCATCCCAAGGGACCGCACCTCAGCTAACACCTATTGGGGGTCCACCCCACCTCGAAAAGGCAAAAAGGATTCCGGAACCTCTCTGTTTAGAGGTGTTTAAACAGTGGCTCCAAAATCCATGAGAGTTGACTATACCCGTTCAAGACAGAAATGAGCGTGGTATTTCAACGGAAAGAATGATAGTTTGATCCATAAGGGGCATGGATTGATTATCGATTTATGAAAGTAAAACCATTTGATCAAAATGGAAAGAGGAACTTTTCCCACGTGAGTCGTCGGAAATTGTCGGTATATTTTTAGGTTATGTTTTTTTTAAAGGGGAGGTCGCCTACGAAGTTGTCGGCAAACTTTAGATTTTAAATTTAATTTATATATATATATATATATATATATATATATATATATATATATATATATATATATGTATATATAATTTGAAAAGTAGCATTTGATTTTGAAAATTATTTTAGTTTGAAAATTTTACAATATGAAATCAAACCGATCTCACATCCCAAATAGTTTATATAAATGAGCACCACATCACAAATCGCCTATCTATCCCGAAGAATAGACACACTGCTTGATGATGGGGCTCGATTAAAAAAACTAGAAGATTTGTGACATCCGTTTGATCTGCGAACCAATTTTATAAGCCGACAAGAACCACTGCTTAATATAAAAGAATTAAGCAGGGTTTATATTACCTGGGTTCTTAAAGTTCCCTATAAGGGCAAGCCCCTATAGTTAATTACATCTTAAATAACGGGAATCATTTAAGAAAACTCTCGATAATGATTAGTGGTTTTGCTCTCAAGAATTTCAAAGCTTAAGGTTTTCAAACAATTGGACTTAGGGAAATTTCAATAGGGAATAGCTCAAATTTGGAACAGTTTATTTCAGGAGTCTAAAGGAAGAGAAGTAGGGGATGTCACAGACCCGAAGTGAACTTCGGTGACTTCCCGACTATCCTATTGTTTGGCTTCAATTTGAGAGTTTATTTAATGTTTCAATCCTGCTAATTTTAGTTAATTAGGACTTATATTTGTATAACATAATCACACAAATAGCCTCGAAGATGTGAGGGTTTATGTCGTACCAAACGACTACTTCGGAGTCCTAAGACTGGTTAGGGCTTAATTTGTAAAACATGATTATACAAATTCATAACGAAAAGTTGAGTATTAATGTTGCACTAGGCAAACTACCTCAAAATCCTATGGCTTTGTTATTTAATTCTAAGAAAGGTTTTGCTAATGTAGACTCAGGTTTTGCTGTTAAAGATGGTTGTGCTGCCCTCCGTGCTCCAAGCTCCTTATTGTTTTAGAGGTTTGGTTTTAGAAAGTGACAATCAAGAGATGAGAGAAGTGTTTTGGTTTAGAAATGTTAAAAATTGAGATGGTTTAATTTTTTAATTAAAACAAATCTTAAAGTTGATTAAGCAGAACCGATTAAGATCACACGGTCCCGTCATCCCGGCACCACTATTTTCATCAGATTCACTTAGTCCAAATGAATTTGCTAAAACAACTGAATGAGTTCCACACTTTCATTTAGACTGTGGGAAATCTCGTTAGCAACACGTGGGTTACATCATCCGAGGGATTCCCGATCATCCAACTAGATGTTTTAATTTAGTTGTAGTTGTAGTTTTGTTGTTCTGTTTGTGATTAAATTTTGAGTTGTTTTATATTTTTGAATGTTGTGGTGGTGAATTTTATCTTGTTGTGACTTTAATTTAGTTTTGGGTTTCAGTTTTATGGTTATCCTAAAAGTTCCAATTTTCATACAGGGTGACATTCTTGTTTAACATGCAAGAAAAGTAAAGTGCAGTACACGTAAGTAAATTGCACTAAAGTAAAAGCGTACGTGGAGGGTCTTCTCGTCATTCCCGGCTGCACTTAAAACACATGTCAGAAAATTTTAATATTTTCAACAAGCACCTGGGTAAAGCTAAGGGAAGGTTTTGGTTGTCTACCAAAATCCTAATTCTATTGCTAGTCAATTCCTATGACGTCTAGGTTCTCGTTTTTTATTAAGGATGATTTTCTTCACCAAAGAACAATGAAGTTTCACTGTTCTTTGAAACATCCCATTAACTTAGAGAAGTGCTCGGAATTGAATTCTGAACATCTTCTTAAACATTTTTGGGATTACTTTAAGTTTAGTTAGTTTCATTGAGGTGGCGAATCAATCACCCGGGTAACTCTTGCTCAGTGAATTAAGATTTATAATAATGAACAACTTTAGGGGGCAAATTTGTCTATTAAAGATTTTAACTGCCTTAATTAAAGTTGAGTTGGGGATTTGAGATAATTCAATTTAGTTTCAGAATCTGGGTTGATTTGCTTTTAAGTATTTTGATCTTACTTAAGTTGAAAGAAGTGTTTAAATTATTAGATTAAATTAAGCTTTGATGATTTAAATTTAATTTAAATTAATCATATTACTTTGGGTTGATTTTAATTGGTTTAATCTTCACATTTTCTTTTCATTATGTATTGTTTTGGGATTAATTTTAATGTTTTAAATTTGTTTTAAGTTTATTCTTAGGTGATTATAGTTCTGAAGTAATTTTAAATTAATTTTAATGTTTTAAATTTATTTTTGATTTAATTATTAAATCATTTAATGCTTTAAGCTTTAATTTATCTTTTAAAAAAATTATTTTTTAGTATTTTTAGTTATTATTAATTTCAGTTATCATTAAGAATTATTATTAGAGTGATTTATTTTAGGGATTTCTAGATTAAAGAATTGATATCTTCTTAAGTCATATCCCTAACCTTAATAATCTAAATTTTAATTTATTCCTCCAAAATTAAATGATTTAATTAATTAAAGTTTCATTTTGATGTGTTAAAAGTGAATAATGGGTTTCTACCCTTTAGATGTCCTATATCTCAATCATCTAAGAAATCTAAGATCAAATATTTTACCCTCCCTCTTGATTAGACCTAAAGTATTAATTAGGGTTAAAATCCTAATGACCTTTATGCCCTTTTAAACACACTCATCTCATAACTTATCAAATTAAGCTCAAATGAACTTGAAATTATTTTGTCACCTTACTCATATTCAATTAATACATTAGAGGAGAAAATGTGATTTTTCCATTTTTAGTTTAATTTATATAATTATTTTAAGGGAAAATAAGGATTTTCCATAAATATTCAACAACATGACCAAGGTAGAGTTCCAATCCTTAGGAAAATTATGGGATGTTCCTACTGACTAGGGGACCACTTGGACCAATTTTGGTGATTTTTTGAATTATATTTTATTTATTATAATTATTTTAACTTTTAGGGTATTAATTAATTATAAAATAAAATTAAAGTCAAAAAAAAGATTTTATATTTTTCTTAAGTCCTTCTGACCTCAAAGAGTTCAGAGAAATAAATTTTATATTTTCCTGATTTTTCTTTGATTTATTAGAATTATTTTAGTGGGAAGGGTTGAAAATTCATTTTTTTAATATTAAAAAATGTCTTAAGCCTTAAAAATTCAATATCTCAACCTAGAGACTTAGGAAAAATATTTGGTTGGTTTCTAAGTGATTAGAGGACCAAATATGACATTGCTGTGATTTTTAATATTTTTGTGGTTTTTATTATTTTTTAATTATTAAAATATTCAAAAATAGGTTAAAAATGAAATTTTTAGAAAAATCTCAATTTTAATTTTCTTAGACTCCTCTGATACCAGAGAGGCCTCAAAATGAATTTGGTGAATTTTTTAAATACATTTTAGGTTTTATGAATTTTTAAAGTATAAAGTAACCATGTTATTTAGAAAATTCATTTGGTGGGTTATAACATTCTCAATTGACTTCATAATTTTTATGGGGTTTCCTCTGATCCTAAAGATCAGTGGAGAATTGATTTCAAGCTATTTTAATCAGTGGTTACTCCTAATTAATTCCATCTTAGTTTTAGGATTTTTACCAAATTAGGGTTCATTTGAATGATTTAACCCAAGCCATAATTATCCTAGGATCTTCTAGTCTAGAGATACTTCCGCTAATTTTCCTAGATTTTATTAATCAAAATGCTAATTATTGGAATTAAAATGCCAAAACAGGCACATAAACTTTGAAAATAAATAACCTGCCACAAAGATAGCCTCTGGCCTTGGAAAATTTAGGGAATGTTCCTAAGATCAGAGGCTACAAAAGCCCTATGGTCTCATGCCATGGTGAATTGTATACATGCATGGAGAATGAAAATATTTAGAATAGTATTAAATTAATTAGAAATAAAATACTCAACAAAATAGATCAATTCTTTTTCCACATTATTCTCCTCTGTTCACTAAGCAAGAAGATATTTTTAATTTATTTTTATGATTTTTCTATGCAAAGATATGAATTTTTAAAGGTTCTGGTATTTAAATAAATCAGAAAATCCCTAATTTCCTAATTAACCATGTCGGCGCCAACTCAACCTACGGCGGGTCGAAGCTCCACGCGCCGCTTCCTAATTCGGCGTCGCCATCTAATTCAGCAACCACTCGGCCCACGGTTCATGTCCTGTTGCTCCATCCGGCGCAATCCTAGCAATCCGTCCGATACACGCGCGATCCGACGGTATCCTTTCATCGTCCCGACTGGTGTGAGCCGAGAGCCGTCCAGCTTCTAGCCCTAAGATCTCACTCGATACTTAACCAAATCACACGTTCTTGGGCTCTATGAACTCGTCTCGACAAGGCGAACACATCTATACGGCTAACATGCATTGAAATCAAGCCAAAAAAATTGAGAATTGTTGGAAGCTCAGGAGGAAGAAGAGGGCAATACCTTCGCTCTGAGAAGTGAAGCTTCTATCAGAGAGGCTCGACACGTTCGTTGGAGCTCAGGGAAGCTAGGGATGGAGCCTGGAGCTGTGGTGAATTGCCTGGGTATGACTTCGACCAAGCCCGATTTCAAGCTTTGACGGCTGGAAGGATTGGGTGGCCCGGTGAGGGTCTTCCACTGGGGAACTTCTTATCTACCTCTGGTGAAGGTGTGGGAAGAGTTAATTTGGATTTGGTGAAGTTTCAGAGAGTGTCCTATTTTTTGGCCTGAGATTGAACTCAAAAATCGAGTTCGACCGATGGGGAGGAGGAGGAAAACAGTAGAGCTGAGCTTCTCTTGGCTGGGAGGATCTCTGGGAACAATTTGGAGGGTTTCTTTTGAGAAAAATTTCAACACCTCTCTCATGGTCGAGAGGTGGTGCTTAAATGGCCAGGGCCATTGGGCTGCGCTAGGGCTCAATTGATGGGTGGATTCAGTTGCTTAGGTGGAGGGCAGAGAGGCTCCAATGTTTAATTTGGCTGAGGTGGCCAATTGGGTGAGTTTGGGAGAGTTTAGGTAGATGGTGGCTCTTGGTTTTAACCTCCTCCTGTGGCTAGGCTGGCCGGCAAGGACAGGGAAGCTGGCTCCTGAGGTCAGGTGAGTCATGGAGAGGTTTAATGGTGATTAGTAGTTGTGGGGATGTTTTGGGGTAAGGCAAAAGAGGATTTAACCACTTAAGGGAAGAAATCCCTTAAAATGGGGGACCCTTGGTCCATGGCTCACTTAGCTTGGGCTAGATCTAGGGTAGTTCCTAGCATTCACTTGGTGGCTGTGGAAAGGTTGGTTTAGCCACACTTGCTTCAATTTGGTTTGATTAGGCCATAGGTTCAAATTGGCTCACTTGGGTTTAGGTTAGGCTAACTTGGGTTTGGGTTTGATTTAGGTCAAAGTGTCTTGAGCAACATTGTAGAAATGATTGCCATGAAGAACTTTCATGTCTTGAGCAATTAAGTGGATTTAGGGATTTTGGTTAATTCATACAAGGTTGAATCAACTTGGGTCCAAGTTGGGTTAAGGTGGGGTTTAGACCCAATTGAAAGTTTCCAATGGATTAGGGGAATGTGGTGAAGAGTTCCCAACATCAATTGGGAAGAAATTTTAGGATTTGTCTAACCAATTTGGTAGGTTTAGGGCATCGATCCACTTAAGGCTAAAATGGGGTATTTTTGGTTTTCAAATAGATTTAGGTTAAGCTTAGGCTCAAATTGGGGCAATTGAAGGTTGCATAGGTTTCATGGGCATGTCATGGAAAGTTTAGTATTGAAATTTGGGGAAGAAAGTTGGTATTAGGTTAATTGGGGGTTTTGGATTAAATAGGCAAAATTGGGAATTTTGGTTTTCAAATGGAATTGAACTCAAATGTGAATCAATTTGGACTTGGATTTGGTTTATATTGATAGTGTGGATATTGAATTAAAGTTTAGAATTGAAATTGGGCAAAACTGAGGTCAAATGGGTTGGTTTGGTTTGACATTGGACCCATTTAGGTTAAAAATGGGTCAAATTGGAGATTTTGATAAAAGTGGGTTGAATTGGCAAAATTGGCCAATGGTATAGTTAGACAAAATGTATTTAGGAATATTTGGGATTTTCTGGATTTTTTTGGGAATTTTTGGAATTTTTTGAATTTTGGGCTAAAAGGTTATTTAGGGTATTAAGAGGTTATTTGGAGGGTATTGGGGTATTTTGGTGGATTTAAGAGGTGGGAATTGTTTCAAAATGATTTTTAGGGCTTTTAGGAATTTTGGTTAATTTATGGGAATGTTTGGATGATTTTGTGGTTGAAGGGGTATTTTAGGTAAATTTGGGTAGGCTTGAGGACCCAATGTCAAAACCAGGAATTTTGGCAAAAATGGTATTTGATTATGGTTGAGAGGGTGAAAAAGCTTAGAGTGAGCCATGGACCAAGAAATGTCCACTTTGAACATCTCATGGGTTGATCTTAACCGTCTTAGCCAAAGAGCTAGGAGTTTGGACTTAGCCACATGAGTGCTCCAATGAACCAGAGGTAAGAATTAGGTGAGGATGGTTCAGGGTTTAGAATGTGTGTGTGAGAGTGCAGTGTGTGTAAGCCAGACCTCACCAGAACCAGGCCACTCAGGGTAGTCCTAAGGTTTAAACATCCTATAGAAATTCATCTTTGTCTTCTTACACATTGGTCCCAACCTTCCAAGTGATTTGGAGGTTAATGACCATCTATGTAGGATTCTAAAGAGAATCAAGACTTGGTTTGAATTTCTAAATGGTGGGTTCCATCTCTAGTCTTCTAGGATAGTCAAGGAGAAGTCTTATGGCTAGATCCTAAGCACTAAGAGGAAGGAAGAGACCTCGCCCAAAATGCGGTCAACACTCTCAACTGCTCAAAGTGTTCAAAGTTTTGTTTTTGCATTTGTTTATAACACACCAGTTAATCATCAAACTCAATCAAAATAAAAGAAGATGAGAAAGTTTCTCTAGCTCTTTAGATAGAGGTTTAGTAGAAAAATGTTAGAGGTATGTACTTGAATCGACTGTTTCTAGTCATCTCGGACAATGCAACAGACACATACCCTTGTAAAACTTTTTTAGTGCAAGCTTTCTAAGCCAATTTGGTGTACATCTTCGTATTTTTTTTAAATTTTGATATCTTCTCTGATTCATTGTCATAGAATGCTTAACAATTACAGACTTGAGTCTCTCTTTAACAAGTATTCTGGGTTTGGTACAAACTAGAGAAACTATTTTGTCTTTCACAGAAAACTCTATCAAAGGTTCTTTGCCTATGATGTTTTGATCATTGTAAAGTATGTTCAAGTCATTGAATTCAGTGAAAATTTTGATAATAGATTTATTCATCAATTAACATTGGCCAATTAATAGTTTGAAATTGTCCTTGAAGGAAAATATGTGCTTGTCAATGGAATTTTTCTTGTATCAAAAAATGAAGAGTAAAATTTAATCCATAGATTAATCATAGATTATTTATTTTAAAAATATATTAAATATTTTAATGCTCAATAAAGATGAACTTCAATTGTAAAACTCATAAACTAAAATTAAATCATAATCAGAGTATGTTTTGAAAGGATTTGTTAGAAAAAAATTTTGATGTTTGAACAAATTACAATGATTTAAAAATGATTGAGTTTTGACAAAATCAATAGAAAAATCATTTGATAAGAGTAATTCACAAAGATAAATATAATTCTATTAGAGAGGTATTAGAAGAAGGAGACTCTAGGGTGATATGCTAGAAGTTTCACCGTGATAATCTAGTATTTTAAGGAATCGACCTAGGTTAACCGAGCTATGTTATACACTCAAAAGATGGTAACTTAGATTTTTTCTCGTATTTTCACTAACACATTAGATTCTAATGCATCCCAATCCTGCACATTATCTAGGTCACCACATGAGAAAGTTAGTTCCTACATCTCAAAATTTACCAAACTAATTTATCTAGTTAGGTTTATCTTTAGATTTAGGTTTGTATTTAGGAGTAGTTGTTAGAAAAATACCTTTAATCGACATTCCAAACTAAGACCTGATAGTAATAGACTAGAACTTAGACTAAGGGACTTCTTACCTCTCTTGCCTGTGGGATCGATAATTGGGACTCCATTAGAGCCCTATATTCAATAGTGTGTAAAAATATAAATCGTGGAGAAAAATATTTATTTATTATAAATTACGCGTTGCATGTGGTAAAGGCCAAGTTTTTGGCGCCATGCCAAGGATTAAAATTGAAGTAATTACACACTAAGCATGCATTTATCGTATCAAGGTCAATCATTTCACTGATAGTTATTGATAATTATGCATGAGATAAGTTAAATTTTAAATGAGAATTTTCTCAGAAGCTACAAATCTTTAGTATAATTAACGATGAGGGCTTCCCTCTCATAGAGATACCAAACACAAGAATAAATTAACCTTATCTTTCCCCAGAAAGGTAAGTGAAAAATCCTGGTTTTGTAGGCTCACAATTTATGAAGATCTCATCATCTGAGTGATTAGATCCATTATAGGGTAATATTTCATTCCCTTGGGATAGTATATTATTCATGAAATGTCATATCTGATGACAGACATAAATCATTTGAGATCTATGATGGATACACAATAAGAAATCCCATCGGTGTGTATGAACAAAAACTTGACCTTGTCTAATTTGGCTCAGAAAAATGAAGAGAACACTCTAGTGAATTTGGTTTTGGTCAAGGTGAGACCTGTCTCAAAATATTTGACATCAAAGTGTGCGCCCAACCATAGGAGATAGAAAATTTTGGTAGATTTTTATATTAAGGTTTTTAATGAGTTTTTATTTATCAAATTTAATATTTTTAGCTTACGTTTACTTGATTGAAGTTTGGTTTTAATTTGATTCCATTTTTAGTGGAAAGGATTTATTCTTTTTATTATCAAAAATATCATCTAAATTGTTATAGTCTTAACTAACCCCCAAACAAAGTCTTATTTAGGCAGAGAGGAGGTTTAAAAGGTTTTAATGATTCAAATGCACTTAAATAGACGTTTCTAAAAAAATAATGCTTCCTTGTAAAATTTTCATGTAGGAAAATTTTTTATTTATGAAACCCCAAAACAAAGTTATTTTAAATAAAAAGGGAGTTTGATTAATATCAAATTGGTTTGCATGCTTATCTTAAGTAATAATGAACATCATGCAACCTACATAATTAAATTTGGAAGTGTTACATTGATCAGTGAAGAATACAATATTTTTTATATGTATTTTGTTTTAAGTTGATTTTTAGTTTAATTTAAGGGTTGAGTTTAAGTTTGTTATGTTTGGTTCTATTTTGGTTCAATATTTTTTAATTTTTTTTCAATTAGATTTTAGTTTCCAAATAAATTTAGGTTGGCTCAAATTTTAGTTCAAGTGAAGTTCAAGCTATAACTTATCTAGGTTCAATTCAATCATCTAGTAACACCAAGTGAGAGACCCTATGTTTTGATGATATTGGATATATAAGCTATGGGAAAGAGTTGACCAATAGTGAGGTCAATAATCATGGTTTTCAAGTTTTATTTTCACGATTACTTATTTGGAATTTCTAATAGGGTAGATCAAAGTAGAACACTTCATTTCAGAACCAAAAGGAGAAGTAGGAAGTGTTTTGAAACAAAAATTCTTAGTGACACTTCAACTATCCTATTACATGGCTTTATATATTTTGAAATTACGTAAATTTGATGTTTGAGTTGACAATTTATTATAAAGTTAGGATTTATTAACATGAGTTAATTTTATGTGATTTCATCTATATTTTACCCAGCATTTTACTTTTTATTTTTACTTATTTACAATTGAGAAAGATTTTCCTTGATAATGTACAGGATTGCAGGTAGTTAATACGAGCAATTTAGAATGAGAAAAAATAGGAAACAAGTGTCCTAGAGCGGCATGGCCATGCCAGAGGTTTGATAGAAGTGGCTTGACCATGACAGAATCCCAGATCAGTGGCGTCTCCATGTTGGGATCAGGCGTGACCATGTCACCACATTCAAATGTTCAACGTGACCATGCCAACTTTTGGCTTGTCCGCACAAACGAGTGGGAAATAAATTTTGGAAGGGAATTTGCTTACCAAATCCATGGGTTTCTCTAAAATAATGATGTTTAGGGTTTTTGAGGAGCGGCTGATTGAGAGAACAGTTGGAGATGGCTAGAGGCAGTTGATATAGGGATTTTTGAGTGCTTCCCATAAGGTTCTCTTCCTTGCTAAAGTTATAACTTGTAAGTGAGTTTTACATTGGTATTGAGAAATGTAAGAGAGTTGTGTGTGAGGGAGAGAGCTAATGTTGTGGAGAAGACTAGATTTTTTGTAAGTCTAACATGTATTTATTTCATACAACAAAATTCTGCATAGTTTGTTATGTTATGGTTTTCTTGGTGATGGTGAATAAACTGAGCTTCGTGTCTTTGTGAAGTAAGGGTAGTGGATTTAATCATAGTTTTTTGGGATGTTTTTCTGTAGCGTTTTTTATTCTTTCATGACATATGTTGTTGGTTAACCTATGTACTTCATTGACTCCTAGTCTGGCCAACTAGGATGTTAAAATATTTTGTGAAGCTATGACCTTTAACTATTACGTAGTGGAAATGAAAGGTTAACCATAGAATCTCGAGAGGTAAACATATTCTGGGGGAAATTCTATAATCTTTTCAAGGGATTGAAACATTCATTCAGAATGTCATGGGGATTGATGAAGCCTCAACTTCATAGTTTCTAGGTTTCTTTTGACTTAGACATAGGCATGATGAGTATTTTATCCCAAATTGACAACAATCACTTATAAAAGCTTTTAGGAAGTTCACAATTACCACGATCCTCAAATTACATATGCACGAGCCTCATCTTCCTTGAAAGAATTCTTGATATTTTTTCTTCCATTTTCTGTTTCATTTGTCAGTGATCTACTCTACTTCTATTAGAGTTTTAGTACTTAAAACCTTCTTTGCAATATCACCAAGCTAGGCTTATAGGCTTTGTAAACTCTATATTTCTCTGTAGGAATAATTGTTAAAACTTTACTCGTGTAATTGATATGCAGACTCTTAGACCGCATACTAATTTACACGTGTAGTTTCGTTGTACGAACCACTTACTTCACAGTAAGTTTTTGCATGTCAAGTTTTTGGCATCGTTGTTTGGAAAAGAAAATAATATTTTTTTCTAATTTTAGGAGAACTTTGGATGAAAGTTTTAGTACCAAGGTATGGCACTTTTTGTTTTCCTGTTTTCCTTATTTGTTTTATGGTTGTTATTTATATTGTTTACATTTGTATTGCTGTTGTGTTTTCTTTCAGGTGCTGAAAAAATTTAAAAATCTAGAAAAAAAAATCATAAGCCAAAAATTCAAAAAATATTTGAAGTTAAAAAATCAAAAAATATTTTCTCTTTTTCCCATATTATGTGTTCATTTCATGTGTAATTTGTTGACTGACTCGTGTGGGTCGTTCTGCTTGTTTGCTGCATAAGTTTGTTTTCTTATTTTTATGCTTAGGGGAGCTGAGGCTAATCACGCCCCTTTCGACCTTGTTATTGATCGTACCATTGGACATCTTAAGAGAACACATTCACTTAAATAAACACCCATTGAGATGGCTGACCCTAATACCCCTACCATGAAACCACTTACAAGCTATGCCAACCCTTATGTTGAGAAGATCCATATGATAATCAATTACCTATCTGTAGAAGTCAACACCTTTGATTTGAGAACCTCCATAATCCAAATGGTCCAAAATAACTAGTTTTGGAGACTTTAGGCTTATGTTTTTTTCCTTTTTTCCTTAATGGACAACGCTAAGGTATGGCTTAACGCACTTGCCTCAGGATCAATCATGACCTCGAATGACCTGGCCAAAAAAATTTTTCGCCAAATTTTTTCCTCCATGAAAGACTATTAAGCTTAGAAATGTCATTACCTCATTCACCCAAATTGATGGAGATTATAATTATAAGGCATGGAAGAGATTCAAGGATATACTTAGTAGGGGCCCACACCATGCATGACCTGGTTGCCTAATCATTCAAACCATTTATGATGGATTAGTAGGTTCCTTAAGGTCCATAATAGATGCTATTGCTAGATGATCATTAATGTTTAAACAATTTGGTGAAACCTACCAATTAATTGAAAAAATAACCACTAATAATTTTTAATGTCCTGCTGAGAGAGTGACACCCTAAAAGGTGGCCAATGGGCATGAATCTAATTTATTAGCTATCCTCACTAACCAAGTAGTTTTTATTTCTAAGAATCATGATCATCTAGGGGTATATTTAGTGTTGGCACTTCCATCTAGTGAAGGAATGATGTATGGACCAAAGGTAGATCCTAACCTGGACACTATAGAAAATTCGAATGCCATAAGAAACCATAGACACAATCTTTATTCAAAGACTACAAACCAGGCTTGAGAAACTATCCAAATTTCCCATGGAACAATATCAATCAGCAATGGTCCACAACTAGAATAACCAAGGACATCGCCCCCAGAAGCAACAATACCCACCAAACTTCCAAGCCAATTCCTCCCATTGAGGATTTAGTGATTTAAATGGGGAATACTTCATAGAGCCAAGCTACATCCATAAAAAATCTTGAGACTCAATTAGGACAACTAATGAACACAATGAATAATAGACCACTGGGGCACTACAAAGTAATGTTGACGTAAATCCAAAAGATAAAACTTTAGATTTGTGCAAGGTAGTGGGAGTGGGGACTGGAGGAGATAGAGGAGCAAGCAATGAGAATGAGAGTACCCTGGTGAAGTTTGAGTTATGAAAAGACTCCTATGTTATTCATATTGACCTAACTGAGAGACTTGACTTCCATTCCCTCAAAGGCTGCAAAACCTAGTGTAGATCATGGTAGTTTCACAATTCCCTATGCCATAGAAACTGAGTTTCATAGAAAACCAATTTGTGACTTAGGATTCAGTGTTATTCGTGCCACTAAATATTTTAAGCTACTTGGAAGAGGAAAAATTAAGCTTGTCAATCTGACACTTCAACTAGCAGATCAATCTGTGACTCATCCTCTATAAGTAGTTGAAAATTTGGCAATCATCGTGGACAAATTCTCCTTTCCTACTGTTTTTGTGATATTGAACTTGAAAGCAGATAGGAAATGCATGTGATTATTGGAGGACCTTTCTTAGCCACTACGAGGGCTATTATTGATGTTAAGAACGGGAAGGTAATTTTAAAAAGGAACAACCAAAAAATCACATTTGATGTTTTAAAATCACAACACCTTCCCTAAGCTCTAGGAATGTTCCTAACGAGAAAATAGAAGTGGTGGCATGGGTTGTACAAAGCCAATCTTTTGGATTAAATGCGTTGACCCTTGAACAAAATGATAATGGAATACTGCTTGGTTTAATCTCTGAGTGTTTCATAAAAACACTTCTAAAGCTCCTAAGAAGTGGAATTGAGATCTATTTGGGCATTAAATGCCAAAGTGAGGAATGCTAAAGCTGAGGTATGCAGGTTTAGAAAACATGGACATTTTAGGTGTTCAGGTGGATGCTGAGTTGATTGTTGCCCAACAAAATTTGTTGGCTGACATAAAGTGGGAAGATCATATTTTAAAATGGAAAGCTAGTAATATTCACTTTACTTATGGTGGTAGGAATTCTAAGTATTTTCATGCATTTATCAAGAATAAAAGAAGGATCAATTTTATTTTAGTTATCAAAGGTAAGCAAGGTGATCAGTTAAAAGATCAAGTTGTTACGATTAACAGTGGGGTTAGTTATTTTGAAAAAAAAATTTTTGAAAAAATGTTGTATCGAGAACTCCTATTAAACAAGATCTTTTCGAGATCCCAATGCATTTCACAGAAAATCTCAGTTTAGCGAATATCCCTGTTGAGGAGAAAAATTGGAATGCTTTAGATTCCATTGATAGCAGTAAAACTACTAGTCCTAATGATTTTACTATTGATTTCTATTAAAAATGTTGGAATATTATTATGAAAGACATTATTGCAGCTGTTCAAAGTTTTTTCAAAGTGGAGTACCCTGGTAGTTATTTCGCCACATCTACTATTATTTTTATACTTAAACATTAGTATAACTCCAAGTGGGAGGGCTTTAGACTTATTCGCCCTACAATTGTTTTGTCAAAATTTATTTGTAAGGTTATTGTGTTTAGATTACAACCACACCTTCCTATCTTATTACTTCCAATCATGTGACTTTTGTCCCAAGTATAAGCATCATTGATAATATCTTACTGACCTAGAAATTAGTTATTGATATGATAAAAAGTGCAGAGGTGGTTACTTGGTCATCAAATTAGACTTGAAAAATCCTACAATACCTTAAAATGGGATTTCATTATAGGTGTGTTGCATCTAAGAGATTTCAGATATGACTTCTATAATATCATTGACTGATGACTTAAGGGCCATTTTTATAACATACTTATTAATGGTAAGACTCAAGGGTATTTCACTTCTAGCTGTGGAATTAAGAATGTGACCCACTGTTACCTACTATTTTTATTGTTGCTTTTGACTATTTCTCTAGGATGACTAAAACAATGCAATTGAACCATCCTCAAACCTTATACAAATGCAAATCATATATCCATGTGGGGTCATTTAGCTTGTGCAGATGACGTGATCATATTTACTAATGCTTGTAAGATTGCAGTGAGTAGAACATATAGGACGTTAATGGACTTTCATGGCATTTTTGGTATGTGGTTTAAAAAGGCCAAATGTCAACTTTTCTTTGGGTAAGCAGGTTAATTGCTCTTTGAAAATGTGAGTGCAGGAACTTACTGGCATTAACATAGCTGAATTACCTCTTAAATACCTTGGTATAAATCTCCTCAAGGGGGGAAGGAAATAAAATAAGTTTGATGAGGTGGTGGAGAATATTAAGAAGATAATTTATGACTGGACAAACATATTCCTATCCTTTGGTGGCCTAATTACTTTACTTTAAAATTATTCCTCTACGTGTTTTGTAGGTTCTCAAAATGAAATCTAGCACTCAAAAACTTCTTGAAAAATGTTTTAACAAATTTTTGTAGTTAGGGGAAAACAGAAGTGTGCATTGGGTCATATGACAGAAGCTTTGTAAAATGATTTCTGCTGGTGGTTTGGGCTTTACGGAACTTCATCAACCATTTGAGTTAAATTTTCAATTTGATAGAGAAAGATGATAGGGAAAAGGCTCTATATGTGTGTGTGAGAGAGAGAGAGAGAGAATGAAATATATATGCAAAAATAAAGAGAATTTTCATATACAAGAACTTCCATGTGAGTAGGGTGGTATAAAGGAAACTTACATCCCAATCTCTTCTTTTACAGTTTAAATGTTCCTGAAGAAGTACTTTTTAGCCTCAAATAAACTAATTATTATATACATATACTCTTATGCATGAAATTTTAAATTTCATTTACCTAAATCTACAAACCTCAAGTCATTGAGATGACAAAATTTATTAAGTTTTGACAAAATGAGCAACTAGTTTACCATAAAAAGTAAATGCAAAAAACTTAATATTTTGTTTGTATCATGGTAAGTTTGTATTTTTTTAAGTGGAGCACTATCTTAAAAAAAAATTCATTAAAGACAGTTAGGATAGGTTCACGCGGGGGATGTTAGTCTGACGTTATAATGGAGCACGCTAATTAGACTTCATACATGCACCATTATTTTGTAAGAAATATACTAGATATCCAAGCTATTAAAAAAATAGACTGATCATTAGAAGAAGTTTGCTAAACTTAAAATTTTTAAAGTAACTCAAAAGCTTGTAGAGATAATTCTACTACAAAGAATTTCTTTTTAGATGTTCAAAAGCTCTAACCAAATAAGCTCCTTCCCAAATTCGCTCTAATACCAAACATGATAGGTGGCATTTTAATGAGATAAAGTAATAAAATTTACTATTGATGCATGGTATTAGTCCTAAAAATGTGATGCAAAGGTTTTGGTGGAATTTTAAAAGACTTAGGAGGGAATAGAGGCTAAAATATCAAGACTAGTTTAGATTAAGAAATTTAGGCTAATTTGAAATATCTCTTTGGAAAAGTGACTTATGATTTGGTAAATGGATATACATATTGTTGGTGATTACAAGAGGATTTTTACTTATGATCTTGAGTATATGGGTCATCTTGGATGGTTTTACAATGGTGTTGAGGGTTAGGGAACAAGACCGGGTCTTAATATGCCCTTGCTTGGCCAAAAGCTATGAAGAGAGGTTTGGAATGGTTGTGAGGTTTTGGTTATTGGTTTGTTAGTATTAAAAGAAGCTTGGAATGTGGACGAATGAGTGTTGAAGAATTTAGAGGAAGTGTTATGGAGAATTAATGAATCATTAAAAAAATAAAGATAAATACCTAATAAAACCAAGGAAAAGGGAATACTTGAAGCCACCAAGCACTAAGCAACAAGAGAGAAAATTCTCACTCAAATATTTCATTCAACAACTAATCTAAATAATTACATATTATCCCTATTTATGAGGATAACAATGATAAAATGTCAATAAAAAGAGGAGGAAATTTTGAAGGGTAGTAGTGGCCATTAATGGAGGATGGTGCTAACGACCTTTCTAATTTATTATTTTTTTCATGACCAATCAAAAAAACCTCCAAGTTTGAAAATTCAGACAATCTAAAAATTGAAATTGAAATATAAATAAGAAAAAAAAATTCAAATATTTCTTCTTGATAGGGTGCTAGTGATGGGTCGTGAATGGATTCTTAATTGGGAAAGGAGACACATTTAAATTAATATTAGCAGACAAAAAAAATTATATGTACAAGTATATTTTATAATTCATATCTCAATAAGCAAAGTAATTAAGAAATGTAAAGGTTATAGCCATGTGATACAACAAAAAAATGTTCAGTTTTTCATATACTTTTAATGCTTATTTTTGATGATATTTGTTGATATTGCAATTTAAAGAAGAGTATTTACATGTTTTAGATGCAGGTATATTCAAATTAGATATTTAGGATAAAAAGAGCAAAAAGGACAAAATTTGGAGAAAAATATGCAAAAAAATGTACTGGCGCCAGAACAGGCGTCGAACGACGCCCGAACTGCTGGAACAACGCCACTAGTGTTAAACGGCGCCAGGATGGATTTTTGAAGGGATGCCTATGGAGACTATTGGAAGTTCATACACACATTATTTAAACACTTATTTTAGACTGATAATGAGAGGAAGAAAAAGGAAAAAATAGGTCTAGAACTTCCAGACTTAATATTTTGAGAGATTTAGAGAGATTCTTCTCTGAGAGTTGTCAAAGGAGAGGGAAAATGAGAGGTTTCTTCTTAATTGAAATCCTTAGAGAGGTGCGCATACTAATGTAAGTAGAATGAATTGATTCAAGGAAACTTCAAGGGATTTGTTTGTGGAGGAGAGTAAGAAAAGTTGATTACTTCACTTTAGTTTTGTGTAAACATGTTTTTATATATATAAATTCATGTTTTGTTATCTCTTCTTCATGAATTCTGAGTTGTTGTTTTGTCTTTCCCTTTATAATGAGATGCAATGATGTGAACAATCAATAAATGCTTTGAATATGTTCTTAATTTCTTCAATTGTGATGATTCAAATCTTGAACTTAATTTACTTTTCAATCTGGCCAATTGATTTGTTAAAATCAATGTGAAAACATATGAGCCCGTAGGGCTATGCTTTTAGCATTCAATTAGGAAACACATTTAATGTCATGGATGAAAGTAAATTATATGAGATTAAGTGCAAAAAATAGTGAAATATTTTTTGATCGGTATAGAATTAGTGATTTTATGGTGACAAATTAAAATCCCCAATTTGGTTCAGGTGTTTAGAAACTAAAGCGAGATTGGTAGCCCTCAAGTGAGAGGAAGTAGGAACTGAAGAGTGACAACTTGTATCCTCCCAGCCTAACCACATATCTAGATTCAAAACATCTGAATAGTCAATATTCTTTATCACTCATAAAGAAGATTAAATATTATTTTTACTCCTATTTATCACATGCAATTAATAATAAATTGATTTTTCACTAGCTATAACCTTATCGTAAATGGAAAAGATACTTCTTAA
Source organism: Papilionanthe hookeriana x Papilionanthe teres (assembly GCA_022702705.1). Taxonomy (NCBI): domain Eukaryota; kingdom Viridiplantae; phylum Streptophyta; class Magnoliopsida; order Asparagales; family Orchidaceae; genus Papilionanthe; species Papilionanthe hookeriana x Papilionanthe teres. The sequence goes on along the minus strand of CM040424.1, from coordinate 22,890,694 downwards.
ATTTAAAACCTTAGTTATAAACACTTCACTTGCTTGCATTAGATATAACTTTGAAGTTGAAAAAAATAACATAGTAATTGTACTTCTGTTTGTCTTTCATTACAAAAATTAATCTTTTGCTTTCATAATAATGTTGATCTCACTTTTGTTGAGGTCTAGTCTCTCTTTAGAATAGCCTGGGTCTAGCCATAGGACTTTCCTGGTGACTATATTAAAAGACTAGCAATGGAACTCTTACCCCATAGAAAATCAAAACACTTCTTTGCTTCAATTGAAGTTTCAAATGCTCAAAGTCTAACGTCTAAATGCTTAGAGGATGAGACCAAGCATTAGGTAGCTCAAGATGAGTTCTCTATAGGATGGTCAAGTCTTAGGACTTACCCTGGGTAGTCTTGGTGAGGCTCACACACACTTGCACATTACACTCTCACACACTACCTCACAACCCTAAACTAAGCTTCCTCACACTTGATCCCCTACTCTTTTGGAAACTCATGTTGGTGGTTTCCCAAGCTTTTAGCCCCAGGCTAGGGTTTGGCTGCACATGGAGGATCCAAATGGAGAATTCCCTTGGTCCATGGCTCAAATGGGTTATCAAATCCTTTCAACTCCAAATATTACCAAATTCCAACTTTTAACCCCCTTTGCCTTTAAACTCCACCAAATAACCAAATTACCCCTAAAACCCTAATTTTTGCCCAAAATTCACAAAATCAACCACATTACCAAAATCCCACAAAAGTTATCCCAAAACATCCCTCACCACTCAAAATATCCACAACACCTCAAATTTACCAAAATTCCCAAAATACCCCAAAATACCCCCACTAGCATAAAAATTCTAAAAATTGCTAAAAATTTTGAAAACCCTCCAAATATTCCTAATTTCAATTTAAACTACTTTATTTGACCCATTTTGACAAAATTTGACCAAATTGACCAAAAGCACAAATTGCCCCTTAAGGCTCAAAATACCTAAATTACCTCCAATGTCCACCAAATTGAACCATCTATTGCCCCCAATTTGAGTCCAAACCTCACCCAAGCAAACCAAACCTAAACCCCCAAATTTCCCATGTCAAAAATCCATCAAATTGAATGCCCTAACCCTAAAATCTCCACCCAATTTATGTCAGTAACTCTTCAAGACATCCCCTTAGACTATTTGAAACCATCAATTGGCCCTTGACCCCACTCTATCCTAACACAAACCCAGGCTAACCCAACATGCTCAAAATTGACCAAATATCAAAATCAAGCTAAATTAACACCACAAACCTATTCAAAACCACCCCAATCCTTTTCTAAACACTTTATGACAATCATATACATCATTTTGAACAATCAATTGGGCCTAACCCAAGCTTGAACCCAACCTAGCCCAACTTGAACCTATTTGGCCCAAAATTGGAACCATGAGCCAAATTGACCAAACCTACCCAAATTTATCATACCAAGCTCACCATAGCCAGCCATTAGACCCCTAGGACTGAGCTAGTTCCACCTGCCCAATCTAGTTGAGCCATGGACCAAAGGTCCCATGATTTAAGTGATCCCTGATGCACTAAAAACATATACTCTTTTAGCTATATATTTTTACCTATTTTTGGTGATATTGCACTTTAAAGGAATGTATTTTTCATGATTTGTTGCAGGTATGATGCTTATAGGTGATTGGAGCAAAAAGATGCAAAAAGGAACGAATTTGGAGCAAAATGGAGCAATTTGGAGGAAAACAGTTCTGGCACCGCCGGAGCCATAATGGGCACCGCTGAAGCCCTATTCCAGATAGTTCAAATTTATTGGCATGATAGAGCGCCGCCGGCGCCACTATCGAGCACCGCAGGCATCCGATGTCGGTTCACTTCAAATTCAAAAGTTTTGGTGGATTTTTGAAGAGGTGCTTGAAGAAACTCTTGGGGAATTCGTTCCTAACATTAAATTAAGTGTCCAATATGAAAATAAAGAGGAGGAAGAGAAGAGAATTACTGTAGAGAGTGTGAGGAAAGTGTAAGAGAGAGTTAGGGTTTGTGATTTTAAGAGAGATTTTTCTCTAAGGAGGGGAGAAGAGGGAGTAAAGTGAGAGATTGCTTCTTCATCTTTGTTCCAAAGGGAGAAATCAAGTGTTGCAAGGAAGAGAAAAGGAATCCAGGGGACTTTGAAGAATTTGCTTGGGGAAGAGAAAGAGATAAGTTGTATTTACTTTTGTGGTTTGTATGACTCTTCTTTTATATATAAAATCCATGTGTTTTTATATCTTCTCCATGAATTGTGAGTAGTTTCCCTTGCCTTTCTTATTGCATGAAGTAGTGATGATGTGATGATGTGGAATTGACGTGCCCTTAAAGTATTATAAACTAGTGATGTTTCTTTCATTCAGAACTTAATTTACTTTATCCGACCAATTGAATTGTTAAAACATGTTGAGGAATATTTATTCCAAAAGAATTGAATATTCAACAACAAGAATGAAGAAATTATTTAATGTCCGTGAATGAATTGCGTAGTTCATGGGGATTAAGTGCAAATAAATAGGGAAATGAGTTTTGATGGACTTCAAATTGGAGGTTTCATGGTGACAGAATGGAATCCCCAATTTGATCTTAAGATTGGTAACTAAAGCCTATGGTTAGCCTTCGGGTGAAGAGTGAGTGGGAGCTTCGTAGTGAGAGCCGGTATCCTCCCAGCGTAGCCTTAGACTTAGTGGCTAAACTTAAGATATGGCAATGTTCTTTACATGCTTAGAAGAGGGGGTACTCTTTTATGGGTAAAGAAGCAAATGTGCTCCTATTTGGCACAATACAGATAATTAACATTCTTCATCATCCACACATCATGATCTTTATGCAGAAAGAAAGACACTTTTTCATATAAAAGTATCTTATAAATCACATAAGTTAGTGCGTGTGTTAGTTAAGAGTTTAGTACGTAGAAGTAATTGTAGTAATTTTATTATTGAACTTTATATTAACTAGTTGTAGTACACTTAAGCAATTGTTACATTTGGTATTGGATTTTAGTACTATATTATCTGATTTAAAGAACGTTCACCTCCCTGTGGGATCGATAACTAAGACTCCATTAAAGTCCTGTATTACTTGATACGATACGTATACTTGCGTTGAAAGTGTGACTTTATTAAACCATTATAAATATATAAATCTAAATTCATAAAGTCCTGCATTTTTAAGTATATAAAGTCACCACATCAAGTTTTTGGCGTCGTTGCCGGGGAGGTAGATAAACTGTACTTATTTGTAGATATTGTAGTAACTGGAAACCTTTACTTTGTAGTATATTTGTGTGCTTATTTACTTAGTAGTGTGATTTTATATGCGTAGTAGTGGATCTGTAGGTTTGATACCTTACGATTCAGAGTTAGTGCGTACTATTAGAAAAATTAAAAAACAACAAAAACAAACTGAAAATTACTGTGAAATGGCGAATAATCAAGAGAATCAGAATATTAATATTGAAAATTTGCCGTGACCTTTAAGAGATTATGCGCTAATTTGTTTGAACTTAAACATGCTATTATCCAAATTGTACAAAATAATCAAATCAGATGAACACCTAATGAAGACCCAAATTTACATCTCGCTAGTTTTTTAGAACTGTGTGCTACTTTTAAGTATGACGGAGTGTCGAATGATGCTGTCAGACTTAGACTTTTTCCTTTTTTTCTTAAGGGATAAATCTAAGGCGTGGCTAAACTCGTTAACACCTGGATCTATTAGAACTTGGGGAGAACTTTCTCAAAAGTTTCTATCAATATTTCCCTCCATAAAAAACTGCTAAATTAAGAAATGATATCACATCTTTTGGTCAGTTTGAAGGAGAGTCAATATATGAAGCTTGGGAGAGGTTTAAAGATCTTCTTAGGAAGTGTCCACATCATGCTTTGCCAGATTGGTTAATAATTCAAACTTTTTATAACGATTAGTGGGATCATTAAGATCAATTATTGATGCTGCTGCTGGTGGATCGTTAATGTCAAAACCTTTTGATGAAGCATAATCATTAATTGAAGAGATGGCTACTAATAATTTTCAATGGCCCTCTGAATGGGTAAATCGTAAGAGAGTAGCTAGTGTTCATGATTCTGATATGATGACTATTATAGTTTCTCAAATAGCAGCACTTTCTAAGAAAATAGATCAATATAGAATGAATTATTCTCAACCACCCCCAATGTTAGAGGAAAATTCATTTGGGAAAATAACGGAATCTCAAACACCTTATAAACTTTAAACGCAATTAATAGACCTAATAACCCTTATTCGAATTATTATAACTCTGGTTGGAAGAATCACCCAAATTTCAATTGGAATAATAGTAATGCTAATGTGAACCCACAATGGGGACACAATTCTATGAACCCAGTTGGAAATTCAAACAACCAAGGAAATACTGACTTTAGACCATCTTATCCTCTTGGATTTAATAATAACCCACAGATTAAGGGTAAGAAGTTGTCTACAGATGAAATGATTTTGAATATGGGTAATCAATTACAAATTCAAGGTGTTGTGATAAAAAATATTGAAAATCAATTGGGACATATTTTCACTGCGCTTAATAATAGACCTTCGGGAACGCTTCCTAGTAATGTGGAGATCAATCCAAAAGATCAAAATAAGGAGAAACTTAAGGCTATTCAATTAAGGAGTGGAAAAGAATTAGAAACTAGAGTGCAGAAAGAAGTTGAAGAAGAGAAGGAGAAGGTGAATATTAAAAAAGGTTCAAATAAGATTTATCCAGATCTGGAATATCCTCTTTAACCTATGAAGATTACTGTTGAAAAACCACCTCCTCCATTTCCTCAAAGATTGAAGCTGAAAAATAGGGATAATAGATTTGGAAAATTTTTGGAAATCCTTTAGAAGTTAACAATAAATATACCTTTTGTTGAAGCATTAGAACAGATGCCTGATTATGCAAAATTTATGAAGGATATTATTAAAAGAAGAGAAAGTTCACAGATCATGAGACTGTTGTACTTAGCGGAGAGTGTAGTGCAATAACTCAGAAAAAACATCCTAAAAAACTTAAAGATCCTGGTAGTTTCACTATCCCGTGTGTTATAGGTGAAAAGTTTTTTGGAAGAGCCTTATGTGATCTGGGAGCTAGTATTAACCTTATACCTTTATCAACTTTCAAAAGATTAGGAATTGGAGAAATTTCTCCTACATCTGTAACTCTTCAATTAGCTGATGGTTCTATTACTTATCCTATGGGAGTGGTAGAAGACGTGTTATGGAGGATTTTATTGTGCTTGATATGGAGGAAGATAAAGATATTCCAATTATTTTAGGAAGACCATTTCTAGCTACTGAAAGAGCTGTAATTGATGTTCAAAAAGGGGAATTAACTATGAGAGTTAATGATCAAGAGGTGACCTTTAATATTTTGAAATATATGAAGTTTCCCTCAGTTGCAAAAGATAATGAATGTTTTAGGATAGAAGTCTGTGAACATTTGAGAAATGATTATTTTAAAGAGATGTTTGAAAAGAATATGGAGCATGAAGATATAATTGAAGATGAAACTTGAAATGAAACAGATTCAGATACTAAGAAGAATAAGGAATTGGAGTATATTCAGGAGAAATTTGAAGTGTTAGATACCATGGAAGGTGGAGATAAAAGTCTAATTTCATCTATTGATAAACCTCCTGAACTTGAGATGAAAATTCTCCCTAAGCATTTAAAGTATATGTTCTTAGGAGAATTATCTACCCTACCAGTTATTGTATCTTCAGAGTTAACTGAATATCAAGAACAAAAATTATTGGAAATCTTAAAAAGATACAAAAAAGCTTTTCAATGGACTTTGGCAGACATCAAAGGAATCAGTCCTTCAATCTGTATGCATAGAATTTTATTAAATGAAGAACATAAACCTAAAATTGATCCACAAAGGAGATTAAATCCTATAATGAAAGAAGTAGTTAAGAAGGAAATTTTAAAATGGCTAGATGCTGGAATTATTTATCCTATTTCGGATAGTTCTTGGGTAAGTCCAATTCATTATGTACTAAAGAAAGGTGCAGTGACTGTGGAAGTGGATGAAAAGAATGAAATTTTACCTACTAGACAAGTTAATGGCTGGCGAATTTGTATTGATTATAGAAAACTTAATGCTGCCACCTGAAAAGACCAATTTCCTCTTCCTTTTCTCGATCAAATGTTGGATAGACTTGCTGGACACAAGTACTATTACTTTTTGGATGGATATACTGGTTATCATCAAATACCTATTGCTCCTGAGGATCAAGAAAAGACAACGTTTACTAGCCCCTATGGAACATTTGCTTTTTGAAAAATGTCTTTTGGATTGTGTAACGCACCTGCAACTTTTCAAAGATGTATGATGTCTATCTTCAGTAGTATGATAGATAATGGAATAGAAGTTTTCATGGATGATTTTTCTGTGTTTGGAACTTCATTTGATATTTGTTTGGAAAACTTGGCAAAAGTTTTGCAACTCTGCGAAAAAACAAATTTAGTTCTGAACTGGGAAAAATGTCAATTTATGGTTGCAGGAGGAATAGTGCTTGGGCATAAAATTTCTGAATTTGGTATTGAGGTTGATTCTGCTAAAATTTGAGTAATTGAGAGATTACCACCACCCACTACTGTGAGAGAGGTGCGGAGTTTCTTAGGACATGCTTTGGATTTTACAGGCGTTATATTAAAGATTTTTCTAAAATTACTAAACTCTTGTGCCAACTTCTAGAAAATGATAGGATGTTTGATTTTAATGAAGAATTTTTGTGTGCATTTGAATTACTTAAAGAAAAATTAATCACTGCTCCTATAATTGTTTCACCTGAATGGGAGATACCCTTTGAATTGATGTGTGATGCTAGTGATTATACTATTGGAGTTGCGTTGGGGCAAAGATATGTTAAAAGTTTCAAAGTTATTTACTATGCTAGTAAAACTCTTAATGATGCTCAAATTAATTATACCACTACTGAAAGGGAATTATTAGCTATAGTATTTGCTTTTGATAAGTTTAGACCTTATTTAATTGGGACTAAAAGTATAATGCATACGGATCACTCAGTTATCAAGTATCTAATGCAAAAGAAGGATGCTAAACCTAGATTGATTAGATGGATACTCCTTTTGCAAGAATTTGATTTTGAAATAGTTGATAGGAAAGGATCTGATAATCAAATTGATGATCATTTGTCAAGAATAGAATATGATAAATTGTCTGAATTTGAGAAGGAAGTTACATAAACTTTTCCTGATGAACAAATTGTATATTCTTATGGAAAAGAATTTACCTTGGTATGCTGAAATTGTGAATTATATTGTTAGCGACATTATACCATCAGATTTAACAAGGCAACAACAAAAAAAATTTAAATATGATGTTAAATTTTATTTTTGGGATGAGCCCTATTTATATAAATAGTTTAAGGATATGATTATTAGAAGATGTGTACCACATGAAGAAATTAATCCAATCATTCAGAGATGTCATGATTCTGAATTTGGAGGTCATTTTGGTGTTGATAAAACGACTTATAAGATTTTACAATCTGGATTTTATTGGCCAACTCTTTTTCGTAATGTTTATAAATATGTTAAATTTTGTGATCGATGTCAAAGAGTAGGTAATATTTCTAGAAGAAATGAAATGCCTCTGAATTATAATTTGGAAGTTGAAATCTTTGATGTATGGGGTAATATTTTATGGGACCATTTACACCTTCATTTGAAAATTTATATATATTGGTTGCTGTAGGTTATGTTTCAAAATGGATTGAAGCTGTTGCTTTACCAAGATGTGATGCTCTGAGTGTTTCTAAATTTTTAAAGAAAAGTATATTTACAAGATATGAAATGCCGAGAGTAATTACAACTGATGGTGGATCCCATTTCAAAAATAATCAAATTAAGAGATTAATTGAAAAGTATAACATTATTAATAGGATCTCTACTGCTTATCATCCCCAGACTAGTGGTTTAGCGAAAGTATCTAATAGAGAACAGTGGATATTCATAATTTAGATTGGTCTGCTAGATTAGATACCGCATTATGGGCTTATAGAACAGCTTTTAAGACCCCTATTGGAATGTCTCCTTATAGATTAGTATTTGGTAAAACTTGTCATTTGCCCGTTGAATTAGAGTATAAATCATATTGGGCGATTAAGGAGTTGAATTTTAATTTGAAAAATGCGGGAGAAAAAAGATTTATGCAATTGAATGAGTTGGAAGAAATCAGAAATGAATCATATCATAATAATAGAATTTATAAAGAGAAAATGAAATTGTGGCATGATCTAAAGATATTGAAAAAACAATTTGGACCTGGACAAAGAGTTTTATTATATAACACGAGATTGAAATTATTTCCTGGGAAACATAAGTCTAGATGGATAGGATCTTTTACTGTAGTGAAAGTTCAGTCTTCGGAGCTGTTGATATCGAGGATCCTAAAACTGGAAATATTTTTAAGGTTAATGGGTATCGTTTAAAACCGTACTTTGAAGGGTTTTCCCCTGATTTCAAAGAGGTTTTATTGCTAAGTCGTCCTGATTAACTGAATGGTTTGTCGGGCTGACGACGTTAAACCAAGCGCTTTATGGGAGACAACCCATATGTTTGTTTGTGTGTTGTATTTGCTTGATTATAGTTGTTTGTGCTTTTAGTTTGATATTTAAGAATCCTAATTACCCCTAAATAAGTTAAATATTAACAATATATTGGATCGTATTGAGAAAACGAAGTATTTCGAGCCAAAAGAAGTTCGGTGAAAATTTTTGTCACTGGCGCTGCCGGCGCCCTATTCTTTTATACCAGCCGAATTTCTAGTTTAAGTGCCGCCGGCGCCCAATTCTGGGTGACAGTTTTTAAATTTTAAAATACGGATTTTGGCGGTTTTGAGCGGGATCTTCTTCCTTAAAACACCCCAAAACTACATTTTAAACTCATAACCACCAGAAGAACGAAAACTACCTTTCCCAATTCGCATCCCATGGATTCCCACTCTATTGAACTCCCTAGATCTCGCATCTACAACCGACGGAAGTTCATTAGTTTCGAGGCGCAGCGTCTATTCCATAAAGTGATGATGAAAAGAAGGATTATAAAGGAAAGAGGCTTCGTGAATCGAGGTTTGGAGAGTCTGACAACAAGAGTTGAAGAGATAGTGAAGCAAAGATGTTGGAACGTGTTATGCTACACTACCGCCGCAGTGGTTGTTCCGGTCGTGAAGTAATTTTATGAAAATCTGCATGGGACCAACCAAGGTTGTGTTTTTGTGCAAGGAAGGTATGTACCATTCACTCCTGCAAGGATTAATGATCTCTTCATGATAGAAAGTGTACCTATTTGTCATTACACAAATTTCAATACTACGAGCAACGATATGAATGAAATCTATCGTTATTTGATGGATGAGAATGAAGAATGGAAAGTAAGGGATAATGGATATGTCAGTTTCTCTTCTTTATCCTTGAATCCGGTATCAAAGCGAGTGCCATTACTTTATTTCGGCAAAATTAATTCCTCTTATGAAGATAAGTAAGGTGACGAAGGAAAGTGCTTATTCGAATTTACGTATACAAGCTGGAAGGCCAGGTGGATATTGGATCAATCATTATCGAATACGTTACGGGATTGATTGTGCATGGATCTAAATATGGGCTTGGACACCCGTCCACCATATTACATTACGTAGTCGATCACGGGTGCCTTATGAAAGTTGGGAGAAAGTTCTTCTACCACGGAGACCTATTGATCCCAATGATCTTTATGACTACAGAACAGTTGGTGATGAAGGAGACATGGATTTGCTTGCTGATCAGCCCACTGAGAGTTCACAACCTATTCGGCCTTACTATTCTGAAAGTTTGAGGATGATATTAAAGAATTTAAAGAAATTGGAAAATGAATTACAAAATGTTATGAATGTTATTAATAATATTTCTGACTTAATCAATCACATTGATTGGAGGATGACAGAGCAATTTCTATCGGTCGAATTGAGTTGGGTCTGACTGTTGAAGAAGAATGTTGTAGTAGCTGAAGATTCATCTAAGGAATTCCCATATCGTCCATTCTACAATCTATTCGTTCATCGTCAATCAATGGGAGACATTAGAGAGGATGAGACTTCTGAGACTGATGAGGAGTGATTAGTGGATTTTGTATGCTGCTTTCTTATGTTTAAGTGTTTGCTTTGATTACTATGTTGTTTGTTTTGCTTTGCTTTAGTAGGTGTGCTTAGACTTTGCTTTGATTTCTTGTGTGTACTTAGGACTTAGTGTTTGCTTATCATAGTGTACTTGCAACACTAAGGATCTAAGGAATGTTGCTTTTAGTTTGATGAACTTATGTGTGTAATCGTTGTATCGTGGATTTCATATATAAAAGTGATGTGATGTGTTGTTTGTGATGTGTTGTTTGTGATGTGATGTTTTTTAATGTATTATGAGATGAAATAGATGCTTATTGATGTGCTAAATAGGAATGCGGAGGTTGAAACGAATGAATTTGGGATGAAAATTTTTGAACCCAATAGAATTTTGGACTAGCACCGCCAGCGCCCAAATCCAGAGAGCCTGGCTAATATTTTGAATAAAGCGCCATCTGCGCCCGACCGAAAAAGGCCTGGAATCCTTAAAAATTCTCGAAAACTGCCTGGGACCCATTTTCTGCCATTTCTTTCGTCTGCTACCTCCATATTCGCAGTTTTAAGCTTTAGGGCTTGTTAGATCTCGGAATAGAATGGATTTCAAGGATTTCTGAAGCCGGATTTGCACTTCTCTAGGTAAGAGCATTACTTTAAACTAAAATTTTTGGATTTTCACCTTGTGAAACTCTCACATTGATTGGATGACATTTTTGGAGATTTCTTAGAAAAAGTGAGATTTCATATGGTAGAAATTATTCTTACTTGTTTAGATTAATGTTTGGAGTTAATACATTGTGGATTTGAGATTTATTGGTAAATTTTTACAATATTTAGAAATCCACATGGCTCCTAGATTGAGTAAGGGGATGCAAAAATTTGATTAGGATGATGAAAGATTTTTTAATATTAAAGCTGAGTTTCGCTTCAACTCTCAATTACAAAACAAGTAGTGTATTCAGGATCGAGCGTTTGAGAATCCAGGGGGATCTGTGGAACAATTGATTTCTAAGCGGAATTGGGAGCGTTTCTGTTACTTTTCTGTTAATTGTTTTTTTGGAGTAGTACGAGAATTTTATGCTAACGTACTCTGGTCTGAGACCGAATATGTGCTAGTCCGAGGAAAACTGGTTGAGTTCACCCCACAACGTATCAATGCATTTTATCAAATTCGGGAACCTTTTATTTGCGAATTTGAAAATTTTGATACTAGTGAGGGGAATTTGATGAATGTAATCACGTATCTGACCAATGGAAGAGGGGAGTGGAAGATGAATCAAAGACAGATGATTAACTTCCACGCTTCTAATTTGAATGTTGCTTCTAAAGTGTGGCATTATTTCATTTCTGCAAGACTATTACCTTCTTATCATCACAGTGAAGTTACTAGGGAACGAGCTATGTTGAATTATTGTATCCAGAGTATGAAGAAGATTAATATTGGAGCCATTATTTTTAAGAGCATTCACTCTATTGCCAAAGGAGAAACCACTTGGTGGATTAGGACATCTCGCTACGATTCATGCCCTTTGTGTTCGATGCAGAGTGGAGTATAGTAGTTACGAGGAAGCGGCAATACCTTTGAGGCCGATTACAAAGACCATTATCAGGTACTTATGAAGCTCATGTGGGTGCAAGAGAGGAGAGTAGGAGTGCGATATTCCTACCATAAGCTATGATGTTCCATCTACTTCGATCCCCAGACACTATACGATATCATGCGGCGAGTTGAGATTGCGAGTGATAGTATGGATAGGATGCATCATAGGATGGATGTATTTCGAGGCCCGGAGTGATGTGAATGAAGACTATTTACAGAGAAGAGTTGAGTTTGATATGGCTTATTATGATGCTCAGGTCCGATTTATGAGAAGGGAGTCCGATGTGACATTTCCTACTTGCCCTAGTTATACACCGTACAGGCCTGAACCTTCTGACCCTACTGATGACCCTGCTGCTGATCCTGGTGATGGAGACTGGTAGATAGTTTGTTTGTTTTATATATGTTGTTTTTAGTCTGTTGTGATGTATTGATGTGATTTAGTGGATACTTACTCTTTATGTAATGTGTAATCCTGTGTTGTACTGTGTGATGTAGTGTCATTTACTTTTCATGTTGAATTGTTAGTTGTAATGTTATGTAGTGTGATAGTTTGCTTCATGTTATAGTGTTCTGTTGGATATTTAGTTGTTTAATGTTAATTTCTCTTTACCCATGTAAATATTTAAATTATTATATCACTGCTACTAATTGTTTCATGCTTGCTAGCTGTAAATTTTGATTAATACCAGATAAATTATGAAGATTTGAAGATCCCAGCACTGAAAGGTTAGTTTTCTTTTACTCTCAACCATTTCAAATTTATTGAAAAATGTAAGTTTTGGGGAGGGTAGAGAAATGCTAAACTTTTATTTGTTCTCAATTATTATATTTTCAAAAATTATTAGCATAACTTTTGGCAGTTGAACTTCATTATAAGATAACTAAAACTTTTCATTTCAGTTGAATATTATGGAAGGAAAGGATAAAATTTTTTTTAGTGATAAAGGTTAACTTTATAGAAGTAAGATATTTGGTATGAAAGGATTTGATTATAGTCAAATAATTTAAACTAAAGAAAACTGTATTTTTGAAATGTTAAGGGATTTAAAGTATTGTGTGTTAAGAAGAGATTGTAACTTTATGATGAATAATAAAGCTTGTATTTAACTATAAAGTAAAGAGGTGACTTAAGTTTAAACTTTATAAAGAGAAGAGTGAAGTTCAAAATCATTAAAGGCTATCCAGATATAGTAATCCTCAGAAAAAAAAAGAAAAAAAAATATTTATGAGGAGAAGCTTGAGGAGATGCCTAATCGAAAATTGGCTTCACTTGAATCACTTTAAAGGGAGAGCTTGATTTCATTTCTGAATTTATATTTAAAGTACTAGCCTACATTCTAATACAGTTTACATGAACTCCTTTTTCACATAGTCTTTTAAAGTACTCTTAATGTAACAAATTATAGTTCATTTTAAAATAAATAGAAGACTAGAATTCTTAGACTTCAATACTGAATATTCTTATACCTGTAATGTTGACCTGAGTAGCTAAATTTTTTTCTGAAAATCTAACCACTATATTCTTTTGGATAAAAATTTTAGTCTCTTACAATTGAAAAATACATTGTCTAGAGTTATATTTTATGTAGTAAAAGGATTACTTCAGGACAAGTAATAGTTTAAGTTTGGGGGATTTTGATGCACCAAAAATATATACTCTTTTAGCTATATGTTTTTACCTATTTTTGGTGATATTGCACTTTAAAGGAAGATATTTTTCATGATTTATTGCAGGTATGATAATTATAGGTGATTGGAGCGAAAAGATGCAAAAATGAATGAATTTGGAGCAAAATGGAACAATTTGGAGGAAAACAGTTCTGGCACCGCCGGCGCCAGAATGGACGCCACCGGCACCCTATTCCAGAGAGTACAAATTTATTGGCACGATAGGGCGCCGCCGGCGCCCTATGTCGGTTCACTTCGAATTCAAAAGTTTTGGCGGATTTTTGAAGAGGTGCTTGAAGAAACTCTTGGGGAATTCATTCCTAACATTAAATTAAGTGTCCAAGACGAAAATAGAGAGGAGGAAGAGAAGAGAATTGCTTGTAGAGAGTGTGAGGAAAGTGTAAGAGAGAGTTAAGGTTTGTGATTTTAAGAGAGATTTTTCTCTAAGGAGGGGAGAAGAGGGAGTAAAGTGAGAGATTGCTTCTTCATCTTTGTTCCAAATGGAGAAATCAAGCATTGCAAGGAAGAGAAAAGGATTCAAGGGGACTTTGAAGAATTTGCTTGGGGAAGAGAAAGATATAAGTTGTATTTACTTTTGTGGTTTGTATGACTCTTCTTTTATATATAAAATCCATGTGTTTTTATATCTTCTCCATGAATTGTGAGTAGTTTCCCTTGCCATTCTTCTTGCATGAAGTAGTGATGATGTGATGATATGGAATTGACGTGCCCTTAAAGTATTATAAAGTTGTGATGTTTCTTTCATTTAGAACTTAATTTACATGTTGAGGAATATTAATTCCAAAAGAATTGAATATTCTACAACAAGAATGAAGAAATCATTTAATGTTCGTGAATGAATTGCGTAGTTCATGGGGATTAGATGCAAATAAATAGGAAAATGAGTTTTGATGGACTTCAAATTGGAGGTTTCATAGTGACAGAATGGGATCCCCAATTTGGTCTTAAGATTGGTAACTAAAGCCTATGGTTAGCCTTCGAGTGAAGGGTGAGTGGGAGCTCCGTAGTGAGAGCCGGTATCCTCCCAGCCTAGCCTTAGACTTAGTTACTAAACTTAAGATATGGCAATGTTCTTTATATGCTTAGAAGAGGGGGTACTCTTTTAAGGGTAAAGAAGCAAATATGCTATTTGGCACAATACAGATAATTAACATTCTTCATCATCCACACATCATGATCTTTATGCAGGAAGAAAGACATTTTTTCATATAGAAGTATCTTATAAATCACATAAGTTAGTGTGTGTGTTAGTTAAGAGTTTAGTACATTGAAGTAATCGTAGTAATTTTATTATTGAACTTTGCATTAACTAGTTGTAGTACACTTAAGCAATTGTTACATTTGGCATTGGATTTTAGTGCTATATTATCTGATTTAATGAATGTTCAACTCCCTGTGGGATTGATAACCAGGACTCCATTAGAGCTATGTATTACTTGATACGATACGTATACTTGCGTTGAAAGTGTGACTTTATTAAACCATTATAAATATATAAATCTAAATTCATAAAGTCCTGCATTTTTAAGTATATAAAGTTGCCACATCAATCCTCTCCCTTAAATGGGTAAAACCTAAAGGCATTTGCAATGAACGATTAGTCACTTAAACTCACTGCACTTATGGCCTGCCCTCAGCTCACCTGACCACTGGCCACCTCCCCTAGCCTAGAAGGCAAGCCTAGTCACCGAAGGATCTCAAACTGAGAGCCACTTCCTCCCCTTTAAACCCAAATTCACCCATCCTGGCTGTCCATCTCTGATTGCTCACTAGAGCTCTTCAGCACTCCACTTAAGCAAATAATTCCACCCACATTGGCCCACTGAGCTCCACCAGGCAGCCATAAATAGAGCTCTCCATGGCCAAGAAAGGGTGCTGAAATTTTCTTAAGGAAACCCTACCAAAATCTCATCATAGCTACCTCAAACCTTCCTGAGTGTAATCCCACCATCTGCAACCACTCATCCCCACTGTCCTGAGCCAATTTCTCCACTAAAAGTTCAGCTGAAACCGGGACATTTTCCACCACAGCTCCACAATTCAACAAATCCAAAGTAATTGCACCCACACCTTCATCACACTGAAAGAGGAAGCTCCCCCCATCAAAGCCCCAACATAGAGAGCCTCCGTACCAGACTTTGATAAACACTTGAAATTGGGCCTGATCGAACTTGAGTCTAGACATTTCACCAAGGAAAGAGGCTTCATTTGGAGGTTCGTTGGGATCAATCAAAGCTGCTACAACCATCTAACTGAGGCCTCTACTCTCAGACAGAGTTATTGAACTCTCTCCCCCTCCCGAGCTTGTTTTGATCCTCCATGCACATTGGGTTGATTTCAGGCTAGGTTAGTCATATAGATAGGTTCGTCTAGGTCAGATGAGTCCATAGAAACAAACCCGACATGATTTGGTTAAGTATCAAGCGAGATATTAGGTCTAGAGTGTGGACGGTTCTCTGTGCACACTAGATGAAGATAAAGACCAGGGACCGTTGGATCACGCGTGTATCAAATGTAGGGCAGAGATTGTGCCGGACGGACTTGTTATGCATAAAGCGTGAAACTGACTCAGATGGCGGCGTCCAATCAGAAAGAGACGCCTGTGGCTTCGACGGGTCGTAGGATTACGTGGCGCTGAGTCACTTAAGTGAGAAAATATGGATTAATTGATTTATTTAAATTAGTGGACCATAGAAAAATCATAAGTTGGTGTAGAAACATAATAAAAATAAAATAAAAAACCCACTTGCTTAGTAAACAGGGGAGAACAATGTGGAATTGATTTCAAGATTATTTGATGCATATTTTATTATTAATTAATTAAATACTTTTTTGAGTATTTCAATTCTCTATTTGTATGTACATTTCACCATGGCTTGAAATTTACGGCTTTTGTTCTCTTTGTCATGGGGGATTTTCCCTGATTTTTCCAAGATCAGGGGAGATCTCTATTTTTCAAGTTATTATGTCTGTTTTGGTACAAAAATTATAATAATTAAAATATTGATCAGAAAAATGTAAAGTAAATTTTGGTAGGTTCACTGTGGCTAGAGGAATATAGGAAAAATGTAAACTTGGTTTAACTCATTAAGTATAACCCTAATTGTAATTAAATCATAAATTCTAAGAAAAATAAATTGGATAAAATATAAATGAAAAATAACCTAAAAATTATTCTCCATGGTAATTTAAGATTAGAGAAACTTACCATAAAATTTTCAATTAAATTGGAGTTAATTTAAACACTTGAATGAATTTTCCAAGCTAAATCACACCTTTAACATTTGTATAATTATAATAATTAAAATACACTTCAAAAAATCACCAAATTAATTTTGGGAGTTCTCTGTGATCAGAAGAGTCCCTAAAAAAATTGTAATTAAAATAAATTTTTCATTTTTAAACATTATTTTAATATTTAAATAATTAAAAAACAATAAAAATCACAAAATTAACAAAATTGAAGAAAATGTTCCAAATTGCCTCCTAATCACTTAGAAATAATTGGAGTAATTATTCTAACCCTCTAAATAAAGATATTTAATTTTAAAGGCTCAAAATTAAAAGTTAAAGGCTAAAATGGAATTTCCGTAATTTCTTATTAAAATAATTTTAATAATTAAAATATAAATTAGAAAATTATAAAATTTGATTCTCTAGGTTATCTAACCTTGGAGAGATTTAATAAAAATATAAAACACATTTTCAATGAAATAATATTTTATATTTAATTAATACTCCAAAAATTGAAATAATTATAATAATTAAATTAAAATTCAAAAATTATGAAATTTGGTCCAAATGATTCTCTATTCTACGTGAAACTCCACAAATTTTCTTTATGACATATAGTTCATTTTTTATAAGTTATTGAATTTTCTTTGAAAATCTCTATTTTGCATTAACATAATTATATAAATTAAATTAAATTAACAAAAAATCACATTTTCCCCTCTAATGCTTTAATTGACCCCTAAGTGGGGTAATATAAAATTTTAAAGTCATTTGAATGAAATTGAATGAATTATGAAGTAATAAGGCTTTTAGGGGCAAAAGTGCAATTTTGAAAATTTAGCCTTAATTAAACATTTAAGCTTGATTTAAAGGGTAAAAGGGAAATGAATAATCTTAATAAACATGTTTGAATGATTGAAATATATGAAGAGATAATGGTAGAAACTTATCTTATTTTTGTCACATTAAAAGATAAGCTTATAATTTTATGAATCATATTAATTAGGATGAAAATTAAATTAAATGATACTTAAGGTTAGGGGTTGACTTTGGAAGTTGATAACTCACTAATTCAACACCCCTAGTTGATGATAAAATAATGATACAATACATTAACAAGAATCATGTTCATGTAACTTAACTTTTCTCAAAAGTTATAAATATACACACCTAAGTCTTAAAGACTTCATAGTGAGACAAGGCTTAATCAAATTTGACTAATGAGATTTAGAAATGAAAACACAAGTATATTTAAACATATTTGAAACACTGCAATCCCAAATAAAAAGAAAATTGTTCAGAATTCTTAATGAAGCAAGTTTGCCCCTAGAGCTCTTTACTCACATAATTCATAAATAAAATGTCAAGTGATAGTTACCCAACTTTTTGGGATGATTAAAACATCAATGATTATTGAATACAAGGGTATGAAATTGATGAATCATTTAGTAAGTATGATAAGTTCAAATGAACTCAAGAAAGTTCAAAAGGATTGTGAAATATCTAGGTATTCCGTGGACCTTCTCACAAGTCTTCTGAACACCTTGTAGTGCAACTGAACCTATCGTACTTATTAAAAGAAGACATCTCTTAAATGAATAAATAGGACCCACCAAGTTATGACATAGGACTTATCGGGTCCATGATGAACCTATCTATAGGCTTTTCTTTCCTACAAATTATAAATTTTTATAGAAAGATACTAAAGTTTCAGGTGGAGAAATGAGAAGACTAGCCAGGTACACTTTTATAAGTTGGCAGTACCTTCTTTTCTATACTTCCTTTACTGTGCTTTTCTTGTTTATAAGCCTGCATGTTAAACAACAAGTGTCACTCTACATGAAACTAGAACTTTTAGGATAGTCACAAAACTGAAACCAAAAATCAAAATTAAAATAAGACAAAGATAAAATTCACCGCCACAATAGTCAAAATATAAAACAACTCAAAATTTAATCACAAACAAAACTAAAATCACAATTGCAACTAAATTGAAATACCTCTATCGGATGATCTGGAATCCCTCTGATGATGCAACCTATGGTGGCTAATGAGATTTCCCACGGTCAAAATGAAAGTATGGAACTCATTAAGTTGAGTTTACTAATTCATTTGGACTAAGTTAATCCGAAGAAAGTAGTGGTGCCAGAATGAGGGAACTGTGGGATCCTAACCGGTGTCGCTATAAACAACTTAAATATTCCCCTAGTAAGACATTAAGACATCTCAATTTAAACATTTCTGAAACATGACATTTTTCTCATCTACTCAATTTAACACTTCTACAACTAAACATGCTACGACAAGGAGCTTGGAGCATGCAAGTGGGCAGCACGGCCATCTTCAGCAGCAAAGCTCCTTAAAATTAAACAACAAGCCATAGGAATTCGAGGTAGCTTGCTAGTGTAGCATAAACCCTCACCTTATCTCTTTAGTCCTTTGCATCTTGTGCAATATAAACCCTAACTTATCTTAGGTTTCTGAGATTATCGTCTGCTACGACATAAATCCTCCTATCTTCCAGGCTATCTACATGTTCGGTATCAAGTGAATGTAAGCCCTAAATAATAAAATTGGCAGGATAAAATACTAAATGAATTTCTCAAATTGGAGCCAAACCATAGGGTAGTTGGGGAGGGCACAAGATTTTCGTGGGATCTGTCTTTTCCCTAACTTCCTCTTTCTTTGGATTCCTATAATAATTGTTCCGAAATTTGAGTCACTCACCTATTGGATTTCCTACTACCACATCTTGAAGATCTTATCCTTTTGGAAGACATGAATACAATATTTCCTGATCTATAACGAGAGTTTTCTTAGGTGACTTCGGTTGTCTAAGATGTAATTAACTATAGGGGTTTTCTCTTATAGGAAACTTAAAGACCGCATATTAATATAAACTCTATCTAATTATTTCATATTAAATAGGGGAAATTGTCGGTCAACATTAATGGTTCGCTGAACAAATGGATGTGATGATTTCTTTGGTTTATTTGATCAAACCTCACCACCAAGCAATACATCTATTCTTCGGGATAGAGACATAGCTTGTGGTGTAGTGTTTGATTAATTAAACTATTGATTATATGGGATCGGTTTGATTTCATATTTTAAAATTAAAATGATATTTTCCTAATATATTTTCATATTTTAATATTAAAATGATATTTTCATAAGAATAAGCCTAGGGGTACGGTTGGAGACTTAATAGATGATACATCGGCCACTCCTGACAATGGAACAATACTTAAGAGTTTGCTCCTAGATCTGCTCCAAGAACCAGAGGAAGAGGAATGGCTAGGCGACTTCGTCCTTAGACACTGTTATTTGCTTTTTCCTTTTGTATCTTTTGTATCCTTTTGTTTCAAGCTTTTTCTGCATTTTGTATCGTTTGGGTAGGGCTTCATCTATTGGGCCCTATCCTAAAACTTTCCTTTGTATCCTACTTATTTGAATAATATATATATATATATATATATATATATATATATATATATATATCTTGTTGTTTAAGAGTCATGTCTATAGAAAGTTAAGAAAAATTATCAAACAAAGCCCAACGGTGTATATTTTGTTAACTTTATATATATATACACACACACACACACTCGTTGTTTAAGAGATGTCTATAGAAAGTTAACAAATATACACTATTGGGCTTTGTTTAATAATTTTTGTTAACTTTCTACAAACAGCTCTTAAACAACGTATATATATATATATATATATATATATATATATATATATATATATATATATATATATATTATTGAAATAAGTAGGACACAAAGGAAAGTTTTAGGATAGGACCCAATAGATGAAGCCCTACCCAAATGATACAAAATGCAGAAAAAGCTTGAAACAAAAGGATACAAAAGATACAAAAGGAAAAAAAGCAAATAACAGTGTCTAAGGACGAAGTCGCCTAGCCATTCCTCTTCCTCTGGTTCTTGGAGCAGATCTAGAAAGCAAACTCTTAAGTGTTGTTCCATTGCCAGGAGTGACTGAGGTATCATCCATTAAGTCTCCAAGCGTACCCCTAGGCTTATTCTTCCACAAAGAAGTGTATACTTGCCATTCTTCTTCCGAGGACTGGTTTGTCTGATCCATAGAAGGAAAGGTAGATGCAACGATGGGTTCCAGTGTTTGTGTAGAATAATTTATCAATACTTGGGGGTCTCCTCTCTTCCTGCTGTATTTTTGAATAATCTGTTCTAACTCCAAACCATGAGTGGCAACAGTAACTGGATCAAAGGCTCGAGGAGAAATAGGAGGAGCCACATCCTCCCCTGAGAATTTGGGTCATCAGTAAGTGGACCAATAGCTGGAGGAGAAATAAGAGGAGCCACATCCTCCCCCTTCTCAATTGGGAGGAGTTCTTCATAGATAAAAGCAGGGGGTATCATTTGTCTTATGAGCAGGAAAAGCAGAAGGCATGACAGAGGCCAATTCTTTGGATTGGGGGGCTGAACCTCCTCGGTTAAGTTCGTAGTATCAGTTGGATCATGGACAAGGGGGGAAACCTGGAGAGGAGTGGGCGGTGGTGATTCAAGATGCTCATTCACAGGTGCGGCTAATGGATCAAAACTGGTAGGTGGCCGGGAAATAAGAGGTCTTTGAGTAACTGCAGACTTTAAATGAGGATGCAATCTATAACAAATAGCATAATTGTGTCCAAACATACAGCAATGAGTACAATAGTGTGGATGAGGCCTCATAATTACCTTCTGTCAATACCCCGTATGATTAGAGCCTATCCAAACTTCATCAGGATAGGGCTTTGTGAAATCACGTTCCACAACAACACAGGCATCAGAAGGTCTAGTGCGGCCTAAAGTGGGATTATCAACTCTAAGAGGGTTGCCAAAGCCCGTAGCGAGATTGTAGACAATATCGTCATGGAAATGATGATATTTCAAGTCAGGGAATGTAAGCCTAATAGGGATTATAGGTGATTCAGCTTTCGGATCGAATTCGATCGTCCATTTGAGTACTCTCATGAAAGGATTGTCAATCTTTATGATTTTTCTGGCAAAAATCTGTGTGTAATCAGCATCATTAGACAATTGGATGAAGACATGTTGCCCATCCAACCGTCCGACTTTCCAGCTACCAGTAAGTTTCATCAACTCAAACTCCTTTCTAATAATCTCTATTTTTGGATGTCCATATAAGAACTTACCCACAATACTAAAGCGGCAAGACGAGGTAAGGATGTTGTTTTCTTCATCCGTGAGAAAAAGAGCAGGTTTACCATTTTTACGGCCAAGCATTCTAATAAACTGATGATCCCCTCCAAACTCCCAAGCGTCATGAAAAGATTGAGGAAAGTAACAAGAGCGAGCGACAGATCCAGGGGCCGCTCCACCAAAGATGGCGGCAGTGTAGGAACGCCCTGAAGCCATAAGCATGCTTCAGACACTCTAGGAACAGGAACAGCTGGCGCTCTGTCACAATTGAAGCCGAGCCCAGGGAATCGTTGTGCCGAGTTTGTGCCAAGAAGAAGCCAAACTGTTCTGCAGAGGTTCAAAAATAGCTCAGCAAAGCCCTTCGTCCTCAAGCAGATAGGGAACTACGTCGCTCTACACAGCCATGGGAGCTCCGGACTCGTGTTGTTCTGTCTAAAGAGTTGCAGCTTGACGACGCCAGAAGATGCAAGTAGACGTCTCATTCTGTCTGCAGTGAAAGTCGTAGAAGGAGACAACGAAAGCGGCGTGCAGACGTCGCAGCAGACAGCTACGCTTGAGCCTGCGAAGCACCCGTGGAGCGGAATCGTGCGATCCTACGCGGAAGATGACGAAGCGTCGTAACAAAGAAGACGATAGATAGGACTCGCCAAACGTCGTGCGAGACGTTGATCGCCTCTACCAAGATATTCAGAATCGCCATGGAAACCTAACCCTAGAGGAGCTCTCGACCGCCGCCATCATATATATATATATATATATATATATATATATATATATATATATATATATATATATATATATATATATATATATATATATATATATATATATATATATATATATATATATATACACATACATACATACATACATACATAAATTAAAAACTATTCCCAGAACCATCTTTTTGCAAACTAACTAATAGATTTTGTAGTTTTCTTAGTGACATTTAAAGTCTCTTTAATATTAGTATAATTGTATTAATTTAATTTTGATTTAAAGTTGATTAAATTATTTTAAAATTGTTTTAATTTAATTATATTTTTTTTAATTAATTATGTCATTTTAAAATTATTTTTTTTATTTAATTTATTATTTTTATTTTAATTCAATTAATTATTTTATTTTTTTTAATTATTATTTTTTAATTATTTTTTTAATTTAATTAATTAGATTATTTTAAAATTATTTTTAATTTAAATAATTAAATTATTTTAAAGTTATTTTTAATTTAATTATCTTAGAAATTATTTTAATTTGATTATTTAGTTTATCTTAATTTTCATTAATGAGTTATTAAATTAATATTAAGTGATATTTGATTTCTATCATTAATTAGGGGTTAAGATTAATAAATTAATATCTTCCAAGATTAAACCCCTTCACTTAATACATTCTCTTTTTAATTAACTTCAAATTTTCAATAATTTAAGAAATTATAATCATTTTGTTTATGTTGGAAAGGTGATAAATGGGTTCCTACCCTTTAACCCCCTATGTTTCAATTATCTAATAAGATTAAGATCAAGCATTTCCCTTTTACCCTTAAATGAGCCTAAATATTAAATAAGGCTAGATTTCAATAATTACCATTTTGCCCCTTAGGCTTGTTCACTTCATAGTTCATTAAATATAACTCAAATGACTTTGAAATTTTTATGTCACTCTACTCATAGGTCAATTAAAATATCAGAGGAGAAAATGTGATTTTTCTGAATTTAATTTAATTTATATATTTATTTTAATGCAAAAATGGGATTTTTAATGAAAAATCAATAACATGACCAAGAAAAGACCTATGACTTTGAAATTTTTACTAGAAGTGACCCTTGACTAGAGGGCCATTTGGACCAAAGTTGGGGATCTTTTGAGTTTTAATTTAATTATTAGAATTATATTATGTTCTGGAGTATTAATTCATTTTAAAATATTTTAAAGGTGGAAAAATTAATTTTATATTTTTAGAAAATCTCTCTGTAGTCAAGGAATTCAGAGAAACAAATTTTATATTTTTTTTATTTTTCTTTGATTTATTAGAATTATTTTAGTGGAAGGTTAAGAAAATTCATTTTTTAAATGTTAAAAATTATCCTAGGCTTTTAAAAATTAATATCTTAACATAGAGACTTAGGAAAAAATATTTTGATGGTTCCAAAGTGATTAGGAGACCAAATATGATATTTTGGTGAATTTTTATATTTTTGTGATTTTTTATAATTTTTAATTATTAAATATTTAAAAATGATTAAAAATCAAATTTTTATGAAAAATACAATTTTATTTTTCTTGGACTCCTCTGATCACAGAGAACTCCCAAAATTAATTTGGTGAATTTTTGAAATTTATTTTTGGTTTTATGAATTTTTTAATTTTTAAAATAGCTATGTCACTTAATTAATTCATTTAGTAAGTTAAATTATTTACGATTGACTTGAAATTTTCATGTGATTTTGATGTGTGATTGCTCCTAATTAATTAAAGTTCAATTTTGAGGTCTTGGCCAAATTAGAGTTTATTTGATTGAAATAAATCATGAGATAATTTTATGTTGTATCCCAGATCAAAGGGAATACACTCAATTTTTCTAGATTTTTCTAAGCAACATCATAATTTTTATAATTATTATAGCAAAACTGATGCATAAAATTGAAAAATAGATATCTCATCATTAAGATCTTCTCTGACTTTAGAAAAATCAGGAAGGATCCACCATTATGCATAGAATAACATATCAAAATTTCAAGTTATAGTGAAGCTCCTACATGCATGAAGAATTAAAAGATTGAAAACACTATTTAATAAATTAAAAATAAAGTATGCATCAAATAAATATGAAATTAATTTCATATTATTCTCCTCGTTTCAGTGAGCAAGAGGGTATTTTTATTTTATTTGTTTGAGTTTTCTAGGCAAAGTTATGATTTTTTGAAATTTAGTGTCAAAAATAAATAAAAAAATTCATTTTCCCGCTCAATCGCCACGTGTCGCACTTCTATTGGCTAGCGGGTTGGCCGTCGCTTTCAGCTGGGCGGTGCATTTATGGATCGAATGCCCGTCCGATGCAATCTTGGCCGTCCGTTCGATACACTCGTGATCGGACGGCTGCTGCTCCTCTCTCCAACTGCTATTCACCCAAAACCGTCCACTTTCAAACCTTGATATCTCACTCGTTTCTCAACAAAATTGAGTGATTTTTTTTTAAATGATCGTCTAATCGAGTAGCACACATCTATACGGTGATGATATACTTAAAGCATGTGAATATTTACATAAATTTAAAATAAGCTCAGTTAGAGAAAAAAAATTTGATACCTTTGTCCAAGAGGTGAGGCCTCAATTGGAGATGGTTTGATTGAGCTTGGGAGTGCTTGGAGAAGCTTTGGGAACAATTTGGCAGGGTCTCCCCAAGGTAATCTTTCTTCTCTTCTCTTTTGGCCATGAGAGGTGAGTTTAAATAGAGGAGCTTATGGGTGATCATGGGGGTTGGCTTGGTTTATTCACCAAGGTTTTTTGGCTGAGAAAAACTCACTTGATTCAGCTTGATCTTGGTGCAATCAATTGGGTTATGTCATGTGTAAAGGCATGGGTTTAAGTGGTATGGGTGTAAGGTCCATTTTTGGGTCAATTTGGGTTAATTCATGATTTGGGCTTGGTTCACTCACCAAGGCTTGATTTGGGCTGATGGGAGATCAATTGGGTCAGCCCCCTTTAGGTGGAGAAGTCCCCATCCAAGGTGATTAGGATAAGCATGGGTAAGGGTGTGACATAAAAGTGTTAAAAGGCTTTATTAAGAGAGGTGGAAAGTGGCTCACCCTTCTCCCCAAGATGGTATGGTGAGGTGAGCATGACCCTCATGGCTAACATATGGCTTGGGGCAAAGCTTTATGGCTCACATTTGGCTCCTCCATGGATCACCTTTGGCTTGGGAGCTTTCATGAAAGGGGATTTTGAAATATTTTGGATTTTTGGTGAAAATTGTCAAGATGCTTAATTTGGAATAATTTGATGATGAATTTGAAACTTAGGGGTGGTTTTGATTAAATGGATGAAGAGGAGTTTGTCATATGGGCTCTGGAATAGGTTTAGGCTTTTTCAAATTTGGTAAAAATGGGCTTTTAAATGTCTTATGGAAGTGGGCTTTTATGTTTCAAAATGAACTTTTGGATGAAAATTTCGTAAAAGATTATGTCAAATAAATGTTGCATTTAGTTTAGGAATGTGTCATGAATGGTTTGGAATAAAATTGGGGTAATTTGGAGTTGAAATGTGTTTAATTTGGGTCTCTTTAATAATAGGGTCAAAGTGGGTCAACTTGGGCTAACTTGGGTTAAATTTGGGCTAATGTTGGTTTTGATGTAAAATTAATGTTGTAAAATTTTTATGGAGGTGTAACAATGAGTTTTCAATTTTGTTTGGGTCTTGGTTTTGAGATTTGGGCCTATTTGGGTTCATGATTGGCTTAGGCCAAATTAGAGAATTTTGGCTTAAGTTAAGCTTGGGTGAAGTTTAGGTTCAAATTTGGGGCAAATCAAGTTAGTGTTTTGTTTGTGGGGATGTTGGGAAGGTTTTAGAAAAGATTTGGGGCTAATTGGAGTTGAGTTGGGTTGGTTTGGGCTAAGTTTGGGTCATGGGCCAAAATTGGGTTTTAAGCTTCAAATTGAAATTGGATCCACATGTTGATCAAATTGAGTTTAGATTTGGTTTAAATTGATATTGGGGATATTTAATTGAGGTTTAGAATTGAATTGGATCAACATTGAGGTCAATTGAAGTGATTTGGTTGGACATTGGGTCCACTTAAGTTAAAAAAAGGTCCAATTGGGGATTTTAGTAAAAGTGGGCTAAATTGAAAAAATTGGCCTATAGTGTAGTTAAATAAAATGAAATTGGGAATATTTGGGATTTTCTGGAATTTTCTGTAAATTTTTGGAATTTTTTTGATTTTTTGGGTTAAAAGGGTATTTTGGGTATTTGGAGGTTATTGGGGGGGGTATTTTGTAAATTTTGTTATATTTGGCCATGGATGATCAATTTGAGTGATGGAGAATATTTAGGATTGATTTTGAGGGATTTTGGGTAATTTAGCCAATTTTGCAAATTTTGGGCAATTTCAAAGGCATTTGGTAGGTTTGGTGGGTTTAGGGTCTCGGGGGTCAAAAATTGAAATTTTGGAAAAATGAAGATTGAGTAAATATGAGTGAAATTAAACTATTTTGGTTGAGCCATGAAGCCATATTAAGCTCACAAGAGCCATGAGAGGACTCATTTTAGGCACTCAACATGTTGTTCCTAACCCTCTTAGCCAGAGGCTCAGGGGTTAAGGTCCATCCATATGAGTTACCTGCATGAGTCAGGGAGTCAAATTGGGTAAGAGTGGTTTTAGGATTTGGAATGTGTGTGAGAGTGTGGTGTGTGCAAGCTGAGCCTCACCAAGACCAGACCTCCCAGGGTAATCATAAGGCCAAAGAGTCCTATAGGAAACTCATCCTTTAAACCTTCACATATTGGTTTTAACCCTCCAGGTGGCCTGGGGGTTTACAATCAAACATGTGGGGTTTGAAGGGAGTTAACAAGTGTTTGAATTTCTAAATGGTGAGTTCCATTTCTAGTCCTCTAGGATATTCAAAGGGAAAACCTATGGCTAGATCCTAAGTACTAAGAAGAGAGAGATCAGAGCTCACCAAAAATGAGGTCAATAGTGAGTAATGCTGATTTTAATTATGTTGAAGAAAGGTTTGAAATGTTAGACACTACAGAGGCTAGTAAGAGTCTTAGTCCCTCAATAGAAAAACCACCTGAACTTAAGATGAAGATACTTCCTCCACATTTAAAGTATGTATTTTTAGGAGAATGGTCTACATTTCCTGTTATAGTATCTTCAACGTTAACTGAATTGTAAGGAAAAATAAGAAAGCCTTCAGATGGACAATAGCTTATATCAAAGGAACCAGACCTTCAATTTCTATGCGTAGAATTTTATTGGAAGAACATCATAAACCAAGAGTTGATCCTTAAAGAAGATTAAACCCAATTATGAAATAAGTGGTAAAGAAAGAAATCTTAAAATGGTTAGATGCCGGTATTAGATATCCTATTTCAGATAGTGCTTGGGTCAGTCCAATTTAATGTGTTCCGAAGAAAGGAGGTGTGACTGTTATTGTAGATGAGAATAATGAACCAATATCAACAGACAAGTCACTGGTTGGTGAATTTGTATTGACTATAAAAAACTAAATTTAGCCACTAGGAAAGATCATTTTCCACTACCTTTTATGGATCAAATGTTGGATAGAATTACTGAGCATAAATATTTTTATTTTTTGGATGGATATACTGATTATCACTAGATTCTTATTGCTCCCGAGGATCAAGAGAAGACAACATTTACTAGTCCTTATGACACTTTTGCTTTTCGACGAATGCCCTTCGGTTTATGTAATGCGTCTGCAACATTTCAAATGTGTATAATGTAATTTTTTTGCGATTTGATTGAAAAAGGGATAGAAGTTTTTCTGGATGAAGTTTTAGTGTTCAGAACTTCATTTGATTCATGTTTAAATCATTTGGAAAAAGTTTTAGAATGATGTGAAGAGACAAATTTAGTATTGAATTAGGAAAATGTCAATTTATGGTTGTAGGAGGAATAGTACTTTAGCATAAAATATCTTAAAATGATATGAAAGTAGGTCCTGCAAAAATTTAAGTTATCGTTAAACTACCTCCACCAATTACTATGAGATGGGTTAGAAGTTTTTTAAGACATGCTAGATTCTCCTGCGATATAATAAAGATTTTTCAAATTTTATTAAGCCTCTATCCCAACTTTTAGAAAAAGATGTAAAATTTGATTTCAATCAAGAATGCCTGAATTCTTTTAAATTGTTAAAGGAAAAATTAATCACTGCACCTATAATTGTTTCACCTGATTGGGAGAAACCATTTGAATTAATGTGTAATGCTAGTGATTATGTAATTGGAGCAGTTTCAGGATAAAGATATGACAAAACTTTTAAGGTTGTATATTATGCCAGTAAAACTTTTAATGATACTCAAATTAATTAGACTATTACTAAAAATATTTATTAGCAATTGTTTATGATTTTGATAAATTTAGATCATATTTCATTGGAACTAAATGTATTGTGCATACAGATCATTATGCTATAAAGTATTCAATGCAAAAGAAAGATGTTAAACCAATATTAATAAGATGGATCCTTCTAATGTAAGAATTTGACTTTGTAGTATAAGATAGAAAAGAAATTGATAATAAAATAATTGATCATTTATCTAGGCTGGAATAAAAATAATCAGATAACCTTGAAAGTGAAATTAATGAAGATTTTTCAGACGAAAATTTTTTTGTATGCATACATTGTTAACTATATTGTTAGTGCTCTTGTACCATATGGATTAACACTATAAAAATAAAGAAAATTTATTCACGATGTAAAGTATTACTTCTTGGATGATCCTTATTTATATAAACAATGCAAAGATCAAGTTATTCCGAGATGTGTGCCTTATGATGAAACCCAACAAATTATTCAAAAATGTCATGATTCTGATTTTGTAGGACATTTTGAAATTGACAGAACTGCTCTCAAAATTTTACGATCAGGATTTTATTGGTCTAATATATTTATAGATGTTAATATGTATGTAAGAACATGTGATCGATGTCAGCGAGTAGACAATATTTCAAAAAGAAATGAAATGCCTTTAAATTTTATATTGGAAGTTGAAATTTTTTATGTATGAGGATTAGATTTCATGGGACCATTTGTGTCTTCTTTTAAGAATTTATATCTATTGATAGCAGTAGACTATGTTTGAAAATGGATTGAGGTAGTAACTTTACTGTGAAGTGATGCTCAAAGTGTTTCAAAATTTCTCGTGAAAAATATTTTCTTAGGTTTGGAATACCGAGAGTAATTATTACTGATGGGGATCAAATTTTAGAAATAAAATAATTGAAAAATTAATGGAAAAATTCAATATTCAACATAGAATCTTCATTGCTTATCATCCCCAAATGAGTAGTCTTGCTGAATTATCTAATCGGAAATTAAAAGAATTTTTGAAAAAACTATAAATCCTAACAAATAAAATTGGGCTGCTAAATTAGATACCGTATTATGGGTGTATAGGACTGCTTATAAAACACCTATAAAAATTTCCCCATATAGACCTATCTTTGGAGAGAATTGTTGCTTACCAGTAGAGTTGGAGCATAAAGCTTATTGGGTCATTAAAGAATTTAGTTTTAATTTCAAAGATTCTGGTGAGAAAGTATTACTGTAATTGAATGAGCTTGATGAGATAAGAAATGAATCTTATGATAATACTGAGATTTATAAAGAGGAAAAAAAAACTGACATGATCGAAAGATAGTTAAGAAAGAATTTAAACCTAAATAGGAAGTTTTATTCTATAATACTCGATTAAAATTATTCCTAGAGAAATTAAAGTCCAGATGGATCAGACCATTTACAGTTATTAAAGTTTACCCATTTGAAGCAGTGGAAATTAAAGATATGAAAACTAAGAAAATCTTTAAATTTAATGGACATAGATTAAAACCTTATTTTCAAGGGCGCGTTTCAATATTAAAAGAGGTTTTAATATTCGATCAACCAGAATGAAACTTATAATGTCGGGCTGACGACGTTAAACCAAGTACTGTATGAGAGTCAACCCTTGGTTATCTTTGTGTTTGATTTAAATTTGTGTGATTTTATGTTTTTATCAAAGCACTTTCAATTAATTATATAATATTTAAAGCCTTACACATGTTATTGCATAAAAATATTTTAATTATATAATAACTTGAAAAGAACGCGAATTATTTGATCATTAAACGAAGCTGTGCAAAATTTCGTACTAGCGCCGAACGACACCAGATTTAGCACCAAACGGCGCTATGCAGTAGGTTTCGAGTGCAACCAGCGCTGAATGGTGCCAGAATGACGCTGCAGTTATAAAACAGAAGAGAAAGCTTCTAAATGCGTTTTTTTGTAGTTTTGGCAGTATTTAGAACTATTTGTTGGTTTTGGACAATTTAGGTCAAAACTAATTCAATTTAATTCATAATTCAAGTCTATAAATACCATATGAATGAACTAGAATCACCCATTTCTATCCAAATGGCTTCCAACTCCAAGGTATGTTCTAAACATGAGGTTTTCAATAGGAGAAAGTTTATTAGTTATTATACGCAAAAATTATATGATAAGGTTTTTGTGAAGAAAAAATTGATCAAAGAGCATGGATTTTTGAGTCGAGGATTTGAAGTTTCTGAAACTATTGTGAAAGATATCATCATGAAGAGACAATGGGAAGTACTATGCTACACCACTGCGGCTGTAGTAGTTCTTGTGGTGAAGGAGTTCTATGCAAATCTTTATGGAATCAATCAAGCAGTGGTTTATGTTCGAGGCAAGGGGGTACCTCTTATTCCTTCTTGAATTAATGATTTATACTTGATCGAGAACGTTCATATTTGTCATTACTCTAACTTTGCCCCGACGAAAGACAATATGTATGAAATATTCAAATTTCTGACGGACGAATATGGAGGGTGGGAAACAAAGGACTAATGTGAAGTTTTTTTTTCATTGTCGTTATTAAAAATCTACATCGAATCCTTGACGTATCTTTATTTCTGCCAAATTACTCCCTACTACGATGCTCAGTATACTTACAAGGGAGTGTGCAATTTTGAATTAATGCATTCCGACTGAAAGACCTATAGATATGGGAACTCTAATTGTGAAATCTATTCTTGGATTGGCTTTAAATGGATCTTCTGATGGGCTTGGACATCTGTCCACTATCTTTTTGTCGTGTAGCCAATCATAGATTCCATATGATAATTTGGAAAAGGCTCTTCTTCCTTGGAAACCTCTGGACCCAACTTTTAATTTTAATGGTTTGGTGAATGAAGAAGAGGAGAATGTTCCTATAGATCAATCTTCTCAGAATTCAACACCTTTGTTGCCACCACCACCGAAACACTTGGATGTTATGTTGAAAAGAGTTAAAAATTTGGAGAAGAAAATGAATTGTATTATCGATGAAATTAATCAAATCTCTAATCAATTCAACCATTTAAATTAGAAAATTAAACAAAACTTTGATCATACCAGACTCGTTGAAGATTGGATGGTACGTACGTATAAGAAGAACTGTTGGATTGAGGACAAATCGACAGATGGATTTCTGACCCGCCCTTTCTACTAATAATATTTTCATCGCCAATGTATGGGAGATCTCTGAAAGGATGATAGTGATGAAATTAAAGGTGTGTAATGGACTAGAAGTGTTGAAGATTGATTGAAACGTGCTATGTTGTGCGTTTACGTTTATGTTTTATATTTATTTGTATTGGATTCCTTAGGTTTGATATTTGCATTTGATTTCTTGTTTTCAGCTCAGAGTTGTTGGTTTGATTGATGATGCTGATTTTTATTTTACGATGAAAATGTTTGTTTGTTTGTATTTAGATGTATATATATATATATATATATATATATATATATATATATATATATATATATATATATATATATATATATATATGTGTGTGTGTGTGTGTGTGTGTGTGTGTGTGTGTGTGTGTGTGTGTGTGTGATTTTTTGTGTTTTTTGTGGCAAATTACTTGTTTTAAATTAATTAAATTCAAAAATTGCAGTGATTTTAGGCTAATCAGAGTTTAACGTGGTTTAGTGCGTGACGATTTATGCGCAATTCGGAAGCAGAAAATTTTTTTTCGCGCTGGCGTCTAATGGTGCCAGTCATAAAACGCCCACACTCTTTCAATTCACGAAAAAGGTTACTTTTTCCATTTTTCTTTTTCGAGCTTCATCTTCCTCGCGAGCTAGAGCCAAAACTCAACCTAGGGATACTTGATTGTGCGGGGATTTGAGTACTTGAAAACTTTAGATTTCATCTTCTCTTGATAATAGCTTCAAGCTAAACTATAATTTTTTTTATTTTCACTATGGATTTCTTCAACATTGTAGTAAATACTAAATATTATAAAATAGATAAGAAGAATCCATGCTGTGAAGCTTTTTAGTCATGATTTTGAGTTTAGGAGTTAACTTTATCATTATTTGGAATTTATTGGATATTTTGATTTTTTTTAAAATTTTAATGGCTCCTAAAGTAAAGAGAACTATGGGAAGATTTGACTTTGACGGGCATAGATCCATGAGTCTAAAAGTGCAGTACCACTACAACCCGGGAGGAACGATTTAGTGGAAGAGTTCTGCTACTTTACTGATGAAGTAGTTATAAATATTCTTCGAGAATTTTATGCAAACCACCGAGGAGCTGTGAATGATCAGATCTATGTAATAGGTAAATTTTTAGAATTCACCGCTGCTCGAATCAATTCTTTATATAAGTTGAGGAATGAAGATCATTGTGAGTATTCATCCTTTCAAGTATCTGATTCGATTTTGGATGAAGTTATGGGATTTCTGACTGAAGGAAGAGGAGTATGGAAGATAAAAAATAATAGCAAGTTAAATTTCGCTGCATCAATGCTTACTGCTCAATCAAAAGCCTGACATTATTTTATTTCTGCTCTGTTGACCTCACTTTTGGTTTAGTAAAGTTACTACCTCAATCAAAGGCCTAACCTCCACCTTTTGGTAGGAAAAATAGGCAAACATAAGGAATCCTAGGGGAAGTCTCCTATAGGTGGTCAGACCTTAGGATTTGTCTTGAGGGAGGTCTGGACTTCACCACTCACATGCACACATTCCCCCCAAACCTTTAGAAACTCATGTAGATGGTTCTTCTCAATTCTTAGCATCAGGTTATTTGACTAGTACCAATACATAGAGGACCAAATGTGAGTGACCCTTGGTCCATAACTCAATTTAAAGCATCTCATGACATTCATCTCAAACCAACCTTCAATTTTCCAAACTTTCAATTTTTTTGCCCCTGGACTCCCAAAATGCCCTAAATTACCCAAAATTCTTCAAATTCATCAAAATTCCCCAAAAGTCATTCCAAGATATCCCTTACCACTCAAATTGACCAAAATTACCCAAAATTGCCAAAATACCCTTTTTGCCCAAAAATCCAAAAATTCTAAAAAATTCTCAGAAATTCTAAGAAATCCTAAAAATTCCCAATTTCATTTTATTCAACTCACCATAAGTAAATTTTGCCAATTTAACCCAGTTTAATCAAAATCCCCAAATTGGTCTAAGTGGCCCAAATCCCCTAAATAAACCCAATGTCAATCAATTCCTCCCAAATTTCAATCCCAAACTCTATATAACACCTCCTTAAACTGAATTGAATCATCAATTGTCCACAATTTGAGCTCAAGTCTTACCCAAATCCATTTTGGACCAAAACCCCCAATTTTGACCCAAATTAAACACATGTCCTAAATCCACCAAATTGACCCTCCAAACTTTGTCAAAACCATTTCATGTCTTCATGAAAAATCTTCGAGACAACCATATCTACACTATTGTTGAAGACCTCTGGACCACATTCCCACTCAAACTCAAGATAACTTGACCCAAATCCAATATGGTCCAAAATAATCAAAAATCCTATCCATACCAAAATTGAACTTCCAAATGAACTCAAAACCACATTACGTCTTTAAGAAAGATCTTCATTACAATCAAGTGGACAATATTGATCAAGTCACTTGGGCTTCATTCAAGCTCAAACCCAAGTTAAGCCTACCCAAACCCAAATGAACCTAATTGAACTAATGATTCAAATCAAACCAAACTAAACCAAAATTAACCAAATTAACCTCATGGCAGCCCTAATATATATATATATATATATATATATATAT
Source organism: Papilionanthe hookeriana x Papilionanthe teres (assembly GCA_022702705.1). Taxonomy (NCBI): domain Eukaryota; kingdom Viridiplantae; phylum Streptophyta; class Magnoliopsida; order Asparagales; family Orchidaceae; genus Papilionanthe; species Papilionanthe hookeriana x Papilionanthe teres. The sequence goes on along the minus strand of CM040424.1, from coordinate 22,855,983 downwards.
ATATATATATATATATATATATATATATATATATATATATATATATATAAAATAAAAAAATAAAAAAATAAATAAAATAAAAAAATACCCACTCACACACTTCACCATAACTCCTCATCCCCCCCCCACCAAATCCCTCCCCTAGTCGTGAGCTCCCATTCTCCTCCCTCCTCTCCTTCTTCTTCTTCCAAGTAAGCCACACCCTAGCCAAATCCTCCTAGCCGTGAGCTTCAACAAGGGATTCTTCAAGTTCTTCCATCACCACCTCCAAGCTAAGGTAAGTTTCTTCCCCCTCCCTTTTATTTTGTGGATACTTAAGCTTCCAAAAAATTCTTCACCCTTCTCATGTTTAGCCTTAAGGTTATCTTTCATGCAAGCTATTTAGTTTTTTAAATCTTTCCATGTTTAGCCTTAGAATTTCTTTTTCATGCAAATTATTTAATTATTTAGGTTAACTAGTTTCAATATTTACAAATCTACCATCTAGTTTTCACTAACTTGAAAAGTAAATTTAAAAATTTAAAAAGAAATAATACAACATAAAGGGAATAAAAATAAAAGAGAAAAGAGAAACAAACATAATGATAAAATAAAAATAAGAGGAAATAAAATTAAATAAAAATTTAAAATGACATAATAATAATGAAAACAACAAACATACTGCTAAAATAACTACATAAATTACATATATGTAAATTAATAAAATTAATAAATGTAAATAAATTATATATAATTTTGTGACATAATAAAATAAACTATACTAAATTTAAAATAAACTATAACAAATTTAAAACAACTATATGAAATTTAAAATAACCATACTAAACTTGTAAAAATAACTATATTAAATTTAAACTATTAAAAAACAACTATACTAAATTTCAAATAAATAACTACACTAAATTTAAATAATATAACTACACTATACTAAATCTAAATAAACACTACTAAAATATAAAAAATTAAATGAATAATAATAATAATATATATATATATATATATATATATATATATATATATAAATTAATAATAACAATATGTAAATAACAAAATAGTGTGATAAGAATACAATAAATAACTATAAACTTAAATAAATAATGAAAATAAAGTAAACAAATAAAAGTGCCTTTTTCAAATATAAATATACATGTAAATAATAATTTTAATAGATAATTTAAATGATAATAACTTTAAATAAATTAAAGGATAATTTAGGAGAGAGAGAGTTTAAAAGCTACATAATTAAATAAATAATAATATAAATAATAAATGAATGAAATAAATAATAAATTAACATATACAAATAATTAATAACAATAATAAATTACCAAAAAAAAACTTATAATGATAAGAATATAAGGGATAATAAAATAAATAACACCTATATATATATATATATACATAAATTGAAAATAATGTAAATAATATAAATAAATAATAAATTAAATTAAAATTAAGTAGATTAAAATTAAATAAAACAAAAAATAATAATTAAATTAAATTAAATAATAATTAATTAAATAAACCGAAAAAACTATATAAATAAATATTAAATTAAATTAAATTAATTAAATTGATTAAATTAATTAAATTAATTAAATTAATTAAATTATATTAAATTAGATAATAATGTAAATAAATAGTAATTTAAATTAAATTAAATTAATTAAATAAATTAAATGAATTAAATTAAATTAAATTAAAATTAAATAATAATGTAAATAAATAATAAATTAAACTAAATTAAATAAGTTAAATAAATTAACTTAAACTAAATTAAATTAAGCAATAATGTAAATAAATAATAATTTATACTAAATTAAATTAATTAAATTAAATTAAATAATAATAATTAAATGAAAACCAAAAAATAATAATTCAAATAAATGAATATTAAGTAATTATAAATTAAAGTAAAATAAATTAATAAATAACATTAATAAGCATAACAATTATAAATAAATAAATAAATAAATAACATTGCAACGATATTAATACAACAATAAAATAACATATAATAATAACATAACACATGAATAAATAATAATAACACAAGACAAAAACAAAACAAAACAATAACATACATAATACAATAACAAAACATACATAACATAATGCAACAAAGACAACATATAACAACAATCCCGACCACAATACAATACCAACACGATAACAATCAAACATAGGATAGGCCTCCTGAGGCATGGTTTATTTTTCCCTTTATAAAGACCCCTAGGAAATCACAACTTGGTGTAAAAAAAACATAATAAGAATACCCTTATGCTTAGTGAATGCATGGAGTAACCCAAATTTTACCCGATGTCCACATAACCTTCTCAATTCACATTCCAAACTCAAAATCCCTAGTTTCAAAACCTAACACAAACCAAATCCAAACACAAACCAAATTTAAACCCAAACTAAAACCAAACCCAAACCAAAACCAAAACCAAATCCAAACACAAACTCAAGCAAATCTCCACAAATCAAATCACAAACTCTTCACAGCACTCTCATAAGTACAAATCAAACTACCAATTGCCACCAATCCAAATCCAAACCACACCTAAACCCATTTGCCCCAACCTACCCCAAACACCTGTGTTCATTAAGCATAAGGGTATAGGTAGGATGAGTTGTTAAGCAACATAATAAGTCTAAATGAGCCCGAGACTTTTCACCGAGTCTGTGAGAGGGAAGCATGGACTCGCATCCTTCTCCGACCTTTTGGATACCTCAGAGGTCTATTAAACTTAATATGTCTGCTTAACGAAACCATCCTCAATTAAATTAACAAAGTTCATTGAAACACAACATAGAAATTCACATAGACATCATAGGACTTGGTAGAAAACCAGGATCTAAACATAGACATCATAGGATTGAGTAGTTACTGCTTATTAGTCCTACTTCTTCCTGTTTTCTGGCATGCTTTAATTTCTGCAAAATTATAAACACATATATGCAATGCAATACTAAAGTTTCAGGTGGTGGAACTTGAAGACTCGCCAGTACACTTTTACAGTTTAGTATCCTGCACTTTACTACAAATATAACTGCTTGGTATGACATAAAATACCCCACAACATTTCAAAATATAAGAAAACTCAAAACTTAATCACAAACAAAAACAAAAACTACAACTACAACTAAATTAAAACGTCTCGTTGGATGATCGGGAATACCTCGGATGATGTAACTCACGTGTTGCTAACGGGATTTTTCACGGTTTAAATGAAAGTGTGGAACTCATTCATGAGTTTAGCAAATTCATCTGGACTAAGTGAATCCGATAAAAATAACGATGTCGGGATGACAGAACCGTGGGATCTTAATCGGTTCTGTTTAATCAACTTTAAGATTTATTTTAATTAAAACACTAAAACACTTGGATTCTAAGACTTTTCTAAACCAAAACACTTCTCTCACCTCCTGATTTTCACCTTCTAAAACTGAACCTCTACAACGACAAAGGAGCTTGGAGCATAGTGGGCAGCACGGCCATCTTCTTCAGCAAAACCTGAGTCTACTTCAGCTAAACCATTCTTAGCATTAAGCAACTAGCTATAGGACTTCGAGGTATTTGCCCGATGCAAAGTAAACCCTCATCTCATCTTTTAGGCTTCTGGACCCGGTGCATTATAAGCTCTAACTCGTCTAGGTTTCCGAGGTTGTCATCCCGATATGACATAAACCCTCACATCTTCCAGGCTATTCATATGATCGAAATCAAATGAATGTAAGCCCTAAATAATAAAACTGGCAGGATGAAATATAAATTAAATATTTTCCTAAACTGAGCCAAACAATTGGATAGCTTGGGAAAACACCGGGATTCTTCTCGAAACTGTGTTCTTCCCCTAGTCTTCTTTTCCTTTTGACTCTGATAAAATGAAATGTTCTGAAATTTGAACCATTCACCTATTGAATTCCGATAATCACATTTTGTTGAAAGAAATCCTTACCTTTGGAAGTCATGAATATAATTATTTCCTGATCTTTATCAAGAGTTTTCTTAGGTGACTTCGGTTGTCTAAGATGTAATTAACTATAGGGGCTTGCCCTTATAGGAAACCTAAAAGACCCCAGATTAATATAAACCCCATTTAATCCTCTTATATTAAATGGGGAAATTTTCGGAAAACATACAGGTTTCGCAGACCAAACGGATGTCATACTTTTCCTTAGTTCATTTGATTGAGCCTCATCCTCAAGTTTTGTGTTCATCCTTCGGGATATATACAAAGCTCGAGGTATAGTGCTCTTTCATTCGAACTTTAAAAAATATGAGATCAGTTTGACTCCATATTTTTCTAAACTAAATTATAATTAAATTAAAATTGTCCTTCTGAAGCGGGCGATGGGACTTCGATTCCAGTGATCGACTGACTTCTAATGGGCAACCCCAACTAAAACGTATATTTAAAACTTTTTATATGCCGACATGACTTCAGGCGACTCACGTAGGGAAAGAGTTTCTGTCTTTATAAAAATCAGGAAATACTATATTCATATATCGGTAATGTACTCATGTCTCTCATGAGCCAAATTACCATTCTTCCGTTGACATACTTTACCCATTTCTTTCTTGGGAAAGTATGATCAACTCTCCTGGATTTCAGGACCATCTGTTTAGCCACTCTTAAACAGAGAGGTTCGGGGATCCTTAAGATTTTTTTTTCTTTTGATCTTGTGGGGTCGGACCCCCAATAGGTGTGTTGGTGGATTGATTCCACTTGGGCAATGTGCGTTGTGAAAAGGGATCCTCAGCAGGGTCCTTTGCTTCACCTTTTTCTTCTGCCTCTTGGATTTAATTTTTTGCTTTCGGCAAGTTAATCCACCTTTAAAATTTTAAATATCATTTAAAACAAACACATGAAAATCTAAAAGAAAATAAAAGAAAAAGAAGAACAAAATATGATAAGAGAAAATAATAATATATTAAATGAAATAAAAAATTTTACCCAGTTCACAGAACGATCTTTTTCATAGTGTTCATATTATGATGACAAGGTCTTCGGCCCTTCCTAAATTTCAGAATGTTTCTTTTGACAGTCAAAATGTCAACCCCTTCGCTGACTTTCTCCTGTGACTTGCCCTCTTCCCGTGAGGCTCGTCTCGCAGCACCGTTGATTCAGTTTGGAGCCGGCTTCAGTGAGTTTGAAGTCGTGCTTGGAAAAGCCCCGTTCGTGGTCCTGAAAGTTGCCACCCCCGAAGTACAAGAACCATCTGTCGAGTTTGATCTGAACTCCCATGAAGACTTCCCTTCTGCTAAGAAGGTGAAGATGACTGGTGTCCCCGTCAAACCAGTTGGCTCCATGATAAGGAGAGTCGTCACCTCTACTGCTTCCGGCTTCGCCGTTACAGTACCTACTTCCCCGTCTGCTAAAAGGAAGGAAATTATGCACGAGGAGGATTCTGACAAAGCCTTCCTTGCTCTGCCGTCTGTCTTTGATATTGGTTCCAGCTCCAGGGTTCCCCCGTTGACCAAATCCCAAAGGAGGAATCGCAACTGGAAGCTTCGCAAGGCCGCCAGGGCACAAGCTGCAAGTATGCCAGTGATTTATGAGATTCCTCAGCAGGAGGAACTCGGTTTACCGAATACCTCACCTCTCCTCCGAGGTAGTAGGTTCCACCCGTTAGCTAGTACTACTGGAAATGAAAGTCTCCATAGGATTGTCACTGCGTTTCCAGCACCGCACAGTCTTGATGAGGAGGGAAAGAAGCCCGCACCCATCATTCGAGCTCATACTCTTCTACGCAGATTGGCCGAAGTAGAAGGATGTTCTGTCGCCAAGCTTCTTAAAAGTATGGGATGTGCAATATCCCCAGAAGTGAAAGAGGAAATTTTGAAAATGGAAAAGCCTAGCAGGCTTTCTGTCAAGCACTGTTTGGGAAAGTGTGTTGAGACAACTACCACCGATTCGACGCCTGCAATACGAAGACCAGTCAAGTCTCGGCTAGGTCCAAGAATGCCACCCAAGGAACTTCCGAGGAGGAAGAGAGGATTACTTTCCTCTGTACATGATCTGCACTCTAGGGAGCACACTTCCTCTCTTGGTCCTGATGTCCCCGCTGAGACATTCCATCTCGAGGCATCAATTCTCGAGAGGAGAGTGTGGTTACCGAAAGTCGCTGCACCTGTCCACTTTGAGAAGTCTACAAATCATCAAATGGATTATAAGTCTGGCACTCCTATCGTCACCACTCCTGTTGCTTCAGAGTCAATGGCAGAAGAAGGGTCGATGGATATAGAATTCAGAAACATCGTGAAGATATTTCAGAGTTAACTAGGGAGCAAGGATTGGAGGTCGATAACGAGGATCTCCACCTATCAGATTACTTGGATGATGAATTCATGGAAATCAACATGGTCAATACCAGGGCCACAGCGTCTGCGCGTAAAGCTCCTCGTGAGGAGGACACAATAGAAGAGCTTCAAAGAGCCATGTCCGTTAGAGACGAAATGATCAGCCGATTGGAGAAGAGATGGAGGAGATGACCGCCACTATGACTACCATGGCCACATTGCATGGACAGTCTCAGTCACGTCCGACAGCATCTCCAGAAATCAATCAGCCTGAGATAATACACATCGCCGATGAAAGAAGAGAGGTCACCTCTGCCAATGAGAATGAGCTTCCGAAGAAGGATTCAACCCCGAGTCAACAAGAAAAGGATCTTAAGCAAATCGTCGAACAGTAAGTTTGGGAGGCCTTGGCCCAGTCCAAAGGCGGAGCATCAGTTTCAAAGGGTAGACCCTACCCGGAGGAATTTGATGATGTACCTTCCCCTAAAGGCTTCGTGCCACCGACCTTCAAAACGTTCGACGGAACAGGAAACCCTCGGAAGCTTATAGCGCACTTCAGAGCCAGCTGTTGCAGTACAGGAGGAAGTGAAGCGCTATTGTTCCGTCAGTTTGTCAGCAACTTGTCAGGAATAGCTTTCGATTGGTATGCTGAAATTCCTAATGGATTAGTCAAGACTTTCGCAGAAATGGAAAGCATGTTTGTGAAGAGATTCGCTGGTGCTCAGCGTCATGTCACCATAGGAGATCTCGTGGTAGAACGTCAGAAGCTCGACGAGGCTTTGGTTGACTACATCTTGAGGTGGAGAAACTTAAGCATGAAATGCGAACCTCAGCTACAAGAACAGTACGCGATCGATATACTACTCAAGAGTATTCACGGTCCGATAGCTTTCATACTTAAGGGTTTCACGATCAAATCCTTCGAGAAACTGGTCAGCAAGGCTAGCAGCTTACAGTAAGAAATCAAGCACATGGAGCCTGCAGAAAAGACAGAGAAAACGAAACCAGCAAAGGCTTATGAGAAGCGATCTGGCGTAGTGGCCACGGTCGATAAAGGAAAGCAACCGATGATGATTCAGACCGAGCGATCGCCTCGACGATACGGTCGGCCTCGGCGATACGAGACGACCTCGTCCACCGCAGAATAATCGGCCCGGTCGACGAGCAGCGAGACCGTGCAGGACAGACGGGATACCAGTTTCTACAATATCAGAATGACTACGCAGAAACTACTCTTTCAAAGATGATGTTGTAGCAAAGATGTTCAAGAATCTGCTGAAGAAGCCCGAGTTCAAGTTACTCGAGCCGAAAAAGCCAGAAGAGGTGAATAAGAAAGATCAGCCCAACTTCTGTCCCTATCACCGGATGCTTAGACATACAATTGAGAACTGCTTCTATTTCAAGGATTGGCTTGAGCGGAATTACAAAGGAGGAAATATAATGATACCGAAGGAATATTTGAAGGAGCCTGAAAAAGGTTCTATAAATGTAATTTCAGCCGAGCCAATCTCTCCACTTGACCCATATGCCAGCAAGGGTGGATGGAGTGCAATTTGGAATGAGCTCAAGAAGGTCCTGGATCAAATTCAGTCTGCTCCAAAGAAAGCCGTTGTCCGTAGTCCACCGCCAGCACAGTCCAAGATGAAAGCTTCGCCGAGGAAGCTACCGCGATGAGAATGGATGAAGAAAGAGATCGTGAGCGAGATTAAAGACGATAGTGCGAAGGATATGATAGAGGTTGCTCCCGTTAGACTGGTTGTCTCATATTCAGGGGTGAAATCCCTCGAACCCCTGACTTTGTCTCATTATCTTTGTACCCCTCCAGGGTCTCGTAATAATGATATGAATGATGTTGGCTACGTTCTTACTGTCTCTAGTGATGACGTAACTAATCACAACCTATATAACCCCGATTTTGATTCTCAAAATGATCCTCAAATCATATTAACTTCCAGCAAAGATAAAAAAGACATCGACAACACCGGCTATGACAGTACGAGAAGTGAGGAGCCACTCCTCGAGTGCAAAGGAGCTCCACTTGACATCAGTTTGGACTTCACAGATACAGAAGGACCTCTGGGTCCAAAAGAATAAGAAATAATGGAAGTGCATTTAAGGAGTGGCAAGGTGCTACCTCTGGGAACAACTCCAGTGAACAAAGGAAAGCGGATAGTCACTCAAGAAGAAATACCTCCGGCCTATCGAAGAGATACAAGTTCGAAATGAAGTTGAAAACCCAAATAAAGTGGATTACAACGTGCTAGCTCATCTCAGGAAGTTGCCGGCCAAACTAAGTATTTACGATGCTCTGATCCTGTCAAAGGAGATGAGAGAAAGTTTGATTAAGGCTCTACTTGATCCCGACATTTGCTTAGCGCAGTTGGCTAGCACATCCTCAGATGGAGTTTGCGCCATAAAGGAACAGCCTAGTGTAACTTTCACCGACGAAGATTTGCTACTCGGTACAGCAGATCACAATCGTCTACTCTAGATTTCTGTCATCATCGGCAGATTCATGCTTTCCAGAGTCTTAGTAGATCCTAGAGTGTCACTCAATATAATGAGTCTACGGACGTTAGCTTACTTGGACATCGACTCCCGAGAGCTTTCAATGAATAAAATGATGTTAAGAGGTTTCAATCAGAAAGGAGAAAGAGCCCTCGGATCTATAACGCTACAAATGAAAGTCGAAAATCTAGTAACAACTGTAAAATTCCATGTCATCGATGCAGATACTTTGTTCAATACCCTGCTTGGTCGACCGTGGCTCCATGAGTACAATATGGTCCCGTCGTCGCTTCACCAGTGCATCAAATATTACAAAGATGGACAAGAACATTGCATTAAAGGGGATGGACAACCGTTTTCAATACATGAAGTGGGCATCCATGAAGACGTCGCTTACTATGTTGCTCTGAAGAAAACAGTATTTTCAAGTGACATTGTGATAAGCAAAATTGAAGACTCAAAGGAACTACAAGGACGAGACCGTATGGCTCCAGTTCAACAATCTCATACCGCTCCTTCTCAATGAGTTGGTAAAAGTTCTTTTAGCCCACGCATCCGAGGTTGAGGCCGGGGACGTGGTCGAGGAAGAATTTCCCAGATTGTTGAACAGACGAAGCCAACAATCAACATCGACATGGAGGGAAGCTCCGAAGAAGATAAAGAAATAATGATGATAAGTCAGAAGAAGCCTCAGTTCGAGATCTCTCTGGACGACGAAGCAAAGGATGAATACGAATCGATGTACTATCGGATTAACCACTATGTTCATGCCTTGACCCTTACTCCGATCCATTCTCAAGAGGTAGAGAGTATAGAGGTCAAGGAAGTTCATAACGATGGTTTTAAACCGATCAAGTTTTATAAAGCTTCCCTTCTACTTCGAACCTTGTGTAATTCTTGAAGAAAATGACTCAAATGAATTAATGGAATTACCTTTTGGCTACTTTTCACCGTGTGTACAAAAGTTAATTCAACAAGGATATGTGTCAAAGAAAATGCCAAAAGATAAGTTACAATTGTTCAAAAAAATTATGGAATGTAAACGGGAAGAAACTCAATTCGAAAGAAGGTCTTGGGTTTGGTACGCTCGGACCCGTCGATGACTCAGAATTTTGCATGGTTGTTACTAGTCAGTCAAAAGAAGATTGTCTGGACATTCAAGATGAATATAAAGATAAGCCAATAGGCGATGCTCCACCAAAATTTGAAGAAGAAATCAAATCAACAGTTGATAAATTAAGAGAAATCAATCTCGAGACTGAGGAGCAGCCCCGGCCGACTAGGTTGCAGACTTGGTCAGGTTACTATCAGAATTTAAAGATTGCTTCGCTTGGAGCTATGACGAAATGCCAGGACTATCTCCGGCTGTCGCAGTTCACCGCCTCGGAGTGGATAAGAATGTGATGTCGGTAAAGCAAGCTCCCGAAGGATGCGCCTCGAGATAGAACAGCAAGTTACAACAGAAATCAATAAATTAATATACGCTAATTTTGTCCGAGAAGAACAGTATCTGACGTGGTTAGCTAATGTTGTGCCAGTGAAAAAGAAAAATGGACAAATCCGAGTGTGTGTCGACTTCAGGGACTTAAACAAAGCATGTCCAAATGATGAATTCCCGTTGCCTATACCGGAACTAATGGTGGACATCATGTCGACACATGAAACTTTCTCCTTTATGGATGGGTCTTCAAGGTAAAATTAGATTAAGATGGCACCAGAAGATGCAGCGCTCACAGCTTTCAGAACTCCGATCGGGATTTACTGCTACACCGTGATGCCTTTTGGACTGAAGAACGCAGGAGCTACATACCAAAGAGCAATGACGAGGATCTTTGATGACCTCATTCACAACCAAGTGGAATGCTATGTGGATGATTTGGTAGTCAAGAGCAAGATAAGAGGAAACCACCTATATGATTTGAGGATTGTATTTGAACGATTACGACAATATAATCTGAAGATGAATCCCTTAAAGTGCGCTTTTGGCGTTACCTCTAGGAAATTTCTAGGATTCGTTATCCGTCATCGGGGAATCAAAACCGACCCAGAGAAGATTAAAGCCATCTTAGAAATGCCTCCCCCTAAAACCTTGAAACAACTACGTTCATTTCAAGGAAAACTGGCATATCTGAGGCGCTTTATATCTAATCTGTCGGGTAGGTGTCAGCCTTTCTCGGCATTAATTAAAAAGGATGCCAAATTTATTTGGGAAGAAAAGTGTCAGCAGGCTTTCGAAGATATTAAACGATATCTAACGACACCTCCTATTTTAGCAGCCCATATCCCGGGTAGACCGTTGATACTTTATACCGCGGCGTTAGATGAGTCTCTCGGAGCTCTACTTGCCCAAGTCAATGATGAGGGTAAAGAGAATGCACTCTACTACTTGAGTCGACATCTAATACCCGAGGAGGTAAAGTATCATCCTATCGAGAAACATTGTCTAGCTTTGGTTTTTGCCACTTAAAAGCTCAGACATTACATGTTGTCTCATAAAGTCAACCTGATTTCGAAGGTTAATCCTTTGAATATTTGATGACCCGACCAATGCTTTACGGACGCTTAGCAAGGTGGTCAATGATATTATTGCAATTCAATATAACATTTGTACCCCTTAGCGCTATCAAAGGGCAGATTCTTGCAGATTTTCACGCAGCGCACCCACTGCCAGCTGGGTCCCCGCTCATTGATGAGTTACCAGATGAGCAGATACTACAGATAGAAGATCCCAATGCTCAACTTTGGGAAATGTACTTTGATGAAGCATCATCAGCTCGAAAAGACAAAGGATCAGGAATAGTTATACCAGGCAAAGCAGGAATTGGTTTAATCTTCGTGACACCAGATCGGGCCATGCTGAGGTTTTCTTACCACTTGACAGAGACGTGTACCAACAATGAAGCAGAGTATGAAGCCCTAATCACCGGCTTGGAATTAGCAATACTAATGAATATAACGGACATTGCCATTTATGGCGACTCACAGCTCGTCATCCAGCAAGTGGCAGGACAGTACAAAATTCTAAAGCCGAGATTAGAAGAATACCACCGGTATACGATGAAGTTACTCGAGCAAATTCTGAATGTGATATTCTATAAGATTCCTTGAGCAGACAATGCCCATGCGGACGCTTTAGCAAAACTCGCTAAAGAATTAGCTTGTCCACCCGAAGATTCTATAGATATTACAGTACAAGGACGTCAGGTGTTGTCTCAAATCAACCTCGACAGTCTACATGAAATTGAAAAAGAAAAGACAGTTGCTGTAGTGGCAAAAGATACAGAAGATTGGCGTCAGCCATTAATTGAATATTTGCAAATCGGAAAGCTACCAGAAGATAAGTCAGTAGCGCACCAGATTCAGAAGAGGGCTTTGTCGTATGCCCTGATCGACAATGTTCTGTATAGGAGATCCTTCGACCAGATGTGGCTGAGATGTCTGAGCAGAGCAGAAGCGTGGAAAATTGTCAAAGAGGTACATGCTGGATTGTGTGGTGCTCACCAGTCAGGACCGAAAATGAAGATAAAAATCAAAAGACTTGGATACTACTGGCCAGCAATGATGACAGATTGCATGGACGTAGCTAAGAGATGCCGTCAGTGTCAGGTGCATGGAGTGGTCTTGCACCAGCCTCCGAATGTTCTACACCCAACGATTGCCTCGTGGCCATTCGAGTGCTGGGGTACGGACATAGTGGGTCCGATAGACCCTCCTTCCTCAAAAGGACACAGGTTTATACTCACCGCTACAGACTACTTTTCCAAGTGGGCAGAAGCAGTTCCACTACGGGAATTCACAGCGCAGCAAGTTTTACAGTTCTTCAAGAATCAAATCGTCTACCGTTTCGGTGTACCACGCAGAATCATCTCCGACAACGGGTCCTCTTTTAAGAGAATGAAAATCAACAACTTCGTTAGAAGACACGAGATAGATTGGAGATACTCGAAGATCTACTACCCTAAAGCAAATGGCTTGGCAGAAGCCTTCAATAAAACGCTTGTTCAGATTCTGAAGAAGACGCTCGATGACAATAAAAGAGGATGGCACGAGAAGCTACTAAAAGCTTTGTGGGCCTACAGGACGACAGTCAGGATGCCGACACAGTCTATGCCTTACGATCTTGTGTACGGATCCGAGGCAGTTCTTCCGCTAGAAGTTCAGCTACCGTCGCTCTAGGTTGCCGTTGCCAATCAAATTACAACAGAAGAGAATGCCAAGTTAAGACTTGCAGAATTGGAAAGCGTTGAAGGAAAAAGATTGCTTGAACAGCAGAACTTTGAACTCTACCAAGCGAAGATGATTCAAGCCCACGATAAATTGGTCCGCCCGAGGTCGTTCCAAGTTGGTGACCTCGTGCTCGTTCTTAGAAGGCCTATTCTTGCACACCACAAAATAGGTGGAAAATTCGAACTAACCTGGGAAGGACCATTCGTGGTGGAGAAGGTCTACACAGGAGGATCTTACCAGTTGGTGGATTCTCAAGGGGATAGACCCATGTTGCCCATCAATGGACGATATTTAAAGAAATATTAAGTGACATGAAAAGACTGAAAAAAATGATATTCGTTCCAATATAGCTGTAGGGCTAGTGTCTGTGACTGAGTCCAAAATTTTGTAATAATAAAAAAAACTGCATAAAATAAAAGAAATCTTCCCACAAAATGAAAACATGTTTGCCAAATTCTAAATCTAAATTTTATAAAAACATATTAAATAAAATAATGGCATCAAGTTAATTGCTAAAACTTATTTAAAGTAAATGATAATTTGCTTTTGTTAGTGCACAACACCACTCGCGGACATTTCCCCTTGTTTACTTATGTAGGAAGTGTCGAGTTTCGAGTCGGTGTTTGCTCTTTGATATGGCTTCGACCTCACATCTTGAAACGTATACTAAAGCGAATGCAGAAAATGAAGTCAATGAAAAAATTCAGCCGCAGGGAGGTAGGACAAACCTCAGGACATGGGGGCACCGGAGGTTCTGCTAACTCACACCTCCTTACTGAGAGACGTACTCATGTCACATCCATGATCACCACTCCACAAGGTGTTCTGGTTGGCGCTTCAGTCGACAGAATTCTGGACGCTCCGTTAGCAAATACAAGCAGAAGAAATAGAAATCGCCGCAAGCGCCGCCTCCTGAAAAGGATGGAGAGAAGACGGGCTAGGGAGTCAGCCGCTGAGCTACCGCCTGTGCCAGAAGAATTTCATCAGCCAGAAATGAAAGAGACTGAGGACAGTTCTCCGTGCACGGATACTGAGCCGGAAACCATCGAGGAGCCCGTTCTGACATGGGATCCAATGAAGGAAGTTTTCGCCGGATGCTCGATTTGTAACTCAAGCTTGCCCAGGCTGCCTTCAGATATAGGGGCATTTTCAGAATGCCCAGAATGCCATGTTCTACAGCTTGAGGAATACGGCACCTTCGAGGCATATGCAGTCGCCTCGATGCTACTTCAGAGTAAGGAATTTTTGAGTCTGGAGCCATACGTACCAGAGTATGTTTTTTCGCTGCCACGAGGAGTCCCGTACTACATCATGACAAAGATACGAAGAATCAGAAAGCAGGAATTTGAGCATTACGAGGATATTCAAGGAAAATGGGTCAACATCCTTGAAGGACTCGAGCTCTATACTAATGTGTTCTCAAAAGAAGATGAAGAAGATATTTTGGATGAGTCAATGCTCTCAAGACCATGGGAAAAGCAGGTCTCTTGAAGCCCAGAATGTATACGAAGCCATCTAAATGGAAGCGAGGAAACGCCAGGGTCACTATTCACTGCGGTTGCTGTTCTAACTTCGCTAAAGACAGACAGGGAAACACCTTGGGGATTTTACAACATGATAGGGTGGATCAGATGCCACCACAAATCAAGGGAATGATCAGGAGGATAGTCGAGTGGCACATACTGCCTGCAGAATGTATCTCAAATAGCTGCATGATAAATATTTATGAGGATGGGGACTCCATCCCTCCTCATATTGACCACCACGACTTCGTGAGGCCCTTCTAAACGGTCTCCTTTGTGAGTGAATGCAATATTTTGTTCGGACGTGAAATTCTGATAGTTGGACCGGGTGAATTCTAAGGTTCTGTTGAGATTCCCTTGCCAGTCGGATCAGTGCTGGTCTTAAAAGTAAATGGAGCGGATTTGGCAAAACACTGCATCAAGAGAATGGATGAAGACAAAGCGTCGTTCTACTATGAACTGGATCCGGAGCTGGAGAACCTTCGTCCTTTGCCACTGTGACGGTGGTACCTCTGGGTGTTTGCAAGGGGACTTTTGTTCCGAGCATAACCTTGGCAGGTTGGCCCGTCCCCCGCAGCAACCTCAGAGGCAGAATGCTACTACAGCTTACAACAGATTGCAACAGTTGTTGTCACTACTTCCGCAGCAGCTGTTGACCTCAATTTTGGTGAGGTCTTTTGCTTCTCTCTTTAGTACTTAGGATCTAGCCTTAGGCTTTTCCTTTGACTAATCTTAGAGGACTAGAAATGGAACCCACCATTTAGAAATTCAAACTACTTCTTAACTCCCTGCAAACCCCACAAGCTTGATTGTAGACCCCTAATCACCTAGAGGGTTGAAATCAAATGTGGAGGTTTAAAGGATGAGTTCCACTGTAGGACTTTTCGGCCTTAGGAATACCCCGGATGGCCCGGTCCGGTGAGGGTCGACTTGCACATACACTACACTCTCACACACATTCCAAGTCCTAAAACCACACTCTCACCCAACTTGACTTCCTGACTCATGTAGGTAATTCATATGGATGGTCCTTAACCCCTCAGCCCCTAGCTAAGAGGTTTAGGAACAACATAGTGAATGACTCATGGCTCATATGGGCTTAATATGGCTTCATGGCTCAACTAAAATGATTCCATTTCACTCACACTGGATCAATTTTCCTTTTTTCAAAATTTCAGTTTTTGACCCCCGGGGCCCGGACCCACCAAACCTACCAAATACCTCGAAATGACCCAAAATTTGCAAAATTACCTAAATTACCCAAGATTCCTCAAAATTAATCCTAAACACTTCCCACCACTAAAATTGACCATCTTTGGCCAAAAATACCAAAATTTCCAAAAATACCCCTAAACGCCCCCAAAATTACCAAAATACCCTTTTACCCAAAAAATCCAAAAAATTCTAAAAATTCCCAGAAAATTTCAGAAAATCCTAAATATTCTCAATTTCATTTTGTTCAACTACACCATGGGCCAATTTTGCCAATTTACCCCACTTTTACCAAAACCCCCAATTTGACCCATTTTTTAACCCAAGTGAACCTAATGTCAAACCAAACCACCCCAATTGACCTCAATTTTGGTCCAATTCAATTCTAAACTTCAATTCAATATCCCTAATATCAATTTAGACTAAATCCAAGTCTAATTTGATTGACATTTGGGCCTAATTCCAATTTGGGGCTTAAGGCCCAATTTTGACCCATGACCCAAACCTAGCCCAATTCAACTCCAATTGGCCCCAAATCTTTTCTAAAGCCTTCCTAACATCCCCATAAACAAAAAACTAACTTTATTTGCCCAAAATTTGAACCTAAACTCCACCCAAACCAAATCCAAAACTAAAATCCCTTAAATTGACCTAAGCCCAAACCTAACCCAAATGGGCCCAAATCCCAAAATTAGAGCCCAACCAAAGTTGAAAACTCTTTGTAACACTCCCATAAACATTTTTCAACATAATTTTACACCAAATTCAACCTTAGCCCAAACTTAGCCCAAGTTAGCCCAATTTGGCCTACCTTGGCCCCTTTACCAAAAAAGCCCAAATTCAACCCAATTATACTCCAAATCACACCAAATTGATTCCAAACCATTCATGAAACATCCCTAAACTAAAATCAACATTTATTTGGCATGGTCTTTCACAAAATTCTTCATCCAAAAGTCCATTTTGAAATATAAAGGCCCACCCATTTAAGCCTTTTAAAAAAAGCCCACTTCCACCAAACCCAAAAGCCCAAAAATTCATTCCAAAGCCCACATGAGATTTCCTCTCATCATCCCTTTGATTTAAATCATTCCCTAAGTTTCAAACTCATCATCAAATTATCCTAAATTAAGCCTCATGCCAATCTCCCCTAAAGTTATCAAAAATGCCAACATCCTTTCTCATGCAAATGAGCTAACTTTTCCCTAAGCCAAATGGAGCCATGAAGCCATGCATAAGCCACATACAAGCCATGGAAGCCACTTTACACCTCACCAAGCCATTAATGGCAAGAGGAGGGGGTTCTTTCTTAACCCTTTATTAAACCTTTTTAACCTCATTTATGCTACACTCTAAACCAAGCTTAGCCACCTCACCATGGATAGAGACTTCACCACTCCAATTCAGCTGACCCAAATGATTCCCTAAGCCCAAAACCAGGTCATAGGAGAGTGCACCCAACCCATTTGCATGAGTTGACCAAAACAAGCCTAAAATAGCCCTTTCCCCATACCATTTACATCAAACCACTTTACACATGTCCAAAGCCGATCGAGTTCACCAAATCCGGTGCCCGACCCCATCTGGTCAAGATGGTGACATGACCCTGGCCGGCCAGCCACCACAGCCGCCAGAAAACCCCATGGACGAGAGCTCCATGTGAGCCAAAAAATTCAAAACTCACCTACTGAGCTGTCTCATGGCTAGTGGACACCATGGCTGTTCTTCCCTTGACCTAGGCAGCAAATCCCAACCCTTAATTGCCCTCAGGAAGCCCTCCAGCCAGCTCTATTTAAACTCCACCCCCTCTCGGCTAAAGAAGGTGTTGAACCAAACCTTAACAAAACTCTGCCAAAATCACTCCAGATCCCTCTCCAGACATAGAGAACTTGATCCCCACTGAAATCCAGCCCTAAAGCCCTCTCTGTGAGTCAAATTTTGAAGTTCAAATTCAAGCCCAAAACCAGGACACTTCACCACAGTGAGCCAATCTTCAAATTGATTGACTCTACACCTTCACCAGACCAAGAGGAGAAGTTCCCCAGCAAAAGCCCCCTCACTAGGCCAGCCATTGCTTCCAGCCTCCAAGCTTTGTGATCGGCCTTGGTCACTTTTGTACCTAGGCATTTCCCCAGAGCAAGAGACTTCATCTGGAGCTTGCTTGGACTCAATCGAAGGTGACACAACCCTTAGATCGAAGCTTCACTTCTCTGAGCAAAGTTATGAACTCATTCTTCCTCCCGAGCTCCTGGAGATTCTCCATTTAGTTTGAGTTGATTTCAATGCACCTTAACCGTATAGATGTGTTCGTCTCTTCAAGACGAATCGATGGAGTATAAGAATGCAAAAATCCATGGAAAATCAAGTGAGATCTTAAGGTTTTAGTGTGGACGGTCACGGGTGCACACCTGTCGGAGACGATGATCAGGAGTCGTTGGATCGCGCGTGTATCGAGCGGACAGTCAAGATCAAGCCGGACAACGCAATGGTACGTAAATGACAGGCCCCTGTAGCGCTGACTCAAATGGCGCCGCCGAATCATGGAGCGACGCATGGGCTTTCGATCCGGACAAGGATGACACGGCGCCGAGTCGGATAAGTAGAAAATTAGGATTTTTTGGATTTATTTAAATACCAAAACTTCAATAATTCATATCTTTGCATAGAAAAATCACAAAAATAAAATAAAAATATCCACTTGCTCAGTGAACAGAGGAGAATAATGTGGAAAAGAAATCAAGTTAATTGGATGAGTATTTTATTTTTAATAATTTATTTATTGTTTCTAATGTTTTGATTCTCCATTTGCATAGACAATTCACCATGGCATGAGACCATAGGGCTGTTGAAGCCTCTGATCTTGGGAACATTCCCTGAATTTTTCAAGATCAGAGGCCATCTCTGTGAAAAGTTATTGATTTTTCAAGTTCATGTCACTGTTTTAGGTATTCTAATTCCAATAATTAGCATGTTGTAAAATAAATTCTAGGAAAATTTGGTGATATTTCTTAGGACCAGGGGACCCTATGAAAAATATATTTTGAGTTAATTCATTCATAATAACCCAAATTGGCCTAAACTCCCAAAATTGAATTTGGATTAATTAGGGTTAACCACACACCAAATTGACTTGAAAACAATTCTCCATTACTCTTTAGGGTCAGAGGAACCTTACATAAAATTTTTAAATCAATTGGACTTGATTAACCCCACCAAATGGATTGATTAAGCCTCATAAGCAAAATGGAACTTTAAAAATTCATAACACCAAAAATACTTTTCAAAAATTCACAAAAATGGTTTTGGAGCTTCTCTGATATCAAGGCAGTTCAGGACAATTAAAATTGGAACTTTCTAAAAAAGTTAATTTTTCACAATATTTTAATATTTTAATAATTAAAAATAATAAAAATCACAAAAATATTAAAAATCATAAAAATATCACATTTTGACTCCTAATCACTTAGGAACAAACCAAATATTTTTCCTAAGTCCCTAGGATAAGATATTGAATTTTAAAGGCTTAATGTAATTTTTAAAGTCAGAAAAATCACATTTTCTCCTCTAATGTCTTAATTGACATGTGAGTGAGGTGACATAAAAACTTCAAATTCATTTGAGCTCAATTTAGTGAGTTATGAAAAAAATAAGCCCAAAAGGGCATAAAGGTAATTAAAGAATTTTGACCCTTAATTAAAACTTTAGGTTTTATCAAAATGGAGGGTAAAATATTTGATTTTAATTTTCTCTTGGATGATTGAAACTTAGGGAAATTAAAAGGGTAGAAACCCATTAAACACTATGAAAATATCAAAATGAAACTCTAATTAATTAAATAATTTAAATTTTGAAAAGAATATATTTAAAATTTGGATTATTAAAATAGGAATATTATTAAGAGGATATTTATTCTTTAATTTAAAAATCCCTAAATAAATCACTTCAATAATATTTAGTTCTTAATTAAAAATTAAAATAATAATCCAAACTAAATAAATTAAAAATTAAAAGAAGATAACCCTTAAATGAATTAAAGCTTAAAATGTTAAATGGTCCAATAATTAAAATCAAATTTAAAATCTTGGAGTTAAATTAAATTAAATTAAATTAAGTCAAGTCAAAGTTTAAATTAAATTAAATTAACACCTTAACAATTAAATTAAATTAAATTTAAAATATTGGAACTAAAATTAAATTAAATTAAAATTAAATTAAAATTAAATTAAATTAAATTAAATTAAATTAAAATTAAATTAAAATTAAATTAAATTAAATTAAATTAAATTAAATTAAATTAAATTAAATCAAATTAAATTAAATTAAATTAAATTAACATCACTTAACAACAAACCTAAATGAAAACATTAAGAGTTAAATCAAAACATATGAAAGATTTCAACACCTTTTTTATATAAGTAAATCTAAAACATAAAAAGTTAATCTGAAATATAATCTCACTTAAAGTGTAAAGATTTAAATTAAATCTAAAATAACTCGAACCCTATTCCAAACTTAATAATCATTAACAAATCAAATTAAATCATTAAAATATTTATTACTTTGCCCTTAAAATGCTTTTATTGTTATAAGTCTTAAATGAAGCATCAAGTGAAGTGTCACTTCACACATAAGATATTCAAATGTCCTAAGTTCACTGAGCAAGAAACAAAACAAAATTAAAATCCTTAGATGATTAATTTACCAATACAATAAAATTCATTTGAACTCAAAAAAATCCCAGAAGTATTGAAAAGATGTTTAAGATTCGTCTTAAACACTTCCTCGATACGATGGGGTGTTTTAGAAGAATAATTGAACTTAATTGTTCTTTGGTGAAGAAAATCATCCTTAAACCAAACCAACAACCTAGACGTCATAGGAAATTACTAGCAATAGGATTAGGATTCCGGTAGACAACCAAAACCCTTTCCCTTAGCTTTACCTAAGTATTTCTTGCAAAAATATGTTTAAATGCTCTAACATGTGTTTTAAGTGTAGCTTGGGATGACGGGAAGACCCTCCAGGTATGCTTTTACTTTGTTGCAATTTACCTACATGTGTCTGCATTTTAATTTTCTTGCATGGTAAAACAACTCGTTGCATGAAAACCAAAACCTATAGGATAGCCACAAAACTGAAACCAAAACTAAATTAAAAGTCATCACAAGATAAAATTCACCGCCACAACATTCCAAAATATAAAACAACTCAAAATTTAATCACAAACAAAACAACAAATCTGCAATTACAACTAAATTAAAATATCTCATCGGACGATTGGGAATACCTCGGATGATGTAACCTACGTGTTGCTAACGGGATTTCCCACGGTCTAAATGAAAGTGTGGAACTCATTCAGTTGGGTTTAGCAAATTCATCTGGACTAAGTGAATCCGATAAAAATAACGATGCCGGAATGATGGAACCTTGGGATCTTAACCGGTGTTGTTATAATTAACTTTAAGATTTGTTTTAATTAAAACATTAAAAACACTTGGATTTTAAGATTTTCTCTAAACCAAAACACTTCTCTCATCTCCTGATTTATGACTTCTAAAAACAAACCTATGCAACAACAAGGAGCTTGGAGCATGGTGGGCAGCACGGTCATCGTCATCAGCAAAACTCGGATCTACTTCGATAAAACTTTCTTAGAATTAAATAACCAAGCCATAGGACTTCGAGGTAGTTTGCCTAGTGCAACATAAATCCTCAACTCTTCGTTAGGCATTTGCATGATCATGTCATGTAAATTAAGCCCTAACCGGTCTTAGGACGCCGAGGTAGTCGTTCAGTACGACATAAACCCTCATATCTTTGAGGTTGTTTGTGTGATTATATCATACCAATATATGTCCTAACTAATTAAAATTGGCAGGATTATAACATCAAATAAATTCCCGAATTGAAGCCAAACAATAGGATAGTTTGGGAAGTTGCCAAAATTCTTCTTGGATCCTCAACTTCTCCTACTTCTCTTCCCTTGAATTCCCAAAATAAATTGTCCTAAATTTGATCCATTCCCCATTGAAATTCCAAAATTCAATCATTTGAAAACCTTAAACTTTGAAATTCTTGAGAGCAAAACCACTGATCATTCTCGAGAGTTTTCTTAAATGATTCCCGTCATTTAAGATGTAATTAACTATAGGGGCTTGCCCTTATAGGGAACTTTAAGAACCCAGGTAATATAAACCCTGCTTAATTCCTTTATATTAAGAGGGGAACTTGTTGGCTTATAAAATTGGTTCGCAGACCAAACGGATGTCACAAATCTTTTAGTTTATTTAATCGAGCCCCATCATCAAGCAGTGTGTCTATTCTTCGGGATAAATACACGGTTTGTGGTGCGGTGCTCGTTTATATAACCTATTCGGGATGTGAGATCGGTTTGATTTTATATCTTAAAACTTTCAAATCTAAAGTTATTTTCAAAATCAAATGCTACTTTCTAAATTATATATATTTAAATTAAATTTAAAATTTAAAATTCGCCGATGATTTTTGTAGGCGACCCCCTTTTCAAAATAAAACACATAACCCAAAAATAAGCCGTACAGCAGGCAGATGACAAGATACACTTGTTTTGTTCAGTTTTGTACACGTTATCAGTTTTGTTCAGTCTTGTACACGTTATCAGTTTTGTTCAGTCTTGTACACGTTATCAGTTTTGTTCAGTCTTGTACACGTGATCAGTTTTGGATGCTTGTTAGTGTCAGATCAGTTGTATTTCTTTTCAGATGAATCAATGAAGATTTTCCGACTTTTCAGAAATGTTTCTTTCAATGCGACGGTCGAAAGCCGTTGAACCACCCGTTGGTTCCAAAAAAAAATGATGATACAGAATAAAAGGATAAAAAAAATGAAAATTGAAAATGAATTTAACCAAAAGAAACGAAAATTGAAAATGAAATGGAAAGTCAAAACAAAATCAAATGAAGTGAAATGAAAATGAAAAGAAATGAAAACAAATGAAATAAAGTCAAAAGTAAACAAAGTGAAACAACAACAAAAAAAATTCCCTAAAATTTTCATCTTCCTTCTGAGATATTTTTCCGCCTTCCATGAAATTCTGGGGTCGGAGCTTAGTCGTCCGATTTCTGAAAAATTCCCTAAATTTCCATCTCCCTTCCGATATATTTTTTCGCCTTCCATGAAATTCTGGGGTCGGAGCTTAGTCGTCCGATTTCCCAAAAATTCCCTAAATTTCCATCTCCCTTCTGAGATATTTTTCCACCTTCCATGAAATTCTGGGGTCGAAGCTTAGTCGTCCGATTTCCCAAAAATTCCCTAAATTTCCATCTCCCTTCCGAGATATTTTTCCGCCTTCCATGAAATTCTGGGGTCGGAGCTTAGTCGTCCGATTTACCAAAAAAGAAAATTTTCCTTGAATTTACGAGGCTGGTACATAAAATCCAGTTCTCTCCCTCTGAGGTCAGTACCTAAATTCCGATTCCCATCTTGTCGAGGTCGGTACCTAAATCCCGATTTCCATTCCCGAGGCAGGTACCTAAATTCCAGTACTCATCCTTCTAAGTCAGTACCTAAATTCTGATTCTCCTCCTGCGAGCGGTACCGAAATTTCGATTTCGCTTAAAATTTCAAATTCCCACAAATTCAAATCCTAAAATTAAATTAAAAAAAAACAAAATTCCGAACTTCAAATTCAAAACAAAATTTTAAACTAAAATTCAAGCGGAAACTTGGAATCAAATTCTTCGTTCCCCTCTTCAAATCAAATTGGTTCGGATTCCTTCAGAGTTTGAGAGCTTGAAATTCACAGCTCCAGCTGAAAGGTATTACATCCTCCTTTTTTCCCAGCGAGAGTCCCTGGATTTGAAGGACTTCAACCAAATAATCCCCAGCAGAAACTCACTAGCTAAACTCTTCGTTCTTTCTTGAGTTTTCACTCAGACAGTTGTGTTGGTCTTGTTGATCTCGTCGGTCAAAACCAATACGTGCAGTGTGCTTGCCCAGCACACCACATCTATTGCGGGTCCATTTGTTGACCTCACTTTTGGTTGAGGTCTAGTATCTCTTTAGAATAGCCTAGGGTCTAGCCATAGGACTCTCCTGGTGACTTTCTTAGAAGACTAGTGATGGAACCCTCCCCATAGAAATTCAAAACTCTTCTTGCTTCACTAGGGGTTTTCATATGCTTAAGGCCTATCTTCCACCTTTTGGTAGGAAAAAAAGGCAAGCATAAGGAATCCTAGGGGAAGTCTCCTATAAGTGGTCAGACCTTAGGATTTGCCCTGAGGGAGGACTGGACTTCACCACTCACATGCACACATTCCCCCAAACCTTTGGAAACTCATGTAGATGGTTCTTCTCAACTCTTGGCATCAGGCTAGGATTTGACTAGTACCAATACATAGAGGACCAAATGTGAGTGACCCTTGGTCGATAACTCAATTTAAACTATCTCATGACATTCATCTCAAACCAAGCTTCAATTTTCCAAAATTTCAATTTTTTGGCCCCTGGCCTCCCAAAATGCCCTAAATTACCCAAAATTCTTCAAATTCACCAAAATTCCCCATAAGTCATTCCAAGATATCCCTTACCACTCAAATTGACCAAGCCAAAATACCTTTTTTGCCCAAAAATCCAAAAATTCCAAAAAATTCCCAGAAAATTCCAAGAAATTCTAAAAATTCTCAATTTAGTTTTGTTCAACTACACCATAAGCAAATTTTGCCAATTTAACCCAGTTGATCAAAATCCCCAAATTGGTTTAAGTGACCCAAATCCCCTAAATAAACACAATGTCAATCAATTCCTCCCAAATTTCAATCCCAAACTCTTTATAACACCTCCTTAAACTGAATTGAATCATCAATTGTCCACAATTTGAGCTCAAGTTTTACCCAAATCCATTTTGGACCAAAACCCCCAATTTTGACCCAAATTGAACACATGTCCTCAATCCACCAAATTAACCCTCCAAACTTTGTCAAAACCATTTCATGTCTTCATGCAAAACCTTCGAGACAACCATATCTACACTATTGTTGAAGACCTCTGGACCTCATTCCCACTCAAACTCAATATAACTTGACCCAAATCCAATATGGTCCAAAATAATCAAAAATCCTATCCATACCAAAATTGAACTTCCAAATGAGCTCAAAACCACTTTATGTCTTCATGAAAGATCTTCATTACAATCACGTGGACAATATTGATCAAGGCACTTGGGCTTCATTCAAGCTCTAACCCAAGTTAAGCCAACCCAAACCCAAATGAACCTAATTGAACTAATGATTCAAATCAAACCAAATTAAACCAAAATTAACCAAATTAACCTCATGACAGCCCTAAATATATATATATATATATATATATATATATATATATATATATATATATATATATATATATATATATATATAAAATAAAATAAATAAATTAATTAATTAAATAAAAAAATATCTCTCCTCCATGCCTCTCCCCTCACTTCTCCCCTCACCTCTCCCTCACCTTACCTTCACCATGCCTCCACCTCACCTCCTCCTTACCTTCACCTTACCTTCACCATGCCTCCACCTCACCACTCCCTTACTACCTCCTTAATTCCAAAACCGTGAGCCCCTCCAAAAAAAAAAAACCTCCCATCATCTCATTTTTCTTTTCGTAAGCACCCACTCACACACTTCAACATAACTTCTCATTCCCCCCCCCCCCCCCAAATCCCTCTCCTAGCCGTGAGCTCCCATTCTCCTCCCTCCTCTCCTTCTTCTTCTTCCAAGCAAGCCACACCCTACCCAAATCCCCCTAGCGGTGAGCTTCAACAAGGGCTTCTTCAAGTTCTTCCATCACCACCTCCAAGCTAAGGTAAGTTTCTTCCCCCTCCCTTTTATTTTGTGGATACTTAAGCTTCCAAAAAATTCTTCACCCTTCTCATGTTTAGCCTTAAGGTTATCTTTCATGCAAGCTATTTAGTTTTTAATATCTTTCCATGTTTAGCCTTAGAATTTCTTTTTCATGCAAATTATCTAATTATTTAGGTTAACTAGTTTCAATATTTACAAATCTACCACCTAGTTTTTACTAACTTAAAAAGTAAATTTTAAAATTTAAAAAGAAATATTACAACATAAAGGGAAAAAAATAAAAGAGAAAAGAGAAACAAACATAATGATAAAATAAAAATAAGAGGAAAGAAATTGAAATAAAAATTTAAAATGACATAATAATAATGAAAACAATAATGAACAAGCATACTACTAAAATAACTACATAAATTACATGTATGTAAATTAATAATATAAATAAATGTAAATAAATTATATATAAATAAGTGACATAATAAAATAAACTATACTAAATTTAAAATAAACTATAACAAATTTAAAACAACTATATGAAATTTAAAATAACCATACTAAACTTGTAAAAATAACTATATTAAATTTAAACTATTAAAAAATAACCATACTAAATTTCAAATAAATAACTACACTAAAGTTAAATAATATAACCGTACTATACTAAATCTAAATAAATACTACTAAAATATAAAAAATTAAATGAATAATATATATATATATATATATATATATATATATATATATATATATATATATATATATATATGTGTGTGTGTGTGTGTGTGTGTGTGTGTGTGTGTGTGTGTGTGTGTGTGTGTGTAAATTAATAATAACAATATGTAAATAACAAAATAGTGTGATAAGAATAAAATAAATAACTATAAACTTAAATAAATAATGAAAATAAAGTAAACAAATAAAAGTGCCTTTTTAAAATATAAATATATATGTAAATAATAATTTTAATAGATAATAACCTAATATAAATGATAATAACTTTAAATAAATGAAAGGATAATTTAGGAGAGAGAGAGTTTAAAAGCTTCATAATTAAATAAATAATAATATAAATAATAAATGAATGATATAAATAATAAATTAACATATACATATAATTAATAACAAAAATAAATTACAAAAAAAAATAAATTATAATGATAAGAATATAAGGGATAATAAAATAAATAACACCTATATATATATATATATACATAAATTGAAAATAATGTAAATAATATAAATAAATAATAAATTAAAATTAAAATTAAGTAGATTAAAATTAAACAAAACAAAAAATAATAATTAAATTAAATTAAATTAATTAAGTTAAATAATAATTAATTAAATAAACCGAAAACAACTATATAAATAAATATTAAATTAAATTAAATAAATGAAATAAATTAAAATATATTAAATTAGACAATAAAGTAAATAAATAGTAATTTAAATTAAATTAAATTAAATTAAATTAAAATTAAATAATAATGTAAATAAATATTAAATTAAATTAAATTAAATAAGTTAAATAAATTAAATTAAACTAAATTAAATTAAGCAATAATGTAAATAAATAATAATTTATTCTAAAATAAATTAATTAAATTAAATTAAATAATAATAATTAAATGAAAACCAAAAAATAATAATTAAAATAAATGAATATTAAGTAATTATAAATTAAAGTAAAATAAATGAATAAATAACATTAATAAGGATAACAATTATAAATAAATAAATAAATAAATAACATATGCAACGATATTAATACAACAATAAAATAACATATAATAATAACATAACACATGAATAAATAATAATAACAGAAGACAAAAACAAAACAAAACAATAACATACATAATACAATAACAACACATACATAACATAATGCAACAAAGATAACATACAACAACAATCCCGACCACAATACAATACCAACACGATAACAATCAAACATAGGATAGGCCTCCTGAGGCATGGTTTATTTTTCCCTTTAGAAAGACCCCCTAGGAAATCACAACTTAGTGTAAAAAAAACATAATAAGAATACCCTTATGCTTAGTGAATGCATAGAGTAGCCCAAATTTTACCCGATGTCCACATAACTTTCTCAATTCACAGTCCAAACTCAAAATCCCTAGTTTCAAAACCTAACACAAACCAAACCCAAAAACAAACCAAATTTAAACCCAAATCAAAACCAAACCCAAACCAAAACCAAAACCAAATCCAAACACAAACTCAAGCAAATCTTCCACAAATAAAATCACAAACTCTTCACAGCACTCCCATAAGTCCAAATCAAACTACCAATTGCCACCAATCCAAATCCAAACCACACCCAAACCCATCTACTCTAACCTACCCCGAACACCTGTGTTCATTAAGCATAAGGGTATAGGTAGGATGAGTTGTTAAGCAACACGATAAGTCTAAATGAGCCCGAGACTTTTCACTGAGTCTGTGAGAGGAAGCATGGACTCGCATCCTTCTCGACCTTTTGGATACCTCAGAGGTCTATTAAACTTAATATGTCTGCTTAACGAAACTATCCTCAATTAAATTAACAAAGTTCATTGAAACACAACATAGAAATTCGCATAGACATCATAGGACTTAGTAGACAACCAGGATCTAAACATAGACATCATAGGATTGAGTGTTACTGCTTGTTAGTCATACTTCTTCCTGTTTTCTGGCATGCTTTAATTTCTGCAAAATTATAAACACATACATGCAATGCAATACTAAAGTTTCAGGTGGTCGAACTTGAAGACTCGCCAGGTGCACTTTTACAGTTTTAGTATTTTACTTACAGTACTTTGCTCCCCTGCACTTTACTACAAATATAACTGCTTAGGATGACATAAAATACCCCACAACATTTCAAAATATAAGAAAACTCAAAACTTAATCACAAATAAAAAAAAGACTACAAATACAACTAAATTAAAACGTCTCGTTGGATGATCGGGAATACCTCGGATGATGTAACCCACGTGTTGCTAACGGGATTTCCCACGGTCTAAATGAAAGTGTGGAACTCATTCAGTTGAGTTTAGCAAATTCATCTGGGCTAAGTGAATCCGATAAAAATAACGGTGTCGGGATGACGAAACCGTGGGATCTTAATCGGTTATGTTTAATCAACATTAAGATTTGTTTTAATTAAAACACTAAAACACTTGTATTCTAAGACTTTTTTAAACCAAAACACTTCTCTCACCTCCTGATTTTCACCTTCTAAAACTGAACCTCTGCAACGACAAAGGATCTTGGAGCATAGTGGGCAGCACGACCATCAACAAAACCTAAGTCTACTTCAGCTAAACCATTCTTAGCATTAAGCAACTAGCTATAGGGCTTCGAGGTATTTGCCCAGTGCAAAGTAAACCCTTATCTCATCTTTTAGGCTTTTGGACCCGGTGCATTATAAGCTCTAACTCGTCTAGGTTTCCGAGGTTGTCATCCCGGTATGACATAAACCCTCACATCTTCCAGGCTATTCATATGATCGACATCAAATGAATGTAAGCCCTAAATAATAAAATTGGCAGGATGAAATATAATTTAAATATTTTCCTAAACTGAGTCAAACAATAGGATAGCTTGAGAAAACACCGGGATTCTTATTGAATCTGTGTTCTTCCCCTAGTCTTCTTTTCCTTTGGACTCTGATAAAATGAAATGTTCTGAAATTTGAACCATTCACCTATTGAATTCTGATAATCACATTTCGTTGAAAGAAATCCTTACCTTTAGAAGTCATGAATATAATTATTTCCTAATCTTTATTAAGAGTTTTCTTAGGTGACTTCGGTTGTCTAAGATGTAATTAACTATAGGGGCTTGCCCTTATAGGAAACCTAAAAGACCCTAGATTAATATAAACCCCATTTAATCCTCTTATATTAAATGGGGGAAATTGTCGGCAAACATACAGGTTTCGCAGACCAAACGGATGTTATACTTTTCCTTAGTTCATTTGATTGAGCCTCATCCTCAAGTTTTGTGTTCATCCTTCGGGATATATACAAAGCTCGAGGTATAGTGCTCTTTTATTCGAACTTTGAAAAATATGAGATCAGTTTAACTCCATATTTTTCTAAACTAAATTATAATTAAATTAAAATTGTCCTTTTGAAGCAGGCGATGGGACTTCGATTCCAGCGACTGACAGCTTCTAATGGGCAACCCCAACTAAAACGTATATTTAAAACTTTTTATACGCCGACATGCTCGTTTACTTCCTATGAATCATTTGATTGAATTGACCAAGGATAGAGCTATTTTGAATTATTGTATTCAACAAAGAAAAAGAATTGATATTGGATCTCTTTTTTTACAATAATGCACACACCTATACTAAGGGAAGTACTACTTGTGTCTTAGGGTATCCCACTCTGATTTTTACTTTGTGTAAACAATCGGGAGTAGATTTTGATGGCTCAGAGGAATTATTACAACCCCTTAAGCCCATCTGTAAGCCATGTGTGTATACTTATGAGGCACAGGCTGGATGGAGTACAAGAAGTGAAACTAGAAATATACCCTCTACATCAGCTTCTAAACCTTCCACTTCCAGTACATTATTGTTACAAGATATTATGGACTAACTCATGATTCAACAAAATGATATATTGATGCTTTGGAATCATATGGGAAGTATGGAAGCTAGAGATTTTCATAATGATTGCTACATGCGGAGAAGTGTAGAATTTAATATCTCTTATTATGATGCTCAAACAAGATATCTGAAGGGAGATCATTATGTGGAATTCCCTACATGCCCCCGAGTTTTACAACTTATGTCAAAGATCATGATGAGGAAACTGAAGAAGGATGGGAAGAAGAAGAAGAAGATGATGATAATGAAGAGGATGATTAGCCTAGTTGTTATTTTCTCTATTGATTTTTTATTGTCTATTTTTTATTGTTTTGTTAGTTTGTTGTTTAGCCTGAACGTTTTCTTAGCTTGTTGCTTTTATATTATTTAATTTGTAACGTTATTTGTTTTGAACTAGTTTGGTGATTTCATTGTTTATGTTTTAAAATTTTGTTGAAATATTTAGAACTTTCCTTTAAGTAGTAAATCCTTTGAAGTATTATGTTTATTGAACTTTTTATACAATGTTGTATATCCGCTTTTTTAATTGGTACCTTCATAGTTCAATTTCAAAATTCAAAGTTCCAGAACAACAGGTTAGTACTTTTAAATATATTTAATGTTTTCTTTCTACCTATATTTATGTATTAAATGATATACCTACTAAAAATTTAAGTTTAGGGGAGAAAGAAAAATTCTTTTTGATAGGGAAATTAAACTTTATTTTTCTTTAATAAACCCTATTTTTAAAATAATTTTAACATGAATGTTGGTATTAGAGATCAACTTTAGATAGCTAATTTTTTTTATTTTATGAATAGTATAGTGAACTGAAGTAAAATGTTTTTAGTAATAAAAGTTGACTCTAAGGTTAAGATATTTGGTATAAGAGTGTAAGATTATGATTTACTTTTTGAAGTAAAGAAAATTGTATTTTTGAAGTGTTAAGAGTTTTAGGATTTCACGTAAAAAGAAAAGATTGAAACTTTATGAAAAATCTATATTAAAGCTAATAGATATTTATAAAGAAAAGAAATGTAGTAAGTTTTAACTTTAGGAAGAGGATAGTGAAGTTCAAAATTATTAAAGAATATCCAGATATAGTAATCTTTACATATAAATAAGAGAAAAAGAAAAGAAATGATTGAAAACAATCCTTATAAAAAAAGGAAAAGAATAGAAAACAAAATATATGTGAGAAGATGCCTAATCAAAAATTGACTTCAATTGAATCAACCTACAGGAATGCACTTAACAAGATTTTTGGATTTATATTTAAATATTAGCATCTTTACGAATGAAGTTCTCATGAAATTCTTTTGCATATGATTCTACTAAATCTTCTTAATACAACAAATTACAATTATTCTTGAAAAAAATAAAAAGTCAAAAATCTTAAATTATGCAAAAAATGGAGCAAAATGGACGCAATTTGGAGCAAAATATGCAAAAAAATGCACTAGCACCAAACGACACCAAAACAGGCGCAGAACGGCGCCGAACTAGTTGAACAGTGCGAAGCTGCCTAACGACGCCAGGACGGTTATTCATCAAAATGCATTGAATTTGGACGGATTTTGAAGGGATGCTTATTGAGACTCTTGGAATTTCAGCCACATATTATTTTAACACTTATTTTAAACCAGAAATGAGAGGAAGCAAAAGGAAAAAATAGAGCTAGAACTTTCATACTTAGGCTTTTGAGAGATTTAGAGAGATTCTTCTCTAAAAGTTGTAATAGGGCTCTAGTCGTAATCACTATTTTGTGCCTTTCAATGTTAAAATTACACATATAGAGGGCACTAGTCATGTATTTGTTGTTGTGAGATTATTTGATAGTAATTATAAAGGTTCACTTGACATAACATAGTCTTTTTGAGCTTAAGTTAATTTTAGAAGTGTTAAACTAGTGTGGAGGGTGAATGAATTATGCTTTTAATATTTTATGAAGTTATAATTCTTTTAATATTTTAATTTTATATTTTAAATTCAAGAGCATTAATTAATTTAATTTATTTTTTAAAATAAACCCTTGCCGTTGAGATTTTTTTGTCAACATGGCTGTAATAAAAAAAATTGAATAATTTTATCATTATTTTTTCTTAAATATTGTGGCCATGGTCTGGACGCGTCCAAACTCCAATAGGAGTGTGCCATCTGTTGCAATAGCGGGCCCAAATATGGGAAAAAAGTGATATTTTGGTGCAACCAACCCGAAAACAGTTTGATAATTGAAAAAGAAAAATATGTCAAGCTCAAAATCTCACACACCGCACGGCCTCCATTCATTTTTTTCACTCCAGATTTTTTTCTTTCATTTTTTCCATCTAGGGTTTAGGCGACAACCACTTATTGGAGGCATTTTCAATGAAATAAAAATCCTAGACAGAAGAACGAAAGAGGGTTATCGCCTAAACTCTTAATAGAAGAACGCAAGAAAAATCCTAGAGCACAAAAAAGGAATGAAGACGTTGCATGGGATTTTGAATAGAGCACATTTTTCTTTTTCAATTATCTGATTGGTTTCAGGTCAGGTCAAGCCAAAATATCACTTTTTTCCCATATTTTAAACAAGAGATATGGGGTCTGTCAATACAATATGTTGTACACTTCTATTGGACTCTGGACACGGGTTTAGCTGCTCACTGCAAATTTCCGCATTGGTATTGCCCATATTATCTTTGGCCTTAATTTAAAAAAAAAAATTGATAATAGAAATTTTTTTAGTGAACCTTGATCTATATATATATATATTAAATCACTGATCAATCACACTGTTAAATATTTATTTCATCAGCACACAGATTTTGTCATTCAAACTATTTTTTTCCACTTTGTATTATGTAGAACTTAGATAATATTGATGCCTTACTTAAGCAAATTTGACATTTTGAATGCGTTGGCATAATCCAATTTATAATCAAATGAAATGTGAGCTATGTCAATGACGATCAAGATGTCTCAAATTTGATTCCAGCAACATCATGTTGGTAATCTATCCTTTTAGTGTTGATAAATTAAACTGTTGGCAGGAAGCTGTTCTTAGATAATTTTGATACACTGATTGCATCGGTGCATTCCATTTTGAGAACGAGCTATGCTCAGGTAGTTTTGACTCTACTCAAACCAGTTTAAGCTTGTTCATCCAATATCGCATTTGTAGAAAGTCGTCTGTGATAAATTTTGATCAAGTAAATTTTGGATTGGGTAAGGAGCACAACATTACTCTCTATTGATCACAAAGAAATTCTAACCTTATCAATTAATTAACTTCATCCTATATAAATTAAAATTAAAAGATTGCATTAAGTTTTGCTTTTTTGATATCATTTAGTGCTAGATATGTTAAATTGATATTGGTCAAATGGCCCACTAAATTAAGCATGAGATATATCAAACAATTTGAATATTTAACAACTCACAACACTTCTTCAATAAGTGAACTAGCTGATTGCATCTTTAACCCAAAATATATACTTGGTTCTCTATAACAATCTTCATATAGTACCGAACATAACAGTTTATTACAGCACAATATAAAAATAAAATATAAAAACAAAGCAGCGAGATTAGTAAGAGATGAGCACAAGGTAATAGAATTCTAGAAACTTGTCACTTGATTTTCCTCCTTCAATTGTTTCTTATTTTTTCTCATCGTGACTCTCAGTCCCTTAATACACTTACAGTCTCTCTCACGCCAAAAAGTAAGTCTATTATCAATACTAATAGAATCTCTTGACACTCTTTTACCAATTTGACTCCACAACAGTAAGACCTCAAAATTGTAACCACAACCCTATTAATTTGATTTAAATTTATTTTTAAACTTGACATTCAGATTACTGCACTTCAATGCTAGGAAGATGGCACTACGACACTAAATACAATAATGTGATGCTCAGCTCTAGTGTTATCATGATAAGCTTTCTATTTTATTGTTAGAATTCCACTATTTTTAGCACTGCAATGGCCAAAACTAGTGTAGTGATGCAGTGTTCCGACCTTAGCTCTTTATCGTAGGATATAGCACTATGACATTGAATGAACAATAATGATGTGCTAAATTTGAAGTTCTTGATCTTCGCTCTAACCTTTTTTTTTATAAAAACTTCCATTCAAAAATAATACTTTTTAGTAAAAATGATCCATAGTTTTTTTTTCATTTTAACTATACTTTAATTTAACTCACTTATCCAACAAAGATTAATAAGATTTATTAACTTAGTGTAATCTTTTTTTTTTTTTTCTTTCTATTTTTATAAGATTTATTCACTGACCCTATATAGTGGGATTAAGACTTTGTTGTTGTTGTTGTATTTTTATTAGAAGAATATAGATATTTTTTTTTATATATATTAAATCTTTTTTCTCCATTTTGGCTTTTTTTGGGTTATGCCCATAATATTAGATAAATAAATTTATATGAACATGACACCCTTTTCTTAGCTTTAAAAATAAGTTATATGACCAATTGCTTATAAAGTCCAATCAAAGTTTAAACATTCTAGTGCTGTATGAAAGAGAGTAGAAAGAAAGAAGCCAAATTAATTAACATTTACTTGAAAATAGAGCAAAAAAAATAATGGAATGAGAAAACATTTTATTTTAAAAAGTTTCTTAGCTTTTATACATAAATTATTAGGGATTGATTCATATTAGTTTGAATTCGAAGATGTTCAAAATTGGAGAAACGTACTTTATAATTTTAATTTCATTAACCAAGTAACTTATAAATTATAAATTTTCTTCAATAACTTTATCTATATTTTGATAACATTAATCTCTGATGTGTGACTATTGGTCTCAAGAAGATTCTAAATTCAAGATTTGTTTAAATGAAAATGATACAAGATCAATAAATTCATCATTATTCACAAGTAAATGTACCGTGGACATATTAAAGTAGATGTTATAGACGCATCACATGATACTGTAGTCATATAAGCTATAGATGATAGTGGGTCCATGATTGATTCAATTCTAAAGTATAAATTAGAGATCATAAACCCTATTCATAGTCAGCCTAAGACTAATAAATGAACAAAATCTTTCAATTTTTCATATACCTTGGGTATGAAAATAACAATTCAATATAAGAAGAATACCAAAATAACTTCTATTGTATAATGAGAAATGTTTGGAAGTATATCAAATTTAATGGCTATTGAGATAATAGCATAATGCTCAAGTCTATTCAAATTTATTTGAAAGGTAAATTAAGTATTAATATTACTACAAAATGGAGCAAAAAAAGATGGCATAAAAAGCATTGTCTATTAGGATTTAATTACTTTATGCGATGAAAACTTTGAATACAAGATGAAGAAAAACTTAACATAATCATGGAGCTTATAAGCCAAAAATATATATTTTAGAAAGCTTTAAAAATGTTACTAAAAGTGAACGCTCATGCTGAATAACTACTTTACCAAAAGTTTTAAGACCCATGAAGCAAAAAATGGTGAAAGATGCAACATTAGATTAAATATAAAAATTATTTTGGCAAGGAGAATCAAAGCAGCATTAGAAAAACTCAAAACACTTTCCTCTGAAGACTGGATGATTAAGATTTTGTAGCCAAGATATTGCAAACTGCTAGCCTAGGAGCGAAATTATTTCCTATACAGCTTCCACAGCTTAAAACACAAAAAAAGACACTCCTGAGCTCTGCACACACATGAAGCCATACCATTTTCTAAGAGCTGCCGCTTTCAGGATGTACATACGACAAATATGTAGTTACAAAAGAACGCTCATATAGCCAAGGTTTCATGTCGAGGACCTCTGATCGACTACAACTCGAAGCAGGTTGGGATCCTCAGTGATGCTTTCTGAACTTTCTGAAACAATCACTGGATGCACAACACTGTCCATGCCAGCACTATGATCAGCTGCACTTCCACCACCGACACCACCCTCAGTGCCTGCAGGGCGCAACAGTCCTTGCAATCGGAGAAGATAGCTCTGACGAACAGGCTGTGATGATCGCACAAAGCGAGTGGCTGCTGTCATCTCCTCGCTAGCTGAGGGTCTTTCCGATTCAGAACGAAGGTTGGAGAGGGCACTCAAGTCCAGATTGGGGAACACTGAGCATCTACACCTGGGGCACCTAACGTTTAGCCTTAACCACTGGTCAATACATTCCACATGGAAGTTGTGGGCACATGGGAGACCCCGTACCTGACAAAATTTAAAATGTTTTTCAGTTTTACCACAGGACCAGCTTGGAATAACTGGGATATTGTTTGCTCATGCCAGTACCTACGATAATAGCAGCTACTATTATTTCTTTGCTATAAAATGATTGTTTCAAAAGAATCCAGCTTTAAAAAACTATGCCCACATTGGTCAAGTGGCCAGTAAGTGATAAAAAGCTAGTGATGCACACCGATCATCATCCATAAATATAATGCTGATATAAGATCTGAATTGTTTTCTTTCATTTTCTCCCCCCGCTACCAAGCCGCACCCCACCTTCCTCTATTGATCGCATGAATTACACAATCGCGCAAATATCGCAATCCCATTGTTGCTGCCTTCCCGATTTGGCTTTCCGCAATTGATCTCCCGCAAGAAGCTTTTTCTTTTTACTTTCGTTTGGTTTTACCAACTCTCCACCGCCTCAAATTCCTATATAACTGAAGTGAAGTGCCGGGCATTACCTCATCTCGCTCGCCACCTAGTACCGTTGATCCCAGTAGCCCCCTCCCTCCCTTTTTCTTGTTCTCCTTGACCTAGCCGAAGGAAAATGACCGAAACACTCATACTTCCTTCCGCTCTACCCTCGACAGTAGCTCATACTATTAAAAATATTAACGGATGAGTTTGACAAATCAAACTCAATAAATAACCACTATATATTAAAAGCATAAACACCAAGGGATTGGGACATGCACAATGAGCAATAAAGATGGGCAATTGCTAGAAGCATATATAATATCATAAGTTAAAGTGAAGTAAATAAAATATGCTCAATTATCTTAAGAAAACACGCAATCATTTAAAATTCGATTAAGTTTTACCAATATACAACTTATCAGTTATTTATTATTTAATTTTCATTTATATAATTGGTTTTAACAAACACCATGAAACTGAGAAGGTTAATAACAACCAAAGGAAACTTGATAATTTTCTATAGAGTCGTCATTATGTGGACTCTTCAGCCAACTAGCAAATATCAAAAGAGCTCCACCGACCAACATACCATCGCACAAGTATACAAAATTTTTATGCATGTATAACATATAGGAAATATAGTACTTCACACGGGCTTGTGATATGGCAAAAATTTATGTGCAATTTCATAACATACAATGAAAGAAATGATAACATTAAAATTGCAGGATTTAATCTATTATGCAAAGGGTTGAGAAAAATAAAAGAAAGTAGCTAATTATTTCATTATGATGAACAAATAAATCTTATAAAAAGAGCAAAAAGAAAAATATGAAGTAAAATGAGTGGAATTGACAATTCTACAAAATAACTAGAGCTTCGATGCAACATAATTAATACATATTATTATTATTATTATATATACTTTTATATATATATATATATATATATATATATATAAAAGATTGATCGACAGTCGGAGACCGCCGATCAACCCCTATAAGTTGAACTGACCGAGGAGCAGAACTTCCTTCCAGTCCTGTATGCTATTCAAATCCTCTCGTAAGAGATGAGATTCGAACCCCTGACCCGAGGGAGTTATGTCAAAGGCCGCAACCAATGAGCCAAGCCTCGCTCGAGTGCGCGAGCACACACACACACATATATATATAAAAAAAATTGATCGACAGTCGGAGAACACCGATCAACCCCTATAGGTTGAACTGGCCAAGGAGCGGAGCCCCCTTCCAATCCTGTGTGTTATTCAAATCCTCCCGTAATTGGTGGGATTCGAATCCCTAACCCAAGGGACTTACGCCAAAGGCCGCAACCAATGAGCCAAGGCTCGCGCGCATGTATATATACATACATGCATATACATACATGCATACATACATACATATATATACATGCATACATATATATGCATACATACATGCATATACATACATGCATACATACATGCATACATATTTATACATGCATACATATACAGCCAGCGTAAAACTTGTCGAAAAAAAATCATGACATGAATCCTTTTGATCATTGTGTAAGTGCTAGGGCGTCCCTAGAAACGACGCATTTGTATGGCTTGAATACGGTGGAAAGTGTGCAAGGGCCGCTACACTCGGCGCCGGGTGTAGTGTCGAAGTAAGCGAGGGTTCCACATTACGGACGGATGCGGGTAAAGAAGTTAGGCCATGATACTAATATTAGGATAGGATCCCGGAATATAGGTACTCTCGATGGTAAACTAATGGAATTGGTTGATATTATGATCCATAGAAAGATAAATATCCCATGTATTCAAGAAACTAAATGGGTTGGAGAAAAGGCTAAGGAGATTGATAACTTAGGTTTTAAAGCTATGGTATTCCAGTAAGAGTCGTACTTAGAAATGGTGTAGGTGTAATTATAGATAAGAGTTTGAAAGATAATCTTTGTCAAAATTAATAGAGTTGGAGATAGAATTATAGCAGACTTAAGATTATTATTGATACTTAAGATTTTTAATATTATAAGTCTTTATGCTCTCAAATTGGTTTAGATATAGGCTCTAAAGATAAATTCTGGAATGATTTAGAAGACTTAATACACTGATAATCTCATGAAGAAAAAATTTTTATTGGAGGAGATTTAAATGGACATGTCGGTAGAGTGGTAGAAGATTTCGAAATATTCATAGTGGACTACGGTTATGGAGCGATTAATGAAGAAGGTAGAGCGAATTTTAGATTTTCTTTTAGCGTATGATATGATTATTAGTAATACTTTTATTCGAGAAAGAGATGAGCGATCTTATTACTTATAAGAATGGATCTAATAAAACACAAATTGATTATTTTCTTATGAGAAGAATAGATCGTCGAGATTGTAAGGATTGTAAGGTTATTCCAAGTGAGCGATTAAGTATCTGACATCGTTTATTAGTTCTAGATTTTAAGATGAAGAGTTGTAAAATAAAGAATACTAGGATTCGACATCGTAGAATAAGATGGGGGCACACTAAAAGACACAAATAAAATTATTTTTATGAGTAAAATTCAAGATTTAAATATTTGGGATATTCGTGAAGACGCGAATGTTATGTGGGATAAATTAACTAATACTTATTAAACAAGTGGTAAAGATGTACTTGGAGAATCGAAAGAAAAAGTTTCATAAATAAAAATAGTTGGTGGTGGAATAATAATGTGCAAAAAAGATAAAATATAAGAAGTTATGTTATAAAAATTGGTTTAAAAGTAAAAGCATAGAGAAGCTGGGAAAAATATAAAACGGCATGCAGAATGTAAAAGAATAATGCATGACGCTAAAAATTCAACTTTTAGTGATCTTTATAACGTATTAGATACTTAAGGAAGGTGAAAAATATATGTATAAACTAGCCAAACAAAGAGAAAAGAAAAGTAAAGATTTAACTCAAGTAAAGTGTATTAAAGATGAAAATCAAAAAGTGATTTTCTTAGAAAAAGATATTCAATATAGGTGGTGAGTTATTTTGATAAACTTTTTAATGATGATGTTGAAAGTACGATTGACCTTAGTGATCTTAATATCGTTAATAATAATAAAACTTTTCATTTTTACCGTCGCATTAGTAAAAAGAAGTTGATGAGGCTTTAAAGAAAACCAGGGGGAAGTACGTAGGACTCGATGATATCCCGATTGAAGTGTGGAAATGTTTAGGTGATTTGGGGGTTTCCTGGCTTACTAAACTTTTTAATATTATTTTAAAAACTAAAAGGATGCACGAGGAGTGGAGAAAGAGCATTTTGGTCCCCATTTTTAAGAATAAAGGAGATGCACAAGAGTGTGCAAATTATAGAGGAATTAAATTGATGTGTCATACTTTAAAATTATGGGAGAGGGTAATTGAACATAGGTTAAGACGTATTACGAAGATTTCTCATAATCAATTTGGATTTATGTCGGGCGAGTCTACCATGGAAGCTATACATTTATTGAGAGGTTTGATGGAGAAGTACGAGAAGATAATAAGGAGGATTTACATTTGATTTTTATTGATTTAGAAAAAGCTTACGATAAGGTTCCTAGAGATGTTCTTTGGAGAGTCCTTGAGAAGAAAGGTGTTGATATGACTTATATTCAAGTCATTAAAGATATGTATGCTAGAGCTATTACATGTGTTCGAGCGAAGGAGGATTGACCAAGTATTTTACTATTTACGTTGGTTTACATCAAGGATCGGCTTTAAGCCCATATCTTTTGCTTTATTTATGGATGGTCTTACCGGGCATTTACAAGAGGATGTACCTTGGTGTATGCTTTTTGCTGATGATATCCTCCTTGTGGATAAGACAAGAGAAAAAGTCCAAGAAAAACTTGAAATATGGAGGTCTACATTGGAGTCTAAAGGTCTTCGTTTGAGTAGAACTAAAACTGAATACATGGAATGTAATTTTAGTAATAGTAGGTCTAGTGACGGCAGAGTGTAACTTTGGGTGATCAAATTATTAAAAGGTGTGAACGATTTAGATATCTCGGGTCCATTGTTCAAAGCGATGGTGATATAGATGGGGATGTTAATAGTAGAATTCGAGGTTGGTTGGTTGAAGTGGAGGAATGCGTCCGGCCTATTGTGTGATAGAAAAGTACCGCTTAGGTCGAAAGGAAAATTTTATAAGATGGTGGTGAGACCTTGATATGCTCTATGGTGCTTGAATGTTGGCCTTTAAAAGAGAAGCATAATGTTAAGTTAAGTGTTGCTGAGATGAGAATGATTAGGTGGATGAGTGGCTTTACACTTAGAGACAAAATGCGAAATGATTATATCCGTAAAAGGGTTGGAGTTGCACCAATGACGGATAAAATTAGAGAGAGTCGCCTTAGATGGTTTGGTCACATTAAACGTCGACCACTCGATGATCCGATTAGGAGAGTAGATGTTTTAAATACAACTTATGTTAAGAAAGGCGAGAGGAAGACCTAGGAAAACTTGGGCTTATTGCATAAAAAATGATCTTAATTTATTAGAATTAAACGAAAATTTGACACTAAATAGGACGCAATGGAGAAAAAGGATTCATGTAGCCGACCCCACTTAGTGGGATTAAGGCTTTGTTGTTGTTGTTGTTGTTGTTGTATACATATATATGTGTGTATATATATATATGTAAAAAAAGAAAGAAAGAAACGAATGAAGAGGAGAGCTTATAATAACTGTGAGGTTGCAGGAGGAGAGGGTGATTTCAATTTGTTGCCTTTGGGTAAGGAAAACGAGAAGAAAGGGAGAGAGAGGCGAAGCAATAGAGGTTGGTGGTTGTAGGACGAGCAAGGCGATGTAAAACAACAACGAACTCTTTGAACTCTCTTATATAGGGATTTGATGCGGTGGGCTCGAGCAATTCGAGAAGGTGGCAAGTGCGATTCGCAATGCTGACAACAACAATAGGAGAGAAAAAGGAAAGAAAATCTCATGGAAGATCGCACATAATTCAAATCTGAATGGTAGTGGTGAAAGGCGAGCAAAAAAGGAAAGGAATCGTCAAAATTTCACAGTTCAGAAAGAATGAAGACATATAGCAATTTAGGAAAGTCGAGATGTGACGAGCAAAGGAGAAGAAATTTTGGTTCTAAAAACAATAATATTTTACATAAATGAAACTTTTCTATTACAATCAAAGATTTGTTAACTCATAAGTACACGTTCCTTTTAATTATGAAAAAAAAAAACATATTAAATGAGTATACTATTATGTCAAGTTAATTGAGATGGTCTCCACTGCATAAAAAACATATGATAAATGCATTATCTATGAATGGTCCACTCAGACGTGCAAGCCCTTCTACAAAAGAAGTAATGCCCAAAAGCTAAGAAATCAAGTTTGAAAAATTTTAAAAGTAAAACAAATATTTCATCTCTCGGAATTCAATCGAAATAATTTTATAAAATTCTATGCATGAAATCGATCAATTACATATAAAGCACCATACATGAATTATTAACGGATTGAGAGATATGAAATTTAGAAGTTTTAAGTTTAATTAAATTAACTTATCTTAATTATTATTCTAATTTTTCCTTAATCTCCCGCAGCACTGTAGTTAACCAACACTTGCATCATTTTATTTCCTTCAATTGGTCGAATACAACTTTTATGAGCTTCACAATTTCCTCCCATACTCGAATTTCTTCCCTTATATCCCAATTCCCCCTCTCTCTGTTCAGTTTCTAGCGACTGAAGATAATCCCACGAGTGCTCTGCTTCAGGCACAGTAGCAGCTGCGAACAGGAAAGGTTGAGCAGCCACTTGGGAGCCGCAGAGCACGATCCAGGGTTCCAGGGTAATTTTTTGAAGCACAAATCTTTCTCTCATGTCATTTGAGACTTTCATTTTTTCTCACCCTTCTATTTTAACAATTATCTCATATTTCGTGCTTTTCTTATTTTTGGTATCTGTTGGAGGCGCCGAACTTGTGTCGAAAGATTCGAAAGTGATTTGAAAGCTTCCATATGAGTTTTAGCATGAAATCAACAAGGGGAAAGTGAAGATTAAAGTGTTAGAAAGAGTTGGCGAGAAAATTGGTGATCTTCAAAAAGTGAATTTATGCTAAAAAAGCTCTTTTGAGGTATGTTTCGGCAAGTAAAATACTTTTTGGGGTGATGGATGTTATGAACAAAATTTTATGAAACAATATGTCATTTAGGGGTCATGTTTTCTATACGAAACGGTGAGCTTGAGACAAACATGTGGGCACTCGTTGTGGGGCTACTCCGTCAAGTCAGGTAAAATAATCTTGTAATAATTTAAGAAAAATAATCTTCTATAGATTTTCATATGATTTTTCGCTGACATGGATGTATTTAAAATTTTTTGCATATTGTAAATGGATACCCGCATTTGAAAGTATGAATGCATGTTTATTTTCTTATGATACATGTAATTCTATAATCAGGATATGCTACATATGACTATGCATATGATATGAAGTCCTCGTAGGTATTCAATTTTGTTTCATGCATATGATACACGTAATGTTTTATGAATGTTTGATGCATGAATGATAATTCAAATGTCATAATAAATGAATGGGTAGATTATTACATGAGTGATTGCAAGTACACTATGCAGAGATGTAGTATTTTTTACTCTTGATATTTATACGGGGACTGAACTCTGGGAACCGTTGAGAGTATATGATGATAGAATAATAGAGAACTGTGGGTTATATGGTGATAGAATATTAGAGAATTGTGGATATCAGGGGGCTGTCGATAACTTCCATGTTAAGGGAAGCCCAAACTCTATCAATAGTTTATATGATCTTTAGGGCGGGATGACAACCCATGATGAAAAGACATGAAAATAGTTGAGTTTTATACATTAAACAAGTGACGTTATGAAATGATCTCTTTGAAATGACATTAGTATGGTTACATACAATATACGGCTTATGAATATATTTATGAACATGCTTTTGATTATACTTATGATTTAATGCTTACGAACTCCTATATGTTACGTTGTAATCTTAATTTTATAATTTTCTGCTTTGTCTTTATGTTCTCTACCATCCTAGCATGTTATAACTTGTGTGTGTAGATATGTATAGTTTCTTATGAACATGCATGTTATTTCTTTTTCATGTATAAACTTTTATATTAGCCCTGATTATTTCTTTGAGCTCGTTGTTACTTATTCTTCA
Source organism: Papilionanthe hookeriana x Papilionanthe teres (assembly GCA_022702705.1). Taxonomy (NCBI): domain Eukaryota; kingdom Viridiplantae; phylum Streptophyta; class Magnoliopsida; order Asparagales; family Orchidaceae; genus Papilionanthe; species Papilionanthe hookeriana x Papilionanthe teres. Next base: position 22,811,976 of record CM040424.1, on the reverse strand, counting down.
TCATTGCCTTCCAAATAAAAGCAACGAGTAACGAGGCAAGTAGTCAGATGTGTCTTTGTACAGCTTTTCCATGATAGTTATGGGATCTTGTAAATATGTTTTGGGTACGTAATTTTAGTACATTGGACTAAGCAACTCTGTATAGTTTTAATGTTTTGGATGATATGATTTTCATGCTTACGAGTATGCATATGAATGAGTTATGAAATGCAATGTATCACGTATATTATGGCGATCTAGTTAAACTAATTCATCACCCAGTAAGTCCTGGTTATACAAGTCAGAACAATTGTTGGTGAGAGTTTGTCTGATCAAATTACCAGCCTCTGTTGTACCACGATTGACCCTACGAGGGGGTTAGTTGGGGTGTGACAAAAGATGTCTATAATTAGCGTGCAATCACTCACTACCATGCCAATGGATACTTATGGCTTAGCTCATCAACATTATATGCTGAGCTCAAACAAATAAATATTTAATGGACTGTTATAAAAAATAACTTTGCAAGAATCATTTTAGAGAACATTACCTCACTCCCCACATGAAACTCTTCAAGACAGATAGGGCATTCACTGCAATCTGTCGGAACTGCCTTAAGCCTGAACTTTGGAAGCTCCTGAATAAGTGCCTCGACTGCTTCCCTCTATTAAAAATATAAATGGCAAAGTTAAGCTCCATTAAATGAAAGTTAACAATCAAAAGCGGATACCTGGGCAGCTGTTAAATAAAGTCCTGGATGATATGTCGTGTCTTGGCTCATTCCTCTTGTTTCCTGTCCAGCAGCTTCAAAAGCCCAACCCGGCACACGAATCATGTCAACAAGAACCTAAATTTATGAATACAAGCACAAGCAATTTTAAAAGTTGAAAATGCACTCATTCAATCTTGCACGCAATTACTTCAGTGATATTGAACGACTACAGTTCAACAAGCATACAGTGCAAAATAACAAAAAAGTTCATCGACCATTTAATCCAACCAAAGAGGCATTGAAATCACATGAAAGCTAATCATGACGTGCTAACATTCTACACTCTGTCTCCCATTCACTCTTGTTCTGGTGATTTGGAAGAAGTCTCATGTCTCCCACCTATACCACTTGATCCAGTACCCTCTTCAACTGGATTCCATCTTTTCCATGGATCGTCATTTACAGTGATGGAAAATCCTTTAAGAAGATCAATTGAGATAATGAGTTTTATACTTTCTTGTGAGGAAATGTCAATTTAGGCCATCCCAACTTTGGGATCTGAAAATTTATTTCTGTATCTAGGTTTAGTATTTTTATCTCAAACTTAATTAGCTAGATTTTCACCATCTTCTAATTAGATTTAGTTGGAGGAAGACTATAATTGCATTTTCTCTAAGCTCCTACAATTTTTTACTGGATCCTAACTTCAATTGCTCAAATAGAACCATACTTTGATGTCAAAAAAGAATCCCCGGTCCTTCGTATTTGTATTTCATTTCTGCACATCAGAATTGAACAAATCAATATCTCATCCCATATTGTTTAGAATTGACATGATCTTTAGAAAACCCCTAAGAGTAGATACTATGGCAGCTCCCACGCAAACAACCTCAACTGCTAGAGTTCTTGCAGAAACAGAAAATATTGCTGACTTTGAGAAAGAAATTTGGATTGGTATTGATTTTAAAAAGTATCAGAAAGAAGTTGTATTTGTAAGGTCTTCCAATTTATTTTCTCCATTGGAATATGCACGGTTATAAAACCTATGATGCTTTATAATTATTGGGCTGGTTAAGGCTCTGTAAAAATAACAGAAATATTGCGGGGAAAGCAAATTTATTCGAAGAAGTTATGGGCAATATAGAATTTTTCCTTTTTAAACAAGTGAAACAATAATTTTTCCATTTTTACCACACTCTAATAAATTTAATTGTAGAAAGTTATTTTTCACCACAAAAATTTCTAAACAGTAACAAGGACTTTCTAGAAAGCAAAGTATAAAAAATAACTGCTCCAAATGGACCCCAAATTTTCATTATGAACTCAAAAAATTAAACAAAATTAAAATAATGATAAAATGAAAAGCAATGGCTATTTAAACATGTCAATCCCCCTAAATTATGAAATTGAACCCACTTTTCTTGAATCTCAAATTGAAGGGGCAAAGGAGCCAAATAAGGGTGCCTTTGCTTCTGTTGACCCAGTTGAACTGGTAATTGGTGTATTTACCTAATATCACTGATAATGGCTTTAGTGCTAATATTAACATGATTGAATTATATGATGAGCAGATGACTATAAATGTAATCCTTGTCATGTAACCAAAATTGAGATTTTTTATAATCGTTAAAGAGGAGAGAATCTTGGGGTGATTATCCTTTGACATAGAGTTTTGAAAGCTTCTTTCTGAAAAGAGTTTCAAAAAGTTCGTGGTTATACTTGAGATAAAGCTAACACAAACAAAAGCTAAAAATCTTCCTTTTGCACTAATAATTCAAGATTTAATCAGGAATGTAAGAAATCCCTCTACTTCTAAAAGATATGTTGTAAGATGCATAAGCTTCAACACATATAGTTGCTTGAACAAATGGTTCAAGAGGAAATATGGCATCAGATTTGTCAATTCCAATTCATCCATGTAGAATATCACGATGACAATGTGTTTGTTCCATGTTTATTTGTATATGATAATTGCTTTAGAATATTTGGAATGGATTTTGACACCGGAGTTAATCCAAACCGCATTTGGGAAAGCACATATTATTACTCAAAGCAAATAGGGTTACAATCAAACGCTCTTAAAGGGAAATACAACATCGGACACTAACAAACTCAACTAAAGTGTATCCCAAGAGTGGTGACTGGTAAAAGAGGTTAGGAGTGGTCATGGGTGCGACCTAGAAGGGGAAGGGGAGTGATGATTGGTGACGGGAAGAAGGCTGAGGGATGTGGACTACGTTGAACAGGTTGTGCATGGCTGAGATAGTGATAGGTGGCAAGGAACTGGTTCGTCGAGCGTGGGACAACGGCAATGATGTGGGGGAAGGGATGTCGGGAGGCTGGAAGATTAGGTGGCAGGAGAGGGGCTAGTTGGGTGTTGGACGGCGGTGGTGAGGGATGGAAGTAAGGTGGGAGGGAGTTAGGTGGTAGATGGCTACAGAAAAAAAATGAGGTTGTTTCTTGAGTGGTTGCAACCAATATGGTAATGGTGGCGGCAGAAGGAAGGTTGCGAAGAAGAGAAAAGGTCGGGGATAATTACTACCTCAGATGAGATACAACCGGAACACCATTTTTCATCGAATTCAACCCTAAAAGGGAAAACCTAGACATTGACGACTGTCCTCACAGAAAATTAAATCAAAAATTGCCCAAGAAGGCATAAAATAACATATAAATAGTCTTAGGGTAAAGAGAAATTGGCCTTGCTCCAAATAGGAGGGAACCATATGCTAAGGAGGTCCGCTCAATCCTGATTCTGTCTGGATCAAGTAGAAACTGTGCGACAATTACAAAACCCACGCGGGAATCAGCGCCCCGTGCTGACGGGTAGAGGCACCCCCTCATCGTCGGGTAGAGGCGCCCCATGCCCCCAACAAATCTCGCAGGATTGGGGGAGCTTTGACCTCATCTGACGAAGTCGAAGCCTTTGTCTGCTGGTTAGCGGTGATGGAGCTGGCGTGACCTTCTGCCAAAGGTCATCGACTGCGACCCTAAAAGCTCTTGGATCCCAATGACGATAGTACTGTCTCCCAAATCACTTGAAGAGCTTTCCATTTGCGAGCAACGACTCATATCGATCCAATCCTCTAAGAGTTCACTAATGAACTGAACTAGGTTTGTGTGTCACACATATCCTGTTGAGTCCTCTAAAAGTAACCCAAGATTGGCTCAACCTAATCTGAAGTGAGGGTTGCCTGAATCTCCCTGAATGGTGGCAACCATGGCAGTAAACTATCAAATAGAATTTTTTGAAACTCCCTCAGTATGGGCTGCTTTATGTCTGATATCGGCGACTCAGTCCTGTCATCCTCTATCGTCAATAAGACTGATCTCACCCTCACTTCTCTGCTAGTGTGTCCACATATGCGATCTCGAACTGTGCATAAAGTATCTTTGATGGTAAGTGTTCTTGAACCCATCATATGGAGTCCTTCGATCCAACTATCACGGTCTCCCCAATAAAAGGTGGCAAGCGTCCATGGGCACCACGTTACACCACCTCTGATCCTACAACTGGCTTCCAATGGAAAACTCCACAAGACGCTTGTCAATGTTGACCATATTCTCCTACAGCCACGTCAGAGAATACGGCCGAAAATACCTCCGAGTCATAAGGCTCAATTTCACCTTTTGCACAAAAGCTACGTTCTTGATGTTCCTCTCATCGATGATGAGACTGCATATATTTCCTTTTACAATGAAACGAGTGTAAAATAAGTTGTGACGAAGCCACTGTTGCTCCTTCGTAGTCTCAGTTTATAGGACCCTTCAAACCACGAGCATCCCGCCCTTATTCATTGGAAGATGAAACACCACACCTACTCTTCAGCTGCCTCTCCGTCGCTAACCTCCTCCACTACAATATGCTCATAAAGGACACAACTGGGCTCATCGGGCAACTGGAGGCGATGTGTCCAAATCCATGATATTTGAAGCATTTTATGGTTGGGATTTTTGTGGACGTGCTGCTCTTCTCAGGTTTCTCACTCTAAGTGGCTCCGTCCTCATCCTAACTAGCCTTCTCAACTCCCTGAGATATCTCCTACTAATGTCTCCAAATATGAGTGGATGTCTGAATGGTAGCAATTGTTTGCTTTGTTTATGCTCTCCACCTTCAATGATAGGTCTGGACATCTCTGAGTGACCAATAGGGTTGCAGCTACACAATGTTGCAAATAACTGGGTCCCCCAAATATCTGGCTATGATATATTCCTCTGGCTCGACCAACTCACACTTCATGCACAACTTCTCAAATTGTGTCATGAACAACTCCACTTATATGGCCTATGCTACAGGTGGTGGTTTCATAAACATATTCTGGTGCCAATAAGACGGTAAGCATTTTCATTGTATTTCCTTCCTCATCTTCTCCCACTTCGTAATTTTGTCACTGCCTTCTCTTTCTTTTCCTCTACAAATTGTCCCATCATAAGGAAGTGCTCTCACTAAATTTTATGGTTGCAAGCTTCACCCTCTTATCTTTTGGCACTTCTCTTTACTTGATTTTCTCAACAGACTATAGTCATTCGATGAAATCATCTGGATCCATGCCTCCATCGAACTCTAGTTGATCCAATTTTATTATGAAATCTCTGTCCCCCATATGTTGCTTCTTCTCTTGGCCTCCTCCGGCAATGAATTTTGAAGCGTTGGGGCCTACCTTCCTCATCACTGAAGTCCTCCATGTGGAAGGGATTCAAATCCTCCTCACTTGCTCCTCTTCTATTTTCTATATCACAGTCGACGGATCTCTCACTCTATCTCTTCCCGGGTAAGTTCTGTCATGTATCCTTGATGGTATGGCTAGATTTTGGGCGATTGGAAGAGGGTATTGAAGATAAGAAAGATAATTTTTTAGTTGGGTTGGCTTGGGTATGACGGATGCTAAGAAACCCTAGGATATGACCAGAATTAGGCAAGCTCTGATATCAAATGTTTCTGGAGTTTACCCAAACCACAATAGGGAAAGAAAATATTATTACTCAAAGCAAATAGGATTACAATCAAACGATCATAAAAGGGAAATAAAACAATAGACATAAACAAACTCAACTAAAGCATATCCCAAGAGTGGTGACCGATAAAATAGATTGGCAGTGGTCGTGGGTTGAACTGGGAAGGGGAAGGGGGTGCTAGTCGGTAGCAAAAAAAAGGTTGGGGGATGTGGACTATGGTGTGGAGGTTGTACGTGGTTGGGACAGCGATTAGGTGGTAGGGAACTGGTTCAGCAAGATTGGGACAGCAACTATGATGCGGGGGAAGGGATTCGAGAGGCTGGGACAGCGAGTAGGGGGCAGAAGAGGGGTTGGCTAGATGCTGGAAGGCCGTAGTGAGGGATGGCAACAAGGTGGAAGGAAGCTAGGTGGTAGGCTACTGCAGGATAACAGCAAGATGGTTGTTTTCAGGGTGGCTGCAGCGAATACGATGATGGCGGCGGTGGAGGGAAGGTTTCGAAGGAGTAGAAAGGTTAAGGATAATCACCAACTCATGCAAGATATAGTCGGAACATCACTTATCGTCAGATATAGCTCAATAGGGGAAACCATGAACGTAGACGGATGTCTTGACAAAAAATAAAAACTAACCTAGAACGCGGAAATTAACAAATAAATAGTTTTAGGGTAAAGAGAAGTGGGCGGCCCCGCTCCAGGCAGGAGAGAACCATGTGCTAAGGAGGTCCGCCCAATCCTGATCCCGTTAGGATCGAGAGGAACCTAAATGGCAATTATTAAGAGGCCCCCCTCCCCAACCCCCCCCCCCCCCCGCCCCCCGCCCCCGCCCCCGCCCGTGTGCCGACTGGTAGAGGCGTCCCTATGCTATCATGGCCCAACCCAACGTTAGAAACTAATTAAAACGGTAATAAATAGTTTGACGGTGAAAATCAATTATCTGTTATTTTATTTCTATTACTAACAGTTTAATATTCAAATATATATGAAAGAGCTGCTAAAGAAAGAAATTAAAATTTAATAGAAATTTATACATTTATGGTTGTTTTCGCCTCCTATACATATTTGCTTCTCTTCTATTCATCTTGTTCAAATGTTTAAAATCTAAAAATAATATGTAAGTAAAATAATTAGTTATATAAAGATAACACAAAAGTAATCACGCTTCTAAACAACAGCAACCCAATGAAAGAAATCAATATGTATGTTTGACTTTCATATCTCTATAAAAATCTTATAATATGCTTGTCTTTCATATCTTCATGAGAAATCTTATATATATTAAAGCATGTATCAATGGCCCTGTTCTAAATGAATATATTCAAGTCTTCTCTATGAATTTACTTTAAATTTACTTTTATTTTATACCCATTACATACATATTTATCTTTGTGAGGATCACTGTCGACAAAACCTGACATACTCTTAGCCGATTGTCGTTGGCAAAGCGATTAGTGATGTAAATATCATAATTGTCTCGGGTAAAAAGAACTTTACCCGCCTCCTAGTCAATATTACCCTGTCGACACAATGTTTAGCAATGTAAATATCACACTTGTATGGGGAGGTAAGCTCTTCTCCTCGCCCTTAACCAATATTATCCTGTCTGCACAGCTGTTAATGAACTAACCATCATAATTGTCTACGGTGGTAGAAAAACTCTACACACTTGTACACTAGCGTCCCCTGATTGTACCATTAGGGGATGAAATCCTCCTCTAACATGCACATACAAACATTCATATATAAATATTTCAATGACATTTTCATGCATCTACTAACATGCATACCTACTCAGCTGTGCAACTATTTTCATCATGCATATCTCTCGTATTATGTCTCTTATCTCATGCTTATCTTGTATATCATGGCTAACATACATATGCTATCTTTCATACATATCTTATATATCATTTCTGTCATACATATATTTTATATCTAACAATATTAAGAATTTAATGTAATATAAATCTACTAAAATAAAACATACATGTAATTAACATACATTTTGAAATAAAGAAATTTATTGAAATTAAAAACGTAATTACTCACTTCGGTTGCCACGCTAAATTTTTAATCTTAAATAACTAGGTGAAGGTTACAATAACTATGTTGATCTTAATAATCTATAATACAGAAAATCAAACTTGAAGATTTAAGTGATTTCCGTTAATCGAATTATTATTCTTAAGTTAGCATATGATGATTTTATCTATAATTTACGGAGCCGTCATACACCTACCTTCCATGCTCTTGCCTCGAACTCGCTACCCAGTTAAACAAACTGGAATCTATAAATATCTTAAGAATTTATGATTTTTCAGCTCATAAGTAATTTAATCCAATAAGTAACTTTCTCATTTCAAATAGGCTTCTCGGCACACATCTGTCCTTCCAAAACTACCAAAACTTCTTTCCCTCTACTCCTATCTTCTCAATCTTCCCTTCCCCTTCACCGATTGTGTTAAAGCCCTTACAGAAACTCGTAAACAACTTACGACGCATTCGACAGAAGTTCAGCGTTTTTAAGAGCTACTGGAAAAGAACAATGCATAAAAATGAGACAAATTTCAAAATAAAAAGAAGAGGAAGGAAATGAAAGTTTCAAATGGCACTAAATCAATTTCGCACTTACCGATTTTGTCCTGAAACTTGGAATTGTGACCTAGGTTCTCAGCGAGCCGCTCGCCAATTGCACGTCGCCACTACGAGTCGCAGTTGTGCTCTACACGTGAATTCAACTACAAGAGCCGCGCGGAAGCCGTTTTGTCGAGTGCGAACGAGACAATGGGAAGGAAATCAGGAGGGGGAGGACTTTGAAGGCTTTGCAAACTCCCATTCGATCGAACCAGTGAAAGATATCGTGAGTAAGTCGGTGGCTACAGCGCATGTGCATGAGATTAGAAATAATAAGGGTTTCATTAAAGTTAATTAAACTTATAGCTTTCAAATTTTATCTTTCTCAATTCAATCATAATAAATATTTAGTATTTTATATTGAATTGATCGATTTGACATAGAATTTTATCTGAGAGATGTGAAATTTGAGGTATATTTTAAGTCGTCAAAATTTTACATGTTTCTCAAAACTGATTATTACAATCTCCACTCCATATAAAATTTGATCCTCAAAATTCATAAACTCCACAAACAATATATCTAATGAGGATGAAACAAAAAGTGATTACAAAAATCTGTTTATTGTTAAGTGATAACTAAAGCATATGAGGTAAACTATACATCTGATAAATCCACATAGCACCCAAAAGATAATTCATCCATCAAATTAGGCATCAACATCAGTGGCAACGTACTCTTCAGGTTCCTGATGAGTTAAGGAATACGAGCCACAATATGATACTGAAAATTCTTTTGTTATCAGCTTCTGTTGTCCTCTGCCGACCTCTTCTAGAAGTAGATCCTGAAAATTCTTTTGAGCTGGATTTCTTCCTAGGTTAACATCAGATGTGGATTTCAAAACAGAATTAGGACAATTTCTCCTTTCATGTTCATGTTGTCTGCATAAGAAACATACATTCATACCTCATGATGTTACTTTCCACACTTAACATAAGGTTGTATATTGCTACTGGCAGTCTGGCTAATAGCTCTGCCAATGTATGACTTTATCTTCTACCAAATAGACCTTCTAAATGAAGTTTTAGTGTCATTTCTTTCGAACTATTCCTCTTATGCAAATCTCTACGCTTCTGAGCCTGTTGGAGATCAATCTCCATTCGCCTAGCCCTCTCCACTAGTTCTAAATAGGCTTCAATCTCAAATGGCACTAGTAGTTGCCTGATTGAAACCTTCAATCCAGAAAAAAAAAATTTTGGCATTTCTCTATATTTGGAACAAGTTGTGGTGCATATCTCGATAACATAGTAAACTCCTTAATCTCCTTGCACCAACCTAAAGATAGTATCGTGCATCTGCTCCTAGTTGATAGTGGTACAAAACAATCTTCGAAGGTTCTAATAAATCATCCCACTGCACCAACTGGTTAGTTCTACCTCCGAACTTTTCCTGAATCTGACATTACCACCATCTTTGAGCTTCCCCCTCAAAGATAAATATGGCAAGGGTGACTCTCCTCTCTGGTATACATGACAACCCATCAATAATCTTCTCCACTCTCATTAGCTAGTTTTCATCTTCCACCAGCCCTCCTGCTTCAGAAAATAATGTTGGTCTCATATCTTGAAAGAGCTTCAATTATTTACCCAATTGTGCTACATTGCTACTCACTTAAGATTGAAAATTCTTAATCAATTGAGTCACAATAACATTCATCATATTAAAGAATGCACTAGCACTGACTATGACATTCTAAAGTACAACAAATTCTACATTATCATCTCTAATCTCTTCCTCATGATCATCCATATTTCTGAAATAACAACCATATAATTTAAATAGAATCCATTACAATTTTTTAATTTCTATTATTAATAACTTAATTCAATTATCCTATTGGTTATTTTATTAAGATTCATGTTATTTAATCAAAACCTCTTGTCCTGATACCACTTTTATCATGACCCGGTCCGAGGGAGCTTGGAATTAATTAAGAAGGGAACAGACGATCGAATGGTGAAATCAATTTTCTATTATCTTATTTATATTACTAACTGTTTAATATCCAAACATACATGAAAAAATGACTGAACAAAATAATTAAAATTAACAATTAGAATTTTTTACCTTTCTGATTGTTCTCGTCTCATATACATAATTGTTTGTCTTTTATTCACTTGTTCAAATTTTTAAAACCTAAAAATAATATTAAAGCAACATAATAGTTATTTAAAGATAATTCATAAGTAATCACACTTCTAAACCACAGTAACCCAAGAAAAGATATCAATATGCATGTTGATCTTTCACATCTCTATAAGAAATCTTATAATATTCTAGTTTTTCATATTTTGATAAGAAATCTTATATATGCTAATACATGTATCAATGGTCCTTTTCTAATGAAAATATTTAAGTCTTTTCTATGTATATATTTTAAAGATTTTTTTTATATTCTTTACATACAGATCTGTCTTTGTAAAAATCACTGTCAACAAAACATTCAACACTCTTGGTCAATATTGTCCCGTCTGCATAGCGATTAGCGAGGTAAACATCACAGTTATCAGCGATGGAAAAGCCCTTACCTTTCTCCTAGCCGATATTATTCTATCAGTGCAGAGGTTAATAATGTAAACATCACAATTATTTAGGTAAGTTTTGTTCTATTCGCTCGTGGTTGATATTATTCTGTCGGCACAACAGTTAGTGATTTTTTTTCAATCAAATGTTGGAGAATAATGAAACTTCTAACGTAATATAAACAAAAATATATATATATTATCACATTAGTAAGAAAAAAGACTTGTAATAAATTTATCATAACCAAAGCTCAAATATTCTTGGGCTAATTCTCATGCAGATCTTAGTTTTTTTTTTCAAGTTTTCCTACAATACTAGTTTAGAAAGGTTTTAAATCCTTAGGATATTGGCAGGTCATTTAACCCTACATAAATAATTAAAGATAATAATAAACAGGGTTATTCCCTCTTTAGATGAAAATAAAACTATTTTTAAATTCAATGTTAATACTAATATTGGCTCTGAAGGTTTTTTTATACTGACAAGCTCGGTATAATTTTCTTCAATATGATCTTAATGATGTCAGTTCTCTTTTCTTTTTTGAGGGTATAATTCCTAAGATTTTTTCTTAAACATTCATTCCCATTCCTAAATTCTCTAATCCTCTGATCCTCAATCGTAGACATATTATTTTCTATTAGTATGCATATAATTTTCATAAAATCATTAGCAAACTATTATGTAGTAGACTTGATGATCTTTTATTTGAATTAGGGAATGCAATATATATGATTATATGATCTTAAACAAAGGTTTTGCATAAATTAAGACTTAATGATGCAACTGTTGTTTTCAACAAAGTAGCGTGAGAAACTACTATAGTAGATGTGCAAAACTGTTAATGGAAAAAATATAATTTCTTTTAGCAAATCGGCAATTGAGTTTTTGTTTATAACTTAAAATTTTATTTTATAAACTTAATTATAGCATTTTTCATGTGTTGTGAAAGGCCAAAAGTAGCATGAGAAACCACTTCCTAACCCATGGCACCTCCGTCACAAGCATTCATTGTAGTAATCATGTTTCAAGCCCACAAGCCCAATCATGTGTCCACATCTCCCGCTTATGCGAGGACGCGAGAGCATCCCACTTGCACGAGACAGACAAGGGAGATAGAAATGTCATCCCATTAAAGTTGTAGCGAGACTTTCTAGACAATTTTATTGCCTCCACGCATCGTGGGCCCTAATTTTTTATATTATTTGAATTAGAATTAGGGTTATTTTTGCTTGGGACGATTAATAGGTCATTATTTTCTGGTTTTGTTCACTTTTGCATAGTTTATGTTATGTGGAAGTTTTTTCTCCCTATTCTCTCTATTATAGCATTGTATCCTTTGATCTCTCGATAACGTGATTAGATTAATGTCATAATCTCTCCAGGATGTCCAAAGACTTGCCTCTCTCTTTGATACAATTGGTAAACATTTTGAAAATAATTTAATTTAATGCATATATAATTTTGATTTTGAAAATAGCATTTTAATTTTGAAAAATTAGACCAGATAGATCTCATTCATTTAATAATTTAGATGGTTAACCACAATACCACAAGTAATACACCACCCCAAGAAATAAGCATATTACTTGTAGTAGGCTCGACTGTTTAAACTAAGAAATTTATGACATCCGTTTAGTCTGTGAAATTTGTGACCGATGATTCTCCTATCTAATGTAAAGATTAGATAAATTTTATAATATCTGGGTTCCTAATTCTCTATAGGGCCAATCCTCATAGTTAATTACATCTTAAGCAACCAAATTACATAAGAAAACTTTCGATTAAGATATTAGGTTTCGTCTTCAAGAATTCAAAGTTACGTTTTCATGATTTATCATAGGAAAATAAAGTGGAATGGCTCAAATAGGAACAATTATTTTGGAGACCAAATGAGCGAGAGGTATGGGTTGTCACAAACTTTGAGGCGAACCTCAATGACTTCTCAAACTATCATACTGTTTTGCTTTACATCTTCGAATTAATGTTATTTGATGTTTACTCATGTCATTTATTTAAATTTTAGGGCTTACACTTCCACAATATACGATCGTGCAAATAGCCTACAAGGATAGAAGGATTTATGTCGTACCGAACTAATAATCTCATAATCCTAAAAAGAGCTAGGATTTATATCGCACGGCATACGATTATGCGACGGAATAAAGATAATATGAGGATTTACGTCATGTTAGACGAATAACCTCAAAATCCTAAGATTTTATGTTATTTAAGTCTATGGAAAGTTGCGATTTGTCCTTCGCTTCATGTTTGTTTTGATCGCCATCTGAAGTTGTCCTCCGCTTGCATCATCGTCTTGCTTCTCAAACAGCTAGCTTCAAGCTCGTTATTTGTTATGGTTTTGGGTTTTAAGAAGTGCCTTTGAACTGGTGATTTATCGGTTATCGTTGGGTCGCAGAGTTTTACTGTAGGGATCCTCATAAACAGGTAGCCTACTATTCTCTACCCTAGATGTATTTTACAGGTATAGTGAATAATAAAATAGTAATTTTGCATGTCAAACAAAATACATACAGTAAAGCGCAGTAAAAAGAGAAAGTGGTAGTACATGCCTGCTGCCTCTGACGTCGCTGCTAGAAGGTTAAAATTACGTGTAAAGCATACAAATATTATAGAAAATTAAACAAACACAAATGTCATGAGCATATGTGTATATAAGAACGTCAGGTGGCAAATATATGGAAGATCGGAGTTGAGTACAAGTGTTTAAGTTAGGGGTGGATTTAGATTTAGGGCCTGAGCCCTGATAATTCTCGAGGGACATCTGTACGTAACCATCAACATCATGTATATGAGACTAAACAAAGGGTAAAAAGCTGCCAGCAAGGCAATCAAAGGAGGGTAACCCCCAGCCCGATTATGTGACTGACACGTGAACTTGCAAAAAGTAGCTCAAAAATTCTTAATTTGTCATGCATATAAATAATTTAAGCTTTTCATTTTACAGACAAAATATAGGTTTTATCGGAAAATATGTTATATTTCACGCATTAGACAGTTCATGAATTAGTTGCACCGTTGGGCTGGAACTACCAGCAGCCCATGAGAGCAAAGGCAACCCTTTACTAAATGTTAGGATAGTAATGTCAATCTTATACCCTCATAAAGTCATCGAGTTCATAAGATACAATACTATCACGCATAATTAGATGTCTTTCTCATCATCCTCTTATCCTCGTCACCTCTCACTTAGAAACCAGTTTGATGATCCATATAAAATCGTCACATAGAAAAGAGAGATAGTGCTCACTATAGGTTAATTCAATCTGCTATACAGTACTACCTATTTTTAGCATTGATTTATCACTACTATTTATTGTTATATTTCTATTATTATAACTATTATTCATTTGTGTTAGTTACTATTCATGTATGTTATTGTTAATTTATTATTATATGTATATATTACTATTATCATTTATTATTGGTACATATCGCTATTATTATTTCTCGTCATTATCACCATCTTATTTATTATTAATATTCTTATCAATTATAATATCATTACTAATCTATTATTATCTATACATTATTCATTATTATTCGTCACAAATCATTGTCACTAATAATAATATTATTATTATTATGTATGTGTTATTATCATCATTATTCATAGTTGTTGATATCATATTATCATTATTACTTGTTATTATTTATATGTTATTATTGTTATGATTTACATATTATCATTTATATGTTATTATTATATATTATTATAGATTATTATATTATATATTATTATTGTTATTATTATTATCATGATTATTATTATTATTATTATTATTATTATTGTGTTATTCTATTTTATTACTATTATTGTTAATTTATATATGCCTATAAATATGTTATTGTATTATTATTATTTTATTATTACATATGTATTACTACTATTATGTATGTATGTATGTATGTGTATATATATATATATATATATATATATATATATATATATATATATATGGCTGCGATTTTTGTGGAGCTTTCTTGAGGCAATTTTGAATTTCTTTCTTTCATCTTCTTCTGATCTCTTCTAATGGTTAGTTCTTAATTATTATTGATAGTTTCCTTGTTGATTGATCTACTCAGGGTTCTTTAATTCAAATTTGGTTTGAATTTTCTTGTTTTTTGGTTCTTCCCGGGCTTCTTTATTTCAAATTTGGTTTGAATTCAAATATGCTTTGAATTCACTTCCTGACTTTTTTGGGTCGTGAAGGTTTGTTCTTGTTTCAATTTTGAGTACTGCTTTCTTGGGGTTTCTTGATTAATTTCTATGGCTGAGTTACCTTCTTCTTCTAATTCTGGTAGGAATGGTTTAAATGACAATTCTGATAAACTTGTTTTCCTTCAAATCTATCATGATTCAGCAGCTGGTAAAGGTAATTGTCCCTTTATTAAGCCTGTGATCAAGAAGGGTGGTAAACCTGCTTTGATCTTCTCTGATTCTGAATTATCTTCACTTGCTGAGGTTCACAAATTCACTCTTGTGGGAAAATTCCAATTTGGACATCCCAAAATGGAAATTATTAGGAAAGGCTTTGAGAACCTCAAGTTGGTTGGCTCATGGAAGGTGCGACTCTTTGATGATAGACACATAATGATAAAGCTCTCTAAGGAGGAGGATTATGCTAACTTATTTTCCAAGAAGTTCTTGTTGATGAATGGGAGATATATGAAGATTTTAAAGTGGTCCCCAGATTTTAATTCTACTCAAGAAGCTCCCCTATTATTCCTGTCTGGTTTAAGTTACCTAATCTGAAGTTACAATTTTTTAATCATCAGGTCATTTATGCTATAGGGACTGCTCTTGGTAGACCTTTAAAATTAGATATGTCCACTTTTAATCTGTCTATAGGCCATCCTTGGCTAGAATTCTGATTGAAAGATATCACTCTTCCTGATGTTGAGGAAATCTGGCTTGGCTCTCCACATAATGGTTATTGGTAGCCCATTGTGATGGAACAAAGGTCATTTTATTGTAATCATTGCAAATGTTTGGTCATACTATGGAAGGCTGTTATAGAATTCATCCTAATCTCAAACCTGCTATTGGTAACTCTATTAGAGCTGCTGATCATGGGAAATCTTCTCTGGGCAATCAAAAAGGTAATATTTTATCTACTGATCTACTTATTCCACAACCTTCTTTGGGTATTCCAAATGCTACTTCAGATTTAAATCCTATTGAACTTGAGGTGAATCCTGTTGAGTTGGTTACTGCTGAAGTACAAATGTTGCATTCTACTCCTGATATTCAAAATATTGAAGTTCCTGTTAGCATGGAGGAGGTGATTAATACTGAAAAGACTGTTAATACAGATGTTTTGATAAGTCAAAGTCTGTTATTCATGAAGTTACTGAAGTTACTCAAAATTTTGATAAGTCAAAGTCTGTTATTCATGAAGGTGAAGGTGTTCAGACTGCTGCAGATATTATTATTCCTGTTGATAGAATTATGAATGATTTGAACACATCTCTTTATCAATCTAGAGAGGTATTGCCTCCTGTTACAAATTATCCAATTTTCCAGATTAATCCACTAGTGAGATTGGACAACCAATCAGAAAACTTGGATGCTGTTAACAAAGAGTTAAATGAGGATTGGGTGGTGCAGAAATCCAAAAAGAAGAAATCCTTGGAATTAAAAAATCTGTCTGAAGCCAATATTATTCCTTCCAGTTCTTCTGTTTCTTCTTTCTCTAGGCTTACTAGAGGTGGAAGAGCCTATGGGCATGATTGAATTTTTATGTTGGAATATTAGGGGAGTGGCTAACCCTGGCTCCCTTAATAGAGTTTTAAGCCTTAACAGGGTTCATAAGTTCTAGGTTATTGTTCTTCTTGAACCATTAGTGAGGAAAGATTTTGACAGATTCTCAAAGAAGTTCCCTGGTTTTAACTTTTTTGTTAACTCTTCAAATAAAATTTGGTTGTTCTGTAGGAAGGAATTGAAAATTAATATCATTCAGGATCATTCTCAGTTCTTACATTTTCATTTTGAGTTAGAGCATTTTAATGGCTTTGCTACATTTGTTTATGCTTCTTCTATGGCTAGTAGAAATGAACTTTGGTCCAATTTAACATGTATCAGTCAATCTATGACTGAGGGTTCCCCCTTCACATGGAAAAGAGGTTCTTTATATGAAAGGTTGGATAGAATCTTCACCAATCAAATTTGGCTTGATAAGTTCAACCTTTCTAAAGTCCATCATTTAGCTAGATTGGGTTCAGATCATACTCCACTTCTTGTTAAGTTCTCTCAGATTTCTGCTGTAAGTCAAAGCAGTTTTAGATTTTTAAATGTTTGGGCTTCTCATCCTCTTTGTACTCAGGTGGTAGAAAACAACTGGAATATTAATCCTAATCAGTCTTTTGGGAATCCTATGTTGAAGCTTTGGCAATTGCAAAAAAGATTATCTAAAGCTTTAAATCACTGGAATTGGAATGTATTTGGGAACTTGAAAACCAATATTCTAAATGCAGAAAAAGAGATTGCTGGTATAGAAAAGGAAGTGGAAGAGGGGAAAGCTTCAAAACAGATTCTAAAGGAAGCCAATGAGAAGTTGCATATTGTTATTTTGCAAGAGGAAATGTTTCTACAGCAAAAAGCTTCTGCTAATCACTTTTTGTATGGTGACAGCAATTCAAAGTTTTTCCATGCTGTGATCAACTATAGAAGGGCACTGAATACTATACTGCAAATCAAATCTGCTAATAATATTTGGTTACATAACTCTAAAGAGATTGCTAATGATGCTGTGAATTATTTTCAAAAGC
Organism: Papilionanthe hookeriana x Papilionanthe teres; assembly: GCA_022702705.1. NCBI lineage: Eukaryota > Viridiplantae > Streptophyta > Magnoliopsida > Asparagales > Orchidaceae > Papilionanthe > Papilionanthe hookeriana x Papilionanthe teres. The sequence continues at coordinate 22,794,386 of CM040424.1, read as the reverse complement.
TATTCTCTTTTCAGTCAACTAATTCTTTGTTTTTTTCTGATAACCTTATGCATAATGATTTACATCTGGCCAATGAACATCAGCGGACTAGTTTACCTGATGAGAAGGAAATTCTAAGTTCAGTTACTTCCTTGGATGGAAATAAAACAGCAGGTCCTGATGGTTACACTTCAGAGTTCTATAAAAAATTTTGGCACATAGTCAAAATAGATGTGATTGATGTTGTTCAAAGCTTCTTCCTTGGCATGGATCTCCCTAAATACTTTGCTTCTTCATCAATCTTTCTTATCCCTAAAGATAGGAGTAAAATTAGTTGGCAGGACTTCAGGCCAATTAGTATTACTTCTACCTTCTCCAAAATTATTAGCAAAATCATTGTGGATAGAATCAAATCCCTGATGAATGATTTGATTTCTGATAATCAATCAGCATTCATTAAAAACAGAAATATTTGTGAGAATGTATTATTGGCTCAAGAATTACTAACTGATCTTGATAAGCCTTGTAGGGGTACTAATATTATTTTCAAATTAGATCTATCCAAGGCATTTGATACCATCAGTTGGTCATTTATCTTAAAGGTTATTTCTTCTAGAGGTTTCAGCTTGGATTTCTGCAATCTAATTTCCAGATGGTTACAAAACAATTACTATAGTGTGATGATTAATGGTGGCTGTCATGGGTTCTTTAGAGCTAGTAGGGGTATTAAACAAGGAGATCCATTGTCTCCTTACATTTTTATTTTGGCATTTGATTACCTCTCAAAACTTATTAATCAAGTTCAGCAAAATTGTCCCTACACTCAGTTTCAGCATTGATCAAATCAGTTGGTTGGTCATTTGGCTTATGCAGATGATGTAATCATTTTCTGTAATGGCAGTAAGAATTCCATTAAATGCATGATGAAGGTCTTGCATAATCTTGAAGGAGTCTCGGGTATGTCATTTAATAAAGCCAAATGTCAGTTCCTATCAAGTTCATTGCATCTGTTAAGGCTAGGAAATGGATTTCTGAATTCACTGGATTCAAGGAAGCAAGAATTCCTCTTCTATATTTGGGTTACCCTTTAGTTAAAGGCAGAATCAAACTCTCTCATTATGATGCTATAATAGATAAAATTACTTCTCAAATACAATGTTGGACAAACTCGTTTATGTCTAATGGGGGTAGAGTGACACTTCTAAAGAGTGTTTTAACCACATTTCCTCTTTACATTCTTCAAATGATTAAAATGAAAAAAAGTACCCAAAAATTGTTATATGTTACTTTTAACAAGTTTCATTGGGAAGGGCAACACAAACAAATGCATTGGACAAATTGGGACAAACTTTGTAAACCTATTGCTAGTGGTGGCTTGGGGTTTAAAAGTTTTCAGCATTTAAGTTTTTCTTTTTATTGTAAGCAATGGATCAAATTTAGAGAGAAAAATTCAATTTGGTACAAATTTATGCATGGCAAATATTGTCACAACATTCATCCTTCTCAAGTCCAAATGAAGAATGGAGATTCTAAAAACTGGAAGGATTTGTTAAAAATGAGAGATTATGTTGAAAATCTCTTTGTTTGGGTGTGGGAAATCAGATATGGGAGAAAATTATTCTGTATTTCCTTGATTTACATTGATAATATATGGTATTAAATAGGAGTTTTACAAGCCGAAGAAATAGGAAACTATTTAAATAATTCAATTAAGGAATTACTAATTAATTATGATTCCCTTAATTTAAAGGGTTCCAAATTAATTGTAATTACTTAAATTAAGGTATTACAAATTGATTCTCCCAATTTATTTCCATGGTATGTACAGATTCAGTTACATCTCGACACTCCCCTCGAGTCGAGGAATAGATGTCTTCCATTCCCACTTGAATATAAGATCATGGAAGCTCGAACGGTTCAACCCTTTGTTAGAACATCGGCTAGTTGTCTCTTTGATGGAACATAAGACATACACACTAACCC